>PUFA01000110.1:0-1241666 GCA_003508835.1 Eonycteris spelaea
CATACGCCGGGTCTCTCATGGAAGGAAGCAGGCAGCAGAGATTGAGGGTGGAACTTAGCAGAAGAGGAAGAAAGGAGTTGTTGGCAATGTGTCCACATTTGATTATCTCTTCCTCATTCCAGCACTGTTCTCTGCATGTCTCCTATGTCCCCGAGCTTTCTTCTTCCTGGGGTGCCTGTTGTTAGAAGACAAGCGGCCGCTGAGATAGGACTCTGCCACTCGGCCTTCCTTCCTAAGCCCTGATCACCCTTCCCCACTCCTTCCAAGCTGTCACACAGAAGGTCAGAACTTGAAGAGCCCTCAGAGCAGCTGATTTGGGACTTTGAGACATTGCTCTAAAATGTGGGTTCCTGTTGTCCCAAGGAGTCTGAGCCATCGACCAATCTAGAGGTGGTTTCCAAAGAAACCACCACTTATCTACCCCTCGTTGAGTGCTTTCTGCCCACTTCCTCCACAGAAGGCCAAGCACTCTGTGGACACCCTTTAAAATTCTTGTTCCAGCCCTTCTCCTACAGGACCCCACACACTTCCTGGTAGTTTGAAACCTCTTAGAGCAGCGTCCCCAACATTTTTGGCCCCAGGGAACTGTACTGCTGAGAATCTAATGCCTGATGATCTGAGATGGATGAGGTGATGATGCCAGCACTGGGGAGAGGCTGCAGATACAGATGAAGCTTCAATTGCACACCTACCATTCACCTCCTGCTGTGCAACCCAGTTGCTTATAGGTCATGGACTGGTACTAGTCCATAGCCCCGGCATTGAGGACCCCTGACTTAGAGGGATTCCCCAAGACCTCTGAGGGTATTGAGGGAGGTGTGTCACCTTCCCCTAACTGCACATGGACCCTGAACCTGTGTCACCTGTGGACTGTCTCCCCCTGTTGACCTTACCCCTTTGGACAGATCTTGGCCTGCCTTCCCTGTCCCTCGACTTACGGTCAGGCCCTCAGCTTTTTAAGGCCATAGATGGCAGAGACGCCAACTGCCAGCAGCACCTTGTGGCCTAGAAGGAGACCTACGATGAGAGGAGTAGACAATTCTGGGCCTGGAAATCAAGAGACAGAAAGATCAGTTAGAGGGGCCACACAGGCAACCATTGCAAGGGGCGTCCACTTGCCTCAGTTGAGGCTGTATGCTCCCATTGATACTTTGAAGCTTTCGGACCTACTCAGGGCTCAGGCTCATGGCAGAAATCAGGGTAAGGAGAATTAAGCCCAGGACTTCATTAGAATAATAGCAGAGTACAGAGGAGTTTGAATTCTCTACCTCAATGGGCCTACTCTGCCTGAACAGGGCCCTGGTGGGGAAGTATGGGCCCTGAGATGTGGGATAGGGACATATGGATCAAGGCACTCAAAAATCTTTAATCCACTTCTGGACTGCTGAGGACAATGGCAACAGCATCGCTACTTTTCTCCAAAATTATCCTCTCCAAGCTAGGGAGGAAACAAACAAACTAACTAACTAACTAAAAAGAAACTATGTTAAGCACAAAACCGGTACTCCATATTAATTGACTCAATAGCCATGAGTCAAAAGATATAAGTGATCAGTCCTAGTGTTCAATCTGTCACTACGCTGTCAGCCCACCTTACCTGAGCCATAGAAAAAAGAGCTGGAGAAACAGATATGGGCAACTAGCCCAGGTGCCTGAGAGTTATTTGGAAATCCTGCCACCGATATTAAATTTGCCTGAAATTTGAAAATATTGGGGAAATGTGTTGTAGATCAGAGCTCAGATCATAGGAAAAGGTTTCACAGTGTGCCTGATTGAAAAGAGTTGCCCCAGATCCCTAGACTCTGTGAATATTTTACCTACCTGGCAAAAGGGTCTAGCAATGGTGATTCAGTTAAGAAGTAAAATGGGGACATTATCCCGGATTATCCAAGTGGAGCCAATGTAATCACCAAGTTCCTAATAAGTGAAAGAGGGAGGCAGTAGAACCAGAGTAGGACATGGGATGACAGAAGGAGAGCTCAGAGTGATGTGGGGACCTTAGCCTAGGCGTCCTGGTGCCTCTAGAAGTCGGAAAATGCAAAGAAACGGATTCTCCTCTAGAGCGTCCAGAAAGAACACAATCCTGTCAACCTATTGTAGAGTTCTGCCCTTGAGAAGTGTAAGATAATAATCTCGTATTGCGTTAACCCACTAAACATGAGGTCGTTTGTCAGCAGCAAAAAGCACCGACTACAAGGAGCAGGAACATGTATACAGACGAATGTGTTTAAGAGGAGAGGCACCATTGAAAGTGTATATCTCATGAGAGAAAGCACAACGGAAGGACGAAGTACAGTTTGGCAATCGAGTGATGATGAGAAAGAAAAAGAGAGAGTGTGTGTGTTTCGAGTAGGCAGGGTGGTTAATTCAAGGTCCTGACACAAAAAAAGAGAACTGAAAAACTTAGAGAACTCAGGACCTTTCTCCTGCCATTACAATGACCAACAAACCCCAAACTCCATGAACATACCTGGATTATGCTATAGTGATAGAGAAGAGATTCATTAATCTAGAAATACTGTAAAGTCCTCCTCCCAGTATCATAAACACAACTAAGAGATCCTTCTACCAGACCCAACAGACCCGCAAGTGCATTGGCTGGCATCCTCAGATGTCGGCGTGGCTACGACATCCCAGGGCAGAGGGTCACATAGGCCTCCTGCACGTTGCTCCAGCTCACCGATCTAGACAACCCCAAAACCGTTTCCAGCCTTAGTGCTCAGCAAGCATGCTAGTTCATGCACACTGAGAGTACCAGCAAACAAGAGCCTGGTCTGAGCCCTCACAGTAGACGGGACTCAAATCAAACCCAAGTCAGTCCAGGCAACACGACGGACACTCATCTCTCCTGCTCTCCTGTCCAGTATAACTCTGACCCCTGGATATGACACCAGGTACAGGCAGGGGAGGACTCTGAGAGGTGACAGAGGAAGGCACACAGGCTAAGGACCTGAGGACTGGAGGACATCACAGCATTTAAGGGTTGTAGGTTCTACGCGCCTAAATCCCCAGGCACAGAAGGTGACCCAGGTGTGGCATTAGAGAAAAGAAAGTCGAAAATCAGTAATTTAAGTTCCCATCCCAAGACCTGAGCAAAGAAGGAGTCAATCAACCCCAAAAAGGAAGGTAGGAAATTTAAAATAAAGAGAACAATCGATGTTACTGAAAACAGAAACACAATAGAGAAAATCACTGAAAGAAAGCAGAGTTCTCAAAAGAACCAATAAAATTGACAAACTTTTTCCAAGACTGATGCAGGAAAAAGGGGAAATGACACATTTCCAACATCAGGAATGAAACAGGGACGCCACCAACATCAACACATTGATGAGGGAACGTTATGAACAATTCTCCAGGCATTTGACGATACAGACAAATGAACCCCGTTTATCAAAAAGTGCAACCTACCACAATTCCCCTGAACTAAAGTGAGTAGCGTGAAGAGCTCTGAAGTATTTTAAATCTTTTTCAAATCCAGAAAAGGATTCTTGAAGCACAAATGATTTCACATGAAGATCCTTCCAAGCTATTACAGATGAATTTAAACCAATTTTGGTGCACAAAACAGAGCTACAAAGGAAATTGGGGAATATTTGCCTATATAGTTCATTGTAAGTGATATCCGGAAAGTCTTCTCAGTTTTTTTAACTGTGTAATTGTATCGTTTTGTAGAAAAAACAATGTCCTTCACATATGACCACACAATTAAGGGCTCCACTTGCAACAGGATGTGCATACATGACTAAGTTATTAGTGGAAACATTTATGCAAGATCTGATAACCTCCTATTTTCAGGAAATTCTTTGTCCTCCCCTTCCTATGTTTGCTCTTCCAGCGGGCAGAGACATGGACACTAGGTGACCTAAAGTGACTCAGCTGACATTACATTACACAGGTTGGGAGGAACGTAGGCCTTTGAAAGGTTTTCTGTGGTAAGGCTCGTGGAATCCTGACCTGACCCCGTCCTGATGTTACATGAGAGAGAAATCAGACATATTTTGTTCACAGAAAAGGGTCTCTGTAGCTCCTTGAGACAATGCCCAGCTGACGGAGAGTGTGTCTCTAATTAGCACATATTCTTTGTTCAGGTTGGTGGACCCCGGTCCTCAGATTCACCTTGACTGGTTAAGCCCGGTCACCTGGTGTAATGACGGGACGTCTCCACATCCCACTGGAGCTCTGTGAGCTCCCTCTGTAAAACTTCGAAACTCACAGGGTCGTCAAAGCTGGGAAGATCGCAGCAGACGAACGGAAATTTTCATATGGTGAATGTGCAGGGAGCGATTGTGATTATTACTGGTTCATTGTCATAAGTCAGGGGACAAAGGAGGTCCATGCTGTGGCCAGTCACTGTCACCTGGACCAGAGCTCGGAAGTGGACCGTATGGAAAAGCCTGACATAGATATGGAGACTAGGCAGGGATGGGAAAGAATGAAAAGGTGGGCGGGCAGACATGGAAGGACGAATGCAGGAAGTGTTCGGGAAGAAGAGCACGAGGCAGGACGCTGTGAACAGATGATCTCTCCCTCTCCCTTCTCCGTATTGTGTATTGATGGCAGGGCATCTATACGGATACGTACCAAACTCCTGCTAGTGGTCACCCTGGGAGTGTGGGGAGCTCACCTCGAAAATCTACTTTCTATTTTTCGACTTCCAGATTATTCTATAATAAGCATGAATTATTAATTGTAACATTAAAAATGAAGATATAATTTAAAAAGCTGGGTCAGTGTAGTCGAAGCCTCACCAGGGGGTCCATTTGTGCTTCGGTTCTTCCGGTGAGCAGAGACCTCCACGGTACGGTTTTTGGTGACTGCCGGCTGCCCATCGTGCTCCACCTGGCAGGTGAGCATCACATTCTCCCGATGGGCAGATAAATTCACCAGGAGCCAGTTCATCTGGTTAAAGGTTCCGTCCTTATTCTCTGTGGGGGCCGAGGCTGTTTCTGTTCGGGACACACGTTCCCATTCTCCAACCAGGTCAGCTGTAGGCGCTGGGGGTAGAACTTCTTCGCCTGACAGGTGATGTTCACCTGGTTCTCTGACAAGGGGTGTTGGGTAACATCCACGGTGGGCGGAACTGAAACAGCACAGCGCAGAGGCTCTGACCTCATGGAACAGACTGATCACAGGGGCGGGGGCTCCATAACTTAGCTCCCCCCACCACAGCAAGGGTTCACCCGGGACACTGCTAGGCATGCAGCAGGCCCTCAGACACTGAGGGTGCTCTTTGCATAGGAATGAAATCACTGAGCACAGTTGGTGTCCAAGGAACAGTAGCTTCTAGTAGGGTAATGTGACGAAATCAACAAACACAGCCCCTGGCATACAGTGGGAACATATTAACTTTAGTAAAATAAATGAAATTATCAAGGACACAGGGGCTTGGCTTACAGTAGGTGCTCAATAATTGGAGTTGCTATTGTAAAGTCAATGAAACTACCTACAGAGTGGTATGTTCACTTGGCCGTGGCCATTAAACAGTAGTGAGTGACAGCTCATCCAGGTGCCCGATGATGGAAAGGAGTGTCAGGAAATAGATTCTAGGCAAGTCCAGGCCTGGAGCAAAGAGCAGGGGGAGGAGCAGGCCTGGAGGGTGGGAGCCAGGTGTGGACTGGGGCAGGTGGTGAGGGGCATCTACCTCGGATGATCTCAGACAGGTTGGCAGTCCCACGAAGGCGCCCCCTGCAGGGTGACATGGTTCACCTGGCAGATGACCTGGGAGCCAACATCTCCTGGGACCAGCGACACCTTGGCTGTGCTGGAGAGGTTGTAGGAAGCGCTGTCTCCCTCTGGGTTCACGGTGGTCTGGGAGGCTTGGAACTCATTCCCATCTTTGAACCATTTCACGGTGATGCTTCTGGGGGAGAAGCCGTGGGACTTGCAGGTGAAGCTCACTGTCTGCCCGGGTGGGGCCCTCACCGTGGGGCCCGATACCACGGGGGGAGAGGGTTTGGCTTTAAAAGGAGCATAATGAACAATAAACGTGTTTGTGATGATCACCACTGAGGATAAGCATGCAACACTGTTAAGGACCTTCTCATGTGTTATTTTTCAAAATCTCTCTACTAATGCTGGGAGGGTGGGGTCATCATCCTCATCTTACAAAGCAGGATACACAGGTCCCTAGAGGTGAACTCTGAGTAGGAGCAGGGCAGAGAGGCCATTGCAGGCCTGAGTTCAAAGTCGACTTTCTCTCCTCTGCCAGGTGATTTCCCACCAAGCCTAGCACAGGAACAAAATTACTGATCGGTCTCACTCTTCCTATTAATTGTTCCTAGGTGACCCCAGGAGACCTCAATTCAGAGGGAGTGTTTACAGAAGGAAAAGCTGGGGGAGCAGTGGCACAGCGGGACGGCTGTGAAAGCTGGAACCAGGCTGGCCAGGTAACCAGAGATGCGACTGGGGCACAATCCCAGTCCCATCTGTGAAATGGGACGGCAGGCATTCTCATTCCTGGGGGCAGTGAGGGTTTAGTCAGGCAACAGAAGCATTTTTCCTTTGAGTAACAGAAGGTGCTTCATGAAAATAAACAAACACAGATCTATCTGGAACCCAGAGTTCATTTGTATCCAGAGCTCTCCCTTCTGGAATTTATCGATTCACTCCATAGTTTTCATTCTTTCCACAGATATTCCAGGAGGGGCTAATGTGAGCCAATCGCTGAATTTAAGAGAGAGGGGGTGAAGGGGTGTTTTCTAATTCAGGGTTCTTCTGTTGGGTCAGTTGTGGGTTGAAAAACAAAGATCACTGAGTGCTGAGAAAGCCAAAGCGGTTCATTTCTTAATTGTTATTAATTTAGAAGAGACAGACACAGGCCTATGAAGAAGGCAGGACTCCTTCTGTGTCCTGACTGCATCCACACATCCATGAATCAAAGTCTAGGCAGTTTCTCCCTATAGAAGGGTCCTAAGGGTTTCTAAATTGTTAACTATTATCCAACACCTTCTGTAACAATGGGCATGCAGCGAATATGACAAATATTTGCATTTTAAATATTTAACTTAAAAGTCATCGAACAGTTTGAGGATATAAGTGTGTCACTTGAATAAGCTGAGTCATAAGAACACCAGTAGCTGGATGCCCCTACGGGGATGAGATGCTGGGATCGGTTACCACTTATTGAGAGCGTCTTGGGAGCCTGATGCTGGGCTGACCCTCTGTGTCTCAGCTCTTCATCCTCCCACCACCCTGTGAGGGAGGCACCGTGTGGTCCCACTTATGCAGGGAGGCTCAGGGAGGAATGCCACTTGGCCAAGGGCGCACAGTGAGTAAAGGGTAGAGCTCATCTCACTGTACACAGGACTGATTGATTTTAGCACCTCTGTTTTTTATCCTTGATCTGTGTCTGTTTCAATACAAAGTGTGGGTCAAAACACCACCTCAGTAAGAGGAGTGAAGATGTGTATGAAACACAGAGCCTAGCATATAGTGGATGCTTAATAACTAACAGCTATCATTGTTATCATAAGACCTGGTCTTACTTGTTCTGAGAGTACTTGGTTGTTCTTTGGGCTGTAAGAAGGCAAAGTAAATGCATAGTAGAAACACCAAGGAAAGTCTCAAATCCTGCTCCCTGCAGCTTCCATACAAAATGCAAATGAAAAAAAAGCAGAGAAACCACCAAATTGTGGTTCTCTCCCTCCTTTTTTAATCATCTCCTCAGGAAACAGGTTTGGTGAATTGGCTTTCAAAACACACGTGAGATCACAGGTATTTCCATGCAGGTTAGCTCTTTAAAGAACCTGGAAGCATTTTGAAAGCAGGGAGGACAGGTTTCAGCAGTGACGATTTGGTGTGTTGCGGCAGGGAGGGCTGGGGCTGAGCAGTGAGTATGTGCAGGGATCCGAGTGCCTGTTTAGACACATACGTGTATAAGGATGGGAAGGCATCCCCCGCAGTGGATTCAGATCTGTACGGGATGTCCAGGCTGCCCCTCTTTGGGGCTGCAGGGGACAAGAGGTCACTCTCAGTCCAGGTCTGCTCTGTGGGACGGTGTCCTTGACGCTCCACTCAGGCTCATTTTCCTGAGCCCCATGAACTGTCTCAGGCACATGCTATTCTGATGCACCCAAAGCCCTAAAAGTAGTCACTGTGGCCCCAGGGGCAGAGGGAGCCACCTCTGCCGAGGGAAAAAAAAATACAACTTTTCCTCTGTGACCTCAGGGAGCAACTCGCTCAGGGCTCTCTGCCCTGGCTGTGCCTTCAAGTCCTCTACATATTAAAAAAATCAGCTGCCAGGCCCGTGTCTGGGCAATTAAATCAGAATTTCTAGAGTGGAACGAGGGTCTGGGTACCTGGTCAACGTTTCCAAATGATTCTAATGAGCAGCCAAGGTTAAAGGCATCGAACCCAACTCTCAACATTAATATTCGAGGCCTGGGGAAGACATGTCCTGGTCAAGGTCTTATGGCTGGCACATCATAGCTCACATTTGCTGCATGCCGGGCACTGCTCTAAGCACTTCACATGTTCACTCACTCAGTCCTTGCAGCTGCCCCGTGAGATCAGTGCTGTCACTGACAGATGAGGACACTGAGGCCCAGTGTGGAGGGTGACTGTCCAGACATAGCAGAGCTGGAAAGTGACGGAGCTGGGATGTGACCCAGGAGGCAGATGGGCCCATGCTCTCAGCTGCTGCATGCCCGGTAATACCCTGATACCACCAGACCTAAGGCTTTCTAGACATTCTCTCCTATCCTCGCAGAAACCTGAATGGGGAAAACAGGACTTCATGGAAACTGGGCCAAGACTACACAGATTGGGCTGGATGGTCTAAAGGTCCTTTGTGTGCTTTTGTTCCAAGATTCAGGATCCTTGGCCTCTGGCAGAAACGACGTTGCCGCCTTAATGGGGTGACCCCTAACCTCTTCGTGGGTGAGGGACATTCTGAGATGACCTAGCTCTGCCTAGAGTCTTCAGTGACTATGTGAGTTGGTCCCTGACTCATAGGAGGGTTTCCTGGACAGATGCACAGTGACCCCCAACCTCTGGGCACCTCCTCCCATCCGGGATGTCAGAGTAAGCAGTGCGTCTGTGCCTCTTAGGAATTTCTTCTCAGTCTGATGTTTCTGAAGGTGAAATAAAGAAACACATTCTCCCTTTTCCTACCCGGGATGGGTTTCTCCTCAGCGGAGGGAAGAGCGAAGCTCTGTGGGAGAAGTCTACGCCTGCCTCGTTCACTGCTGCGGCCACAGCACCCAGAGCAGAGCCTGGCACGCAGGTGCTCAGTGAGTGTCTCTGAGGAGAAGCCTCAGCACCCTGAGGAGAGCACTCTCTGGAGGCGGGAGTGAGGGCTGGTCCTTCCCTTGACAGGCAAGTCGCTCAGACTCTCAGCCCCCTCATCCCTGGGAACAAAGGGCCGGACTGGTTTAGAAAAGGCAAGGGCGGGGAGCCAGGCGGACATGGATTCCAGACTTTCCACCATTATACCAGCTGTGGGGCTGAGCAAACAGCAGACCTCTCCTGGCCTCAATGTCCCTGATCTGTAGAAGGAGTGAAATCAGACCATGAATCAGGTCATGACCTTAAGCACTCACTGTGTTCCTGATTCTTAGTTGCTGCTCAGAGAATGAATGGTGTTCTTATTGAATTGTCACACACCAGGGACGAAGGACCCACCCCGTACTCACCACTCACAACGAGCTGAGTGCCCGGTCCAGACCTAAATGGCACATGTCAGGTGTCTCCTTTCCGGAACTTCACACAGTAGTAGGTCCCGGTGTCTGCTGGGGTGATGTTACTGATGCGGATGGATAAGTCCATGGTGGTTCCCTTAACTCTGCAGCATTTGTTACTCGGGGAAAGTGACCTCCTTGGAATCTGTAGATTAACTTTTGGCCTGGCCCTGTCCCTTTGAACCACCGGATGGGTCCCACGGGGTGCAGAGAGGTCAGGGTGCAGTTCAGAGTGGCCGTCTCTCCAGCTGCGACTGACACCGACCTGTCGCTGAATCACCTGCAGCTCCTTCTCAGCAGCCTCCCCTGGTGGGTAACACACAGAAGTTTAGTTTTCCATTCACTGTGGATCCTCTAAGTTTCTTCAGGTATCTATCAACAACCCCGTTGACTGAGCTGAACCATGAACAGGCCCTAGGCCTTGAGCTCAGCACACTGCAATGTGTTATCATGAGTAACACTCACAATCAGTCTGTAAGTGAGACTTTGCTACAAATGAGAAAACTGAAGCGCAGAGAGGTTAAGTGATTTGGTAGAACGTGGTTGTGAGGGCCAAGTCTTCTCTGGAAGTGTCGCGTCTCCCCAGATATTTCTGGCTGTTCACTTTCTGGCTTCATGTAAACTTGCACTTCTGAAATTTGCATTTGGTGGAACCATGAAGCTTCCTCTAGGTATCTGGGTTCTGAGATCTGATGAATATATTTTCTAGGATATGCATTTCTGCAAGAACCTCTATGGTCAACTTCCCTTTTTCACAGAGACCACATGTCATGATGGGGTATGCTCCAAGGGCCTGGATACTGTGTGACTGTTTTGGGCAGAGCTCACAATGCACAATAAATATGTAGTGTAAGAAGAAGTTAAACATTGCTTCAAGTTCTTGAGATTGTCAAATCATCTTATAATGTTTCTTGATGCTGTTTTAAGAAAATGCCCAATCTGAATGGCTTAAGACAACAGAAAATTATCTTATATATTGTCTGGAGGTCAGAAGTCCAAATTTCTGTGCCTCAGATAAATTCAAAGTATCAGCCCAGCATTTGGAGACTCTCTTCCTTGCCTTTCAAATTCTAGTGGCTGCCCACGTGTCTTCTCTCATGGTTTTCATCTTCTTCCTCTGCAAACTCTTGCTTCTGGTGTCCCTTGCCCTTCTCTAAATTGGACTTTCCTACCTTGTTTTAATAATGACTCTTGTGATTATATTGTGTACACCGGATAATCTAGGATACCCTTTCAATATCGAATGGTCTTAACAAAATCATTTCTCCTAAATCTTGTTTTCATATTAAGTAATATATTCACACTTTCTGGGTCTTAAGATATGGATCTGTTTGGGGGGAAGAGACATTGTTCTGTCACCACCACAAAATCTCTTCTGATTGTTACAGAAACCAGTGGCCATAAATAAAAACATCTATATATGTGGCATTGTCACACAGTATGAATGAGAAGCAACTGATCAATATCTGAAAAAGAACCATTCAAGTATTGCACTGGTGAAACAGTTTGCAAAATAAAATTTGGAATGCAGTCAGAGAAGGAAAATCAAGTATTGACAAATACAAAGAAATCAAACTACACTCTTAAAAAATCAAGAGGTCAAAGAAAAAAAATCACAAGAAAAATTAGAGAATACCTTAAGGCAAATGAGGATGAAAACGCAACATACAAAAACTAGTCATGCAGCAAGAGCAGTGCTAGAGGCAAATTTATAGCTGCAAATGCATAATTTAAAAAGAGAAAATGTCACAAGTCGATAACTCTACCTTAAGAAATTAGAAATAGAAGAGTAAAATGAACCTAAAACCTAAGGTAGCTGAAAGAAAAACAATAAAGAATGGTGCAGGGATAAATAAAATATGAAAAGAAAAACATTGAATAAATCAACAAAACCAAAGGAGATTCTTTAAAAAGATCAATACAATTGAAAAACCTTTAGCTAGATTGACTAAGAACAAAAGAGAATCCAAATAAGTAAAATCAGAAAGAAGGGCAATCCTAAAAATTTTACTGAAATAAACGGCTTATAAAAGTTAGTAAGAATAATTGTACACTAATGAATTGGATAACCTACATAAAATGGACAAATTTCGAGAAATACTTAAGTGAATCATGAAGAAAGAAAATCTGAATAGATCTATAAATAACAAGGAGATTAAGACAATATTCAAAAACCTCCCAACAACGAAAGCACAAGACCACGTGGCTTTACTAGTGAATTCTACCAAACATTTAAAGAAAACGAACACTAATTCTCTTCAATTTTTTTTAAATTCAAGAGAAAGGAAGACTTCTTAACTTATTCAGTCATTCTGAGACTCATTCTCACATCAGCATTATCCTGATGACAATGCCAGACAAAAGAATGAGAACTACAAACCAATATGTTTCATAATACAGATGCAGGAAACCTCAGAAGACAGCAGCCAACTGAATTCAACAGCTTCTTGAAACAATTACACACCACAACCAGCTGGAATGTATTTCTGGAATGCAAGGATGGTTTGACATATGAAAATGAAACAATATAATATACCACATTAATAGGATGAAGGGGGAAAACAATGTGATATTCTCATTTCATGCAGGAAAAGCATCTGACAGTCAAATCCAGCACTTTTCATGACAGAAAATGATCAAGAAAATATGAATAGAAGGAAACAAACACAAAATGATAAAATCATATGTGTAAAATTCATCACTACTATCATACTTGATGGTGAAAGTCTAAAGGCTTTTCCCCTGAGATCACGATCAAGACAGAAGAATGTCCTTTTGCCCAGGAAAGCATTTAGACAAGAGAAGTCATTAAAATATTTAAATTTGAAAGGAATCAATAAAACTAAGTCTGGACACCCGGGACATGATTTTATATGTAGCAACTCTCAAGATTCCACACATAGGCATTATGCAAACACATACAGCTGTTAGAACTAACAAATGATTTCCACAGTCTTGTGGGATACAAATCAACACACAGAACTCAGTTGCATTTCCATACACTGGTACCAAACAATCTAAAAGGAAAATGAACAGAACAATTTTCTTTAACAAAAGGCAATGTAAAACACTTAGGGGCTAATTTAGCCATTGAGATGAAAGACTTGTACACTGAAATGTACGACACATTGCTGAAAGAAATTTAAGCAGACATAAATGGAAAAACATCTCACGTTCAAGGACTGGAAGAGTTAATATTGTAGAGGTCAATTGTACCTGAAGCAATTGACAGATGAAATAACATCCATATCAAAATCCCAATTGTATTTCTATAGAAATAGAAAAGCCTATTTCAATGTTCATATGAAATCTCAAGGGGTCCTAAATAATGAAATGATCTTGAAAAAAAACAAACAGATTGGGAGATTCACACTCTCGGATCTAAAAATTTACTAAAAGCGACAGTAACCAAAGTGTGGTACTGATATTAAAACAGATATATAGACTAATGTACTATAATAGAGGGCCTGTAAAAAAACCCCTCACATATATGGTCAAATGATTTTTAACAAGGGAGCTAAGAACATTCCATGGGGGAAACCACAGTCTTTTTTTATTTTATTTTATTTTATTTTATTTTATTTTATTTTATTTTATTTTATTAATTTCAAGTATAAGGTACATTGGATAGACATTTATATAGTTTATAAAAGGATCCCCCTAATTGATCCTTCTTTCCTATTGTTTTCCACCTAGCCAATCTATTACAATATGTAGTTCTTTCACCCTTCACCCATTCCTCCTAGCCCCTCAACCCTCTGTCTGTCACCAGATTGTCCTCTATATTTGTGGGTCTGTTTTTGATTAATTTTTTTTTGTTCTTTAGATTCCGCATATATGTGAAATCATATGGTATTTATCGGAAAGGACAGTCTTTTAACACATGATGCAGGGTAGCTACATGCAAAAAAAAAAAGTTGAGCCCTAATATTACATCACATACAAAAATAAATTCGTTATGGATCAAAGGCCTAACTACTAGTGCTAAATCTACAAAGTTCTTAGAACACCTTAGGTGCAATTCCTCATGACTTTGCATTTGACAATGATTCCTTGGATATGACACCAGAAGCGCAGATGACAAAAGGGAAAACTATGTACGGAAGTTAAGCTTTACAAAAATTAAAAACTTTTGTACATCAGAGGACACTGTCGAGAGAGTGATCAGTCAACTCACAGAATGGGAGAAAAAAATTGCAAAGCACATACTCATGAGGGATAAATATCCAGAATATATAAAGAACTCCTACAATTCAACAAAAATCACTAACCACTCAACTAAAAATGGACAAACGAATAGAGATTTCTCCACAGAAGATATACAACTGGTCAGTAAGCATATGAAAAGATGCTTGATCGAAACAGTAATTAGGGGAACCACAATGAGATACCTCTTCACATTCCTTAGGATGGGTACCATCAAAAACGAAATAAAAATAAAAACAGAAAATAAATGTTGGCAAAGATGTGAAGACATTGAAACCGTTGTGTATTCCTGGTAGAAATATAAAAATGGTGCAGCCATTATTGAAAATGATGGTGGTGTCTTAAATGCTTAATCATGCCATATATGCAACAATGTCACTCTTACCTATATTCCTTTCCCAAATTCAGACAAGGATTCAAACTCATACTTGTACAGCAATGTTCATAGCAGCAGTTTACAATACCCAAAGGCAGTAGGAACAATCAAATATCCATCAACACGTGGATACAAAATACGGTGTGTATATACATATAATAAAATATTTCTAAGCCAGAGAAAGCAATGACATTCTGATAGGTCCTATAACATGGATAAGCCTTGAAAATTATATGCTAAGTGAAGAAGGACAGATAGAAATGGATAAATATGTGTTTAGTTACATGAGGTTCCTAGAAAATCCATTTCATAGATACTAAAAGTAGAATAGAAGTTACCAGGTACTGGGGTGGAAAGAATAACAGGGTTTTATTTTTTAATGGGTATAGAATTTCTGCCGAGGATGTTGAAAAGTTCTGGCAGTCTTTAGTGCTAATGGTTTCACAACCTGGTGAGTGTACTTGATGCTATTGAATATAGTCTTAAAAGTGCTTAAAATTATAAATTTTACATTTTGTATATTTTACCACAAAAAAGTATGTGTATTAAAACATGAATATTGTGCCATGTAGAGGTTTAAATTGGACTAAATGACTAAAGGAAAAAGATAAAGCTTATGCTGGTAGATTTCAGAGCCTGCACTGGAATGGGGAGATAGAATCATGAGAAGCAAGCAAGGACACATCAGACATGGAACTTGAGGTTTGAAAAGAATTGTGGGTAGTTCACCATGTTTAGACAATGATTACAAGTTGAAAGAACGGACACGAGTTTACCATTGAGCCCATTGTTTAACTGCAGGGGCAAAATTGGTCACTTCGATTTCACTGCTTCATTGACTATTCAGTTTCTGGAGACACAGAGAAACAAAAACTTTCCTGCTTATTTGAAGTGTCCAAAGAAGTAGGCATCAGTTCTGGCAGCACGGATATAACTTAGAGGAAGATGCAGCTGTGACTCCATCAATTAACCCTGTGTTCTCTTCTATTACTTAGCTTTTCCTCAGGTAGAAAATTTGTGGGTTACCTTTGCAAGGTGTGAGCTAGTGAAACCCTCCCATTTAGCAGCACTTGTAACCACACATGCCTCTTAAGGAGGCCACACACTGTCACAGGGAAGGTCCTTTGGCTCTAAGAACTTCAGGAGGCTTGGGTTTTAAGTCTCCATATGATTGGAGATGGGGAACTGATAAGGCAAAAAGGGGAAGAGGTAGGAATGAACCTCGAAGGGATACTGGAGGGAATAAATAAGGGAAGAGAGAAGAGGAATCAGAGGGTGAGAAGAGTAAGAAATGGCAAAAAAAAAAATCTGCCCTCTGCGTATCTGTAATTCTCATATTTACATCTCTTACCCAGGGCTTTCCCCTAAACTGTGGATTTTATGTTAACTGTCCACTCATTTTCCTTGGATGGAAATCAATATTTTGCTGTTAACATGTACAAAGCTTAAGTCCTAATTTTACCACGGCCCTCTATTTCTCAGCTGTGGCACCTTTAATCTTTCAGGTACTCATGTCCCAAGGGCCTTGCTTCTTGCTCTCCCACCTCAAATCCTATGCATCAGGAAATCCAGCGGCTCCACTTTCACATGACTCAAATCTCCATCTTTCCCCTCTCTCTACTAGATTTTGTCCTGATGCAAGGCACTTTTTTTGCTTGCAGAAATGCAATGACCTCTTAAATACTCTGGCTGCTTCTCTCTTTACTGTGGTAGTCTATTTTCGACCAAATGCTAGAATAATTTAAAACTCATGTCTGTCCATGGCACTTCTTTCTTCCAAATCTTGCAATGGCAACCTTTCCATGCAGAGCAAATGCTTAAATCCCTGAACACAAGAGTTGATTCTAGTTTCAGGGGCCTTGCTCTTGCTGTTTGCGCTCAGGAAGGCTCTTCCCCAGTCTCACCACATGGGGCTCTCCCAATTCTCTTTTTGTCTTTGCTCCAACTTCCCATTCTCAGTGATGTTCACCCAGACTACCCTGTCTAAAAGACATTGTACCTTACAGATTCCCCCAATTCCCTTATCCAGCAATACTTTAATCTTTTTCTTACACTTATCACTTTTTAAATACACTATATGATGTCTATTGTTTACTCTCATTTCCCCCACTAGACAATAAGCTTCACGAGGGCAGCTACTTTGTCTCTTCTATTCACCAGTACACCCCAAATTAGTGGTATAGTTCCTGGCATGTAGTACATATCCAGGAAGTTTTTGTATGGTGTTTGAATTGCCCAGTGCAACAGCTCACTGAGACTCTTTGAAAATTACCACAGAAACTGAGTTTCTCGTGGAGATGACTTGGCGAAAAGCAAAAGTATGTTGTGCATATTAAAGAAGCAGAAGAACCCAGAAGAGAACCACGTGGCATGATTCCCACCCTCAGCCTTCCTCACACTCCATCCTCCCCCGCCCCCATTCGCAGAAGCAGCAGAAATCTCATGGGATACAGAGGCCACAGGTATTGTGATAAGCAATGGTTTAAACCCATGAAGTCTAAACTGAGTTCAAATCATGCTCTACCATTTACTATTGAGTGACCTTGTCCTCTCTATGCTCCAGCTTGGTTTCTTACATGTAGGTTAAGGATGAAAAGAGGATCTACGTTGGATATAAAGTCATACGAGTAAACACACTGGGCATTTCCCACATCATCTATACATGGTGGGTGTTACAGAAATTGAAAAGTCATTACTCATTATTTTTCTGAAGCTTTGAATCTTCAAACCGTATTAGATGAATATAATTCAGATACAGACAGACATATACAGATATAGATATAGATATAGATGATATAGTATAGATATTATATATAGATATAGTTATAGAGATAGATATACAAATACGATTACGTATGCACGTGGATACAATTAGATACATATCATACAGAAAGGAGTCTTGTGTCTTTTACCCCCTTTTTCCTCCTCATCCATTATCCAGCATGGACAAGAAGCAAGATATTGATGCACACAATTCACTCATTTTATGAATAGAGAACTTTCTCTTAAGTTAGTGGAGGTAAGTTGTAATTTTGAGAAATACAAAAAAGGAGATGTTTGAGAGACAGAGTCTAAGCATCTGTTCATTACATTTCATGAGGACTGAAATGATTTAAAAAAAAGGAAAGACATATCAAAAATCCTGTGTGTGCATGTGTGTGCACTTCCTACACCCACTGAATGCACATACTCACATGTAGATACATACATTCACAAATATATATAAAAGTGTGGTCTAACATGCTGGTATAGAGGCTGTTTTGAGGATTAAATGAAATAATATATATTAAATGCTCAGTAAAAACAATGGCACACAGCAAACATCCAACACATCATTAACAATAGTTCATGAGTACACGGCACAATTTGAACTCTGCTGACTCTGGGTGACCTGATGAATGAAGACTTCCTTCTTTTTGTTTCACTGCATTTTCTGATTATTCTGCAATCAGCCTCCTCTGAGAAGCCAAGCAGCATAACATGATTAATAAATGAACTCTGGAGCTGGTCATCCTAAAAGGAATGCGCTGAACCACAGCCTTAGGTGAGTGACATTGGACAAGTTAGTCTCTGCCTCAGTTTCCCCATCTGCAAATCTGAGATAAGAGTCATCACACTCATACAGGGATGTTGTGAGGATTAGATAAGTTAATGCACATACAATTGTCACTGTTATGCTTCAAAGTATCATTTGTTCAGGCACTGAATCCACAGAAAATTGCTAAGACCCCTGATTTCATGCTTTCAGATAACACCTAGTATAGGCCTTCTGTGGCAGCCCTGAATCTGAATAGCTCACTCATATTTACCCTGAGGCCCTAAAAGTGGAGGGACAGAGGAAGGTCCAGGGGCATGGAGAGGGGATTTTATTCCAAGGAGTGCTCACCTGTGAGTCCCAGCAGTAGAATCAGCAGCAGGCAAGGAGGAGGGTGGGTCCAGGAGGCAGGGACAGGCATCCTGGACGCCTGAGGAGCCTGCTCTGTCCAAATGTGTGCTGGAAAATCCGGACTCTGTTCTGTGAGGGGAGTGAAGCCCTGCCTCCCATGATATAAGAGGAAAGGCCTACAATGGGTGAAATAGCTGTGAGTCAGTATTATGCTAACAGTTCCTGCTTTTAGATTGTGAAATAGAACTGTGTGGAGAGGTGGTTACAAAGTGGAGTTATTCATCTTACAATCAGAGAAATTTAGACAGGCCTACAGAAAGTAGTGCTCCCTCCTGGCCTGGGGCCTCTTCTCTCCACTGTGCCCCTCACCCCATCTGAGGTTATCATGGTGATGCCCCATTATGGAACCTAGGCCAAGAAGGGTTGTGTGCTATGTCCCAAACTCCCAAAGCCCGGACCCTAGGATGTGGCCAGCTTGGGTCTCATCTGAACCAGACTCACCAAGAGCTACTAAGATGGAGGAAGGACTAGGGTTCAGCAGGTCTTCTCAGTGTTGGGATGGAATCAGGTCTGCTCCTGAAATGATTCCCTATTCCAACCCTTTATTGATGGAACTGGTACACCACAGTGAAATGCACAGTACAGTGTGGACCTAGAATTTGTATGTTCCCCCAACAAAAATAATCACATCTGCTCTTCTTTCAGAAGAAGAAGTGTGTTATAAGACCCATTAAATTATACTCCCAGACATTTATCTCAAAGAAAGAAAGAAAGAAAGAAAGAAAGAAAGAAAGAAAGAAAGAAAGAAAACTTATGTCCACACAAAAACCTGTGCATGAATGTTTATAGCAGTTTTCTTTGGAATAGAAAAAAACTGGAAACAGCCAAAAAGGTCCAATAAAGTGAACAGTTCAATAAACCGTGGTGCCTCTATGCAAGTCAATGCTACTCAGCAATAAAAAAGAAGGAATTATTTACATGTGCAACAACTTGTAAGTTTCTTGGTCACATTATATAAAGTGAACAAAGTCATTTTCAAAACACAACATGTTGTATGATTCCACTCATATCACATTCTGGAAACTATAGAATAGAGAGTAGACTCATGTTGGCAGAGGTTGGGTATGGGGTTACTATAAAGGGATAGCACAGGAAGACCTCTGTGGTCATGGGGCTGGTCTGTGTCCTGGTCATGGTGATGGTTACACAGACACACACCTGAGAGACGAACATGAGCAAAGCTGGGAATGTTACAAGATTCAGCTGTAAATAGCATTCTCATGGTCATTATAACATAGACACTGCCTATTCAGTTATCCAAGATTATGATATAATGATATAAGGGTGATGGGGATTAGAAATGTGTGGCATAAGGTCAGGAGGAACAGAACCTGCATCTCCATTTTCCTTAGTGGGCAGTCAATAATAATGCCTAAGAGTGAGAAATCAAGAAGTGGTACCATAAGCATGCTCTAGGTAGTATGCATTAAAATATTAAAAAAATTAAAAAATCAAGAGTTGAAAATGGTTGGCTGTGAGAGCTGGAAAATGATGTGTGATTAGGGACACGCATTGTCATATGTAGAACTTGTAGAACTATTTGACTCTTTAATCATATGTATGAGTAACTTTGATAAAGATAGAAAATAATGTTAGATATTACTGTTCTAAACACTGCAAATAGAAAGAATGTTGATAGCATTAGCACTAGTAAGAGTTTTATAAGCTTGCTGGATATAAGATTGATGATCAAAATCAATTACCATCCTAAGCAGTAGAAAAAAACACTGAAAACACTAATTATAATTTTAAAAGTTCCCATAAACTAAGAAGTGTTAAAGATATTTCTAACTAGGGATATATAAGAACATTATGGGGAGAAAACATGTAAAATTATAAATGGAAAGTCATAAAAGAAAACCTAAACAAGTAGAGGTATATTTATATATGAATAAGAAAACTCAATATTGAAAATATATCAATTTGCCTGAATAAATATATAAATTTGGTGCAATCAATAAAATTCTCAAAGAGTTTTTCATGAAACTTAACAAAATCATTCTAAAATCAATTTGGGCCAAGAAGAGCACGACAATTTTGAACAACAAAAAATGGTGGAAGATTCTCCCAAAAGAAGTATCAGAATTATTATATAGCTATCCTAATTAAGACAGGGCAATTCTTACAAAGAGACAAGTAGCTCATTGGAACAAGGAGTTCATGAAGAAAACCACATCCTTATGGTAACTAGATGTATGGTAAAAGTGGCAGTGCAGATCATTAAATCCTGGATGATTTATCTCTGTCGAGGAAAAAAGAAAATTTGCCACCATTTATAATAAACACTGACACACACACAGACACACACACACACACACACACACACACACACCAGGAAAATGTAGCTAGATCAAAGGCATAAATGGAAAGAACAAAACTTTTTCAAATATTGAACCTTTTGTTTGTATAAGAAAATCTCCCAAATGATGTCAGGACTGTTGCTTTGTGGACATTAGAGGAACAGGAGGGTCTTTCCCATACGTGCCAAGGAAGCAAGGATATACTGTTTGTTCTAAAGCTGTGCTAGCAAAATATTAGATAAAGCTTCAATATCTATCATGAGAAGATTCAGTAAATTGTAGGATAGTCTTACAATAGAAATCTATAAAAATTAATAAGATGGAACTATATATATCACTATATATATCACACAAACTGTGTTAAGCATAAAAAATACAAGCTCCAAAATGCTGTATACAATATAATAGCATTCATATAAGAATTAAAACATGCAAAGTAATATTAAATATTGCTTAAAGATTTATGCATATATTATAAAAGTATCAATGTTAATATTTTGCAAAGGTAGGATGGTAGGTCCATGAATAGTTTTATTTATTCTTTATATATTTCAGAATAGAAAAATCCTTTTTTAACTTATTAATTTCAAAATATATTTGTGTTAAAATAAAAGCTTACTTGCAAAATCTCTGGAAAAAGTAAAATCTGCTCTGAATATTTAGGGTTCTTCATGATCAGCAGAGGATGAAAACCTGTTGTCTTGATCTGCTTGGTTCTCTTTCGGGTGAGGCAGGGCCAGCCCGAAGCTCATGAGTAGGGTCCAGAATCCCCAAGCCCCCATGACCAAAGTCTATCCTTGACTCAGCTTTATTATCAGAAAGAAGGAACATCAGGCAAGTGTGTGGAGGGAGCATGTCCATGATGGAGGTGGGGCTGACAGAGTGAAGGACAGTGGTCTTGGGTAATCTGCAGGTCCTTGCAGCTTCTTCTCCCCACTGGAGCCCCTTAGAGAGGGCAGGAGGCAGTTTATCACAGGGCATGCAGGAGCTATGGGAGAAATCATGCATTCATTTATTCATTTATGTATTAAATCGATGAATATTTATGAACACCTACTATGTGGCAAGCATTCTGCTTGTCCTGAGCTCATGGTGCAGATAAGAAATGAAGCCCCTATTTACTATACATCAACATCTCTTTCTGAGATCTGAACTCCCTTCCTTACTACACTCATCTTTGTCACTAGACAGCATCTCCACATCCCTCACATAGGTTCTATTAGTTGATTTTGCCAATACTTTCTTATTCATTACAAAGATATATCATATAAAAACTGAATTATATAGTAGTCTTTGGAGTTTGGGTCTCACAGCTTTGACCTTCATCCTACCTCCACACCTTGAATCCCCCCACTTCTTGGTCCAGGGTCTCAAGAAACTTAATTTGAAAACCTTCAAATTCCAGGGCACTACACAATGTGTGAGTGTTCCATGCTCTTAGAATTCCAAGAGATATTGGAGGAAACAAATGTTCATAACCTTCTCTGGAGGCTAGAGTACACTTGTGGCACCATGTGATATTGTGGGTGAAGGCCTGGTAACTGGGGTGCTGCCCATGGAGAACAGTCTACCAAGCAAGTGTCATGGGCTCGAGAGGGTGGAAGGACCAATAGAAGAATAGAGAAGCTCAGATACCTCATTCCAGCCACGAGTGAGTTCTCCTGGCTGTATGTAAGTGTCCAGGGAAGTGTCATGAGGGTAGAGACCTATGACAATGGCCCTGATCTCCCTTCCTAAGGACTAAGGCCTACTCTCAACTTACCTGTTAAACGTTCCACCACCTATGGATGTAAGTGACTGTGAAACTCATTAACAGCA
The DNA here is from genome assembly GCA_003508835.1 of Eonycteris spelaea. Lineage (NCBI taxonomy): Eukaryota > Metazoa > Chordata > Mammalia > Chiroptera > Pteropodidae > Eonycteris > Eonycteris spelaea. The sequence goes on from PUFA01000110.1 coordinate 22,324, forward strand.
TCACCTTGAAGCCGAGGAGGAACACCACAAAGATAACGGCAGGCATCTCTGGCCCTAAATACCGATAGGCAGAAGGAGACATTGACTGAGACTCTGTGAGTTTAAATACCTTTTCTGATGTGTTGTCAGGAATTTTCAGAGCCACTAAATGCACCCACATCTATCTGATTCCAATCAAGCCCATGTTCTTTTCTCTACACTCAGCTTTCTCTTAGAGATAAGCGATGATCCTGAACTTTTAGCTCCCCCTTGAATTTGACTCAACAAATATTGACTTAGAACCTATTTTACACACCAGCCAATGTGCTCGACTCTAGGGGTACAAACCTGAACAATCAGCTTAGTGTCCTCAGGCCTTCTGGTCATTTCACTTTACCTTTAATACAATCTTAAGAGGCTAGTATCATTAACACCATTTTACAGATGAATAAACTGAGGCTCTGAGAGGATAATTGACTCAGTTGCCTGAGTTTAAAAGCTATAATTACTGTGAACTAAATATTAAAATATTGTCTGAATTCAAATAATAATTGTGGCTGACATTTATTGTAGACATATATGTAGAGTTTTCATATATTAACTCATTTAATCCTCATAAGGACTCTATGAGTTTGGAATTTCATTAGAATGATCTCTACTACATTAGGCTCATCTACAGATGAGTAAACTGAAGCACAGAGAGGTTAAGTACCTATGCAAGAATTAAGTGGAAGATCCTGTTCTGTCATTGGAGCAGACACCTTTGGGTCCCCAGGGTAAGATTGTTCAAGCAAGTCTGTAATACTTGCTTATACGGTTACATATGGTTGTGGAAAAGTCTCTCCATATAACCCAAAACACTATTTTGACAAGAGAGCATTGCTAAAGGTCATCGCACAATCACCAGTAAGTGAGCACCCTAAGCTGAACACTCTCTGTAATTTTCATGGAGGTTGAGCTGGGAGTTTGCTCTTTCCTCAGAAAGGAAAGAGTCTTTCAGGATGGCCACATCTCAAGGAAGCCACAGGCCAGAAAACATTCTGGTTATTCAAGGAATCACAGACTCTTAGGTTGGGCAAGACTTTAATGATTACCAATTCCTTCTCCCATGCCTTCTGGAATCTACTCTGGAGACAAAAGTGACCCAGCTGATCTCAGGAGTGGAGGTGAGCTCACCTGGGCTCCCAATGGGTTTGTATGTGGCGTGGGCTGTTGTAGACAGGATGAGGTTGGCCTGGATGGGAGGCCATGCTTCATGTTGCACCTTACAGGTGAACACCCGTTCAGACCCCTGCAGTGACACATTCACCAACTGCAAGCTTTCCAGGGTGTAAGTTCCATCACCATTCTGCTCGGATGTAGGTTTCTCAGCTCCCTGGAACATACGGCAGTTCTCCAGCCAGGTGAGATGTACACTCTGTGGGTAGAACCTCCGCACATGGCAGGTAATGGCCACCAAGTCCGAGGAGGGTGAAGACTGGGATATTGTCACTGCAGGGGGAACTGACACAGCCCATAAAAAGCAAAAATTAGTATAGGAAGTCCACTGTGGGAGCCTGGGAGCACCTACCACAGAGGAGGATTTAGGTATTGGTTAACTGATACACGCATAAAGAAATGCATGATAATAAATGACACTAAGATTTTACAAAGGAGTGAAAATGAGTTTGGAAAGGTTAAGTAACTTGCCTGTCACAACTTACACAAGATCATAAGTGACTGGAATTGTGCAAGAGACAATTTGTTTTACTGTTATGTTATTCTGACATCTGAACTTTAGCTATAAGCATTTAAGATTCTTTGCTTCAAAAATTTTGATCTGTTGATGTTTAGAATTTTTTCAACCAGATTTTCAACTGTGCAATAGAATGTATTTATAATGAGGAAAATTTGGAGGATTTAAAATACTATGAAACATGAAATGTCCCAGTACAATTCATATGAGCATACAGCACGGTGTAGTTCTAACTCTAAACCAAAGGATGGGTGATCTAGATTCTGGTGCCTGCACTAAGACCATAGTCAACCGCAAGACTTCGTGCATGTCACTTGCACTCTCTTTCCAAGACTCTTAAATTATAAAACTGTCTAAGATCAGATCAGCTCTCATGGGGCTAGTTAAGACAGACTTCAGTGCTTGGTCTAGGGTAGAGACACTAAGTCTTTATGTAGGGCCTTTAGAAGGAACTAAGGGCAACTGACCTGAAAATATCCTTTTTCCACACTCGACCCACCCAGGCCTATAAAATTCTATCAATAATGTTGCTAGTGGGTGGGACAGCCAAGACAGGACACCATCCCCAGAAGGTCACAGTCTGTATTTAGTCTTTGTCCTTCAGCACAGAAGCAGGGATTAATACCAAACAAGGATCAGGACCTTAAGAAGGGAGGGTTCAGGATGGTGAAGGCATGGTAACTGGGTGGTTACCCATGGAGAACAGTCCACTAGGCAAGTGTCATGGGCTCAAGAGGGTGGAAACGATCAATAAAAAAATAGAGAAGCTCAGATACCTCATTCCAGCCACGAGTGAGTTTTCCTGGCTGTGTGTGTGTATATATACATATATGTATGTATACACACACACACACACATATATACATATATATGTATGTGTGTGTGTATATGTGTGTGTGTGTGTGTGTGTGTGTGTGTGTGTGTGTGTGTGTGTATATATATATATATATATATATATATATATGTCCAGGGAAGTGTCGTGAGGGTAGAGACCCAGGCACAGCTGATGACTACCACTTCCATGCACAGAATGGCAGTGCTTGAGACAGTGTGCATGTGTAATCTTATTTAATCCTTACAAAACCAAATGAGGTAAACACAGAAAGCTACCTGATATCAGAAAACAAATAAAACAAAAAGCCACTTAGAAGGATTCTATGCAAAATCAAGGACCAATTTCATAGAAATTGTCAAAAAGGAATTGGTTGAAACTTCATCTTGAAAAAACACTTCAATTATAGAAATAATTTTATTAATTTATATTTTAAGTTAAATATAGAATATAATTAAAACTCTGCACCAACTCTTAGAAGAAACAACTGTTGGGAGTGTAAGAATTTGGCATATTATTTTGCCAAAAACATACTATATAGTATCAACAAATCCTTCATTTTGAATTTCACATTCACAGCACAATCATTAACAGAGGATCTTGAAAAAGTATTTGAGTGTTTTATCACTTTTCACAGGGGCTTCTCTTAATCAAAGTGTTCTCTTTTGACCTGTCCACAGAATCATTAGGATTATAGATTTTTTTCTTTCTTGTTCCATCTTTAACCACTGAGAGGTTCAACTTCTTGAAATACAACACTGCCATATTGCAGTGAATGTGGAGTCTATGTGCGCAGTGTGGTCTGATGTTTGCCACACTTCCATCAAGGCAAGACCTCCCTCCTAGAGCAGAGAGCGTCTGGGCTCCGCACCACTGCCACCAGCTGACCGATCTCAGGCCTACAGTGTTGGATGGCGTCACTTCCCATCTTAAATTCCTGCAACACCTACCTGATTCTTTGCCTCAGGATTTCTCCATCACCACAAAATGCCACGCAGCCCATGCAGGCCCATCCTGGCCTTCCCTCCGTCATGGGACAATCTTGAGGAATAGTCTACACAGTTCCTCACGGGGTCCCCAGCAATGCTGAGCCTCAGTCATCCACAGGGACACCTCGTTCAATATCTCCCCCATTCTTGGGTGTCTCTCCTTCCCTGTCTGTCTCACTCTCCCCATCCCTTATTCCACCTGCACTTAAGTCCTGGTTGTGGGCTCTGCTTTCCGGAGAAACCAAATAAAGTCACCCACAGAGACATTTCCATGACAGGAAACCCAACCAGAGATGCACAGTGTTGAGCAGGGAGGGACTTTGAGCGGGGGCTCATTTTAGAAGTAACCAATTTATTTGTGAATATTTGTATTTTCCATGACTTTTGCTCCTCTAAACAACGGTCCTAACTCCAGGGAATTATATAATAAACACTCAGATAAGTAGGACCCCCTGAATGATCATTTTCCTACTTTATAGTCAAAGATACTGAGGCTAAAAGAATTTAAGCAACCAGCAGGAAATCCCACAGCCGGTAGTAGCAGAGTCAGAAGCCAGAATTCACATCCAATGCCTCTCACTCACCAGCTTCACAACCCCGGACAGCCTTCACTTCTTTGAACCTGTTCCCTTCTGTAAACCACGAATGGGACAAACCGTATAGGAAAATTGTACACATTAAATAAGTCAACCCACACGAACATGCTTTTCGATGGTGTGCTGTGCTCATTTGAGACATTGGTATCAATATTTTTAGTCATGTAAAATGATGTGTTTACTTCCATGATTATAGCACACAAGATAAAGAGGAAGATATGTTGTACAACTTAAAGTCGTATGTACATTTGAAGAATTAATTTTACTGCTGTACAACCTTGGACCACTCGCTTGCCTTCTCTGGGCTTTAGAGTTGTCATGGAACAATCACTAAGACTCCTTCTAGGCATGATATATTGTGAACTCACTGAATTTACGGACCTGCCAAACATTGGTCTAGGCCAGGAAAGTCAACAAAAAATATCAGATGAAAAATCAGGCCCTCATCCAGGTATGAGCAATGATCAAAGACCTCATAGTCCCTAACATTTAGACGTTTCCAAGACCTTTACAGTCTTTTTGTATAAAATAATAAAATTAAATTTATTATTTATTCCTAGAAGATAGTTTGTCTCCATTTTACTGATGAGAAAATTGCTTTCTGAGAGGTGATAGAAATAGTAATAACGATACATCACAACAACAACAACAACAATTGCCACTTCTGCCTGGTGAATATGAGCAAGGCGTATGTTCAGTACTTTACAGGTATCACTGCATTGAATCTTTGCCACAGGCAAGTAAGGGATGTGCCATTTTTCAGATGAGGAAACTGAGGCTCAGAGACAGCCACAGCCACAGCCCAGCTAACCCAGCTGCACGAAGAGAAACTCCTTACCACGGAGGTACTGGTCCAGGTTGATGATTTTCTGGAAAACCAGCGTTGTGTTGTGCCAGACGTGGCAGAAGACACGGGAGAGCACGTCGTCAGCTTGCAGAGGGATGAGCACACTGCTGGTCACATTGTAGGTGTCGCCACTGAGATGGACACTGGTCTGGAGCTGTGGCAGCTTGTGGTTATTTTTAAGCCATGTCACTGTGACCTGCCGTGTGGAGAACTCGGAGGACATGTATGTCAGTTGGATGCTTGTGCCTGGCTCAGATCGCTGAAGGGGGCCTTGTAAGACATAAGAGTGGCTTCTCCTGCCTGCAAGGAGACACCCCTCCTGTGTGAATAAGTCCTCAGTGTGTCTATCAAGAAGCCTCATTGCCTCCTTGTCCACAGGGTTTAAAGATTATGTTCTAAAAGGAGTTTGATTCTAAAGCTGATATCAGAAGTCAGACAATGAAACTACAGGGGACCTAGCAGTAATAAGGAGGCCAACTGTCACCCACACCTCACAGTCACACCCAAGTCACACGACCCTGATGATGGATTCTGCCTAACTCACTGAATTCTCACCGTAACAGTAGGAGGTGGGAGCTATGACTATCTCCATTTTATGGATGAGAAAACTGAGACCCAGACAAGCTAGGTAACTTGGCCAAGGCCCACAGCTAGTCAGTGGCAGAGCTGGGAGTCTTAGCCAGGCAGTCTGGCCCTAGGGTCTGTTCCATGACCACCACTCAGCTCTGCCCTCAGTCTCTGGGAAGGGAAGAGTGTCTCAATGCTCAAGGCCAGGTCGTATGAAAGTAGGTAGCACAGTGAAAAGGTTAGGAGCACAGGCTTTGAGGACACACTCAACCAGTTTTCATTCCCAGGTCCTCTACTGGGTGAGCCTGAGCAGCTCAGCTCTCTAATCCTCAGTTTCTCACCTGCAAAATGGGGATGAGTCTTAATTTGTGAATTAATAAATTAAGTAAAGTAGTGTAGAATATGTGGCACATATTAGTCACTCTATAAGTGGTCTAGCATCATATATTCATGATAACCACCTGAAAATTGTTATTAATCATATTTCTAATGTTAGTGCCTCGTCCAAGGGCTTCACAGCGAACAGAACCCATATTCCAAACAAGGAGTTCCGGCTCCATTCAAGGCCTCTTTCTGTTATATCATAGCTGCCTCTACTTTCCCACAGTTGGTCCCATAATAGTCCATAAACTTTAATATTTTTCAACTTTTAGCCCAGGCCTGGGCTAAGCACCACAGAGATTGCAAAACAGGCATTGAAGAATACCTACTGTGTGCCCCATGGACCAGGTGCCAAGCAGGGCTCAGGAAATAAAGCCCCAGCAGGTCCCCTCAAGATGGGCACACCAGTTGTCATCATACAGATGAGGAAACTGAACTCAGGAAGAGCAGCACTTTGCCTGGGGTCACAGCTGGCTAGTGGCATCCCCGAGATGTGGCATTAATCCATAGGACTCAGACCTGGCCATCGTCAGTGTCTGCTTCCAGGGTTAAGGGTCCCATCATGGAGGAGAGGAATAAATCCATAAATCCCCATCAGGGGCTTGCAGGAGGCCTCGCGGTTAAAATCCCAGTAGTGAGAACTGAATGATGCGGGCAGATATGACCATTCGGAGGAAATAAATATCAGAAATAGAGCATTCATGGTTGATTTGAGAAGATATTTAAGAGAACACTAAAGTTTGTATGCTCAGGCAGGATGTAAGGGAAAAAATATAGAAAAGCACATTGAATTTGCGAAGAGACAAACCTGCCTTATAATTTTGACTCCTAGCTCCCTGAGACCACCATCCCTCTGCTGTCTTTACCGGCTGTCTTAAGCCAGGTAAGGCATGTGAGGACACCTGGTGCACAGTGAGTGCTCTGCAGGTGTCCGCTAAACGTGAGCAGAGGCACAGCGGATGAGGGCCAGGGCGCCGAAGAACGGTATTATGGGCCAAACTGGGGAAGTGTAGCTGCAGAGCTATGTTAATATCAAATGCCAGGAAAAGAAGTCCCCTTCCTTGCTGTAAACCCCAGGGCGGTAGGAACTGCTGCACAGGGCAGTGATACAATCGAAGAGACGTTCTCAGGAGGTAGCCTTGCAGCAGTGGGCCAAGATATACTGCAGGCAGGCGACGGCGAAAAATAAAACAGGGGAAAATCCATAGTGAGTCAATAAAGAAATAATGCAACATACTTCTGATCAGAAAGGCCCAGTTTAGAGTGTTTCACCCAGGTCTGTATAGCCCACTGGGTGACTGTTTTTTCTTATTTCTGCTGTACAATGACAACAAAGGGCACAGAGAAACTGAGCGGTGAAGGGGATCATTCCCCTGAGAATTCTTAGGGCAGACAGATAAAAGCCAGTTCTGCCAGGGAGGAATAGAGTACTGAGTCAAAGCCCCAGTTGTGAAGATATGTTGTGTTGCCAGCCGGGCGTCCTGTGTCTACTTTTCCTCTGTAGCGGCTGAGCTACAATATATGCAAGCAGGCACAGCAGCTCATACTTCCGAGAGGCAGCTGTCCTTCCCCACTGCTGGTGGTTCTGGAGAACTGTCCGCCCACACTTCAGTTTAGCCGTGCCTGACCCAGGCCTGGCCAATCATAATCTTCCTTCTCTTCACTTCCTCTTCCACTACCCATCCCCTCCCGCCCATCTATCATTCTCCTCTAAGCTGGACCAAGAAAGCAGTTCGCTTCTTAGGGTTAGAACTGCTAGCAGGCAGCGCCCCCTAGTGGACAAAGTTATCTGAGGCCGCAAAGAGTGAGAGACGGAGGAGAAAGAGGGTCAGGGTAGGGGGCAGGGAGAAAGAGGAGGAAGAACAGAATGAGAAGACAGAGACAAAAAAGAGGCAGAGGAAGGAGAAAGAGAAAGCAAAATGAGTAGTAGAGAGAATGAGAAGCTTGCAACCGCACCCCCTTTGTTTCCCAGCTAAATGAGTCAAGATTTCTGGCACCTCATGAACACTGACTTCCAGAAACTTCCAGCTGAGCCAGTCTTGATTAAAAGACTTCCTATAAAAGAATTTGGTGCCCAGCAGCCCTTAATTTCTCCTGTTTTCTGCAGCCTGGTGTTAAAGCAGAGACCCTTCAATCTGAAGAAAGTGTAGAATTGGGGAGGGGAAGTACCACTTTTTCCTGGTGAGGGGGTAGGAGAGGGAGGGAGGAATGGAATTTAGGGGTGAGTGCCTGAGAGTTTTTATCACCAGCCCAAGGCATCTTCTTCATCCAGTGCTGCCCTGAGTCCCTGACCTGCTTACTTACTGTCTGCACTCCAGGCAGGTGGCCTGTGTTTCAGACTGGACCCTCCCAGGCATGCTACCCAGAGGGGCTGGTACCAGGCTGCACCCACCTTTCCACATCTTGTGTGCTTGAGCCCGCAAGGTGATGTTGACTTGGACTGCGGGCTGCTCATCCTGGATTACCCAGCAGGCAAACTCACTCCCGTTCAGCGTGGCTTCTGCCTGCCACATGTGCTCCAGAGAGTAGGTCCCATCTGGGTTTCTTGTGACCTGAGGAGATGACAGGTCTGGATCCTGTGTCTGTCCTTCATCAGGATGAGGTTCAGGTGGGAGGGGTAGAAGCGGCTCACATGGCAAGTGAGAGTCACTCTCTCATGCACATGGATGGATGCCCCAGACGGTTTGGTGGTGATCGTCACAGTGGGGACAACTAGATCGAGGAACAGAAAGAAACATCTGTTGAAATTACGCTTGCCCACCTTCTCCACATGTTTTTCTCTTCTAGGAACCAGCCACAAGAAGATCTCTCACTCTCTCATCTGTCACTTTTTTTTTTTAAAAAAAAACAACAATGTTTCCTGTATGCTCAATGTAATGTTAATTCAGTGTTAATGTTCATTAAATATGGGTAGGAGTACATGGATATCTGGTATATTATGTTCTATACGTTTGAAATATTTCATATCATGAAATAGAATTTTATGGATTACTAAGGTATAATGCCCATGAGGATATGAACTTCATTTTATTCATTGCTGTATCCTCAGCACCTAAAACAGTGCCTGAGCCATAGTAGATAGTCATATTTTGAATGAATAATAAATATTTCAAATTAATAAATAATAACAATGATATTGATCAAATAAAGATGGTTGGAATGAAAAGTTGGGCCAGGTAATAATGCAATTGAATATTTATAAACAACTGACTGTGTGCCAGGCACTGTTCTAGGTGTTTTGTAAGGAATAACTCATTTAACTTTCACACCAAACCTATGAGGTAGGTCTTCATTTTGTTTCCATCTAAGAGGAAACTGAGGCACAAAGAGGTTAAGCAACTTACTCAACACCACACACGTTGTAAAGTGGTACAGAGAATTAAACTCAGATGGTTAGCCCCTGGAACCTTTGACGTTAATGGCTATACTGTGTGATCAGCCATGGCAATGAGGAATTCCAGCTTCTCGTTAGCGAAATGAGGTTTTGGGCAAAAGACTTCAGAAGCCAATGCTGCCAGGGAAAACTATGTCCCCCACTCCACCCTACCGCCCACTCACCTCGAAGCACTTGGGAGAGGTTCATAGTCTTATACAGGGGCTCCGCCAGGTCCCCATGGGTGACTTCACAGATGATCTTTGATGAGACATCTTGGGGGGCCAGTTTCACCCACACCTTACTGGTGACGAAGTAATTGCCTTTGTCATTAGTCATTGGGCGTTGAGCTGAGGCTGGATGCTCATCTCTGTCTTTCATCCAGGTGACATTGAAGTCCTGGTTGCTGAAGGGGCCAGCGGTGCAGTTGAAAGGCACTAAATTTCCTGGGGCTGTCCTCTGGGATGGGCCCGTCAGAGTGATAAAGGGCTGCCCAGCTACGAAAGAGAGCACTTGTCTGCACACAGAGAGCAGGATGCATCATCCAACATTCGACAGCCTGTAAGAGGCGCCTGTGTTGTCAGGCCCTGTGGACCTACTGTGCGCCATGTCTGGTCCCAGCCTCAGGGAGCATATAAACAGATGATAACAAGTAAGAGAGCAAATATATAACTACAACTGGGGCACAGTGACTTCAGGGAAACCCAAAGAGTGTAGAGAGAAAATATTCCAGAAGGGTGGTAAGAGAAGGATTCCTGGAAGAGGTGACATTTTGAGCTGAAACTGAGGCATGGATAGGAGCCAGTCATGAGAAGGGGCTGGGGAAGTGAGAAGAGCAAGGGAGAATACCTCAGGCAGGAAATGCTTAGTGGGCTTGAGAAACTGAGAGGTTTGTAGGACTTCAGCATTATGGGCAGAGAGGTGCAGATGGAGACGAGCCTTGTGGGACCTGGTGACACTCTTGCTCTTATTCTGAGTGTGATGGGAGGCCATGGGAGATTTTAAGCAGAGGGGCAGTGGTCTTATTGACTTGTTTTAGAAGATAACTGGGGTTGCTGTGTGGAGAATGGACAGGAGGGTGGCGTTTGGGAGCAGGGAAGCCAGTGAGGAGGCTGATGGGGACACCAGGTGTGCGATGATGGTGCCTGGACTGTGGTGCTGAGAAATGGAGAGACCCGAGACACATTTGGTAGAGAGAGCCAACAAACTTGGTGGTGGAGTAGATATGGGATGAGGGACAGAATTAATTATGGATAAGCGAGTCCCAGGACTAGACTCTTGCTTTCCCCTCAGGACAGCCTTCAAAGATCTGAGAGCCAGGACCTCTCCAAGTCTTCACTGCATCCACTGAGCCCCTACTCTGAGTCAATGTGTGAGTTGGGTGCTGGGGACACAGAGGCGCGTCAGATAGGACCCCTGCCCTCAGGAGCACCTGGTCAGATGTGTGTGTGTGGAGAGGTGGGTGCAAATACACTAGCAATGACAACGAGGGTGACAGATGATGGAAGGCAGCTCCGGAGGCCATAGGAATGTGTCAGAGACCTCCGCTACCTTCTGCATAGTGCTTTCTTCTGAATAAACCTAATGATTATTATCACCTGACCCGCACACAGCATCCTGTGGTGTATGAAACACTTCATCCGCATCCCAACTGCGGGAGACTGGATTGTTAAAGTCCCACTTTTCAGAAGAAGAAACAGAAACTCAGGGAGGTTTAGTGACTTGCTCAAGGTCACACAGCCTATTAGTGGCTGAGGAGAGATGTTAAGCAGGTCCAGCAGTCTCCCACACTGCATCGTTTGGGGATTCCTTTCTCCTTCTGTCTTTCTGCCCTCATGCCCTCTCGTACCGAGACCTGGAGGCCACACAGACCAGAGCTGGTATCAGAGATACCGAGTAGGAGGTAGGCTCCTCTTCCACCCCCGGACCTCCCCCGAGTCCCGTCCTCATGTCATCTTCTTCCTGACTTCCAAAGCTGCCATCATCCCTGTTTCTCACAAGGTCCACATTGAGGAAAAGACACGAAAGAGCATCTGGCAGGCAGGTCCACAACTCAGCTTGGTCCTCTAGGCCTTGGTCCCCACCTACCCTCCACAACACAGGGTGGCTGGATTTGGTATTCCCGAGGGCCACCCTGCCTGCTTTTAGGCTCCCCACTGACTGCGCTCAGGGACTCACCTGTGAATCCCAGCAGAAGGGTAGGCAGGAAGGAGGACAGGACCTGCCCAGGTGTGGCAGTCATGGCAGGAGGCTCACAGTGTCCCTGGTCTGTGCCAGGCACCCACACCCAGATGAGGCTTTACATGAGCCCAGGAGCCACTGCCCATCTCCTGAAAGGCTGGGTGGACCTTGCACCTCCCGGACACCCTCCCTCCCCCCAGCCTGGCGTGGCAGTGTGAGCCACAGTGAGAGAAGTGGTTACTGTGGCCCAGGCTTTTTTCCAAACCCCAAACCTCAAGTTTGAGGAGTCTAGCTGGGAGCGCCTGTTGCCTTGGGCTTGGATGCTGACTATTTCTTATGCCCCATGAACCAGAGCAAGAAGGCGCTGGCTCCTCCTCAGGCTTCTGCTACAGAACTCCCTCTGAGGTGGTGAGCCTCCTCCATGCTGGAGACGTGATTGAGGGCCTGCTGTGCGTAGGCCCAGGGATGTCTCTTGGGACTACAGAATACATAGAATGTGGCCAGGAAGGGTTGGTGAAATAAGCCCAGACACACACAACCAAATAAAACAAAATTACAGCATAGGCTTAAAAACTAACCCCTGCCCATCTCCTCACTAGGTTTGCACAAGCTCAACTGGGACTTGTCCTGTGGCCCAGAATTGTCTACTAGGCTCCAAAGTGGGGGAAGACAAATGTTATACGCGACAACCATTCTCCTGGCTTTTCTCCTGGTTGCTCTTGACCCCTCCTCCCACACATCCTTCTACTCTATTTGGCTTCCCAGTGGCTAGCCCTGGCATATATACTTATTGGTTTTTATTTATTACCCCATGAAAAACAAATGACTATGAGATTGCTGTCTTTTGTTAATTTCAGTAACCAGCACCCACCACTGTCTTGGGCACACAGTGGGTACTCACTAATAATGAATGAAGCTTTGGGACCAGGTGTGTGCTCAGGACTGATTAAGAAGCAGCAAAGTCCAGCCCAGCCCGTGTCTCCCAGTCATCCCGTCTCCCCCATGCTCGGTACACTCAGCTAACTGAAGGGGAGGAAGGGGTAGAGTTGTCAGCCTGGGACAGACTGTCATGGAATCTCTCCCCTCACAAGCCCACCTCCACGTCAGCTGAGTAAAGCATTCCGAGAAGATAACTAGTTCTAGAGGTTGAGGGTCTGCGGGGAGAGGAGGTCATCTTCTCCTCCAAGTGTCTCCTGAGGCAGACGGTAGACTCGCGGCCCTGAACGCGAGAAAAAGGAACTGAAAAGAGACAACAGGGCAGAGAGGTGGGGTGAAGGGGAGCAGCCTGAACTTCCCCCATGTGGCATGCAGTGGGGCAAGGTCCTTAGAGACCCCTCCACATTGAGGAGGGTGGGAAAACAGAGTGTCCTGTCGGCAGCCCACTCAAGGGGCCCCAGAAGCAAGAGAGCAGGGGCCAGACCTGTAGAGCTGAATCAGATCATGCACGAGACAGCTGTGTCATGGGCACCCTCTCTCCCCCCAACACACACACACACACACACACACAACACACACACACACACACACACAAACATGCAGGGCCCCCCAAAGGATCCACACCCAGGACTCAATTCAGAGAAGGAAGAGCAAAAGACCACATCACTTCCACCCCTTCTCGAGCCCTCAGCAGGGACTTGGGGTCAGCGCTGGCTGTGGTGAGGGAGAGGGTGTCAGGCTGGCATTGCACTGGAATATCAGCATTTGGAACTGGCTTAGCTCAGAATGGGCTTTAGACAGGGTCTGGCACAGGATAGCTTTTTCATAACAGTTCAGTAAAATGATGCATCCATATCTTCTATTCATTCAACAATTGTAGAGTACCTTTCCTGCAACTGTCCAGAATGGTAGGCTCTGCCTTAAGAGATGGAGGGGCAGGCAGTCAAGTTTGAAGGCAGCACTCAGCGATGAATAAAGCCAGTTCAAGTTGGCACCCCTGCAAAGTGCAGACTGTTCAAAGAGGAAGTCATACCAGCCACAGGACCTTGGTCAAACCTGGGCCTCAGTTTCCTCATCTGTAACAAGAGGCTAGTAATATCTACCTGTGACTATTTGAATCTTAGGTCTAACGTCCTAGGTATAAAATGGAGCTAAATAAGTATTTTTCCATCCTAAAAAATGTGACTCCCCCGCACCCTTCACACTTCGTCCACCTGTTAATTTCTCCTACAGGACTTTCTGCTCTTAGCTCAGCTCTGCCTCTAGAATTACAGGGTAAGCCACATTGGGAGTTTTGGATTTTCTAGTATCCACCTCGAAAAAGTGAAAAGAAACAGGAGAGATTAATTATAACTAACATATTTTATTTAACCCAATATTTGAAATTCTATCATTTTAATATGTGACCAATATAAAGTTATCATGATCATCTGCATTATTTTTCCCTTTACTCTTTGAAAAGTCAACAGTTAAAGTGAAACGTAGTCTCACCGAAACAATAAAGTTGTGTTTAACAACAAAACACGTATGTATTTTTGTACGTTTTAATTTTAAAATTTAAAGCTCAAGTAATACGATAAATGAAATTTAAAATTCAGCTTCCTAATGGCATTAGGCACAATTTCAAGTGCTCAGTAGCCTCCAGCGGCTAGTGGCTGCCGTGTTGGACAGCGTGGTCTTGGGTGAAGTGTTCCTTCCTCTGGAAAGCCTTTTCTCCCCTGATGCCTTTCAGAGGTTCAGAAGCTTTTCTGCGTAGCAGTCATCACAGCCGTAATTTGATTTTTAATTGGCAATCAGTGCATACTTTCCCTCATTAGACTGCAAGCTCTGTGAAGGCAGGGACTATGTTCTTCTTCACTACTGTGCATAAATGCCAGGAGCATAGTGTATACTCAGTGAAGGTGGGTTGGATGGATGGATGGATGTTTGGATAAATAAATAAAAGGGAATATAGGATGTTATGGAGGTAAGAAAAAGGAGAAAGCACTACCAACGAGAAAGCAGAGAAGGCTTCCTGGAGGCAGTGACTTGGCTTTCAAGGGCCCATTCATCTGCCCTGCAGCTTCAGTCACACTATCTGCACAGAAGTGGAGACTGTGTAGGGCTGTAGGTAGCCATGGGCGGCCTGCCGTGTGAGGCTGGAAAGTTTGAGAAGTGGAGAGATGAGTACCCAGGTACCCACAGAGCTCACCCAGGCTAGGCCACATGCCCACTGGGGAAAGCTTGGTTCCTGTAAATAGAGCCAAGCCAGGCTTCTTCCTGATTCCAGTGCTAATAGGAAGTGGATCTCACCCAGTCTGTAAGCGCAACCTCTTATGGGGTCTAAGGCCCCAAAACCCTTATCATGAGTGTGGGCCCGAGCCCTGGCCTAATGGTTGAGAAGGACAGAGAAGCCCTGGCTCTTCAGAAAAGGGACATCAATGTAAAGCCAGTTCAGGCTTGCAACACTGCAAGACGCACCCAGTTCAATGAAGTGGTTGCACCAGCCACAGGACTTTGGTCAAAACCTGGGCCACAGTTTCCTCATCTGTAGAAAGAGCCAAGTGATATCTACCTGTGATTATTTGAGTCTTATACATATAAGGTCTAAAGTCCTAATCATTAAAATTGAGCTAAATAAATATGTTTTTATCCTAAGAAATACAACCCCCTACTTCATACTTCTTCCACCTGTTAACTCCTCCAATGTGACTTTCTGGGAGTTGGGGGACTTACAGCAGACTACCATCTAAAATTCAACCCTTGCTTCAAGGAGCCATTATCTTCACCCTCATCTCACCTACTTAGATGGAGCTCAGACTCAGCTTAGACAAGACACCCTGTCAGCCTGGTGCTCCTCCAAAGTTCTGTCTCTCCCCAAGATGGTGACCCAAGTTCTTGAGGGCAGGGGCCCTTGCTTGTCTATTCTGTCCATGTCTGAGTCCTTAGTGCCTAGCACAGTGCCTAATACAGAAAAGCCTCTGAACACTTGTTCGCTAAACAAAGTCATTTCATTATCAGCTTATTCATTCTTATAACGACTCTTGAAAGAGTGTCAATTTTGTGCCAGACACCATATAAGGCACTGAGCCACTGATCAGTGAGCACGACAAGTCCCCACCCTCAAGGAAGTTACATTCTAGAGAGGAGGCTGAAAATAAAGAAACAATATGCCATATGATTTCAGAGAGGGTTAACTGGTATCGGGGAGAGAGATTGATGGGGTGTGTCTGGGACATAGATGCATAGGAAGACCTCTGGTGGAAGGGAAGGGGCATGTGAGCTGAGCCTTGAATGAAGGGAGGAGGGAAGCATGGGAGATCTGGGGGAAGAGTGCTCCAGAGAAGGAATGCAGCATGCAGAGTAGGTGTGAGCTGAGTAGGCTGAGCAACAGCAAGGTCACTGTGGGAGGAGCAGAGGGAAAGGGGACAGATGATCATGAGAGAAACCACAAGGCATGATATCGCAAGGGAAGGGGTTGGATTGCAATCTGTGTGCAATGCATCCAGTAGGCTGCGAGCAGAGATGTGGCAGGATTCGATTTGCAAATTAAAAGCTCACTTTCTGGTGCTGATGGTGGGGAGAAGTTTGGAGGGGGTCAGAGATGAAGCAGAGGGGAGAGGAAGCAAGAGTCCACTGCAGCTGTGGACAGCTAGAAACCCAGAAGTCTGGAGCTTGAGGAAGGGATAGGAACAATGAGGAGGGGGCAGACATTTGCAAGTTGTCAGCCTGTGAATGATTTCTAAAGACACTGCATAGGATGAGACCAATTCAGAAAAGAATAGACAGGAAAGAGAGGTAGCGTCCCAGGGCTGGAGTGTGATCTGACTCTACCACAAATCTTCAGGGCCTCAGATTCTGTCATTGAACATGGGTAGATTTGTGTCGAGTAATCTCTAAGGACCCTGTTCCTTGAATATCCATGGGCCTAGTTTCATTTCCTGCACTTGGGGACATAGCCTGGGCCCTCACTCACAAACCTCTGCTGAGCCTGTTTCCTGCAAAGTGCCAGGGTTGGCATCATGGGCTTTCGACCCCCGCAGTTGCCCAGGGTCCTCAGGGGCTCACATTTGATTCACTGCTCTGCTATCACTGTCTTAAAAGTGATTTTTGAGCAAGGAGGTCTTCATTCCCATTTTGCAAAGTACTGCTAATTATGTGGCCTATGCTACCACCTGCCTTTTGCCTTCCTGGATGAGGGAGGCAAACTCCCACCAAGGTAGCAGGCATGACCTGCAAGGTGATTGGGGAGGGTGGGCAGGAGGCACCTCGGGTTGCTGCATGCCAGGACAAAGGATCATCTCTGGACTCCTATGTGCCATCTGGGTTCTTGACATTATTAATACCTCCTTCCCACTACACCTCCAGACTTTCTGATATCCGCCCAGTCTCAACAAGCTTCCTTGTTCCTGGAGCTGAAGACTTCAGCCACCGTGGATGGATCAGATCCAGTGACCTACTTGCATGAAAGCACACAAATACAATAACAGGAGTTGATGGGTGAAGATCAAGGCTCAGAAAATGTCTCTGTGCACTTAGGTGGGCACATGTGGCGGGGGGGGGGGGGGAGCAGGGAGAAGAAAGTGAAACATAGTGAGATGAAGTGAGCTTAATAACATGCAGCCGGAGAGACCAGGAAGTCCAAGCGGACCAATGGGAAAATCACAGGGAGGCTTGTTTCAGCTTAAGAAGCACTTTCTAGCAATTAATGCTGTCCAATAATGAAACTTCTTAACTTCTGTGAGGAGAACTTCCCTTCCTAGGGGTATGTAAGTATAAGACTCATGTCAGAGATGTTGAAGAAAGATTCTGGCTGAGCAGTTGGGCTGGAGAAATGTTTTTCAGACCATAGGCCACAACACAATCATGGGTCATAAAATCAATTTAATGGTCCTAAACCAGATTTTTTTAAAAAAATGAAAAAGAGAAGAGGACAGAGGAGAAAGGAAAAAGAAATATCTGGGTTTATCCCACATAGTAAGGAAAAATGCCGTTTTTGAACCTTTCAGTGTGTGTGTGTGTGTGTGTGTGCGCGCGCGCGCGTGTGTGTGCGTGCATGTGCGCACGCATGCACACATGCACACATGCACTGGATGGCAATATAAAGTGTATTACTGTGGTGGTTGTCCAAAAGATTGAAAGCCTTGGAAAACTGATCTCTAAGATCTTTCCAACTTTGCAGTTATGTGGGGCAATGTTCTTAGAGTTTATATATAAAACCATGAGACTAGGATTCTAAGATTCATTTATTTCTTTTTCATTCATTTACTTCACACTTATTTAATACCTCTTCAAAGCTATCCTGGGTGTTAGGGGGAAAAGATAGATCAGAATCAGTTCCTGCCCTGCGGTCAAGTGATGGAGACAGACATTTAAAGAGGTAATTATAATAACCATAGTAAGTACTTCAGTAAGCGCTTGGCTGACTGGTGCATATTTCAACCAACCCTATGAGGGAGGTGCTTTCTTAGCACTGCTTTGGAGATGAGAAAAGAATCACTACTCAAATGGTGACACAAAGGATTCCTTAAGGTCTCCCAGCAGAGTCATGATTGAATGAACCCAAGGCTACCTGAGGGCAGAAATGGGGAGTAGAGTTTCAAGAAGAAAGAGACTGGCTGAAGCAGCTAGAGTCAGGGGAGGGAGAAGTCAGGGAAAGTGTCCCAGCAGAAGGGATCCTTGAACTATGTCTTGAAAAAAGAATAGGAGTCTGATGGCTTGACAAGTTGGCAAAGGCATTCCTTTTCTCAAGGGACAGCCCAGAAGCCATGCTAAGAGTAGGAAAGAGTGTAGAACTTAGAGCGAACAGAAATTGCTTGAACTTTAGCTCCAGCTTTTACTAGTTGTGTGACCCTGGGCAATCGCCTAACCTGTTTGGGCCTCCATTCCTTCATGTCTTACATGAGGGTTATTATGAGATTAGAGATAATGTACGTAATGCACCTACCATCAGCATAGTGCCTGGCAAATACATAAGTAGAGGCTTCGTGCTGATTACAACCCACTGAAGAGATTCCCTGAACTTGACCAGCTCTGACACTTACCATCTGGGTAAACTTGGGCAAGTTTAACCTTTCTGTGCCTCAGTTTCCTCATCTTTAAAATGAGAATAATAATAATACCTACTACATAGTGTTATGAAAATAAAACAAATTAATACATATGATGTGCTTCTAAGAGTATCAGGCACAAATCAGGTGCATGATAGAGACTGGCCACTGTTAATACTTCTATGTGCTACACACTATGATCAGAGCTTTATAATTCAATTCATTAATTATATTGACAAATGATTGTTGAAGGTTTGCCATGTTCTAGGCAATATCAAGGTGCATGGGGAATCTTAATTAGTTTGGTACATGGCTGGACCCATGAGCATGATGTCAAGTCATTGTCTAGGGGAAGTGGGAGTGGGAGCAGGATTTGGGTGGGAAGTGAGATAGATTTGTGAAAAATGAGGCTGGAGGGGTGGAACAAGACAGATAATGAAAAAATGTTTAATGTCATGTCATCCTGGAAGAAGTGGAGAGCCCATGGAAATGTTTAATCTGTAGAATTTTTATTCTTAGAATTTATGATTTTTCAGTTGCAAAACTCTGAGTCTGTGTGCTAAAGTCTTTATGATTCCAAGATTATAGTTCTATGATTTTGTGACCCTTAATATTTCTTGCTGTGGTAGATTGATATAAAAAATAGTCACAATAGGAACTTCTGGTTTCAACTCCGACATGCAAAGAGCTTGAAAATCATTACTCCTGTTTTTACAACAAGAAAAAGTTAGACAATCTGAAAGTCAATGACTTTTTTAATCCATCAGAGAACTGAGGTTGTAAGGTAAATTACCACCCCAAAATCTGGGGAGTCAGGTGGATCCAAAGAGATATGACACCAAGATTAACTTCTCTGTAGCAATGCCATAAATCGGTGGGAACACTTAAGTGGCAATTCTGATGAATTGCTGAAAGCTGAGCATAAGAGTGAGGAGCTCCTGGGAACCCCAGTCATGGGGAGTGGGGAAGGCCTCATACTTTTGCAGATTCTTCCTCCAGGAATCTCACTGGGCTCCAAAGGGAAGGATCTGAGAGTTCCCCTTGTCCCTCCAGGCAGAGAGGCAAAGCGTACCATGATGAAGCGCTTCCAGACCCTTCTTCCCAAACTTCAGGATAGAGACTTTGCCAGAGAGCAATTCGGAGTCTTTATCCCAGCTAAGAGGCAAAAGAAACTCAGTGCCACTGCAGCCCTCTCCAGACTTACTGTTTCACCCAAGGCAAAAAAAAAAAAAAAAAAAATTATATATATATATATATATATATATATATATATACACACACACACACACACACACACACACACACACACACACACACATACACACACATACACACACACACAAGTCATAGACAGTAGAGAAAATAGGCTGGGGTGTTGTAGTCAGGGAACGGATCATAAGCAGGGGAAGGGAGAGCTCTACTCTTAGAGAAGAAACAGAAACTCTTCCAAAAGGCCATTCCCTTGACCTGAGGGGCAAACCCACTAAAAGCCTGAAATTTAATTAGAAGTTTAGAGATTATCCTCCCTCTGCTCCACTCAACCACCACACCTGTAAGGCTCCAGTATAATAACAGTGGATTACAGATGTAAGGTGCAATGCACAGACTCTCTCGGAGGACTGGTACAAAGGGAAACTCCAGAGCTGAAAAGGGAGGAGAAAATAATGACACAAAGGCACTGGGAGCCCTGGGTGTCTAGGACTTCAACAAACATGAAATGCAGCCCAACTCCTAGCAAGATTAACATCAACCCCTATGCTAAAGATCTATTTACCTCAGTATTTATTATCCTATACAGCATGTTAAGCTTTCAACAAAAATTTACAAGGCATGCTGTACTGGTTTCCCGAGGCTGCTGTAATAAATTATCACAAGCTTGGTGGCTTAAAACAAACAACAGAAATGTATTATCTTCTTGTTCTGGAGGCCAGAAATCCAAATCAGTATCACTAGGCTGAAATCAAAGTATTAGCAGGGCTGCAGTCCCTCTGACACTTCTGGTGGTGAATCCCTTTCTGGCCTTTTCCAGCTTCTAATAGTGGCCAGCATCCCCTGGCTTGCGGTTGAATCACTCTAATTGCTTTCTCCATGGTCACATCATCTTCTCTTCTGTATGTCAAACCTTCCTCTAACTTCCTCTTAAGAGGATGCATGTGGTTGCATTTCGATTCTACCTGAGTAATCCAGGATAATCTTCCCATCTCCAAATCCATTATTCAGCCTGTCACACATGCCAAAAGTCAAGAAAAGTATAGAATGAAGATTTAAAATAATCATCAGAAGTAGACTCAGATATAACACTTATGTTGGAATTATCAAACATGGAATTTAAAATGACTATATCTAATACATTAAAGATTCTGATGGAAAAAAAAAATTCTCCAGGATACCATATGTTAGGCCACAAAACAGTCTTAGTAAATTTTAAAAGATTGAAATTATATGGAGAAAAGATGATCTTTTAAAAAACAATGCTGGAACGATTTAATGTCCATATGCAAAAAAGAAAAAGATCCTTGATACCTTATATGAACTAACTAAAATCAACACAAAATAGATTATAGACCTAAATGTAAACCATGAAACAAGAAAACTCTAGAAGAAAAGAAGAGAAAATCTGCTTGACTTTGGGTTTGGCAATGAATTTTTAGATAGAATACTAAAAATGCAATCCATGAAAGAAAAAATGGTAAGTTGGAATTTAATAAACTTTTGCTCTGTAAAAGACACTGTTGAGAGGACAAAAAGGTCACTGAATGGGAGTCAATATTTTCAAATCACATATCTAATCAAAGATCATATCCAGGATATGCACAGAATTTCTAAATCTCAACAGTAAGAAAACAACTTAATCTAAAAATAGGCAAAAGATATTAACAGACAACTCTCTAAAGAAGATATACAGATGGCAAATAAGCATATGAAAAGAATCTAAACATCATT
Source organism: Eonycteris spelaea (assembly GCA_003508835.1). Lineage (NCBI taxonomy): Eukaryota > Metazoa > Chordata > Mammalia > Chiroptera > Pteropodidae > Eonycteris > Eonycteris spelaea. The sequence goes on from PUFA01000110.1 coordinate 43,712, forward strand.
TGTCATTAGAGAAATGCAAATTAAAATAAAAGTTAAAACAATTACTACATATAAAATGGACATATTCCAAAAACTGGCAATATCAGCTGCTGATGAAGGTGAAGAGGAACAGGAACTCTTATTCATTGCTGCTGTGAATGAAAAATGGCTCAGTGGTTTTGAAAAGCATTTTGACAGTTTCTTATAAAGTTAATAATACATTACCATGTGACCCAGCAATTGTGCTCCTAGGTATTTACCCAACTGATTAGAAATTATGTCCACACAAAAGCCTGCACAAAAATACTTATGGCAGCCCTATATTCCTAATAAGGCTGGAAGCAACTAAGATGTCCTTTAATAGCTGAATGGGATAAATAGTGGCACTGCCATACTACAGAATACTATTCAGCAATCAAAAAGAACAAACCGTTAATCCACACAACAGTAAGGATGACTCTCAAATGCTTATTGCTATGTAAAAGAAGCCAGTCCCGAAAGGCTACATGCTGTTTGATTCCATTTATATGATTAAGAAAAAGGTAGAACGATAGAAATGAAAAAACAGATCAGTGGCTGCCAGGAGTTTGGAGAGAGGGAGATGGTTGACTAGGTGAAGCACAATGGATATTTTGGAACCATGAAGCTATTCTGCACATGACTATCCATTTGTCAAACTCATAGAATTTAATAGCACAAAGAGCAAATCTTAATGTAAGCAGACTTTATAAAAGAATAGAGTTATATTACACATGCATGACATAATGTTACTGAAGGGCATGGGGATCTAAATAACTTTTAAAATAATTAATGACCAAAAGAGCTGTCCACAAGCATTGCACTCTACTTGGTAAGGTTACATCTCACAGGAGCATGGGTTGATAATTCTGAAACTCTTGTACATGTGCACTAGAATTGAACAATGAAGTAAATGGATGGCCGATGGTGGGAGCCAGGTTTCTCACTGGTGAAGTGGAAGGTTATAGATAAGCAAGGGGAGAAGGATAGAATGAACTATGTGAATGGATTCGAGTTGGAGGCATTAGCATGAACTTGTTTAGCTTAAAATAAATATTAATGGGTAGATACAGAAATAATTACAGTTATGTGTATGTATATTTCCTAGCTCTGCCCAGGATGGCCCCCAAGAGCAACAAGCACACCCAGCACCCAGACCTTGATTTCTAATACCACTCTCCAACAAAAGGAACCAGGGTTTTTGGAGAAATGGCTGATTCTAGGGATGGGGCAGAAAATATATTAGATGAACTTGGAGCATTTTTTAGCGCCAGAAGACAAGGACATGCTCAAAAAAAAATCGATGCCAGTATGTCAAAGAGACACAGGAGCAAACATTTGTCCCAAAGGCAAAGTGGAACAATTTGGGTGACAAAATAAATAACATAGTATTAGATAATGATGCCAAATATAAAATAAATACCCATGAGTTCACTCTGACATAATAAATGATGAAATAAGTAACAGAAGAATCCCACATAACTTATGTAGATACCGCTCCCTCAAGGAGATGGAGAGCAATTTTCCATCTCTTAAGTGTGGGCTATGCATAGTGACTCTCTTTTACAGAGAATAATATAGAAACAGGGAAGAAAGTGTAACATTCCAGTGGAGAAACCTGGCAAACACTACCTTAGTTTGGTAATTATGGTTAACATTATTAATGATAAGTGATGTCGATGGTAAGTTTTCTTGATATAATGTGTTGACAATGACATTCATCTCCGTGGTCTTCCTCAAAACTCATGCCCCCAGTCTAATTATGAGAAAAATACTGGACAAACCCAAGTTGAGGGGCCTATGAAAACCTGACTATCTGAGGAGTGCTGGTCATCTGTCAAGGTCATTAACAAGGAAAGTGAAAAATGTGACAGCCAAAAGGAGCCTAAAGAGCCATGATGATTACATGATATGGTATCCTGGATGGGATCCTGAAACAGAAAACAGGCATTAAGGAAAAACTAAAGAAATCTAAATAAAGTATGGAGTTTAACTAACAGTAATGTATCACTGTTGGTGCTTTAGTTGTGACAAATGTACCACAGTAATGTCAAATGGGGGAAACGGGGTGCAGGGGTATATAGGAACTCTGTACAGTCATTGAAACTTTTCTGTAAATTTAACTATTATAAAACAAAACCATTGTCTAAATATACATTTTAATGACCACAATAATTCATAGGCCCTGCATCATGCTTCTGGCAATATGACTTTGCCACTCCTCCCTTAGAGAAGAGTTTTTCCATTTCCCCACCTCTTGAATCTGGGCTAGCTCATGACTTGCTTGGACCAAAAGAATATAATGGAATATGATGCCAGTCATGGAATCTCAAGATGCCTTGCATGCTGCCAAATGATGAGAGACATGGCCCAGGCACCCTTCTTGCTCCAGCCGATAGCCAGCCAACTCCCAGACATGTAACAGACCCATTCTTCCTAGACAAGCCAACCCCCAGCTGACTTTCTCTTTGATTCAGACACAAGGAACCAAGGCAAAATGAGCCCAGCCTGGCCCAGATTGGCAGGGTCACCAGTGATTTATATGAGCAAAAACAAAAGGCTTTTGTTTACAGCTTTTGTTTGTTATACAATAATAGCTAAGTGATTCACTCATACCTGGGCATAACAGTATGTGTACAGGGTTACTTTTTTTAAATAAGATAACGATTATAAAAATTAGGAACTACCTAAAGGCTCATCAATAGAAGACTGATCAAATAATTATGAGATCTGTACAATGAAATATTATGCAGCTGTTCAAAAGAATGATGCAGTCTATGTGAATCCATATGAAACAAATTCCATGGTACATTTTTGAATGAAGTAACAAGATGCACAGGAGTATATGAAGAAAGCTATCGACCCTATAAAATATTTTTATTCACACAGACTTTCTGCTGGAGAATATACAAGAAACATATGATGATGGCTACCTCTAGTAAGGAGAACTAAGTGTCTGGGAAACAAGAATGGAAGGGAGATTTCACCTTACCATCTTTTTAAATCTTTTGAATCATGTAAATGTGTTATAAATATATTATAAACAAAAACTGAATGAAAAAAAAACTTCTGTGTTTTTTAAATTCAGTCTATTATTCTTTATTCCCATGATTTCCAAGATCCACGGAGACGATGCAGGGACCAAGCTGTAGTTTCTGCCTCACTCTTCCAGACAGCCCCCGACACGTGCCAGGGAAGCTGCATTCTCTGCTTCTCTTGTTTGTCAGCCTCACCCGGGCAGCACAACCTCGCCTGCCACTGGAGGGCAGCATGAGGCTTCCTTCTCCGCAAGGAACTGCGGAGAGATTAAGGTCTGCCCTGAAAAGCAGGCTGACTCCTTCAGAAAGGGCTCGAGCTTTCCGTAGTAAAAATAATAATATTTTAAATTAGAAAATATAAATGGTTGCGACTTGACAGAAAAACTGACCCAAGAACCCCATTCCAAGCACTGAAGCAGCCAGTCGCGACCCTTCCTGTTCCCAGGGAAAATCTTTGCATCTTTGGGGGGTTGGGAGGTGGGGGGAGCAAGGAGGGACATGAAGGAAGAAAAAAAGATGACTGGAAGCTCCTTGCCCCTCACCTCTACCTGGGTCTAGAAAACCATTTGGGGAACTCACCCTTCAAAGTGCTAACAATCCTCATATTCAGAAGACCCTCTGTGCGACCTTGAAAAGCCCCTTCCTACCTTCAGCCTGTTTCACATCTCTAAACTGGAAGTGGGGATTGTAAGAATGAATTAAGCACTTGATTTGTGACATTGACAAGCTAAGTACCTTATGGACTGTTTCATCCCCGTTTGACGTATGAAGAAGCTGAGCTACAAGGGCAGAGTAACTTGCTCCTGGCTACTGCAGCTGGCAAGTGGTGGGGCAGGATTTGAATCCAGGTTTCCCTGGTTCCTGAAGCCCTGCTCTGACCACTTCGCTTATCCTGCCTCCAGGGGTTGCTGAGAGGGATTCCAAAAGACAGGTGGCGGAGACAAAAAGCTCTGGAGGCAACGGAGCCCGCATTCACTGAGCCCCTTCGGCGGGCCGCGCGCGCACCCCTCCGGAAGGCTGCTTCCCAGGGGAGGCAGGCCTGCTGACATTCTCACGCCCCCCTCTCCCGACAGGTGAGGGGATCGAGATCCTCGGCTGAGGGGAGGACTGGGACCCGAGGCTGGAAACCGCCCCTGCCTGGCTCCTTCCGCGGTCGGGAGGAGGGCTGGTGTCCCGAGGTCCCGCTCCCGCGCCTCGGTAAATAGTGTGGATGAGTCGGCAGAAGCGAGCGCCCAGACTGCGGTTTCCGCCGGCCCCGGGAGGGGGCGGCGTGCGAGAGCGGCTGGGTGGCCCGGCCCTTCACTCCGCTGCTTCCCGGTCCCGGGAAGGGCCCACAGCTATGGGGCTCTGGAGCGCGCGTGGCACCCCCAACCCGATTTTATTCTGCAAATGAAATTTCTGTTTTTATGCAGATGCCTTTGTTCGCACACGGTTGACCGGGACCGGAGCTGCGACCGCCGCAGGCTGCAGGCCGCTTTGCGGCGGTCGCTTCTGCCGGCTTGAAAGTCCAACGCGCTGGGAACAAAAACGCCGGCGCCCCGGAAAGCAGCGCGGGGAGCGCGGCTCTGCGTCAGCCTGCGAAAGGCAGCGGCGGGATGCTCCCTGCAGGCGCGTGCTCGCCGCCGGCCGCTCCACCCCTGACTCGGTTTCCCCAAGATGAATAAAAACCCTCAGCCCAGAGCCAGCTCCTTGCTTGGAACTGGTTTCTCCAGGCACCATGGGACGCAGCCGGGAACAGCGCAACAAGGTGGCGGCTGAGGGGAGTTTACCTTTCAGAGAAAGAAAAGAGACAACAAACAATAAAGAAATAAACCAGACAAGATAATTTCAAATAATAACAACTGTTAATGTAACGGCAAACACAAATGTACTGCTGTGCTAGGCTCTGTTCTAAATGCTGTAAATACATGCGTTGCTCCTAACAAATCTATAAGATAAAGTAACTATCATCCCTTTCACAGATAGGAAAATGGAGGTTGATCATCTACTCGAGGGAAAGGAGAAATTGAATAATATACAGATGGTCCCTGACTTACAATGGTTCTACTAACTTTTTTTTTTTTTTTTTTTTTTTTTTTGCCTTTACTGTGGTACAAAAATGGCACATGTTCGGTAGAAAGTGTACTTCAAAATTTGAATTTTGTTCTTTTCCCAGGCCAATTATATGCCCTAAGACACTCTCCGCAGCTCTTAATAAGCACCACATCATGAAGGTAAATGAATAATACTCTATAGTGCACTGTGTTGGGTATCGTGTTTTGTGTTTTACATCCCATCATGTCTACAAAATGCTCATGTCTATGTCTCCTGCTTCTGGTGAGAGAAGGCAGTTAGATGAAATTCAAGAAACGCCCAACTGTAGGCTAATGTAAGTCTTCTGAGCACTTCTGAGGTAGGTTAGGCCAAACTATGATGTTTGGTAAGTTAGGGTATATTAAATGTATTTTTGACCTTAGTTGATATTTTCAACTTATGATGGGGTTATCTGGATGTAATCCCATGGTAAGTAAAGGAGTATCTGTATTCATGAGAAAATGGGTTGAGCAATAGACTCTGTATCTAGTAGATGGTGTGGAGCAGATTTGGACTCCGAAGTTGGGCTCCAAGTGTGGTCTCTTAATCACTCTGATCTACCACTTCTGGCTGTGCTAGGAAGGACATAAAATGGTGACATTATAGTGAGGGTACTGGCCTAGAGGAGAGCTATTCCCAAAAAGATGTCTGAGAACCTGTCTATCATGAGGCCATCTAAGCTGAGGCTTGAATGAGAAGGGGCTCCAGCAATGCAAAGAGTTGGGTGCTCCAGGCAGATGGAACAGCAAGGAAAAGACCTTGAGGTAGGAGGCATGGACTTTTTGTATTTCATAAGCACAAGGCGGTAAAGGAGGCTGGAGATCAGTGAGCAATGATGAGGAGATTGCAGACGAATAGAGGCCGGTGGAGCAGGCCTTGCGGGTCTTGGCAAGGAGCTGGGATTTTATTCCAGATTTGATGGGAAGTCATGTTGTTATTATGGTTGCCGAAAGGTGTTGTGTGGATGAATAGATGGGCTAGATGGTAGAGGCCCTTCCTTCTTTGCCAGGCATGGATTTGGAGGAGAAGTTGTCACTCAGGTCTTAAATATGCCCCCTTAATCTGATCTCCTGGCCTTTAGGAAATTTATGTTGATATTCACTGAGTACTAACCTTTGCTCTCCAACACAGACTTGGAGATATTAGATCATTGAAGCCCTCAGCTTACAGATCGAGGTGAGACTGAGCCCAGACTAAAGGAGTGGGCCCCCTAACCAGTAGTCTGGGAGGATGTCTGCTTCATTCACTGATGTACCCCCCTCACCTCAGCACAGACCTAACCAAGCCTGCTCTTAGATCCAGCAAGGGGACCTTGGCCTGGTCCCATGCTTTAAACAGCCTTTCTCTGGCCCTCTTCCAACTGTATATGTCCCCACAGGGCAAAGGGGACATACCTACCCAAGTCTCCTTCTTGTCTAGACATACTCCAGGTTCCCAGGATCCCTGAGTTCCCAGCGCAAGCCTGCATCCTTGCCTGTTCTCTGGAGGCAAAACACAAGGCCCAGGATGTAGCCAAAAGGCATTGTGGAGCATGGAGGTGAAGGGAGCTTGGACAAGCAACCCAGGGTGTCTATATACATGTGTATGGGGTCTGCACAGTATGAGTAGAGCTGGGAATGAGAAGGAAAGGGAGACGGCTGGGGGCTGGGGGATGGGGCCAGCTCGCCCCACCGTTACCACTTTCTACATTTTAGTGTAGCTGTCTGAGGAGTCTGAGGTTTCCGTATTGAACCTGGCCTTCCAGGTCATTATGAAGTCATTGAGGAAAAGGATAAGACATTTAAAAAACAATGTATTAGCTTGATTTATAGCTTTTAACTACTTAGATTTGGAGGTAAGTAGGCCGTAGGCCCCACCAACATCGAGAGTGGGTCTGGCCTAGCATATAGGAGATATTCAATATTTATCAAATAGATAGATTAATCTCATTTAATTTAATCCTGGTACAGACTCTACAAGGGAAATAACATCGTGTGTGTTTTATTTATGAAGAAACTAAGGCTTAGAGAGATTTAGTGACTGGTTCAATTTGTCACATTAGAAAGTAGAAGAGATGAGCCTTGAGTCCTAATGTGTCTGCTTCTAGAATTCTTAGCGATTGGCTCGTGACAAGTTCACACACATTATGAACACATTAAATATATTATAACAGCTTGGGCATGTCATTTGGTCTCTTTGGATACAAGTACTGTTTATATTACATTTAAAAAGGCCTTCTCTTCTTGATCTTACTCTGTTCTCTCAGATCAGGCACATTGGTTGGTAATAGGGCAGGAGCTACTGCTCCATTTAATAATTGTGGGAAAACTGAGGCCCTAAGCAGTAGTTTAAGATGTCATCAAGGCTTAAACAAATAAGGTTTACTTTTCTCATGTAACAAGAAATCTTGGGATGGCCAGACCAGAGCTGTTATATTGTTGGACCATCCTCAGCAAACATACCTAATGGTTATTTCTGGATATTTATTGCTACATAACAAACTACCTCAAAACAACAATTATTTTATTGTTTTCTACAGTTTTGTGGATCAGAAATCTGGGCAGAGCTCAGCTGGGGCCCCTTTCCATCTCCGTGTAGACTCAAGGCCTCTCCAAGTGGTCTCTCTCTCTCTAGCAGAGTAGTTTGACCTATTCCATGGCAGCTCATGGATCCAAGAGACCATGGTAGAAGTTGCCAGTTCTCTTCAAGGCTAGGCCTGGAATTGGCATCATTTTTACTATTCTCTGTTGGTCCAGGAAGTCACAGTCCAGCCCAGATTCAAGGGGAGAGAATTAATGCTTCCAAATAGACTTTTCTTCTCAAAGGAAAAAGAGTCAAAGAATTGACAGCCATATTTTTTAAAAGATATTTTTTTCAATTACAGTTGACATTCAATATTATATTCATTTTAGGTGAGCAACATAGTAATTAGACATTTATATAACTTCTGAAGTGATCACCCTTATAAGTCTAGTGCCCATCTGACATCAAACATAGTTATTACAATATTATTGACTATATTTCCTATGCTTTACTTTACATGCCCATGACTGTTTTTATGACTGGCAGTTCGCAAATTTTAATCCCTTCCCTTTAATCATCCATTCCTCCTAACCCCACTCCCATCTGGCAGCTATCAAAATGGTCTCTGTAGCTATAAGTTTTTGTTTTGTTTGTTTATTTTGTTCTTTAGAGTCCACATATAAATGCAATCATATGATATTTGTCTGTTTTCTGTATAATTTATTTCACTTAGCATAATATCCTCTAGATCCCTCCATGTTGTCACAAATGGTAAGATTTCACTCTTTTTACAGCTGAGTAATATTTCATTGTATATATGTACCACATCTTCTTTATCAAATTGTCTGTCGATGGACACTTAGGTCGCTTTTACATCTTGGTTATTGTAAATAATGCTGCAAGGAACATAGGGGGACATATGTCTTTCCAAATTACTGTTTTGGATTTCTTCAGATCAATAGCCAGAAGTGGAATTGCTGGGTAGTAGCCATCTTTAATTCATCCCATGGTCCAAGGTGATTGCTTGATATCTAGTCATCACCTCTCAAATTACATCCAGCAAGGAGGAAGAGAGAAATAAGATGCATACCCTGCCCTTTAAGATATTTTCTAGAAGTCACATAAAATATTTCTCATTCACAAAACCTCATATGGCCATATTTAGGATGTGGAAAGGAAGCTAGAAACTATAATCTTTATTACAGGTTGCCACATGCCCAACTGAAATTAGAGATTCTATTGACTGAGGAGGAAGAAGAGAGTGGATATTAAGAAACAACTGGAAATCTGTTCCTCTGTTGGATTTTTTGCTACCCACGGCCAAATATATTCCTAATGGACATGTTTCATTTCCAATCTTGTCCCTGTTAATGCATCCTCCACATTGTTACCAAAGTAATCTTTCCTTCTAATTATTTTTTTATGTTCCTAAAAGGTAAATCTTTTTAGTCATTCCCTGCCAACAGCAAGTGTGTGAAGATGTGTGCGGGGGCCATGGGATTTTAATGCTTAAAATAACAATAGTAGCATTTGCTACACACAAGGCTCTGTATCAAGCACTATGTGAACATACCTTATACAATCTTCACAGTAACCGATGAGAGGATCACCCACAAGGAAACAGAAACCCAGAGAGGTTAAGTGACTTGTCCTAGCCCACACAGTGAGTAAGTACAAGGTAGAGATTCAAATCCTCGTCTATCAGATTCCAAGGATGTACCGAGGCACCCACGTGTGAAGCCTAGGACTGTTTACTGGTAACCATCCTGGAGCATGGGCAAGGCCCCACATCGCGTGTGAGTGTTAGAAGAGGCAAATGTGAGCCAAGAGCCTGCAGATGCCATTTCTCCCCCTCTGTGATCCTTCTGTTGGGAAGCCTGCATCAAGCCCCTTCCACCCCCAGAGTCAGACAGGCATAATTCATGAAATTAAACTAGCACCAGGAACGCATATTACTCCATTTTCTCTAAACCCTGAGTGAAACCAAGGCCATGAGTAGAAGACCTTGCCGAACTGGCTACATTACTAAGCAGTGGTCAGGGTACAGGCCCAGTGACCTCCTAGACTCTCTGGGCCTAGTTAAATAAGGTACCTTCCAGCTCTGAGGTTCTCTGTTCTGACTCGAGGTTTTTCTTGCTTTTACTTCACCCTGTTCAAGAACCTATAGCGGTTCCCAGATCTCCTGAGTTCAGTTTTGCCCTGTAATGGGGATGAAGGAGGGGAATGGGACAAGTGAACCTGGGTTCAAATCCTGTTCTATCATTCTGTTGAGTCTCAGTTTCTGCATCTGTCAAACGGGAGGAATAAGCCCTACTTGTTAACATATCCAGGTGCTGACCTTGTGGGACAAAGGATGAATGTCTTTTGCAAACCAGAGACAGTGAGGTACACAATCTTTGCTTCAGCAGATTGCATTTAGGCGACTAGGCATTATCTCCTTGGAGGGTAGGGAGAGCTGTTGGTATAGTTAAGGAAAGTATTGTGCCTTCTGGGGTCTCCTGCCCACAGCCTCACAGAGGAAGTAGCCTAGGGTGGACATTTGCACACAGGTGCCCTGTCAGGATTTGGAACAAATAGTCCTGGAACCAGACAAATCTGTGACTGAATCCCAGCTCCATCCCTGAGTAGCTGAGGGTTCTTGGACAAGAAAGGTAACCTCTGTACCTTCATTTTCACATCTATATGATTGAAATGAAAAGACAACCTATTGCATTGGTATTTTGTGAAGAATTGAATGAGAATGTGTCTTCAAAGCACCTAACTTAGTGTAGATGAACTATCTGACTGGTAGTAAAAATAATAGAAATTAACATTTTTTGAGTCCTAACTAAATACTGTGCTATAAATGTTTCATTGATTAGTTTATATACTCTTCGCCATAACTCTAAGATATAGTTAACACTATTATTCATCACTTAAAGATGTAGAGATGATGGTACAGTCAGGTTGAATAAGCTAAGATCACCGTACGAACCTGAACCTAGCCTGTCTGATCCAGAGTTCATCTTAATCAGTTCACCATGCTGTTATTATTACTGCTGTCATTACTATTGTGGACTTTATATTCTGTACCAAATAGCACCTCCACAACTGCCACAACAGCTGATTGGACCAAGAGAAGTCATCTGACCCAATGGCTGCCAGTATATAGGCTGGCCAGCAGCCAATGAGATAGCCTGGTACAAAAGCTCCAACCAGTGGGAATGAGTGCAATTAACTAAACCAGTCAACACTAATCGGGGCTGCCAATTTGAATTTGGATCTCAGAGAGCTGGGACATAAAAGGCATTGAAGTGAAAGACCTAACAAGATCGGATAGTGCAAAGACCATGTGAAGACACAGGGGCAATGAGTAAGCCAACACCTTGGAGGGAGAGAAGAGGAGCAGATAGGAGGAGGAGGTGAAGACCAGCACAGCCCTGTGCAGCACTGGCCACAAGCTAACTCAGCCACCGGAGCAGGAGTCCTGATTGATTGCCCGGTGGCTAACATGCATTGTGTGGGGCATGGTCAAAATTCCTGCCTTCCCATCCTGCCTGGAGCTTTACTACAACCCCCCATGGCTCCAGTTAGCCTGAGAGTTTCTGCTCTTCAACCAAAATGAGGCTAGCTCAGCTTTTACCTTTAAATTCAATGCCAAGAATCGGAAGCAGCAGATAGAGAGGAGGAGCACCAGGATGTCCCTCCGTGGAACCCCAAGCCTGATGCTGGCCGACAGAGGCCAGCAGAAACAGCCCAACCCAGTCGCTGTTAACCCAAAACCCCAGGTCAGTCTTCGGTGCCCTTCTCCATCTACAGTCACACCCTTAGTGATCTCACCACCATCTGGGTGACTCCAGGCCAGGCCTTTCCCCTGCCCTCCAGACTTGTCCCTCCCAAACCTACTCCGGTCCAGGAAATTCCAGCCCCACAATACTAACCGCTGAGATAAAAAAAAAATCTTGGTGTCATCCCTGACCGCTCCTCTCATCTCATGCTATGATGTTCTTGCAGCCAACAAATCTCATTGGCCCCGCCTTCCACATGTACCCATAGACTGACCACTCCTGACCATGCTCACCCAAGACTGCCCTGGTCTGTGGTGCCATCTTCTGTCACCTCAGATACTGCAACAACCTTCTGCCGCTTCTCTCCTCACCTCCTATAGTTGTTCTCCACCCAGCAGTCAGAGGGGTCCCATGAAAACGTAAGCCGGATCCTCCAGGCCTCTTCTCGAAACCCACCAACCTCTCCCTTTCCCACTCAAGGAAAGCAAAGGTCTTTACCAAGGGCTTCCCTGTCTTAAACTCTGGCCTCACCAGTTTCCCCTACAGACCTGCCTCTCTGACTTCATCTGCCAACCCTGTCTTCCTCTCTCCCTCTGCTTCAGCTGTATAGCTGCCAACTGTTTCTGGAAAGAGAGCTCACCTCCCACCCTTCCAACGGCTGTTCCCTCTGCCTGGAGTGCTCCTCCCTCCCGCATATCTCTCTCCCTCAGCTGGTCTGGGTCACCTGGCAGAGAGGACTTTCCTGGGCACATTATTAATAATTGCCACCCACCTCAGTCTCCTTTCCTGATAGGCTTTTCTCTGTAGCACTTACGGGGATCTGACACACTATATATTTTACTTCCTCTTTATTGTTCATCTTTGCACTAGAACGTAAGCTGTGAGTGGAATAGCATCTTTCTCTGCTGTGCTTGTACTTCGTCCCCCATTACCTTGAACACAGCACTTCGCATGTAGTAGGTGCTCAGGGAAGCTTTGTCAGATGGAAAAAGCAGCACACATAGAGGGCTTCCTGGAGACATGCCAGCCCAGCTGCCCCTCTCTGGGTGTTCTTAGGCCAGTCTCCTCGATTCCTTGATCCTTTTAGGGACAAGCCCCCAGGCCCTGTCTCAACACATGAGAACAAAGGAGACTAGTCAAGGTGGCATTAGTCCAGATAGGTAGGGAATTCTTTTTAAATATAACTTTTTTTTTTTTCTCCTAATACAAAAGTCCTTGTGTCCCAGCTATTGGCACTCCTGTCAAAGCTTGCCCTACCCTGAGAGCTTGGCCCTCATTCTCTGTGTTCCCACCAAGGATCCAGTGTCATAGAGTCACTGGTGAGCAGCATGAGCTTTACAGGAGGTTCCCAGGGACACTGGAGCACATCACCTCCCTGCAGAAGGACTCGATGTTGGTAACTGATGAGTTAGTAACAGTAATAGAGCCATTGTACTGTTCTCCACATTTTCCTGTATTTTGAAACTTCCTTTACAAGAAAAAAGTGATTTTTTTTTTTCTGAAGTTCCCTCTCTGCTACACATTCTCAGAGGACTTCCTATTGCCCCTCCCTCCCACCCTCACTCACCCGTGACTTCTCTTTTCCCCTCTGGTTCTGGTTTGACCAGAGAGCAGTTTAGCTCTGCTGACTAGCTGCCTGTTGGCCTACTGGAGCCGTGTGGGGACTCTTAAAAACCTTCGAGTCCCGGTTGTCCCCCAACTATCCAAGATTTGGAACCAAATGATCTGCTGTGGGGGTGCTGGGCACTGAGTGTTAATAAATACTCTCCAGGTGATTCTAGCATTTTCCAGGGTCAAGCAACCATCTTGTCAACCCAGACCCACCTCTGATTCTTTGCTGCACACAGGGGTCTCGTATTAACAGGGTCCAGCCTCCTTGGAAGGCTTTAGCAACACATTTTGTTACTTGACCCCACCCCCTGGGGTCCCATCACAACTGCCTAAGTGACTTGAGGAGTTATTTCTTCCAAATCCAGACAATGTGATTCATTCATCACTCGGGTGTCTGCTGGGTGAGTTCTTTCCATTACCTTATGCAACATGGATTCTCTGTCACCATTTGGAAAGCTCAGAGAACCACACAGGAGCTGACCACAGCTCCACTTCAGGCTCAGGAATTCATGAACAGAAAGGATCCATTGTCACAGAGTCACTTTAAGGGAATGGTTAAAAAACACATTCAAAGGACCCCGATGATAATGAGTATGCTAATGTGATTTCCATTGGGCGCCTGTGCTACCTCCAAAAAATTCTGTCTGATGTTCCTCATGGATTCAAAGCTTCTACTGAAGTCCACAGGGGATTTGGGTTAAAATGACATCAAAGTTTTCACTTAAATGGACAAAACTGGGGAGTTGTGAATTAAGGCTGAGTTTCACATTGACCCTGACACTGCTGACCTTGAGGGGGAAGTACAGGCCCTGGTAGGTTGTGAGTGGAGTTTCTGGACAGATAGCTGGTGCCTTTGGATTGACCATGCCAGCAAGTGTTAGATGGGGGTCCCTTTTACATGAAAAATGAACTCCGGAGGACTGGTTAAAATCCCAGCTCTTCACTCACTAGCCAGATGACCTCAAGCAAGGCAAATCGGTCTCTGATTGAGCCTCAATTTCCCCATGTATAAAACGGCATGGGTGAAACCTGCCTTGCAGAATTGTTTCCAAGATTAAAGAAGTATGTATGTGAGAGGAGTCAAGAACGTAGAAAATATCTTGGAGCTCCCTGACCCTCCCAGCCAGGGTTAGAACTCCAGCCTGCCATCCCCAGCCCTTCCTACCCTCACTCAGCATATATTTATGAAGTGCATCCTGGGTGCTGGGTGCTGAGGAGTCAGCTGTGAACAAAACAGATGAACTCTGCTCTCAGTGGAACTGCCATTATGGTAGGGGAAACAGAAACCAAACATACGAACAGAAAAATCATAAGTAAGTGGAGACAAGTTTAACGGAAAAGGGAGAGAAGTCTTTAATGAAAGGGACAGAGTTTTAGAGTCAGACAGACCTGAAATGAAATCTGAGATCACCCCTCACTGGCTGCGAACTCTTGGGAAAGTGATTTTATCTCCTGACACTCTTCATACATTCAATGAGTCCATTGATCATTCATCCACCAATTGAACAAATATTTACAAAGTTCTGTCTTGAGTCAAGCATTCTTTCCAGTGCTGAGGAGGCCACAATGAATAAAACAGACAAAAATCCTTGCCCTTGAGAGCTTAAACTCTAGAGGAAAATAAGAGTGAACAAATATATAGATACCTGATGATGAAGGGAGATAAAAGGGTAAAGAATGATGGAGAAAGGTACTATTTTGTGCAGTCAGCGAAGGCCTCTCTAAGGAGGTGGCACTTAATCCAATGCCTAATAAAAAGAGGAATTAATTGTGTGGGCATCTGGAGCAAGAACATTCCCAGCCAGCAGAGAAAGCAAGGCAAAGGCCTTAAAGTAGGACTGTGCATGGCCATTGGGAGGATTAGGGAACCAGAGACAAGGTATGTGAGCAACTTGGCCAGCACCTGGCTCTGTAGATAGCAGTTATTATCTGTGCCCCTTTCATAAACAATGGGGGGTAAGTCATTTTCCACCATTATGGGAGTTCCTGAGGGCTCTGCGGGTTGGCAACTTTGTCATTTGCTTTGCTCTTCTTTTTTTTGAGTGGGAACCAGCAAGTCAAATTCCCCAGTCCACCTGCCTCTCTCTCTCTCCAGACAGAAGCCAACAGGAATGTGTGACATGTGGTAGTGGCACTGGGGGAAGGAGAATGCGTAATGAATGATGGTCATTAAATAATAATGGCAGCGTCTTGAATCTCTTTCCTCTCTGCAGCCTCACAAATTAGATGCCCTGGAAATGCTGTGCCTGCCGCCACGATGCACCTCCATCTGGGGTAGAAGACAACATCTGCCGAACAGCTGCATCTGGTTTAAGAGCGAGTACTTAATTAAATTACTCAGCTCCGGCGAGGGCAGGCGGAGCTGAGCACGAAGGGGCAGGCCCAGTCACAGCATGTAGTCCATCTCGCCCCAAGATGACTCAGACTCCTCTCCCATAGCATCCCTCCACACACCTGTAATCCCACCAACCTGGACATCTTCACATTTCCAGGGCACGCCATGCTCATACCTTGCCTTTACTCAAGCTGTGTTCTTGCCGAGAACACTCTCCTCCTGCCTGTCCAATTCCTCCGTGTCTTTCGAAAGGCCTGACTCAAACGTCAACATCTTTTCCATGAGGCCTTTTCCAACTTCCCAGGCTCAGTGAACTTCTTCCTGTGACCTCACGTAGTATTTGTGCATTCCTTGCCTGAAGCATACCATTACACTGCAGTGTCGCGAGCCCTACCATTTTGTGAGCTCCTTATGGTTGGCAACCCTGTTTAATTTATCCTTGTAATCCCAGCATTGTGCTGGACTCTTATAGATACTTAATAAGTGCTTGGTTAATAAATGGATAGGTTAAGAGATGGAGAAATGGAAGGATGGAAGGAAGAGAGGGGAAGAAGAAGGGAAAATGAACAGGTGGATCCACTGACACCATCTAAATCCAAGCCACCATCATTTCTCTCTGGGACAAATACCACAGTCTCTTATGGGTCTTCTACCTTTTACTTTTGCCTTCAATGGTCCATTCTATTCAGAGCATTCAGGAATCTTTTAAATGGCACTGCATTATGTCACTCCTCTATTTAAAATCTTCCAGTAGCTTTCACAAACCCCAATAGGATCCAGCCCCTTCCTGCTCTTCTGATCTTTCTCCCATTTTCCTATGTTCCAACTGCTTTGGGAAACAGCCAAGCTCCCTCACCTCAGGACCTTTGAATTTGCTGTTCCCTCTGCCTGGGACTCACTTCCCCTGGCTGTCTGTAAACCTGGCGTCCTCTTAGTCTTCAGATTCAGCTCTAACGCCACCTCCTCAGAGAGGCCTTTCTTTATCGTCCTAGTTGAAATCATCACCATCTTAATCGCCAAAAGCAAAGGGGGCCTAATCCAGCCAACCAGGGCTTTGGCTGCTGAAATCCAGCAGGTTCCCAGTGCATCTGCCTCATCTGGGTTGGTGGTAAGGACCTCCCCCCAAGGCTAGCCACAAGCACCCCCTCCCATAGAGGCTTACTTCAACCGAAGATCCTTCATGAATGGGCTTTTCTGGAACTGCTGCAATTAAACCAATCAGAGTAACATTGGACCATTTGTTTACTATGGCACTTAGAGCTGGAATGGCTTGTTGTTTTGATGGTTTCTATTTTCAGCTCTGTTTCCTAGGGGTAGCAGGGAGAGGGTAGGCAATGAATCCTAGTCTATTCAAGCAAAAATATGCTTCAGTGAATCCTAGAATTTCAGAGTCACAAATTCTAGATTCATTGTCATGAAATGTGAGAGCAGTAAAAATCTTTAATTTTAGTTACAGGTTCCTAGATTCATGAGATTCTAGAATCTTACCCAGAGAGAAGAGAATGTTAATGTCAAACCAGGTTAGACTCAAAGCCTTAGAGTAATGGAATGTTAAGAGATTCTCTCACTTGGTTGAGTTCTCTGCTCTAATATCACCTTTTCAGAAGACCTTCTCTGATGACCTTATCTACAATGCGGCCCCAACCCCACCCCACCTACATTCTGTCACTCCCTGTTGTTTTACTCTGGTTCATTTTTCCTCATAGCACTGATCACCACCTGACATCTGATATGTTCCTCTGCTTACTTGCTTATTGCCTGTTTCCCCCACATATTGAATTAAGTCAGGAACTCTGTTTTGTCCATTGCTTAGAAAGTACTTAAAACAGTGCCTGATACGTAGTAAAGACTTTAAAAAAATTATCCATGCATCCAACAAATATTTATTGAGTGTCCACTTCACTTTGGTCCCTTGGAGATGATCTTATCCAGGATGAGAGGTTGGTCTCATTTTGCACCTCAAATCCAATTGGTAGTAAATACCCAGCGCACTGTGTTGAAAGGATGCTCAAGGCTTATCCAAGCTCCCTGGGGAAGGTGATCAATTAGTGATTGATTAACAATGTCTGACACAGACCCAGCAATGGAGAGAGGCAGCCATCTCTGTGGTCTCTAATCTCACACTTCACAAAATTGAGGTCCAGAAGGGGTTGGAAGGGCACCAGGGTCAGCCAGCCTAGGGGTGCTGCAGCCAAGATTAGAGCCCCCATCATTCTGTCTGTGCCCTCCAGCTTCACCTCACAGTGCTGATGCCTGAGCCTCTCTCTTGGGCACAAGTTTAATGTTCTCTCCCTCCACCCAGCCCTTAAGCTTTCCTTTCTCCCAGGCCTTTCCAAGTAGGGGTGCTGGAGTCCCTGGCTCTGAACCCCAGCCTGGGAACCCAGTTCTGGAATACTGCCTGAATGCACAAGCCAGTTATTTTTAAAAAATCCAAAAAAAAAGAAGAAAGAGAAAACTCACTGCTTCAGTCTCTGCACCAGCCCCAGCTGAGAGAATAGACACTTGAAAGGAACAAAGGGTTTCCTCAAACACAGCAGATCAAGGGCTTGGCTTATGTGGCAACCAGTAACCAACTACAGCGCTTTGTGACAGATCCTTTAGAAGGCAACCGGCCTCTGCTCCTGTTGCATTTTTTTTTTTTTTTGAGGGGTTGGGGGGAGCAGGGGACACCCTTCCCACCCCCACCACAGTTCGAGTTGCTTATAATCACAGACTTTGAGAACCCCTAAGTATTAGGAATCCAAAGGCCCTATGAAGCCTGGAGTCTGATACCCTCCTGGTCAGATGGGCAGACAGGAGCCCCTAGAGCTCAAGGTCACACAGAGAGCCATGGGCTAGTGCACTGCCCTCCTTACCAGGTCCCCTTTCAGGGAGGCAGAGACCAGTTATGTGCACCCACTTCCTCCCCACACACACCTCTTGCACTCACCACAGCTGCCTGGGGAAGCCTTTTCAGGAACTCTTCTGAATCTTTCTATTCTCCTGTTCCTTTCCTCCCACACATTTCCCGTTTCGAGATGCCTATAGGGTACAGTGTTTATCCCCAGGTCTTCAGAGCCAGAACTGGTCAGTTCTGAGATCACAAAAGGATTGTAGTTGAGCAATCCAGAGTGGACAACATCCATTGGTTCACATAAGGTGGAGCATGTACTATCACCAGGCACTGATCCAAGCCCCTTGTGGGTGTGCCTCAGGTGGGCAGCACAAACTTATGATGTAGGTATTATTATCCCAATTTCTCAGATGAGAAAACCAAGGCCCCAAAGACTGAATAACATGTCCAGGGTGACAGAGCAGTAATTGATAGACTTGATGCTTGAACTCCAGTCCTCTTGTCTCCCAAGCCCAGTTCCTGTCAATCTCTCCCCTCCGCCCCCACCCCTTCCTTGTGTATCAGAAGTCTGCAGTGCTGAACCTGAATCATGGGTTGGAGGCAGGTGCCAGCGGGGTCAGGCTGGGAATGGGTTGCCTCTCTCCATCGGATGCCATCTTGCACACAAGTCACACATTCGCCTCCAGCACAAGCTGGACTTTAACCAGAGAGTGGCACTGGTCCATCCGCTCTCCTTATCATCTTCTTCACTCCCTCTGCGTGTGTCATGGTCTCGCTGTGTCTCTCCTCATGGCTCTTTTTCTACCCCACCGGTCAATCTGTGTCCTCTTCATTCTGTGGGCCTCTCTGAATCATTTTCTACCTCTGGATCCCTGTTGCCTCCTCTAACGCTCCCACTTTCTCTATTCCTGAGTCTTCCTTTTCTCTCTCTGCATCTGTGTGCTCCTTCCTCTCTCCATATTCTATGTCTCCTTTAATCCTCAGGCTCTGTGTCTCTATTGCTCTTGCCCCAGCCCATTTATCTCTGAGTTTTTATGTCTCTGTCTTTCTCCCCAGAGTTCTCTCTCTCACTCACTCTGTCTCCCTTCTATCCTTCCCTTCTTTCTCTCCCTGTCTCTGGCTCTCTTTTGCTCTACTTTTCTCTCTGTCTCTTTCTGCCTGCATCTCTCTGCAGCCTTCCTCACCTTTCCCCTCCCCATCCTTCCTGAGCCTGCTCTTTCTTTCTCAAACCCCACACTGACATGTAATATTCCAGCAAATCCCAGCTTAGCTGTAGGGGGACAAGAAGGGATTGGTCAGGGGTGCTCCAAAAGGTGGATTGGGGGGGGGGGGTGTCATGTTAAAGGGAACTGAGCCAGCCTCCTCCTTTTCTTCTTCAGAAATGACTGGTTGCTTTCCTGGGAGGCAGACAAAAAAGTCCCTGAATAGGGATTTAAAGCACTAAGCTCTGATTCCTTCTTTTTAATATTTATAAAGAGAGAAAAGGGATAATTTCAGGAAGATCATTTCAAGGCGAAAACCCACATATTTTCAATAGAATTATTCCAAAAGCCCCTTTCCGGCTCATTGGAGTGTATAATTTTGTAAGTTAAAGACACGAGGTCTGGTTTCCAAGTTCCCTAAAATGAAGCAGCTAAGTCAGGGCCAGAAAGGAAGTGTAAGATGAGAAGGGAGGGATGTCAACAGAGGGAAGGACAAGCCCGTTCCAGGGCCAGACTGGGCCACACATGGGCCAAGAGGACAGCAGCAGCCAGTGTCTCTGCCCAACCCTCCTCTCCTCTATCTGTGTCCCTCAACAAACCAGCCAAACTTGAGGCAGAACCATCGTCAAACACCCATCCTCAATGCTGAGACCTCTAAGTCCTACAGAGCCAACTGCTTGTGCAGAGGATTCACAGGCTTCTCAAGCAATGAGTGTCCAGAGCTGTCACCAACATTTCTTCCCCAAACTTCTTCTATACTTGGCCTTCCTCTTAACTGTCCAGTTGCCCAAGCTGTCAGTCTGGGAGCTGGCCTTGGTTCCTCCCTCACCCCACCTACTTCTAATTAGTTATCAAGGCTTGTTGATTCCACCACCCCATCTGGAATCTCCCTCCATCCACACTTCCATTGCTTAAGGTTGGGCCTTGGCATCCCTGGTCTAGACTGTTGTTTTGGCTGGGCAAAGATTGGGGCCTCTGGCCTATGTGGGCTGACAGAGAGCAGTTTTCCTGAAGCCCAGATGCCCATCACTTCCAGGGTAAAGACCCTGGCATCCATGATCTAGCCACAATCTAACAACTCACTCTCCCATCGTAAACTCCACTACGGCCAAAATGAATTGCTCTCTTTACTGACTTGCCAAAAAAAGAATAAGAAAAGTTTTTCTACCTCCAAACCTTGGCCAAGTCTCCTCCCTTCCCCTGGAAAGCAACCCTGCAATTTCGCATGAATAACTCCAACCCGGCCTCAAGGTCCAGCTCAAATGCTACCTGTCTATGAGACATGGACCTAATCATTTGTAGTCCTTCTTTCCATGGGTTCTCTTTCCTTCTCTTTGACCAATGACATTTATTTTGAACATGGGTTGCAGGGCCTGCGAAAAGGTGAACTCCGAGACTAAGATAGAGGGAAGAAGAAGAAAAGATCAATCCCTGACATTCTTCCAAACCAGACCAAGCCAGATTCCTGTGGTTCTGCTGGGTACCTGAAATTGTTGGTGGGATCCCCTGCTAATAATTACAGTTATTACAGTAATGAACACTGTCACAGCAAAGATCAATCCCTAAGCATTCACTATGAGCCAAGCACTTGCTATGTGCTTTGTACACATTAGCTCACATCGTTCGTGACCACCCAACATGGGGGCTATTATCATCCTAGTGGTATAAATGAGGAAAATGAGGTTCAGAGAGGGGCAGCAGCCTACACAGCACCACACTGAGTAAGCGTCGGGACTCTGGCTAAGCCAGCCCAGCTCCAGAACCCTGTGTGTAACCTCAGACGCACTGAGAACGCTGACACCTCAGTATCAGTAGGAACTAAGTGATGCAGTTCCTGACTCATTCCCGCTGAAGGGGGCCCATTTCCTGTGAGGCCACGGCTGCATCCCCTCCCTTGGCCCTCAGCTTCCCCATCTCCTCCATGTCCAGTTCCCTTTTGCAAAATATGGACATCCTCAGGGTACAACTTGGGGATGAGTACTTCTTTTCCCTGGAGAAAGGTACAGCTCGGAGAGGCAGAGCACAGAACGTCAGAGGAAGTCCATGAGGCAAAAGCAGCAACACTCCTCCCCTGCTTTCCCAGCACCAAACTCAGTTCGACTTGGTCAGAACTATTTCCTGGTCCAACTCTCAGAGTCTCAGTGATGCCACCAGGCCATTTCCATAAAACTCTCAGACTCATTGTGACTCCTGTCAAGGGCTAGCTAGCCCCTAATTCTCAGACTCTGGCTTTGTCTCTTACTAGGGCTCCCTCGCCGGTCTCTCGGCTTCCACTCTATGCCTTCTCTACTAAACAAAAATCACAAAGTCTCTTCTGCTCTTAAAACACTCCGTGGGCTCTCATCACAGTTAGGGGAATGCCCAACTGAGCATCCTGGTCCCTAGGCCCCTAGGCCTTCCTGGGCCTTGGGCACATCAGCCTGCCAACAGGGCCCAGGAAAAAAAAAAAAAAAAAAAAAAAAACAAAAAAAACAGATTCTTTTCCACCTCAGGGACTTTGTTCTTGCTTTTTTTCAGTTCCTTTTCTGACATTTTCCTTTCTCTCCTTCAGTTAAAAAGTCATCCCTTCCCCAAGGTCTTCCCAGTCCTAATTATCCATAGTAGCTTCTGTCCCACACACACATTTATACCAGCAATGCCGGTCATGTCCCTGTATTGTGCAGTTAGATTTTTAGTTTTCTAATGTATTATCAATCAGAGCAGCAAAACTGCAGACTAGGAAGCTCCAAACTCTCATCGTTTCCCACAGAAGCATCAAAAACAAAAACCCAGAAACCGGACTGAGCTAAGATAGGAGCTTTGGAAAACAGTCAAATGTTTACAACAATCAAGTGTACACCCAATAAGAAAAGGCCACCTTCACAACAACAGAAACGTTTTGTGGCAGTTTGACTAGCCCTTGTCCTATTCTTCTCCTGGCACGATGATGGTCATCCTAGGAGGCAGCATCCTCACCCCCGATTTCCCCTCTCAAATCAGAGGTTGGAAAGCAGACCTTATTTGTGACATTCTACCCTGATGAGGGTGGCCTGAAGAACTGGTCCCTGTTGCATCTAACGTGGATTTCAAGTAAGCAGAAGCAGCAGGCACTGCTCATGAAGGCTGCAGGGAGATTGTAGACCCACAGACGTCTGGGTCTGTAGATGGCCCATTGCATGTGTCCACCCATAATCTCTTGCCTCAGTCATCTCGAGTGGGTGCTCACTTGGTTCGACTGTTTCCCAAAATTGTGTATTAGCTTTGCATTACTGGAGTCATGAGGAACAAAAAAAAGCTATAAGACGCAGAAAACAACAAAATGACTGAAAGTAAGTTCTTTTATCAGTCATTACTTTAAATGAAAATGGACTGAACTCTCTAATCGATAAAGATAAATTGACAGAATGGATTTAAAAAACCATATTCAACCCCACGTAGTCTACGAAAGACTCATTAAGATTCAAAGACAAGTAGGTTGAAACTGAAAAGATAGGAAAAGGTATTCCATGCAAATAGTAACTAAAAGGGAGCCAGAGTGGCTGCACGCCTATCGGACAAAATAAACTAAGTCAAATACTGTCGTAAGAGACAAATAAGGGCGTCATGTAATGATAAAAGTGTCGCTTCAACAAGAAAATATAATAATAATAATAATAATAATAATAATAATAAATAATAAATACATATATGTACCAAACAGCAGACCTCTGATGCATTGTCCATCCCACCGCTCCCTGCATGCCAATTCCATGAGAGCAAGAACTGGGTCTGCACTGCTCACTGCTTTGCTTCAGAGCCAGGCACCGTGCCTAGAACACATTTGCTCAGTTCCCACTGTGCCCAGTAAGTGCTCACCGGGAAAGCAGACAAGTAGCATCTGGGATTGTCACCAAGCCTCAGGTAGGAGGGCTGGCCACGCACTGGCTGTCCTCAGCTCCCAACTGCCTGCCTCCCAAGTGCCTGCCTCCAAAGATCCTTTCTTTGCCATCTTTGGGCCAATCATAAAGATGAGAATGAAGGTGTTGAGAAACTGTGGGCAACACGAGTCTCCCAAGCCAAGCTCTTCCAGGAGCCAAGGGCCTGTGGCTGCACAACAGGGAGTCTGAAGGCCCGAGCTTGGGTGTACCATGGAAGGTCAGCTGGTCTGATTTGCGTTACCTGTGAAGACACTGAGGCCCAGAGAAGGCAGGGGACCAGCCAAAGGTCTCATAGCAAGCTAACGGCAGAGCTGGCATTAGACTCAAGTCTGCTGGCCGCTTACCACAAGCAATTTCTGTAAGTTGCCCTGGGGGCAACCCAGAGACTGCCCATGAATGCAATTCTTCTAGCTATTCTTTCTCCCTCCATTTCCTCCTTTCTTTCTCCCTTTCTTCTCCATTTCTACATGATATTATTTGCTTATTCTTGATTCCCACACCACATAAGACATCTCGTGGCCTTTTCTGGTTTAAGAGTTATATCGTCTTATTCGATCCCCACAATGGCCTGTGAAAGAAGTGACTTTTTAAGCCCCATTTTACAGATAAGATAACTAAGCTCTCAGATAAGAAGAGGTCAGCCCATGAAGAAAGAGGGACAAGAAACTTACCCAGCCTCTTAACTCCAGGTTCAAGGCCTTGTCTGCCTTATCAGATGTCCCTGTAGGTATCAAGAGCCTTGTTTCAGCAAAAACCATCATGCTTACTGCCAGCTTTCGAGAGAAGCCTTCTTCCAACCACAAAGACTCCTGGCTCCCTTTATCCTACGGATTTTCCCTTTCATCTCAGGATGACCACGGGCTATGGATGTTACTCTCCAAACTGGGGCATGCAGGGAGGCTAGGACCCAGACCCTAAACTGGAGGCATGGGTGAGGGTGTGAGGTGTGCCCAGGTCTGGACAACCTCAATCTCAACAAGCTCAGTGTACTTGCTGCTTGATAGTTGCTGAGCCAAATGTTTTTGCAAACATTATCTTAAGTTCCTGTCCATCATGCCCTCAAATGACTTTACTCCATTTTACTGTTGAGGACACAGGGTCAGAAAGTGAAGTGGCTTCATTTCACAGCCATTAGCTGGTCTGCTGGACATGCTCTTAACCTCTTCACTGTCTTAGGGTATGGCCAGCTGGGGTCTATGAGTGGGGTTGCATGAAAACCCTGAAATTATGTGGAACAGAGTATGTATGAGTGTCAGGATTTTCCCAGGTCCCCTTGGCATAACTTGTTTTTTTCTTTTTGGGAGTAAGGAGCAGTAAGGATTGGAGTTAAGGGGGCCCAGGATAATTTTGCTCAAAGTACCTATTCAAGACTTATTTCTGAAGGGGCCTGATCCACGTGGATTAGGGGGCAGAACTGTGAAGTGATGGGGATCTGGCCCAGGTGGTGGGGCTTGGGTGGTGGGGCAGTGGGGCGGTGGGGTAGAGGTGGGGCGGGGGGAGGTGAGGTAGAGGGAGGTGGAGTTTAGAACTCAGTGGCTCCTCTCCCCAGTCAGTGGTGGGGATCCCAGAACTGTAGTCAACCATGGGGTATGGCGAGGGCCGAAGGGTGTGGTGAATGAGCAATGTTCCTTTGGGAGGCAGGGTACCCTAGTTCATCTTTGGGGGAAAGACCCTTTGTGCCTTTAGGGAGGCAATGAGCAGTTGGCTGGAGGCCTCCTGTTCTGGCTGGCTGGCTGGCGTTTCTCTCACCCTGGTCACTTGATCCTCTTACTTTTCCTGTCAGTGAGGAAGCTGTTTACTCCCAGAGAGTCATTCATGCTCAGATAAGATCAACTTTATTGTTAACAGAGAATTCTCACTTCCTGCCCGGGAGGAGGCAAAGGGTGAGATTCCAGCACTCAGGAGACCCATAAACAGTCAGTGTGAGAGAGGGAGGCTCTAGAGGACATACTGTCCAACAGCCCTTATCTTAAAAATGGGGAAACTGAGACACTAAGAGAGGAAGAGATGGGAGTCAGTGTCAGAACTGAACTGAACCCCGACCTAGCCCTCCCAAGATTCCCAGGCAAAGCACCCCCTAAAAACATGAGTGGTTTTGATTTTAATACTCAACAGCCATCTTCTAAGAAACATACTAACAAACATTCTGAAATAAATTTTAATATAACACTCATATGCCATAACATAACATGAAATAACACATACCGACCACAGCTTTACATTCTAATTCAACATTTTAGCACAGTTCTAACCCACATTCTAATCTAACATCTAAAGCAACATATTACTCTAACACATAACATTACATAACATCCTGCTACAATATTATAAGACATAACATTCTAATCTAAGCTGCTAAGGCAATATGACATTTCTGTGTTATTTGAACACAATTCTAATGCAACACTCTAAAATAACTCCTAAGTTATTACTCTAATTCTGAGGACTCTGAAGATCTAAGCCTCTGAATTCCACTGGAGAAGGCGACACTGAGCTCTAGTTATGCTGACTGGTGTTAATGGCTTAGTTACAGATAAGGCTACTGCCTCCCCCCATCCTCACCACCCCGCCCCCCCCCGCCCACACACACACATCTAGCCATTCCCTTTCTGCTTCTGATCTATGAGTTTAGAGCACTCCCCAACTCTGGGGACCCCAAGGACACAGGTCAGAGGGACCCAGCTGCTCAGGCTCAGAGAGGACTTATTTTCCCAAGGCATGGTTTAGGGTTCCTTGACCTCTGGTGGCTACCTCTCCCTCCCTCTCTCCTCTAAGCCCCATGCTTCTATGGGGTGGGATGGCATGGGGGCTGGTGAGGGTAAAGGAGGGAGAGGCTGGTTCTGATCTCATTTTGAGGATGATCCCAATATTTGGATCAGGTTTTTCTTGCCACCTACAACTCGGGTCACGGGTGCCAGAGGTAAGATGATCTTCCAGCAAGTTATAGCCAGGAAGGAGTAAGAGAGTCAACCTTAAAGCAGCATTAACTCCTTCAGGCCTCAGGAAACCAGGCTGCTAGAGCTTAAGGATCTATGAGCAATAGTTTCAGAACTCTTCTTGTCCAAGATTCCATCTGTTTATCTAGAATCTTACACTGGCTGTTCCTCTTCTCCCTGACTCAAAGCTTCCCACTACACATTCCCTCACATTTTTGGGGTCCCTCCTACTCCACTGTCACCACGACAACCTAAGCAGCCATCCTGTCTGACCAGCTGTCTTAAACAGCAGCCCCATGTCGGTGGCTGCTCTTCCCTGCTAAGCAATCCTTTACAGTATATATCACTTTGTTCATTTGTCTCCTCCCCCAAATCCATAGTTCTTTAGCTATTCTGCACACTGGAGTTACATTAGAACTGTGACTCTCCATCTGCCACTGCAGACCAGTTGGATCAGAATCACTGGGGTGGGGTCTAAGAACCAAGGATTTTTAAAGCTCCTCAAATTATTTCCATGTGCATCCCTAAGCTGAGAGCGTAGCTAGAATGTCAGCCCCCAGGGACAAGGATCTCTTCTGGCTTATTTAACAATGTGTGATGAATAATAAGTGCTCAATAAGTATCTGTTAAATGAATAAACACATTTAAAATATTTCCATTACTTTTTTTCTTTCACATAGCAAAAATTTTAAACAATACAAAGTGAAAAGTGAATTACCTCTTTCTCTCTAGGCAAAGGTGAGTCTTACAAGGCAGGCAGCATTAACGTGGCCAAAAAAAAAGGGGGGGGGGGAAAGGCATGCCTTGCAGTGGGCATAACACATGCAAAGGCCCTGAGGTATGACTCAGCGTTAGTCTCTGACTCTCAATGTTTTTGCCTTGGAGATTCTTTTACAATCTCAGCTTCTGTTAGCCTATGCCCTGCATACCCTTGCCAATACCTTTCCAGAATGCTTCAACCCCTCACGAGTTTGGATTCTCCAAATTTCCTTCAAACCTCAGTTTCTTCTTTAATCCATGGAGTGATTATCTTCATACCTGTGGTAGTGGTGGAAGTGGCGGAAGTGGTGGGTGATGGTGGTGTTGGTGTTAGTGCTGGCGCTGGTGCTGTGATTCTGAGTATATAATGAAGTAACAAATGTAAAATAGTATATAAATTGTAAAGTGCTGTGTATCATAATGACTGAGTACCCTCTCTGCCAGGCAGGTGCCTTGTTCTTTAGAGATGCCATCTCATTGGATTTACACAACACCTGGTGGTGCACTATTGTGCCATTTTGCAGAGAGGGAAACGGGCTCAGAGAGCTGGGGTGATTTGCCCAGGACCACCCAAGTGGAACCAAACTCAAGAATTCTGTTCGTCTCCAAAGGCTGTAGAAGCCTCAAGGTTTCTCAACCCCACGAGTCCCAGGTCTGTAGGATTCGAAAATTCCAAACCCCCTGAGTACCAGGTGGCCAGGACAGGACAGACAGACAGTCTGGTTTCATGATTTATTTCACTCCTACTCCATTGTTTGCTAAAGGGAGGGGTGGGGGTGGCTGGTGGCCGGGAGCCTGGGCAGCCCAGTCACAGGATGGCCTTGTCTGACCGCCAGCCAATCCGGGCTGCCGGAGCTGGCGTTGGGAAGGCCCTGGCCCCATCTTGCCGGGACACTCTATCTTTGTCCCTAGACACAAAAGGGGCCTTGTCTTTACCCGGCAGCGCTTATTCCACATGCTCCCGACTGCCCCAGCCCCTCTGCCTCGAGAAAGGCCCACTTTGTCGAGTCAAAAGACTAACTTGTTTCTTTTTCATCAAAACGTGTTGACTGACCTGGTTGATTTATCTTGGGAAAGTGGTGGGCGAGGGAGGGGAATGAGGTGACAGAGACCAGCACAATCCAGAAGGCTGCATAGTCCAGCTGGACTTGGGTGTGGGCTCCTAGGCTTTACCTGAGACAGAGAGACAGCTGCATACTTAATGTGATCTCGGAGAGTCAGGACAGTCCCACAGCCTCAGTAGTGACAGAGATTCCACCATTAGCTATTCATTTCTTTGGATTCGACCTTCGAAGGCAGCTAATAATAAAAAAAACTTCTATTGAATGGGGGTGCTCTGTTATCATACCTGAGTACAAATGAATTTTCCTGAGAATAAGGGTGAGCCAGTAGAAGAGAGAGCAAGCAGCAGAAAGGGGGCATCTAGGAGCCCAAAAGGGGGCATAGGAAAAAGGAAGAGTGTACAACTCACGGATCAAGTGAAATTAAGTAAGTGACAAAATATAAGCAGATGTTCCCCTTTGGTAATTTTTCTCCGAGATCAGTCCTTTTCTCTCCACACCCACCAACTTCATCGATCAGTCTTTTCATTCATTCATTCATTCATCCATTCAAGACATATTTGTCAGCACCTACTCTGTGCCAGCAGCTCTTAGAGACACCAGGGCCACGATGGAGAATAAGGCCCTGCCTGCAGGAAGCATCCGCCCTTGTGGCGGCTGCAGTCGAGAAGCAAGTAAGCGAATGAACCAACATGACAACCGTGGCGGAGCCGTGCCCTGTGAGGAAATAAGGCAGGGCGGTGGCTGGGGTCGGGGTGGAAAAGCTGCTTGATCGGGCTCCCTGAGGAGGGGATGTTTGCCCTACGACGGGAAGGATGGAAGGCATGCTGGGACACGTGTTCCGGCCGGAGGGAACAGCACGCCAGAAGGCTCCGACGCGGGGCCGACATGGCATCTGCACTGAGAAGGTCAATGCGATCGGAAGCAGGTGCGTGAGGAGAAAGCGGGAGGAGGAGGGGCCCCGAGTGGCAGGGGCCGGGTCTCGGGCTTGCTAGCCCCGCAGTTCTGCCCTTGGGTTTTGCTTTTGAGCGAAATGGGAAGCTGTAGGAGTGTGCAAGGGGGTAGCATGATCTAATTTTTACTTTTCGAAAAGCTCCCCTGGCTGCTGTGTGAAGATGAGTGGGTAGAAGCTGCCGCAGCCATCCACGTGAGAACTCTCGGGGCCGGGCCCACAGGGGTGGCAGTGGTAGGGGGCAGGGTGGGTAGAATTGAGATGTCTTTTAGACCAAGGGCACAGATTATGAATGAATAAACAAATGAATGCATGAATGAATGAATGAATGAATGAGCAAACGCTTGGGGAGATGGAAAATGTAGGTCTAGTTCCTATTCTGCCATGGAGTTTCAGTGTGACTTGTAACTCTGGGCTAATTCCCTTCCCCTCTTGGGGTCTCAGTTTCTCCAACTATGAAGTAAGGCCCGAGGAGGCTGCGGGAACAGCTGACACTGAGGTCTCCTGCAGCAGGGACAACCAGCCTTGATTGAGATCCTGAGCCCCCGATGTTCTCAGAGGCGGGGACTATGATCCAGTTACTAATCCAGTCAGGCCCGGCTGCCCAAGGGCAGCTGTGGAAATTTGGTGTTGATGCAGTGACTCATGCTTGGTTCTTCTGCTGTTAGCAGAAACTGGGACAGCCAGGGGCCTCAGACTCGCCCACAGGCTCAGAAGGGCTGGCAGGATGCCACCACACAGCTGGGGGAAAGGAGCAGGCTGCCAGTACTGGGCATCCTGGGCCCCCTGGGAACTGATGTTCTAACCACTGCAGCCACCATACCTTCTCGCCCAGTTCAAGCTTGGCACCAGGGCTGTGCCCCATCTTTGTGGGTTAACAGATGCTGGCAGGAGAAGAAGACCCACTGTGTGCCCACCCAATCCTCCCTCTGCCAGGTACTTGAAGAAGTTGGCACTATTGCCCCATTTTATTGATGAAGAAACTGAAGTTCAGAAAGTCATGGGTGGCAGAGCCAGGAGTCCCTTTAGATTTGGCTGATTCCTTGCATTGCTCTCCTCTGCATCCTGAGTATGGAGAGAACAGGGGCAAAAAAGAAAGAAAACCTAAATATATATTAATATAGAACTTAAACTCACATCCTTGTGTTTACTTGGTGTTGAGGACTTTCAAACAAAAACTGCTTCTTTTTACAACCTAAATATAGACTTTTTGCAACGTGGATAAGCCACTTGGTCGTTGTTCACAGCTCTTTTGCTGCTCATGTCTTCATTCCCATTTTCAGCAAATATTTATTGAGAGCCTTCCACATGCCAGGGACTCTGTGAGGCTCTGGGTAATGAGATACAATGATCAACAAAAAGTGACTTAGTACCTGGACTCGCTGGCTTTTACCGTAGGGAGGGTGAGATGGATATTAACACAACCTTTTGGAGACTCGACAGTCATTTTATAATTGTGACTTTAAATAAGTTACTTCCTTCTCAAGCTTCAGTTTTTTCATTGTAAAATGGGATGGTTAGAGTTCCTCCCTCACAGGTTGCGGTAACAATTGGATATGATATCGTCTGGCTCATAATATGTGTTGATTAAATATGTGTTGTCGCTGTTATCATCTGCTGTGAGTAACATACCTCCAACCGCCTTCTAGTTGATAACTCTTAGTGTGGTCCACTAAGAAGCAGATGTCAAGACTAGATTAGACACATAAGAGATTTTGAGAGAGGGAGCGGGGGAAGATAGGGAGAGTCTTTAGACTTGTAATGATGGGGATGGAGAGGGGTGAGAAGGCAGGTTAAGTAGGAAGAGTCCCAGACTGCTGTACAGTTGCAAGAAAGGTTCAGCCATGCCCGTAGGGACTCCTTGAACCAAAATCATTACTGGAGGAGTTCTGTCTCTCCAGGATGGGCCTGCTTCAGTATCCCCATCATGCTCAGCCACTGGCTGGCAGCAGCCCACAGGAAGCAGGGGTTTAGCACAAACAAAGTTGTACATCCCAATGGGCAGCAGCTGGGGCTGTCAGTCGAACATGGTCCCTGCAGCAGGAGATCTGAGTGGTGCATTTTTATGGCTGCCACAAAAACCAGACTTGGGCCCGAAGCCAGAGGCCTCAAACCCTGCACCAGCTCATCAAAATGAGTTCATGCAGCATGCCATGCCCCAGTGTGATAAGCTCACTGGTTAGGGGAACTATGGGAAGGGTGCTTAGCCAATGTTAAGAGAAATATATTCTGAGAAGTATGAGATTGAGCAAGATGGAAAATATGATGGGAGACAGACCAAATGGAGGCCCGTTGGACTAAATACTGCTGACTTCGGAAAGGGGAAGTTGGAAATGCTCTTGCAACAGTAAGGCAAATCCAAAAATATACCAAAGGAGACAGCTGCTGAGAGTTCTTGCTGTTTAGGAGATGTGAACTCTGGTGAGAGGTACTATCGCCACGGAGAAATGTTGCTGGTATGCCTGGATCCCACTCAATCAAAAGATCTGGGGTTTCTAAGAAAACTTCCCTTCTCAGTGTGGGAAATGGTCTTTCACTCATCTGGTCCAACCCTCTAATTACACAAATAGGGAAATTGAGACCTGAATGGGGACAAGAGTCATACAACATCCCCTAAGAGTTAGTTATAAGCTGCTGAACTGAGTCTTGAGCCAGGATTCCTGACTCCCCAGGACATGGCTGAGTCCTCTATAGCCAACCCCACCAGCATTTACCAAGGCTGTATGATATGGGAAAGTGGAGGTGGGAGGAGAAAAGAGGGCAGATACCCAGAGAGGGAGATGGACAGGACTCAGAGACGGGACAGAATGGCATCCAGAAAAGGATGTGGAGGCTAAGGTTCAGAGAAGGGTACAAGAGCTTAAAAAGGGATGGAGAGTCAGAGGGGGTGGGCCTCAGAAGACAAGAACCTTGACAGAGGGACAGGGGCTCAGACATGCATGTCCAATGGCTGGGTTTGGGCTCTTGAGAATCACTCATCCTGGCAGGACCACCACTCCCGCAGGTGGTCCGCCACCTCACACCCCTGTTCTTTAGACGCTTATGCTGCCACCCAGAGTAGGAGGAACAGACACTCTTGGGCATTAGTCAGCATGTGGAAGTTAAAAAAAGAAGCCTTGGTGGCTCTTGTGAAAAATGCATTTCCTGGTTATGGGTGCCAAGGGGCTGCCCCCTTCCCTGCACCCAGCAGCTGGGCTCCACCACTGGGTGGGGGGTGTGGTGATTGGGCGCAGAGGAGGCAGGGACCTGGAAAGGGCAGGGACCCCACTCCCAAGAGGCCTTTCTTCCACCTCACAGCTTTGAAATGATAATACAGACAATGATACCATCAGTAGTATTGCTTGTGACTATCATTACTCTTGCCACTGGCTCTGATCCCCACCCTTCCCAGGGACCATTCATTTCCCAATGCCCCATTTCCTGGGCCATGCAGAGGGCATGGTGAGTGTGGGCCTGCCCAGGAAAGTTGCAAGGGATCTCAGAGTTTCTCCACTTCAAACCCTACCTCCCACTTCACAGATGGGAGAGCTGAGGCTCTTGGAGGGCAGAGATAGTCCAACATCACCTAGAAAGGTGTCCTGTCACCAGGATGGGTAATTCCAGCAAGCCCACTGGGACTTAAAAGAGCCTGGCTCCAGCAAGAGAGTGAACAGTGATGGCTACCATTCACTCGTGCTAGGATTCATGCAAACCTAAGCAATTCTATGAGGCAGGTATTACTGTGAATCCCAACTTCCACGTGAGGAAGTTGAATATTAGGTGCCAAAGGCGGCAGAGCTAGAAACTGGTGGACCCAGGAACTAAGCCCAGGCAGGCAGTTCCCAGGCCCAGGGCAATTAATCACCAGACACCCTGCCTCTTGCTAAGCAGGCAAAGACAAAACGCAGGTAACAATTTGATTGTTTACTTGAAGCTACCATTCACTGGCACTTATAATGGCCGGTGCTGTGCTGAGTGCTCTAGGTATTTATTCATGTAACTACGTACATTAGTCATCCAATAAACACTGAACATCTACTATATGTCAGACGCCAGGCATACAGCCATCAGAAAGAGTTGGATGTCTGCCTTCCTAGAGCTGATGTTCTAATCCTCATATGATGGTATTTTTCTCCCCATTTTTAGATGAGGCACAGAGAAGTGGTGTCACTTACCCAAAGTCACATAGCTAGGAATGGCGAAGCCCGTATTTGAGCCTGGGCCAGGCTGAGGCCTCGTCCTCTGCTTTTAAAGAATCCCTTTTAAAGCAATATCCCAGAAGGGCCTGGACCAGAGACAGCTGCACTGGTATCTGTCCAGGGCTCAGACTGTCTCAGAGCCCCGAACACGTCATCTTACCCAGCCTTAGCCTCGGTCCCCAACTGGCAAGCGGGCTAATGGCCCCATGCTCTCCAAGCTGTTGTGAGGATTCCTTCCTTCCCTCCCTCCCTCCCTCCCTCCCGTCTTTCCTAACACCACTTTGATGCCTCCTGACATTACAGACATCATAGTTTATGAAACCCCTCCTCCTCTTCTGGAGGTTATTTTTGCTCTATTTTGCAGAAGAAAAAAAAAACCCCAAGGGCTCAGAGAGATGAAATGATTCACTCAAGGCAGTGACCCGATCGAATTCGAGCCCAGACATGTGTGCCACGAAGGGGTCCCAGTCAGGGGCCTGGCAGGAGCTGATGGCGCCACCTAGTTGGGACATTTGATTCAAGTTTAATAAAGGGATTAATTACAAGGGGGTGGACGTTGTATAAGAATCCACAAAGGATAAGGTCACACCCCAGGGTTGGTGCAAGGGCATCTATTATCAGCCAGAGGGTAAGAAGAAAGAGAAGCTGCTGTCATCAGGAGAGAGGGAGAGCGAGCGCCCTCTGATAGCAGCTGTGGCCTTCAGTTGGGGGTACACAGCTAGTCTGAGCCAACCCTGCAGGGGTGAAGCTGGGAATAAACATCCCAACCTCACCCTCCTCTATCCAATGTGCTCCCTCCCCATGGGCCAGATCCAGCTGGAGGCCAGAGGACAAGGGAGGTCATTGACATGATCTCTGAAGGCCAACCTCGCAGGACAGAGCAGGAAGAGAGGTAGGAAGAGAATGCAGGAGGAACACCACAAGATCTCAGCCAAAGTTAGATGCACTTTGCCTGTTTACTGCCCTTCACTTGTAATTGCACAGGCACAGCAGGTTCTGTTGCCTATACCAGAAAGGTCACTAATGAATGTGTAAAGTCAGTATGGCTAGGTCATGATGCAGAAACAAACAAGTCCTAATTCTCAAGGCTTCAGATGGGGTAGAAGCTTACAGCCTGCAAACTTGCCACTTGTTTTTGTAAATAACATTTAATTGGAACATAGTCACAAGCATTCATTTATGCATTGTTCACGGCTACTTCCCTGCTACAACAGCAGGGTTGGGCAGCTAAAACAAGCCTAAAATATTCATTATCTAGCCAAGAAAGTGTGCCAACCCCTGGCTTTAAAAAAACAAAGGTTTTCCACTCATATTACATGTCCATCTCCAGTTGGCGGGGCCCTTGCTCCCTATTGTCCTCAGTCAGGCACCAAAGATGGCGAGCCCACCAGTCTCCCTGGCAGGCGTTGGAGACAGCAAACACTCACCAGCTCTTAAAGCCTCTACCAGGAAGAGGCATGCCTTCCTTCTGTGCACAGATCTTTAGTTAAATCAAGTCCCATGGCTATGCCAACTTCAAGGAGCAAGAAAGTGCAATCATTCCATGTGCCCTGCACGAGGAGAACCAGCAGTAGATGGTGGACAGCATTCCTGACAACCGCAGCATGTGAACATGGCAAATAGTGATGAAACAAAGGAATAAGGCTGGCTTTGGTTTTTGGGGGTTGTTGTTGTTGTTGTTGTTGTTGTTGTTGTTGTTGTTGTTGGCAGCAAACCTCACCAGACTTTCTACTGGGCACAGGGCTAAGCCAGCAGGATGAATCCAGGTAGAGAAACTAGAGAGAACAGGCATGGCACCATAGCCTTGCTCCCCGTCCTCCTTTATTATGGCGTCTATAGAAACAGAGGCAGAAAGATCTCAACAACCTTGAGACTAGAGGGTCCCTGGATCCTTTCCTTAAGACTTAGATTGAGTGTGTGTGTGTGTGTGTGTGTGTGTGTGTGTGCGTGTGCAGGGGCTGGGGTGGTGACAGCCTCCCAGAGGTTTCCTTCTCTTCCCATCAGGAATCAGGAGCTGGTCAAGTACCCAAGAGGTGTTGGCTCAATCGCTGGCTTTATGACCAGTTACCTCCCCAGTATGTGGACTCAGCAGATCACTTCACCTCTCCGAGCCTTTATTTTCTCAGCTGTAATCATTTCCTCACCATGTGATTCTCAGGACCAGCGGTATCAGCATTGCCACGAACTAATTAGAAATGCAACTTCTTGGGCCACTTCACTTCCAGTGAATGGAAACGCTGGCTGGGGGCCCAGGATTCCTTGGTTTTGACAAGTCTCTCAGGTGACTCTGATGCTCCCTCAAGTGCGAGAACTGCCAGTATAAAGTGAAGCTTAAATGAATTGAGATGTGCAAAGCCCTGCCACATACCTCCTCCTCCTGCAGCCTCCCCCACTTTCTGTGAACGGCAACTCCAGTCAGCCAAAAAGCCTGGAGTCATCCCTAATGAGGGTTCTCCTACCCCAAGTCTGTATTTTAAAATGTGCCCAAAAGGTGCTCCTTCCTCACCACCTTCTCCACGCCAGTGGCCCAGCCTCCATCCTCCAACTCTTCCATCGCAGTAACTTCTCAGTCTGTCTTCCTGCCCTTGCTCCCTGTAGTTCTTCCTCACCCCAGCAGCCAGGCAGATCCTCCTCAGAACTAAATCAGATTATTCCACTCCTCCACTCAGAGCCTCCGGTGATTCCCATCTCACTCCAAAGAAAATCCTACAGGTCCCTGCTAGGTCCAACTCCCAGTGACTGTCCACCTCCTCCCGCCAACACACCCCCTTCACTCTCTGCTCCGGCCACACCAGCCTGTCCTCTGTTCCTCCAGCATGCCAGACACACATGCAGCTTGGGGCCCGGGATGCAGCTGTTTCCCCTGCCTGAACCCCTCTCGAGATATCCCATGGCTCATGCACTCACCTCCTTTAGATCACCATTCAGATATCACCTCTTCAGAGAAGCTCACAGGGCACTGACCCCTCCTCCTGCTTTGTTTTGCTCCACAGCTCGCCACCTAACATACATCTTTATTGTTTCTGTCTATTGTCTGCCTCTACCCACTCAGACATGAGGTCCGTGAAGCAGGGACTGCCTGTTTTGTTCACTGATGTATTCCTAGCACCTGGGAGATTGTCTGGCACGCAGTAGGACCTCAGTAAAATAAATCTTTGTTGAGTGAATAAATGAATAAATAAATGATAAAAACAACAACAACACAACAAACAACAAATGCTGTTTCTCTTCTCTGCCCCTATTCTCAATGACTTTGTCCCAGGCAGGGCCCCGGCTATAGTCAGCAGAAGGCCACCCCCATGGGTACTTCCAAGAATAACACCACTGAGAGACCCCAGGGTTAAGGACCTTGGCTCCAGGGTCTGGCTCTGGAATCAGCAGGTTTGCATTCCCGCCTCTGTTCCCCCACTGTCTAGCCCTGTGACATGGGACAAATCGCATCACTTTGCTGATCTCCAGTTTTCTCATCTCTAAAATGGGGTGATGATAATAACGTGTACCCAATCCTACAGGGCTGCTGCAGGACTAAATAAGGTGTATGTGAAGGGCATAGCACCACACCTGGTACCTAGTAAGCATTCAATACGTAGGAATTACTATTACAACTATTGCTATTGTTTTGCTCTCTTCTGCCCAAATAGCCAAGGGCCTGGGGCGCTTGGGCAGCAGGCGGGTTTATTAAGCTTATAATGCACTTTGGGGAAAGGAGACCTGACTGTTACTTCTAGTAGCTTCCCTCTTGCTATATGACTTTGCTCAAGTCAATAGCCCTCTCTGGGGCTCCACTTCTCCATCTGACCAGGTGGAGAGGATATTGAAGGAGGCAGTCTCCCATAGTTCTTGCAGTTTGCCTCCCAGGTCCTCCCAGGGGACCAAGCCCACGGTCCCCACACCCTCTGCATGGCCTAGACTATAGATGTCTCCCGGCCGAGCAGGCCTCCTCAGCTACATGCTGCCTTCTCGCACCATCTTCACCAGCTCAAGAGGAGCCTGACTGGGGTGGCAGACAGTACCCGGTTGCAGCTGAGAGAGCCCTAATTCAGATCTAAACTGGAGTCCTTCCTTCGGGAGCTGTGCGACTTAAACCTCTTGGGAGTCACTTAAACCTCTTGTGTCTCGGTGTCCTCATCTATAAAATGGGAATAATGACAACTTGTAAGGTTAAAATAAATTGCTATGCACAAAGCATTTAGATAACTACTTGGTACAGGTTAGCCACTGTTGTTATTATTATTAGTTGTTATCATTAGGTGGATCATTAGGACCCAAAAAGTCACAGCCAGTCTTTGGAACAGGCACCATACTAAGAGGTTTTTACTAACGTTGATTTAATTCTCACAAAAACCTTATGACATTTTTGTCTCCATTTTAGAGGTGAACAAGTGTGGCTCAGAGACTTAAGCCACTTACCCACGGTCACACAGCCTGGAGACGGAACTGGGTTTGAACCCAGTGCTCTCTTAAGCCTGGTTCTTTCCATTCACCAGGCTGTTTCCCCTTAGCTCGCTGTTTCGCTGATGGGGAAAATAAGGCTCAGAATGCTCTCCCTGGGCTCAAGTCCTACTGGGCCTTTCGTCAGGGCCTTCTTAAATCCAAGCAACATGGTACTTGAAGGCAGTACCATGGAGCCATTATTCCCATTCACAGGGAAGGAAACTGAGGCTCAGGACACAAAGGAGCTCTCCACATGGGGCCGAAACAGGGCCTGGGCCTGGCTGCCCACTAGGTGGATGGTGCGATTCCTGAAGGAAGAGGCCCCAGCACCTCCGGGGGCAGCAGGCCCCTCTCTCAGCCCTGCAGCCTTGCTCCTCCTCCCGTCTCTCTGCTTTATGACCTGTTTTATGAGCACGGCCTGGCGGCTTCCATGTTGCCATGGGAACCAGCCGGTGCAGGCTCCTGGCAGCTTGATCTGGGATTGGCAATTTTAAGTGGGGAGCCAATCCTAGAGGGCGGTGGGGGTCCAAGGGTTGAGATATATGCAGCTCCGGGATGCACAGCGCCTGTCTGCCCCTCCGCTCTGCTCCAGCTCCCAGGTGCCAAGGAACTCAAGGGACCTGGCAGCTGGGAGATCGTAGGGCCACTGGAGCTACTCAGTGGGGGCAAGAAGAGCTGGCAGAGAGGGAGGGGTGGACTCTCACACTCAGGGACCCAAAGAGACAAGAACAGCTAACATGAAGGGCCTCACAATGCTATATGTAGACACAGAGACTCACACACGCACACACGCACGCGCACGTGCGCACACACACACACACACACACACGAGGATGGGGGAAGAGAGAGAGCACAGCAGAGATACACAGAGCAGCCGCAAGGAAACATATACACAGAGAGAGATGCACGGAAATGCAGAGAGCTACTGAGAAGCCAGAGACACAGATATGCAGAGACACACACAGAGGATACTTGGGCACTCAGAGACGCATGCAGACACACGTAGAAACACACAAAGAAACATGCAGACACCATTCTCACCCGCTGTGCGATCCAGCCTCTGAGACTCGTCTCATCATCCATCGGATGGGTATCGCCATCCCCAGCTTGGGCAAGGGAGGAGGAGTGACAGGAAAAATACCTACAAGTGCTCAGATGCTCATCCACTCAGCCAGTGCGTATTGTTTCCGCCGGGCTACGAAAAGTGAGCTAACAAGGACCTGCCCTCAGGCAGCTCACAATCTAGTCAGGGAGATAATAAACAAATATACAAACAAAACAAGCTCGAAATGTGAGACGTGGCCTGGAGCCAAGAAAAAAAATGAGAGTGACTTGGTAGAGAACCAGAAGTCAGGGAAGTCTTTTCTGAGGACGCAGTGTAGCCTAAGACGCACGTGACCAAGCCAGCCACGGAAAGATGTCGCGAAGAGCATTCCACCAGGCAGGAACAGCGAGTACAAAGGCCCTGAGGTTGAAGCGGGGCTCGGCGTGTCCAGGGAGCACCGAGGAGGCCAGGGCAGCAATAGCAGAGGGAAAGGGGCAGGCGATAAGGCCAAAGGTAACTGGGGTCCAGATCAGGCAGGCCCTTGCAGGCCACATTATGGACTGTGGGTTTCATGGCATGAGATGGGACCCACTGAAGAGTTTCCATCAGGAGACGACCTGGTCAGAATGGCGCTTTAATAAGCTCACTTTGACTGCTGGTAGGGAACTGCCTGGACGGGGCGAGACTGGCCAAGGGAAGACCAGGCTGGGGGCTGTGGCAGCTTCCAGGGGAGGGATGACTGCGGGCTGCACCAGGGGGAGGGCAATGGCAGTGGGGGAAGATGGTTCATGATTCATGAGTTCAGTGCATTCTTGTGGAGTTCCCACCTGGTGCCAGGCACTGTTCCAGGCCCTGAAGACACAGCAGGAAACAGAACAGACAGAAATCCCTGGCCTCGTGGGGCGTGCCATCTAGGCAGAAGACATAGGCAAATGAGTAAATGAGTGATAGCAGAATAGTTAATGAGTGATGGGTGGTGCTGGGTTCTGTGGAGGAAAACAAAGTAGTGTAGAGAAAGGGTGGAGACCGAGGAGGGGCAGGGGGGGCAGTTTAAGCGAATGTCAGGAAAGTTCTCGCCGAAAAGCTGACATTTGAGCACAGATCTTAAGGAGGTGCAGGAGTGGAATGGAGGGCAGACAGTTCCAGGCAGAGGGAAGAGCAAGTACAAAGGCCCTGAGGCAGAGTGATGACCCTCGTGTTTGAGGAAGGCAAGGAGGTTCATGTGGCTGTCTTGAAGTAAGACGTGGAGGCAGATCAAGTAGAGAAGCGAAGGGAGGAGGAGAAAGGGAGGGGCTGAATGGGTAGGAGAGATCAGGGGACCGGGATGCTTACAGAAGGAAGGGAAGCCAGTGGGAAGGATGAGGGCTCAGGTCAGGCCTACAACCCCACCCCACCCCCCGCTCAGGGAAGCAAAATCTCTTCCTTTCATCTTTCCGAACTTCATCAGTCAAAAAGTGAAAAAAATGGGGGGCGGGGGGAAACGTCCCCGGAAAGGAAGGCCACTGAGAGTGTGCCCTTGCCAAGGACAGACTCCTGCCCAGGTCAGAAGAGACTTCTCCTGGTGGCTCTGCCAGTACTCGAGCTACTCCTCAGAATGCAAAGGGGAGGTCATGGGGGAAGCGGTGGCAGCCAGAGCTTCGGAGTCAGAATGCCTGAGTGGAGCCTGCCTCAGCACTTTCTCTCAGCACGACTTGGGCAAGTGTCCCTCAGCCCCTTTGCTGGTGGCCTGACCACACCCTCCTCCCTGGGGTACCAGGATGGAGTGGGAGACTCTACATAAAGGACCTGACCC
Source organism: Eonycteris spelaea (assembly GCA_003508835.1). Classification (NCBI taxonomy): domain Eukaryota; kingdom Metazoa; phylum Chordata; class Mammalia; order Chiroptera; family Pteropodidae; genus Eonycteris; species Eonycteris spelaea. The sequence goes on from PUFA01000110.1 coordinate 84,123, forward strand.
ACAGCGCAATGAATGCCAATGGCCTTCATTCATTTTCCCAAGCAGATATATTAAGGTGGACTGTGGCCGGGGGTGTGCCCTCCCACGGACGGGACTCATGGGGCCTCTGAAGGCACAGAATGGGGTGCAAGGCCAGCAGTGGCTGCCTCAGGGCTCCTGCCCTGCTCAGAGATACCCCAGTCTTGATGCAAATGGCAGGTGGTCCCCTAGGGTGAGACCCCTAAATTGCCAGTAAACAGGATGGATTTCCGGGCTGCAGGTGGTTAATTAGGGTGCTGCCTCCCATTGCTCTCCAGGTCCCTGGATGTCCTGGGTTGGATTTCAGGCTCGTTGGTGTCTCGGCGCAGTCAGGCAGAGCTTCTCTCCTCTGGTTGTGTGCTCTCCGGCCACCCAACCCCACCTGGCATGAGTGGGAAACAAACAAGAGGGTCCTTAGTGCTGTGGCCCACACTCCCTCACCCCACCATCCCCCCATCCTTCCCATCTCATCCCCCTCCATCAGCCGCAAGGAAGACCCTGGATTCAAGGGGGCTGGCTGAGACTCCCCCCCCTCAGCTTCATTCTTGTCTGTCCAAAGGAGACATACACCTGGTCACAGCTGATTCCTAGAGCCTGGATGAGGTGAACTAATGGGTGGAAGCGAAAGTGCCCTGAATCATTAAAGAGACAGGTGGGCCACAGTGCAAGTGAGGCAAAGTGCCATACAGCCTGCTGGTCTCCCGCCTCTGCCCTTCCTTAGGACCCCTCTCCCCAGCAGCCCCAGGATAGGTCGGGGAATGACCATGTGATCCAGCAGTTCTACTTCTGGGTATAAATCCAGAAGAATTGGAAACAGTATCTCAAACAAATGTTTATACGCCATGTTCATAGCAGCATTATTCACAAGAGCCAAGAGTGAAAGCAACTCAGTGACCATTGATGAATGAATGGATTTTAAAAATGTGATATAAAAATACAATGGAATATTATTCAGCCTTAAAAAGAAATAACATTTTGACATAGGCTACAACACAGATGAACCTTGAGGACATTATGCTAAGTAAAATAAGCCAGTCACAAAAAGACAAATACTGTATGATTCCATTTATATGAGGTCTTTTGAGCAGTCAAATCCATAGCGACAGAAAGTAGAATGTTGGTTGCCAGGGGCTGGGGGGAAGGAGTGGGGAGTTATTGTTTAATGGGTACAGAGTTTCAGTTTTCAAGATGAAAAGAATTCTGGAAATGGATGGTGGTGATGGTTGCACACAATGTGAATGCACTTAATGCCACTGACCTTACACTTAAAAATAGTTAAAATGATACATTTCGTGTCATGTCTATTTTACCACAATAAAAAAAAAAAAATTGCACACACACAATCTGCACTAGATCAAGCAACATCTTCTGGCGGCTCACTGCAGCCCCCACAGTCAACGTGCTCTGCACCCCCTAACTTCTCTGACTCCTCTCCTCACTCATTTGGCTTGGGCCCCACTGGCTTCTTTGCTATTTTTCCAACCCACTAATTTCATGCCAGCCTTAGGGGCTTGGCACCCGCTGTCCCTTCTGCCGGGAAGGCTCGGCTTCAGATTTCTACAGGGCTTGTTCCTCCCCATTCTCCGACTCTTGGGTCAGACGGCACTTCCTCGGAGGTGCCCCCTGAACACCTGGAATAACAGCCCCCAGCCCCACGCCTATCATTTTTTATCGCCTTACCTGAATTTACATCTCTTCATAGCATCTATCACTGCCTGAAATAATATTTACACTTGTCTATTTACTTCATTAGAATGTCAACTCCAGAGGCCTTGACACTTTGTGTGTCTTAGAAAAATACCTGACACATAGTAGGTCCTCAATAAACAGTCGCTGAATGAATGGAGATGATCCCATTGTTTATGATATACGTATTTTGTTATGTCCGTGCAGGTGAAACATGCAGGAAGGCTTGGGAAGATGCCCAGCAGGCATACAGCAGTGCCCTAAGAGGCAGAACGGGCAGAAGGGGCTGTGGGTAGTGGCTGGCAAAGGAACTTCCCAGTTTGCTTAGTACCGCCAGGAATTATGTGAGACTTACAGTAGAAAACATAGTCGTGTGGTACCTACAAAAAATTTTTTTAAACAACTCTGAGGCAGCGATGATATATGTCCCATGTAGTACGTGTCCACATGTCATGTTCTCACCTAACCTTCCCAACAACCTCTCCAAGGGAGGGGGATGTTCGTTACTATCACCCGCATTTCACGTGAATCTCGTTTTCCATGCCCCGGAGAGTCACTGAGCTCCTGCTACACAGCAGGCACTGGGCTCAGAGACACCAGAGAGAAGCAATTATCTCATCTTCATGGAGCTTATGCTTTAGTGGAGATAAACAATAAACAGGTAAATAAAACTTGCATGTGGGGGCAGAATGCTATAGATAAGTATAAAAGGTAATAAGAGTGGAGCAGGAAGAGCCGAGGAGAAAAGTGGAGGAGGGGCTGCAACTGAAATAGGGAGACCCTCACTGGGTGACATTTCAGCGAAGACCTGACTGAGGTGTGGAAGGGAGTGAGCCATGCATTAAGTGCAAAGGCCCTGAGAGGCATGCAGGAGCACAAGCCAGGACATCCCTCTGGCTAGAGGTATACTCTAGGGGGAGGGAGGCTCAGAAGGGTAAAGCCGCCTGCTTTGCAAGTAGGAGGGAAGCCAGGAGCAACATCTTGGGACTGTCTGGCTGTTAAGTCAGGTCTCTTTATCACAAAGGGCCTGACACTATTTCTGGAGAAGGAAGTCTCAGGGTCGAGTGTGTGTTCAGTTCCCGGTGCTGCACCGGGAATGTTGGGAAATCACACATAGCAGCCCCCACCTTCCTGGGGCTGCCACTCCAAAGGAGAGAAGAAGAGGAGCCTGGGGAAGTCAGCCAAGCCAGACTGATTTCTACAAGAATCCCTCTGATTGCTGTTTTCCATTTCTGTACATGATGTGATAAGGTGGGGGTGGGAGATCCAGGCACATGTGCATACCGCGTGTGCATTACCCTGAGAGTGTGTCCGCACGCATGCATGTACATGCTCCTAAGCAGCTGTACGGTCTCGAGCTAAACAGTGGTTCACTTCGCCCTCCACAACTGGGTAAGTGTGAGTGAGTGTGGGCATCCGTGCCTCGTCCTTGTGAGTGTTTGTGCATCCTGGAAGTGCTCCATGTCCATCGGTAGGCAGGTGTCTGTGTCTGCGTGTCTGAAAATGAGTGTGTCATAGTGTATGTGCATCATGGGTATGTGCAACGGTTAAGAGTTCTACCTCTACAGTGTGACTCCCTGGGTTGGAATTTAGGTTCTGCCACTTACTTGGTATGACCTTGGGCAAATGACCTAACCCCTCCCTGCCTCTCTGACCTAACCCCTCTCTTATTAATATGGGAGTATTAATAAGACCTTCCTCATAAGGTTGTTGTGAGGAGAAATGTCTAAGCTGTTATTATGTCAGCACTCTGTCTGCATGTGTATCTCGTCTGTGTGTCTGAGTGTGCTCGCTCAAATTGATGTGCTTAGTGACGTGCAAGTGGGCACAACTGAGTGCATCCCCTGTCTGTGCATCTACCTGTGGGACTCAGTCTCAGTCCTGCGTTTGCAGGGCTCAGTCTCCTCTCTGGGCAATGAGAGCAAACATGTTGCCTGAAATAGGGCTGAGAGAAGGGCTGGCAGGAGGGGGCTCCTGCCATGGCTTGGCCAGCTGGACTTTTTACAGCCCAGTGACTCTGTCCCATTGAGCAGCCAAGCAGCTAGATAAGAGGGCAAAGGAGCGGCCCCTCCCCTGGGCTGCCCCGGGCCTGCACGGGAGCCATCTCCATCCCTGGCCACAGTGATTGGGTTTCTATGTCTGAAGCCCCTCGGGATTGGAGGATCCCAGAAGGCAGAGTCAGGTCTGAGCCACTGCTGTGCCCCTACATCACAGCATTCACTTTAAGTCACAGCTGACTGAGTGTCAGGCCAGGTCAATACTTATTCGAGGTCTAACTCACTGAATCCTCACCTTGGTTTTCTGAGATAGGCCCTCCCATTATCTCCACTTTACAGATGGGGAAATTGAGACGAACTGATGAACTGCTTTCTTAAATTACACAGCTGGCAAGTGAAGAGACCAGAATTCAAACCTGGGCATCAGACTCCAGAAGTTGAAGTTTTATATCATGTCTTTCATGGATTAAATATATCGAGTAAAAATTGACGAAAAAGTGTATGTTAAACGAGTGAATTCATGAACAAAGACAAAAGAACAAGCTTCGGGTGGAAAGAGAAGGCTGAGAAAAAAGTGATGGTCGATTCTGGCAGAGGAGGGGACCAGCTTGGCACCCTGTTGGGAAGACCTGGGGATGGGAGGGGAAGGTAGATGGGGCCAGATGGTGGGGGTCTGGAAGGCCAAGCAGAGGGGTTTGAATCTGAGCTGGCTTCCCTCTTCAGAGACCTGGCCACACTGAGGTGCCATGAGGCCAGGCCACCTGGATCCTTCTTTGTGGATAAATTGGTGAGCTAATTCCAGGTCCGGGAGAGCTCATGACTGAAGGTGGATTAACAGAGTTGGCTAAAACAAAAGCTCTGCAAGCAGTCTGGGGTCGGACCACAGTGCCTTTATCTTCTGGCCAGGGGACCTTGGAAAAGTCACCTCCTCTTATTGAGCCTCAAATTACTCATAGAAATCAACTTATCAAAGAGATAAAAGTCAAAGCCCAATGCCCAACACATACTACTCAATAAATGATCATCTGCTATCAGACAAAGGCTTTAAAATAACTAAAATAAATCAATTAAAAGATCTAGTGGCAAAGGTGGATAACATGCATAAACAGATGGGGAGTTCAGGAAAAGAAAAGAAAACTATTTAAGAAATAAAAAGAGCTGACTAGAAATGCTGGAACCATCCTAGAAAAGAAAAATATATCACTAGGAAAGAATTTTCTTGATGAGATTATCAGCAGACGGACCATAGGACTGGAGAGAGAACTTGATGAGGAACTTTATAAAAGAGGAAATGAGAATAAAAATTCATAGTGCAGACGCCCTAGATTAGCTAAGATGGCTGAAGCTTGTGTCAGGCATATGATGCTCAATAGTTTCATTCCTTCACTCATTTAAAAAAGATGGTTTGAGCTCCTGATATCCACAAGACGGTGTTCTCAGGACTGGGATCTTGATGGTGATCAAAAGGATAAATGTTCCTACCCTCGCGAAACACATGCCTAAGGGAGAGTCAGACTAATGAAGAAGTAAAACATGTAGTATTTTAGGTGGTGCTATGTCCTATGGAGAAAAAGCACAGGAGCGGGTCAGGGAAGTAGGGATGAGGGATATAATTTTAGATAGGGTTGTCAGGGAGACCTCAATAAGAAGGTGATGTGTGGGCAGAGGCCTAAAGGAAATAACGGAGGAAACCATGTGATTATCGAGAAAAGCGTTCTAGGTTAATGGACAGCTGGTGCAAAAGTTCTGGGGTGCGAGTGCTCACAGTCAGTTAACAGAAAATCCAGAAGGCCAGGGTGGCCAGAGCTGAGTGATCAAAAATGACAGGAAACAAAGTCAGAGAGGTAGACGGGAGGTGCGGGGACCACCAGGAGGGATGCAGATGATCATGTAGGGTTTTTGACTTCAACTGTGAATGAGATGGGAGCCATCGGCGGATGTCAATCCGAAGAGTGACAATCTAACTTCTGCTTTGAAGGGATCCCTTTGGCTGCTGTGTGGAGAGTGCACTAGGGGGGACCGGGTAGAGGCAAGGAGGTCACTAAGGAGACTACAGTGATGATGCGGATAAGATTATGGCACCTGGAATGAAGGTGGCAGCAGTGGTGACAACGGTAGGTTTTAGATCAGGCGTGCATTGTGAAAGCTTGTCTGATATTGTGAGAGTTGTAATTGTTATTGTTACTGTTGTTAGGGCTAACCAGCTCCCCCAAAGTTTCTTCAGGGAGTCAAGACCTAGACAAGCAGGAGCGAAGCTGCCCACCCGGCCCCTCCTGCCAGGGGAATCTCAATGATATTGTTGGGTGGCCAGTTGCCAAGTACCATTTCAGGGAGCCAGGCGAGGCAGGCTCTTAGGCCCCCCCAGGGAACCCCAGGTGGGCAGGAGACAGGCTCAGGTCTGCTCCATGCAACCCCAGCTCCAAGGCTTCAAGGCTGTAGTTTGTTTATTCAGAATCAGCGAATGTTAACAGTAGATTCAGCTAGAGAAGCTGGTCCCTGCAGTGCAGGGTCGCCCCATCTCTCCCTTTGAACCCTCATGGATAGAGGGGTCAGCCCCTCCAGGACACCATGTGTGGGCAGAGACCTAAAGGAAATAATGGAGGGAAGCACGTGATTATCTAGCTAGCACTGCCCAGTCTGGCCCCTGCCCTTCACCTGGCTGGCTGTCATGGGCTCCCATCCCCTTCCATCCCTTCTACTCAGAGCAAGAGAGGGGACTTTCTGAAAAATATGACAAGTCATGGAATTCTCTTTCCACCTTTCTCTACCTGGCAAACTCTCATTTAAACCGTCACATACAATGTCAATGCCCTCTCTAGAAGGCCTTCCTTAAACCACTCCCAGTCTGAGTTTGCCTTCTGGCTCCCACAGCCCAATATTCACTCCCCCTTATTCCACGTGCATCGTATTACAAGGAAGAGACAAATGCAGCACACATACCCCTCCCTACTCACTGTCCACAGCAGACATCATTAAATGATCAGGCTGCTCTTCCCCACAGAGCCTGGATATGGCCTCAGGATCACAGTATCCTGAGATTAACAGTAATTGGAAAGAAGTAGAAAGGCTAAAATCTATTTTTAAAAAAATCTCCAACTGACTGTTAATTATACAGAACACACACACACACACACACACACACACACACACACACACACCCCCTCTAGACCATGACTTTCTGGAGAACAGGGTTAAGTGTTTCATTCATCTCTCTTCTCCAGGGCCTGACACTGAGAAAGTGCTCACAAATCTTCCCCTACACCCAGCCCTGACTATGGCCTAGAGACAGCTAGGAAGACCATCCCCGATAATTAGAACTCCATCCCATTTCACAGATGAGACCACTGAGGTCTAGGGAGAAGGCATCTAGGGAGAAGCAGCACCATCCAGGACCAGAACCCTGATCACCTTACCGCCCCCCCCCCACCACCATCCCCTTAGCTGCGGCTCTCTGGGCTACATTGAGCTTCCTGGAATTGACTCAGCACCAAATTCTAATTAGCATTTGTGTCTGACTTGTTTGAGATCGGGCCTTCTTCAGAAGGAAACTCACAGACCATACAGGGGAAAAATCTGGGGAACTGAAACCTTTACCCTCTCTCTTGACTCTCCTCTCAGTTCTGTCTACATTAACTACAAGTCTCATTTCTGGTTAAGAAACAAGGTTCTACGGCCATGCCACCCTGAACAAGCCCGATCCCGTCTGATCTTGGATGCTAAGCAGGGTCGGGCGTGGTTAGTACTTAGATGGGAGACCACCTAGGGAAACCAAGTGCTATAGGCATAAAAAAAAAAAAAAATTAAGGATTGTAAGCTGACAAGGTCCTTGCAATCTGTGAGGTCAACCAAACGTTGCCTCACCTAAAACAACAAACAAATGAACAAAAAGACGAGGTTTATAGGGTAGGGGTTAGGCTTGACAGTATTTCTCAATGATGTCCCCTGTCCTATAATAAAATGATTCTGAGGATAATACGTTCCAGAAATGCTACGTGAGCTCTGCCCTCATGAAGCTCCACATTACGTATCAGCATATGAAAGAAAACACTCAAGCAAAAATATTTGTCAAACTTTGCATAATCAGATTCTTCAAACTTATTTGTCAGGCTAACCACACAACCTTTTTTTTCAAAGTTTCTGTTTTGTATCTCTATTAGTTACAGTTCTTTAGCTGCATCAGAAACCTCCATCGCGCGAGTTTTTATAACAAGGATCGGATGTTGGCTTTTGTGACAGAAAAGTCTAGAAGTCAGGAGGGCCTCAGGTATAGTGAGATCAGGGCCTTGGCTCTATTTCTTAGGAATTCCCCTTGGATTTCTATTTCCTCCTCTGTGTATTTGTCACTTCATTCTCAGTCCAGCTTCCCTCATGGCAACAAAATATCTGTAGCAGTTCTGGGCATCACATCTGAGTGCTCACTGCACAGATAAAGAGGAACCTTCTCTTCTCTCCATTCTGGTCTGGATGTCCTGGCCCTATTTGGACCAGGTGTTTATCTCTGAGCCAATCACTGGGCAAGAGGAATGGGCATCGGCCAATGAGAGCCCACCCTGGAGATGAAATCATAACGTCTTCCACAAAGCACAGGGCAATGTAGTCTTCCTAGTAACACTCATTCCTCCTACTCCTACCCCATTTTTCTCTGCTGGGAACACTCATTTGTTCCCATGACACTGGTCTTCCACAGATGTCAAGGAGGGAAGGGTAGGCCCCTACCTAAGCCGTGGGGGTGAATCTTGATTGGTCTAAAGGTCATATAACCTTATTGATCTTCATTAACAATTGGTTCAGGAATGGCTATTTGGCTTGGTTCTGGCTAATAGATGTGAGTGAAAATCTGCTGGGTAGGGCTCCTAGAAAAGCTTTTACCTTTATAACATAAAGAATAGACCTGGCTGGCATGTCCCTTCACCCCAATATCATTCTTTCATATTCAAACCTAGAATGAGGACTTGATATCTGGAGGTGCAGCAGCCACCTTAGGAATATGAGGCAACACCTGTAAAAACAAATACCGCCGTGCTGGAGACGGCAGAAGAGAAAAATGGAGCCTGAGGCCTAGACCGCATGGCTGGGCAGTTGGGCATACTTTGGATTGCTCTCGAAGTAAAAAAAAAGTCGAAATGTGTATCCGTTTAAGACAAAGGCATGCCTAGCTGACATAATAATACCAAGTCATGTTTTGCAAACTGGGCCTTGTGAACGCAGGGAGACGCGGCCTTGGAGACACAGTTTATACAGCTTAAGTTCCACTGAATCCCGGATACTTTCTGAAACACGTTGCGCCCCAGAGAACGCTTGTGAGAAAGCAGATCGTCCAAGCCTTTGCATCCGGTCCCGCAGTGGGTTGAGTGTTCCCTGTATTGAATGGGGTGCCAGAAGCGGGGGGCAGCAGGCTACAGAAGGCAACACTTCTTCACCTACACCAGTGCAGTGCATCCCAGGGCTTGCTTTGGGCTGATTCACAGGCCTTCAGTGACACCAACATTAAAGTACATTCTTGAATCTAGATACCAGTGGAGGTTCAGCAAAATCTTCCAGAGCCTTAAACTTATCTTCCTAGTCATTTTACTTCTGGGATTCCTCCTGAGAAAATAACCCAAATAAGAGAAGGAAAAGCCGAGAACAGAAACATTTTTATCACAGCCACATATATAATAGCCCTTCCTCACCCCACCCCACCCCCCAAAAAAACCTGGACACATTTAAATGTCCTCCAACAGGGGAAAGATTAAGAAACTATTTGATGGACTATTTCATAAACATGAAAAATTATGTTTACAAATGTTATGTTGTTAGCAAGAAACCAGCTGCAACATTTTATGTATATGGTATGATCTCAATTATATCAAAATCATGTGGGAAGGAATAAACCAGGAAAAAATACACTGAAATGTTAATAGTGATTGTGCCTGGTTGGGGTTATTGTGGGTACTTTTGGGGGGACTTTTTCCTGCTGTTCTATATTTTTCCATTTTGCCTATGTGTTCTGCTTTTGTAAGCAGAAAGAACAAAATTGACTTTTCTTTTTAAAGCTTCCAGGACCCTCCACTGTGTGAGATCATTGCTGTCCTCTTCCCTCCAGTAAAGCAGATAATCAAGGGCTTCCTAAGCGGGTGACCCCCTTCCGCACTGGGCCAAAAGAAAAACAGCTTCCAAACTTGGCATATTTGATTAATAGCTGAAAATTCTTTCAACCGTCAAAGGGAGTGGTGGGAAAAGGGGAAGATCAACACCCTATTTTTAAATGGTGATGTGAGCTCACAGGAACTAAAGGCAAAAAGAGGTACACACCATTCCAGGCCTTATGCAAATTAGACACTCCCCGGCTAAGCGAGAATTCTGGGTCTGAGCTCACACCTGGATTTCTACCTGGATTCCTGGGTCTCACTGAGCTGAGCTGGGAAGAAAAGAGAGAGGGGAAGGAATAGTGATGGCCATTACTCACTGAGTACTTACTAAGTGTCCGGCTGGCAAAGCATTTTCACGGCTGGAGTTCTTCTCACCTTTGCCACACCCTGAAATGTAGGTACGATCATCCCCACTTTGCACATAATTCAAATAGAGCTCAGAGAAGGAAGTGACTTCCTCAAGATCACAGACAGATCAGACAGCTTCAAAGCCAGTGGTGCCTGGGACCAGGCTAGGTTAACCTCTGGTGGGTGAGTCCTCAGTGGGGAGGAGAGAGATAGAGAAGAGAGGTTCAGGCTGCTGGGGCCCACAAAACGCAAAGGTCCAGAACCCCTGGATAAAATGTCATTATACATCCAGGTGGGATGCATGCACAGACCTTGGTCCCCACCTGACCTTTGCACTCACTATGCTCTCTGCCTGGAATACTCTCCCTGCAGATACCTACTGGCTCACTATAACTCCCCAGTCAGCTTTCTGCTCCAAGTTCACCTTAGCAGAGGGGCCTCCACTGACTACTTAAAAGAGTATCCCCTACCCATACCTTCCAGCCCCATCATCTGCACCTTCCCTGCTTGGTTTCCCCTAGTAGCACCTATTACCTCTCCAACTTATTATACAGTAAATCCTCACTTAAAGTCATCAAAAAGTTCTTGAAAACTGGAACTTTAAGTGAAACAATGTATAATGAAATTGATTTACCTTTGGCTGATTGATATAAACAAGAATTAAATTCCTACACATGTTTCTGGTCACAAAAACATCAACTTCTAAATAGAGACCCAAAACACTTCTAATATTCAACACCGAAATAAGTGTGTGCTACATACATACATTTAAGAAAGATTAATAAAAACAAGTAAGAAAATTATTTTCCAACCTCCTTGTTCCAGTTCAGGGTCCTGGGTGGCTGGAGCCTGTCCAGACGGCTAAGGGTGCAAGGCAGGGACTAACCTCTTTCTTTCACCTATCACAGGGCACACTCAAGCGCACACCCAAGCTCACTCAGACTGGGACAATTCACCTCACGCACACATCTTGGGATCTGGGGGAAACCAGAGGACCTGGAGAAACCATGCAGACATGGGAGAATGTGCACACTCCACACAGACAGTGGCCCTGGCCAGCGATCAATTTTCCTTCCTCCTCAGTGTTCAAGTGAAACAACACTGAATGAAATGATGGTATTGTAGGGCCTGCTGTTTATGTATTTGTTTATGGCCAGGAAGTGTGCTCCATGAGAGCAGGGAATTTAGGTTTTGGGTTCACCTCTGTGTTTCTCATACCTGGTACATCCTTGATGTTGAACACATGTGGCAAATGAATTAATGAATAAATAATGAACTAATTCATGAATCTTAACTCCCTCAGGGCCTAGTTACACAACCTTAGATGATGACCTTAATAATAGTAATAACATAATCATTAACGGTACATTGTTATTACAACTAACATTTCTGAGCACTTATTCTACATTCCTTTCCTCATTTAATCCCCACACCAACCATCCAAGGCAGGAACATAATTATCCCATTAGACAGCTGCAGACACTGAGGTTCTGAAAACTCAGATAAAGTACCCAGAATCAGAGAGTATAACCAGCAGAGCCAGGTCTTGAGCCAAGCATGCGTTGTTCTAGAACATACTTCCCTACCCTCCACATGGCACTCCAGGTAGTTCCACCTAGTGAGAGGGCAGGTGCCACACCTGCATTATTCGCCCCTGTATTCCCTATGCCTGGCACCAAGTAACTTGCCCTGGATGAGTATTAGTGAAATAAGTCAGGAGTTCTCAAAGTGTAGCCCATGGACCAGTAGCAGCAGCATCTTTGGGAATTTGTTAAAAATGTTGATTCTCAGGTCCCACTGCAGACGGTGAATCACGCTAATGTGTGCCTAGGGTGTGAGAACCACAGGGATAAATAGATGACCCGATCTGTTGCCCCAACGTAAAGCAGGGTGATCATCTAGTGGGGTCATGAGCACCTGGCATGGCAAGCTCTCCTCCCACAAGCGATCGGAGGGCAAGTTTTCTGCTCTAATTTCAGGCCTTTGATTTCAGCCTCATCTGGCCAAGAAGATGCCAGATTGTCAGAGGGAGCAGAGAGCTGGGAGTGATGGAGTTGGAGCAGGAAGATCTATTATTAATTAGCATGTAACATTGATTAAGAACCCACAGGGCATCGCAGCTGTGAGGAGCTTGGGAGAGTCTCCACTCCTGCCTGGAAGGGAAAGTGATTAGCAACATTATGAAAGGAAATATTCATTCTGTAGCAGCCCTGAGCAAACACCTCCAGGGGTAGGGAAATTTTCCCTCCCAGGGCTCTCTCCTCCTGGAGCAGGGCAGCTGCCCCCACAGCCTGGGGCAGGCTTTTTAGAGCAGGAGGATAGATCAGCTGACCTCTGACCTGTCTCTTCTACCCAGTTCTAGGGGATAAGAGATGCTCCAGCTTGGCCTCTTAAGTAGTAATTCAAGGTGCCTGAATCTTTCTGATTTTTAGAGATATAGAGGCAAACTGGGTTTAGATGTATCAAATCTCCTAATTTTTAAATATGCTTAAAACATTCTGGGTTGGCAAGTTTTTTAGCTACCTAGCTGCCATTGTCACATTTAATCCTTCCACAACCCCATTTCCATCTTCTAGATAATGAAACTAAGGCTCAGAGTGATCATTCACACAGTAAGTTGGTAGAGTAGCTGGGATTCAAGGCCATGTGTGCTTCCCAAGTCCTTGCTTTCTCCACTGGACCACTCAGGTGCCTGCCTCTTGTGTCCCCAAACCACCTAAAAAATATTCTGGAAAGTCTACAGTTTATTGCCCAGCCCAGGCTACACCCATTCAGACCGTGTCTCACACCCAATGTAACATAGAAACCCCTAGTCGGACAACACATCTAGGTGTTTGGATTTGAACACCTGGCCATCCCACCTATACTGTGTGTCTAATAATTCCCTGCTCCTCCCAGAACAAGATGCCTGTGAGCCAGCTCTCCTCTCCCAATGAGCCTGCTTCTGACCTTTGTCTTCACATTTCCAAGAGTGTCAAGTGGGATTGACCAATCACCTCTCACTTGGCAACACGGAACTCCAGTCTCTCTGCCACTTACTAGCCTGAAGCTTTAAGCAAGATCCTACCGTTCTCTGGGACTCTATTTCTTCTCTATGCCAAAGAAGATCGTTTGGACCCAAGAATCAAGTTCCTGACCTCATTAGCTCTATGATCAAGCTACTGACCTAGTCATTCTTAAACTCTGGAGCGAGAAGATAGACTTCGTAGGTGATGATGATAATGGTGATATACCAAGCACAAGCTAACGGTGTTTTAATGCTGCCTATGAGCCAGACACTTAACGTGGATTATCTTGTTTAATCCTCATGCCAACCCTAGGAAGAAGCTGGTATTTGTAAGTGCCATTTCACAGAAGATGAGATTAAGGCTCAGAAAGGGAAGTGATTCCAGCGCACACACTCTGAGCCGCCGCTCTGATGTCCACCCTGCAGCTTCTCCCATGGCACCAAAACATGAGGCTTGTCGGCGCCTTCTAAATTTCTCCATCTGTAAGCCAGACCACACCAGGTCCCTGCTGGCTGAGCAAGCTGCTGTGTTTCCCAGGAAACCTTCTTGAGTCCTACAGACTTATTAAGGAGTCCACAAACTTGGGGAAGAGTTTTCAAACTGGAATGGCTGACCACAGATCCCCAGAGAGGTGGTAAGCTCCCCATCCCTGCAGGTGTGTAAGCTCATGCCAGGAAACCAATAAAGTTGGGGGAATGTTGTAGCAGGGATTTTAGCACCAGATGGAGAGGCAGAGAGGGTAAGCTAAATCAGAGGATTTATGGGAGAAAATAGCAGTGAAGAGCCAGACTGCCTGGGTTCATATCTCACTTCCTTTGCTTTGTGACCTTGGGCAAGTTACTAAACTTCTCTTTGCTCAATGCCCTTCCCTTTATAACCAAACTCGTAATAGGACCTATCTCATGACATTGTGGTAAGACTACTCAGGTTAATATGTGTGAAACATTTAGCAGAGTGTCTTGCACATGGCAAGTCTATAAAGGGTTAGCTTTTACTTTCAAACTTTTACTTTTCACTTTGGAGTCCCATCTTCCAATCAAAAATTCCGTGGTGCCAATACAAGAAATATGTCAAGGAGAAGTTGCCGTCTGAGGAGGTGGGTGGGAGCCACAGGAGCCTTGCTAGATCCACCCCGTTCCCAAAGTAGTCTCCACACCACATCAAGGGTCTGCCGAGCCAAAGTGCTGACCACAGCTTATGCCATCCCAGAGGCTCAGAAATACTCCTTGCCATCAAAATCCAGTCTGCTCAGTCTTCTCAAAACTATGGCATTTAGCTGCCATATTTCACAATGGGAGTTTGCTGAGGTCACCAGCCACTTGATGAACAAGCTCCCTTAGTAGGGCAAAGGGTCTTCTCGCCCTCTTCCTAGAAAACAAACACACACCAGGACACAGAGGCCTCACTGCCCCCTCCCCAATGCAGGGCCTCCCACTGTAGGAAGTTGGCTTCAGAGATCAGCTAGCTGTTGCTTACTAGGAAGGCAGCAAGAGGAAGTAACATTTAGAGAAGGAAAGAAAGGTGACAGGGGCCAAAGAGTATGTCTAGGCGGAGAGAAATTGAGGTTGAAAGAGGGGGTGGGGCAGTCCAGGTCTTGCAGAGACAGAGGCTCTGCCCAGTACCACATACAAAGCCTGGGAGTGGAGACCTGGGATCTCAAATTTGCTGCTTCCATAATGAGGCCCACTCACAGGGAAGGTACGATCACAAGCTGTCTGAGGTGTGATGTCAGATACAACTCTGAGTTTCATCAGGGGAGGCCTGCAGAGACCATCAGGTTCCAGACTCTCATTATAGAGAGGGGACACAAGCCCAGAGATGGGCAGCGGCTTATCCAAAATTACACAGCAGGTGTAATTACATAGAGGGCAGAGCTGGGACCACCCTCAGACATGTTTTCACTGGCAACCAGGCCTTATCCTAGTAACCACAGGGCAGGCACAGTTCTAAGTCCTCATAAAACAACCCATGGGGAGGGATCATGGTTCCCATTTTACAGTTGAGGAAACTGAGGCACGTCGATGTCACAGAACCTACCTGACACTACACAGTTGCTACTTGGTAGAGTAGGGTTATACAGCTGCCATCTTGATCATGATTCTGTCAGAAGGGAGAGAACCTTTTTTCCAGAAGTTCAAGCATTAGTAAGCATACGGGAACTTCAGAGTTTGGGGAACCATTCTAGAGCTGTTGAAACCGTGTGTGGGCAGCTGCTTTTCACACAGCCAATAGTTCCTCTCACACTACCAACAAAACAACAACAACAACAACAACAACAACAGAAAAACAAACTAATTTTTCCAGCTTTCTTTTTGGCCAGGGGTAGAATGTGACACTGATCTGGCCAATGAGATTTAGGTAGAAATCCCAGAGACAGCATTCCTCCACGATTAGAAAGCCATTTTTTTTTTTTTGCATTTATCCCACCCCCTTCTTCTTACATGGAACAAAGATGTGATGCCTGAGAAAGGGCAGTCATCTGGGAACAAGAGACACCAGGCATGAGGACAAAGGGCTACATGCTAGAGATGGCAAAGTTATTGTCAAGCAGAGCCTGGATCCCAATGGCATCAGCGAGAACCATGTTGGTCCTAGTGGCCTACCCTGGACTTCTTGTCACATAGGACAATAAGCACCCACCAGGTCTCAATAGTGGGGTTTCTGTGACTTTTTCCGATGGCAAGAAGGAGAGGAGGTCCAAGCCCGTGCTCCCTCTGCGGAATCACGCTGCTTCCAGGGACCACACTTTCTCCCTTCCTATCTATCCCCAAATGCACTAGTATCAGGCCTCTGCCTGGATCAGGGCTCAGTAAAGGCTACTGAGCAATTGCCCCTCGGGCTACATTGTCACCAGCTACTAGACCAACCAATGTGAACCCATCTGAGAAATGTAAGGAAGGAGTGGAAGCCTTGTTCTGAACCTAATGAAAAAATGCCAGCCTTCCAAGTATCCAGGAAACTGAAACCTAGGCACCACGTTCGACATGGCTCACAGTTACCAAATGCACTCACCATTCATTTGACTATTAAACAAATATTTATTGAGGCCAAGTTCCAGGTGCTCACAGGTGAACAAAGCCAACACAGTCCCTGCCATCAGAGCGCATATCCTAGCAAGGTGGGCAGACTATAAGCAAGTGAGTGGATATATTCCCCTTGATACTTTACAAGGCACTTTACAGTTTACATCACCTAACTTCATCCACTGGATGATCTGCAAGGTGGGGGCCATTTCACCATTTTACAGATGAAACAAAGGCACCAATGGGAACTAAGAAGAGACTTCCCCAAGATCACTATGCCCAGGATGCAACCAGGGTTCGAATCTAGGTTGGTCTGGCTGCATTTGCTCTCCCCCGGGAATACCCTCTTCTGCCCACTATAACAGTCAGATCAGGTCCTTCTTCCGCCATTGGGATCTGTTGCTCCCGGTGTCACTGAAACAGCCATCAGAAACAATAGCCTCAACCCGAAAACAGGCTGGGATGCAGTTTTGCTAGCTATACAACAACCCTCTCGTCAGGCTGTTGGCACCTGACGGTTCTTTAATTATTCATCCCCACTGAACACGCAGACCCAGGGCTTCAGCCATGCTTTTTGAGCACACTCACTGGGGGAGCCTGGGTAATGAGTCCAGACCTGTCAAGAAGTTTGGAAACTGTCTGCCCACAAAATATTCCCTGGTCCTCCCACACCAGCCCCATCCGGCACAGGGGCGGATGAAAGTGAGCCAGGATGCTTCAACGACACCAGGGCCCAGGATGGGTTTGCAGTTTTTATGGTTAAAATGTCTTGGCCTGATTTCCATTCTGTTCAGCCCAAGGTCTTTCAGACTTTGAGCTAAGCAGAGTGTTAGGAAGTTGTGAGGGTCGGTTACCGGTGAGGAGGGAGGGTGTCATTTCTTCAGGGGAACAGGTGGGAAGCAGTGATCCAAAGAAGCCACCTGACAAGAAGATATTTTTTTTTTCAACAGAACCAAATGAACTTGACTTAAATCTTGGCTTTATCACTCGTTAGCTGTGTGTCCTTGGACAAGTCACTCACCCTTTCTGATCAGGCAGCTTAAATATAAAATAGAGATTCAGTCCTTTCATAAATATGTATTGGACCCCTAAGATGCACTAGAAACTCAGGATACAGAGTGGAAATAATGGACAAAGCCCTGCCTTCACAGTGGGGCTTTTGTAAAGGTTGGAGTTCATATACCCAAAGCGTTGTATCTCATATGTAATAAGGATTCAATACATAGTCATTATTATTACTTGTGTTATTAATAAGAGAATTTAGACTTCAGACGTACATTATTTTCTAAACTCCATCCTATATAATCATTTTTACCACAGCAGAAAAGTATCCCTCTGTCCCTGCCCCCCGCCCCCCCCCCACACACACAACAGCCATTTGGAGGGAATTTATTTTCTCCTTCAAAGTTGCCGTTGACATTCATTTTTCCTCCCCTGTGAGCTTTCTGTCTCATTCATTTCCCCTGAGTCCTGACCTAGTCCAACTTGTCTTAACCTATCCTGGCACTTAGCAGGATCCAATAAATGTTTTCTTCACCCACTCATTCATTCATTTATTTACTAGACAAACATTTATTAAGTCCTACCGTGTGATAGGACCCGCTGTAACCAAGACAGATCAAGTCCTTGCCCTCATGGAGTTTTTATCCTACAAGGGAAGACGGACAGACAGTACGCTACCTTCCCAAATGTGACAGGTGCTAGAAGAGAGTGAGGCAGGAGGGCCATTTTGAATTGGCCTTGATGAGAAAGTGACCCTTGAGCAGAGACTTAGCTGGGTGGGGAAGGGAGGAGCCTTGTGAACTTCTGAGGAAAGAGTGCTCCAGAAAGAGGGAACAGTAGATGCAAAGCTCTGAGGCAGGAAATAGGTTGGCAAGGAAAGGGAGCCCAGGATGCAGCCTGCCCTGGGTTCCCAACCTGCCACTGGAGGCAGTCAGGCAGAAGCACAAAAATAGGTACCAATGATGCCTGGCAACTTCTCTAGACTCCAAGAATAGAGGTGGAAGAGGTTATCCTAGACTCCAACTCCTCCCTGAAGAATTGAGACAACAGGGACCAGAGAGGGAAGGGGGTTTCCTGAGGTCACACAGCCAGCAATGGCTGTGCTAGACCCAGATCTCATATCTCCTAACTACAGCCAGTGTTGTCTCCAGAAAACTACTCATTGCCTTCCCAGTGTCAGATAAAAGAGTCCAGGAAGATCCCAGGAGACCCAGAGGGCCACACAGGACCAGAGACAGACTGGAGAGAGAAAAACTCAAAGTCTCCCTCCTCCCGCAGCCTGCTTGTCCTCGTGCTCAGAGAACCATGGGAACCGAGAGAGCGGCCCCCATCCTGGCTCTGCATCTGGGAACCATGGTTACGGCTGCCTTTTGATTGGCAGGGGGTCCAGAACGCTTTTGAGCCACCCCTGTTTCCTAGAGGTTGTGTCAGAAGCAGGAGCAAGGGAAGGAGACAAGCTAGGGTCACCAGCAGCCCCAGGATCCCGCTTCATCTTCCCCTCCCAAGCCTATCATCCGGGCACCTCGCACCACCGCGAAATCCTTTTTAGAGCTCTGAATTAAAAATAAATTTGCAAGCACATAACCAGATGTTACATGGAGAAAAGATAAATAACTCAGCCTGTCAAGGAACTGCCTCATCTCAGTCAACCCTCTCTCTTTCACAAGGTTTTAATTTTTAATTTCACAGCGGTAACTATAGCAACCTGCAAAAATAATATATTCCAAAGCAAAACAACTTTCTTGGCTCTGGCTTGGCATCTCCATGTTCCCTCCTTGCCTTTTCTCTTCCAACTTCCCGTAGGTCTGTGCCCAGCGTTGATGAGTGTTCTCAGGTTTGAACTCCCTCATTCATTCATTAATTCATTCATAGACAAGTTTCTCTTGCCACCTAAATCCACATCACTCCTAAGGTCAGCTTGCAGGATGGGGGACAATGGGTCCAGAATCAGAGGGACACCATGTTGTTCTCATGTATTTGGTTCCTAAGTTTTGAATAGATAAGAGCAAGAGTTTGGCTAGCAAGGGACATCTATACTCATCAGAAGACTAATTTGTCCCAGAGACAGTGCTGGGCATTGGGGTGAGGGCTGAAGAGGACTGAGTCAGCCTTCAAGGAGTCCTGTGGGAGAGCCAGAGTTATACACAGATCATTATAATAAGGTAAGACCAGTCTTGGACAAAAGGGATGAATAATGTACTCATTGAGGCACAAAAGAAGGAAGGAGTAATGGATAGCTAGGGTGGTCTAGGAAGGCTTCAGAGTGGAGGTGACTTCTGAGGTGGGTCTTTCTGCATGAGTAGAAGTGTTCTGAGTGACCAAGATAGGAAAGAGCATTCCAGGCAGGGGAAAGAGCAAGTGCAAAGGCAGAGACACAAGGGACAAGTTAATAGGGTCTCGGCACAGGGCGAGCAAGGGTTGTGGCTCAATGGGATGCTGGAAAGGTGGGTGGAGGAGAACACAGAGCCTGAAATACTGTGCTGAGGACTCTGCTTGGAAGCAAAGGGACATCAGCAAAGTCATGGAAGTGGATGAAACATATTTTACAAAGGTGGCTCTGGTGACAAGTGTGGGGAATGAATTGGAGGGAAGAGAGTAGAGACAGAGCCTGTGGGGAATGCAGGTGAGAGAGGCCTGAAGCAGGACATGGCAGCAGGGAAGAAGGGGATGGTATAAGCTCTACTTTGGGTTCTCTAAGAAACAGACCCGTAGCCCAAGATTCAAGGTTATATGGGATGCAATCCCAGGAGACACTGATGTGGGGTGGGGAAGTGAGGCAGGGAAAGAAAGGAAACCAATGAGTATTGGGGCTGAGCCCTGCTGGGGAGTTCCCAGGAGCCGGTGTGTCCGAGTTGTACCTCCTGAAGGTAAGGGAGCTGGGGCATTTAAATGCCAATTGCTATAGTAATTGGCTGAGCGCTGCTCCCAAGAGACATCCATTATTATCTGACACTTGTGACCTTCGGTGCAAGCTTGGGAGCAGAGCAGGCTCCAGTGGCCGGAAAAAAATCTCCAGACAGACTCATGTGTCAGCAGCCAACACAGGGCCAGTCTGCCCTGAAAAAGGAAAGAAAGGCCAAAGGGATGTGGATGGGGGCTTCAACGGCATCTACCCCAATGAAGTTCGAGAAGAGAGTGAGTGAGTATGATGGAAGACCCTGGAATCTGAGTGGACAGGAGGACACGCTGGCACGTGCAGCCTGGTACAGGGGAGAGAACAACATGCCCCAAGTAAGGATGACCCAAGGTGTCCTGGATCCAGCCAGCTAAGGCTGGTTTAGTGGGACTGACCAACCGCTGGCAGCAGGCCCCAGTACAGTCCTCCGGGCACAGCATGGGTAGGACAGACCTTCTTCACAAATGGAAAGTCTGGGGGAAAAAACAAACCAAACCAAACAACAACGACAACAAACGGAGAATTTTGTCTCAGGCAAGCAGAACTGTCCTCTCAGCCCCTGATTAAAACTAGAAAATGACAAAAAAAAAAAAAAAAAGTGTGTCAAGTGGGAAAATGCACATGCAAGGATGTGTTCATGCAGGGATGTCGCACAGAGGCGTGGCCTTGGGCAAATAATGACTTCTCTCCTGGCCTCAGTTTACTCATCTGTAAGAAGATGTGGTTTATAGAAATGCCTACTGCATAGGCTTGTGTGAGGATGTAATTAGATGATACATGGTGATGCCTAAATCTTATAAATACTTTACTGTTATTACAGTTCTTTTCAACAATATTTTTGAACATGACACTCATGCTAGGCCCCAGGGACACAGCGGTCATCAAACAGACATGGTTCTTGCCTCTGCCCTTGTGCTGCCTGCAGCCTGTGGCCATGCTGAAATGCTTTATATAGAATGTTAAAGAGAGCAGGATAGGAAATTGTGCATAAAGCATGTTTCTAATTTTGTTTAAACACACACACTCACAAAGGCCCGAAGGATATACACCAACATGTAATGATAGTTAACACTAGATGGTGGAATTAAAGGTGGCGTGTGTTTTAACAATTCCTTTCTGTTTTGTTTTTTTTTTTCTTTTAATATTTCACAGTGGATTATATTATTTGATTAGTCGTTTTCCAAAAACGAAGGAAAACAAACATACTTCTTTTTATGGCTCCCTGCCCTTCACAAATTTTATCTGCTTCCTCAGGAAGCAGGCGCTCCCCTGTTAGGGGTGGCTCCTTGGTACTTCCCAAAGTCCAAGTGCATTTCACTGTTGGGAAGGGAATGGTGACCCTCCATTAGAGCAAAGATCCTGGGCTGACCAATCGGTGAATCGGAGAGTTGAGCTCCCGGTCAGCCTGTCTATGAAGATGAGCTCTGCCTCTGGGGTCCGAGGATAGTGGCCTGTGCTTGTCCATTGACCGGCGCCTGGAGAGGCACATCTGGCCAGTTCTGAAGCCCAGTTCCAGCCATTCCATCTGCCTGCATGCCCAAGCTACATGATGATCTACATGGCTTTACCTAGAAACTGACATTTGTTCTTCATTTCTTGATTTCTGGATCCCCTTCCGTTTCTGAACTTAAGCTGGAGAGAAAGAAAAGTGATGTTCAAATCACAAGGTCCACACCTCAATCTTAGAAATTGGCTATTAATAAAGGTATTAGCCACCGATTTTGCTCTGGTTTCCTATCCCCTTTGACCTCTAGAATAGTGCAATATGCCCAATGCTCTTGGAAATTCTTATAAGGCCCCCTGTGGTAGACTTGATGATATTACTGAGTCCATTTTTGGGGAATAGCCACTCTCCCACACCATGTGGGCATCACAGGGCTTCCATCAAGACCATGCAAACAAGGGTGGTCATGGGTCCCATGTGGGACCAAAACGATTTTGGGATTGATACGGACATATATGTGCATATATGACCTGTAGGAGAAAGAAGCCTTCCGTCCTGCCGCCCTTGCTGGCCTCAGGCATGTGACTCTGGGCCCACCTCTTGGTGACCATCTTCCCTACCACATACTGAGAGCCTACTAGCAGGATAAAGCTGAGCAGAAGAGATGACTTTGTTGAATCCTTCTGTCCAGTCATTTCTGAACCTGCCTTTCCTGACCAGAACCAACACATTCCCTTTTTTCCTCAGTGAGTTAGAGTTGGGTTTTTGTTCATCGAATCCTGACTAGCATACTGGAGTAGAAGGACATCCGTTGGTTAGAAGCATGTGGCCACCCAAATGCATGCCCCTTTCCTCATTGTTTAGAGAAATTGTCTCTCCCCCATTGAAAATATCTGGATGAATTTTTGGGTGCTGACAACTACTCCCTCCTTCACTCTTAGGTCACTAACTGGATTCCCAAACTCACCAGGTGAGTTGGTCATGAGTCCCTTCCAGGTCCATAAAACCTCCCACAAGGTCCTCCATGACCTATCCTTTCTCTCCTCCAAGGAGGGATACCGAAGATCCAGAAAAGAACCCCAGACCCCAAAGGATATCAGAGCCACTGGGTGGAAGGGCCTGTATCTCTGAATGACTGTGAGGAGTCGACCCACATAGGGCTGTGACTGAGTGACAAATAAGCATGATTGTGTCAAGGCCCTGAGATTAGGAGAATGTTTGTTACAGCAGCTGCCCTGCCCTTATTATCACAATAGGGTAGCACTTTGAAGAGCTACCCAAGAGCTATGATTCTGCAGGAGTCTCAGAGCTTTGCATTAGAGCATGTGTATCTATTGAGCTCCTATTCTGTGCTTGCAGAGCCCTGCTGCATTTCTCTTTATTCTGCTCTACCCACAATTGTCTCCTTTCTCACCTGTCTGTCTTCTCCATCATAACATCCCCAAGAGTGAGATCTTCATCTGTGTTCTTCCTCTATACCGTGTTCCTAGTGTCTGGTTTACTGCTAGCCACATGGTAAGTACTTAAAAATTTTGTTCTTTTGCCTTTGCAAAATGACCAAATTCACAAAATTGATAGGATGCTTAAGCAAGCTTCCTATTGTGATGCTACACGGCACACAGTAGGTCTCAGCACATACCCCCGGAGTAAAAAGGAGCTAAATTAAGACACTTGTTGATATGGGGAAGGCTTTCAGGAGGAGGGCGATTTTAGCCAGGACGTATCCTACCCCACACCTCCAGAGCGGGTTCTCTCTGGCCCTAGGCTCCATGTGGGAGGCGGAGCCCAGCATTACAGCAACAGGGAAGGGGACCAACTGCTTCTCAGAGGGAATCCCAGCCCCAGAGAGTTTGGACTTCGGTAGGGACGAGGAAATCACATTCTGAAGGCTTTTGCTGTGCAAGCAGACTTCTCACTCTTGTCTGGCTCTAGAGGTGAGTGTGGGATGTTGGTATGCTTCTGGGATAAAGCTTCTTTTTCGCAGTTTGAAATCTCGTCTCAGAAAAGTTTAGTTAACTCCTTGCATCCAGTCCTGTTTGCTGGCTCCAGGGATTTAGCCCCAGACTCCTGGGATAATAACGTGCAAACCACATACCTGGGATGGGGGTGGTGGGGGTGTCCAAGCAGTATATGTAGTACTTATTAGCTTGAGATCTGGAGCCAGAATACCTGGGTTCAAATCCTGACTCTGGCTACTTAATAGCTATGAGATTTTGGACTGTGTACTTAGCTCAGCTGAGCTTCGGTTTTCTCACCTATAAAGTGGGTTGATAACAGTAACCCACTAGAGGGCTGCTGGGAAGATTAAATGACTTAATACAGGTCAGATGCATGACACACTTGTGATCACTGAGCCTTTCTCTGGTGGTGATGAGGACTGTGAGTTTTGCATATTTACTCCCATGACCATGCGGGCCAATTAAAAGCTCTGATGTTCATTGACCCTGTGATTGCACTGTGCTGCATTTTATGTGATTGGGATCTTTAGGATTCCCTTACTATGTCCCAGCCGCTGCACAGTTAGTCCTTCCGTTCTGCAGGGAAGCTGGGTATCCACCTTACTTGCTTTGTGAACTTGGGTAAGCCCCTTGCCTTCTCTGAGCCTCAATTTCCTCATCAGCAAAATAGAGAAAATTCGAAAATTACTAGCAGAAGGATGATGATGATAAAATGAGATCACTGTTGCTATTTGTATTCATCCAATAATTGCTTATATTGGACACCTACTATGTGATATGTATTGTGCTAGGCTCTGGTGACCAAAACAGATAAAATCTCATTCCTGATTGAGCTGACATCACAGGCGCAGCTATACACAGAACAAGTAAGTAAAATACGTACTGTATTCGATGGTGATACGTACTGTGAAAGAGTAGTAAGTAAACCAAGAAAAGGGAATAGGGAATGGGGGAGTGCAATTTCAAATACAATGGTCACAGAAAAGCTTCTCTTAAAAAGGATTTGGCAAGGTATGGGGGCAACGGAGATATCTCAGAGAAGAACTTTGCAGGCACAAGGCCACAAGGGTGCCTGGCATGTTCCAGAACATGTGGCTGGAGCCACGTGAGCAAAGAGAGACTGGCTGGGGGTAGAGAAGAAGAGCAGCAGCGGTCAGCAGGGCAAGGCCTGGCAGGCCACCATAAGGACTTTGGCTTTTTTCTGCAAGCATCGAGGAGCCACAGGAGTGTTCTGAGCAGAGGAGGGCGTGACCTCACTTTAATTTTCCCGACAGGCATAACCTGGTGACAAAATGAGATTGCAGCGGTCTCTTCTACTCCACAGGAGAATGCTTGGAGGGGCTCATGGGCCCTGCTGCCTTGGCTGACGCTTTCCACTCCCTCTGCCCTCCAGCCATCCCCATTCCCGCCCCTAGTCCTCAGTCTTGACTCCTGCCTGTCTTCTGGTCTAGTTTATATCACCCTCTTCTGGGAAGCCAGTCCAGAGCCTTTACTTGCCCTTATCTTCCCTTCCCAGAGAACCAAGAGTCATCAAAGAACAGATCTGGGCGCCCAAGTCCAGGTTCAAATTCTCTCTACCTAGAATCTCTGTGCTTCAACGTTCTTCATCTGCAAAATGGAGGTAATAATAATAGACTCAAACTCACATAGTAAATGAAATCCCAAAGATCCAATCATGTAAAATGCAGCATAGTTTCATTACAGGATTAGTGAATTTCAGAGCTTTTAGCTGGTCTGCGCTGACACAAGAGTAAAGACATGAAACTCACACTGCCCACCAGCACTGGAGAAAGGCCAATGGTCACAGGCTCGTTTGCTAACCTCTGCACCTCACTTCCCACTTCATCCCACGACTGTCCACATTCAAAACGGGTGCTGGACCAAGACTGGCTGCTCGTCACCACCCACCTGTGGAGAGGGAAATCACAGGGGACACATCTTTGGGAGGGCTCCTGGCACGTTCAGTGAATCCCAGCCGCTGCCACAGCACCCGTCACGCAGGGAGGGTCTCCGCCCTCCTTGGCCTTTTAATAAACCTTTGAGATAGGTTTTATCAGTATCTCCAAATTGCAGGTTAGGAAACTGAGGCACAGAAAAGTTAAGTAGTTTGTCTAGAGTCACACAGGGAGTAAGTGATGGAGCCAAGATTTGGTCCTAGATCTGAGTCCCTCTTCTGTCTGCCTAGTGAGGAAGGAAAACAGGCCACCCGTCTGCGGTTCTCTGGGGTCTGTGCCTCCAAGACTCCAGGTGGAACCCTAACCCCAGCCTGGGCTGTCAGGGTCCATTCTGGGGGCAGAGGCGAGCCCTGCTGCCCCTCGGAACCGAAGCCTGCATCTCCACCTGGTTTCCCCTCTCTCCATAGTAGTTTTCCACTTAAGTGGCAACCTAGCCTGGTGGTTTGAGCCATGGCCTCTTCCAGAGCTAGGCCCGGGGCCTCAAAGCTGGGTTCTGCCCCTTTGTTCTCCATGCCTCAGTTCCTCATCCAGAAAATGAGAGCGGGAAGACCTATCTCGCCAGGCTGTTGTGAGGACCAAGGGAGGGGCTGCGTTTGAGTGACAGGCAGTTTACAGTTGGCATAAAGCTCGTTCCGGTTCTGCCTCTCTTAGCCCCTTCTCGGAGTTCTGCTGACTTCTCCCCACGTGTCTCTGTCTACCTTGTTTCTCTCGCTTGCTCTCTGCCTTCTCTTCTGAGGCATATCTGTGTTGCTTGGAAAAGCTTCTCTTTGTCACTTTCCTCTCTTTCTTGCTCCCTTCTGGGTCCTAAATCCTGGCTCTGTGTTTATGTGCTGCATACGCTTAAACAGAGTACAGAGCGGATACTCTCAAACTTTACCCTCTAGAAAATTCTCCTGGGGAATTCACCAGATGCATATTCCTGGCCCCACTGCAGAGCTGGATTCCATAGGTCAGAGGAGCTGCATTCTAACCAGCACCCTCCCCCACCTCCCAGGTAAGACAGGATATCTCTTGGGCTATACTTTGAAAAGCACTTTATTATACTCAGTTTCCTCATCTATAAAATGGGAGCAAACAGAACTCGCTTCCAAAAGATGAAAAGATGAAACATTTGTCTAGAAAACAATACATGCATCTTTTTAAAAAAATCCTGTCTTGGCTTTTGCGTTGTTTCTTCTGTCTCTATCTTCCCCATTTTCTGTTTCTTGTGTTTTCTTCTTTTTTCTTTTCTCCTCCCTCTCCATCCTCTACCTGGAAGTGAACCCAACCCCAAAGCCAATGAAAGAATTGAAAAAGCCTGGATCTTTGCTAAGAGCTGGGGCTCCCAAGATGGTCCAAACGACCTGTCACCTCCTCTGAGCCTCACACCCCAGCTGTCCCCCAGGTCAGAGCATCTCCCACCCCTGCAAACCCACTGCAGCAAAGCCCAGGGCAAGATGGGGGATCCATTGTGTAGGAACGGGCCCTGCTGCTATGGAAACCAACGCTCAGGCACCTCTCAGAGCTGATCCATTGTGGGGAGCAGCCCAGCCTTGGGGGAGGGGGAAAGCCAGACTCTGAGCCTTAAACTTTGCCCTCCCCTTTCCTGCCGTGTGATGCTGGGCAAGTCACTTAACCTCTCTGAGCCCTCTCTCCCGCACCAGCCTGGGAGCTGCAGCCCCCATTAGCGGTGGGTAATAACAGCCGCCAATGACAGAACGCTGCACTATGGCTTTCAAGCCCGAAGACACGCCAAATTGCCATTTGCTTTCATTACTGTGAGCTCAAAATATTCCGGTGCCAGCTTGCTGTGAGACCCCGTGCCACCTGAGGGCCACTAAACGATTTCCACGATAGAATTCCCTCTCGAAGAGGCACGGGGTCCACTCTGAGTCACCCTTGCACACACGCTTGCACACACAGACCAGCCACTGAGCTAAGCTGCCCGAACAACCCCTGACCCCACTGAGACACCCTCACGCTGCAGTTCCTCTGCGAGGAAGAGAAGGAGAAGTGAGCGGGAGGTCTGAGTGATTACTTCATCTGCAGCTACTGCAGCAACACCAGTAGCCAGGGTAGTTCTCGGCCGCGCGCTCCCTCCTTGATGCCTCTGGGGCCCCTGGGCTCCTTGGGCCCCCAGGACTACATCTGGGCTCATCGGCCTGAGCTGTCCCCCTGCTCCATGGCTTCACCCACCGCAACTTGGTCCCCACAAGGGGTGGAAACTGCTTGCCACACACCCCCGAGAAGCGTCAGGTGAGGACTCCACACTCTCTGTGCCTTAGCTTTCTCATTCACTGAGACACGCACCATACTCATATACATTCCCAAATACACATGCCAAGATGCACGGCACACTCCTCCACACACCACGGTGAAGGACGGGCCCTCGGCCCGTGGACATCTGGCTGTGCATTCCCCTGAACAAGCCATGCATTTTCGCACCTCCTACCTTTGCTCATGCAGTTACCTCTCCCTGGAATCCATTCCCACATGTTCCCCCAAGACTCTCTGGGATCTCCAGCACCCCACCATTCCTCAATAATCAATCTATTTCCTGGTGGGCAGTGATTTGCCCGAGATCACACAAGAAGTTTGGGCTGAAGACCTGTGTTAGAACCTAGGTCTCGAGGGGGCAGGGGCAAGGAGATGGGGACAGTGAGTCCAGCTGCTCCAAAGAGCATCCATGCATTCGTTCAGCCAGCCAGGTGTCTGTTTGTTTGTTTTCCCAAAACACTTATTACACCCCAGACAGGCTGCTCGGTGCTGGGGGCCCAGCCATGAACAAGACCAGCCTAGAATGAGAGCACACAACCCAGAGAAGCAGACAGATGCCGAACAAGTAATTACAAGCATGATGGATGCCACAGAGGAAAAGTGGAGAGAGCCCTGGGAGGGGACAGGAGGGGGCTGCCAACTTCTCCCGTTTGTACAGGTTTGATAGCAGCCTTGCCCAAGGAGGGTGTCCTCTAGCCCCTACATCATGCCCCCCCACCCCCGCAGGAAGCCCGGTTCAACCCCCAGGCCTGCAGACTAGCAGGGTATGCGAACTCCTGAACACATGCCCAGAGAAGGCCACTCTGAGGTGTGAGGACCACAGCTTAAGAGGCCTGGAAGGGGTTGGGGTGAGCTCTTGCCAGGTCTTTGAGGTAAAGAGAATTAGCCCCAGTTTTACAGGCAAGCAAACCAAGGCCCAGAAAAGTCCAGTGACTGGTGAATGCAGAGCAGGACTAAGAACACAGGAGGACTGCTGGACTCTAGATCTCCAAAAAATAATAACCAGCACCCAGTGAGCCCAGGGTTGCTGCTTATAAGGTGCCACGTGTGCTTCATAACAGCGCACATTAGTAACATAACATAAGAGGGTCTGGCATCAGAATGAGTGGGTCTGGCTAGATGCATCTGTTTATCAGCTGTGTGGTCTCAAGCAAGTAGTCTAACCTCTCTGAGCTCAGTAAGATGGGGATGATGGTGTGACCAATGCCAGGGTGGTTGCGAGGAGTTCCAGCCCTCTGGCCTGTTACCTTACCTCTCCTTTCCCATCCCTCCACGCCAACTGCACTGGCCTCCAGTCTCTTTTCAAACGTGCCAGGTCTCTCCCTGCTCAGCTCTGCACAGTTGTTTCCTCTGCCTGAACACTTTTCCTCCAGATATCCACACGTCTCTCTCACTTCTCTGCACCCTTTGGGTCTCTGCTCAAGTATCACCTTTTCAGAGAGACCATCGACCTGGCAAAACTACCCCCCTACCCCTGGCAACCATCACCTTGTGGCCCCTCATGCTGCTTTATTTTTCTCTTTTCGCACTGTCTCCAGAGTTTACGCCCATCTCTCTGCACAAGAATGGAGGCTACGCAAGGGCGCTTTATTTTGTTCACTGTTGTTTCCCCAGATGAGGCACTTGACTGGGGCCGCTCAAGCATACAGGCCTACTGAATCCCTGTGGCTGTGCACTCCCCAGGCAGCCCAGTGGAGGTGCTTTGGTGGGGAGGGGGCTGGTTCTAAGCTTTCTGCCCTTAGCCTGGCTGACAGTAAGGCTTAGGTCATGCATGTTTCCCGTACTGCAAACCTGCTCAGGCCTTGTCTTTGACAGCTAAAACTCCGGAGAGAGGGGCAGTGAATGTCCCTGGTCCTTCCCTGAGTGCCGTGGAACTGGCAGGCAGTGGGAAACCAGACCCAGACTTGGCAGGGGCTTGGAAAGGGCGCAGTGCCAAGGGGCAAGGCCCTGCCAACCTCCCTCCCCTAAACAGTGACGGATTGTCTCAGCAACTCCCAAGTCCCCTGAAGACCTCTCAGCAGCCACTCTCTTGCAGGGACTCCCACTCTCAAAGGGGAGAGCAGCCTGGCTGCTTCCGGCCACGACAGGGCATGGTGGTCCCAGCCTCACAGAAGGCCCTGGGACTTCCGGGCCTGTTGGGAACTCACAGCTTGGTGCTTGGTGGAGAGCAGGCGAGGACAGATCCTGGGGGCCGCCTGTCCTCTCGGCATTTGTATGCAGGTGCAGGCCCTGAACATGAGCTGGAATCCATCACCAGAAAATAAAACACTCAGGGAGAGCAGGCCTCAGAAGACAAATGGCTGAAGGCCGGGGGTAACAGCCACCCTTACTTGCTGAGCCTTCACTATGTCTCACTCTCAGAGACATCACCCAGTGGGGACTCACACAACCCTCACAACAGGGAACTTAGGAATTCTCTACTTCTCAGAGAGGGGAAGTCATTTGCCCAGAAAAGGGAAGTTTTACACACAGGCCTCCTGGCCCCAGAGGTAGGGCCTGGACTGCTTTGCCACAACCCAAAACTTCCTTGCTGGGGCAGCCAATGGGGGTGAGGAGGGGCTGGTCTCTGGAGTCAGGTTTCCATGGTAAAGTCCTCCTTTGTTACCCCCTGAGCTGTGGGTATGAGTCTGGCTTCAGACCACCAGTATCTGAATAGGATGCAGAGAGCTTCCTAGAAAGTTCATTCCTAGGCTCACCCTGGACCTACTAGGGCTGGCTAATCTGCCTTTGTCACCTGATCCTGGTTGATTCTGAAGCTCACCTGAGTTTGAGAACAACTGGCTTAGAGACAAGTCTGACCTAGACTTCTTTGTTAGGCAAATAGACCTTTATAAACCCTGCCTAAGTGGGATCTGGAGATGGTAAGAACTACTGTTGCTTGGTCATATATTATTTGGTAGGTCCTCTTCTAAGTGCTTCATGCTCACTTCATCCTCAAAACAACCCCCCAGTGGAGGTAATATGATTATTTTGCCCATTTCACAGATGAGTAAGCTGAGGCACAGGGAGTTTAAGTTCCTTTGTGCAAGGTTGCGCAGCTAGAAAGAAAAGAGCTGGGATTTGAACCCAAGTCCATTCAGGTAACAGTTCCAGAGCCTGCCCTCTTTACTACTAAGCTAAAGTCACGGTCCTATCCCCACCTACCCACCCCAACCCCTATCCTGGAGCCCCAGGATAGCGGGAAAGGAAGAAGCATGCATGCATTGTGAGCTTCACGGGGAAGGCAGGGTGTGCTTAGGTGAGGAGTCACCAGAAAGGCACCAGTATTCCCGAAGGGGGAGCTTGCCGGAAAAGCCTCCTTAAAGAAGGCCCTTAAGAGTTGGGCTCTGACAGATGACCAGGAGTTTTCCAGGCAGACACTTGGAGGCATTTTCAGAGAATTGTCATGTGACAGCCACACAGGGCTAGGGGAGTATTTGGTGACTTAGAAAGGCTTAAAATCCTGGCTGAGGAGTCGG
Source organism: Eonycteris spelaea (assembly GCA_003508835.1). NCBI lineage: Eukaryota > Metazoa > Chordata > Mammalia > Chiroptera > Pteropodidae > Eonycteris > Eonycteris spelaea. The sequence goes on from PUFA01000110.1 coordinate 115,303, forward strand.
ATGGCGTAGGTGCCACTGAAAGGTGGATGATTCTGTCCTTGCATTTGGAAAGCCCAACCTGTGGCATAGGAAGGCTGGGTCGGAGGTGGAAGGACTGGAGGCAGGAAGATCCATGGTTCAGGTGGCAGGCAGAGCAGAGCTAGAGTAGCCACAGTGAAAATGAGGGTGATCAGGACCGATGGGAGAAACACTTGTGAGACAGACCAGACAGGACTGAGGCCAGGTGGCTATGGAGATGAAGGAAGAGGAAAGCAGGCAAAGGGTGTGAGAAAATTCTGGAAACTTGGGGAACAAAGGCACTCAAGAAGAGGAGAGCAAGTGGGGGAGACGGTGAGTTTCTTTACAGGCACGGTGAGTCTGAGGCCCATGGGCATCCAGGAGGTGTGTCCAAGATGTCGGAGAGACTTGGGTGGGCGTCATCAGGGTAGGGCAGAGCTTCAAGCCTGAGGATGGGTGAGGTCACCCTCTGAGAAGTGAAGTGAGAGGGGGAGGCCCATCGAGGTGTCGCCTCCCAGTCTTTGCCCGCATCAGGTGTCCTGCCTTAACCAGACCTCTCTCCTGCCTACGTCACACCCACTGTCTCCTCCCTGCATCCTCAGCTGGGAGGGAAGGGGGGTGCCACCTGTCCTGCTGCCCTCTGAGGCTCAAATGATCACTTGAGGGAAATCCATCTCTCTGAGTGAACCTAGCACCTTCTGGGTGCCCTGTACATGCTTGAGGCACCAAACATGAACTAGACCAGGCGTGTTTTGGCGGTGTGGGGTCACAGGATGGAATCTTCCTTCCAAGGGGGCAAGATTTGGAAACTCTCCTACCTCCACCGTACCCCCACAATCACACATCTGCCTTCCTGCAAGCAAGAGCAGAGTCCCACTTACCACCAGTGTGGCTGTGAGGAAATCACCACCCTCCTCATCTTCACCTGTAAACAGAAACGCTAATATGTAACGAAGAGAGAAATGAAGTCTAAAGGGATCGCATGGATGAAGCCCTAGGAATGGATAGGGGATGGGTCAAGCCACTGAACCCCTATTTGAGGGCAACACAGATGTCCATCTCCAAGTCTGCACAATGGGGGTCCAAATTGGACATAATCATGTGAAAATTAAATAGGCAAAAGGTCTGCACACAGTGGGCCTTGCTGTAAGGTGGCTGGAACAAAGATTGGTGCCTTCCTGGGCCCAAGGACTATAGGAACAGCTTGTGGCAGAAGGCGGAGGGGGAGGGGTTGCCACTGGCTGGATAGAGCCTGGATTGAGAGGCGGCCAGGTCTCAGGGAGATCTGAGCTGTGGGCTGGCGCTGGCAACAAAAGATATTTGCATCAGATAATGGGTAAAGTGTCTTGTTATTCTATTAACTTGTGTAGCAACGACTGCAGCAGAGAGAACGGAGCGGAGCGTTGGAAACCCTTAGGGTGGCAGAGGCTGAGATTACTGACCAGGAGCCAGACTGGGGGCTTCTAGGGGACTTGGCAGCCTGAACAGGCACTGCAGGAGGTGGCCTTTGGGTGGAGGGATGTGGGTGAACCTGGGCTTCATCCTGGATATCAGCCCCCAGCTTCAAGGCAGGAGACCCAGGTGGGAGCAGAATCAAGAAGCACACCCCTGGTACTGTCGTGTAGCAGTCACTGTTTCAGGAAGAGGGAGCAGCGAGCACAGAGGCCCCGAGTTGGACTTGACCAGCAAGCGCATCGAGGACAGGAAGGCGGCCAGTGTGGCTGCAGCAGAGTGGGTAGTGAGGATGGTATACTCTCAGGATGGAGAACGTGGAGGGACCGAGCAGATAGAGCAGCACTGGCTGTAAGATTTGGGTTTGTTTTTAAGTGTCATGGCAGCGCCCCCAGGGGAGGGACAGGGACTGATTTAGATTGTTCAAAGACCTCCTGGCTGCTGGTTGGGGGCTGCAGGGGCCAGGTGGGAGCAGAAGAGCTGAGGTTAGTGCAAAGTCCAGGTGTCAACAGATGGTGGTCGGTGAGACTAGTCCTGGGGACCGTAGAAAGAAGCAAATGGACTGGAACTGAGCTTTAAAGGTGCTGTTGACAGAACTTGAGAATGGATAATGGGGTGAGGGGAAAAGAGAGGAGGATGACAAGGATTAAATGAGATTATGTGTGTGGGTAAAGGGTTTATTTCACACAGCACCTTGCACATGCTTGATAAACACTGCCTATCATAAGAGCAGAGCATTATGCATCCAGGCCAACCTACCAGGATCAGCCCTGAAGGTCATGCAGGGCAGCCTTTCTGCTCCGGTTCCCTGGGCTGGGCCAGAATGCCCCCAAGGGAAGAATGGAGGACTCTCCACACTGGAAGGGGTTAGGTGGTCATGCTGTTCGATGTGTGCAGAGATGCATGAGCACCAGACAGGGACTTACACGATGTCACTGGGCTTGTTAGGGGCGGCGTGAGAGCCAGAAACCAAGTCTCCTGATGCTGTGAAATCCCCTTTGGGATGTGGAAAGTCTGATTTCCTAGGTGGGAATTCCAGCAGCACCTTTCTCCAGCATCTGCGGAGATGCTGGCTCTAAAGTCTACCTCCTGACCTTTCTCTGGACCCCAAGGCTTTAGCAGTACCAACAGTCCAACCACATGACCTTTGCACTTGCCCTTCCCTCCTCCTGAACCTTCCCATGACTGTTCCTGACCCTCTTGCCCCAGCAATCCTGCAAAGGGTCAGCGTTCAGAGCTGACCCAGGCTTCCTGGAGGCTGCAGGATTTACCAGCGCTGGGCAGCAACTTAGGCAGCTCTGGGGCTCAGGTCACTACTATTGCCTCATCTCCTTCCACAGCTGACTTGGAAGGACTCCCAGCCCTATGGCTGCCTATATCCACTTCATGGCACCGCAGGCCCCATGTGGACAGGTCCTGGCTCCTGGGGGCCAAACCGTACAGGATAGACCCACCTTTCCTGTTGGGACACAGCCCAGGTGGAATCCCCCTTTCTTCCTTCTCTTCCAGCTCGGATGTGAGTCAGGGAAGGTCCCACCGACATTTTTCCTCTCTCCTCCTCCCCAGACCACAGGACATGAGCAGGCCTTATGTGGTGGGGAGCAGAGGCGGAGACAGCTAGAGCCAATGCCCAACCCTCCTTGCCTGGTAAGGCCATCCAGGAGCCTCAAGCCAGTGAGTATTCCTTCCTCCTGTCCCTGCAGCTCTAGCCTTACGCTGGCCCCAGACTCAGGATATGGGTTTTATACTTAACCCAGTGTAGTCCCTGCCACACTCAGGGCCAAGTTCAGACAAGAGGCAATCAGAGGCTTAAGTGGCTGCCAGAGAAGGCTAGCTGCCTGGTTATTAAATATTAACAGGCAAGAGCCTGGGAACGTATAATTGCAAATGAGACTTTGAAACAGATGTTGCCAACAGCTTGGACCAGCGCTCACAGTTGCAATCAACAGGGGATTTCAAATCCCTAAGCCCAGCTGCTGGCAACTGCCCTGCATTTACCGGGCACCTGCTGGGTGCCAAGCTCTGAACTGGATGCTGCGGGTGCAAAGATTGACCAGACATGGTCTCAGCTTCAAGGGCTTCCTGGTTTGGTAAAGAAGACGGACAAGTTAAGCAAAGACCCATGGCCTAGAGTGGTAAGTTCTGGGCCAAAGATAACCCTAGGGGCAGTGACCCAGGGAAACATCTGGAAGGGGTTGGAGAGTAGAGGCTTCAGAGGGGAAATCTTGAAGGATACATTCAATCACTTCATCATCATTCAACAAACTTGTTAAATACCTACTGTGCACCGAACATTATTGCAGATTCTGGGAAATAAAGTATTAAGTCAAACTCTTTCTCTCATGGCACTGAACAATTGAGCAGGAGCTTACATTCCACAGGTGGACATGAGTTTGCACCACGAAGAAGAGGCAGAGAAGAAAAGCCCATGCAAAGATTTGGAAGCAGGAAGAAGTAAAATATACGGAAGGTGAGTAGGGAGTTCAGTGAGGCCAGACATGAGTGGGAGGGAGGGATGGGAGGGCCAGTAGCCAAAGCCTGAAAAGCTGCCACACTGAGGAGTTTGAGTGATTCCTGGCAGAGGTCAAAGTACAGTGCAGTGACCTCCCTCAGGGTAGTCCATGGCTCTCAGGATCCCTGGGATTGGACTGGTCTGACCTTTTCAGCTGCCATCCTGAGAAGCCGTGAAGGAAGGAAACACCCCATTGTACATCCTAGGGCCACCTGCCCCACCCCAGGCTGGGTTACTAAACCCCTTCTGCTGAGGGCCTCAGCGGAGCCCCGCCCCTTTGTTTTCCTCACACCTGCAGCCTGTTATGTCAGCTCCTGAAAGGCTGCAAACATATCCTGAGAACACAGGCGCCTTTGTCTCAGTCCCTGCAGAAGGTAGAGGGGGTAATATGAGAGCTCAGACCACTCAGGAGACAAGTCCTTGCCAAGGGAATATTCCAGGTCAACATCCCCAAGAATGTCCAAGCTGACCAGGCCACCCTCTCCACTGCCCTGCCTGAGCCTAGAGTGGATGGGATGAACTTTCAAGGTCATGCCCTAGCCATTTCTAGACAACGACAGGAAAGAGAAAGGGGAGGATAAGAGGACCTGCGTTTGAAGACGCTAAGCAAGCAGGAGGATTTGAGTCCTTGGATATAGTTCTAAGAATCTAGAATTACACAAGGCTGAGATCTAGAATTCTCTAGATCTAAAATTCTAAGATTCTAGAATGCTGTAATTCTAGACTTGACTGGGGAAGGAAAACACCACAGTCATCATGTCCTCTTTATAAGATTCATGCCTCTGAAGAGAACCCCACACCCTAACTCCAAAGCCAAGAAGGCTGCTTTTCTCCTTTCTGCCTCTAAATTGTCTTCTTGCTTCTCGGTGTCTGCTCATCTACACACTCCCCCCACAGTCCCTCCTCCAAGCCTGGCAGCCACACATTTGCCATCTGCATATAACCCAGTGATTAGCACAGCCGAGCAGAGAGGAGGGGTGTGGATGGAGCCCTTGCTGCCTGCCAGTCAGATGGCCTTAAGTCGACCAGGCCACAAGGAGTCACCCCCAACTCCCCAAAAGGGCTGAGCAGGGAAAGGGAGACACATTCATGCAAACCCACACCACACACACACACACACACACACACAGTGAAATACACAAAGAAAGGCCCCAGGCACACAGACATACAAAGACACAACGAGAGACATGCACACCACACACGGACATCTGCAAACAGAATGCACCCACACACATGTAAACAAACCAGATACAGGCAGACACACAACCCCACAGTGACACACCCTCAAACACAGAGATGTGCAAAGTCCCAGAGAAAGATAAGCACAGCACACATGGTTATTTGCAGTGCAACATACAATTGCACACACACACACACACATACTCCCACAGAAATAAAGTCACACAGAGAAACACACAATGGCATGTACAGATACACATATGTGCAAACACGTATAAACAAACCCAAATGAATAGACACATATTACATAGACCAAGCCTCAGGATGACACAGCACTAACTTGCCAGTGTCTTTCCAAATAAGAATTGGTGGGGAAGTCACCCTCTTCATCTCCCCCTCATCTCTCTGCCACCCCCACTCATTCAGAAAACATTATTGAAGGCCTACTATGCACACAACCTGGCTTTGGGCCCTAGAGACATTCTAGAGCTATGATACAGTGGAGTGGGAGGGAACAGTTCAGTTAGGCCACGGCAGTCCAGAAGCAGCTGAAGGCAGTGAGTTCAGGAAACCATTTCCAGAGTTGTACAAAATAGATTGCTCAGAAAGGTAGTGAGCTCCCCATCACTAGAGGCAACCTAGTGTAACAGAGAGGTTCACACATTAAATAGGAGAGGGAGCACTGGGAGGAACTTTAAAATTCTTTCCAGCTCTAATTTCTCTATTATTTCCACTGAGCTTCAAAACAGTGGTCTTCAGGAATTTTTCTTTATCATACTCCCTATTAATAAAAACATTTTAAACATGCACCCCAGTGTACGTTTATTTATTTATAATTGTATTGTATGCTATTTGGACTACTGTGTACTTCACAGAACAGACATAAAAAAGAAAAACTTGAAATAATGAGATGAAAATACCCAGGTCGCTGCCTTAAAGGACAGGGAGAACTGGAAGGAGAGATGCAGCATTTATTGTGTGCCTCCTGTATGCCAGACTCCTGGTAAATTTTATTTCTTGAATCTTCAAAATAACCCTGAAAATAGCTGTTTTGGGGGGGGGCGGGTGCTGTTTTTCTTATTCTTTTTACAGATGAGAAACTAAAGCACAGAGAGGCCAAGACTCGTTCCCTAAGTAGGGCCTCCTGTAGCTGGCCGTGTTGGAATCTGGACCCAAGCAGACTGACTGACTGCAGAGCCCAAAGCTCCACCCTGACACTCTCAGGTCTTGCAGGGAAGGGGTGGGGCTTGCAAGGGAATGGGGAAGACCCATTCCTTAGGCAACAGTTGCCAAGATCTGGTAGGAAACAGTTGCAAGGTTCCAGCCCTCAGCTGAGTGGGAGGGGCTGCAAATTTTGTCAAGAGCCTCCAATGACATTCCAAAAGATTGGGGCTTGACACCGAGCAGCAGGTGGGATTCTCAGGCCACAGTAGTCAAGATACTTTGCTACTTAGAGTGTAGTCCGTGGACCAGCAACTTTGGCTTTACCAGGGAGTTTATTAGAAATGCAGACTCTCAGGCCCCGCCCAGGACCTACTGAGTCAGAATCTACATTGAACAAAGTTAAAGTTTATTAAAAAGCCCTGGCTTATGTTAAATCCATCTGTTTTGTAATTCTATCCCATTGGGATAATGAGAAGCAAGTCCAACCTTGGACATTCTGGGGCTCCCTCCTTTCCAGAGTTTTCTCAGTTCCAGCGTCTTAGAAAGTCCAGGAAAATCTGAGGTGGCTTTCAGGAATCTGTCTACATCATTTTCTCTGTAGCTCCTGGGCCCACCTTGCTCTAAGTAAAAGTTAAAGGCTCTGCTTTGGCCTGCAAGGCCATGAGGACCGGGCTGTGTTTGCTCTCCAAGTTTGCCTCCCCCACACTCCCCTACTCTCTCTGCTGTAGTCTCCCGCATGCTCTGTGATCCTTGAGCATGCCACCTCTGTCTCTTTGTACTAGTTGTTCCTTTCACTGACATTCCTGTGGTTCTCCCTCTCCCTTTTTTTTCCCCAGAAAATACCATTCCCTGAGCAAGACCTTCGCTGCCACCCTATACAGAATAGCAGCACCTCCTCACCCACCACCATTATCAATACCTCTCCCTCCCCCTGCTTCCTTTTGCTCAGCAGTTATCACTGCCTACATCGTATGCAGTGTTTTGCATAACTCACGTGTTTATTTTTTCATCTCTTCCATTTGAATGTGAATGCCTCCAGCACCCAGCACCCAGCCCTGGCCTATAGTAGGTACTCAATAAATATCTGTCAACTGGATGAAGGCTATACGCATTGTCCCACCCAAGGGCTCCCACTGGCTCAGCAAGGGACTTAGAACCCAAGTGTGGCTTCCTGGGGTTACCATAAGGCCTGGCCCCCGGCCACACACCCCCACCCCCAGTCCTGCTGGGGGAAGGGCAGTACCCCCACCTGTCTGGGATCTTCAGCTTCTCTAACATGTTTTGCCTTTCCCCCAGCCTCTTCCAAGTCTCTCTGGTAATTTCTTTAGTTTTAGAGTTTACCAAAAACTCAGAGGACCTTACTATGGGTACCCTTCTGCCCAAATACCCACATCACCTATTTACTAAGTTCAGTTACTTGCTCAAAACTGGGGAGAAGAAACATGAGGAGGACAAACACAGACTAACATGTCCGAATGTGGCCCATCATGCTTCTAGTGGTGAGACTTGGTACCACCCCAATTCTCTCTCTGCGCCTCGATCTTCTTATTCATTCCAGGGGACAATTACTGTTTTCTTTGCTGGACAGGGAACAAGAAGACTCAATGAGAGAGGAAACTCTAATGGTGGGATTGCAGGTTTGAACCACCCAGACCCAGGTATTTGAGGTGGGAGCAGGAAGGAGGGCGTAGAGGATAAGGAAAAGGAATAGAGATTTGGTGTCAAAAGATCTGGGTTCAGCCCCTTGCTTGCCAGTGACCCAATACGTCACCCAGGCAGTCTTGCCCATCATGGCGCTTCTGTGTGCTCATCTGTAAAAATGGGTGGATGCGAATGGCACAAACTCCAGCCAGGCGAGGCTGGCATCCGAGTCCAGCATTCACCCAGCAGCTGTGAGGCACCACTGAGGTAACAGGCCAAAGAAATGAGCTCTGGGTGGACCTCCCATTCCACCTTCCTTCTTGTTCCAGTGGCAATGGCGCAGTGAGGCCAGCATGGCCACCTGCTGCCCCGAGGCCACAGGGCCTGCTCAGAAGCTGGGAGCAGAGAAAAGTGATGTGCTTTGCGTCAGCTTTCCCTAAGAGCCAGCCAGTTGCTGTCCAGGGACAGATATTTCCTCTCAGGAACAGGAATGAGGCCAAGTGGAGTCCTGGCCTCTCTTCCTGGGAAGGAAACCCGAGTTCATTGAGGACATCTATTTATCTAGGAAACCCAGGCCAAGCTGGGCCATCGGGGCAGCGGAGCCAGCACCCTCGGTCAAGCTGCCAGTGCCTCATGGACATAGCAGCTCGCTCTCAGCTCCTTCTTCTGCCTGTCAGCAGCTGTTTACTGAGGCCCTGCTCCCTGGAGGCACTACTCTGCTCTGGGTGCTGGAGGACAAAGACCTGGCATAGAGCTCACGTTTGAGTCGGGGAAAGCCACAGCCACCAAGAAGTATATCATATTCATATGCTATCAAGAAAAAAGAGAGTGGGGTAAGGTAGTATGAAATGATGGGACAATTTTAGAGTGGTTGGGACACTCCTCCAAGAAAGGGACATTTAAGCAAAGATCCAAAGGAAGGCACAGAACCAGCCAGGCAGCCAGATGGGAAGGAGGATTCAAGGCACAGGGAGCAGCAAGTGTAAAGGCCCTGAGGTGGACTGCCACTGGGCCTATTCAAGGAATAAATGCAGAAAAGATGAGTGTGGCTGGAGTGGAGTTGGGTGGAGGTAGATGAAGTCGGAGAGGGGGTAGTGCGAGGAATCACACAGGGCCTTGTGGGCCACATTGAGAGCTTGGAGTTTCATTCCAAGAGATCAGAGGGAAGACTGTCGGGAGGTCTTAAATGAAGGAGGAACAAGATGGGGAATCCTGTGAGGAAGCAGGCAACCAACAGGGAGGGAGGCGGCTACACTGAGAGATCGAAGTAGGTGGGACCGCAGGGTGATACAGCAGTAAAGAATGATTAGATTCTGGGCCTATTTTGAAGATAAAGCCAAGAGGATTGGCTGGTAGGACTGTGAGTAGAGAGAAAGAGAAAGAGAGGGCTCAAGGAGGCCACAAAGGAAATTTGCTCGAACAGAACTGAAATGCAGAAGACAGGACAGAGGCAGGTGCCGACCACGGTTCTCAGTGCCGTCTGATGATTCCATGCCCTAACCACCACCCTTTTTATCCATTAATCCTGCCTTCAATCTGTTTTCAGAGGAGGAAGCTGAAGCTGAGACCCACCCGAGATCGCACAGCTGGTGAAGAGCAGAGCCTGCCTGGAGCTACTCACACAGCTCTTAGCCACTGAGCTCTGTTGTCCCATCACACTGGGAAGAGTTCAATTCATCTGTTCATTCATTATTTCGTTCACCAGATCCTTCCCTGCCTACAGTGTATCCGCAGGCCTGTTGCTGGGCCACAGAGGGGCCTGAAAATCATCGAGCCAACCCTTGGGTGGTAAGGGAGACAAGGAGAGGGTACGGTGGGGCTGCCCAGGCTCATAGCAAGGTAGAAGTCAGAATGTGCAGGGGCTGGGAGTGGGGGCTGGGGAGTGAGGAGGCGTGGATTCCAAGCCCATAGCTGCGTGCTCTTGCACAAGCCCCTTAACCTCTCTCTGTACCTTAGCTTTTCTCATCTGTGAAATGGGGATAAGAATTATGTCTGGATAAAAGAGGGAGTGAGAAGCATGAGAGAATCTACAGAAATTCTTCGGGCGTGGGGCTTAGTAAGCACTCCTACCTTTTTGCTACGATTAGTAGTATTATTATTGGCAGAGTCAGCACTTGAACTCGGTCTTCCAGTGTATGCTGAGGCAATCAGCTCTCTATCCTGATGACATTCCTTGTATCACCACCCTGCAGGGGACGCCCACCTAGGGGTGTGGTGGGAGGCTCAGCTCTGCACAGCTGGGCTCAGCTCCTGGAGAGCTGGATCCCCAGAATCAGAGAACAGTGTTTAGGGCCTGACAGAGCAGTCCCACCCCTGATGAGCTCGAAGAGCTGCCTGCTTGCCTGTGGAGTTGCTTAGTCGCTGACTTCCCCAGGAAAGCACTAATTATGGCATGCTCCCCCCTCCCCAGCTGTGGCTCTGTGATCTGTCACAGGCCCTCAGCTTTGGGGTAATGGCTGCTGTTTCTGTCACCCCCCTTTGCTTTGTCTGGCAGGGTAGGGCAGAAAACAGAGGGATAGACAGATTGACCAACAGGAAAGCTGGGGCGGGGCTCATGGACCATTCCCATGAGTCCATTCAGTAGTTCTCAAAGTGTGGTCTCCAGACAAATAGTATCAGCAACACCCAGGAACCTGTTAGAAATGCAGATCTGAGACCTGCTGAATCAGCAATTCTGGTAGAAGCCCTGGGATCCCTGTCTAACAATCTCATCAAGTGACCCTGATGCCTGTTCGATTGGGGAACCACAGCTTTGAGTCCTGTGCAACTTGGTGGAAGGTGGGGGTGGGGGTGGTGGTGGCATGCTGTGAAGAGGTGATTATAAAGCGGAGTGCACTGAAGCACAGGCTCAGAGAGACCTGCATTCAAATCCAGGCTCTGCCTACATCTTGTCCCGCCATCTTGGGCAGATCTCTTTTTACATGGAGAACACACTTACTGACAATCTACTATTTCCTGTTGAAGGCCCTGGGGCTGCCGTGCTGGGAGAAAACAACGGCAATAGCCAACATCTTTTCCCGGAGTCATTCACTTGACCCTTACGAGAAAACTTTAGGTACCGTTCTAGCATTACTCAATCTGGGCAGGCGAGGCACAGATGGTCAAAGTAACCTGCTCCATCGCTGATCTGAGGCAGTGCTGGGGTCTGAGCCACAGATGTGCTTGCAGAGTCAGGTGCTGGGCCACGAGGCTGGGCGGTCCTGTGGCTCGTTAAGGAGATGGACAAAATACAACATAGACACATAACACTGGCAGGTCATGCTGCATGCTTTGAAGACAAATAATGTAGGGAAGGGGATAGACTCACTGGGATGGGGTGGGGTGTAGGTTACTATTTCAACAGGGTGGTCTGGTGCGGCCTCTCTGACTGTGAACAGAGACCCTGAACAGCAGCGCTTTTTTTTTTTTTTGTCTGTAAAATGTATTATTAGCACCCCTTCTCAGGTGTGATGTGAATATGTCACAAGAACATGCCTATAAAGCCTAGTACATGCTGAACTGTTGTTATTTGAAGAAATAAATTCAAATCTTAATTGACTCAGCCCCTCACTAGCTGGGTGTCCAGGGCACGTCACGTCATCCCTCTGAACTTCTGTTTCTGCAGCTATAAAATGGCTGCTGGGACCCTTGGCAATAACTCACATACAGGTCAGAAAACAGAGCAAGGGCGCAGTAAGGGCACCCCTACCTCCTGCCCCCACCCACTTTCTCTCCAGGCTGTCAGCAGCTCCTCTGTGGGGCTATTGGTTCCCTGGCCCAGGCCGCCCAGGAGTCCTTGCTGTTTTTATTTTTATTGTTCTGGCTCCAAAGCTGAGGCCTCTAAGTGGCTCTTCTTGCCCAGAAAAATAGGTCGTTGGCAGCTCCAGCCTCCTGACAGGCCCCACACAAAGGCAGCCTGGCGGGCCTGCCTGCTGACGCCAGCCCAGGGTTCTGGGAAGTGAGGAGCCGAGCCCCGGCAGGGCTGGTGCCAGGCAGAGCTGGGTCCTGCAGGTTCCAGCGTGCCCCAGCAGAATGAACTTGGTCGAGTCACTTTCTGCCTCTGGCCTTGTTTCCCCACCTCTGGGAACACAGTGAATTGCTGAGGCTTTAGTGAGACAACACATATTGAAGGGCCTGACCTGTACAGGGGTGCCATCACCCCACCTGCAGACATGCTCCCACCATGGTTGCTTTCACACCTGTGCCGCTGGGATCAGGGTAGACCTGGTTACTCCTCTTTCACAGATGAAGAGACTGAGGCTCATGAAAAAGTCTGCCCAAGTGGCATAAGCTAAGTCAGCAGAGTCTTGGCTTCAGAACCCTGATCCTCCCCTTCTCACGCTCATTTTAGTCTTCTTCCAGCTGGTCCTGGGCAATAGGGAAGGACATGATCTGACTTCTATAAAAGGATCCCTCTGGCTCCTGAATGGATAATAGATGGAGGAAGAGGAAGGCAAAGGTAGAAAGAAGGTGCCCCAAGTGGGCGATGCTGGAGGCTTAGACCAGGGTCTTAGTAACAGCGGAGGCACTAGAAGTGGTTTGGTTCTGGATGTGAAGGGAAGGTCCAGCCAGTGGGATGTGCCGCTGACAGATTGCACATGGAGAGTGACAGAGAAGGGTTGAAGCAATGCAGGATGGAGCCGCTTCTGGCTTTCCACCTCAAGTCTTTCACATCTTCTCTCAAATACCGCCTCCTCTGAGGCCTTCCCTGACCCCCTCCCCTCTCATTGGCCCTCCTGCATCCATTTCCTGCTTTATATCCCCATATAGCTTTATCCCTATCCAACGGACTAAATATTTTACATACTGATTTGTTTGTTCACTCCCTCTAGAATGTCAACTCCTTGGGGCAGAGGTTTTTGTGTTTTTCCCACCTGCTGCAACCCCAGTGCCTAGCACAGTGCCCAGCACATAGTAGATGTGTAATAAATACTGTTGAGTGCATAATAAATGGTACATGTAGGAAGGCAATTCAATTTTAATCCAAGGCAGCCCAAGATGACTCCTATGGAGCTGGCTGATTTACCTCAATTATCTGCCATAATCTCACTGTGCAACTTCAGAAAAACTGTTCCCCAACCTCAGTATACCTAGCTGCCCATTGGTCTCAATGAACTCCCAGCCCTGATGGTCTGCAAAGGGTGATTTTTCTGTGGATGCTGGATCAGGAGAATAAGACTCAGGGCCGTTCCTGGGGCAGAAGTGAGGATGAAATGGCCCTAGTGTTGGGAAGCCCTGCTGGGTGCCTTTGTTGGAGGCACTATATATAAACAGCAGGTGGTTCCATTATTATCCTTCCCTAATCCTCAGTTTCCTAATCCCAGGCAGGTGTGTGTGTGTGTGTGTGTGTGTGTGTGTGTGTGTGTGTGCACGCGCGAGCGGGCATCCTAGGGAACAGTTAACGGCATAATCTTCTGGAAGCCCAGAAGTCTGTCTCATTTCTGACCTATCACCAGCCCCTGCCCTGACTCCCACCCTTGATGGATTCCAATGATGGATTTTTCCAAGAGTCTCAGCTGGTCACCTGTATGGTCTCAGCCGGATGTGGCCTGAAGAGTTAGAGACTCTCCACCTCCCACTTCATATACTAAGAGGATCCCAGAACAATCTCCTAACCAGTGCCCTGATTCCATGCTCCCCTCTCGGCAGCCCACTCTCCACTCGAAGCCAGAGTGGACTTTGAAACAACACATGAATCAGAACTTGGTGCACCCCTGCGTAAATCCTCCAACGATTCATATCTGCAGAATGAATGCAGGCACTTCACCAAGGCCCGCAAGGCCACCCAGCTGTACCACTTTCCCTCACCCTTTGCCCATTCGCCTCCAGTCAAACTGGCCCCAGGGCCTTTATATGTGCTGTCCCCTCTTCCCCAAATCCTCACCTTGCTGCCCTTCTTATGATTCAGTTCATAGCTTCTCAGGGAGGCCTTATCCTTATCTAAATGAGGGCACCCTTCTCACTCTCTGTGCTCAATCTTCTGTTCATTAATTATTTCTACTTGTCTACCTCTCTGTCTCCCCACTAGAATGTAAATGCTTCATGGACAGGGCCTTTGTGTGGGTCCCTGCTGTATCTCCCATACCCAAGAGAGAGAGAGAGAGAGAGAGAAAAAAAAAAAAATCTCCTTGTACTTCAGATACTGCCCAGAACCCTGTGGGCTCTGAAGGACTGCTGTCAACACTTCACTTATTTATCAAATGCTATGTAGCACTTGGGACATGCTAGGCACTCTTTAAAGTGTTGTACAAACATGAATTCATCCAATCCTCACACCAGTTTTTTTTAGGTTGATCCTAATTTCAGATGAAGAAACTGAGGCACGGACAGGCTAAGGTACTTTCCCAAGTCTACACAGCAGCATCTGAACCCAGTGAGTCTGGTCTCTGGTCCATGCTATCAACAGCTGCGCCCCGCCTGCCTCTCTGTCTTAGCACAACACCAGGACTAGGCATCTGACAGGGAGGCTGGGTGGGAGTGGGGGTGTCACTTTACAAAGGTCTTTACCCTGCGGATCAGGAATTCAAACCTTGTTTCTACCTCGGGCCTTGCTGTGTGGCCTTAAACAAGTCCACTCCCTCTCTGGGCCTCAACTCCTTTTTGTTGCTTCCTTCATATTCTCTTAACAGCCTTGCAAAACAAAATTGGTCATTGCTTATTTCCAAGCCCCAACCCCTGCAATTAGCAGAGGGTCTTGGACTCCTTTCCCTCCCACAGTCCAGAGCCACCTTTTGCCAGGTGACCAGCGCTCCCACTACCTGTCACTGACCTGGCTGCTTGGGAACACAGCTTCCTTCCCTTCAAGGAAAGGGGGAGAGGGAGAGGAAAAGAGAGAGAGACAGAGACAGACAGACAGAGAGAAAGAGAGACAGAGGGAGAGAGAGACAGAGGGAGAGAGCGACAGAGAGAGAGAGACACAGAGAGAGAGAGAGACAGAGGGAGAGAGCGACAGAGAGAGAGAGAGAGGGAGAGAGAGAGAGAGAGAGACTCGGTTCTTCTTTCCTCTCACCTTCCTCATTGTCTTTCTCCCAGAGCCCAGGCCTTCAAGTTTCCTCTCATCTCCACCCAGCTCCCCCAGTCCGCCACCCCTGACAGAGCGGCACCTGGCAGAGAGAGCCCACTTCCCTAGGGAGACCCGGACCCTTCCCTCCTAGTTTCCCGAGTTACAGGCCCCCCTTCTCGATCGTTCTTCACCCTGCGCCTCTTTTCCAGGCGGCACTGAAGTCCTTCCTACACACACGCTATTTTTTGTACGATCACTCTCTCCTTCCTCTCCCCCTTCCCCCTACATTCACTTACTTCCTGCTTTTCCCTCACCTCAGCCCCGCTCTGAAAGAATCGGGAACGCTTTGGCCCAAGCCCACCCCCCGAGGGGCCTGCAGCTTTGGGGACACAGGGACAGGGCCACCTGGGGAGGCGCAAAGGCAGAGACACCCCCGTCCCCCTCCATCCCCCGACTCCTTCGCCGCCTCCAGCCTCTAGACAGAAGGAAGCGGGCACTGACCACGACCAGTCCGGAGGCAGGGGAGGCCAGCGGCAACTTCCCCAGTCCACCTCAAGAGGACGATATAGCCAGCTCGCGGCGCTGACCTTAGAACAACAAGTTTGCGCAAAGTGGAGCAGGGGGCCCGGCCCTGGGGCAGCCCGGCGGCGCGTTCACAGCTTTGCAGCCCTAGCTGGCGGCGCAGGTCCGAGCCCGGCAGGCAGTAGGAGGGGGACAAGGGAGGGGGCAGTCCAGGGCTGGTGACAGCCACGCGGGCTTCTGAACTGGCACATTGTTGGAGGCGGAGGCTGGTCCAGTCCCGAGACTAAGCGGGGTGCGCCGGCGGCGGGGGCCGGCGGGCCGCCTCCCGGGGCAGCAGCGGGGGGCCCGGGCGGGGGTGGGTGCCGCGGCCGCCGTGCGGCGCGGGCTCGGGGAGACATTGGCCTCCGGGCCCGGCGCGCGGCACCAGCCCTCGCTCCCTCCCTTCCCCGGGCGCGCTGCTGACGGGCGCTCGCCCAGAGGGTGCTGGCGCAGCCCGAGCCCCGCAGCCCCCAGCGCGGGCAGGAGAGAGGAGGGGGACAGGGAGGCGGGAAGGGGCCGCGGCCGGGCGGGCGGGGGCTGCGGCCGGGACTGCGGCCGGGAGCGAGGTGAGCCGCGCGCGCCGCGAGGAGCCGAGGAGAGGCGAGTGGGCAGCGGTGGGGGAAGCTGGGGTCTGCGCTCGGCCCTGGCTGGGTCCTCCTCTCTCCCGCGCCGTCTGGGTCTGCGCGGCGTCTCTCTCTCTCTCTCTCTCTCTCTCTCTCTCTCTCTCTCTCTCTCCTCTCTCTCTCTCTCTCTCTCTCTTCCCCCTTCCCTCCCTCCCCCCTCCTTCCCCCTCCTTCTTCCTCCCCCGCTGTCTCCCCCTCTCTCGCCACTCTGAGTCTCGGGCTCTCCGCCTGGCTCCCCTGGGTCTGTTTCCCTCTCCCGCCGCCTCTCTCTGGCCGCCCGGGCTTTCTTTCTCGCGCGCTTGGGGTCTGTCCTCCTCTCCGTCTCTCGATCTCTCCGGGGGGTGGGGGTGCTCCGAAAATCGGGGCCGTGACGGCAGCTCCTAAGCCGCTCCAGGCGCCCGTTCCGGGGAAGGGGGGGAACCCCGGCCGGGAGGGGAGAGAGGGGAGGGGGAGTCTTAGTCATTTCCCCGCTCCAGCCCGCGCCCGCCCGAGCGCGCACTCACGGCCGCTCTCCCTGCTCGCTCCGCAGCCGCGGCCCATGGAGCCCGCCAGCCCGGCCCCCGGCCGCCTCGGGCCGCTGCTCTGTTTGCTCATCGCCGCGTCCTGCGCCGGTTCAGGTAAGCACCTCTCTCCCACCGCCGCTGTCCCCTAAACTGCGGGCTCAGGCCTTTCAGATTGCCACTGGGAGCCACTCGGCTAATGTCAGCAGTAATAGGGGTAGAGAGATACCTGTAACCAGGGTGATAGATGCGGAAACTGAGGCTCAGAGAGGACCAGCAACTTGCCCAAGGTCACACAGCCAAGGATAGAACCCAGACTACGACTGTGTGGCACTGTGCTGGGCACTGGGACACACCCAGGTGAGTTGCTTTACTGGACCCCTGCCCAAACTGGAGGCGGAGGCAGGCTGTCGGCAGTTTTCAGAGCAAGGCACCCCTGGCTTCTCTAGAAGCTCTCCCCCTGGACTGATGCTGTCCATATGTTTGACTTCAGCGTCTGAGAGAAGGGGGTGGGGCAGAGGTCTTCCAGGTACTGCCTGGGATGGAATAGAAACAGGCTGTTGCAATCAGGGAACAGTGAGCATTTCCTCTGGTGTGCAGAGTAAAACAGTGTTGGCGTGAGTATGGGGGAGAAGGAGGAAGGCAGACCACTGTAACCCTGGGGTGAGCTGCTGCCATCAACAGATCTTGATATGAAAACACGGTAGATTGTCACTGTAGTTGCCAAAAGCTTCTCACTGGATGGCTTGCTCCTTGCTGCTTTCCCACCCCCCACCCCCACCCCCCACTTCTTCTTGCCTTCCCCAGGCTGCCAGGTAGCTCCCTGCAGTTCAGGGGCTCTGTGGGGGCTGTTACCTGTGGCTCTGAGCATGTCTTTTTGTTGGCCTACATCAAACGCCTGGCTGTCTCCAGCAGGCGGGCTCTGAAGGCTAGCATGTGTTCGCTAAGGGGTGAGGTCACCGTTCAGGAGCCCTGCTTCTTAAAGGGGTTTTGCAAAACCATGGTCTCTTGGGGAGGTGTGGGGAAGCAGAGAAATGACATTAAAGGATAGGGGTGAGGAAGACGAAATGGGGATCTTGTTTTTTGGCTTCTTAAAGCTGTGTTGTTAGCAGAGGGGTCTCTGTACCTTCCTCCCTAGAGGAAAGAGGCAAAGATGAGCTCAGTATCCACACCCCCTCCTTTGCATTTGCCTAGAGACGGGTAACCATCTGAAAGCAGTGAGAAAGGGAGAACTAGCAAAGAGTGGGTGGAAGGAGAAGTGGAGATAAACAGCCACTTTTCTCTGCCCTTTGGTTTCCCCTGAACCCAGGGGACTCACAGAGGCATCCCCCTTACTCCATCCCTGGTCTTTCAGTCACAGTTGCTGGGCCAGAGGAAGAAGCAATGATATATTTCGTATCTCTCTTATGAGTGGCATCTCCAACCTGCTCCTCCCTGCCTGAGCCAGCCATGTATATACCCTGCAAAGTCCCAATTCTTGCCCTGCCATCCTTCCTGGCCTGAAAATACATGAGCTTCTTTCACAAATGCTTAATTTTCCTAAAGCAGGGAAGGGGGCCCAAGCTCATTTCTAAATATGTTTCAGACCCTTCTCCAGCAAGGACCCTATGGTTCAGTTTCTGGCAAATGAGCAGTGAGTGACACTGGTTAACAAGTGTTCAGATGGACAGCCCGCCTCTCTTAGGGTCCTGGCGAGGAACACCACCACCCTTCTTGTGGGCAAATCTCCCCCTTTTGTCTATAAAAACAATCTATAAAATGCTAAAGATTAGGCAATAAAACTTTCGTTCCAATCCATTCAGCATCAATAGCCTGAAAAAGTGGGAGCAGCAGAGAGGCCAGGATTAACTTTGAAATAAATAAATCTTAGCAGGTGAGAATACATTTCTTGGCTGAGGGTGGTGGGGAAGGGATGGGGTGTCACCATCAGAGCTGAAGCCTCCCAGCATTCTCCACTCTATGTTCTACGGGGTCCTGATCACACTCTGGGCCCTGGCCTGGAATTTACCTGATTTGGCTGAGGGATGGGACATCAGGCCCCTCCCTTAGCTGCTATACGCATAGAATTTATGACGAAGCAGAACTGAAGGAGGACAGAAGGGCAAGAAGGTAGAAGGAGGCAGTTGTCCAATTTTCTAAGAAAATGGATTTGTTTGAGTGAGGAACTCAAATGTCAGGCTTAGGAAGGCGGCTCTGGATTGAATGACTACTAGTGTCTCAGACAGAACTGTCAGCCTGGGAGGTGTCACATGATTGCCGTGGCTTCACATGATCGCTCTTTGGAGGAGGCTGGTCATGGAAATTATCTTGATTAGGAAAGAAGTTTCTAAAGATTTCTTTTAGCATGAATGCTGACAAACGGCGATTCTAAAACAATGTCAGGGAAGTCACCAACCTATGTTCTTAGAGCCGATGTGAATCCTGTTTCTTAAAACAACTTCACTGAGAGAGATTCTGAGACTAAGAAAAGGGAGGGAACCGGGGCTTGGGGACACCTGGGTAGCCCGATTCTGCACCTGACACTGAACCTGCTGGTTCCTCTCTTGGCCCCACCTAGGTCTTGGGACATATGAGTCACCTAAGGGGCCAGCTACAGATGAACTCCCATTCATTCTTCACTCTGGCCTGAAGAAGACCAAGGCACGTTGGGGTTCAGGCTTTGGGGGACAGCTGGGCCCTCTGTTAAACTTCTGACCCTTTGGTAGAGGGTGGCATGCTGGTGACTCCTTTGTACTTTCCTAAATTGTGAAGTTAATCTCACTTCCTCTTTCATAAGAAAAGAAGGGCTGATGGCTCAGGCTATTGGAAGGTCCTTACCATGTGTTCTCTGGGTGCTTTCTGGCCATTAATTATTCCTTTACCAACCCCATGGAGACTCTTTCATCAACCTGCAGTCACTCAGTACAGACGAAGTCCTGATGTGAACCCCCTATTGAAAGAAGCAAGGTGACCCCCTGTTCTTCGAAGGTTAACTCTGTTCCAGGCTGTGTGCTGACTGCCTATTTGCGTAATCTCCTCGATCTGTAAAGCAAAGTATGAGTTGGCTGTTATTCCCACTTTGCAGATGAAAAAAATAGAGTCCAAAGCTGGAGAAGTAACTTGCCAAAGGAGTGAGTGGTAGGGAGGCCTGGATTTGGAATCCTGGCCTCCTGGCTGGCTAGCCTCTGAGGGAAGAAGTTCACTGACTTGCGGAATTACTTAGTCCAACCTGGAGAGAGAGAAGGGAGCCCCCTCCAGGCTTAGGTGGAAGTTCGTAGAAGGGTTCCTTCTGGGGCAGAAGTTTTTAACTGAGTCACAGTCGCTTCTCTGAAAATACACTGAGGATGGAAACACTGACAGCCCCTTGGCCCTCACAAATGACAACTCATGGGAGCGATACGGCTCCTGTCAGAGCCCCCCATCTGGGCTGCCAAGCTCTGGAGCCCCCAGAGCTGGAATTTTCCTCCTTGCATCTATCTTCCTGGTGCCCTTTGCGACAGATGGAGAGGGGGTGTGTGAGAGGAAGGCAGTCTAAAACTGTTGTACAGATCCCACACTCACTCGCTCGCTGCTTCCAATGGCTCCGTGCGACAGGTTATTTTTTTATTTGTAGTCTTGGACTGACGGAAGGTTCCCCCACCCCTCTCTATTTAAATGTGCTCAGATTTTTGGCCTGTCAACACAACTCGGATCATGTCACTCCCCTGCTCAAAACCGTTGAGTGGGTCCAAATTTTCTCTCTCTCAAAAAAAAAATAAATAAAATAAAATAAAAGTGCACCAGGGCCTGGGCTTTCCCCTATGATAAGCCTTATTTCTCAGCCACATGTGTTTTCAAAGAGCTGACCTGTTGAGATGCTGCAAGATACCCAGGCTCCCTTTATGCAGGCCAAAGCTACTCAAGCATGTTAGCACATGGAAGATCCTGAGAAGTCCCATAGTTGCAAAATCGCCAGTCGGACCCTATTTACTCCTGTGTTCCCCAAACACATGAACGAGATGCAGTTGGTGTGTATAACACCCATTAACATGCAGCCTAACCCGATTTGGTGACTGCTTTTGTGCAAATCCATGCCCTTAGCCAAACTCTCTCATCTCTGTGCCTTTGCTTACGCTGTTCTTGCCATCAGAGAGGCTCTTCCCTGCGCTTCCTTATCTCCATATCCTTCTCATCTTTCCCCAAATCCCACTCATCCTTCATGCTCCCAGGAATCTCTTTCTTCTTTGAAACCCTCCTCCAGGATTTTTTTTCTGCCCCTGTCTTGGGCTACATATTGCTTTCCCCTTGTTTTATCACCATATGCATGCATGTCTAACTCTAGCACCTGCTTGGCCTGGTGCTCATTTAGCCTCTTCTTGTAGAGACACAGCAGAGCCTAGTGCTGAGTTGTAGGCTTGGAGCCAGACCCCTGGGGGTGGATCTCAGTTCCACTATCGACTTGGACAACTTACTGAACTCTGCGTCTCAGTTTCCCCATCTATAAAACAGAAATGACATCAACAACTCTGTTTCAAGGATTGAGTCAGTTACTGCATGTGTGATACTTGAGGCTGTGCCTGGTATGTAGTAAGCACTCGGCACATATTAGCTAGCGTTGTAACCATCGGTTTTGTTCTACAAGAATTTCCTCATCTGTAAAAGCGGGGCTGATTCTTGTAAAGCATCTAGCACAGCTCCTTGCACAGAGCGGGTACTCACAGAACAACAAAGCTGATAAGGGAGTGAATGTCTTTAGTCCAAGGTTTTCCCCTGTAGCTTTTATGCCAGCAGGGGATGAAGGAGTTGATCGAAAACCTAGGCTGTGTGGTTTAATTGTCTGTTAGTGGGACTGAGCGCTGTGGGCACAGCCTGCCTCTAGGTGTCTCTATCCTGATCCAAGGTCTGGAATTGTGGATTCCCAGACCTGGCAAGCCAGAGGGGGCCTGAGAGAGCTGTCAGTCCTCTCATCCGAGGCCTCACTGAGAGAGCACTACATCCTGAGAGAGGAAGGGACTGGCGGACTCACACAGATCATGACAAGGCATGGGTGAAACCCCAAGCCTCCTGTCGTCCAGGCCAAGGCTTTTTAAAACTAGAGTATACTGGAAGTTTCCATCGTTAAAGCTAGACATCTGACAAGATCCCAAATTCCATGGAAAAATACTAAAATGATAATAATGGGAGCCATCATTTCTGGCCACTTACTGGGCCCAACACTTGGCATGTATAATCCCAGGGGTACTCAGTTACCCTGGGTGCTGTGCACAGTTACCATCAGATCCGTTTGACCAATGAGGAAGCGAGGCTCAGAGAAGCAGAGTGATTTGCCCAAGACCACACAGTAAGTGGCAGAGTCAGAGTGATGACCCCCCACCAGCCTGACCGCATAGCCCATGCTGTTAACTAGACATCACTTAAGCCTGTTTGACAGGTAGGGAAACTGAGGCCCAGAGGTGCTGGCATCCTTGGCCCTTCTCTCATATTTCTGTCAATCAGTGTATCCTCCTGGGAGGCGGAGGCAGCAGGCAGCGGGTGTTCCCAAGATGTGTTTCCGTCCCATACGGGAGAAGGAAGCATCTATTTTTACAGCTGAAACTGCTTTCCTGTTCACTTGGGCGTTTCTGGCTGGGCAGGTCTTCTGTTGGAGCCCTCTGCAAGATGAACTTTCTCTCCCAGGTGTCTTGCCAGGCCCTCCTCAGTCCAGAGGGATGCAAAACAGCTGAAGTGGAAGTTAGGCGTGATGCAGAATTGGATCTTAGCGTCTGTAAAATTTCCTGGCGCATCCATTTGGGGGCGCAGGGTGTTAGATGACTGCAGATTAGCGCCAGGAGCTGCAGGAGATCAGGTGTCAGATCAGGATCGAGAGGGAGAGGGAGAGGGAAGCAGTGAGTGAGCCGGTGATGGCCAGAGAGGGCGGATGCTGATGCTGATGCTGAAGTCATCTCTGCCACCCCATTCTTCAAGCACACATTGTCCTCCGGAAATGGAAGTCGTGGTAAAAGGATGCTAGGCCTGCACTGAGCGGTGTTACCTTCCTACTCTTTTTATTTTGGAAAATTTCAGATGTACACAAAATGAGAAGAAATAGTATAGGGAACCCCAGTTTCACCAATGATCTGCCATTCTTGTTTCACCTGCCCTCACTTCGTTGGTGGTGGGGGGTTAGGGGAGTATTCTAAAGCAAATTCTAGACATTGGGGATCCTTTCATCTATCAATACTTTGATGTGTATAGTTGTCTAATCCTCATAATGAGTCATAAAGCATGGAGCCCTTCACCCCCATTTTACAGATAAGGAAACCGAGGCTCCCAAAGCCAAACTGGGCTCTTCCCAAGGCCATGTAGCCAGTGAGAGTGAAAGCCAGATCCAAGCCTTAGTTTACTCTTAACCACTCTCTGTCCTTAGTAAGCCCATTTTAATTATACATATTTGTTCAACAAATATTTTTGAGCATCTTTTATGTGCCAGGGGTGGCTCTAGATGCTGGTGATACAGTGTAGACCAGACAGACAAAAACACCTGTTCTCATGGTGCTGACATTCTAGTGAGGAAATAAAAATAGATCCAAGTAAAGATTACGTCAGGTGGAGACAAGTGCCGTGAAGAAAACGAAAGCAGGACAAGGGAATAGAAGGTTGAGTGGGAACAGAGGGAGGGCAACTCTGAGAAGCAGAGGCCTGAATTAAAAGGAGGGAACAGCCATGGGATATCAGGGGAAGAGCACTCCACGCTGAAGGAATAGCATGTATAAAGCCCCTAAGGCTAGAATGAGCTTGCTGCGTTTCAGGAATAGCAAGGAGGCCAGGGAGGCTGGAGTGAAGGGAGACAGGCAGTAGGAGAGTTAAGAGAGGTCAGGACCAGACCGAATAGAACATGCTTCATTAAGTACCTGACACTGAGCATGTCAGGCCGTGGGATATGATTACGACTGTATATACTGTCTCATTTACTTCTCATCACAGTTCTGCGAGGTGGGAACTGTTGTTATACCTATTAAACAGATGAAGAAACCGAGTCTCAGAGAGGTGAAGTCATTTGCCCTAGGTCACACAGCGTGTAAGTGCAGAGCCAGAATGGGAGTCCAGGCCTCTAAATGCTGCAGCGTCCTCATCACTGCTTTCCTCCTTCCATTCTGGCCCCTGCAGTCTCTTCACCCATAGAAGCCTAGTGAAGCAAATCCTCTTTGCTCCTGCTCCGAACTTTTCGGTGATTCCCATCGCCCTTGGAATAACGTCGAATTCTTCACTCACGAGGCATAGCGTTTCCTGGACCGCTTCTGCCTCTCCAGCCTCATTCTGTACCATCTTCTCCTTCCTTATGGGCTGCAGCCACAGTGGGTCTTCTTTCTGGGCCTCATCTGCACCAGCTTCTTCCCTACCTCAGGGCCTCTGCCTTGTTGTTCTCTCGCATTAGAGCGACGTCCCCCTGCCTCTGCTTTGTTCAGGTTTCCCCTGCAGTCTCACCTCCTCAGAGAGGCCTGTCTCAACCGCCCCAATCTAAAAGCAGTTCCCCCTCAGTCTCTATTATGGCGCCACCCTTGTACGTTCCCTCGCGCTCCTAGCCGTTTCTAGATTTGTTTCCTGACTTCAGACCAGTCTTCCTCACTAGGATGTAAGCTACATGAGATAGGGATTGTCTCTGTCTGTTTTTACTGCTAGGCCTCCTGGGACCTTAGCACAGGGCCTGACAACATTGGCTGGTTAAGAATATGTTGCCTGAAGGAGGGAACAGGTGGGTACCCGGATCCCCATTTCAAGGAAGAAGCTCAGAGCCACGAGAGCAGAGTTGTGCCCTAACTACTGCATAGTCCCTCAGTGGCCAGGGCCATGACCACGCCATAAATCCCAGCCCATCGCGCTGACGTAAGGACCCCTAAAATACCAGGAAGTCAAAAATAGTGTCCACTGGGGTGGGGAGAATCGGCCAAGAAAACCTAGAATTTGTACTTAAAATTATGGCTACACGAAATGAGCAGGCAGCCAGGAAACACGACATGATCAGTGCCACACATTCTCAACCAGGGTTTGGTGCGGAGGGTCCGACTCAGGGTCGGGTCCCGCCAAAGTGTTCTTCATTGCACGAGGCCGTCTGGTACTGTGGGTGAAGACACAGGTGGACTCAGACTATGACCTTGGCCAAGTGGCTGTTCCTCCCTGAGCCTCAGTCTTGTCCTCTGTGGAATGAGGTTGGTGACGTCTTTGTCATGCTGGGTCCCTGCAGAGGTTTGGGGAGACCTATCATGCGCCTGGTAATGTTGGTGCTCGATGCTTGTTAGCCACTATCACTACTAGTGTTACTGTTGTATAGTCATCATTTCATGGTTTGAGGCTTGAAAGAGCAAGTGGAGACTCACCAGGAGATTTGGAACTTACTGTACTGCCCCTTTGGGCCTCCGTTCCTCCTTCCGGGAAGCAGAGGCTCAGTTGGGCTGCTCCTGCAGGGCCCTCCCAGGCCTAATGCTCCATCGGATACCCGTCTCATCCTTCCTCTTGAGGGCACTCCAGAGCCCCTCCCTAGCAGGGCAGGCAGTAAAATGGGTTACATTCCTGAATACAAATTCAGGATGTGCTGCTTACTGGCTGTGTGTTCTGGAGCAAGTGTTTTCCCCGCTCTGAGCCTCAATTTCCTCATCTGCAAAATGGAAATACTACTACTGTTTCCTCTTACATGGGGACTATTGAGGGTTAAGAGAATTAAGAGTGTGGAAAGTACTTTTGCGAGTTGCAAAAAGTGCTATAAAAGGCATCAGTGAATAGTGTCAGCTTGGGGGAAAATCTCGTCCGGAGACTGTTTGCTATGGCAGCAGAGTGTGCTGAAGCCTTGGCAAACGTTGTTTAATAAATGCATGTCGCTTTTAAGGGGGCCTTTATCTAAGCTGGAAAAATGTGTGTGCATCCTTGGCAGCCTAAGAATCCAGAAGCCTGAGCTGGAGGGGACCCTGTTGCTTGTACAGGAGCTCTAATGGCAGACGACGGCAGTAGCAGGTGTCTGTGTTTGACTCCTGCCTCTGCCCTTTCCTCGCCTCTCAAGGTATCAGCTTCTCATCTGTAGGAAGTCGGGATGATGACAAGAGCACTGGCCTACTAAGCTGTTGTAACACATAAATGAGGGTTTCTTGTTATCTGGTCTTATCCACACAAGTCAGGGGCCCGTCCTAGAGGAGCAGTTGGGCCTGGAAGCACTTGGGATCTTAGCCTCTCCAGGCCTCAGTTTCTCCCTCTGCAAAATGGGGAGGTGGGAAGAAGGCACCAAGCGCCGTGGATGGTGGGTTGGTGTCCCTGCATGCTCTCTCAACCTCATCCGGTCCCCCCAGGCCAGGTACATACGAAGGGTGTTCACAGCACACACATATTAATAATTGTTTCCCTCCTGCTGTGCAAACAGGGCCACACTGCAAGCATTTCTTCATCACCTCCAGGTTCAGTCTAAACACAGCAAACACTCACTAGGGTCTTTGTCCCTCTCTGCCTCCCAGCCTCCTTGCCAGCAGGATGCTTAGCCTGCTCACCCTCACCAGTCCTGCTCCAAGTGGTCTCGTGCACACATGAGGGCAGGGCTGGTTCTGTCTCAGAGAGAATTCTTAGCTTCTCAGGCTTAAGGGTGTGATGCGTCCTCCCCGTCATCTTGAAATGTCCGCTGTGTGGTAACAGCTGCTCTGCACCGAGCGCTTCCTCTGTGCTAGGCACGATGCTGAGATCCTCACTCCCATTGGTCCTTTTCATCCTTAGAGCAACTCTAGTTATCGTTATCATTATTATCATCATCTCCATTCTACGGATGAGAAAACAGAAGTTCAGAGGGGTTTAGACATTTCTTTGGGCCTGTGAAGTGACAAAGTTGAAATCCAAACAAAAACATACGTTCAACAAATGCCAGGTACTGGTAAAACCTGGAGGGTAGCGCAGGGAACAAAACTAAGTGCCTGCTGTCAAAGGGCTTATAAGTAATCCAGGGTAGGAAGACGGACACTCAAGAAATTAACAAATACATGTTGCGTTGGGTGGCGTGTGCAGAACAAGGGGCTCGAGGGAGTAGTGTTTTATACTGCATGGCCAGGGCAGACGTCTGAGGCCTGAAGGAGGTGAGGGAGCCAGTGTGTAGATATCCAGGGGCTGAGAATGCCAGGAGGAGGCAATGGCAAGTGCAAAGGCCCTGCAGTGAGCAGAGAATCCCGCATCTCTGAAAGCAAGGCCCTAAGGTCCTGGACACCACGGAAGGGTTCCAGGTCTTACTCTGAGTGCGGTAGGGGCTGTGGGAGGGTTTTGAGCAAAGGAAGGGTTTTGTCTCAGGTTTCAAAGGCTCCTCTGGCTGCTGGGGGAGTATATGTTGGAGAGAGGTGAAGTGGAAGCAAGAAGTCCAGTTTAGAAATTGCAATAAGGATCCAGGAGAGGAATGATGGTATAGGAGAGGTAGTCAGGAGAGGTCAGAGTTTGGATAAATCTTGAAAGTTGAGCTGGCAGGATCTACTATTAGATGGGACATAGGGGAGAGAGGGGAGTTGAGGAAATACACAGTTCTCAGTCCAGCTCTTCTGATCACTGACCGTCTGACCTTGGGGAGCGAGATGGTGGTATACCCTTGATTACAGGTGAGAAAGCAGAGGCTTAGAGAAAAGTGACATTGCCAAGTCACTCTGCTAGGGATAAGACATACGGGTCTTCTCACCCCAGAGCCTGAGGTATAGGCTGTGTTGCCACTTAAGCAGTTTACCTGCTACCTGGAGGGGCTACAGGGCCTGCACTTTCCCTGCAAGGATGTGGCCTGGTACCCAGTTCCCTGAGTTGCCTGGAGTTGGAGAGCCTGGGCCTGCTGGGCCCACTCCCACCTTATTTACAGGGCCACATGCGTTCCCATTTTTGCTGGCTCCAATGCAGGTGACAATTTCTACCGCAGCACCTGGTTTGTCTCCACAATGGGTTTGTACACCGGTGGCAGTAGACTGCTCCCAGTGGTGTCCTGCTGTTCAAGTGGCAATGGAAGCCATCGTTCAGCATGCCAGGTTAGCCCATCCTAGGCTGCCCTGTCCCAGCTTGCTCACAGCCAACAAGCATGTCCCACGAACTCTGCCCTGGTCTCTGGATTGTCCAGAGCCCTTTTCTCTTTTACACCTTTGCTCATGTGGTTCCCCTCTCCTGGAATGTTTTCCTCCCTCCCCAGCCTCTGTCAGACTTCGAGACTTATCTTAGGGGCCACCACCTCCAGGAAGTCTTCTCAGTTCCCACCCTTTTTCCAAGACTCCGTCCCCAAGCTTCTACTTGCTCACTGATTTCCCTGCATTTGGCCATTGCCCATGCCCAGGACTCTGCCCCACAAAGGCAGTGACCTGCCTTAGTCAACTGTGCCCTGTGGCGTCTAGGATAAGGGCTGGCAGCAGAGTGAGGTTTGAGAGGGCAGGAATGAATCAGTCTGACTCCAAAGGAAAATCAATGCGTGGCTACAACTTTCAGAGCCCTGGAATACCTGCTTTGGAGCTTCACGTTCCCTTGGGAACTACAGAGTCCACATAGCCATCCACCCATCCATCCCATGCAGCCTCCTCCATGAATCAGCCCGGGGACCATCTGTCCCCGCCCAGGGTCATGAGCTTCCGCAAGGCTGACCTCTTCAGCACTGGGCCCTGTAGTCACATATAGTCAGTAGGTATCAATAAAGGTTTGAGCCTCCTCTCAAGGGCAGGACCCTGTGCCAGGTGCCATGCAGAGCCGTGCCCACCAGGAGCTGATGACAGACTTGAGGAAAGCATCTCGCTTGCCCACCTTCTTCTTTACACCCTCGTGCATGGAAACTCGCACATGCCAGGCACGTTCACAGCTCGGCGTGTGGACACACAGGGGGCATACAGACAGTGGTCCCCACACATGCTGTCATCCCTGCTCCCCAGCGATGTCAGCACACCCTCTCACTTAACACTCGTGTGTACACCACGGCCCTCTCACACATGCCCTCCCTGCACACACACCCTCTGCACACACACACATGTGTACACATCCCACTCGTGCTGTTTCTCTTCTCACAGACACATTCACACGCTCACGCCCCTCCTAGATATCTGCTCGTACGCTCGGGCACAGACACATCCTCTCGTGCCATTGACATGCTCACACACACCCAGGCCACCCATGATTCATGAGGGGTGTGAAGTCTCCTGCACACAGTTCACACCCATCTTGTCCTTGTTCGCTGGCGCCCATTCACACACACTCCGAGCTGCCCTGTCGCACATGACTGCACACATGCTTCATCTTGTGCACACGCTCACATGTGCACGTATCCCCTGGGGCCCACCCATGCATATGTGGCACTCGGCACACTCAAGCACATGTGTACACCCATGACACACTCAGGCACGTGTGTACACACTCGCACATCGGCTTTCTTTCATTCCTGTGTGCATACTCTCATCTGCACTCCTGCGCTCCACATTCTCACACACGGCCATCAAATCATACCCCAGACGATGCCAAAGGCAGCACATGATGAGGTGCTGCTGGGTGTGGGGTCTGATAAACCAGCAGCCCCGAGGACGGGCAGTAATGATCGTGGTCAGGGAAGGGGATGCTGAGTGGCCCCTGCTAGAGTCTCATTCGAGCCATCTTGGGATGCTGAGCCTGGCACTGCCAGAGCTCTGGCCATAGCCTCCTTCCCAGTCCCTGGGCTCCTTGAGTTTGTGGAAACCTGAGGGGTAGCCTCCATCCTGTCCCCCAAGGCCCTTGCTCTGGTGACTCACTGCTTCCAAGGGATGGGCAGGCCCCCACGTGTCAGTGAGTGCCGGTGTGGGCAAGGCTGGCTCTTGGGAATTGCACATTTCAGCTTCATTCTCTGCACCCCGATGAGGCAGGCTTCTGGAGGAATCACACCCAGGGATTACAGTGGCCCTATTTCCCTCCCAGCAAGTGTCAGTTCTAAGTTAGTTTTTTCCATTAGAAAAGTATCATTCAATTTTCTGATGAAAATTGTTTTTCTTTTTTCTTAATCTCAAAAACCAGCTGTGACTATTGGGGGTGGGGAAATCAAATATATTTGTCCACGCCCAATGGTCAGTTCTCAGCCCCATCTTACTGCATCTCTTATGCCTTCCTTGGACTGTTCATGGAAAATAAGGAAGACAGGTGGTGGGAGCAGCGGGTCACTGGGAGTTGGTGGGAGATGGGGTCAGAGATGCCAGCAGGAGCCACTTGTCTAAGAGGTCGAGGTTCATTCTAAATTTGATTTATTTATTTAAAGTCTATCTTCTCTGCCGCTGTGCAAGCTCCACGAAGGGACACAGCCATTCCTTAGCCCTTAACTCAGAGCCTGGCGCATACCACATTCCAATAATTCATCCCTGTCCGCTCCTGTGCTATGGGCTCCTGCATCATGGGGACACTGAGTTCCTCTTAGAATAGGTACACAGAACAGGTACCACTCACTGTGCTGACTTCTCTCATTAGAAAACTCATTCATAGGTTTTATTTCATTAATTTAATTTTTTTCAAAAGCAATAAATGTTCTCCACAAAAAAAAAAAAATAAATAAAAGAGGCTTCAATATACTGTTTACTATGAAGTAAAAAGAAAACGTGCCCACTGTAGTCCCATTTCTCAGATGTAACACACATCAACATTATGGCATTTATTACTCTAGACCTTTTTCTCTAGACATTTGATTGGTCAGTCAGTCTGCAGATATTTATTGAGAATCTACTCTGTGCCAAGCACTGTATCAGCAGCTGTGGAAAATAGCAGTGAACAAAACAAACTTCTAAGAGGGAAGTTTCATTCAAACGATGAACATATATGTAACGCACATTGTATGTATAGATTTTTCTTATTACAAAGAAAATATGTAAATATTCTTTAATATTTATCCAGTTTAGAAAATCTGAAAAATCCCCAAAATGGAAGAGAGAGAAAAAAAAAAGAAAAACTCATTGGCTTTAGATTCATTATCCAACGAGAGTTGTGTTTTATAGCTTTGTATAATACTTTGCAATTGTTTATTTGCATATAGTTTTATTTTATTTTACAAAGTCATGAGCATACTGAAAACATAGTTTTTCCTTCTTTTTTATTGCACAGTAGTGCAAACAGAAAACATAAAAACAAAATCCCTCGTAAATCTACTACTTGCAATTAATCACTGCTAATCTTTAATATCATATACACATTTTTTTTTTCAAAATTCGAAGTTTGGGATCACTCTGAAAATATCACTCAGTAACTGACTCTGAATTTCTAATATATCTTTGTGTTAACAATTGCAAATCTACGCCAGCATTTTCTTGGCTATAGATTTGGTCATCAAGTGGGTTCCCCATCATGGGATCGACCAGTCTCCTTTTCTTGGCTATTAGGATATTTCTAATTTTCTGTTTTTTATAAGAACACACGATCAAATGAAGCAAAATGTTGCACATATCCTTAGTCATCTGAGTATGATTTTACATTGTTTTCATTCACTCAGATTGTAACTACATCAAAGCACTGACCCCATTTGTCTCTGATGGTATTCTATGAGATTATTATTTTGTTTTTATACTTTTCTGTTTTCTCTAAATGCTTTGCAACAACAGGTTTTATTTGCATAATCACAACACCCTTCGAAATTATGCCATGCAAAAATTTCCAGATTACCACAGTTTTCATGTTGATGGCTTTTAATGACTACCTGTAATTCCATCTAGGGGATAGGCCAAGATTCACTTAACCATCCCCTATCTTTGGTTGTTTAGGTTTTTCCCCCAACTTTTTCAAGTTCCTTAGGCAGGAACCCCATTCCAAACAGCTTTCACACCTTTGGCACATCCGGCCAAACTGCCTTCCATGAAGGATGTTCCAATTTCCACTCCCACCAGCAGTACGTGAGAATGCCTGCCCAGCCGCCATCCTCTCCCGGAGATGGACCCTTGGACAGTCACTCTCTTTGCCAGGAGGGTGGGAGAGAGCAGGAAAATGGTTTTGTTGGCATTGCCAGCATGATGGCTCCCCGGCCCAGAACCGCAAGAATGAGTTTTAACAAGCCCGGTTCCCAGAACAGAACCTGCAGAGAGAAAGAAAAGCAAGCTAGCAGGGAAAAACTCTCTGCTGGAAAAAAAAAAAAACCACACATACATAGATTAAAATAATATTTGGCACTTACGTTGCACTTTAAAATTCTTCAAACGCTTTATAAACACTAGCTAATTAATTAAGCCACCTAAATCTGGCTGCAGTTGGTGCAGAGAACTTTAAAAAGTGGGGAGGGGCAGCCCTACACAGCTCCAGATTCGATTGTCGCCCGCCCGGGGTGTGATTGCAGGCCTCCGGCTGCACCACAAGAATAGCCCTGCTCCGACACACCGCATGCCTGATTCCACAGCCTCCTCTCCTGCTCACACCACTCCCCTCACAACGGCTGACTCACAGCCCTGTGTGGTGTTATCGATAAGGATAATAATAACTGCCATGTATTACAGGCGTCTTCTGTGGGCCAGGCACAGTCCCAGGCTCCAGGCTTGCCCCGTCACCTGGATGTCCCTGTAGCAGCTCCATTCACAGACAAGGAAAGAGGCTCCGAGAGGGGATTTGCCCGGGAGCAAGTAAAAGCCGCACCCCCCCCTTCGTTCATTCATTCCTGCATTCATTCAACATGTCAGCATGTATCTGTGAAGGGCCTGGTGTGTGCTAGACATTGTAGGCAGGGAGTTAGAAACACTCCCTTGTGGATCCTACACCTTGGATGGAGGGACATGACAATCTAGAGAAAAGTAAGTGATATATCTATGATCATAATAGGAACAGAACTCAGAATTTAACCAGCACCTCTGGACCAGGCACCTATGTCCAACTGAGTCATAGCCCTCATGACTATCGTGGTGGGGTGGGTGGCAGTACCTCGCTTTACGGAAGGTGGAGTGGAGGCCCGGGAGGGCGGGTGCTGAGCTGGCGAAGGGGAAACCCCTGCTCTCCTCAGGCCCGCTGGCCCCAGCCGGTTCTGCCTCCAGGCAGCATTTCCAGTTCATCCAGTCTCCACGCCAGAATACAGATCCACTGTGAACGTTCCTGACTGGATGCTGTTGGCAGTTGCTGGTACTGCCTCAGATGTCTCTGGGTCACTGCCAGCCTCTTTTGGCCTTGTCCGTGTGCCTCTCACACACCTGGCCACCAACTCCACATGTGTCCCTGTCCTCTGTGTGCTCTGGTTTCTTTCCTTCACCGGTGAGGGTCAATCCATCCTCAAGCTGTCACTCTGCCTTTCCACTCACCTGCCATGAGAGCCCGGGGATCCCTGGCACGAGAGTCAGGGCTGCGACAATAGGCAGGTAGATGAGACTGGGCTTGCCTGCAGTAAGGGCAAGGAGTCTAGGGGCCTCCCTTCCCTCTGGTGCTCGGCCCCTACCAGTGGGTGGTCCCAGGCCACGGGCTGGTGGGCAAATTTACACAGTCCCTCTCCTCCTCTGCTCTGCAAAGCCAGAGGGGGCAGGGGGCTGCTCAGGGCATCAGCTGCAACCCTGTCTTATGTGCCAGGGAAAGGTGGCCTAGGTCAGGACAGGACAAGGTCACATCACAGGTCAGTGGAGCACCCAGCCAGGGATGATACGGTCTGCCTGCACCTAGGCTGCCGCCACTCCACATCTGTCAGTTTCTCACTGTCTCCATCTGCCTCTCCTACTGTCTGTCTCTGCGGTTCTCGCTCCTCCTCCTCCTTTCCCCTCTCTCTCTGTTTCTCCAAAGTCTTTATAATATCCTTTCTCCCAATCCCCCCACCTTGCTCAGAATCCGAGCCCTGGGGTGCCTTGCTCTGAGCACCTGCAGCACACCTCACAGCAACTTCACCTGCCTCTTTACCTTCCTCTGCCTGTGTCCTCCCGCCTATCCCTTATCTTCTCTACCCAGAGCCCTGTCTGATGTGCTTCAGCCCTCTCCAGTTTGGGTCTCGGTCCTCCCCCTCCACTGACCTTCATGACTCCTTCCAGATGCCCCTACCTGAGAGCCCTTAAGGCCTGAACTGGTTCCATCTCCTGTGTGTCCTCGGCATCCAGCACAGGCCTGGCCTATAGGACCATCAGCAAAGGTTGATAGAAATAAAATTCGAGCAACAGACCCTCTTCATTTATTTATCATATAATGACAGTAGCTTCTCCTATGCCCAGCTTGGACTGAAAGCAGAAGGCTAAGAGGTGTTTATCCACCTTGTAGATAAGGAAACGGAGACTCAGAACCAATGGATAAATTAAGTCACATGTGAATAGAGAGTGAGTCAGCTTTCACACTCTGTCAGACATCTCCGAAGACCAGCCACTTCTTTTGACACTGTCCTGGCCCGGCTTGTTGGGTGGTCCTAACAGAGATCTATCAAAACAGGGTCATTTAACTATTCGACAGATGAGATTAAGGTTCAGAAAGCAGTAAGGGCAGTGCTCACATGTGGTGCTTGGCAGTTTTAAGCGCACATGCAGGAAGCCCTGTCGGCTCGTCTCAGTGGCCCAAGTGATGGCCAAAGTCATGTAACAGTACGCCCTGAGCCAGGGTTCGAACCCAAGTCCTTCTGCTTCACTATCCGCATCCTGGACGAGGTCCACCTGCTGATTACAGCTTCCATGCTCAGGGCCTGCTTCCTGGGCCAGCCTGAAACTGATCTAAACTATCGTAGAAGCACCCACACACCATGCTGCCACCCACCGCTGAGCCTTCGCCCAGGCTGTCCCTCCGTCAGGAACACTGTGCCCCTTACTTCCTGGTAAGTCAGATTTGAATTCGAATTCCAGCTCAGGCATGACTCTTCCAGAGAGAGCTTAGCCACTCACACCCACTCTCTGCCATGTCATTTAACCTCTCTGTGCCTCAGTTTCCTCATATGTAATAGGCTCTCACATTACAGGTTCATTGTGAGGGTTCTATATGATGATACATGCAGCGTGCTGAGCTCAAGGCCTGTTAATGGTTCAGCTCGGTCACTGAAAGTCGTTACTGATAAACACTTGACAAAACCTAAAGGATCGCCTATGGATAAAAAATATAACCCCTCTGTGTTTCCCTCCAGGAGAGGCTGCTGAGAAGGAGCTGCAGGTGATTCAGCCGGACAGGTCGGTGTCAGTCGCAGCTGGAGAGACGGCCACTCTGAACTGCACCCTGACCTCTCTGCACCCCGTGGGACCCATCCGGTGGTTCAAAGGGACAGGGCCAGGCCAAAAGTTAATCTACAGATTCCAAGGAGGTCACTTTCCCCGAGTAACAAATGCTGCAGACATAAAGGGAACCACCATGGACTTATCCATCCGCATCAGTAACATCACCCCAGCAGACACCGGGACCTACTACTGTGTGAAGTTCCGGAAAGGAGACCCTGACACTGTGCCGTTTAGGTCTGGACCGGGCACTCAGCTCGTTGTGAGTGGTGAGTACGGGGTGGGTCCTTCGTCCCTGGTGTGTGACAATTCAATAAGAACACCATTCATTCTCTGAGCAGCAACTAAGAATCAGGGGCACAGTGAGTGCTTAAGGTCATGACCTGATTCATGGTCTGATTTCGCTCCTTCTACAGATCAGGGACATTGAGGCCAGGAGAGGTCGTGCTGTTTGCTCAGCCCCACAGCTGGTATATGGTGGAAAAGTTGGAATCCATGTCTGCCTGGCTCCCCGGCCCTTGCCTTTTCTAAACCAGTCCGGCCCTTTGTTCCCAGGGATGAGGGGGCTGAGAGTCTGAGCGACTTGCCTGTCACAAGGCCAGACCTCACTCCCGCCTCCAGAGAGTGCTCTCCTCAGGGTGCTGAGGCTTCTCCTCAGAGACACTCACTGAGCACCTGCGTGCCAGGCTCTGCTCTGGGTGCTGTGGCCGCAGCAGTGAACGAGGCAGGCGTAGACTTCTCCCACAGAGCTTCGTGCTCTTCCCTCCGCTGAGGAGAAACCCATCCCGGGTAGGAAAAGGGAGAATGTGTTTCTTCATTTCACCTTCAGAAACATCAGACTGAGAAGAAATTCCTAAGAGGCACAGACGCACTGCTTACTCTGACATCCCGGATGGGAGGAGGTGCCCAGAGGTTGGGGTCACTGTGCATATGTCCAGGAAACCCTCCTATGGTTCAGGGACCAACTCACATAGTCACTGAAGACTCTAGGCAGAGCTAGGTCATCTCAGAATGTCCCTCACCCATGGAAGAGGTTAGGGGTCACCCCATTAAGGCGGCAACGTCGTTTCTGCCAGAGGCCAAGGATCCTGAATCTTGGAATGAAAGCACACAAAGGACCTTTAGACCATCCAGCCCAACCTTGAATCTGTGTGGTCTTGGCCCAGTTTCCATGAAGTCCTGTTTCCCCATTCAGGTTTCTGCGAGGATAGGAGAGAATGTCTAGAAAGCCTTAGGTCTGGTGGTATCAGGGTATTACCGGGCATGCAGCAGCTGAGAGCATGGGCCCATCTGCCTCCTGGGTCACATCCCAGCTCCGTCACTTTCCAGCTCTGCTATGTCTGGACAGTCACCCTCCACACTGGGCCTCAGTGTCCTCATCTGTCAGTGACAGCACTGATCTCACGGGGCAGCTGCAAGGACTGAGTGAGTGAACATGAAGTGCTTAGAGCAGTGCCCGGCATGCAGC
The DNA here is from genome assembly GCA_003508835.1 of Eonycteris spelaea. NCBI lineage: Eukaryota > Metazoa > Chordata > Mammalia > Chiroptera > Pteropodidae > Eonycteris > Eonycteris spelaea. The sequence goes on from PUFA01000110.1 coordinate 151,426, forward strand.
AAATGTGAGCTATGATGTGCCAAAGCCATAAGACCTTGACCAGGACATGTTCTTCCCCAGGCCTCGAATATTAATGGGTTGAGAGTTGGGTTCGATGCCTTTAACCTTGGCTGCTCATTAGAATCATTTGGGAAACGTTGACCAGGTACCCAGACCCTCGTTCCACTCTAGAAATTCTGATTTAATTGCCCAGACACGGGCCTGGCAGCTGATTTTTTTTAATATGTAGAGGACTTGAAGGCACAGCCAGGGCAGAGAGCCCTGAGCGAGTTGCTCCCTGAGGTCACAGAGGAAAAGTTGTATTTTTTTTCCCTCGGCAGAGGTGGCTCCCTCTGCCCCTGGGGCCACAGTGACTACTTTTAGGGCTTTGGGTGCATCAGAATAGCATGTGCCTGAGACAGTTCATGGGCGCTCAGGAAAATGAGCCTGAGTGGAGCGTCAAGGACACCGTCCCACAGAGCAGACCTGGACTGAGAGTGACCTCTTGTCCCCTGCAGCCCCAAAGAGGGGCAGCCTGGACATCCCGTACAGATCTGAATTCCACTGCGGGGGATGCCTTCCCATCCTTATACACGTATGTGTCTAAACAGGCACTCGGATCCCTGCACATACTCACTGCTCAGCCCCAGAGCCCTCCCTGCCGCAACACACCAAATCGTCACTGCTGAAACCTGTCCTCCCTGCTTTCAAAATGCTTCCAGGTTCTTTAAAGAGCTAACCTGCATGGAAATACCTGTGATCTCACGTGTGTTTTGAAAGCCAATTCACCAAACCTGTTTCCTGAGGAGATGATTAAAAAAGGAGGGAGAGAACCACAATTTGGTGGTTTCTCTGCTTTTTTTTCATTTGCATTTTGTATGGAAGCTGCAGGGAGCAGGATTTGAGACTTTCCTTGGTGTTTCTACTATGCATTTACTTTGCCTTCTTACAGCCCAAAGAACAACCAAGTACTCTCAGAACAAGTAAGACCAGGTCTTATGATAACAATGATAGCTGTTAGTTATTAAGCATCCACTATATGCTAGGCTCTGTGTTTCATACACATCTTCACTCCTCTTACTGGGTGGTGTTTTGACCCACACTTTGTATTGAAACAGACACAGATCAAGGATAAAAAACAGAGGTGCTAAAATCAATCAGTCCTGTGTACAGTGAGATGAGCCCTACCCTTTACTCACTGTGTGCCCTTGGCCAAGTGGCATTCCTCCCTGAGCCTCCCTGCATAAGTGGGACCACACGGTGCCTCCCTCACAGGGTGGTGGGAGGATGAAGAGCTGAGGACACAGAGGGTCAGCCCAGCATCAGGCTCCCAAGACGCTCTCAATAAGTGGTAACCGATCCCAGCATCTCATCCCCGTAGGGGCATCCAGCTACTGGTGTTCTTATGACTGCTTATTCAAGTGACACACTTATATCCTCAAACTGTTCGATGACTTTTAAGTTAAATATTTAAAATGCAAATATTTGTCATATTCGCTGCATGCCCATTGTTACAGAAGGTGTTGGATAATAATTAACAATTTAGAATACCCTTAGGACCCTTCTATAGGGAGAAACTCCTTCACTTCGATTCATGTGTGTGCGATGTATTCAGGACACAAAAAGGAGTCCTGCCTGCTTCATAGGCCTGTGTCTGTCTCTTCTAAATTAATAACAATTAAGAAATGAACCGCTTTGGCTTTCTCAGCACTCAGTGATCTTTGTTTTCAACCCACAACTGACCCAACAGAAGAACCCTGAATTAGAAAACACCCCTTCACCCCCTCTCTCTTAAATTCAGCGATTGGCTCACATTAGCCCCTCCTGGAATATCTGTGGAAAGAATGAAAACTATGGAGTGAATCGATAAATTCCAGAAGGGAGAGCTCTGGATACAAATGAACTCTGGGTTCCAGATAGATCTGTGTTTGTTTATTTTCATGAAGCACTTCTGTTACAAAGGAAAAATGCTTCTGTTGCCTGACTAAACCTCACTGCAGCCCCAGGAATGAGAAATGCCTGCCGTCCCATTTCACAGATGGGACTGGGATTGTGCCCCAGTCGCATCTCTGGTTACCTGGCCAGCCTGGTTCCAGCTTTCACAGCCGTCCCGCTGTGCCACTGCTCCCCAGCTTTTCCTTCTGTAAACACTCCCTCTGAATTGAGGTCTCCTGGGGAGGTCACCTAGGAACAATTAATAGGAAGAGTGAGACCGATCAGTAATTTTGTTCCTGTGCTAGGCTTGGTGGGAAATCACCTGGCAGAGGAGAGAAAGTCGACTTTGAACTCAGGCCTGCAATGGCCTCTCTGCCCTGCTCCTACTCAGAGTTCACCTCTAGGGACCTGTGTATCCTGCTTTGTAAGATGAGGATGATGACCCCACCCTCCCAGCATTAGTAGAGAGATTTTAAAAATAACACATGAGAAGGTCCTTAACAGTGTTGCATGCTTATCCTCAGTGGTGATCATCACAAACACGTTTATTGTTCATTATGCTCCTTTTAAAGCCAAACCCTCTCCCCCCGTGGTATCGGGCCCCACGGTGAGGGCCCCACCCGGGCAGACAGTGAGCTTCACCTGCAAGTCCCACGGCTTCTCCCCCAGAAGCATCACCGTGAAATGGTTCAAAGATGGGAATGAGTTCCAAGCCTCCCAGACCACCGTGAACCCAGAGGGAGACAGCGCTTCCTACAACCTCTCCAGCACAGCCAAGGTGTCGCTGGTCCCAGGGATGTTCGCTCCCAGGTCATCTGCCAGGTGAACCATGTCACCCTGCAGGGGGGCGCTCTTCGTGGGACTGCCAACCTGTCTGAGATCATCCGAGGTAGATGCCCCTCACCACCTGCCCCAGTCCACACCTGGCTCCCACCCTCCAGGCCTGCTCCTCCCCCTGCTCTTTGCTCCAGGCCTGGACTTGCCTAGAATCTATTTCCTGACACTCCTTTCCATCATCGGGCACCTGGATGAGCTGTCACTCACTACTGTTTAATGGCCACGGCCAAGTGAACACCTACCACTCTGTAGGTAGTTTCATTGACTTTACAATAGCAACTCCAATTATTGAGCACCTACTGTAAGCCAAGCCCCTGTGTCCTTGATAATTTCATTTATTTTACTAAAGTTAATATGTTCCCACTGTATGCCAGGGGCTGTGTTTGTTGATTTCGTCACATTACCCTACTAGAAGCTACTGTTCCTTGGACACCAACTGTGCTCAGTGATTTCATTCCTATGCAAAGAGCACCCTCAGTGTCTGAGGGCCTGCTGCATGCCTAGCAGTGTCCCGGGTGAACCCTTGCTGTGGTGGGGGGAGCTAAGTTATGGAGCCCCCGCCCCTGTGATCAGTCTGTTCCATGAGGTCAGAGCCTCTGCGCTGTGCTGTTTCAGTTCCGCCCACCGTGGATGTTACCCAACACCCCTTGTCAGAGAACCAGGTGAACATCACCTGTCAGGCGAAGAAGTTCTACCCCCAGCGCCTACAGCTGACCTGGTTGGAGAATGGGAACGTGTCCCGAACAGAAACAGCCTCGGCCCCCACAGAGAATAAGGACGGAACCTTTAACCAGATGAACTGGCTCCTGGTGAATTTATCTGCCCATCGGGAGAATGTGATGCTCACCTGCCAGGTGGAGCACGATGGGCAGCCGGCAGTCACCAAAAACCGTACCGTGGAGGTCTCTGCTCACCGAAGAACCAAGCGCAATTGGACCCCCTGGTGAGGCTTCTACTACACTGACCCAGCTTTTAAAATTTTATCTTTATTTTTAATGTTAAAAGTAATAATTCGTGCTTATTGTAGAATGATCTAGAAGTCTATAGATAGAAAGCAGAAGCCCGAAGTTAGCTCTTGTCCCCCAAATCCCACCTCCAAGAGTGACCACAGGTAAAAGTTTGGTGCACATCTTTATAGATTTTTGACATCAACGCACATTCAAGACAGAGAGAAGGGAGGAGGGAGATGATCTGTTCACAACGTCCTGCCTCATGCTTTCTTCACCAGTTACTGCGTTCACCGTTCCATGTCTGCCTCCACCCGCCTCCTTGCTCTTTCTAACCGCTTCCTAGTGTCCCTGGCTGCCACTGCAAGCCTGCCACACGGGAATGGAGCAGGGGCATCAGGACGTGTGTACTTTTCTCTAGAATAATCACTGCTGCAATAAATGTCGTTGTACGTATTCTGTTACATGTGCAGCTATGTCTGTGGGCCCATTTCCCAGAGCATTTCTAGGCCAAAGGACATGCCCATTTAAGATGATGTCACGCTGCCACTCTCACGCGAGAGTAAAAGGCGTCAGTTTCATTTCCTCAGCCCCCTTCCAACCTGTTGTCAATATAGCTCTCTTCTTTCTTCAAAACAGCAGCACTATTTGGCATTTCGGTGCCGCTGTGGAATGTTCCATCACTGTCAGGACCCTGGCTATGCCTTATACAGCAGACCCTTTAAATGGATTAGAATAGAGGCCATTTCTTTTCTTCATGCAACCTCAAGGGAATCGGGAAGCTTGAAGACTTGGGGCCCTGTCAAGGTGTCCCTTTGATGTCCCCAATGCTAGTTTTCATAGGAGGAGCATTGCCCTGGGAGACAGGATGTGTGGACAAATCTCTGGCTTGGTCACAGGTCTGCTGGGTGACCTTGGAGAAGTCAGTGTCTCCCTCTGGCCTCTCCTCTTGCTTACGGCAGTGTTGAAGGAAATGGGCTTTCTGACTCTCAGCTTTGAGCCTCAGCTACTAGGGACCATGGCTTCTTCTGTAGCATTGTAGCTTCAGGAACAGGCACACAGCCTGGCATAGAGTAGGCCCTCAGGAAAGGATGACAGTAAGTTGGTTCGTTGATTAGGTAGTGGGTGGAATTAATCCTCAGAGCTATCCAATGAGGTAGAGATTATTCTTGGCCGCAATAACACGAGAGGAAGCCTGGGTGTAGAGTGGGGTTTAAATGCCTTGCTCATGGTCACTCGACTAGGGGCATTGATTTGAACTCGCGTTTTCATAGCTCAGAACCCTGGTCTCGACTATCCACTATGCTCTAGTGTGGGATCCTCTACCTGTGCCCTGGAGCCAGCCAAGTCCCCGTCTCCATTTCAGTGTCCTGGGTTCAGAGCTCCTGTGCCCAGGTCCCAGTCACAGATCAGCGGACAGCCCCTGAGAGCTCTGCAAAGTCCACTAGTCAGCTGCGTGTCTGCTATTCCTCACTGTCCCTTTCTCTGGCCCCTGGCTGCTGTGTGACACCCAGTCACAGTTCCAGGTTTTAGATGGACCTGGGTTGACATGGTGGCCACTCTGGTTCACTCAGATGAGGAGGATGTTCCTAGGGAGTGAGATTTCTGCCCACATCCTGCAGCTCGGGTTCCTTCATGGCTGTCAGCACCAAACAGTTTCCCTCCTGACACCTCGGCATGGTTTTAATGCTGCCCGTGGGTGACCCACATGGGAAGTGTGTGCAGACCCATGAACATGCCCATGTGGTTCAAAACATCTGAGAAGGCCCAGCCAGTTGTTCTCAGTTATTGATGCCTGCCTCATGGTGAAAAGAGGCAGTGGGTTTTCATTTTCTTTGTTTTCAATTACTGTGCATGAAGCCTCTATTCTGTCTGGTCTCTAGGTGAGAATAGCAATTTGAATAGTATCTTTATTGCGGTGGGTGTGGTGTGTGCCTTGCTGGTGGCCCTACTGATCGCAGCCCTCTACCTCCTCCGATTCCGACAAAAGAAAGGTGAGTGGATTCCCTGCTTCCTCCCAGGAGCTTGCCTCTGGGCTGTCCTTCCCAGAGGGAGAAGCCGCTTGAGTACTTGGAGCTGTACATAGCTTAAGCTGTAAGGATGTCCGGTTACCTCTAGTAACAAGAAGTCCAGAGGTAGCAGTGCCATGGCTGACATGGCACTTTCACCAGGCTGGAATCTGGGTGGGTCCCTCCTGCAGCCTTCCCCTCATGGCTACAGGATGGCCATCAATTCGCTGGGCCTCACATCTTCATGGGACCGCTACTGAGGTGGAAAGCAGGGAGCGGTCAGGGTGGCAAAAGGGTCTCGGGAAGAAATAATATTGCCCAGGGGCCCTCTGGCAAGCGTCTCCTTTCCTATGACCTGCCCAAGTTACATGCCCAGCCCCTAGGCAGGAGACTGGAAGGGGATAGGGACCATACCACCACCTGCCTGCAAGGCTGTTGAGAGGATTAAATGGCTGACTACATGTAAAAGGTTAAGAAAGTACCCGGCACACAGCAAACGTTCAATAAATATTAGCTCCTGTTGTCAGCATTATATGTGAGGCCAGAAACATGAGACACCTCCCCGGAAAGCTCCCCTCACAGTGGCAAAGTGTGCAGTCTTTGACTGGACAGCGGGAGCATACAAGTTCAAATGCAGGGCATCGTCCGTGTGTGCGCGCGTGCGTGTGTGTGTGTGTGTGAGTGGGTGTGTGTGTGTGGTGGTGCTACTGTGGCAAGGCCTCTGACTTTAGGTTCAGACAAACCAGGGTTTTTATAGGCTCTAAACAGTTTAACTGACCTCCATGGTCCTCAGCTTCCTCACCTGTAAAAGGGGTATAACAATGCCTATGTTGAAGGGTGGTATGAACCCAAAGAAGCTCATGTGAAATAACAGCTCTGACACATTCTCAGTCCTCAGAAAATACAAGTTCTCTTTCCCACTCTCCGGGGAAACAATTTTAGGCCAATGTTTCTGGAACTTATTTGACTACAAGTGATAGAAATACATTTCATGTCTCAACCCAACACATCCACACCCCTATAGATAAAATTAGAACTCTGATATTTTTCATTTTTGCCATGTTCTATACTAAGTTCTCTTAAAAAATGCTGGTTGTGAACTACCACGTGCCACAGCCTGCAAAGTGTGAAGTGTTGTCTTGAGCTGGCTTTCTGCATTCGGTCCCCCAGGCTGAGCTTGGATGGGCATGTTGTGCATCAGTCACAGTCCCTTCTGCACATGCTCACCTCTGCCCCCTAGGTGTCCCTCCCTCCTAGGCTGGCTGGAAGGACTTAGCTGTGAATACTGGCCGAGCCTCAAGCTTCCATCCAGTAGGGCCAGAGTCAGGCTCCACATCTCTGGAATCTGGAAGAGGTTCTGCCAAATGATCTACCCAGGGTTTCCCTAAAGTTCTGGAGAGCCCTACGCAGGAAGGACTCCTTCTTGAATGGCAAAGCAGGGTCCCTTACCCACCAAGGATGACAAGCCAGCCCATCAGATGGAGCATTCGTGGTAGCCATTAGTGAAATCTCAACCTCTCTTTAAAGGTTCATCTCTGAGTACCATGTCACTTCCAGTACATGTGAGCTCATTACTGTGGCTTAGGCATAAGTAAACCAGTTTCTAGAGGAAGAATGGGGGTTTGGAGCACTGCAGACACAGTGCAGGTCATCGAGCCCCTGAGCTGTGTGTGCAGAGCCTAGATTTCAAACATAGGCTCCAGTGACAGGGACAACTAGCACTCATTCAGCTCTTCTGATGTGCCAGATACTGTTCTCACCATAGACCTCTACTGCGGTATTACGAACCTCATTTACATGAGGAAACTGGAGCATGGGAAACTTATTACACTTGCTCAGGGCCTCACAACTGGTGAGTGATGGGACCAGGATTCAGACTTTGGCAGTGGGTCTCCAGACACCAGTCTGCACATCACTTCCACTCTAATGAGATGCTCCCTTCTCCCTCATTGGTTCCTGGAGGGATCCTCAATACTCTCAGTGAATACCTTAAGTTCAACTCAATCACTCGCGAGGTCTGTGATCCTAAGGAGTCCTCTAGTCTCTTTGGTATAAAATGTGAGCAGTTGGCATCCTGTCATTGAATTCCCTGAGACAACTCGTGTCCCAGAACTTTTCAACCTACCAGCCTCCATTCAAACATTAGATGCTGAGCTGCACCCTTCCCAACGCACACCCACTCATCTAAAAATCTGATACCTGTCCAGGCACCAAGCATTAATCTGGCAATAAGAATTCTTGCATTGTAGCAGCCTCCAGCCTGTTAACATGTGGTACAGAGCACATTTGAGTGTGCATGTTGCTTTTTAATTACAATTTTGCAGTGAAATTCAACTCAAATGGTGGCTGAATCCTGGCAGCTTCTCTGCTGGATGCCCCATATCACAGTTTAAAAATCCCTGAACCAGATGGACCCTTTCTTTCTTCCCAAGATCCTTTTTTGGAAAGTGGTGACATGAAGATAAATGCATGTCCAGCCCAAACCTGTGAATTAGAAAGCTGAAATCCTAGCTCAGAGAGGGAAAATGACCCATCCATGGTCACACAGCAAACAAGTTGGTGGCAGAAGTGGGATTCACACCCACTCCCTCAAATAGCAACCCAGCGTAGAAGGACCCACACCAGCACCCAGGATGGCTCTAGGGTCTCGGTTAAGGCGTATGGTGAATAGAAGTGAGGCCCAGATAGAGGTAGGGCAGGTAGCCCCTCCCAGGCTGAAGGCTGCTTTTGGATCTGACCTTTGGCAATTCCCAGAAGTGGGAAGGCAGGCAGGCCCAGCTCACTGGTCTTCCTCAATGGAAGATAATGGGCCACCCCACTGGGGCGAGCATGGGTTTTCTGTGTTTGGAAAGATATAATTTCAACAATTTCTCCCCATGTCACTGGAGGCAAACCTTTGCTCCTCCCCTCCGCCCCCCCCCCCAAAAAAAGGTTACATAAGAAAAGCATGGGTTCAATAACTGGCTTTTGTTTCTTTTCTCTTTCAGCCAAGGGATCTACTTCTTCCACAAGGTGAGTGCATTGCTGGGCTAGGATGCTTTTGCAATTGTTATTTAGTTGTTCGAGAGCCCCCAAAACTGCAAAGTGTACTCCATACCCACTGACCCTGTGCCAGCCAACCTTTCTGTGTCTTTCTTTTCTAAGCTCCTCATACCAGGCCCGTTTTTTTTTGTTGTTGTTGCTTTGTTTTGCTTTGTTCCCGGGCCCATTTTTAATTATGGTCTCAAATGAGGAGATTTCTCTGCACAGAGGCACCACCAATTGCTTGCGTGCTGTCCACAGACAGCGAGACTCTTATTAAATCCTATTTGGACTGTGGCGAGGCCTCCTACACATGCCACCCCCAGATCCAAGTTGTAGACTTTGCTTTTTCCTTCAGTCATTAAATCTTTATTGAGTACCTTGGCACGGGTGGCCCTGGGAACACCGGGTGAATAGGATAGAAAGCATCTGTGCCTTCCTGAAGCCCATGTCCTGGTCAGAGGCTAAGATGATGACATTATATCACAGATGGTGCGTTCATTCGTTGATTCATATTATCAGTGATTTTTACTGAGACCCTACTAAGCACCAGCTCTGTTCTGGGTGCTGGGGATACAGCAGTGAATAATAATCAGTGTGGGCCTAAATGGGGCTCAGACCCAAGGAAGAGAAGCAGGCAGTAAGTGCAGAGGTAAAATGATATATAATGTCATGTCAAATGGTGACAAATCAAGCACAGCGAAGGGATGGAGATTTATTGCAGGGCTATCTTAGGTTGAGGAGGGGCCTCCTTCTGAAGAGGGGACGTGATCAGGGTCCTGAGCTGGGAGCTATGAAGCAGAGGTGTGTGCTGGGTGAGAGAGCAGGCATGGCTAAGGCTAGATGTACCAGGAGGCACAGAGGAGGCCTGTGCATCTGGAATAAGGGGAAGGGCAGGAGACAAGGTCAAGGAGATGCAGGTCCATGGTCTCTTAGCTGAAGCACATGCAGCCAGATGTTACTCATCCAGACTTTTCATCTTTTCGGAAGGCCCCCAATATTCACCCTGATAGAGTAGAGGCAGCACCTCATAATCTACCATATAAATGTATCTGCTTGGAAATGGATAAGCATCCATACTAAGGTCAATAAACAAAAATTATAAATAGCTTCATTTGGTTCAGGTCTGGTTTTACCACAAAACAGGTTTTGCAAATTTTTGAAATTTTTAGAGCTTAGTGGATTTCAGAATTACAGAGCAGAAACTGAGACATCTGGAGTGGAGGCCAGCAGTCAAAGACCTGTGGCTGTTAGAACTCGGGGTTTTATCTCTAGTGAATGAGGAGCCATGAGAGGGAGAGGGTCTGACTTTAATTTTAAAAGTATCGCCCTGAGAGGCATGTGGGGACCAAGCTATAGAAAGTGAGGGTGGAGGCAGAGAGGCCAGGGAGGAGGCCGCTGCAGTGGTCCAAACAGGATGATGGCCTGGACCAAGGTGGTGAGAAGGGCTGAGAAATGGTCAGATTCTGGATATATTTGGGGGATACCAAGAAAATTTGCTAATAGGTTGGATATAGAATCCCAAGGTTGGGGGCAATGGGGATACTGTGTGTGTATATCAAATACACTCTGTTCCAAGGGCAAGACTTGGCTTCCATCTTTTGCCTAAACACCTTCGGTGGTTCTCACGGCCCTCAAAATCGTCCAAATGTCCTCCTGAGGCCCTCAAGCCCCTCATGGTCCAGCCCCTGCTGGCGTGACAGTTTCACTTTCGGCCACGCCCCAGTGGTGACATTGTGTGGCTCAGCCGTACTGCACTCCCTGCACCTCCGCCTGCCTGCTGCGGCCTTGCTCTCCTCCTGGCCCTTGGAGGAAGCTGGCCCCTCTCCCTGAGGTGTGCTCCCCCACCCCTGCTCACACACCACCCAAGGTCGCCACAGCTCCAGGTGGAAGCAGTCACAGTGGGCTCCATGAACAGTGACCCGCCCCCCCCCCGAGTTGTGTGACATGAAAGCTAGAGCAGCACCCCTTCTTTCACCTGGTGGCCTCCAGGCTCTTACTTCTGGGTTCAGCAAGGCCATTACCTTCTTTGGGATCAGCAGCCCCACACCCGAACTCTCCTGGTGCCCCTGCATTGACATCCTGGTGTGTTCGCACTGTCCCTGCGCTCATCCCCAGATTATAACCCATCCCTCTCGAGGGCAAGGACCGTTTCCCTCGTGTTCACTGCTAATAGCTGCCGAACATGGCACTGTGCCTGGAATGGAATAGGTGCTCGGTAACGAACAAATGAATGAATAAATGAATGAATGCCATCCCAGAGGAGGAGGAGCGATCTCCTCCTCCTTCCCTGACTCCCTAAACTCGCCCTCTCAGTGGCTTCACAGCCCCAAATATGAAAGTATCTCTCTTTTGGGTTTTGTTTTTATGTTGTCATTATTTTTTACTTGTCTTATCTCCCCAATTAAGCAATAAGTTCTGATAGAAAAGGGCATATCAATAGTAATAATAACAGCAGCATCAGCAGCTAACATTTATCGAAGACTCACTGTGTTCCAGGAACTGACCTATGCCTTTTACCTATATTAGCTCAGTGGTGATTTTAATTATCTAAAAAAACCAAAAAACAAAAAACCTATAATTTACCATTATTCCAATTTAACTGAACAGTGATTCTCAAACTTGAGTGTATAACACAATCCTCAGGAGGGCTTGTTAAAACAGAGAATTCTGGGCCCCATCCTCCAGAGGTTTCTGATGTAGAATTTATATTTCTAACAAGTTCTCAGATGGTGCCAATACCACTGTTCCCAAGCCAAACTTTGAGAACCCCCATTCTAAAAGGTTATTATTGTCCCTGGTGTGGTTGAGGAAACTGAGGCTCAGAGAAGTCATGTGACATTCTCAAGGTCCCCCCTGTAGGTGCTGGCACTGCAACTCCCACCCAGATTTCTCTGACCCTCAAGCTGACGCTCTTTATCTGTGCCCATGCCTCTTGCTGCCTATTTCTTCTTCCCCAGAGAAGCCAGCCGTTTTCTGCCTGTTTTTTTTTTCCAGCATGAGCCTACCCAGGGAGCCGTGAGATCACTTGCTCCCTTTCATCTTTCTAAAGCAAAGCGATAGCTAGCGAGCAGTAATGGTGTTTTACCATGTAGCAGCTGCTTCCACTTGGTTGGCTGGGATCAGACACTTTCCGGAGGACGGTGGTGTGGGTAACACTGAGCATCACAGGGAGGGTGCCAAGGGGGCTGCCGCTGCTGTGAACTCAAAGGGCCAGTCAGGCTGCAGGGCCAGTGGAGGGACTGGCTATTTTCAACCCCCTGGGTTAGGAATGTACAGGCAGAACATCATCTGTAATCTTCCCCAGCTCAGACGACAGAAAAATGTGTCTGCTCCCTTAATTGGGCACTGGGGTTTATGCAGTTGGCCATTTGTTCACTTGTCAAACATTCACTACGTTTATTCTTGAAATATTTAGGGCTTCCTTGATTCTTTCATTTAGTCATCGGACTGAGCCCAGCTCAGTGCCAGGCCTTAAGCTGGGAGATTGCAAAGGGGAATTAAAAAGGACACTAGCCTCGGTCTCATGGTACTTTTGATCCGATGAGAGGGACGTGTATCCATTCATTCATTCATTCTACAAAAATCTACAGTGTGCTCACGAGGCACCGGCCTCTTACTGGGTGTCAGGGCTCCAGTGATGAAGGAGATGGACCTACTTCCTGCTTACATAGAGCTCACGGTCCATTGGGTGGTAGGTGACCAAACAAGCCATAAGGTTAGTACATAGGATGATGCCGACTATATAAAATAAAGCTAAGCATCTAGCAGAACAGGAAGTGGGGTACAGTGGGCAATCAGGGAAGGCTTGTCTGAGGAGGTGACATTTAGAAGATAGCAGAAAGATGAAAAAGCTCCAGCCATGGGGATATCTGGGGCAAGAGGAGACCAAGCAGAGAGAACAGTCCGTGTTAAGACTCCGAGGCAGAAGCAATTGGATGTGTTCATGAACATGGACGAGGCCAGGGCAGCTGAAGTGAGGTGGGCCAGGGAAAGAGAGATGGGAGGCTAGAACAGTCCCTGGGGGCAGACCATGTGGGAATGTGGAGATAGACTTAACTGTGTGGGGAGAAGGGGTTAGGATTTTGAGCAGAAAAAAATATGTGAAATCACCTACGCATTTTACATGTGGAATAGTGTCCAAAGGGGCAGAATAGAAGCAGGGACACAGGGAGGCCCCTTGGGGATCTAGGGAGCTGGGGTAGTATTGGTGATGGCATGCTCGGGTTTGAAATGTACTTTGGAAGCAGAGTCAACAAGCCTTGTGGTGGATTAGATGTGGGTTGTAAAGGAGGAGAGGGGAGACTCAGGGGTGGTTCCCACTTCCTTAGCCCGCACAGGGCTGAGTAATAGCAGTGCCACTCACTGAGATGGGAGAGACCAAAGGAGAAACAGATACACAAAAAAATTGATGATTGCCTCCTGTCTGAAATATTGCTCTGAAAGAAAGGAACTTGGTGTTTTGAGAATGGAGTTTGAAGGTTCAGTGGCAGTTTCCCCGAGAAAGGACTATTTGAAACGGGATCTGAGGGAAGAGGCAAGGAGGACTGAGTGTGCAAAGGCCCTGGGGCAGCCTGACTGGCATTCATTCCAAGTCGCTTCTGAGTACTTTCTGAGCACCCATGTGGTGAGGAAACACACAGGAAGACAGAGACATAAACCGTATGGGAAAATATGCAAGAGGTTTGATGCTGTCATGAAAGGGCAGCCTAGCCTGCCCATCACTGTCGCAGAAGCCTCCCCAGGTGTGTGAAACCATACTTGAGTCTTGAAAGACACACAAAAATTAAATAAGAGAAAAAGTGGTCAAGATGGTCCTTCAAGGGTATTGCCGACCCATAAAGCATGTTGCATTGTGCAGCCCTGTTGAAATATTTGGTGGGTGGCTAAGTGAGTAAATGAGGCAGAGGAATGAATGAGCCTGGGGAGAGGGGAGTCAGCAGGGCCAGGCCACACGGGGTTTACGAGCTGGGTAATGAGTCAGACTTGAACCCAAGGCAGTGGGGGCTCCAGAAGGCTTGGAAGCTGGAGGAGTGTGGGTACTCTGCATGAGCTTCCTTACCAGACAGTGTCCCTGCCCCTGGAGGGCCGTTTCTGTGGCCGCGTGGGGCCTGTCATGCCCCAGAACTGCTTTCTGAGCCAAGTGCTCATGCCAAATCCATTAATAATCCCGCGGCCAAGCCCCATTGCTCATTTATGACATTATCCAGGCTAACATCCCCAGAGTCGCCGGCTGGAGAATTTACACAACTCCGGCAGAACCAGTGGCTCTGGTTTGCTCACCACCTTGACCATGACCCTGCAGTGAGCCAAGGCACGGCCTCCAATTACAGAATCAAGTGCACGAATAGCTTCTTTGATTAACCAGGGCACTTGGTTCTCTCTCTCTCTCTCTCTCTCTCTCTCTCTCTCTCTCTCGCTCGCTCGCTCGCTCTCTCTCTCTTTAGTGATAACACTTAGATGTGTATAATATAGAACATTTGGAGAATATGGGAAACTAAAAAGAAGAAAAAATACCACCCAAAGACCACTCCTGTTAGCATTTTACTATGTTTCCTTCCAATGTTATTCACACATTTTTCATAATTGAGATTATTCCACTGAGAATTTTGCTGTTTCACTTATCTTTTAATATAATTATTTGTAATAAAAAAGAAACCTCTTCATAAACCTTTTAAACCTTTATCTGTGAATCTATTCTCATTTCCTTAACCAGTCCCAATTGGCAGAGCTATAAGATACAGACCTCCCTCCCCTGCCCTGCCTTTCGACAGATGCTTCTGTGCATATTTCTATATTTTGAATTCCACCTCCCCCACCACCAAATGCAATTATGAGTCAAAAGATGAGGACACCTCATAAGCTCTTGATTTGGCTAAGCTTCTTCCCAAAAAGGTTGTGCCGATTTGCCCCTCCCAGCAGCAATGCGTGAATGTGCCAGTTTCACCATACCTTCCCCAGCACCGTGTGTTATAATTTTTAAAGTTCCTTGCTGATAAAGGAGGTAAAAAATATATATGTATATATTTGATAGTGCATTGATTCAAATTTCCTCTAAGTGAGACTGACCCTTTTGTCCAAATATTCGCTAAGCAGTTGTATTTCTGTTGCGAACCACTCATCCATTTCCTCCACCCATACAGGAAATGAAACCTCAATGTTATTCTTATCAATTTACATGAGCGCCTGAGATAGGAAGGATATTTTTATCTTTGTGTCTCTTTCCTTTTTAGGTTGCATGAGCCCGAGAAGAACGCCAGAGAAATAACCCAGGTATGGTGCTCGCTGAGACGCCCTTCCTGGGAAACTCAGTGGTGTGATTTTCTTGCATCACGCAGAGTTGCAGATCCTGTTCTAAATTAAGATTCCTTCCCCAGGGTGGGAGGGTGCGTTTTCCCTTGTCCTCTGCACACTCTCTCCCTCTGCTCCAGCCAAGAGAGTCTGTCTCCACCTCCTTGACTCAGTGCCACCCATTGCACAACGCCAGGGAGCACCGTTCGCAATGTGTTCTGTGTACATGGAGCCAGGCTGCAGTCTTCCCTAGTGCAAATTGTGTTGTCCTGCCTCCTTGCTTTTCCCCAGGCCAGCCCCTCCACCAGGAGCACCCTGCCCAGCTCACCCCGAGCTCCTCCTTGTTCCTCACGTGGAGTAACACACAGTGCTGCCAGTTTTTCTTGCCTTTGCTCATGGAAAGATCCTGTGTCACTAATTACCTCCTGCAAGGACAAACTCCCTCCAGCTGGCAATGTCTCTTCATTGCCGAGGAGACTTCACAGGCAGCATGGTTGGCCTGTTTCCGGAAAACCCAGCCTTGCTCCTTACCGGCTGACGCTGTCAGACCTCGGAGGCAGAGAGCTCCCCTGTGTCTTATAACAAGACAGGCCCTGCCCTGAACCGGGAACAAGAGGGCACCAGCTGTCCTTGACATTTCCCTGGCTGTTGTCATCATTTTATGTGTAATCTGTTGAAGAGAGACAGGGCTGGTAAAAGGCATGATATTTGTAGGCCAGAATGCTATGGCCTGATCCTCTGATCCAGTGTGACCCCCCCAGCAGCCCTGGGCACGAACTCAGGTGGTAATTGGAAGACTACTTCCAATCATAGGATAGGGGGACCTTTTCCCCAGTCATATGACCTCTGGACTTCTTTCTGGAACCTTCCAGGGAAAGAATGACAGTAAAAAAAAAAAAAAAAACTGGTCACTAAAACCTGTGCAAAATTTAGTCAGCAAAGACTTACTTCTGTGCCCGGCCCTGGGCAGTGAGCAGGGCAGTCACAACCCAGCTCTTGTGGAACTTGCAGCCCTGTGTCTGGGATGCCTGGTGCCAGGTGCCAGCCCTCGTCCGGGGGAGGATTTAAGGCTGTCGGTGTAGGTTTCTGAGAGAGAAGTGTGAGCGTGCAGGGTTCGGGACAGAGAAGCTGCGTGGTCAGACCACAGCTTTAGAGTCCAACAGACTTTGGTTCTTCTCTAGCTATGTGACTTTGACCAAACTTTTTAACCTCCCTAGGTCTCAGTTTCTTCATTGATAAAATGGAATACATAATTCCTACCAAGCAGGGTTGTGAGAGGGCCTAAACAGGACCATCCAGGTGATAGCATGGTGCTTCTAAGCCATCGGGAACTGAGATCTGTGGTTATTATCGTGTACCCACCAGGAGTTACCGTTGTCAGGAGCTCCTCTCCGCTTCTGCAGCATAGGTGCGGGGCATGAAACAAGCGAAGCGTATCATTCCTGATGGGTAACTTTAAGATGCAGTTGTGAGTGATAAGATTAGCAAACGGGAGATAGATGGTTTGCGGTTGATTACAACCATTTGTTGAACATACATGCTCACTCAGTAGATGTCAGGCTCCATTCTAAGAGCTTTCCCTAGATGGTCTCATCCGAGTCTCACAGCAACTCTGGTGATAGATACAATTATTATTTACTTTACAGATGGGGAAACCAAGGCCTAGAAAGGTTAAGAGAATTGCCAAAAGCCCCCAGCTAGAAACAACAGATCCAGGGTTTAAATTCAGACTTCTGACTGCAGAACCTTTACTGCTAACTGGTGTCTCATCCTCACATGCCTCATTCTCCGTCATCCAGTTCCCAGCTTCACCTTGAGTGGGGCCGAAATTGTTGCCATTCATTCAACACTGATTAGGCTTCTTCTGTGCCAGCTTTTGTTTCTGAGTCATGCAAATACCTAGTGAATATTTGCTGGATAAATGAGTAAATGAAGAAATGTCCCCACCCACTGGGGGATCGGCATCTACTCAGACCACCAAATGGTCACAGTCCTAGATGGTGGGTACTGTAATGTAGAAACATGGGCTGAGGAAGCACAGAGAAGGAGCCCTGGACCCAGCCAACAACAGGATGGTCTCAGGATGAAGTGATGCTTGTGCTTAAATGCACAGGATGGACTGGGTTTCCTTACGAGGAGAAGAAAGAGAATGGATACTAGGCAGAGGGAGGAGCATTGACAAGGCAGGACAGAATCGTGGGAGGTGACATTGAGTGAAGTGACCACATTAACCTTTAGAGAGATCCTTCAGGCTGTGAGAGGAGGGAGGTGGGCTGGAGGATAAGGCTGGAGACAACTAACCTCGGTCAGAGAAGAGCTGGGTGGGAATTAGAGCTGAGTCAGTGGAGGCCAAGAGGAAGGAGACAGAAGCATTCAGATGTGGTCCCTTTGAGTGGGTGAGAGGCTAGGAGCTCCAGAATGACCTTGCCTTCATCTCATTCAGGTCCAGGACAACAATGACATCACATATGCAGACCTGAACCTGCCCAAGAGGAAGAAGTCGTCCCCCAGGCCGCCGAACCCAAGAACTACACAGAGTATGCCAGCATCCAGGCTGTCCCACCGCCTCCGCCTGAGGACACCGTCACCTACGCTGACCTGGACATGGTCCACCTCAACCGGGCCCCAAGCAGCCAGCCCCCAAGCCTGAGCCATCCTACTCAGAGTATGCCAGTGTCCAGGTCCAGAGGAAGTGAAGAGGGCCTACATCGTCTCTGGGTCTGTGCCCATGAGCCTTCTTGTTCCATGTGGGGCATCTGTAATGAAGACAGCCAGCCCAATTCCCGGAAGGCCGGGGTGGCGCCGGTCCTAGGACCCAAGAATGAGGCTAGCTCTTGTCTCCGCAACCCACCTGGCTCTCCAGTATTTCCAGGGTAGCCACAGCCCCCCATTGCCACACACGGAGGCCGATGTTGCCAGACCAGCCATGGAACCCCCCCTAGGAACTGGCCAGAGCCACTGGGGGTCCAAGAACTCTCTCATGCCTCTCTCCATCAACCGTGGGTCTTGGTGACTCTTGACTGCCTTCTTGATGCTCTGCAGGCTGATCTTCCAGGGTGAGGAGGGAGAAAAACCCTACCTCCTCTTCCCGCCGCCACCACCACCACCACCACCACCACCACCACCACCACCACCACCACCCAATGGGAGCTTTGGGAAAAGTTTTCTCTTTAGATCGAACTTCCCCATTCATGGAGAAGCTGGAGAAAAAATCTGGGTCTGCGTCCAGAGACTCAGTGAGGTTGCTGCCAACTGTCCTGGCCTCCCTATCCCTGGACTGATGAGCCACACGCCCTGGGGAGGAGAGGACCCCCTGAGGAACCCTCCACCACCACCAAGGACCGAGGAACAAGGCCCTCCTCCTCCTGCCCTCTGAGACTCCTTGAGGACCCGGCATCCTGACAGTGACACTCCATACAGACCCACCTCTCCTTTCTCAGCCTGAGCTTGCTTCCTTCAGCTAGCACTAACTCAGCAACATCTCGCTGTGGACGCCTGTAAATTATTGAGAAATGTGAAACGTGCAATCTTGAAACTGAGGTGTTAGAAAATTTGATCTGTGGTGTTTTGTTTTGTTTTGTTTTTCCTAAAACAACAGCAGCATTCTCTTGGCTCTTTGTCACGTGTTGAAGTACATGGTTGGGTCTTGTGCCGTCTAAGGTTTAGCAGTTGATTTCCTGGAGGGAATATCCTACGACAGAAACTAACTTCATCCATGCCCCAGAGGATGGGGAAGAAGGTGCCAGTTTGGCGGCTCCATGGAGACGCTTAGACTTCTCTCCAGTACTAAATTGGCCACGTTCTCAGCAGAGCCACGTGGCTGGTACGACTGCCTTCCTGCCCGCTGTGTGGTAAGTCCGAACCTGCCAGTGCTTCTCTAGGCTGCCTCCTTCACCATGCAGTCTTGTTGAGCCCTAATGCCTCAGTCCGCTTACCCAGAAAGAAGGGAGAGGAAAGATGCCTTCCTCACCCCGCCTCCCCCACCATTGCTCACAAGCACTTTAGAGCCATGCAGGGTAGGAAGCTTTGCCTGGCTGTTTCCCCCACCCCTTCAGCAACCTTCCCTCACTCCAGCTCTCTGAGCTGATCTCTACAGGAAGAATCTTCCATTTCTGCTCTCAAACCAACCCTATTGGGATCAAACTGGAATAAATCCAAGACGCCAGAAGGACTGGGCAGCTGTGAAGTCAGGACTGACCCGCCTTCCTGTCCCTCTGTCTCAGGAGGTGGGCGGAGACTGTGACCCATTATCCTCTGAGCCCCACCCTTCCAATTCAGTGTAGGGGCCTGGCTGGGCCCAGGGCAAACAAATGTTGCACTCTGTGTGTGTTCAGTCTTCACGTGTAACTAACTGATCAGCTCTAAGAGCTGAGACACTAATCTTCACTGCCCCCGACACACACCCACCTGAGCCCAGCTGGTTGGTGCCCAAGGGATTCCTGGTTCGGGCCATTGGAGTGAGAAGCTGAGCCATCCCGCCCGTCAGCACGTCCTACAGGTGGAACTCCGGGAGCTCAGCACAGACCCGGCTCTCTGGGGGACAGTGATTTGTTGTTTTACATAATGGCATCCAGGAATGAGCTGAGCCAACAGGCCATGTGGGCAGCTTTGGCCCGACAAGTCAGAGTTTCTCTGTGGCATCTGGGAGCGCAGTGGTCCAGCCACCTGGCTCGGGTTTTTTCCAAATTCCAAAAGGTTGGCTTGTAAACTTTCATCTCCATCGCTTCGGCACAGGGAGAGCCCATGTGCGTGAGCACACACACACACACACACACACACACGCACACACTCACACAGAATCTTAAAAGAATGTTTTTTCGGTGCCATTTTAATTTAATTTAATTTGAATTTTGGAAGGGGAGTGAAGGAATGAGGCCAAGGAAGCCATGTAGCTTTAGCTCCAGCCTGGCAGCCTAGAGATTCTCATACCTTGTGTATCGAACCCCAGGAAAAGGAAGAGGTTAAAACAACAGTGCGGAAGGAGCGTGGTTATCGGGAGTTTATTTTAAGACTGCTGGGAAGGAAACAGGCCCCATTTTGTATATAGTTGCAACTTAAACTTTTTGGCTTGCAAAATATTTTTGTAATAAAGATTTCTGGGTAACAATGACCCCTTTGGGTGCTGAGTGTCCTTGTCTCTGTGAGTGTGTCCCCCTGTTCCCTGGGAGAGGATCACATGTGGCCCTAGGGCTTGGCAATGATTGCAGTGTCTGGTCCTCTCTCGGGTTTTATATGGACATAAAGACTTTGTTTCTCTGGCTCAGAGGGAGTCAGTGTAAGGGTGTGCTCAAGGCACCTGCATAAGCAGAATTTCAACAGACAACTGAGTTTGAAACTGGCTCTGATACTTCATAACAGCAGAAATCAAACCAATCACCTCTCTGAGATCAGACCATCGTCAGCACAGTGGAGACAATAACAGTTCCCCAGCCAGGGTTACTGTGAATATTAAAGGGGTCATGGGGTGCAAAGCCCCGTGGCTTGGCACACAGTTCTTCACTAAGCATGGGTCTTTCTTCCCACCCTAAACATTGTATCAGCAAGGTCTTGGTCACCCCTCACCACCGTGTGGGATCTTGGAGAAGCAGAATCTCCTTCTCTACTGAATGCAGAAACCTAATGTTTCGTCCTTGGAATATTCTTGCCAGGTGATTCATGCTTAGTATATAGTAGGTGCTCAATAAATGTTAGCTTCCTTCGCTCCTTCCATTAGTGTATTAGAATATTAATCACAATTATATTAATATTTAGTGGCTTACTATGGTGTTGGCACTGTTCACTGAGTAACTGCTGCTATTAGACCCCACAACTCGAGGTAGGTAATATTATTGACCTCATTTTACAGGACAAGGGCACAGAGAGGTGGTGAAACTTATACAGGGTCACACAGCTGATGCTAGGACTCAAACGCCAGCTGTGTTACTTCAGTGCCCAACTCCTAATCCTTGAGCTCATATCAGTACATCATGTATTGTTACTGACTATGCACTATGATAAGCAATATGCCAAGTGCTTTACAGTTATTAATTCATTTAATCCCCCAACCACCATGTGAGGTAGGAACTCTTGTTATCCCTACTTTACTGATGAGTAATTAAGTCCTTTCCCCAAAGTCCCATGGCACAGCCAGGGTTTGAACCCAAGGAGTCTGGCTCTTCTCCACCACACTGTATGCCTTGTTTAATTCTCATCGTTGTTAGTGGTGCCTGTGCCCATTTTGCAGAGAAGAGAATTTGATGCTCATGAGTTGGCTAATCTCGCACAACAAATCTCTAGTCAAGCTGGGACTTGCACTCAGATCCACAAGCACACCTGGGACCATCCCTGGGCCCTTGGCTTGGTCCATGTGATTAAAGGGCACCTGATATAAGGAGCCTCCTGCAAGACTCAGAGGTCACTTGGCTCACAGGCCAGGCCCTTGGCTGTGGTGGAGAACTCAGCTTTCTGTGCTGCTTGCAGGGATAAGGTGTTCAAGGTATGAATACAGGCCGAGTGAGAAAAAAAAAAAAATGCCTTCTGTTTCCTGCGAAGGTGGAGGATGAAGAACTTCACATCCAGGCAAGGAGACTCAGGGGATGTATTTCATGTAACACCTGGGCGTGGCTCCTCCACCACCTGAATCTCCAGGTTGGCAGGTGAAACACAAGTTGATAGGAGCCAAGTGATCTTCTTCCTGCCCGCTAGGAAATCAGTCAGGCATTTGGAGTTTATCAGGCACCAAATCTGGGTTCTTCATGCAAAAGAGAACGATAAGGAACCACCCACTCTGTGAGGATCCAGAGGCCATCTGCAGCCCCTGCCCACTTTACATGATGATCAGGAAAATCTCTGCCCCTTCTCAAGATTCTACTGCTCAGCTGGAAAAACCCCTGTGTTTTCTAGCGTATTTCCACCAGCCAAGATTGGATCAAGTTTATTTTATTTAATTTTTATATAAGCACTTACCGTGTATCAACAGTCTCTTAAACTCTACAAATATTAACTTATTTAATATCAATTCACTCCATCCTCTTAACAAACCCATCAGGTAGGCACTATGATTATTCTCTGTTTAACAGAGAAATGGAAGCACAGAAAGATTACACATCTTGTTCAAGGGCCGGCCGCCTTCCAGGAGTGGTGTGTCTGTGGGTGTAGGTGGGCACCAGGTGAGAAAGGTGTGGGTCTGAGGGTTGCTGGAGAGACAGCAGGGACCACAGAAAGTGTCGGGCTGTACTGAGCTCTGTAAGAAGCCAGGAAACACCACATGGTATCACCCCCAAAGCATCAGAGCATCAAAGTGGTCCTGGTCTTCTGCCTCGTCACCAGCGAGCAGATGTACCCTTGGGCCTCCCTAGGGTTTAGCCTGCCACCACTGGGGTCCCCACTGCACCCTCCCCTAACCATGGAACTGTACTTAACCAGGGTCTGGGTTTATTTTCTGGTAGCAAGACTATGAAATTGAAAGTGCTTTCTCAAAATACATGCGCTCCAGATGTTCAGAAACAGCAAAACCTGGATGACGTCAGAAGAGGCTGTTCTTAGAGGGAGAAGTGATGAGGAGGAGCAGGAGGGGCCCTCTGGGCAATGGGATGTTCTGTATCTTCATCTGAGTGGTAGTTACACAGGAATCTGCGGTTGTAAAAATCCATCAATACAGATCTAACATGTCTGCATCCTCCTGTGTGTAAGTTATATCTCAAAGTGTTAAAAAGACTGGTGCCCTGTGCCCCTGAGGATTCAACTTTGATGCCTACCCCAACGTGACAGTTCCTTAAATATGGTGGCAATGTCTTATCTTTGGTCCCCAAGCCAGCCCAGAGCCTGGCTCAGGTGAGGGGCTCAGGGAGTGTTGCTGAATTCATTTGAAAGATAGCATCCCAGAGACCAAAATAGCATAGGAAACTGTGAAAGAAAAAGTGCCGAATTGGACATGAAGGCCAAGGCTGGCTGTGAGCATGAACCATTTATTTGTCATTTCTTCATCTACTAAGACTCTGTTAATTACTCTCCCCCAATCCCCACTCACCCTATACCCACACCCCTCCTCCCTCCACCCAGGGTTATAGAGGCAGCTGCACACACAATCCTCACCTTGTGACTTCAGCAAATCGCTTCACCCCTGAGCCTTGAGTTGGCCACCTGGGAAATGGACAGTAGATGTCTTCACTCCAGGGACTTACAGTGAAGGTTAAATAGAGACTAGATCTAAGATTCTGCAGCAAAGTGGGGCAGACAGCAGTAAACACGCACATATCCCCAAACACGCACACGCTCTTATACCCCACATACATTCACACACATGCACACGATCACACCCACACCCACATGCACACTCCCATACTTTCATGCATTCACACATAATCACACATAGAATCACTCACACATTCACACCCACACCTATTCACACTCTTGCATATACTCACACTCAATCACACTCTCACATTCATGTTTTCACTCCCAGATACTCACACATTCACATCCACATAGTCAGTCCCCACCCCACCCCCAACCAACCCCACCTCTCTCTCTCCTGCACACACACCCCAAGGCTAGGTTCTCAGCTCAACAATAATGGGCTTCCTCTCCCGGCTGAAATAAAGTTGCCAAGTCCCTCCCTCATCAGCCTGGACTGCTTACTCTGATCAACTTCAGAGAATCCAACAACCTGGCCTGGATTTCAGGGTCCTCTTCCTTTAACACACCTGTCCTTTTTAAGGACATTTTCTGCTCCTCCCTGCCCCAGACTGGGCTAGTCTTCCTGTCCCACCAATATTAGGTTGAGCCTCCTGTGACTGCCCTGGCTCCACAGTGAGTCATGCCCAGGAGACTCAGCCCTCATCCCCAAACAGATCATGAGTGTCCGCCACCAGGACTTTATTTTCTACCTTTGGGACTCGGTCCCTGGGGAAAAGGGGCCGAAGACCTCCATGTGCCAGACAGGACCCCGGGCACTTGAATTCTTTATTTCACTGAACCTTTATATCCTTTGGAGCTGGGTGCTCTGATGTCCATTTCACAGATAAGAAAACCAAGGTTTTCAAGATGTCTCACTCAGCAAGTAAGTATTTCTCAAGCATCCCCTGTGAATCTGGTTCTGTGCAAAATCCTGAGGACTCAGTGTTGACCACAGATGGGCTACATTCTTGTGAGCTCATGGGCTGTGAGGGAGCCAGAGCAATCTGGTAATCCCAACACGTGCGTGAGTGCTGCTAGGACAACAGGGTGTCAGCATGTGACTTTCAGGAAGTGATAAAACATGATACATGCAACCTCAGAATGAACACATTAACGAGGAGCCAACAGGAAGGGAAAGCTGTTCCCAGAGTAAACGGGTATAACAGGCTTTTAAAAAAGGAATATGAGAATAAGATGTTTAGGTTACATATAAAAACTGGTTCATGTTCTACAGGACAATAAAACCTTACCTTTGGAGTTATCTTTTCTACAGACAGAAGTCAGCTGTACCTTTCCTGGGGAAAATGTCTACAAATTAGCATGTAACTTTTAAAAACCTGGGTTTTAATCAAAGAGCAAAGTCAAACTCAAGTCTATTTCCCATAGAATTAACTAATCCTTCAGTGGGCCTTTTTTAAACAATGTCACAGTATGGCAATGAGTGAAAGTGCCACTTTTTTGCCCCTTATTTTCTAAGTTTTAGATGCTTTTTCTTACTAGGAGAAAGTACCCAGGCCTCACTCAGCCTACACAGGGCAGAAAGGCTTCCCAAAAGGAATCCCTGAAGCTGAGACCTAGGGAGTGAGTGTGAATGAGCCAGATAAAGGAGGTATGAAGGAGGCAGGGCCTTCTCCTGGGGGCTGGCCGCTGCCAAGCTCTGCCAGCGCTGTCTTGAGCTGCTCTCCCCATCACTCCCTGCAGCACAGCGTCCGCAGTTCCTGGAATGAACCGTGGGGCCTCTGCAGAGGTCGCCCCCTGCCTGGAACATTTGCTGGTCTTTTTCCTGCTCGTCCTCCAATCCAAAGACGGGGCCAAATTCCTTTGTTAAATGCCATCATAAAAACCCTGCCCAGAACCTCTCTTTGTGACACTCGACACCGTTTGTAATTGTACACCGACCCTGCGATGATCTGACTAACATCCTCTCCTCCACTGCCTGGAAGCTGCCTCAGGTCAAGGAAGGTGTTGGTTTTCCTCACCCAGGGCAACTCCTGTGCCCAGCCCATAGGAGGCCTCCAATAAATATTTTGTTGGCTTGAAGGAGAGGAAGAATGAAGGGATAGGAGGATGGAGGATGAGAGAATGAATGGGTGGGAAGATGGATAGATGGACGGATGGGAAGGATGGAGAGAGAATGAATGGATGGATAGATAGATGCATGGAAGGAGTAGACGTATAGGTAGGGAGGAGGGACGGAAGGAAGGAAGGAAGGATGAAAGGAAGGAAGGAAGGAAGAGGAAGGAAGGAAGGAAGAAGGAAGGAAGGAAGGAAGGAAGGAAGGAAGGATGAGAGGAAGGAAGGAAGATGAAGAGAATGTAAAAAAGCCTGGAAGCTGGAGACTGCATGGCATCTCAGGAGAACTGAAAGTGCCCCAGCTGGCAGATTCGGAACTAGGATTCAGACCCCAGTCTGTCTGACTTTCCCACTGAGTCAGTCTCCCTTTTATCATGATCTCGGGTTCAGAGCAGTCACTTTTTGAAAAATGGAAGCATGCTCCCCATCAGGCAAGGAGCCAGTGACCCTTGTCAGAGCCTTTGATGCCTCATCTGGGGAAACTGGGGCCGTACTCAGAAGGCAGGATGAGAGATTGCAAAGATCTTTCTCTATCCTGAAATTGCACAACACTGGCGCCGCTGGTGGATGGCCTGACTTTGAGCGCTGGCGGGGCTCAGCCACTCTGCAGACCTGTCCCCTTGGCCCCACTTCAAGGACAACAGGCCAAGCCCTCATGGTGGAAGGTGCCGTTCCCAGCAGCCCCGGACTCCTGCCCCCGCTCGCCCCTCTGGGCCAGGGTCAGCTGGTGCGGCAGCCGGTCCTCATGGATCTGGGCCACAGACCTGTCTCCAGAATGAGGCCGGGTGAGAATTTAATGGTGAGAAGGCTGTGGCCCGATTGAGGCTGTCAGCTCCGTTCAGCCCCAGCTCCCTTCGGGCCAGTAAATGGACCCTGTGCACATGCGGATTGCACATTACCGCTAATATTATGTCCAGGAAGCAAAGGCGCTGGGCGGCCAGGCCAGGAGCTGCCATTATTGCAGGACCTTTCGCTGGAAAATTTTTCTTGGGGCAATTAAGTCTTCAGCTGTCTCCTCCTCTCAGGGAGTGCCAGCTTGCATTTTAATTATCCCTAACAGAGGGAAATAGGGGAAAGGACACAAGGCAAAGTATTTTTTAAAAAAAAACAAACAGTTTGCTTTATAAACATGGCCATCATCTCAGGCTGAACATCTATTCACGAGGTTTCTCCCCCATCACCCCCACAAGGCTCTGACCCTTTGGGCCCCAGGCTCCCTGGAACATGGGAAGGGACCCCTCCCAAGGGGTAAGGGGATGGTGGTCCAGGGAGAGCATCCCTGAGTGGAATTCTCCTCTGTGGGCGAAAAACTGTGGCGACAGCATTCTTCGTGCTCCCGTTTGGTCTTCACCACATTCGACGAGGGGAAATTATTAACCTCATTTTACAGATGAGGAAACTGAGACTGAGAAAATAATTGCTAATAACACGAGTGACGGCAATGGACAGGAACAAACTACCCGGTACACGCAGCAACATGGATGAACCCCAAACACACAGCGTGCTGAGCAAAAGGAGCCAGATGCTAAAGAGCGCACACTCTATGATTCCGTTTATACAAAGTTCTAGGACCGCGAAGCAAATCTATCATGACAGAAAGCCAAGAAGTAGATGCGGGCAGCGGGGAGGGGACTGACTGAAGGGACAGAGGGAACTCTTGGGGAGATGGAAATGTCCTTCATCTTGATTGAGGTGGTGCTTACGTGGGTGGATACGTCTATCAAGACTCATCGAACAGGAGTCTTAAAATGAGTGTAAGCTATACCTTGATAAAGTTGATTTAATCATAATTGAAAAAAATAATATGAGTTAATACTCATGTAGACCTTACTCTGTCCCAGTCCTGATCTTAAGCGCTTTCTATGCGCTAAACCATTTATCCTTCATGCCAATTTGTGACATGGACATGGTGAGGACCCCATTTCCTAGGTGAAGAAACTGAGGCACAGAAAAGGTAAGAGAATTTCCCACAGTGATATGGCTAGTAGGAAACAGAGCCCGCATTCAAATCCAGAGCGCCTGACTCAGGAGCCTTGAAGTTTTTGAAAATAAACTTCAAAGTTACGCAGCTAATTAGCCCTAGAGGCAAAATTAAATCCAAGGGCCTTCCAACATGACAAATCTGGCAGAAAGGGAAAACTCATTAGAGAACTATCTACCTGGCATCTACTGCAGGTCAAAGGGGGGAGGGGCAGGTGAGGCTGGGATTGCCAAATAATCGCAAAAATGAACGTAAATTTGCAGTGGCTTGAGGAGTACTCAGAAGCAGAGGTTTCAGGGAACCCAAACACACAATCCACGCTGGGAGTATGCCCAAGGCCACCCCCTCCAGGGGACACAGTGCAGCCCAGGCAAGTGCCAAATTCTTGAGCCACCTGCTCCTAACTTGATTTCCCTTCCAAGCTGCCCTTTCGCTGATACCGGATACATTTTAAAGTCTTGTCTTTCTTTCAAGAGATGCGGCAAAGGCCCTTTGATATCGTGCTTGCCCTACTCTTAAACCTCGAACTGGGAGCTCAGCTATGTCAAGAATGACCCCTGTGCATTCCCCTGGCTGGGCTGCCCAGGGGTCACATTCCAGCACCGTGGGAGCAGTATGCTGGGCGACAGCTGGGAGTGCCTGGGCCCTAAGGAAAGACCTTTGCCTTGAGCCAAGTACCCCAGGCCCTATGGAGACTTCCTGCGGCCCTGGTTCCAAGAAATGGAACAGGGTTTTCAGGCAGCAGAGATTAGGCGTGTTCCCAAATGCTCATAACCTGTGCTGATAGCTACCATGTATTTAAGGCCCCAACTGGGCACTTAGGGTACCTTAGCCAATTAATTTCTCTCAGTAGCCCCAGGCCACCACCCAGGTTCCCAGGTGAGAAAAGGCCTGAGGCAACTTGCCAGAGATCACACAGTGCTATAAGAATAGAACTGGCATCTGTCCCCCAGCCCCCAACCCCACCCCTGACATTCAGGACCTCCTGTATCTCACCTCAGCCCCACTCCACCCTCTGATGTAATCATTCCACATCATTTAATGAATATATTTTTGGAAGGTAGACTCCGTATTCATTTTCTGGCTGCTCTGCTTTCCAGCTGTGTGACCTTGAACAACTTTCTTAACCTCTCTGTGTCAGTTTCCTCCTCTGTAGAATGGTGCCTAGAACTGTACCTCCCTTAAAGGGTTGTCGTGAAGGTCAAATGAGACAATAAATGTAAAAGTGGTTACAATTGTGCCTAGGTGATCTTGAGCCTGCAGAAACTGACAGGTATGCTTATTGTATAAGCTTTGTTTTTATACAAATGAAATTGTATCCAACTGCTTTATGTCTTTGGGGTATTTTTCTAAGTAACAATGGAGATCTACCTTATTCTTCTAAATACCTTTATAGAATTCTTCATTCATTCATTCATTCATTCATCCATCCATCCATTCGTCAAACATGCATGTAGTGGCGGCTTCTATACACCAGGCAAGGACACCCAACATTAAGTCCTTGCTCTCAGTTCTAGTGGGAGAGGCAATTAACAAGGGCATACAAATAGTCGAGATCATTTCACCTTCTGCCCAATGCTATGAAGAAAATAAGATGGCGCAAAGTAACAGAGAGATAGTGGGTGGGGGAGGGAGAGCAATTTAGATACAGTGCTCTAACTCCCTGAGGAGATGGCATTCATATTGCCACCAGGAGAAAGAGACGGGGAGAAGGCGAGGGAAGAATCTGGGCTAGAATATCCCAGGCAGAGGGAAGAGCAAGGGCAAAGGTCGTGAGGCCGGATGGACTGAGCTCAGCATGGTTTGACTGGAGGTAGAGAATGAGTGTTTCTGAAATGATGCTGAAGAAGCCAGCTGGGGCCCAGTGAGGCAGAGCCCGTGGTAGGGAGCTGGGCTATTGTCCTGAGAGAAATAGAAAGCCACTGGAGCAGGGGAGCAGCCAGCCTGCTTTAATACGCATTTTTACAAACCACTCTGGCTGCTGGATGGGAATGAGTTGGAGGGGCATTAATGGAAGAATGAGGGAGGTAATGCATTCTCCACTGATGGAGGTTTGGGCTGTTTCTATCTTTTCCCTCCTTGCAAACAATTTTGCAATAAACTTTATTGTACAGAAATTCCTAAAAGTGGGATGGTCCGATTTAACAGGCGAACATTTTTTCCATCATCTCCAGATTGCCACGTTGCCTCGCCGTTCACCCCAGTCATACATGCAAGAGTTCCAGTTTCCACTCCGAACGTTCTCCACTTGCTTTGTTCCTGGGAACATTTTCTCCAACCTCTCCAGCCCTGACACAAACCCATGAGTCGTAAATGTGTTCATATTTCTTGTTGCAATCTGAAATTACAAGTTGTTAAAAAGAAAATCTCAGAATCAGGTTAAGTGGCTAAAAAGACTGCTCAGGGGCCGCCTTTTCTAGTGGAAATCAGAGAGAGGCCTCCAGCACCTGGAAGAAGGCCAATTTACCCCTATTCTTCCAACCACAGTGAACCTGCTTCTTCCCCGCCCCCACCCCTGTTCTGCCGTGAAAATAAGGCACGGCACTGAGATGGCAGTGAAAACAGGCCCGAGTTTACAAATGATGAAGGGTCAGTTGGAAAACCCTTCTCCCTCCCACTCTGAGCACCAGGAGTGGAGAGAGGGGCCATCTAAGCCCTTTGCCTCCTACCCTAGTGGCCTCAACTGGCCTCGGCAGTGCCCCTGGTGGTGGTCACCACCTGCGGGTCAGCC
Source organism: Eonycteris spelaea (assembly GCA_003508835.1). Classification (NCBI taxonomy): domain Eukaryota; kingdom Metazoa; phylum Chordata; class Mammalia; order Chiroptera; family Pteropodidae; genus Eonycteris; species Eonycteris spelaea. The sequence goes on from PUFA01000110.1 coordinate 181,387, forward strand.
TCCTGGCTTCCATTCCACACCTGCTCCACTGCCAGACTTTCCTTTTCATGAGTGGCCTTTTCAAAGAAAGCATTTCCTTTTCATCAGCAACCACAGCATCTGCAGCAGCGTCGAAGCATAATTTTACTGTTTTCTCATCACTTAGGGCTTATTTGTATTGTTTATCTTGGGGGAGGGGAAGGGTTGCTGAAATTCTGGAGATTTATAACTAGTATGTGTGTGATATTTGATTTTAATCTTGGCATTTGGAGATGCTTTGAAGAAGGTTTATACTATCTTTCCAAGACTGACCTGGTGAGTTACTTAATTGGGAGAGGATTTTGCAACACACCGTTTTTAATATTTTATCTTTTAAGACAAGTAGTGTTTTTTTTTTCCCCCTAGCAGAACAGATGGATAGCTACCTCTTTGAAACAAGTAGTCATTATTATTCATCAACTGCTGATGAGGTGTCGGCGGTCAGATTGGACTCATTGTCTTTCCATCTTCTCAGCAACACTGTAAAGGAGGTGAAGAAACTGAGGCACGGAGAAATTAACTTACTCAAGGTTATGAGGCTAGTCAAGGAAAGAACTGGGATGCAAACCCAGCACTCCCTTTCTTGGTAATCATGGTTTTGCCAGCCACCGGGCCTTGAACTGTCTCAACCGAGCCACGCCAGAGCTGTTTCCCAGAATTCTTTCCCGTGTGGTTCTGGGTCGACATTGGCCAACTACAACATTTTGTTCAAGGTTTCAAAGGCACAAGTGGAGAAGCCACCATTGGTTTTGCGCTCTGAATGTCGCCGGGCAGAGAGGCCACCGACGCACGGGTCGCTGACCTCTATTTCATGGGCGTAAGCAGCCCCGCTCAGAGCCGCAGCCACCAGACGTCCCTCAGCTTCCCTGAGTCCTCAGGGGCCACATGCCTGCGCAGCTCCCTGGGAACGGCACCTGGTTCTCCTGTAGGACATTGCTGCATCGAGATTAGAAGTGGCGACAGACAGACGCAGGTTCCAGTTTGTACTTGCTTTCGCTCACAGCAGCTCTCCATCCCGGCTCCTGGATCCCGCCGACCCGTAGAAGCTTCCGGCTCACACTAGATGCAGGGGCAGCAGCCTACACAGACGGCCCCACCAGCTCCCACCCTGTATAAGGTCACAGCCCTGTGATGACTCCCTCCTTCCAGATCACTAAAGGTTCTGCTTCTCTGATGGATCCCTGACTGACGCACAGGGCTTTGAATTTTATTTAGAAAGTAGCCAGCTCCCCTCCACCTAGATTTGACAGATTTAGCAAATAAAAATACAGGATGCCCAATTAAATTTGAACTTTACACAAATAATGAATACTTTTTTGGTATAAGTATAGCTCATGTAATATTTAGAACATACTTCTACTAAAAACTTATTTGTTGGGTTGGCTTTAGCTCAAGCAGTTACTTCGTCATGGCAGGCTACTAAACTTATTTGTTATTTATCTGAAATTCAAATTTAACTGGGATGGGCATCCTGGATTTTATCTGCCCCACCCCCGTCTCCTCCCCACGACAGACACCCTTCCGGGGAGACACACATAACTGAGCCTCTTTTATTTGCCAGACATGACAAGAATATTTGAGTAAGCTCTCAATCAGCATGTGGGAGCCTTGGAAGCTGGAGTAGGGCAGGCTGAGGTTAGTCTTTACAGAGCCTCAGTTTCCCCCCTTGGGCTACATCGTGAGGCTGAGAAGTCCCCAAGGAGCCCTGAGTCCATACAGTGGTCCTCATTGCCTTCAGGATAAAGTCCCAGTTCCTTAGTGGAGCATTCAAGGGCCCAGCCTGCCACCCTGCCTCACCTCCTGCCCAGCTCACACAACTACCTAGAAGGACTAGGATTCCCCCACACAATCTCGTCCACCTGTAGGGCTTCGCCTTCACTCTTCTCCTTGCCTGGAATGCCTCTCCCTCCCTTGAATGCCCTTTAAACTCCTATTTCACCCTTTACACCTTTAAGCCACCTCCTCCTAGAAGTCTTCCCTGACCACTTTGGGCAGAGAGGCATCTGCCTTCACTTCTCTATCCCTTTGGGCTTCTTTCACACTTAGATTACAATGGAATCACAGCTTATGCATGTTTAATATACTCTTAAGAGAAAGAAAAGAGAAAAGAAAGATGAATAATTAAATAAGGCACCAATGGCCCAAGGGCACATGCATACCCTGAGTGGATGTGAGATATAGGTGAGATCTGTGAGAATCTTTTTTTTTTTCATCTATGCACGAGACTTTAACACATAGTCAGGTTTTTCACTTATGACATCACTTACATACAACAAATAGCATGACACAGATATATTGGAATATAGTATTAGATACAGTCCAACACAGTATATATCTGGGCTTAGTCTCCCAGGCCCTCTCATCTTACAACTACCTGAGGATAAGTTTCAACTTTAGAGATAAATGTGGGTTTGGGGTGTTTCTTAACTAAGAGTATAGTGGTCAAGAATGAGGGATTTGGCAGAGCAGACTTGCTTCTAAGTTCAGATTCTGGCTCTGCCTCTAACTAGCTGTGTAACCTTGAACAAGTTGCTAACTCCTTGGTGCCTCAGCCTCCTCATCTGTAAAATGGGCATAAGAAGAGTACCTTCTTCATGAGGTTGTTCAGAGGATAAAATAAGTTTACAACAGTGGCTCATAACCACTAACAGTATAATCTAGCATTACACCAGGCCCGTGAGCTCCAGAGAAGAATGAGAAGCCTGCCCTAGTGCTGTAGAAAAATCTGTCCCTACCGGACTCACTGGGAGATGCTATGTCAGTCTCCAACCTGGTGTCACCTAAGGACCTGTCTAGGGCAATTTTTATTATACTTGATGTTTGCTTTTCAAGCTCACGCCACTGATTAGCACCCTCAGAAGAATGTAACCAGCAGATAGTCCTTGGCTGAAATCCTATTCTGCCATTTCCAGTCATATGACCTGGAGCAAGTCACTTCAGCCTTGCTCATTTCCCTTGTCAGGTGGAGATGATGATACCCATATCGCAAGGCTATGAGGAGTTACTTGTGCTGATAAATTTGATACCTGGCTGCTTTTATTATTTTCTTATCCATATAACTGTTATCACACCATGTTGCATTTTCAGTTTGCATGTGGTTCTCTCCCAGTCTGGGAACCCTTGAGGATGGGCATTAGTTCCAATTAGCCCAGGTTTTCAAGGTCTAATCTGTACTCAGAGTCAGAGAGGCATCCACATAAGTGAAAGGAAGCAGGGAGGGAAGAAGGGAGGGAAGAAGGAAGGAAGGAAGGAAGGAAGGAAGGAAGGAAGGAAGGAAGGAAGGAAGGAAGGGAGGAGGGAGGAAGGAGGGAGGGAGGGAGGGAGGGAGGAGAATTGTCTCCTTTCTCCTTTGGCCCCTGGCTTGTCTTATAAGGGTTTAATCAGAGGAATGGATCAGCAGCCCCTGTTCATTCTCATATCTCTTTCTGGAATCACAACTTAGGTTTGTAGCTGTCTAATTTATTATTATATGGTGCAGTGCAGGGTAATTATACACTGTGGTATAATTTGTTATAACTTGGGCTGAGGCCTATAACTGTATAATTTATTATTATACAGTACAGTGCTGAATAATACAGAGAGTATATAATTTATTTCAGGCTTACGAGCCTAACCTGTAATCCAAATACAGCACGTATACTATGTGGATGAGTTAATGTTTCTACGGAAACCTCATCTTAGAGATTGCTTTATTTCTAACTTCTTTTCTTGGGCTTCTCAGAATACTGCCTGGTCATGAGTTGCCAAGTTCCTGGTACTCTCTGTTTCAAGCAAGGCTGAAATCTCAGACAGCCCTGGCCCAGGTTCGCCAGGATTTACACATGATAGAAAAGGAGGACCCAGAGCTGTCACCCTGCCTGGTGAATGTGGGGAGCCCACAGCTTGCCCAGGAGGATGCCAGCAGCAGGTGCAGGACCACAATCAAAATCCGGTTTCCTGAGTCCCCGCTTGCAGGGTCGCCATGCTCGTACTTGATAACTCTCCTTTGTTCTCTTCTCAGCGCTGGGAACACATCATTGAACCAGAAAAGGTTCCCCGTGGAGCCTGCATTCTGGGCGTTGAGAGCTAACTGGTCCCTTGTTTCAACAAGTGTGGTCCCTGGACCTGCAGCACCTGGGAGCTGGTTGGAAACCCAGAATCTCAGCCACCTGGACCTGCAGAATCAGAGTCTGCATTTTAACAGGACCACCCTAGTGATTCCTGTGCATGTGAGAAGCACTGCCCAAGCTTCTACAAGACTTAGGAGCACTTTTCCTCTAAACATCCCCCTACCTTGCAAATACATACTGGCTCATTGAGCTTTAAGACAGAGTTCTTCTTCCTCTTTTTCTTTTCTTTTTTTTCTTTCTTTTTTTTTTTTCCAAGAACATCTTTTTCCCCCTGGTCAAAAAAGTTCATTGTGTAACTTCTAAAAATAGCAAAAAAAAAAAAAAAAAAAAAAAAAAACAACTCACAAAAAAGAAATCAGCCAGAATCTTACTGTCCAGAGATGATGCTGTTAACATTTCAGTAACTAATTCATCAGACTTTTTTTTATACATTCATATACATTTTCTGAACAAAATTTCAACAAAAAGGTAGAATAGTGTAGAGCAGCGGTTCTCCAGATTCAGCGTATGACGTACTACGTACGTGGTGGGGCTCCGACGTATGACTTGCGTGGTGGGGCTCCACCCCAGAGCTTCTGATTCGCAGGCCTGTGAATTAGCAATTCTAACAGGCTCTTGGTGATGTGGAACTGCTGGTCCAAGAACCATATTTTGAGAATTGCTGGTGTGGCTGTTAAGGTCCCGGACTCTGGGATTCTGCATCAGGGCTTGGAATCCTGGCTTTACTACCTGCCACCTACCTGTGGAGAAGTCACTTGGCCTCTCCATGCTCCGCTCCTACATCCACACAGAGAGGACCTGCCTGAAAAGATTATTGCAGGGACTGAATGAGTTAATTAAATAAATAAAGCACCTAAGAAGTATTGATTATGATTAAGTGTCCATAATTTTATAATTGCGTTTTCTTAACCAACAATTGTTCATAAACATTTTTTGAGTCATTATTCTTCTGCATATTTGTTTTTAAAGGCTGCAGGGTTGTCTTTGGAATTGATGCTTTTATAGTCTTTCGTTTTTTGACTAATATAATATAAATAGTACTGCAATGAGCGTTCTTGTGGATAAATCATGGTGCACCTGTCTGATTATCTCCTTAGGATAGAATGTTCTAGATGTAAAATTGCTTAGTCAAACAATATGAACATATTCAAGGCTTTTGATAAGCTTTGCTAAATAGCCTTTCAGAAAAATTATACTGATTTATAATGCCATCGGCAGCACACGAGAGTCTCTTTTCCTTATATTTTCATCAATATCTATGTTGTTGTTTTTTAAATTATGCTAATATTTTGTTTGTTAATTTGAATTTTTTTTTTGATGACTACTGAAGTTAAATATCCCCTCTCCAATATCTTAGGACTTAAAAAAACATTTAAATCCCTCGAAAGTAGTGTTTACGTGAAGCCAGCCAGTCTTTTCCCCTCTAATGAACCAACTCTGTCTTGGCATCACTCCACACTCCTCATCACCGTGGTAGCAGAGGCGTCACCTCACAGGTAGCAGCTGCCTGATTTAAATCCCACCTGTGCTGCTGGTAACATACCTCCCACTTAATAGACAGGTGTGGGCTAGAGAGGGCATGCAACATTAAGAGGGCAAACATATGGCGAGAAGTCATTTGTTTAACAAAAATTACCTCAGCTTCTCCTACCAGTCAGGCCCTCTGCTAAACACAGAGGGTTGGGGAAGAAGTAGACAGAAAATACACACAAAACAATGTGAAATGTAACAGCAAAGATGAGAACAAAGTGGTAAGAATTTCATGTGAGAAATGGCACTGGCTTTGAAGTCAGAGAGGACCAGGGTTCAAATCCTGTCTCTTCCAATTCCTAATTTGGGGCAAGTTGCCTAACCAATCCGAGTCTTCATTTCTGTAATTATGTAGAATGTAAAAAATGTCCATTTGAGGCTTAAATGACTTAAAAATAACAAGTAAAAAATATCTGGAAACAGGTAGAGTGTAAGTCTCAAAATGGCAAGCCAACGGCAAACAGACTATTGAAGGAATTTTTGGTCCATCCACCTAGTGTTTTTGAACAAAACTTTAAGAGGAGTTAGGATGGACTAGACCAATAGTTTTCCATCCTAGCTGCCCAATAGAAACACCTAAAGATATGTTGGTTCTTTGAGAAGATCTGGTTTGTTTATTGACTTTCTTTCTGGCCAAGATGAAGTAACAGGAGAATAAGTTTATTCTCTCAGCCGAAGCAAAAAAACTGGGTGAAATATACAAAACAACAAGACATTGGACATTAGATAACAAAGGTAGTAATCCCTGAGAGATAGAAAACCAAAGAGGGGAGCCTGACGATTGCCCCCAGCTTACTAACCGGAGAGAGTTTCCAGACCACAGTGCAGGAGGGGAAACTAGGTGGAGCCCGGAGGTCTCCCTGAGCAGAGGAGAAGCAGTTGGGAGGCCAGGGTGGCTAGAGTTCACGGGGCAGAGTGTCCCTGAGGAGCAAGCTGTACAAAAAGAAGGGAAAAAGGAAAGAGAGGGATTGAGAAAGAGAAAGAGAGAGCATGTGAGCAAGCTCAGGAGATCTGCAGGGGACCCCTGAGTCTTCTGAGTACTGATGAGCACATCTATATTAACCAGGATTCTCCAGAGAAACAGAATCAATTGGGCAAAGAGATTTGTATAGTAGTCCCCCCTTATCTGTGATTTCGTTTTCCATGGTTTCAGTCACAGCGGTCAACCACAGTCCAAAAATATTAAATTGAAATTTCAGAAATAAACGATTTATATTTTAGATTGCGCACTGCTCTGAATAGCATGATGAAATCTCACACCGTCCCACTCTATCCCGCTGGGGACATGAATCATCCCTTTGTCCAGCTGTATATGCTCTCCACCCAGTAGTCACTTAGTAGCTGTTTCAGTTATCAGATTGACTGTCATGGTATCACAGTGCTTGTGTTCAAGTAATCCCTATTTTACTTAATAATGGCCCAAAGTGCAAGAGTAGTGATGCTGGCAATTCAATATGCCAGAGAGAAGCTGTAAAGTGTACATATGTGTATGGAAAAAAATAGTATATGTAGGATTCAATACTGTCCTCAGTTTAAGGTCTCCACTGGGGGTCTTGGACCGTATCCATCACCCATAATGGGTGTGTAGGAATTGGCTCACGTGACTATGGAGGCCGAGAGATTGCACAATTGGCTCTCTGCAAGCTGGAGAGTTAGGAAGCCAGTGGAGCTGACAGTGTAAGTCCCAACCCAAGTCCTAAAACCTGAGAACCTGGGCTTCTGATGTCTGATTTTTGAAGGCAGGTGAAGACGGATGTCCCAGCTCAAGCCAAGAGCAAATTCACACTTCCTCCACCTTTCTGTTCTAGTCAGGCCCTGAAGAGACTGGATGATTCCCTCCTGCCACATTGGTAAGGGCAATTTTCTTTATTCAGTCTACCAATTCAAATGCTAATCTTAACCAGAAACATCCTCACAGATATAACAAGAAATAATGTTTACCAGCTCTCTGGGCATCCCTTCGCCTAGTAAAGTAGACTCATAAAATTAATTCTCATAATGTGTGTGGAAACTACATGAGGTCCATAACCACCATAAGTCTACCCCTTGTCAATTTGGTATGCATACATATCTCCTTAAACCATACTTAATCTCCAAATAAAGACCCAAAAAAAGGCACAATACTATCTGACATGATAAAATTACCTCATGTACAACCAGAAATGCACTAATTTCTTTCCCAGAAGATGAAGTCCTAGAGTGATATTTGCTCTTCTCCTGATATCCCATAACTTAAAAAGTATGATGTAAAATTAATAATACTTAAGTACTGATATAAAGTCAATACATCTTAACACGATGAGGTAATAAGAGAAGAAAGAAAACAAAGATATTTACATACGCCCACAAATGTATTCACAATAAAATGAGGGGGAAATACTCATGACAATGACAGTTCTTATTTCTGTAACTGAATCTGCTGGATCATGTGGCCAGAGTGGCAGAACAGCTTGCACAGCAGCCTGGACCTGAGGCATACTCTCTCCAGCCCTGGGTCTCACTCAAAACTAGCAGCAAATGGGGCTGAAGTAACCACCCCAGAAAGCATTTTGCATCCAAAATCCAAAGTCACCCACTAGGCATTGCGCCTTTTTTTTTTTTTTTTTTTGGTTGCAGGAGAGGCCAGATGCAACTACTTGACCTTGACCTTGGAAAGAAGATCGCCACATGCCCCTATCACTGGACCTCTAGAAATTTCACGAAGGTAGAAGGCCCCTAAGGTTTCGTCATGTTTATTTTCCATGCTCTGACACACAAATCTCCTACTAATAAGTCTAGAGTAGTTGCTATTTCCCGCTCACTAGGTCCAATCAGCATTATGTCATCAGTGCAGTGGATCAGAGTGATATCTTGTACGGTGAAAAAGCAATCAAGGTCTCTGTGAACTAACGTACGACATAAGCTTAGACGGCTGATGTTAGCAGCCAGGATTCTCCAGAGAAAGAGATAGGACAGTAAAAGTGTATTGCTAGCCTTCCAGCTGAAAGCAAACTGTTTTTGTTGGGTCCTATAGGCATGTATGAATAAAAAGGCATTTGACACATCAATAACTGCTTACCAGGTACTGGGGGAGGTGTTAATTTGCTCAAGGAATAAAGCAAATTGCAGGTGCAATTTGAGTCACTCCTTGGTGAAGCAATGACAATCCATTGTCATTCTTCAAAATCCATCTGTCTTTTGTACTGGCCAAGTAGGAGAGTTGAATGGTGATATGGTGGGAATTACCAGTCTCCCATCTTCAAGTCCTTAATGGTGGCGCTAATCTCCGCAGTCCCTCCAGAGATGCGGTATTGTTTTTGATTTGTGCTCTTCCTAACGGCTTCCATTTGGCATTTTCTACCATCGAGGAACCAGTGTGGAGAGTCTGCAAGCTGCTAAGTATGTCAGTTCCAGTTATGCATTCTAGAACCAGGGAAATAACCACAAGATGGATATGAACTAAAACTACTTTGAACACCTGACCTCCATAAGCCCCTACTCCAACTGGTGGGCCTCCTGGAATTAATGTCAGTTCAGAGCTAGTGTAAAGCAGTCCAGTATTTCCTTTTCCCTAATGTACAGTTACCATGGTCAAAGGCCATAGTTCCCTCTGGAGAAGGCTGGGGTTAACAGTATAAATTTTCAGTAGGGTACTGGGATCTTTCCTCAAGGGGAGCCAGCCTCATTCAAAGGATTCTGGGTCTGTTAATTGGCTCAAGTCTGGGAATTAATTCAGGGGCCATGACTCTGTCTTTATGATTCAGGTGTGACTTTTGTTCATTTGACCTAGAACGTTTCTGCTTTTACCAATCAAGTAAGAGTTTAATAGGCTTCCTCTCTATTCTACTTCTTTAAACACCATCATAAACAAGCCAATGCCGTAGGTCTGTGTGAGCCACGGTATTCCGATTGCTGCTTTGATTCTGCTGTCCACAATGGTAACCAAGCCCACTTTGCCGGTGGTTGTTGAGTGCAGCTGTTTGGCTCCTACCTCCTCATGATCCAATTACTTCCATCGCATTTAGGTTTGCTTTTAGAGTGTCTTCATTTCTTACTGTGAGATCTGTCCTACAGAGAAGAATGATTATCCTCAAGGATGCTAAGACTCCTCTCACAAATTTATTTCTCAAAGTATTGATAAAAAGTATGTCTTCTGGACCCTCCCAAAGTGAGCTGGTAGATCTTGAATGAAAAATCCTTTCTAACATTCGAATATCCCTAAACTTCTGAACCCCTCTGCATTAAACCTTGGGAGGTTGAGCATTTCCAACGTACTCCATGGGCCATCTTTTGGTTCATGTTTTAGCCAATCAATCAAATAAACTATTAGAGCCCTTCCTAATTTCTTGAGCCACAATAGTAAATGCAGAATCTCTGCTTAGTAAGCCCTTGTCAATAAATTTGACCTGACCCAACTCCATGTTCTTTCCACCATTATCCCACACCCTCAATATCATTCCCACACATGTTCTTCGGATTTCTGTCTGTATAAATTAGAAAACTCAAGTAGCTCTTTTGGAGTGTAGCTTGCTTTGTACTTTAAGTTTAGAGACCTGCTGGGATTTAAGTTTAGTTATAGGTCTAAAGAAAAAAAGGGTGATGGTGGTAGATCCTGGTGAGAATTGTGTTGCATGGCAACTGCCTTAGGAAAGTCATTATAGTTTCTTTAGGTGATGCAGTTAACTCCTTCAGCAAGGGTAGAAAGGCAGATACTACTGGCGTTGGGGAGACCACTTTTGCTGGGTGTAGGGAAACCACTTCCACTGGCAAAGAAGACTCATTAAAATTTAAGGGTTTGATGTGCCCAGCCTCACCAGAGTCTTCCCGCAAGACAACATTCCAGCCTATAGAATCCCTTCTTCCCAATGATGCCCTCACTTTAACAGCAGACACCCTGTGAGGCTGAGTTCAATTTGCATTGTAATTTAGCCAATTGCAGGATGATGTTTTGTATTTGATTTTCAACAATTTCAGCCTTTGTGGCTACAGGAGATAAGGCTCTCCTTCAGGGCACATATAGAAGCTCTTAAATCATTTATGTGGTGCTTGAGCTGGGAACTTGGATCCCTGAGCTCATCCTTTTCCTTCACCACTGTTTTCAGTGACACTAGAAGGAACCAACCAATGTCATTATATTTCCTAGTTTTCTGAAAATGTTTGAAAGTGTCACAGACAGTCACCCAGCTCCTTGCTTCTTATTGATTAGGTTTTTAGGAGTATCTAATGCAGAATTTTATGTATCTTTATCAACTGGTCACAACACAGACTATCAGAGTTCCCTTTGCTACTTACTGGGTATAGAGTCATTTGCATCAATAAATCTAAGCATATTAGAAAAGCTATTCCAGAAACCCCAGAACCAATTCAGAAATCTGATCCTTAAAATTCTGTTCCTCTAGAACAACTCTTGGTACCAAAATCTGTGTTAGTCAGGGTTCTCCAGAGAACACACACACACACACACACACACACACACACACACACACACACACAAAGTGTTTTTAGAGGTTGTTAGTCAATAAATAATTTTTTTCTGAAAAAAAAAATGAATGAAGAACACAGAAATAGAACTACCCAGGTAGATAAAAATTCTTTTTTTTTTTAATAAAAAAATTTTAATCTCTTTAAAGTGTTGACTGTTTAAAACAAAAAATAATTAACAACGTGCAATAGGTTTTATAATACATGTGACAACACAAAAACAGAAGGGGAGAAATGGGAGTATAATATTGTAAGCTTTTCCTATGTGACATGGTCTATCACTTGAAGGTTGAATGTGATAAGTTAAAGATGTATATACTATGAACTCCAAAACAACCACTAAAATAACTCAACAAAGAGTTGTAGCAACAACCTCATTAAAAAATGGACCAAAGACTTTAAGAGACACCTCACCAAAGAAAATATACAGATAGCAAATATAAGCATATGAAAAGATACTCCATGTGATCTGACATCAGGGAAATGTAAAATAAAATAACAATGAGATACCACTACACACCTTTTAGAATGGCCAAAATCCAGAACACTGACAATACCAGACGCTGTCGAGGCTGTGGAGCAACAGGAACTCTCATTTGTTGCTGGTGGGAATGCAAAATGTTGCAGCCATTTTGGAAGACATTTGACAGTTTCCTATAAAACTAAGTGTACTCTCACGGTGTAATCCAGTAATCGTGTTCCTTGGTATTTACCCAAAGGTTAAAAACTTACGTCCACACAAAAACCTGCACATGGATATTTATAGCAGCTTTATTCATAATTGCCCCAAACTTGAAAGCAACTAAGATGTCAGTAGATAAATAGATAAATAAACTCTGGTACTTCCAGGCAATAGAAATATTATTCAGCACTAAAAATAAATGAGCTAGCAAGCCATAAAAGACACAGAGGAAACTTAAACATAGATGACCAAGTGAAAGAAACCACTACATATTGATATTCTAGAAAAGATACAACTGTGGAGACAGTAAAAATATCAGTGGCTGCCAGGGATTAAGAATGATGGTATGACTAAGCAGAGCACAGAAGATGTTTAGGGCAATGAAACTACTCTATATGATACTATAATGGTGGGTAAATATCATTATGTATTTGGCCAACCCCATAGAATATACAACACCAAGAGTGAATCCTAATGCAAACTATGGACTTTGGGTGATAATGCTGTGTCATAGGTTTACCAATTATAACAAATGTACCGCTCTGGTGGGAGATGTTGATAATGGGGGAAGCCGTGCATGTGTTGGGTGCAGGGGGGTCTGGGGGCACCTCTGTACCTTCCTCTCAATTGTGCTGTGAACCTAAAACTGCTCTAAAAAAATTAAAGATTTTAAATATGAAATGAAAAGTTTCAGCAGATAAGCCAACAAAGACGATAAAGTGGAATCATAAGAAATATTCGATACAAAAGGAAAGAAAAGGGAAAAGAAAAAAAAGAATAAATGAAACAAATAGAAAACGAATAGCAACGTGGTGAATTTAAACCCAACCATAACAATTAACATTAAATGTAAATGGTCTAAATACCCCAGTTAAAGGGGTAAAAATTGTCAGATTGGGTTAAAAATCAAAACTCTATAATATGCTTGGCCTCTTTAGGCTCTTGAGTTTACCGCGCTTATAGTAAAGACTCAGGAAATGATAATAATTAACTCTTACTGAACATTTCCCATGCGCATGGTAGTGTTTCAAGGACTTGAAATGTATTATCTCATCTAATCCATCTAATCCTCCCAATGGCCCCACGAGGTGCATACTAATGTCAAATTTGAGGTTATAAACTAAGGACCAAAGAAGTGAAGGGACTGGTTAAGTCCACCCCCTCATCAGAGGTCGAGCCAAGCAGCCCTAGCAGCTGTGCTCTGACATCCCACTCTGCTGCTTCATGGACCTGCGGTCCCTTCCTGAAGCAGAAGAAAGGACAATCTGTACTAGGAGCCAGGAATGAGGATGATGTCCCAACATGTGCTGCAGGAATGTCAGCTCAGAGCTGCAGCAAGTTAGCCTCAGGAAACAGCTCCAACACCTCTGAAGGAAGCTTCACAGGCCACCATTTTCTCCCCCAGGGCCTTGTCTCTGATTCCAGAGTTCAGCTGACTGACAGCCAAGCACCAAGTAACCTCTGGTGGCCCATCTCACCCTTAAGTTGTGGTTCTGCCAGTCAACATTAGAGACAGATCTCTCAGGGAAGACCAGCCCTTGGAAACCAGGCCCAAATGCCAAGCAACCAGATTGTCCTAGCAGCCCCAGGTGGTGAGCAGTGGGCCTTTGTCAAAGGCCTGCAGAGTTGCTCCCATGGCAGGATAAAGGGCTAGGCTACATACTCAACCTCAGAGTACCCAGAAGGAGTTATTGGTCCAATCCAGACCTAGACATCGATAGAGATATTTTGTTTATTCATCCATTCTTCCATACACCTAGATAGCACTATCAAGCACTGTTCTTGGCACTGAGGATGCAGTAAAAACTGTGAAAAGGCTTCTGCCTCCCAGGGATTCGTGATCTAGTGGAGGGGTCAGACAGATGGAAAATAAGTCTTTTCAATAAAGAATGATTACTGCTGAAATAGCAGCATGACAAGGTACCCAACCATGTTTTGAAGGATGAGCAAGACTTCTGGGGAGACAGGGCAGGAAAGGACATCATAGGCCAAGGGCCAGAAGTGGCGGAGGCAGAGGTGAGTAGAGGCAGGGCATGTGGGAAGCTTCTGGGGCTCGTGTAAGTATGGAGGGTACATGTGAGGAGGCAGAGCCAGGCAAGCCTGGAGAAGTGGAATGAGATAAATGGGAAAGGCCTTTAAATGCCTGTCCAGGGAGTTTGGATGTGACCTCCTGGCCTAAAACAAGGTGCCCTTGAAGGGTTTTATGCAGGTGGATGACATGAGAAGTTTTGGAAGTTTGGAAGTTTATTGGAGTTTCAGAGGGGCTACTCTGGAGGCAGAGGAATGGCCATGTTGGGGCTAAGGAAGCCACTAGAAGCAGAGAGGTGAAAGGGGGGCTGGCAGGGAGATGCTGGAAGAAATAATGGGAGTCCAATCTAGAGAAATGACAATCTGACTGACCAGACAGGGTAGATGGAGCAAAGAGGTAGAACAGGCAGGGCCTGTAGACCTATGAGACATGGGGGAGGAAGAAGAAGCTAGAGAGGGCGGTGCTGGAGTTGATCTAGAAGATATTTCCGTGGTGGCACATTGCCCAGAATATGACTCAGACAGAAGAGAAGTTAAGGGTGACTCTTCACCACTGGCTCTGACTATGATCAGAAGGGGTGGGCTCTGTCACCAAGGACACTGTCAGGGATTTCTTTCTATCCTGCAGTGTTGTTTTCTCAGAGCTGATAGAGGCCAAAAGGGGATTAGGGCGGATAGAACTTCAAACATGGCAATCCTTGCAATGCACACGGTTACAAACCTTAAGAGTCAATACTGGAGAGAAATGAGTATGATCCCAGACAGTCAGACCTACCCCTCACTGCCTCCCTACCCTTCCTTCTATTTGTTTCTAAATTTCAGCCACACTTGTAGGTCCCCAATCACTTTGTGCCTACTCTGCCTCCAAGCCTGTGTGTATCAGGCTCTCCAATGTAGTTTTCTTCAACATCATTTCGTTGTAATGTTGGTGAGATGCTTTAGAAACTTAACTCATATGTATATCAATCAGCCTATGGCAAAATGGGTTTCATTATATGTCATTTTGCTAAAAGCAGCAGAATCTATTGATGATGTCAAGTGAGGACTTTCTGTACATGTTCTTCCCTCTGCCTGAAATTCCCACTGCCTCCATCCTACTCCAACTGGCTAAATCTTCCTTTAGAACTTGGCTTTGATCTCCAAAATTTTCCAGCTACCAGATGACGGGTTCCCTCTGCGTTCTGCCAACCTCTTGGCATAGTTCTAATCACAATGAAGTAGTGGCCTTTCTTCTTTTTCACCACCACTGAATGGTGAGTGTCTTGGAGTTTAGGACTGAGTTTTATCCACTTCTTAATTTTTAGGGTCGACATGAGGCCTAAAAAGATGGATAGGTAGATGGAGGCACAGATGAATGGAGGGAGGGATTAATGGAGGAATCGATGGGTGAAGGGAGGTGGGATGGGAATGAATGGGTGGCAGGCAGGAGGGAGGAAGATATAAATAGAAGGATAAATGAATACATGAGGAATGGGTGAAGGAATGAACGGATGGATAAAGAGATGTACAGATAAGTGAGTGTATGAATTAGTGAAGATATAAGTAAATAAGTGAATGACTGATGGAGGAAGAGAAAGAATACATAATGAGCAGGTAATAAATATATAGTCATAAGAATGAATAAGCAAGTAAACTGACAAATGAGTGGGTGAGTGAGTAAAAAAATGAGGAAATAAGTGTCTGAGAGAATGAATAAATAAATAATTAAATAAACTCTTTGCATGAATAAAATTTAGATCAAGTAGATGAGTGAATGAGTTAATGAACAAAAGTGGTGAATGAGAGAATATCATGGGTAATCTGAGTCACCCAAGCAATCATAGGTATGGTTATATATATAGTGAATAGTAAGTACTCAATAAACATCTGCTGAATAAATGAATAACCAAATGAATGTTGATAGACCAGTTGACCCAGTGCTATGGCAAACATTGGGGCTGATATTAAGGAACTTGGATCCTAATCATATCCCTTCACTTTTCAATTATGTCACTTTGAGTTCATCCTTTTTCTCTGAGCCTGTTTCCCCATCTATAAAATGAGATGACTGTCTTATTTGTCAGGGCTGTTATAAAGATGTAATAATAAGAGCTACATGGCTATACTAGGGACTCAATAAATGTTAGTTCACTCTAGTTCTTCCACTCTTTGTACTACTTGACATACCTTCTGGACACACACACACACACACACACACACACTTAATTATATATTTGATACAAAGCCCCTACTATGTCTCTCCTCTCCCAGAAGCACACTTTGTCATTTTTATACATCTAAGCAGCTGAATTTAACCTATAGCAACCTCCACCCTAGGATTCTTGTCTGTACTCAAGAAATGCTCTTCCACCAAAGCATTTCAATCTTAATTGAGAGCCCTCAGCATTCATTTATAGTTTGTTATTGTTGCTTTTATCATCATCATTATTATTTAAAATTTCTTCCAGAGCTTCAGGCAGGGCTAGGTGACAAAATAAGCTGAGCCTGTTTTTATCTTTATTTTACATTTTGAGTGACAAAAAGATGAAATGGGTGGAGAAAGAAAAGCTTTGTGTTCTCAAGTGAGGCTTAAATTTTTGAAAGCCAATTGCCCAAGCTCACTCTCCACTGAAGCAGATGAGAACTAGGGCAAGCCTTATTTCCTTTTCTTTGCAGTGAGGAAATTGTTTAATCATTTGCAGCAAAGAGAAAAGACTGTACTAAAAAAATAGCCTATTTTAATAGGAAGTACAGAGAAGACTTCTCATTGTAATGCTAATGACTGACCATTTATATTAAATAGACGCCTGAACTCCCACCTTTAAATCCTCATTTTCTTTTTTGTCGCCTGGAGTTTGAACCATAAAACCACCTGGATGGTAGGGAAACCTCACGCGTCTTGTATTGTTCTGTCTCTCCACGAGGGGGCGCTCCCAGATCAGACACAGGTGACTGCCAGCCACCTTCCTCGCTGCTGCCACCTTCTGTGAATGCAGCATCTATGCAGCCCTACCAGAAGAGCTGGACCAGGGGCCTCCTGCCCCTTTAAGATCTCCACGAAGACCAGCTGCAGCCCTGAAAGATGGAGAAAGGTCACTACAGAGCAACAGGATGTTCCCTGAGATTTCCTAGATCACTACAAAAGAGACTGGGCAAATGGTCACTAAACTAAAGGCTGCTATATGTGCCAGGGCTTTATATAACTTAAGTCCTTCACTTCACAAACACTGAGGGCCTTTGGTGGTGGCTACCCAGTATGAAGAAGAAGCTGAAGTCAGGAGGAAACGGACCCCTGGGGGCCAGAACCATTTCCACATGTTACTATAAAGCAAGAAAGTGGTCTCAGCTGTGGACTCGCTTCCGCCAGAACTCAGATGAGCGCTGGAGCACGAATGGCACCCACACGAGGTAAGGGACCAGTCCTGCGTCGGGGAGGGTAGACTCGCTGCGGAGAGGGCAGTTTTCTGAGAGAAGAGGACAGTGGCGGTAATCGCCTAAACTCAAAGCAACAGGGGAGGGTTGAACCAGCCAGAAGTGGGGATCTGGGTGTGGCTCCTACAGCATCGACTACAGAAGTCAGTGAAGACGGTTTCAGTTATCGCGGCTTCCGGGACTCGTCCCTTCCTGGGCACAGTGTAGACATGGCTCAGGGAAAAGCCCTCTCCTCCAGAACTCCTCTGAGGGCCTCGGTGTCAGTCCTGACTCTTTCATGAGGGTCTCCCAACCCTTCTTCTCTCCAAAGGAAAGTTCCAGTCAAAGTCAATGCGTAATCTTGGGTGGTTGAGGTGAGTGGGGTGGGGCGATGGGGATTGTCTTTGGGGCTTCTGCAGCCTGCATGGGCTCCCTGAGCACCCACACCTGTGTCCGGCCTGCAGGCAGTTCATTCTCTGTGCCTTTTTTCTTGCCCACTCCCCCCCATCCCACCCCCACTCAGTCAAGTGACATGTGTAGCCAATTCCCACCCGGGCTGGCACCACTGTATGGTGAGGGCACAAGCAGGGGCTTTGAGGTCACCTGAAAATCTCAACTTAACTCCTGAGTTAGCTTGGGAATGCCAGTGTTGGGGAGATTTATTTTATATACAGAAAAGGTTTCTTGCAAGTGCTTTTATTTAATTAATAGTCAATGTATTACAGTAGCTTTTTTGAAAAAACCTAGTCATTCTTAAGCTTTTAAGTTCAATTTACAAACCATTATTCTATTTCTATACAGCCACTTTCAAGGGGCTTTTGATTAATGGTCAGTCCACTCATACTCAGTTAAATGATCCATGCCATTTGCAAACTTGGTTAATTAAATTATCTTCAGCACTTTACATAGGACTTACTAATTTAATTCATTCAATTTCCTTTTTAAACACTTTTATTGCCTGACTTGACAAGCAAAACTTTCCAAAGTATTTAGCCACTTTAGAAAATCTAATTTAAAAACTTATACATACAGTGAATCTCAAGGTCTCTTATACATTCTGGTATCATTTATAAGTTTAGTGTAAGAAGATTTGTATGCTTCTTGACAGAAAAATCACAAGTCTAAAATCAATTACACATTTTAAATTGGAGTCACAAGGCTAATTTGTTCATACTCTAATATACCAAAAAAAGTCTCTTCAGTGTTCCGAATACTTTAAATACCAAACACACAATGATATGAGTGTGACTTCTGAACCTTTTCAGAGTTACAGGCATTTGCCTAATGAGGGCATATTTCTCCATCATAAGTAGACTGGGGTGACTTCCTTGTACCATCTCAGGACCAAAAGTTTCAGATGGTGATAGAAACTTCTGGGTCCCGATATCCACACACCCCTTCTCCCTAAGAACTAGAAGCTCACATTCTGAATGAGCATTTGGCCACCTGGAATAGAGACAATATTTCCCAGCTTTCCTTGCGGCTAAATGTGGTCATGTGACTAAGATCTGTCCAGGGAGATACAAGCAGAAACGTTTTGAAAAGCAGAAACCTTTCTGAAAAGACAGCTGGTATGTGTGTCCTTTCTCCCTCCTTCTTATCTGTCCCTCCATCTTGCCACCTGGACCATGGGTGTGATGGTTGGCATCTAGCCACTCTCTTGGGCCCAGAAGACCAAGGTCTCACTCTGAAGGTTGTAGAGGGGTAAATTGGAAGGACCCAGGATTCTGACGGCTTCATGGAGCAGGCATCCATTTCAGCCTGTGATAGATTGTTAGAGAAGATCCTTTCCATCGGTGCCTCTTGGCAATGTGACTCTGCCCTCTTCCCAGCAAGAGATGAAGTCTGTTTGTCTTCCCTGAGTCTGGACTGGTCCATGACTTGCTTTGGTCAGTCATAGGCTGCAGAATCAGCATTGGTGACTTCTGATGCTAGGCCCTCAGAGGCCACACAGCTTCCACATTTGTCCTTTTGGAGTGCTGAGCCAAGACCCCACATGAGGCAGTCAGTGTAGCCTACCGCAAGATGAGGGGCCCAGCCAGGAGCAGCAGCTGCCAGGCATGGGAATGAGGCGAGCGGGACCTCCCAGTCCAGGCAACCCCCTAGCTGATGCCGCTGCATGAGGGAGCCCAGGAGAGACCTGCAGGGGAGGTGCTCCACCGTTGCACTGAATAGGAGAAATGAACTGTTGTTTTCAGCCACTAAGTTTCGGGGCAGTTTGTTTATGCAGCAAAAGCTAAATAAGACACAGCTCTAGACTGCCCACCTCTGACTTTTTCGATGAAAAAGAAACTTTGATCTTGTTTAAGCCATCATTGTTGTGAACGGAATCCCGATGCATCTGTGGACCAGAGATTCTTGCTGGAACATGAATCTTGCTGGGGCAGTGTTCAGGGGGACTCTCTCTTGTGCTGATGGACATCTGAGCCCTTTTTAAATTGTCACCATGACAACAAGGGACTTCATTTCCTCTAAACAGGTTGGTCTTGTGGGCAATTAGATTATGGTCATACCCATTACCTAATTCTTCTGTCTGATAGAAAACCACACCCCCACCCCACAACTCCCTGCCTTGCCCACCGGCTGCCCTGAGGTCAAATCCAACTTCCTTCCCTAATCTCCTTACAGTCTAATTAAATTTTGAAGCTCTTTCTTACCCTTGCTGTCTGCCCAAGCTGCAACTCAGATAGATATTCAGAGGCTTTTTAAATTCTGCATCTCTCTCTTTCCATGCTTGGTGCTACAACGTCCCTGAAGTTGAGTGAGACAGGAACTCTGAGCCTCCTCGGGCTCCAAACCTGTTTTCTGCTCTGCAAATGGAGACAGTGTTCTGACCTCACAGGTTTGCTGGGAGACCCCAGAGAAAATGTCTGCAAACACTTTGCTGTTCTCAGCCCCTTCACTCCCTGCTGTAAGGCCCCAAGTGACTTTCCAGAGCAATGACAATAAACTCTCAGATGCTCACTGTGGCCTCCCTCTCCACCTCTTCACTCCACACCAACCACACTGGCCTCATGCCATCCGGAGCCCCTGTGTGTTCCCACCTCGGGGCATTCGCCCTGCCATTCCCTCTGCTCAGATGCTTTCCCCTCAGCTCTCCCAAGGCTGGCCCCTCCTCCACACTTCAGATCTGAGTTTAAAAATCACCTTCCCTGAGGGTGTTGTCAAAGGAGCCAGCCTATCCCATCTTACCCCCTATACAACATAGGCAATAAAAATCATTTTAACTAATAATGAAATTATAACTTTAATAAAAAGTAAAGCTCTTAGTTGAAAACTTACACCCACACAAAGACCTGCACTTGGATATTTATAGCAGCTTTATTCATAATTGCCCAAAACTTGGAAGCAACCAAGATGTCTTTCAATAAGAGAATGGATAAATAAACTGTGGTACCTCCAGATAATAGAATATTATTCAGTGCTAAGGGGAAGTGAGCCATCAGGCCATGAAAAGATGTGGAGGAAGCTTAAATGCGTATCACCAAGTGAAAGAAGCCAGTCTGAAAAGACTACACACTGTATGATTCCAACTACATAGCATTCTGGAAAAGACATGACTGTGGAGACAGTAAAAAGATCAAGGGTGAGGGGAGGGAGAGCTGGAGGGGAATAGATGGAGTACAGGGGATTTTTAGGGCAGTGAAGCTATTATTCCATATGATATGGTAATGGTGGATACATCTCATTATATATTTGTAAAACCTCATAGAATATATCACAAGGAGTGAACACAAATAATAAAGCATCAATATTGGCTCAAATGGTAACAAATGCATCGTTCTAATGCAAGGTGTTAATAATAGGAGAAACTGATGAAGGTGAAGGCGTACCTAGGAACTTTCTGTACTTTTTTTAATTTTTCTGTAAAGCTTTCACTAAAAATTAAAGTCTATAATTTTTTTAATTAAAGTTCTTATAGCATTTAACTTATATAAATTAAAATGGGGTTTTATTTATTGCTCTCTCATCCTCTAGAGCATGAATTCCAGGGGAACAAGAAGCTAGCCTATGAGTCCCCAAAACAAATGGATGACTTAGTGAGTCAATGGACAGCTCCGGGCTTGGCACAGGGCAGCATTCATTACATGAAAATAGGGTACGACCACACCGTTCTCATGCTTAAACCTTTTGGAGTAAATTCCAAACTCATTACCATGTATAAGCCATGATCTGAAGCTACCTCAGCCCTAGCAATGACGCTGGGCTCAGCTTTGCCATCAGGAACCCTAGAGGGAGAAGTGCTCTTTGAAACCTTCTGATTCTATGAAGGAGAAAGGCTCCCTCTGATGTTAGTCTTTAACATTCTTGCAACGCTCTCTTTCCTCCTGTCTCTAGGGCTTCAGCCCAGGGCTTGTCCCACATGATATTGTTTCTTGAATTCATTGTTATGCCACTTCTACTAACAAAATACAATCCTGGCTTTCCACTCATAGTAGCATCTGACTCTCAGAAGTTTTTTTAAAGTACGTTGAATTAAATAAGAATGTTAAGTATAGGCTAGCGCGCGTGGATGTCTGATGTCTGAGAAACACAACGAGATGAATTCTAAGGGTCCTTTTAGCAAAGACTATTGTAATTATATGGTTTACTTAAGCCGACTGGCTGAAATACATTCATCACAGTGTCATTTACAATAGCAATAATAATAATATTTATAATAATGAAAGCAACTTGAATGTTTCCCATAGGAAGGATAACCAGATAATTTTTCACCCAGGACTCTTAAAAGTGAAAGAGGTATGATTAATCATGACACCAGAGCTAAGGCACAGTCTTGGGAATATTCCAGACAAAGGGACACGTTCAGTCTCTCTCTCAACAGGAAAGGCTTGAGTAAATTATGGCATATCCAGTTGTGAACTAGTATGATTATGTGGATTTATAAATGACATGCGAAGAATATGTAAAGAGTGTATAAGACATATAATTTTAAATAAGAAAGCATATCATCCACTGTTCAGAGACAAGCAAAGAAACCACCAGGGAGGAGACACACTGTAACATCCAGAGGTCTCCAAGAGGTTGGATGGAAGGTGATATTTCTTAGAGGTTTATATATAAACTATTTATGACTCACCTTGTTTCAGAAAACTTTGGTTCAGCACATCTGACCATGTCACTTCTTACTTGGAATCCTCCACTTGCTTCCTTTGTTCTTGAAATAAAGCCCACAATATGGTCTACAGGTCTTATGCAATCAAGCTCCCCCTCCACGTCCCTGTCTAGTCACCTGGCTTTGCTCCAGAGTTTACACCCATGATGTTCCTTCCACCTCTGGGCCTCTGCCCTTCCTGGTCCTTCTACTGGAAACCCTCTCTGCACTCACACCCGGCTAACCAGCTAAGTCCCGCTCTCCTTCAGGTCTCAGCTTCAAAGTCCTGTCTTCTGGAAGCCTTCTCAGCACCTCCATCAGGCCACGCCTGTTCTCCACACCCGTTACACACTCTTCCCTGGAGTAACTCTTCGTTTATTTTTCATACTTATTTATACTATGAGGCCTTCCCTGCTCAACTATAAAGTTCTGGAAACAAAGGATATGCATGTGCCTTGGCCCAGGGTAGGGGTTCAGTAAACATTTGCTATATGAACTCTGTTGGTCGTTACTTCACATGAGCCTCTTGATGCTTTTCAGAGTTTTAAAATGTTCCTACATTGTCAAGAGACACTGCTGTAATCTGTAAAATCTGTAAGGTAATTGAATAGCACTATTCCTAGTGCATTAAAACACAATTCAATTTGCCAAAACTTTGATTTATACAATTTCCAATGACACATCTTTGATGTAAAGCAAGTTCCATTTCAGGACTTTTCTCCCAAAAGCTCAAGGCTAAAACACAAAGGCTACATTTTCAAGGCTGAAACAGGAACAGGGTGGGGAAAGGGCAGGGAGGGGGTTTGCTTGGAGCTGGCTTCTGCAGACTGATGTCTGCAGTCCACCACTCCCGTGGATGGTGTCCGGAGAGCTGGCCTCTGCCTGACCATGGTTCTGATGCCCATCGCTGCCTGTTAAGGACAGAACATGGTGCCTGGGAACTTAATCCCAGGAAGGAAAAGTTCCATTTCATTCCTGGTACCTCCATCTCTGGAGAGTACTGTTTACCACTCCCCCCCGCCCATCGCTGCCTGTTAAGGACAGAACATGGTGCCTGGGAACTTAATCCCAGGAAGGAAGTTCCATTTCATTCCTGGTACCCTCATCTCTGGAGAGTACTGTTTCACCAACAGGAACACAGAATAGTTCCCTCGTATTCTCTGAAGCTTGCTCTCCACACAGCAGCCCTGATCCATTGAAATCTGTCAGATAATGGCTGTCCTTTGCAGAAAACCTCCAGCATTCCCATCTCACCTAAAGCAAAAGCCAAGGTCCTTTCTTTCCATGGCCCATAAACTGGGCAACAGGATGACATATTGTTTTCAACAAGGCAACAAGACACTTTGGGAGCTCTACTAATCTCACAAGGAGCAGCAGAAACTGAGACAGTGCTGAGTCCCGGGAGCCTTGTGGTGATCTGGTCCCTATCTGCTTCTGCAACCTGTTTCCTACCCTCTACCCTTACTCGTCCCCCCAGCTTCCTTATTCTTCTTCACACAGTCACAAACGCTCCTCTGGGCCTTGGCACTCGCTGTTCCCCCTGCCTAAAATGCTGTCCCCCTGCACTCACATACCCACAAGGCTCTCCCCCTCATCTCCTACACATCTCTGGTCAAATGGCCTCCTTCAGAGAGGCTCTGTGACCTCTCTGAGTAGCACCTCCCACCTGTATCACTCAGAACCACCTGACGCATTAACTCATTTGTCCATCCATAGGCAACTGGTTTTCCCACCCCGGAAAGTGAACCCCGTGAAGTAGGAACTCTACTTAATCACTGCTGAATCTCCTGCCCCTCCTCCAGTGCAGGGTACACAACAGATTCTCAGTAAACTGTCATCAAGTGATTGGATAAAATTGGGTGGGGAGGGCTTTAGCACTGATTATGCAGCAGCCTTGGGCCAGGTGCTGTCCCTGTGCCTTCTCTTGATGCTCCACTACCTACTAGCCCCATTTCCAGACAAGGAAACCAAGGGTCACTTGCTTTGTTCATTATTTATTGACTCAGTGCCTGATGCAGAACAGATATTACATATCAGCTCTTGAAAGGACAAAGCCCTTATGATAGCTACATCATCTTACAAATGAGAAAACTGTGTTCTGAATAATTCAAAGCCCACCTCCCACAGCTAGGACCACATTCAGGTCCCTAGGTCCTGGGACTCTCAGTCCAGTGCTCCTTCTCCAAGTCTGAATGCCACACAGATCTTACCAATGACAAGAAAGCATTCCCAACTTTCCCCCAACACCAGGGCAGGTCCCTTAGTAACCACTCTGGTGTAATGGGATTTTAAGAGTGAGACAAGTGGGTGTTTTCAGATAACAAACTTCATGTCAAAGGAGATTAAGGATGAGGGGAGCCTCAGGGACAAAGAATAATGGGGCTTGGACTGAGTTAGAAAGAGACAAGACAAATAAGGTGGGAGTTCAACTTATGTGCACATTTACATATTAGAAGAGCGATTACAAAATCTTTGTTATAAATCTCTCCGCAGCTGTAATGAGAGATGACATGAATCCAGAATGCCAAAAATAATATCTATTAGGGCATCATTGTTCCCGACACTGTTGTGGGATTTTTCTTGTCTTTGCTTTGGGTCCTTTAATTAACAGACAAGCCCCATTGCTGGGCTTGCTTGTGTGAAGGACTTAGAGTTGGGGAGGGGGAGAAGTGATCCAAATCCAAGGGATCATTATGATTGCCATGATCATAATGACGAGACTTTCTTCACTGGCAATGCTGTATGGTGTTGTCGTGGAAACTGCGTCCTTATTAGTAACACACTCTTTTAAGGTTACCAGGATGTTGGCATCCCTTAACCAACAACTGTTCTATGATCACTGCACAGTGGCCTTGGTGACATGGACAAAGAATTGGGACTCTGCAAGGCCTGTGATGTTTTTATTCCAGTTCTTCCTCTGGCTTACTCTCCATTCCCCAAACGGCTCATAAAAAATGATCACCCCTCTGGGGTGCTGGAAATATTCCATTTTGTGATCTGAGTGGTGGTCACACAAGTGTAGACATATGTAAGAATCTATTGAGCCACACACTTAAGATTAAATGCACTTTTTAGCACATATGCTATAGTCGATAACAAAAAAATTTTTTTTAATTTTATCCTTTTCTTACCACCAGGAGACTTTTGTCCTTTCAACAGGTGTATGCCTCATCTGGTGACACCTGGAATACCATAATCAGAGACACCACCTTCCAAGAGGGGTCAGCAACTGGCGTCATGCACCTCTTGCGTGTAAATGCATCATAGACTTTGTATTACTGAATCCTCGCCTCTCCGCAGAGAACTCAGTATTTTTCTCCCCATTTGACAGATTGGAAACTGAGGTTCAGTGAAGTGCAGAGACACCCAAGGAAGGGGGATCTGAACCCAGTTCTCTGTGACACCTAGCCATGCTCTTTCTACTTTATATGAGCATGCCTCCTTGAACAGGTGAAATGTGTCCAGAAAAGGGAGTCCAGAACAGCAGCATCCTGGAAAAGCACATGGGGAGAATTTAAAACCTTCTTCAAAAGAGTGTTTCTCATTTAACAAAAAAAAAAAAAAGGTCGCAAAATAGTGGTGAGAGACTGTTGAGTCTCATCCCAAACATGGTTGGTTGTCCTACTCGGTACTTAAAAAAAAAAAAAATTACTTGCCTACATTGAAAAAAAATGCAAATCCATATTTCTACAGTTTCTTAAAAATCAGATCTGGCTACTCTGAGCCCACATTTCCCATTATATATACTCTCCAGTTTGCCCCAGTCTCTATACCCAGCCACCTTCACTCACTAGGGGAGTGAGAATCTACTGTTTCGTGGGCTGGCATTCACTTGTTCTCCTACTCAGAACCATGTCTAATTTTTCTCTTGAGAGCCACCTCCTTTCTCACTCCTAATCCAGCTTCTTTGGGTTGGGTTGAATCCATCCCTGGCTCCAGTGGTATCCATGTGATTAAGTCCTGACCAATCATAGCATCACATTAATCTGTCTGCAATGATGGTATTAACTCTGGATTGGACATATGACCCTATTAGAGTCAATGAGATTCACTGAAACTTTGATTGAGATTTGCTGTGAAAATAGCATGATGGACTTGAACCTGCATGGTGTAGCCTGGAGCTGCTGTCAGACACCTCAAAAACACATGAAGTTTTAGAATGAATCCAACACAGAGGAGAAAAGAGCCTAGTGATGGAGAGTTCCTGGTGTCCTTACTGAGCCCATTGATCAAGCTCTACCTGACGATAATATCTGTATTCATCATTTATGTGAGCCAACAAATTATCTGAGTGTTTGTTTGTTTAAACTTTCTAAAATAGTTAGAATCCAATTTGCTTGCAAGTAACAGAAAAGTCTTCTCTGGAGAAGCTCCTGGGCTAGCAAACAGTAGGAACAGGTCCCAATGTGTAAAAGTCACAGAAATCTAAATTTCAACCCAACAGAAAAATGGAACTTTCCAACCCTGCATCATTAAGGAGTAGCAATCTGTTGTGAAATCCAAGTCAGTGAAAGCATTCAAGCAGATTGGAATTTGTGATCCATGTGTCCATTTTGGCACAGGGTGGGTAGAGGAAAGAGAGAACCCCAATCTTAGGTTCCTTCCAACTCGACAACCCTAGGAATATCAAGAATGGGATATTCCTCAAGAGGGATTTCCTGAACACCCTAGGGAGATTCCTCCTCTACCCCTTTGATCCTTTATTACTAAATCCCAATTGTTTTCTTCATAGCATTAGCACGATTTTCAATTTTATTTAAATTTAGTTTTATTTTTAAAT
Organism: Eonycteris spelaea; assembly: GCA_003508835.1. Taxonomy (NCBI): domain Eukaryota; kingdom Metazoa; phylum Chordata; class Mammalia; order Chiroptera; family Pteropodidae; genus Eonycteris; species Eonycteris spelaea. Next base: position 208,479 of record PUFA01000110.1, read on the forward strand.
TTAGATTTATATTTTTGTTCACTTGTTAATTCCTGTCTCCCCTACTAGATTGTAAGTTCCATAAGCGCAAAGACCTTATGGTCCTGTATCTTCAGCACCTAGCAAAAGGCCTACCAGACAGTAGGCTTCAATTAACACTTTGCTGAATGAGTGAGACTTCCCTGACTCTGTGCTTCCCATAAAATCATTCATAAAGCCAGTGTCCGCATGGAACCCACATGCTCTGGAGTCACTGAGTGTCTTTCACACTAGCCCTATTAAAAGACGTCTCATCTGTGCCATTAAATGAAGGATGTCATTTCAGTAAAGGACGTTGTGCCACCCATTCTCTAGAGCGTTCTTCATGCCTGGCACATTCACTTTGTCAAAGGACATTTCTCTCTTACCCTAGTCTTACAGCATGGGAGGGAGCCCCTGAAGCTCCATTAGACTCAGTTTCCCTCCGCAGCACCTCCCCCTGCTCTCCCAACTGAGTTGCTGGTGCTCGAGCTTTGCTCCTGTCCCATATGACGATGTAGGTAAGGAAATGCTCATTGGCTGAGCCACTACTATGTTCTAAGAGCTTTGCATATGATTACCTCTAACCCTCACAGCCACCTTCAAAGCTGGCCCTCTCAGTCTTTATTTTATTAGTCTTTATTTTACTGAACTAAGGTTCAGAGAGGCCAAATGACTTACCCAAGGTCACACAGGTATCACATTTAGAGCTAAAGCACTCTAAAATTTGCTTCCTTTCTGTCATCCTACATATAATTTTCTAGCATGAAAAATGTGTGTGTGTATCTGTGTGTGTGTGTGTGTGTGTGTGAGAGAGAGAGAGAGAGAGAGAGAGAGAGCGCATGCACATGCGTGCTCCTGCCCATGTTATTTTCATTCCCCAACACTTGTTTCTACAAACGGTATTTTTACTCCCTGGGGACTGAGGCATACATAGATACAGCCTCAAGCCATCAGCAATTTTATTTCTTTATTGTACCGGAGGAGTAGGAAATAACACAGGCCTATTAAGGATTAAGCAAATTCCAAGTAAATTGCATAAATGGGCTTTTTTTAAAAGCACACCAAGTAACCCTAAGACGATCAATACATCTCAGAACGTCATGGGAGCGTTGGGGGTTGCACATGAAGAGGTGTGCTCAGTAGGATCTAATACAAATTTGGTTAATTTGTATTAACCAAACTCAAGTCTTATTTCATCTCTTAGCCAGCCCAGCCTTCTGGACCCACAAACTAAACTATAGTGCCTAGGGACAAATGAGCAAGACAGAGAGGGGACTTTGATTGAAACCAAGGCATCAGGAGATCTCCGCCTCTGACTCTGGGTTATTTGAATCAAGGGAACTCATTTGGCATCAAGCACTTAATTATGTCAGCCCTCTTTCTGGTTTCATTTTGAGACACTAAGAGGAAAGAATCATTACTGGGGTTGAGAAGGGCCTTTTTCTCTTTTTCACCGTTGCTCCTGGATTCCCTTACTCAAAGCCCACTGCATATGTCTGGCCAGATGGCTTGGACTCTTGGAGGCCGATTCAGCTGCTCAAGAACATGGTTGTGCTTAACCTCATCAACTTGACTCAGCTTCAGTTCATCCTGGAGTAGGAGTGAGGTACTGATCAGTTTAATTAGTTTAATGAGGGCTGGGGAACTGGTCTACATTTTGAGTTTGTTGCACAGAACAAATTGGTTTGCCTCACTCCCTCCGCCTCCCTTCATCATTTCAGCATTCAGAAGGAGAACTATTCTCATTAGCCATTTAGGAAAAGGGTTATGTCTCCCTTCCTCTCCTCTGAGGAGTTGGGCACTGTCCAGGGTACCAACATGGACTGGAGTCCAAGAACTCAGTTCTTCTAGATGTGTGTTTTTAAACACTGAGAACTCAGAATATACGACTGAGCGTTTAACCCACTAGAAGACTGAATTTTCTAGCGTAGCAATTCCTGCTCCAATAAAAGGTAGTGCTGGTCCATTTTACCTAAAGCATAGTCTCCACAGTGGGTGCACGAGGAGATCCTTTGAGGATTTGGAATAAAATGTTAGGGTTTCTATTCGTCTATTTATCTTGTTTTACATTTCAACCCTTTGTGTGTTTGATGTGTACTAATCTCTAAATGAATATATCTTCATGGGGGTATGCTCATTTTCCTTCTGAGAGAGGCCTGTGATTAGTAAAATTTGGAGGCAAGAGATCCAGAAGGGCGAAGAACAAGTCAGCCTGGATTCCTGGGATTGAGGAGTCACATGAATGGGGTGGAGGATTGATATCAAAAGCTGTTTTAGAGGTATAGGGCCTGAGCCAAGCTGTGAGCCTATTGGAGAGGGGAACCTCCATCCTTCCCCTGCACTGACTCCAGACAAACACTTCACCCCAGGCAAAAGAGAGGCAGGCCGGGTTTGGAAGTTTCATAGACAATGCTGAACTGAGCGTGGGGACGGGGGATGTGGGGAAGCAGGATGAGTGCGCTCCAAACGGGAAGGGTATTGGGGGAGTTCATGACTCACCTCCATTATGGGGAGGTGTCTAAGCATCAAAAAGCTCTCCGGAGTACGCATTGGGGTCCTCCTGAGACCGAGTTACCACCTTGAACTGGCGCCGGAGAAAACCGCCATAGCGCTTCTGATTGTCCCACTTGAGCTTAGGACGGATGCGCCGCAAGAAGCCCCCGTAGCGTTTGTACAGGTCCTCGTGACCCACCATATCTCCATCTCCCTCTCCCTCCCCAGCCACCTCTGAGCTCCTCTTGGGGTATTTGCGCAAGAAGCCCCCGTAGCGTTTGACCTGCTCCTTGGGGTCCTCCTCATCAGAATCCAGTGCTCCAGCTTCCATGGCGCCATCATTCAGCTGGGTATCTCCCACCAGCTCTGACTCCACTCCCTCCCCCAACCTACCAGTGAGACCCCTGAGCTTCTCTGCCAGGCTCCTACTCAGAGCATTCTCCTCTGGTGGGGTGCTAAGAAGGAACCTGCTTTTCTCCAGCTCTTTCAGGAAAGGCCCCGTGCGCTTGGCCAGCTCACTATAGGGCTCTTCCAAAGCTGTCTTGCTCTCCAAGTCTTCCTTGCCATTGAGCCCAAGAGAAAAGAAGGAGAAAAAAGACAGAAGGCCCTGGCACCTCTCCCACTCCTCAGGGGGCAGCAGGGCAGCCTGGCATTCCAGGGAGCATATCTGCAAAAAACCAAAGTAGTAATGTCATCACCATCAAACTGTCAAAGCGCATGTACTCCCCTGCCCCAGAGAGTCCTCTCTAATACCTGAGAAAATCAAATTAGCTGCGATCACTAAGCCTCAGAGCTGTCCACTTTAATGCTCCCAATGCTGCATAAAGAAGGTAGGTGACATTATGCCCATGTGGGTGATGAGGAAGTAGACGTGGAGAAATAAAATAGCTTTTCCAAAGGCAATGGCTATGGGTGGCAATACCAAAACTGGAAATAAGATCTTCTGATGCACTCTGCTGAGCTCACCCATCACTTCCACTTCTGACTCCAGAAGCAGTTGGTTCTCCCAACCTTGCCTTGAAAAGATGCTGCAAACACTTTATAGAGCAGGACAGAAGCAATGCAGAATGGTAGAAAAAACACATGAGGGGTCGTCAACTCTGAGGGACAATAGCATCTTTTTCATTGGTGTGTTGGGATAACGCTGATTATGATGGTGATGACAATTCTGGGACTTGCACCGAGGCAGGCTAAGGCCACAAGTCCTCATGCTTAACCATTGTTCTCTCCTGAGATCGTGTATGGACAGCACCTGCCAAGCTGGGCTCATCTCAGTAAAGAGTGGCTAGAATTGTATTTTTAATACTTTGCATCGTCATCTCATGGAATCACCCCCATTTTATCGATGAGAAAACTAAGACTCAGAGAGAAGTTTCCAGGGTCATGGAACAAGAAAGCGGCAGCACAAAGCCTGTATTCTGTCCACCACACCCTTGGTACCTCTACTCCAGCCCATCTGTTCGTACAGGAGAGGAACATGGGGAAGCTTGACTCAAAGCAAAGCCAATAAGGCTGAGCTAAGAGAGGCTTAAGACCCAGGAGAGGGATCAGGGCTTGGATCCCATCAATCAGATCTCAGTATTTAGGGATAGGGAAACGTGTTCCTTCATGGGAGTGACTAAATTTGGAGGTACCCATCAGTCTGGTGGTAAGAAGCCCAGAACAGTTACACTAGGGCTGCTGACTCCCAAAGTCAGCACACCTTATGAATGATACTCCTTGTTGCCAGGCATCAGGCTCCTTGGAAACCTGAATCTTCCTCAGATCTGAGCGAGCCCATGACAGTGAGGTCTGGAGAAGGTATGGGAGCTAGAAAACAGGAGCCTATGCCCAGGCTGACTACACAGCAGGATGTGCCCTGCACCGGTGGGGTGAGTATACAGGACAGGCCTAGCGCTCCCCAGGCCTGCTTTCTCCCTCTCTGGCTCCATGTACAAATGGTTCCCTCCACGCACAGTCCCCAGGACCTAGGCAACCAGGAGCTTTGCTTGAAACCTACCAGGGGGTCGATGGGTTTGGGCCCACCCTGGGTCTTTACAGCACACAAGGAGCAGCGGGACAGGCAGTTCGCTGTGACAGAGGGGAGCATGAGGAGGCAAGCAGCCAGCACCAGCCCCTGCCACACCATTCTTCTTGGCTCTTCCTGCTGGGGAAGGAGATAGAGAAAATAATGAAATCCGTGATCACCTACTCTGTGGGGTATATCCTGAGCCTGCAGTCAGCTCATCAACTCATGCTGACAGCACCACAGGCAAACATTCTGGTTCCTATTCTGCAGATGAGCATAGAGACCCAGAGCGGCACAGTAGGTGCCCAAGGCCAAGTGTCGAGGAAAGGAATTAACATGCTCCAAGTGCCTGCTTTGGGCTAGGAGCTTTCCTAAACATTCACATGCAATCTGCACAACAGCTCTTTCGGTAGCTTGTGACATTGCACGGATGGGGAAATGGAGGCTCAGAGAGGGGAAGTGCTGCCCACACTGCTGGGCAGTGGACAGGCCAGAACCTGACCTGGGTCATTCATCCTTCCAAACTCACTTTGATCACCCACCAAACTAGAAGATTCTTGTCCATCAGCTTTTCTGAGTTCTCTGAGGCTTCCGTCACCTGCCTTTGCCTTCTGCTCCCCAAGCTGTCCCCAGGCCAGTCCTTTCTGCTGGTAAGGTCTCGGGAATTTACCTTTTCCACTCCAGCACTTCTGCTCACCCTGGTCATAACTCCACCTTTACCCCTGCCTCCAGCTCCTTCTCTGATCCCCGCTGCTCACCCTGAAATGCTCTGCTCAGTATATCAATTCTGTGATTAGATGTGTCAGAATGGGTCATACCTGGCCCTTCTCCTAAATGTCAGAGATGCCTTCAATCCCTTCCTTATACCCCAATACTTCAGCTCTGAGTTCCAACTACATCCAATTATTTGTAGTTCCCCTAATTAATCTATCAGGCCCTGTCCCACCTCTGGGCCTTTGCACATGCTATTCTCTCTGCCTGGAAAATCCTTTCTTCCTCTGTTACCTGTCATTTAGGTCCTACAGTACATATCACCTCCTCCAGGCAGCTATCCCTGATCTCCTAGGCTGAATAGGAAGCTCTTTGTATTCTCCCAGCAACTTGTGCCTCCTCCATCAAAACATTCCACTATTTGGTAATCAGCTATATGAGACTTTAGACTTTGTTTCCAGTAAGGCTTCAGGCTTTGTCTTGTTTTTGCCTGAAATATTCTGTGTTGCTCAAACATACCATGCTGGCTCCTACCCCAGGGCCTTTGCACTTTCCCTTCCTGTCTGCTGGTACTCTGACCTGATTTTCCCATGGCTTGCTCCTTTTTGTAATCAAGTGCATCAAATGTCGCATCACCCAGAGGTGTTGGCTGACTCCTGTATTTAACAGGGTTTCCTGGGTCTCTCTCACATCACCCTTGCTTCGTTGGCATTGTCATCTCATGCTGTGCTATTATTTGATGTTTGTTACTGGTGGTGTTGTCGTTTGTTATAATCTCCCCCACTCGAAGGTTAGCTCTGTGAGGGCACAGACACTAACAGTCATAGGCCCTGCTGTATCCTAGTCCCCACAGCCCTGACCAACGTATAGTAGTCCCTCAATAAACACTAGGCAGATGAAATTAGGACTTCACAGTCTGTAAAAAGCTGTCCCTTTCATAATTAACTCTTATAAACCAAATATCAAAACTCACATCCATTCAAAGGGAGGCACAGAGCATTTTCTCGTTGGAAATGGGGAGTTCTCCTAACACACCCGCCTGGGGCAAGGCTCCATGCTCCTCCCAGCCTTATCCTTACAGCCTGATGCCTCTAACGCCACTGTCGGGAATGGCTGGGCTCCTTGCCTCCTCCGAGTGCCCCATTTTTGCAGACTGCCCTGTTTGCTCATGTGTTGAGGGGGGTTAGAACTTTCCACCACATGGCCCCAATGGCTCAGGCTGCAACCCAGAGCCAATCTCCCTCCTCAGAATACATAGCAGGTTTCCCCACCATGCATGCCTGATAGGATCCCAGCCACTATTTATGAAGCCCCTACTGTGCTTGGGCCTCAAGCTAAGCCCCTAATCCATCGTCTCATTTATTCTTCCTCCGTCAAGTAGGCACTTCCGGTCCAGCGAATTGCCTATCCCTCCAGCAAGTGGTAAAGTTGGGGTGCAAATCTGTTATGTTCGATTCCCCACAATTTCTTAGAACACCTGACTCTTTTGTTTTGTTTTGTTTTTATGCCTACAGCACCTGATCTTCCTGGGCAGTCTCCATCCAAGTACTAACCAGGCCTGACCCTGCTTAGCTTCCGAGATCAGGCAAGATCGTGCACGTTCAGGGTGGCATGGCCGTAAACTTATAACACCTGGTTCATTAACAGCTGAATCCTCCATAAGGACCAGAAGGCACAGGTCTTTGACTTGTATATTGTTCTCAATCCACCCCCACACTCTAAGAGGCGGGCCTCACTATCCCCACTTTATAAATGAGAAAACTGGTGCTCAGAAAGGCTTGGTAAAACTCCTAAGGTTGATGAGCAATTAAAGGTGAGAAGTGAGGTCCACCCGCCTCCCTTTGGCTGGGCCAGGCCAGCTCCTCTAAGCAGGAAGGCTCGGAGAAGAAAACTCAGGGAAGTAATCAGTGTCCACCCCACGTCTCTCTCCTGCCCTCGAGCTCCTCTCTCACTCTATCAGCTGCTGAGCGGATTTGGGTTCCAGGCAAGTGAGCTGTGCCACTGACGTGCAGATACAAAGCAGGCAGCTCATGTTTTCCCTGATACCAGCAATGGCTGGGCTGGCCTGCTGCAAGATTAGCAGTGAATTAACCAGCTGGGAAGGGAAGGCTACACTACCCTCTCACTCTGGGCCAGAGGCTTCCCACATAGCTTGGCTGCTGCAGTAGGAGACCAGATTTGAGATCTCTTCGTCCTGGGCAAAAATGGTGTCGCCGTCCTTTCCTTTCATCCATTATTAACATTATATTTAGTAATAATAATTCTAGCTGGCCCAATGGTTGTTAACCACTCAAGATGTTCTGAGCAAGTCTCAGGATGAACTCATTTATTTTCAGAGCAACTCCATGGGGTGGGAACTATTGTCACGCCCACTTTACAGATGAAGAAAATGAGTTAAGACATCTGCCAAGATTTTAAAGCTAGTAAGTGGCCACGCCAGGATCTGACCCAGAGCTCACCTTCTTAACCACAGTGTGTGGCCTCGGCCCCTTCAAGTCACCCCTCCCCAGCCTTCTGCTTCTCCCTCCAGGGGCCCAGATCAGCCTCCTCCTGGTTCCAGAGCAGCTTCATGTTGCCTCCAAGGCACCCTCCCCCACAGCAGCCAGAGAACAATTCTGAAACACCAGCCTGACTGCTGCCCAGCCTTGTACCCCCGGTCGCCATTGCCTTTGAGAGGAAGTTCACCCCATAGCTGGAGGCTCAAGGGCTTTCCTACTGAGAAGGGCTGACACTGATCAGGGCTCACTGTGTGCCAAGCCCTATGCTGAGCCCCATATGCATCTTAACGAAAGGGGTCTTTATAACAACCCCATAAGGCTGGGACTAATATTATCCCCATTCAACAGATGAGGAAATGGAGGCACAGATAGATTACGCTATCTGTTCAAGATACCCCAGCAAATGCACAGCACCCAGACTGGCTGTGAGCTCCATCTGACCTGGGCCTGACCACACCACCTGCAATTCCAAAGGATGCCCCAAGCTCATCTTCCAAGCTTTTGTGCACAAGGTTCCCTCTGCCTGGAATGTATTTCTCACCCCACCCATCCACTCCCATCACCGGCTGACCTAGCTGCCTTCTTCAAAACTCAGCCTCAGTTGCCTCCCCCAGAAAGTCTGCTGGATTAGGCCCTTCCTCTGAGCAGCCAATCACCTCTGCTGGCTCTAACACATAATTACTTTTTCTCAAGGACAAAAATAGAGAATTGGGGGTTGGGCAGGGTCAAGTGGGGCCGAACCCTCTGGCTTCCTTCTCCCAGCCCAGGACATGGCAAGTGTCCAGAGATGCAAACAGGCCACCTTCAGGACAAACTCAGCAAATGGACAGAGGATGTTCAGACTTCCACAAGGATTTCTTTAAAAAAAGCTTGTTGCCAGCATTATTGAATTGGGAGAGTTTTACATTTTAAAAGTCTCAATTTCCAACTGTCTTAAAAAATCGAAAGCCTTGGAAACATGAGACCTGCATTCTAATCTGGCAATAGTCATAGATGGGATACATGCAACCTGGTCACCACTGTCCCCGCCCTGTGGCTTCCCTCACATCTGACCCTGCTGAGCACCTGATAGTCGTTTGAGTTTGCAACCCCTGGACTGCCTAACAACTCTAAGAACCTGGAGCAGCGGCATGGGATGCGAGGGTACAGCTGGTGAGGAAGGAGAGGTGATCCCTTCCTGACCCAGAAGCGGGATCACCAGGTGGTTAGTAATGTGGATTTAGATCCTATCCCTTATCACCAGTTTGGGAAAAGCACTGATTTCTGCTGTGCCTCAGTTTTCTCAGCTATAAAATGGGGCTAATAATAATGCTTCGGGGGGGGGGAGTTGGTATAGGAATGAAATAAGTGATCATGTATAGAGTGCCTTTATAGTGAGTGCTTTAAATAGCGTATGACGGCTATTCTCCTGTATTCTCCTGTACTCGGGCTACAGGAGAAGGGAAAGGACAAAAAGGAGTGACAATATAGGGCCTAGGACACGGAGGGAACAACAACAAAAGCTATCGAATGAATTAACTGCCACATGCAGAGGGCCTGCTGTGCACCAGGCAGGACCAAGTGCTCATTCTTGGTCACATCAATCCATAACAGCCACCACTTCTCTTCTGTGTATTACCACTTTACACGTATGATTCTAATCCTCACAGCAACCCAGAGGTGAGTGTCTTTATCCCCAAGGTACAGAGGACAAGAGTGAGGCTGGGAGAGAAGCTCACTTGGCTTGTAAATGGGAGAGTTAGGCTTCCAACCAGATCTCTCTGGGGTAAAAGGTGACCCTAATAGAGACACATCAGCCCTGAGGTTTCCCTAAGCAATCCTGTTTCCTTTCTTTGTAGGATAAAAAGATTATTGAGCAATGTCAGATGAGTCCCAAGAGGGAGCATTTTCTCCTTTGCGATGGAGATGTATTTGGAAGTCATACATCAGAGGCAGCCCTGCCTGCTTCTCATTTTTGATTTGGGATGAGCTGAGGAGAGAAGTAACTTGGCAATTCATCAGTGTGAGAGGCAAAAAGCAAACCCCTTGGTGCACTCAAAGGCAGCAGCAGGCACACAGATACCAGAGGAGGGCTTGCATGGCCCACAGTGAAGTAGGGGCCTCTTTCATGGACTTGGCAGCCAGGGGGCCTCCCAGCGGCCCTCCCAAAGAAAATCCCTCCACACTTGCAAGTTTCTGAAGCATTTCCTCAGCCATCGCCTCATGGCGCTTTGTGACAGCCCAGTAAGAGAAGCATGGGCTGGTGGAAGAAGAGGGGCGGCTCCCCCCTAACAGGAAAGAAAATTTTAGATTCACCAGCCTTCATAATCACGGGATCCCTTTCCTTATAATAAATCTCTTTCTCTCCATATATACATATCCTATTGTTTCTGTTTTTCTGGAGAGCTCTGACTCACACAACACCTATGGTATTTGTACCCATGTTGTCTATGGCTGCCTTCACTCCCACTAAAGCACAGATTCATGCTAAAACAGGGACCATGGGGACCAGAATGCCAAACATACTTTAAGGAAAAAGTTTGCTGACCCCTGCCTTCATTAATTTTATAAGCATTTTATAACTCCATTTATTCTAAGAGTTTTGAAGCTATTTCTTGAGAAAATCAGAGGGGAATCAATCCCTTCTCTAAGTCTCATCTGTAAATGGGGTTGTGTCACCTTCCTGCGGTGCCTTCCTAAGGACCGACTAAGACAGCATTGTTGATATGGCCAGAACGTAGTATGCTCTTTTTCCACACCGGCCCAGAGTTCCTTGAAATGAAAGAGACTGCTTGCCCTATTATCTCCTCTTGATGATATTCTATATTGGATTCAGAGGGCTCGGAAGAGCAGCAAGCGTTTTTATTTGAAAAGCCAGCATGGAATAATAATGGTTTGATTTAACATCACAATTATCTCTCCAAGCACTTTATCGCATATGATAATCCCTATTTGATAGAAGAGGAAATGGGAAAAGGTAGAAATGAAGTCACTTGTTTAAGGTCACATCATGAGTCAGGAGGGAAATGGAGACAGAGCTGGGCCCTCCCACAGCCAGGCATGACTCGAACAGAGGTGATGCGTCCTTTCAATGACCCCCAACAACACACATCACAACAGCCAACAAACACTGCACTGGTGCTCTGTGCCAGGCCCTGGGGCCTCCCGTGGAGCCTATGGGGCAGGTGCTATCATTACAGACTCGAGTTCCAGATAAGAAGTATAAGAACGAAGTGACTAAGTGTCCCCAAGGTCCTGAGCACAGGCATGATAGAGTTGGAGTTCTCTGAGTCCACAGCATTCACTGTTTAAGGCATAGCTGCGGAGATAAGCTCATTGCTATGCATTTTATCTCAATTGTATTTTCACCCGCAGGAGAATACAGTGGCCTAGGAATTATTAGCTCCATTTTCTAGATGGAGAACAGAGACTCAGAAAAGCAAAATGACTGGGTTAAGGCCAAGAGGAAGCAAGGATCTGGCAGAATCAGGCTTAAGTCAATATGTGATGCTACTCTGAAAACCATCCCTGAGGTACAGTATGCATTAAATGTCCACCAGATCTCCCCACCAAACTCTCATATTCCTGAAGATGGACTATTTCTGAGTTTTATCCCACTCAAAAATATATGAAGTTCATCTTTGCGTGTGGGTTGGCAAAGGGAGACCCAGAAAAATGACACAACAGGCCTTTTGCGTCATTAACAAAAAACAGATTATCATTTTAGGGGAGTGGGAGGCTTGCGGTAGGGTGGGGGGTGGGGGGAGGTTCTGAAAGGAAAGTGAAGCCACCATTTAGTCCACCAAGAATCAAAGCACAAAGCATAGGATGAGGGCTCATGCAGAGAGAGGGTCGGTCACCTCTCTCAGGCCATTTGTTATGCAGAGACCAGGATGAAAGCCTTGCAGTTGATGGTCATAGTGGGATCATTAGCTGCATTTTTTAAAGGATGTATTTCAAGAGCAGGATTCACATGGCACGCCCATCCTATGTGACTTGATGCAATTAGGGGAGGGGGAGAAAGGCATCAGATGGGATCAGAGAGAGATGACAGTGAAGAGCCAGAAAGCAAAAAGAGTGGCAGAGGCGTGACTTGCATTCACAGAGAGAGGACACCTGGAAATTCAGAGAGTAAGATGATAGGCCATGTGGGAAAAGAAGTAAGGATGAGAAATAGAGATAGGGGATATGGAAAAGGAACAGGAGAGGGAGGGCGGGTGGGGAAAGGAGGGAACAGAGTGACAGCAAGGAGACAAGGGAGGAAGTGGAATTTGGTTCAGGAGGTTGACCTACTATGTGAATCACAGACACAAATTCTCGCCCCCTGCCAGTGGACCAGAGACCCAACTACATAATAATTACTCATAAACCCTTGTCAGGTTAAATTGAACTGTCCAATAACAGGTCAAAGAGTCAAATGATGGTGGACAAATTGCTCCCTAGTGAATACGCCTGCAGCCTGCAGCCAACTACTCTGGCCAGTAGGGTGGCTGGATGGCCTCAGGAAGAAACCCCCTGAGCCAGGGGATGTTCCTTGTGGACCTGGGCCATTACCCTTCTGCCAAGAGCACTGGTCGGGGCAGGCTGGGAGGAATTAACAGGGTCCAACTTCAAAGGACTCAGGGATGCCTCTCCATCTCCAAGGCCCAACCCCAGATGAACCTGGGTGTCTCCAGCAAGGTTTACCGCCCTCCACAATGGCCGCTCTGTCTTGGGGAAATCATTTTAGCCCTTCGTCAGACCCAATAAGATTAACCAACATTTACAGACTGAGACGCGTGAAAACAGTGAGAGAAATCAGGTAGCTGACCGCATTTTCTCAGACATGTGTTGAAATCAAACCGTCAACTATTGATCTCGCTCAGATTGATGGAAAACATCTAATAAATACAATCTTACGAGAATGACCCGAGGAGGTGGGAGTAGGCAGGGAGTCAGGGAGGATCGATCAAATGAAGATATAGAGTCTTCTGTTGTGTGGAGAGAATGGGATGGGAAGGGGAAGGCAGTGTCTGTCCCACAAAACAGAAAGAGTAGATCCTATTTTCTGGACATTGTATACAGCATGATGGAGTGAGATGATCAGGGACATTATAATAGATTAAGAGGAGTGAAGGGGTCCAACTCTGCCACTCAGTGAAAACTTGAGCAGTCATATTTACATTTGTTAAGTATGACTAAATGCCAGGCATATTACAGTATCCCAGAGCAGTCTCACAATAACCCCAGGAAGTGAATATTATTATTATTATTGTTATCCTTATTGTATGGGCGAGGAACTTAATGCTCAGAGAGGGACAGCTACTGTCCCAAAATCACACAGCAAATGAGTGGTGGGATTTGAATCCGATATTGTCTCAGGTGTTGTGAAACACACATTTAGATGATTTATGAAAAATCTCTAGTTCCCAGGAGTTACCCCCCAAAACCTAATCCCTTTCCATATGTTTTAAGAGGATTGCAAGTTTCTTGAACAGCCACAGAGCCGGTCCCTTTGCCTGCTCTCCTAAAACGTGTTGGGTTCCTCAGCCACTGCAACATCCCACTGTCAGCCACCAGCGGATCCCAGGATTCAGGGGCCACCCATCACACTTCTAGCTCACTAGGGCAAAGCAGTGGGCTTGAGATCCCTTCAGCCAAAGCAAATCTCCCCCAGGCAGCATAACTCACCTGCTTGGGCTGCTGCGACAGCTCCCCACGCAGATCTCAAAGCCTGGAGGTAAATGACCTGCAAAAATAGAACAAAAGGCAAGAAGAAGTGGGATTAGGGGGGAGAAGGTGAAAAGAAAAGGGATGGAAGGTGTGGTGGAAGGAGGGGGAGCAGGGGGTAGAAAATAAAAAGAAAATGATTGACATTCTGAAACGTTTTGCAATGGATCTTGGCTGGAATGCCTGTCAAATTAGAAAGACAAGCCTTGTCTATTTTACCAACCCTTGGAAGAAAGATGATAATGAAGACTTCAACCTGTGGGAGGGGAATTGAAATTAGATCCAATAACCCGAAGAGCTTGTTTCCCTTGGGAAGCTTGGAGGCTTAATTAAGGAATGTTTGTAAAGATTCTACATAAAAGATACCCAGGAAAAAGTAGGAGGTCGCAGAATTTACTATTCAACCTGAGTTGTGGGAAGGCTTTTTCTCCCCCGAAACTCACCAGCTTTTTTGCTAGGGTCCAACTTTGAGGTTCTATAATACTTTTTCTGAATGTGGACATCTTTACCAGTAAGCAAATGGCTTTCCCATCAAAGCGTCTTCCCTCGCCTAAGTTAGACTTCTCCGGCTATAATTTACATGAAAGCAACAAGTCCTTTCAAAGTAAAATTGACAAGAAAAACCCCGCCAAGCCTGGTCTCCTGGCATGTTGTCACACTCTTTCCCCATTCCTTCCCAACAAAACAACCCCAAATTTCATTTCTGTGTAGAATTATGTCAAAGAAAGCCACTCAAAGCAGCACTCTGTCAGCAATTAAACACGATCCAGAAAGACTGAAAAGGCTGAACTTGGTTGTACATTGATGTACATGATTCCTGGTAAATGCCAGAGCCTTGGATCTCATTAATGTCCCCAAGGCCTTGTTCTCTAAGGCCAATGTGAATCACTGACCTTTAAAACCACCCTGATTAGCTAAAACTCTCCCTTCCTCCACCCAGGGCGTTGTCCCATTCTCTCCTGGGAACTGCTGTGTGGTGGATTGTAGGACCAAGAAGACCCTGGAGCTAAAACCGAGGGGTAGTCCTTTAGGAAGAGAACGACCCACCTGTTTAAACCAGGGCTGCACTGAAAAGGAGATTCTTAAGAGCAGTTGTCTCCCCCTGATCTGTCTTTTGTAAACTAGCATCCCAACTGTAACTACATTTGCCGTAATCAGACCCAACCTGAAACCCCCAGCCCAAGCTCCTACCACTTTCAGGTCCAGAGGACCAAGAAAACAAACGAAACCAAGAGAGATTCCAGAGCCCCTCTGTATATTACCTGTACTCTTCTTTGTCCCTGGTCAGCTTCTGCCCGAGCAGGTCGGAGGACGATAGAGGGTGGCTGGTCCAAGACCCAAGGGCCACCCTGACTCCGGCTCAGAAGATGCCAAAGAGGCAGCTGTGCGCGCCACCAAAGCCCCTTCGAATGGCAGTTCTCGTGCCTCACCCCCCCTTTTATGGATGAGAGCCTCCCCCTGTCGCTCAGCCCTTGCTGAGCACAAGCTGCTCAGAGCCAATGGGGAGGTAGCTCTGAGCAGTCAGAGGCGCAGACCCCAGGGCCCTTCAACTCGAACTCCCTGGGCCCTACACAATAGGCTTCGTGACAGGGGATGTGGAGGAGGAAGCAGCCAGCAGCCGCGCTGGGAGGGAGGTAGATTCTGGGTGTAGTGCTGTTTGTCACTTGAAATCCGGCCACTTCATCTTTAATGCATTTCCAGGAGAGTGTCACAGGAGAAAGAGAGAAAGAGGTAAGGAAGGACAAATACAGAAAGAGTTAGAGGAAGGCAGAGAGACACAAAGTCAGAGAGGGACAGACAACAGAGATATAGAGCCAGATGGAAACAGAGAAAGAGAAATAGGGAGAGAGAAAGAGAGTGTGGCAGACAGAGATCGAGACAGATGGAGATGGACGGAGAGAGTCAGAGAAACAGAGTGAAACAGAAAGATTCAGAGAGTATCAGAAACAGAGACAGTGACAGTGTCACAGACAGGGAGTGATACAGACAAGGCAGGGGAGAGAGTCAGAAAAAGACGCAAAGAGAGTGTCCTGCTTGTCAGAGGTAAGGATACCCAAAGGAACAGGTAGAAACAGAGTGAGTCCGAGGAAGACGGATAAGGAAACCAAGAAAGAAGACAATCAGACTCAGAATCCCCACAGAGACAAACAGACGCCGAGGAAGCCCTGGAAGATGGAAAGAGATGAGAAGGGAGAGCAGCAGAGAAGCCAGCACAGGCGTGCATTGCCCCGTGCTGTGTGCCCTGGCAACTCCATGCAGGCTGGTGCACGTACTGGAATGCTTTTGTGCATACATTTGCCTGCCGCCGATAGTCAACTCTGGTACATGCCTGAGCTGGTGCCAGGCACAACCAGTCCTGGCAAAAGCACAGCCTTTCCCCAGCAGCCGGGAACTGCAGTTGACTTTTCTCTGGCGGCAACACAAAATGAGTATCATGAAATCCCCCTCAAAACATGGGCTGCGATGTGTCTTTGCACGCACGCAAAACATGGGCTGCGATGTGTCTTTGCACGCACGCCGGGTGGGAGCATTCCCATCTCATGTGTACCCTCGGCCCGTGCCAGCAGCAGCTTGAAGCTGCACTCTTCATGGCCACAAATAACTTCCGGAACGTAGGGGGTCTCTGGGTTTGGAAGAGAACATGTGAGTCTGTCCTCAGTCAGCAGCAGACAAGCAGTTTATGGTGGGAGGCATGACTGTTTCAGAAGTCTGGCAGGGGCTGCCTGTTTTGTGGGCACCTATGCTGTACAGGCACTTAGCCAAAGTTGTCGGGTTGAATCCTCACAACCTGGCCAGGTAGTGAATATTATCCCCACCTCGCAGAGGAGGAGAGAGAGGCTTGAGAGCTGAGAAATTTGCCCAAAGACACGCAGCAAGAAAGTTGTCAAGCTAGAATCCAAATCCAGGTTAATCTGACCCAAAGTCCCAGCCCACTCTTCCTCACCCCTCCTTGGGCACAAAGCCTTGAATCTGCCCACACTAAGGGGTGGGGGCCAGGAGCTTCCTCTCTCGAACTCAGTCTCTGCATTTGTACAATGCAGGAGAGGGCTGCACCTAATAATGTTTAAAATATGGGTTTGATCCCCAGCTCTGCTGCTTGCCAGGGAGAGACCTCAGACACGTTTCCAACACCACCCTCAGTTTGCTCACTGTGAGAAGGGGATAATGGTGTTCAGCGCATCGGGCTCTTGCAAGGGTGAAACAAGAGGATGTCTCCAACAGCACTCAACACAGAGGCACTTAATGAGTGCTCCACCACCATCTGTCCTTGTGACTAAGCACATCATTCTCTGTGACGCGCCACAGTTCTCTGGGAACTTGTCGCCTCCCTGAACTGGGTTCATTCCAAGGAGGAAGACAGAAGGGGCCATTTTCTGAGCACCTACTATGTTTCAGACGCTTCTGTGCGTTTCACCAGATCCTCACAAAAAGCACGTGTGCAGCGTGGATATCACAATGCATCCTAAAACGATGAGGCAGCTGAAGCTCAGGAGGATCCCAGTCACACAGGAGGGTGGAAGAGTTGAACTCAGTCCTGTAAGCCCAAAGCTCAGCTCCTGCGCAACTCCCTCCAGCTTGAGTCCAAGTCTCCCTCCTCCATCCCAGGGAGGACTCTTCAGGATCTGAGCCTTGCTTTCCTTCCTCCTGTTCCCTATTCCCAGGCAGCACACTGGGTCTGACAGGCAGATACAAATGACTTCCAGGTGCCCTGTGTGGAAGCCTCCAGCCCCAATGTCTGATGGCCATGGCCAAGGTTTAACAAGTGCTTGGCCCCGCCTTAGGCTGGCTTCCAGTCTGGCGAGCCAGAGGACTTGGGTAGAGTCTGTTTACTGCCACCTGGGAACGTAGGAGACCCAGGGTGAGCTTCTTCTTTACCCCAAGGCCAAATCCTTGCCCTGGTTGCTCTCTATCCTCCTTATTTTTTACCTCCTCCTCTCCTTCTTCAGCTCTGCCTCTGAAGCTCTTGGTAATAACCTTGGAATAGACAAAGGCTCTATGAGATGGGATACAATGGCTTTCATTCCTGGAAGTCAGCAGGCACTAGAATAGAGGAGTAGGGGCCTCTCTTGACTATTGTTCGTCATAATGAGAGGTAAAGACAGCGAGGGTGGCAATGCTGCAGAGAATCCTTCTTTAACCCGTTAATGTTTGTAACATCCTTCACCCCCGGAGTCTATCGCCAGCCTCACAGCAAATGGTTCATTCATTTGCTTTTTCTTTTCGTCTACAATGTCCTTTACACACACAAGACTAGGCCAGGAAGAGCTTACTCCCTTAGTCCTAGAGAAGCCTGTCGTAAAGATCACCCCTCTCCCGGGCTCGGTGATGCTCAGGGTCACGTCACAGCCCCATGAGCAGCAGCGTGTGGGATGGAAAAGTATGGAATTGGCACAGGCTCACTTGGGCTCGAATCCCAGTGCTCCCACTTACTCACTGTGTGGCAACTCATGGAACCGTCGCTCTCTGAGCATCTGAGTCATCTGAAGATGGGGACCACGAGCTTCACGCAGGTCAGGACAAATTTCAAAGCTCCAGCACTCTCCCTTCCCCGCATGTCCTCAGCGGAAAACAAGTCTCCAGTTCAGATCTCGAAGTGGACAAAAAGCAAAGACCAAAGAGAAGGCAGCTTTGAAACAACCAGGCTTCAAACCATTCTGTTAGGTAGGAATAAGAAAGGACTTGGCAGAAGACAGAAAAGTTTTTAAAAGGGGGGGGGGCGGAGCCAGTATTTCTTAAGGGCTTCCTACATGCCAGGCCCTGCTGTAAACCATTTCCACACTTGATTTTCAAAACCACCTGCAATTAGATGGGATTCCTACTCCTGCTTTGCAGATAAGGAACGGAGGCTGGGAGAATGGAAGCCACTGGCATGAAGTCACACAGCTGGTCAATGGCAGCGTGCAGCCGGAAACCAGGCTGTTGGAGTCCAGGCAAGTGGTGTTGCTTCCCACCTTTTTTCTACTCTGTTCTCTCTCGTCCACAAAGCTCTGCGTATTCTCTCTATCCACCTGTTGCACGGGGAACGTAGGAGCAGGTGACACGGATCATTTGGGAGGATCTCGGTAGAATTAGTCCCGCTCTCCCGTAGCTCCCAGTCTCCTGGATCATTCTTCATGCTGCAATGCACCCGGCGTGAATCTCAGAGGCTCCACACCAGCTCCTGGTTGCCAGAGCCATGTCTGTGTGTGGCTGCCGCGGGAACGGCGATGGGGAGTCGGAAGCCATGCTTAAGGTGTAATGCTCAGTCTCTCTCCTCTCTCTCTCTCTCTCTCTCTCTTCTCTCTCTCTGTCATACTTTCATATTGAAATGTCACTATGTGCCATTCTGTGCTTGGCTTTGGGAATGAAATGTGCCACATACAATTTTGTCCTCCTTATGCTTATTATGGTCCAGGTTTGGGGGCAGAGTACGAACAAACAGTGCCCAGTAGTATGACTAGTGCAGGGCTAGGAACGACCTAGAATACTGCAGGGGGCTCCCAACTCAGCCTGGCGGAGTGGGGATGGGGAAGAGGGTGGGGATAGGGGTCTAGGGATGGTTTCTGGGAGAAAGTGAGAGCTAGGTGAGAACTGATGCACAAGGAGTTGGCCAGGCACAGAGAAGAAGAGGGAATTCCAGGCAGAGGTAACAGCTTAGGCAAAAGGCCGAGAAGCAAGAAAGCTGAGTAGATGACTGGAGGAGTTGCCCTTGACTCAGCTCTTCCTCTTACCCCACACCTAGTTCATCATCCATCTTAATTGTTTCAGGCACTGTCACCCTCAGCAGGCTCTCCATCACTTCCCTCTTAGACAACTGCCCCAGCTCTTACTGGCTCCTCAGCATCCAGAGAGATTCTTTTAAAAATATGACTCATTGTACTACACCCCTCTTTAAAACACTCCAGAGGTTCTCATTGCACTTGGAATAAGATCCACACTTCTTACCTGAAGGACCTGCTCTCTCCACACCTCCTGCTTGCTGCTTCCTGTTTGCTCATTTTTCTACAGCCACTCTGGCTCCCTGCTGATCCTCGAACATACCAAACAGGTTGCTGCTTCAGAGACTTCACACCTTCTATCTGGAGCATCCTTCTCTTCATGTTCACTTCCTCAAAGAAGAGGCTAAAGGCCATTCAGGTTGAGGAATCGCACTTTGTCTAAAGAGTATATGGAGGGGGAATAAGCTGAAAATGGTTCTCCATGTAGAGAAAGAGCCTAGAGATCTGAAGAAGTAAATTACCCAATCTTATTCATTTGGTTCATGAACATTTCCTGATGCTCTGCTACTGGTGATTGAGATTCAAATCCAATATGATTCCTGCCATCAGGTAAGTTCACAGTTCAGTGAGGGACGTAAGAAATTATGGAATAGGTGCAAAAGCAAAGCAATGCAAGACACAGATGTGGCAGTGATTAACTTTGTCTGGTAATGTAAGAGATGTTCAGGAAGAGCTCTCTGAATAGGTAACATTTTAAGTGGGTTTTGAAGTCTGTATAGGAGTTTGCCAAGCTAAAAAAGAAGGGTCTCCTAATACACCTCCGAGAGCCAATGTCAGGGACATGGAGAAATAGGTGCCTTTGTTAATTGTGATAGGATTTTAAATTGGTGCACTCTTGTGGGAAAAAATTTGGTGGCTCCACAAAAGGTTAAACATAGAATTACCATATGACCCAGTAATTCCACTCCTAGGCATATACCCAACAGAATTGAAAATAGAGACTAAAACAGATATTTGTACACCAGTGTTCATAACAGCATTATTCACGAAAGGTAAAAACAAAGCAGTGTCCATCAACAGATAAACTGATATAACGTAGAATATACATATACCTATTCTACATTTTATCAGTTTATCTGTTGATGAAATATTATTCAGCCATGAAAATTAATGAGGTTCTGATACATGCAACGACATGGGCCAACCTTGAAACATTATGCTAAGTAAAATCAGCCAGACATAAAGGGACAAATATTGTATGATTCCACACCTATGAGGTATGTAGAATAGGTAAATTCACAGAGACGAATAGAATAGAGGTTACCAGGGGCTGCGGGGGCGGGGTTGTGGGGGGCGTAGATAGAGAGTTATTACTTAACTGGTACAGAGTTTCTTTTGGGGATGATGAAACTTTTCTGGAAACAGCAGTGCTGGTTGCACAACATTATGAATGTACTTAATGCCATTGAATAGTACACATAAAAAGGGTTAAAATGGAGGAGGGCAGGAAAGACCTTGGGAAAAAGCTATCAATTTTCCTAGTTGAGGAGAGCTCTCCAGTAGCCATGAGAATGCACGGGGGGGGGGGGGGGAAGCAGCCGTGTTCCTCTCCCCAGCCACGAGGCGCAGACAGATGCCAGCAGCTGAGTTGGTGAACTAGAATGTGAAAGAACTTCCCGTTCCCAATGGGCGTGACTTCCCCTCCTATATTGCTTCGAATGGTAGCAGAACTCTATTGCTCCAGCTAAGAGCCATAGTCCATTTATCTGACGCCCAGCACTGCTGAGTCGTCTCCATGTGTTACCTCGCTTAGCACTCACAGCAAACCCCTGAGATAGGTTGCTTTCCTCTCTCAGAGGAAGAAACTGAATTCAGTTTCCACTCCTAGGCATATACCCAACAGAATTGGGTCAACAGACGATGACTTGGCTAAGGTCACACAGCTCATAGGTGAAGTAGAGCCCAGTTACTCTGCCTCCAAAGCCCATGCTGTGAACCATTACCTCAGAGGCAAGCTGATACCCCCCAAAACAGCAAACGCATAAATTCTGTTCTTTCCTGAATGCTACCCTGTGCCAAGCACAATGCCAAGCACAAGAATATATCATCTATAGTAAGCTCTCAGTAATTCCGTGAGGTAAGCATTGTAAGTGTCACTTTGCAGATGAAAACACTGAGCCCCAGACAGTTGAAATGATTTCCCAGGTAGCACGTTAGGCAGGTGGTGGAGCTAGGACACGAATCAAGTTTTGTCTTACTCTCAAGTTTGAGCCCTGTTTGTTTGTTTGTTTGTTTGTTTTTGCTATGTCACAACTGCCCATGACACTCCTCGATCATTCCGAGCCACCTGGGAACAAGTCCTGAACAAGATCTCAAACTAGCACTTGGCAAGAAGGGACACCCATTCACTCAGCACCTACTGTGTTCTGGGTCCTGAACTCTAGGTTTCACATTTATGACTTCACATCTGGAACAGGCTCTTGACCTCTGCCACCAGTCAGCAAGAGGGCAGCGGTGGAAAATGTTTTTGCCCAAATGAAAGTAAAAAACCTCAAATCTCAAATCACTGAAATCTCATCACAGCTGGCATGTATCAAGTCCCTGCCAGGTGCTAGGTTCTTCTCCTAAACCACCTCGTTTACCCCCTTACAACAATCCTATGATGGATATATCATTAACTCCACTTTGTGAATCAGGAAGCTGAGCTCAGGGCTATGCAGTCACTTACCTGAGGTCACATAGCCAGTAAGTGGTAGAGCCAGGATATAAACCCCAGGTCTGCCTCAAAAGCCAGGACTCTTTTCACTCATCACACACATCATTCCTCAGGAGCAGTTTCGGGGCATCAGCAGGAGGACAGATCCACAGAGAGATCCCAAGTATTTGATCTGAAATGAGACCCTTGATCTGAGAGCTGCCCCTCATCAGCCCATGAGCTCCCTGAGGTAACTAACTCACTCCTAATAATAGCTCTTAATAAGAAGTAAGTTTCTTTTTGCCAACGGGGGAGATTAAATTGCTTTTTTTCTCAGTCTATAAATCTTACAGTTTCTCCTAAACCCTATTGAACTGACGATTTGCTACCTTTTCTGCATTCATTCCACAAAATGCTCCCAGAGTACCTGCCATAGCTCGGGTTCTCCACTAAACGCTCAGATGCAAGGCTGAGAAGACCAAGTCCCTGCCCTGTGGGATCACAGTCTGGTGGGGATGATAGAAAGTAAACAGTTCTTTTCAGTGCCATGTGAGGAAGTCTGAGATCATGGCAATTGTGGAATCACAGAGGAGAGGTACCGAAGTCAACCTGGCTGATAAGGGAAGTCATCCTGGAACTGAAGACTGAGGCTGGGTTTTGAAGTCTGTATAAGGGTATACAATGGTGATCAGTCAGTGTTCAGGGCAGAAGAAAGACACCATCCTAAGATTTTAAAAGCAAAAAGAGATTTAATATAGAGAATTAGAAATTTTAAAAGGCGTTGGATGAAAGAGCTGTTGGAGGAGGAGACTGTGACTTGAGGAATGGCTCTCAGAATACTGCATGGCCATCAGCCACACAATCAGAAAGTAGGCAAACCAGAGGCCATCCCTGCAAATAGTGAGTTCAAGAACTTACTATTATATTATGATCCAGGGATCTGGAAGGTGGGACCAGGGGACCACCATGCTGCCATCATGATAGCTTTTCAACACTCATGGGGATGGTGACTGATCTGAGAGATACTACTGCAGAGATGCCCCATACCTCCATGACTGCTCTTGCTGGAGGAAATAGCCATAGGCACAGAAAGATAGTCTCTACCCATTTCATTTCTATTTTCTAAACCTCACACAAGTCTAGCTAACTGGCATCTAAACCCCTTGCTGCAAGGGAGTCTGGGAAAATAGCTTTCATCTCTGCAGTCCAGGAAGGCACACAAGAGAGCAATGAGAGAAGGAGGTAGAAATGGGTCCTGTGTGCCAAGCTGGCATAACAGGCCACATATGGGAAAGAAAGAAATGAATGTCCTTGGTTGGGCAGATACACGTCTTGAGATTCCTCTTAAGTCACTACACACAGCCATTTTTTCCAGGTCAACACTTTTTAGGTGGTGTGGGGAACCCCACAAAGCCCCCCACCCAGTGGCCTACATAGTCAGGATGGGAAGAATCTACCAAACCAGTGAATACAAATCATCATTTGAGTGATGAGGAAACAGATCGAGTGAGGAGGTACTACTCTCTCCAGGCCACACAACCACTGCATGGCTAGCTGGCCCTAGAACTTAGCTGTTCCCATTATATCTGTTCAGCCTACCACCCTGAGACCCTCTTCTTCAGATTCTGAGGTTCACCCCACCAGGGCTGGGGCTTGGCTGGGGTTGGTGCAACTGAAGGATAGCAATCTAAAGTAGTGGGAAAATGTCAGCCTCTGAAGTCAGACAGACCTGAGTTCTCTTCCCAGCACTACTCCTCCTAGCTGTGTGACTTTATGCAAGTTGCTTAACTTTTCTGAACACCATCTGCCTCCCCTGTAGAATGTACATAATAGCAGCACAGAGCTGTGACGAGAATGCAGCTAACGTATATAAAAGTGCATACAGGAGGTGCTCGGCGAATAGAGCTAGTACATTTAGCTCTACAATACCATTGTTCATTCATAAACTGCTGTTATCGTTAATAGTAGATAATCTTCCTCAGTTCAAGTTGCAAAAAAATTAAGGTTTTATAGTGATTTAGCCTGCATTTCTTTTTCTTCTACATCATAGCAGCATCGAAAGACCTGCCTGTAACTGTTTCCATCACCCTGGCTTACCTATATTTGTAGGTTTCTAACGCAACATGGAGAATTCCTCCCCCTTATAGAGGTTCTCAGAAATATACACCTGGAGACCAGCAAATACTCTTAGGCCCACACACATAGATTCACACCGCGCGCACACACACACACACACACACACACACACACAGACACACACACTGATACACACAGATACACATGAATATGGACTCGTACAAACAGGACAAAATACACAGATCCTCACCAACAGTCCCAGACTCATGCTACATTCACAGAAACACACACAACCTCAGCAGTACACATGCAAACACACCCTCCCAGTTCTGTGACACATCAGGAGTGTTACTAGTTACAAGAAATGGAAGCTGGAGAGCTTTGCACCTGACCTCCTTTTGAATAACTGGTCAGGGACAATACAGGGCTCCTCGGAACCCTTATTGAAGGTCCTTTATCAGGCTAATTCTGAGTCTCCAGCTTGGGTCCCATTTCTTGTAACATAATTTATTTTCCATGATAGAATCTCTCTCTCTCTCTGAGTCATCTTTACAAGTCCCTGGAAAAATGGCATGTAAGGAGAGAGCTTTCTAAACAGCCCAAGTCCCTACAGAAAGGTTCAGCTTCCTTGGTGAAGCATTTATAAGCTGGGGAGGGTGCATGGAATGACATGGTTTCCACGTTTGAGAAAGGTAAGTGGAAGGGAATGTCAGACAACTGCATAGTGCAGATCATCATTTAAATAAAACTCCCATGGGGCACCTTGGCAGCATTAAATCACTCTATGCCTCTATGGAGATGTCATAGAACAGGTTCTCTCCTTTCTTCTGCTTTACCACTGAGAAAGGTAGTGTGAAGCAGTGTAAATATCCTGGGGTTTGACCCTGAATTCTATCTAGTCTGAACTCATTTCTGGACTATGTATAACTGGGCAAGTGGTTTACCTCTCTGAGTAATGGCTGATTTATCAACAGAATAAGAGCTCCTGTGCCAGACTGCCTGTGTCTGCCCCTGACTAGCTGTGTGATCTTTAGCAAGTTACTTGATCTCTCTGGGCTTCAGTAATAATGGTACTTACTTCATAGGTTTGTTGCAAGTGTTAAATTAGTATATGTAAAATATTTAGAACAATGCTTACTGTACAGTCAGTGCTCGATGAATGCTAGCTATTATCATTCTCAGCATTGCTACTTTCCAATGTTGTTGGGAGGATTAAGAAGGATTAAGAGACTGTGCTGTGGAAGGGGCGGAGATGTCAGGTGATACCATTATCAAAGTTAACTCTGCACATCCAAGGGATTGGTCATTTTTTTAAAAGCCAAACATAAATTCCATGTTTGAGATCTAAGAAAAAATTAGGACTGCAAATGGCTTTGGGTTTACACAAATTTGGGACTGAGTCTTATTTCATCTCCTTAAGCATTCTGTGGCCCTGGGCAAGTTGTTTAACCTTTTCAAGCTTCAGTTTCTCATTTGTCAAATGAATAAATGTAACTCTGCCAATATCTCAAGGATGCTGAAGATCAGCTGCAATAAGGCAATGTGTATAAAATTCCTTTGCAACCGAGGACCAGTGAGGGGGTAACTCTTCTTGTTTGCCAGGATTTTTTTCAGGGACTTGAGTGTCTAATTATAGGAATAATAAGGAGACTCTAATCACATCATGGAGCTGATATAAAGTCTAACAAAAATTCTTAGCTAAGATGCCTGGAATGTGAGTTCTTTTCCCTATGCTGTCTAGCAGAAAGTAGCCCACACTGATTTACTCTGGAAGCTGAGCCTCAGTGATGAGGGCTTCTAAAGCCGCTGTCTCTGAAGTGTCTCCTACTCTAGACCATTATTGTTTCTCTCAAGAACAGAGCAGGTAAGAATCAGAGGAAAGTGGCTTTGTCCTACCTGCTGTTGTCTAGAGCTTCTTACTTGCCTTTAAACATTCTGTTCCATCCAGGGACTCATTCTTTCTTTTCTTGCTTTAGACAATGGTCTATGAGTACACAGTAAGTACCCAGGAATGTTGGCTGAATAAATAGTACATTGCTAACTCCCACTGGCCTCCATTTGTTTTATCTTTAGACATGGTGAGATCTATAAAGGCAGGAATTCTAATTATTCTTGCATCCCTGGTGGCATCCAGAGTGTTGTGGCTTATCCATGGCAGGTGCAGCAGTAACTGTCATTTTGTAAGTGGTTTTTCTATTCTGAGCATCTTGCTTCATCCCCTCAAGACACAGAATCTGGTATCGGTGTATTTACCCAACATTTTCTAATGCTCTTTTGACAAATCTGCTTCACTCGCACTGGTCTCTTTGCTATTCCTTAAATGTGCCATCATGTTCCCACCTCAAGGCATTTACTCTTGTTGTTCTCTCTGCCTGGAACACTGCCCTTCCCCAATATTTACATGTCTTATTCTCTCAATTAATTTACAATGCTCAAATGTCACCTCTTCAAGGAAGCCTCCCATGATCATCTTATCTAGCAGAACATTCCGTACCGTTCTATCTCTTGCCTGGAATCATACTGCAGATTCATTTGTATATTTGTCAATTACTTGTCTCCCTCAGTGGAATATAAGCTCCAAGAAGCAAGAGATGTTGTCTTTCTTGTACTTGACTGTATCTGAAGCTCCTACAACTATACAAGGCCATAGCAGACACACAATAAATATTTATAGAATGAACAAACATATTATCACATGAAATACTGGTGAAAGTGAATCACCCTGCCAGTCATAACACTCACCCAGCTCCATTCGGTTAATCTCAGGCCCTATTCTTTCTGTTTTTTCTGTAGCCAGTTTTGACTCAGAGCTGCCCACATTCTTGGGTGACAGACATGGATGAAATCAGTTGAGGGGAGGCATCTGTAGTCATGCCCAAGAAGAGGCTGATAAAAGGGTTCATCAGCTTTTAAGAACAATTTCACATAAGGCTTTATAGGGCTATGGGCTTCCATTGTAGAGATTATCAACCTGTGTGGTTATTAAGAACACCTATTTGCCCAGTGTTTCCAGCTAGCAGGAAGTGCCAAGTGGTGACAGCTGAAAAAAAAAAAGTATAAGCTTTGTATTCCAAGATATGGAAAAATGAAGATGTCACTAATAGCCAGTGAAAAGTTGGCTCATTCTTCCCTTCTCTACTCACTTCCCCTGGGCTCCATTTTCTGCCTCAGCACCTGCGCTGCTTCACGCAGAGTAGCAGGCATTTGCTTTTCAGCACCACGGACAGCGATCGGCTGGCAGCCGAGAAAGCAGCTGAAGCCAGAACTTGGGGCAGACGTACAGCCAAACAAATATTTTCTGAGCACATCCTGGGGCCAGACACAGTGGAAAACACAAAGGTTTGTATGGTCTGGACCTTCAAATAACTTAATCTCTTCAGGTAATCAACATTTCTAAACTGATACATCTGGGGCAATGTCCCAAGCCTTCTGATACTTGCAAAGTGGAAAGAATCAAAAGGAAAATGTTTTCCTTTTTAACAGTTATTGAAAATCTGCTGTCTGTCTGCATGTGTCATCTAATTTTCTCACTAGACTGCCACGCTCCAAGAGAACAGGTAGTGAAGTGTCTTATGCATTGTTAAATTCCAAGTACCCAATGCAGTGCCTGGCACATAGTAACACTCAGTCATTTTTGAATGGATGCGTGAATAAAGAAATGCTTACAAAACCCCATTTTACCTCTTTCTTTTTACCTTTATTTTACAGATGAGAAATCTGAGTCTCAGAGAACTACCTTCTCATTGCAGCTATTAAGCGACAGAGCTTGGATTCGAATCCGGGACCTCCTGATTTCATACTGTGCTTCAGGAGCCACTTGCTATGTGCTGGGCACTCTTAGGTCCTAGAAAAAAGTGCTAGCCACAGAGAGATTAGTTCTAACCTTAACATAAACTTAGCAAATCACTACCTTGAGCAAATCACATTTTTCTCTCTCATCTCAGTTTCCCCATATGTAAAATGAGAAAAGGAAGTTTGTATGGCTAAGGACTCACTTCCTTCTGCACCTGGCTTGTAAGGGTCCTCCTAATCCCCACCCCATTCCCACAAGCTGAATCATTCATCTGTTACAGTTAGGCAAGGGGAGCAGCAGAGGGTGGCATAAAATGAATTTAAAACCCTCCCCAGCTCTAACGAGAAGGGTGTCAAATGAGAAGTATATAGATGTCCCGGCAGACCTCGGGCTCCTTTTTCATCTTCCTACTCTAACCAGAGTGTGTGCACAAGCAGTGCAGACTCTTTTCTTTTTAGAGTACAACAAATGAACTTCAGCCCCTCACGAGAAGTGAGTAAAGAGGCAGCCCCAGGACACAGAGACAGTGGAATGAGGTTGCAGTGACTTATCGCCCAGGAACCCACTGGTTGAGTAACTTTGGACAAAGCCCCAAGCAAAGCTAACTGTTTAAATGGCTACGGCAGCAGAAAAATCAGTTTGGTTGATTGATGTCCTAGGTTTCTAGTTAGTGGGTGGCTTCCAGCCATGACTCTGCCTTAGCTCCCAGAATTACTCCAATAAATGATTTGCTCATCCCTAACTCTTCCTGGGAGGCATGAAAGGGGGGCGGAATCAGCCCTCTCCAAACCTGATTGGGATTTAATGGGGGCCAGTGGGTATTTGTGCACTAGGGGCAGAGTGAGGAGAGAAGGAGATCTGTCAGGCTTGACAGAAGTGTCTCGCTCCGCCTGGAGGTCTAAAGGGGGAAATAAAATCAGGAAAGAACTGATTGCAGAGTGGATGTCTTTCAATTATTTGAAAAGAACGTGAATCAAATGTTTTGTAAAGGCTTTTTCTTTAACTAAATCTTAGCCATTAAAATCTAGATTGGCCCAGGAGGGTCTCCAGATTGAAATGGGTAATGGGGTAGGGGGTAGGGAGCGAGTTTGGGATGTTTTGTCAAGAATCCTAATTCAGCAGGATATAGCTAGGATAAACGGAAGAAAACAAGCTCTGCAATTAGCCAGACCTTGATTCAGATTTTGGCTCTGCCGTTGACTCCCTATGGGATCTAGATCAAGTTTCTTAATCTTTCGGAAACTCAGTTTTCTCATCTGTAAAATGAGATGATAAAATAATAATAATAATAATAATAATAAAGATAATAATAATAATAATAATAATAATGCTTTTCCAGCTTTATATTCCTGTATAATAGCTATTTCACATTACTACTTTGTGGCCTAACAAAACAATTATTTAATTATGCTCACAGATTCTTAGGTTAGGAATTCAGAGGACATACCAGGTATGGCTTGTTTCTGCTCCATCAAATCTGGGGTCTCAAATGGGAAAACCCAAATGGCTGAGAGATTTCTTCAGTCACATAGTCCTAGGCTAGGGTGACTCAAAGGCCGAGTTTATCTGGAACAGTGACTGGAGTTCTTACCTGTGACCTCTCCAGCATGGCCCCTTGGAATAGTGGCTCAGGCCTCTAAGAGTTAGTTTTCTAGCAAACAGGCTCAAGTTTCATGAACTTTTATGACCTATACATGGAAGTCATATAGTGTCATTTCC
Organism: Eonycteris spelaea; assembly: GCA_003508835.1. Taxonomy (NCBI): domain Eukaryota; kingdom Metazoa; phylum Chordata; class Mammalia; order Chiroptera; family Pteropodidae; genus Eonycteris; species Eonycteris spelaea. Next base: position 237,859 of record PUFA01000110.1, read on the forward strand.
TTTGTACTTTGTTGATCAAAGCCATCACAAAGTCATGCAGATTAAGTAGAGAGGACTTAGACACCTACTTCCAAATGAGGGGAGTGTCAACCGCAGCCAAGTTTTAAAACTACTACACCTACCAAGCATAGATATTTGACAAATACATGCCAAGTACTTGACACAAGCTACTCTTCTTTGCTCATAGGACTGAATAGTTCACTGTGAGAGCTTTCCATTATTCTTAGATAGAATCTGTAAATCCTTGCTGTAGTCACAAGGACCTGCATAATCTAGACCCAATTTCTTCTCCAGCCTCATTTTGTCCATCTTTACTCTCGAATGCCTTGCCAGTTGCCTTCCTTCAGCAACTAAAAGGCATAATGCTCCCTCCTACCTCCAAGCTCCTTTGCTCTGCTGCTTCCTCTTCCTGAAACACTTTGCTTTGTTTGTTGCCTGGTTAAATACATGTATACCTTATGTCACTGCTTCAGGGAAACCCCCCCTGATTCTTGAGACCCACATCAAGCTCTTTCTTTACATGCTTTTAGGGCACCCAATACTTTCCTTTGTAACACTAATCACAATTACTAGGTAATTATTTAATTAATAACCACCCCTTTCTCCATGCTCAACTTTACCACTATCGTGTTAAATGGACAGAGACTGTCTGTCTCATGCCCTCAGCAGTTAGCACAGGGACTGACATAGAGTAAGTACTCAATAAATATTTGCTGAATAAATAAGTGGATGATTAGACCTTCAAGGCTTTAGATTTGGGTTTGAATCACATTTACTAATGGTTATTAGCTTGTGCTTATCATAAGATCTGATTGGCTTTAATGTCATCATGGGACATTTGGAGAGAAGTTTTTGGTATTGAAAATCATAATTCCTGGAGTATATTTTTCAGGGTTGGTCCCTTGGAGAGGCCTTAATAGTCCCCTTCTCAAGTGTTACATCTAGTTCCCTCTGAGACAACAAAGGAGAATTTAGAGGCTGTGAATCCTGATTCTGTAGGTGCAGTAAGAATATTTCAACATTAGCTCATCTGAATTCAGCTTTTCACCCTAATGGTGCCAACAACACCATAAGCATTAAACAAATAACTAAACCATAGAATTGTATACACTTAACAACACTGTTCATTAGGCCCTGTGCCAGGCAATAAGAATACAATGATAAAGGGGGCAAACATATCCTTTATTATCATGGACCTTAAAGTCAAACAGGGGAGAAATATTCCAAAAACAGATATCTAAAGAATAGTAAAAGTTCTGCAACAGGGAGTCCCAAGTACCCATGAGAAAACAGGGGTAGCACCAATCCTGTCTCTGGTATGGGTAATTAGGGAAGGCTTTCATGAAGAGGCGATACCCAAACAAAGAGCTCACAGGTATTATTGAATGGAAGAGGCATTGCAAAACAGTTCCAAGAATGGGAATGGTATGTAGCAAAAAAGGACTCAAAGAGAAAAATAGCATGGCTTCTTCAAGGAGGTAGAAGACATGACTGTGAGAAAGGTAGGCACAATATGAGGCACAGTATGAGCAGGCAGAAGCTCCAGGGTTAAGGACACAATCTAGGCCATGTTAGGGAGCTTGTACTTTCTCTTGAGGGCAATGGCAAGTCACTGAATTGTGTTGCATGAGCCTGAAAAGATTTCCTTGTGGAGATCAGATGATAGGGGGAGACACTGGAAGTTGGGAAACTGATCATTGTCCAGGTGGGAAGTAATGATGGCCTATCCTTGGGGATGATGGTGGAATAAAGAGAAGTTGACAAGTTTTAGGAATACCTGGGAAGACTAATGGTGATTCATAGGAAATGGGTAGTGGAAGACAAAGAAAGAAGAGCCAAGGAGAGCTCCAGGGTTCTGTCTTGAGCATCTGGATGTACAAAGAGTCAGAATCCCAAGAGTAAAAGCAGGTTTTAGTAGAGCAAGGTAAGGAGTTCAGCTTTCAATATATTTGGTTTGAGTTTCCTGAATATGCATATGGAAATGTTATGCTGGTCCTGGAATATCCAGTCTCGGAATTCCCTAAGGATTTGGCTTTATTTAGGAAGTGGATAGAGTCATGAGGGGAGGGCTCCATCTCAGCCAAGGGTCTCCTTAAAATACAAACTATGACTTAGTGTCTTCTGAGTTTTCAAAATCCAATCAGGTTTCCCAGGGATTAACTCAGGGTGCATACACTCTCCTGGCAGGTGTCTGCTCTGTGATGTAAAGGCAACATGGTGTAAAAAGTGAGAACTGGGGGTTCTCATGATACCTGGGAAGTAATGAGTTCTTTCTCAGTAATTGTATTTAAGCACAGGCTTCAGAGAGATGTTGTATAAGAGACTCAAGTATTGGATAAGTAATTGATCATGTGACCTTTAAGGACCCTTAGGCCCCTCATGTTTACTTATTATAATCTTGTAGCTCATCCTTAAAAAAGAAAATTAAGTATCTCATTGCCTCAATTTCTTCATCTTCAGAAGAGGGATAGAGTAATGTTTTCAAAGAATCCTTCTAGCTTGGCAACTACTACTGTTTTGTCAACAGGCTCCTTGTTAATAGATCCAAAGGGCCCTCCTCAGTCCGTATCCTGACTGATTCTCCATAAGTATTTTAAACTGCTAATTACTTTCTCTCTCTCCATCTCTCTCTTATTTATTTATTTATTTGTTTGTTTGTTTGTTTGTTTGTTTAACTCTCTTGCTGGGGCTTCCAAGACACAGACCTCCCCTGTTTCTCTGAGCATTCCTCTCATATTCCTTCATAGGTTCCTTTCCCTCTATTTATTCCTTAAATAGGGCTTCCTCTTTTTTCTCTTTTCTGACACACTCTTATTCCACACTTTCACTCACCACATCTAGTGGACTTTCATACCCACTAGATGCTTTTGTCAGTCAGAATTCTTTATTCAAAAGATAAAGAAAGCCTGATCGAACATAAATTAGGAAATATGAAAGTATTGGCTAACACAATTGAAAAGGCTAGAGACTAAGCATAGATTGACCAGAGGCTCAAACAATATCCCCTGGACCCACTCATTTTCAGCATCCTTCAGCTATTTCCTCCCTTGCTGACATATTTTCAGGTGGTTCTTCTTTCAGGGAAGAAAGATGGCAGCAGAATCTTCAGATCTTACTTCCTATCAGATTAACTCCAATCAGAAACAAAGTGTGTCTCCCCAAGGTGATGGGACAAAAGTATTGGACCTCATTCTTTGGCCAAATTCAGTTACAAGTCTAACCTGAGCTAATCCCTAATCCTTGTGGCCAGAAGAAATGGGATAGAATAGTTGAGTCTACTCAAGTCCCATTTCTAGAGTTGAGAGTGGCCAAGAATGGGGATGGGTTGCCAGAGCAAACAAACAGATGCTAACTGCAACTGATGATTTCCAAACCTCTCCTTAAGCCTCCATAAGTGTTTCCCTTAACTTCAGGCCCATATGATAAATGGCCTTCTGACATCTCCACTAGAATGTTCCACAAGTATCCACACTCCATATGTTCCAAACGAACTTCATTTTTACCAGATCTGCTCCTCCATTTATAATCACCCTGGTAATGAAGGATATCACTTTATACCCAGTTACCTTATCCAGAAACTTCAATGTCATACTTAACTCCTTCCTTTATCCCATCCCTACACTGAATCAACCACCATATCCTCTTGATCCTGACAAACCATTAAAATTCACATATGTATATTGTAATCCCTAGAGCAACCACTTAAGACTATATATAGATAGATATAGTAAAATAAAACCAGAAAATTTAAAAAGGAATATTGAAAAATATTCAAAATATCCAAAAGAATTCATGAAAGGGAAAACAGAGCAAAGGACAACAGCAGTCAAAAATAGAAAAAATAAATAAGTAAAATAGTAGACCTAAATTCAAACTTATCAATAATTACATTACATGAAAATAGTCTAAATACACCAGTTAAAAGACAGAGATTGTCAAATTTGAATTTTAAAAAGAAGACTCAACTATAAGCTGTCTACAAGAATTTCACTTTAAATTAATGAATAGGTAGGTTAAAAGTAAAGGATGAACAATAATACACCCTGCAAATATTAATAAAAATAAAACTGGAGTGGCTCTATTATTATCAAACAAAGTACACTTTAGAGAAAAGAAAATTATCAGAGATAAAGAGGACACTAAATAATGGTAAAAGGGTCAATTCACCAAAAATACATAACATCATTAAATGTGTATGTATCTCACAGTAGAGCTTTAAATTACACGAGGTAAAAGCTGTCAGAGCTGGAAGGAGAAATGAACAAATTCATAATTATATTTGGAGATGTGAACATTACTCTTTCAGGAACTAAGAGAACAAGCACACAGAGAATCAGCAAGGGCGGAGAAAAACTGAACAGCACTATCAAGGAACTGGCTCTAACTGACATTTGCAGAAGAAGCCATCCAAGAACAGCAGAACACACGTTCTTTCCAAATGTTCAAGGAACATTCACCAAAATAAATCATATTCTAGTTCGAAATAAATCTTAACACATTTAAAGAACTGAAATCATTCAAACAATATATCTAAGCAGAATTGACTTAAATTAGAAATTAGTATCAAAAAATTATCTGGAAAATTCCCCCAAATACTTAGGGAAAAAAAACTTATAAATATTCCATGGATTAAAGAGGAAGTCTCAAGGAAAATTAGAAAATTTTGAACTGAAAAAAAAAAAATCTCTCTAAATTTGTGGGCTATAACTAAAACAATGCTGGGGCGGGGGATAGATATCATTAAATAAGTATATGTGAAAAGAAGAAAGGTGTCAAATCAACTATCTATGATTCCACCTTAAGAAACTAGGGGAAAAAGGAGCAAAATAAACCCAAAGCAATCAGAATAAAATAATACAGGTAAATATAAAAATAAGTAATAATAAAATAATAAAGATAGATACAATAATAAAGTCCAGAAATTAATGAAATTGAAAACAGAGGAATAACAGAAAAAGTCAAAAAAAGCTGCTTCTGTGAAAATACCAATAATATTGATAAACTTCTAGACAGATTGACAAAGAAAAAAAGAGAGAAGAAATAAAGTATCAATATCCAGAGTGCAACAGAGAATCTCACTACAGACCTTATAGACATAAATGAATAACAAGAATATACTATGAACAACTCTATGTACTTAAATTTGAAAACTTATTTGAAATGGACCAATTTCTGGAAGCTTCAAACTGCCAAAACTCATTCAAGAGGAAATAGATGACTTTAATATACTTGTCCAAGAAATCAAGTAAATGATTAAAAACATTCTGAATATAACTTCAGGCCTCTATGGTTTCAACAAAATATTAGCAAATCATATATGCATATGTATATATAATATATATGTATGTGTGTATGTGCACAGGCACATATACACATATCTTGACCAAGTGTGGTATATCTTGGAGTACAATGCTGGTTCAACATTTGAAAATATATCTAATCCACACTATTAACACAGTAAAGAAGAAAACCACATGATCATATTAGCTAATGCAGAAAAAGCACTTAACCAACACTAAATATCCAGCCAAGATTCTGCTCTCAGTGAACTAGGATTAGAAAGGAGCTTCCTTAACCTGATAAAGGGCATCAAGAAAGAAAGAAAGAAAGAAAGAAAGAAAGAAAGAAAGAAAGAAAGAAAGAAAGAAAGAAAGAAAGAAAGAAAGAAAGAAAGAAAGAAAGAAAGAAAGAAAGAAAGGAAAAGAAAGGCCTACAGCTAACATCAATCTTCATGATGAAAGAGTAAATGTTTTTCCTAAGACTGAGACCAAGACAAGGATCTCCACTCCCTCCTCCTATTCAACATTGCAGTATAAGTCCTAACCACTGTAAAAAAGTAAGTCAAAGAAATAAAAGACATGCAGATTGGAAAGGAATCAATTAAACTCTATCACAGACAATAGGATTATCTATATAGGAAATCCCAAGGAATCTACAAAAAGAAAAAGCTTCTAGAACTAATAGGTAAGTTTGGCAAGGTCACCAGATATAAGGTCAACATGTGAAAAAACAATCATATTTAAATGTACTATAAATGAATAATTAGAAAAAAATTTTTAAAAACAGTACCATTTACAGTGAGTTGTAGAAAAGTAAAATTTGGGGGTATAAACCTAACAAAACATGTATGGAATCTGTATGCTGAAAACTCCAAGACAGTGATAAAAGAAGATCTAAATAAATGAAAAGAGATACTATGCTCACTGATTGAAAGACAACATAGTTAAGATATCAATTATTTCCAAACTAATGAAGTTCTAATAAAAATGGCAGCAGGAATTTTTCTGTATAGACTAAATTTTATAGGGATAAGCAAAAGAACTAGAATAGCCCAAACAATTTTGATGAAGAAAACAATGTTGGAGGACTCACACTACTCACTTTTAATATTTATTATGAAGCTAGATCAATGAAAAATAAGAGAATACAGAAATGTATTCACATAAATACGGTTAAGTGCCTTTCAACAAAGTTACAAAAGCAATTCAATGGAGAAAAGATCGTCTTTTCAACAAATGGTAGTGGAATGATTGTGTATATCTACACACACATACACACACACACACACATACACACATAAGAACCTCAATTTATACCTCACTCCCTATCAAAAATTAACTCAAAATGATCACAGAGTGTAAAACATAAAACTTATCAAAGAAAACATAGGAGAAATCTTCATGACCTTTAGTTAGGCAGAACATTCACAGATATAATACCAAAAGTATGCTCCATTAAAAATTACTGATAAATTAGTCTTCATCAAAATATAAAATATTTGTTCTGCAAGAGAATGGAAAAGAACCTCCATATGGGGAGAAAACCATTTGTAAATTACAGATGTTGTAAAGTACTTGTATTCAGAATATATAAAGAACACTCAAAATTCAACAATAAGATTACAAATATGCCAAAATTTGAACTATCACTATGGAGTTTTCATATTCAGTAAACTCTCATACATTGGGGGGGGGGGAAGAAAATATTTTAGCCGCTCTGTGAGTGAAAGAAGTCAGGAACAAAAGGTTACATACTGTATCATTCGTTCCATTTATATGACCTCTACATGGCAAAATTATAGGGACAAGAAATACATCGGTGGTTGCCAGGGGTTAATAGTTGGGGGAAAGTTTGTCTGTAAAGGGGTAGTATGCGGAAATTTTAAGGGGTGACAAAACCGTTTTGTATTCTGATTCTAGTTGTGGTTATGTGAATATTACATGTAAGTTCATGTAATATTACATAAACTTCATAAAACAGTGTATCAAAAAAAGTTAATGCCGCTGTCTGTAAAAAAAAATTTTTGTTAACCCTTCATGACAGAAAACAGTAGAACAGTGTCTAGAGTTCTGAACCAACACCCCAGAACTGATACCCAGCCAAGCTTTCATCTGTATAGATGAGATGGCAACACACAGACATTTCCAAGTGTGCGTGAACTCAGGAAACACAGGAGCAATGAGACATTCTTGAAAAAAGTACTTCTTTATGAAATCCAGCCAATAGAGATAAATCAAAATAAAGAATTCAGGAAACAAAAGGACTAGGGGTGAGCATCAAATTATTTAAATATGTAATTAAGATTCAACAGCTCCAGTAATAATTATAATTGCAAAAAAAAAAAAGATATCAACGTTCTAAATCTTGACAATATAAAAATAATTAACAAAAATTAGGAAAGGGAAAATGAAAAGAATTATAAGATTGCTTAAGCCACCATGTTTCATAGCAGAATAAAAACATAATTAAGATCAACTCTAATGTCTTGCTATTTTGTAATTTTTTTCTTAACCTTAAAGCAATTTTTAAAAACATTTTATTTTGAAGTATTTTTAGAATTATAGAAAAGTTGAAAAAATACAGAGAATTACTTGATACATCCTTCAGAAGGGTTTCTTAATGTTACCATTTTACATGACCATAGTAAATTGTCAAAACCAGAAAATCAACATTGATAGAACACTATTAACAAAACTACAGGTTTTATTAAAATATTGCCTTTTTTCCACTGTTGTCTTTTTTCTGGTCCAGCATCCAATCCCGGATCCCACATTCTTTAAGTTATTGTATCTCCTTAATTATTCCCTTGGAGTGACTTGTTAAGAAATAATATTCCATGGGTGAAGAAAAACTTTGAAAATCAACAACTATTTCAATTTCACTTCAGTTTTTTTCTTTAAGTTCAGGTAAAGTTAAATTTAATAGTTTTCTTTAAAATACTATTGCAATAACACCAGAGTCACATGAGTTGCATAAGAGATTAATCTCTCAATTTTCAACAGAAAAAAAAAACTGATCAGGCTGCTGAGATGCTCTCTGAAAATCCTTATTTAGACAAATAATAACATTATGTGCAGGAACTATCGTAGGTGATGGGAAACCTTTAAAAAAATTTTAGCCCAGGAATGATCAGATTTGTATATTTCAAAATATACTTGTGGCTGCTGTCCAGAGGATGAATTGTGGGGCTAAACCTGGAGGAGGCAATTTGGAAGGCTGTTAAAATAGAACAGGTACACCATTTAGAAATCTGTTCAGCTCTAAGTAACAGAAAATGGTGACTTACACAAAAGAGGGGTTTGTTCTCTCACGAGAAATTCAAAGGTCAGCAGTTACTGACATTGTCAGATATTTCACCAAGGATCCAGGCTTTTTTTTATTATTATTATTGTCTTTCTGTTCCATCGTGTTGGCTTTCATCCTTATGGTTGTCACTTCCTGATTCCAAGATGTCTGCCACAGCTCCAGACATCGCAACCATGTTCGAAAAAAGAAATATTCAGGACAGGTAGAAGACTCTACACCTATTCCTTTTACCTCCAGGAGACGCTGCCATCTCCTTGGTCAAAACTGTCACTCCTATGTGCAAAAGAGGCTGAGAAAGTTAGTATTTACCTGAGAGTATGCACATTATAGGCACAAACAACATCATCATGCTTTTAGTACAGGAGAAGGAAGGCATATATATTTTGGGTATGCAGTTAACAGTCTGTCAGATAGGTATGAGATTAAGGACCACAAGCTATGTCAGTGAATGAGGACTGGAGATGAGCAGATACATTTGAGCTATTTGGAAGATAGGAAGGGCAGAAGTTGATGACTGGCTGTAAGGAATGAAAGATCTCTCTCAGACGTCTCTGAGTAAGTGAATGGGGATGCTACAATTGAAGGGGAAAATGCTACCTGCTAGTTCCTTGGAGCTCCCAGTATATAGAACAACATTGAGAAAGTGTTCCTTGAATAATGTTTACAATAGTAATAAAACAGCCACCATCTAATAAGTAAGTATATACAAAAGGACGAGGCATGGTACCAAATGTTTTACGTGCATTATCTCATTAAATCCTTATAACAACTCAGTGAGTTTAGCCTGTTGGGGTCATTGGGGTCCAGAAAAACACTTGACACATAGTAGGTACTCTATTAATATTAAACAAAGGAAGAAAGATAAGCAGAATTAGCATTATTTTATAGGTGAAAAAATCTAATAAGTGAAGTTAAACAGCTTGCCTACCTAAGGTCATACATAAGTGGTATGGTAGAGTCAAGAGTTCAGCTTTGCTCTGTGCTTTTCCATCATGGTTTACCCTCTTCCTGTTAAACAAAGCAACAAAATTCCCACTTCTCCAAATGGAACTTCTGCACATGGAAAATGGAACCACCGCAAACCTGGAACCAGATACCAGATCCTTCCATAGCTTCCAAAGTCTTGGGTGGTCCAGTTTCCCAATGCCTCCCCAGTCCAGTCTATTGTCATTCTTTCCTCTTTACCATGTTTAGGTCACTTTGCTCCTAGCTCTTCTCAGTCTCAAAGCTGTCCTCGGGCTCGTCTCTCTTCCCTTAAAGTTCTGCTCAGCTCCCAGACAGATAAATGGCTCTTTCTCATCCAGCAACTCTCAGAAGTTTCCCTAACCCCAAGAATATCTCAAGGTCCCCAGGTACAGAATCTCTTAACACCACCCACCTCTTTTCTTAAACACTTCTCAGAGCCTATAACTAAAAAGTTATTGGCATGATTATCTGCTTATTGTCTAACTCATGCTAGAACGTAAGGTCCGTGAAAGCAAAATATCTGACTATATCCCCATGTTCAGCAGTGTCTGGCACCTAGTAGATGCTCAGTACATATTTTATGCCTGAAGGGATCAAAAAATGAATGTGATTCATGGGTGCATGTAATGTGTGTGTGTGTGTGTGTGTGTGTGTGTGTGTGTGTGTGTGTGTGTGTGTATGTAATGAATGATTGAAAGAATAAATGGATGGGTGGGTGGATGGATGGATGGATGGATGGTTGGATGGATGGATGGATGGATGGATGGATGGATAGATGGATGAAAGGCTTCTCTAGCCAATCTATCCCAGAGGTTTTGCCACTCATATTCCCAGGTTTCCTGGAGGGCTGCCTCCTGCTGCAGCTTTGATTATTCCTCTTTCTTCTGCTGACTACAACTGCTTAGTTAGATCTTACCTGGGCCCACACTGCTGGGAAAGTAGTCAAGAGACTCCAGATCTGACTTGGGTGTGCAGCAGCAAGAGATTGCAGCCTGATGTGGAAATTATCCTCTCCACTGAAAGAAGGTGGGCCCATGGCAGTTATGCAGCAGAGAGGGCACTTGAAGTAAATCTGTCTTGCACAAACAGGTTAGAGTTAAATTTGACTTGAGCCATGAATCACGCTGTCAGTCTTCCATTCAACCACATCACTGATCCAGCAACCTTTGTGAGTGCTACTATTTTATAGATACAAATATATGTATTTATACAGACAGAGGTATGTGCGTAAGCATTCTGATTAATTGTATCCTTGGGGAGAAAGATTTTTTTTCATCACTCCTTTTGTATTCAGTAAAAGCTGGTTCAAGGATGTAAAGGAGGAGGCCCTTGAGGGACCGGAAGTGCCAGGAGTGGGAGGAGAGATCATCGATTCATTCAGGAAACATTTCCTGATGCCTACTCTGGGACACGCACTTAGAAGAGGGAGTGGGAGTGGGGTGGTGGAGAGTATGAAAATTAATAAGGCATGCTTTTCACTCCCATGTTATTCAAAGTTTGGTGGGGCTGCTGACTGACAAGAGGAAGGATGGTGGGTGGTTAAGGATTTAGATTTGGAAATCAAATAGATGGAGTTCAAATGTACTTGCTCCATGACCTTGGCAAGTTATTTAACGTCTCTGAGCCCAAGTTCTCACTTCTGTGGATATAGAGTTTGTATGAGTCTGGAATAAGATTATGAATGTAAAGCCTGACACAGAATAAACACTCGAAGATCAATATCATCCTCATCATCATCAGAGCTAATATTTTTCAGTATTCAGTATGTGCCAGGTTCAAAAAGCACTTATAAGTTTTAACTCACTTAATCCTCCCAATGGCCCTAGGAGAGAGATGCTGTTATCCCTCACCCCTTATAAAGATGAAAAAAAGTGTGATACCAAAAGTTAAGTGATTTGCACAAGGTCACACCCCTACTAACTGGTGGAGCCACAGCCTTGAAACTCAGAATACAAACTTAGATCCAGAGGGTTACAAATCCATCCCAGGATTTCTTTAGCACCCTTCTGGCGCTATTGTCTTAACTGTGATGATTCTCCTTTGTCAGGCCTGATGACCAGGGGAAATTGCTTCTTTGATCATTAATTATTGTTAAGTGCCAGGTATTTCATATTAGAGGAAGCAGTATTGTTTATGGTTTAAATCCATGCTCCTCTCTCATGTTAGTCTCATGACAATACTGGTAATCGGATGAGCAATCTAACCTAAAAGGTTTTGTTACAGAGAAGGGCTTTAACTCAGATCAGGTCTTGCGTCACTTACCTGCTATATGATTTTGGACACATCAATTTCCCTCCAATCATCTTCCAGCCATTATCAGGTATGTTACTTATTTTAAAAAAATTCTCTAGTCACCATTCTAAGCGTTTTACCAATATTAATCTTCATCATAATCCTGTAAGGTCAGAACTATTGTATCCCCATCCTATGGATGGGAAAACAGACACAGAGAAATAGGTAATTTACCTAAGGTCAGACGGCTGGCAAATGACAGGACCATGATTCAAACCAGGCAATCTAGCTATATGAGCAATTCTCTTACGCATGTTTTTCTGCTTTATCACATTGGATTGCCCCAACAATGCAGAGGGAGTAAATATTATCAATCCTGTTTTACAGATGAGGATGCTGATGCTCAGAGAGGTAAAACCACTTACTTGAGTCCTCCAGCTTGTAAGTGGCAGTACCTCAAGACAGGGGCCAGATCTGTCCTGTGACGAGGTGTTCTTCACACAGCACCACTGGGATCTTTCTGGGGTACAAATCTGATCAGGCCACTTTCTTGATCAGATACACTCATTGGTCCTCTTTGCCCTGAGGATTAAAGTCCAAGCGCTTTAATGTGGCTTACCTCAGGATCCGACCAGTGCCATTCTGGACCTGTCATTTGCCACTCCCCTTCAAACCACTGAGTCAAACCAAATTATGTGCAGCTCTATCTCAGCTAAACTGGCTTCCTGCCCCGATGTCCACAAAGAGCTTGGAATTTTCCACTCCACAGCCTGTGGAAAACAGCACCCGCCCAATTCCTATGATTCCATGGGGCTTTGCCTGATCCCCTCTTCTGACTGTATCAGGGAACACTGTCTCTGTTCTCCACATTTTCCCTAACCCCACACAAGGTCCCGTCCATGGGTGTCACAGGCAGTCCAATCACAGAGAGCTTTAAACAAATCCAAGGGTGAGTTCATGGAGAGGTCTCCTAAAGGTCTAGATGATCGATGAGAACAGCCTAACCCTGACAGATATTCCATGAGGAGGGAGCGATGGAGGGAGGAAGGGAGAGAAAAATGGAAGGAAGGAAGACATACAAACACTGGTAGCACCATTTCTAATTCATTTCAGAACAAGAATATACTCCTCTCCTTGCCTCAGTTTTCATATTATAGCAATCACCTTTTGACATTTAAGCAAGGGTCTTGAGGGTCTCATATTCCATCCACCCCAAGGAGCTTATTAACTTATTTTTTTGAAACACTGACAAGGCACTCCTAAGACAAATCATGCCCAGGTCCCACCCCAGTCCAACAGAAACCAAACTTGTGGGGTTAAGACCCATGTAGAACCCACTACTCATAACCATTTCCACTCCCCTTGCATGGTTAACTCTCACTGGCCTTTTCTGTTTCACTTCCTCCAGGAAGCCTTCCTCCTGTCATTCTCCAACAAGTTGGGTGAACCTCCTCTAAACTCCCACAGTGCACTGAACTGTCTATCATGCTCATATTTGTCAAAATTGCTTATTGGCTTTCTCTTCGCCTCTGAACCTTGAATGTTATATCCAGACTGTGTCTTATTACATTTGAGTCTAGTACAAACACCTAAACCATTGTAAAAGAACTTAATAACTGGAATAAATAGGCAAATTGAATACTAAGGGTGTGTCTGGCCTATGGCACATGTATCTCACTTCACACTTTTCCATCCTCCTTCCTAACAAAACCCGGGTGATGTCACCCCTAGAGTTTGGATAAGCTTGACCAACCCTCAGTGCCTTAAGTAAATCTCCAGTTTATCCAATCAGGATATCTTATCAATCCCATACCCACCTACTGCCACATTGCCTGATGGATTTAGGGATAATCACATGGTCAAAGATTGGCTCATCAGGGCCAACCAGACTCAGATCCAATACTTTTTTTTTCACTATCAGGAGGAAGTACTATTCTGACTGGAGCCAGAAACTAGACCAAAGCCTCAACACCCTTTATCACCTGACATTGGAAGTCACATAGAATCACTTCCACTACCTCCAGTAGATGTTCAATTACTAAGGTCATTCCAGATTCAGTGGGGGAGGATGTAGACTCCACCTTTTGCCAGCAGAGGGATCAAAGAATTTGTGGACATGTTTTAAAACTACTAAAATATGCTAATAAAAGGAAGACAATAAGCAATAACACAGCTTGCTCACCAAGAGAAAATAACAATAAATATCTCAATGTCTACATTTATGGATTCTTTTTGTTATTGATTATTATAAAACTGGTCTAGTTTAGTCAAGACTCTAAAGTAAGTTATCAAAGAAATGTATTGGTGCGTAGATTTGAAAATCCCAGGGATTTGCTTCAGGAGTGGGTCGACTCAGGGACTCATGAATGTGATCAGGATCGGTCTTAGCACACCTATTGGTTCTACTTTGCCTTGCTTGGTTTCATGTTGTTACTGGACTGGGGAGACATGAATTGAAGGGAGACCCCCAGCATAAGCAGGCTAGTTTTACTGAAAGTGGAAGTGCATTTCTCAGGTGGGAGAGTAGGCTATGAAGAGAGGTCAGCCTCCAAGCCTCCTGCTTCTGGCTCTTTTATTCTGCCTGCAAGGTTTTGGTCCTCCCCCTGTCACCATAGCCCTTCCCCTACAAGCCTTGATTGACACAGGTCTCATAGAACCTTCTCTCTGCTCATGTGCATATCCATGATGCACTTGGTTTGCCCATCAGGGAGGTTAAAACCGCAATAAACTTATTATAATGATCGTACAGGAAGCAGAGTGAATTCTAGGTCACACCAGCGGTCCTTCTGCGCATGCCTATGTTGGGGAATTTCTCTATCACTGCCCATCATGTCAGGTCCCACGGTTAAGTTAAGGCTATTGTTTTAAGGCCATTTTTCAATTTGGCTGCCCTGGGGAGGGCCCCTAGTGTAACTCCTACCTCAATCTCATGCAGGCTTTCCCACATGGTGGCAAAAAGGGACACTACAGCTCTTGGCGTGTGTGGTCCTCAGTTCTTATGCCTGCAGAAAGAAAGTTGTTTCTAGAGGTTTATCATCATCCTCGGGATGTCCTTCACTGGCCCAGCTTGAGTCACAAACCCAGGAGGTCCTCTAATGATATGGCCTGTCCAAGAATATCCTGGGGAGATGAAAAGCTCACGTCCACGACAGCAATCGTGGCACACATGCAGCTTTATTCCCTGCTTTTACCTCATTAACTTTATATCCACGTCAATGAATATGCTTCCAGCATCATTTAGAATGACTGCTCTATAGCTCTGTGAGTAAATGTACCATTATTTATTTAATTAAGTCCCAGTTGTTGAATATTTAGCTATTTCCGATTTTTCACTGCGATAATCAGCACAGTATGCCTTCTAACTAAATCTTTGCAAGCATCCACCATATATTATTTCTAGATATGAGATTGCTAAGTCAAAGGACATGCATGTTATTAATGCTCTTGATGCTTTTTTTGTCAAATTGTCTTCAGGAATCGTTGTAACAACGCATACTCCCACCTACATGATTTAAGACGACTGATTTCGCCCCCGCCCCATATCCATACTAGGTCTTAACGCTTTAAAAACAAAATCTTTTTCACACAGTCAAAATGCTATTTTTTGTGGTTTTAATTTGCATATTTTTTATTGCTGGCGAGGCTCAATGAATTTCAATTTCTCCTGTACAAACTGCATTTCCCCGTAGAGGAGCAAAATGTCTGTAAGACTGCACTGACTCAGGTCCACAACATCACCCACCACCATCCTGAGAGGCAGGGGAAATAAAAAGAGCACTAATTGTAATAATAATTTCAATAATAGTTGCTACCTTTATAGATCATTTGCTATGATCAAGCATTGTACTCAAGGCTCTCCATTCACTGCTGTGTTTTACCACCTCAGATGTTATACATCATGGCCCCTCTATTAGGCGCCCTCTCGCAGACCTAGAGCTTCGTTCAGTCTCCAGTTTCATGGCTTCAGAATCTTCTCCCATGATTTCTGCAAAGGCGTTTTCTTAACTGCGCCCTCTGCAGAAGGGTCTCAATTTCATCCCTATCTACTCAGCCTCTTCACTTATTTCTAAGAACTCTACTCACTCAGAACATTTTGCAAATGTTGTCAACTTGACTAAAGACTTGGGAGCCTCAGCAAGTAGGCAGGAGGCTTACTGCACACAGTCTGGCCAACTTCATTGTTTCTTGTTTTCTCTATCCCTCTCGGGAACAAAATACACTCCTCTCCTTGTCTGTACAGCAGCACAAGAATAGCCTTAGTGGTTTAAACATGCCTTGGTAATGGTGAGCATGTGTCTCTCATCCTCCACAGGCTTATCAAAGTATTTATTTCAATACAAATATCAGGAAACAAATGGAAAAATAAAGTGTTCTCTCAGGCTTTAAACATCTATAAAGTAGAGGGCTTAATGGGCTGCCCCATTTTATACATGAGAAAACCAAGGCTAAAATAAATAAAATAATTTGTCGAAGTCCTACACTTATACCATCTAAGAAACTGTCAGTGATGCTGCCCCGGCAACAAGAACTACCTACTTGACCCTGAACTTGCAGCACATCTTGGCCTGGTGCCTTCCTTCCTGCTGTTTCCTGTGCTTCTCACTGACCATACCACATTCTCTCATCCTTTCAATGTCTGCTGGACAGATAGACTAGATCCCCATCCTTCAAAACAGAGCTCAGCCCATAAAAGCTGAAAAGATGGCCACATCATTTCATGCCCACATCAGCATGAAAGGTAAGTAGTCGTGACCTCGAGATCTCTCCCTCGAACACCAACAGAGCTCTCGAGCGGGGCATGGCTCTCTGGACGTGAACAGAGATCAGCCTGTTCCAAGGCTGATGACTGACTCATTCATCCAGGTACCTTCCCATTTTCTCAGCTCAGGCAGTTCCGGAAGCAAAGCTGAAAATTCTCCTCTGCCTCATTGTGTGCCTGCTCTTGAGGGCGGGGGCTTTGGGTAGATTTCTGAAAAGCAATTATGCTTATTACTGGTTAGGATTTCAGAAACCTCTGTTTTCTAAGTGCATTAATTTTCAGCCCTTTCCATCACTCATTCTTCCTGACAGCCCCATTTTGCAGGTGAGAAACTGTGCAGATAGAGAGGAATGGAGAAAGACTGCAATAAAAGACCAAAGATAGAAAAGAGAGATTCCTGATGACATTTTTTGTGACCATGGAGTTCCCAAGCCTTTGGTCTGGACATCTCAGTTACGTAAGACAATGACTTTCCGCCTTTGCTTAAACCAGTAGGAGGTGATTTTTCTCTCATTTGCAATCAGAAGGCTTCTGACTATTATGTCTCTTGTATGTGGTGTCTTTAAAATATATACATTTTTAGTATATATATATGTATATATATGTATATTAAAATTTGATATATTTTACAAAATAAGGCTCATTTAAAAAGCTGAAACCATACAAAGCTATGTAAGATATAGATAGAGGTTAAGCACAACTGATGGAGGACAGGGATTTACTTCTGCACCCTTCCAAATTCCCACTACAATTAAAGTAAAGAGATAAAAGAGGTGACCTACAAGTGTGGAGAGAATGAAAGAGAAAAGGCAATAGTACTAAGAAAAAAAAAGAACATCGAAGCTGTGCAGCAAATGGACAAACGGTGACTGACATACCAGACTAAAGAAAGCTAAAACCTATGTAAAGAGAACCATAAAAGCCATCTAATTTATGCTACACATTCCCTCAAAGGCTCAAGAATTTGAGGTGTCAGGTGCCTCTTAAAATAGGGTACACATAGGGCAGGAAATGGCAGGTTTGTTAATAGACTATAAAAGAAACAGTTATTACAGCCTCTGGGAGACTGCCCCTCACCCAGGCATAAAGTTAGATTGTGTCTTTCCAGGTTGAAGCAAGAGACTCTGGCCTTGGGGTGAAGGGTTTCAATCTGGAAAACAGGAAGGGTCTGAATTAAGTGAGAGATATAATCTGAAGGCTGAGGCCTCATTCTCTCTGCTCTGAGCCAGGGTTTCACTCCACCAGGCAGGCAACTGAAAGATTCCACTCTGGAAAAATGAACAGCACAAGAGAAAAGGCCCACAGGTACTCACAGCTGAGGCTTCCCCCAAATAAACAGACCAGCCAGTCAGTCTTTCCCAAACCAATACTTTTCTCCTATGCATTTATTTACATATCGTTTACAAAGAAGGGAAGATTGTCATTACCCATGTTGTTCTGCTACTCGTTTTTGAAAATTAACAATATACTGTGGACACATCCCATGTCTCTATGTATAAGTCTACATGTGCAGTAGGCTTATATGTGTGAAGAACAGGATAGTCCCATAGTCTCCAAGTATCACCCCACAGGTTACTTATTTACAGATGGAAGAGGGTTCCTTTCCAATGAGAAATCTCTTGATGAAAACTACTTTAACCAACGGACCAAATTTGGCCTCACCAATGAGCAACACACTGATACCACATCCTTCTTACATGATGCACTAACAAGGACACACATTACTTCCAAGGCACTCCTACCAAAAATGCACATCCTGACTCTAACCAGGAGGAAACAAATTCAGAATGTGACTTCAAACTGTCAATGTTATAGGAGGAGGGAGAAAAGCAAGAAACTGTTCTAGGTTAAAGACAACTAAAGAGAAACAATTAAATGTAGTGGGATCCTAGATTGGAAAGAAATTAGCTATAAAGGACATTTTGGGGACAATTGAACAAATTTGAGTACGGACTGTATATAATGTATTAAAGTCAAATTTCCTGAGTGCGGCACAAATATGGCAAAATGTTAACAATTGGTGAAACTATGTAAAGGATATATGGGTATTCATGGTACTATTCTTGCAAGTCTTCTGTAGGCTTGAAATTTTTCAAAATAAAAACCTGGGGGATAAGGGAGTCGGCCTCTAGAGTTTGATCTACATGATCCATTTGGGAATGTGACTCAACTTCTCCAAGTGCCTTCTCTGTCAAGGGATGATATTAATGGAATCTACCTCATGAATCTGTTGAATTAAATGAGATAGTGCCTGCAAGGTGCATATCAGAGTTCCTGACACAGTAAATGTTAACTGTCATTATCATCTGCCTCATTCTCTTTAATGGATGCATAATTTCATTGTCTTGAGTTTCTCTTGATTTGGCAGGAAAGTCATCACGCTGCTAATGATCTCTGCTATTTTCTTGTCAGTGCAAGATAAGGTGGTCACAGTTTAGATGTGCAAAAAGAGGTCTTGCTCTGACTGTTGAGTCCGGATGCCTGACTAGTGGACACCTGTGGTTTAGAGTCCCTTTCCCTAGCTCCTTTAGGTAATAAAACCCCCTTTTCAGAGGGGAAGCCATTTAGTGTGGTTTAACTTGGGTTAACTCTGCTTCTTCTGCTGCTACTAGGGTAGCCACCTGCCCAGGCCTAGATAAAGCTCTTTCCTCCAGGCCAGAGAAGTGACATTAAGGATCAGCATCATCTCAGATAGGGTCCTCCATAGGAAATCTTTGCCACTATGATATGGAATATGTAGGATGAACCAGAAATACAGAAGTGGATAAAGCCCACTTGGTGATATTGGGTCTAGAAAGAGAGACAGACACTATGCAGATCTAGCTCCCTAGTATCCCGAATCTCAAATAGATCGATAGTTTTCACTTTTCTGTCATTTCTTCAAATGAGGCACCAAAATTGAACTTGTCGGAAATCTGCTTTATCTGCAAGACAGAGAGTTAAGGTTGCCTCTAAAAGACCTGCAAGGAGCAATTTCCTCTCAATTACCACTAGTTTCTCATCAACATCATTCCCTTGGGAGGCATTGATAGAGGGGAGATGGTACTGGATGATAATGTCAGGGAACCTGCACAGTTAAATAACTTCTGGAAATCCCCAAGGCTTAACGACAATGGTTTTCCTTTGAACTCCTAACTTTTTTTAAAGTACTCAGCTATTTCATTTTATTGTGCTCAGACCATCCTTTGACGCAAGTGGGACAAATATAGTCATACCCGTCCCTCTGATAGCAGAGGGGGTGGTGCAGTGGCATGGAAAAGAGCATGGGCTCTGGCGTCAGACTGCCTGCATTCGCTCTTGGTTCTGCCCATTAGCAGCTTTGTGATCTTGGACCAGTGGCTCTGCTTCTTCATGCCTCAGTTTCTACACCTATAAAGTGCAGGTGTACAGAACGTACTATAATTCAGGATTTAACATGTGCCGGAGCCTATGGTGAACCCTTTACAGAGATCATGTCACAAAAATCCTGAAGTCACTGTAATCATACCCATAAAGAAACTGGAATATAGAGAGGCACATCTCCAAATTCCACAGCAAGTAGTTGGCAGAATCAGGACTCAGACCCAGGCTGCGGAAAATATCCAAGTTCTGGTTAACCCATGGCTAGTTTCTGTGACTGACATTTTTCATCACAGAAGAAGCGCAGATCATCACGAGGAGTCAGAAAATATTTCCCAGGAAAGACAATACCTGAGCTGAGTCTTAAAGGCCAGGAGAAGAAAGGGCTGTCAAGGCAAAAAGAATAGGCAGCGTAGCACCAAAAAGATGTAACGAGCCCTTCCTACACCTGAAGGCGAAGCAGGAAAAAAGACAAAACTGGAGAGGTAGGCTGAGATGAAATCATGGTGGGGTCTTGAATGCCATATATAGAATAATTAATAGCAATGTTAATAACAATGAATACTATGAGTCAAGCATACTGCTAAGTATGTTTTCTTGTATTACCTCATCTAATCTTCTCAAATATGAGAGATTCGTTGCTACTTGTCAGCCCAATTTGCAGCTGAGCAGATGAAAGATTCAGTAACCTACTAAACATCACACAGCTAATAAATGGCAAAGCCAAGACTTGGACCCACATTTCTCTGACTCCTGGACCCTGCCCTTAATGGCCATGCTGTAATGTCTGTCCTGTGTGAGCTTGAACTTTATCCATGCCACAAGGCTTTGGACTTCATCCTGTCCAATGGGATGCCATTGGAAGTTTTTAATACAAGAATAAATAACCCGATAAAATGTGTGTATTAGAAATATTCCCTCTGATGATTATGGAGGTTGGACAGAGGAAAACAAAACTGGTCTCTTCTGTAAGCCCGCTTTTGATTGGCCTCTTCCACATGCCTACCTTTGCCTGCATGACCTACAGTTCACCTCCCAGGTCTCTGAGCTCATTCGTTGAATGGGAGACCAAGAAAACTGATTTGCTGTGGGACCTTAAACAGAACATGACCCTCACTGGGCCTCAGATTCCTTATAGGATGCAAAGAGGATGGCTCATAAATCCTTAAGAGTCTCTCCAGCTCTGACATTATACTTCCTCTGATGTCCTCTTGCGACTATGTGGCTAAATGTGCCACTTTTAGCCATTTTTAATAGCCTCAGGTAGGTGACATCTGCATTTATTTTCCCTACTACTATGAAGTTCAACAGCTCTTCATCCCGATATAAAAGAATTATTTTTGGTCACTGTTCAATATAAAATTTTGTTCTCCTAGCCCTCAGGTATCATCACCAGCTTGTCTCAATAGAATACTCTTCAAAATACCTTTGCCTTACAAAGCCACTAACACCAAGGAGGAAGCTATTTATAAACTTCTGACAGTGTGCAATTCTGATGGCATCTACCTGAGGAGTTGTCAACAGGTAGCTTTATGCCAGAGATTGGCTCCCAAAATGCCAGCAACTGTCACTTGTTTGAGAACTAAGGAAGGTTTGCATTCCCTTTAAGCGTAACTCAGGATCTAAATTGGGATTGAGAATTGGGGGGAATAGTTGTAAATCAAATGGTGAACATGACCTTTGGCCCACTTAGTCTTGGTTGAAGGGCAGCTACTGATGAGCAGTGGGCACTATGATGTATATGGGTGTGGGTTTTAGAGCCAGACGGCCTGGATTCAAAGCCCAGCTCCAGTTCTTATGTGTGATACAACCTTGAGCAAGTTACCTAAAATCTCTGTTCCTCAGTTTTTCCATGTAGAAAATGGGAACATTGTGGATTTGAGAGAGTCCTTGTGTAAAGTCATAAGAACAGTATCTAGCACATTATTAGGATTCCTTGGGGCAGTGAGAGGCCCTACTGGCCTAAAGAAGTAAGTATACCATAAGGCCATGGTCCTTCAAGTGTGATCTTCAGCTTTACAAGGGAACTTGAACTTGTTAGAAATGTAAATTCTCAGATCTCATCCGGACCCACTGAATCAGACTTTTAGGGATAGGGCCAAAATCTGGGTTTTAACAGCCTTTTGGATGATGTCAATGCATGATGATATCTTAGAATCACTACAATAGGCATCCCTCCACTCCTCCTAAACATTGCTGATTGGTCCCTCTTTCCCCTAAGATAGATAAATATGGCAGCATTAGCTGTGTGACTCAGGACAGGTCTTTTCCTTAACCCAAGCCTCATTTTTCTTCACTGTGAAATGGATAATATTGATAAAATATAGGGGTGTTGTGAGCAGTCAAGGAAATGAGGGGTATGACAAGCCTGAATGGACATCCTACCTCTGTTTTGTCCACCTAGAAAAACTTAGGAAGATGTCCTGGGACAAAAGACAGGGGCCCGCTGATTCAACGGTTTTTTTCTCTTGCTTTGGAAACATACAAATCTTTACAGTGAAGAGGAAACCAACAGAGAGGATAATCTCTGGGTGACTGTCGGCAGGCAATTCCCTCCTCTCCGGGCTCTAGTTCCTCCCAGCCATATGTAATCATTGGAGCAAAGGGCTTTCAGACCACATGACTGGAGGGAGAGGAACAGCTTCAGAATGGCCAGGACTCAAATCTTGGCTCCAGCTGAGTGACATGGGCAATTTACTGCACCTCTCTGAGCCCCCTTTCTGTAAAATGAAAATAATCATCTTCCACTCAGGGTTGCTGGGGTAAGTAAATGCGTTCTCTCACCCAAGAGATCATTACTAAGTGCCTGCTATGTGTTTACCACTGCAGATTCAGTGGTAAACAAGACAAACAATTTCCTGCCCTCTTGGAGATGAGGTTTTAATGAGGCAGACAGGTATTCAGCATCTGATTACAAAGCTAATTACCTTATTACAATTGTGATAGATAAATTGTGACACAAGAGGGACCCACCCTGACATGTGGGGTTAAGAAGAGGTGAAGAAGTGATGTTTGGTCTGACAGGGGAACTTAGTAGGCAAAATTACAGAATCTTAAAGGCCACTTTGAAAATTTTAGCAATAAAAAGCCATAGAGGATTTTCAGTAGGAAAGTGATACAATATGAATTTTTAAAAGACCCTCTTAGTAAAACAAACAAACAAACAAAAAAAAAACAAGTGCTGGTGAGGATATGGAGCAGCTGGAACTCTTATACATTTTGGTGGGAATAAAAACGGTACAACTATTTTGAAAAACAGTTTTGCAGTCTCATATGAAGTTAAAGATACTCTTACTATCCGCCCAGCAATCCCACTTCTAGGTATTCACCCAAGTAAAATAAGTGTATTTTCATACTCTCTCTCTCTCTCTCTCTCTCTCTCTCTCTCTCTCTCTCTCTCTCTCTCTCTCTCTCACACACACACCACACACACCTGGAGGTGAGTGTTTGTACCCAGTTTTATGCATAATCACCAAAAATGAAGCAACCCAGATGCCCGTTGACTGATCAAAGGATAAACAAATTGTATACCTCCCTTCAATGAGCACAACTCAGCAGCAAAAATTACTGATTCGTGCAACAACAGTATGAATCTCATAAAAATTATGCTGTGTGAAAGAAGATAAACTCAAAAGAATACCTACTGTATTATTCTATTTATGCAGTATTTTAGAAAAGCCAAAACTACCTGGATAGGAAATAGATCATTTGTTGTCATGAGGCAGGGAGAGAGAGAGGGGTTGATTGAAAAGGGGTACAAGGGAACTTTGGACGGTGACAGAACTGTTCTATATCTTGATTATGGTAGTAGTTACTTGACTGTGTATGTTTGTCAAAATTCACAGAACTTTCAGGGGGGAAAAATGGCATAGATGATAGAGGCTCTGTTCATCCCTCTGGTGACCAAATCAAAGTTATGATGGAAACAAGGAACAAGCAGGAAAGAAAAATTGCCTGGGATCTAGATGAACAAGTCATACGACTATGGAGAAATCCAAGAAATCACCTTGCAATGGCAGAAGGTAGGACGGGGTGAGGAAGCAGGGCTGCTCAGTCTCAAGAGGCTGAGGGAGTCGAAGGCTGCAGCAGTGGCAGCAGCAGACGCCTCTTACAGGGGCCTCGTCCGCGAGCGGATTTTCGTGGTGATGGACCTGCTTGCTCTGAGCACCAGTGCCAATTTGGCTGCACATATGGAACACAAGGGACTTACAGGGAGACATTGTCGGAGTGAGAGCTCAGGCAAGACTCGCTCTGTACAGATGTGCTGGTGGTATCTGTTGTTCCCTGTTGAGCCCTCCCCTTTCCCAGTGCACAGACACAACTCTGCCGTAGCCGTGACATCATCAAACTAGATAACAGAGGTTGCTCCACCCAGAGGAACCCTGAAACCCTGCCTCCCCCAACTCGCAGCCCCACCCAAGCACATACAGGTATATCCTCAGCAAGTCAGGTGCTCCTTGCTGAGCAGTGCCTAGACTCACACCGGAGGCAGCTGGCCTTGGTTTCTGGTTTAGCCTTTTGAGGCAACTATAAGCACAGCACCTGTGGATTGTTTGCTGAATCTTAATAGGTGACCTGGAGGGCAGAGGCTTGGGCTAAGTTAGGCCTGCAGCTGAACCTCTCTCAGGACTGGGCCACTAGACTCCTACTTCACAAATCCACACTTAGGAGCTTTGCTTAGCACATAGAAACAGACACAGAAAGTCAACCAGAATGGGAAGACAAAGAAGCAGAAACCATATGAAAGAAGAGAACAGAGATCCAGATATATTGGAGTCAAGTAATCTAACAGATGCAGAGTTCAAAACACTGGTCATAAAGATGCTCAATAAACTTTTGGGAAGTGTAGATAAATTCAGTGAGAACGTCAACAAAGAAATAAACATAAAAATGAAATAGAAATTATAAAAGGAAACCAGTCTGAAATGAATAACGTTATCTGAGATGAGAAGTATATTAAATGGAATAAACAAAGGAAGTGAATAAAGAAAAGGATCAAATGCCCTATTAGAGCACAGGAAAGCCAAGGACACTCAATCAGAATAACCAAGATAAGATGCCAAGACTATAAAAATAATTTAAGGAGTATATGGGACACTATTAAGGCTCCAAATATTTGTCTGATTGGCATACCTGAAGGAAAACAAGACGTCGAACAGCTGTTTAAAGAAATAATGACAGAAAACTTCCCTAATCTGGTGAAGGAAATGGACACAAAACCCCAGGAAGCTCAGAGAATCCCCAAAAATAGGGATCCAAAGAAGCCCACACCAAGACACATTATAATTAAAATGCCAAAGTTTAAATACAAAGAAAGAATATTAAAAGCAGCAAGAGAAAAACAGTTACCTACAAGGGAACACCCATAAGACTGGCAGCTGATTTCTCAAAAGACACTATGCAGGGCAGAAGGACTTGCATGAAATATTTGACGTGATGAAGACCCAGGATCTATAACCAAGGATACTTTATCCAGCAAAGCTATCATTTAGAGTTGAAGGACAGATAAAGAATTTCCCAGACAAAAATAAGCTAAAGGAATTTATCACAACCAAGCCAGTACTACGGGAAATGTTGGAAGGACTTCTTTAAGAAGAAAAAGCATGTATCCAAAAAAAAAAAAAAAGGAATAAAGAATAGTAACAACTATATTCTTATCAATAAGTACCTCAAATGGAAAAGAATTAAGGGTTCCAACTAAAAGATAGAGTAGATGAATAGAAAGGAAAGCAAGATCCCCACATTTTGCCTATAAGAGACTCACTTCAGATTAAAAGACACGTGCAGGCTAAAAGGAAGGGGATGGAAAAAGGTATAGCTTTGACGAACCGAGAAGGTATTTAAGTCAGACAGAGAAAGATAAACACTATATGATTTCATTTATATGCAGAATATAAGGAATAAAAAGAACAAACTAATCAAAAACAGACTCACAAATATAGTAGACAATTTGGTGATGGACAGAGAGGAGGTGGGATTTAAGGGATGGGAGACTAGAGTGATGGGTTAAAGAAGTACAAATTAGTAGCTGATGGATGGTCATGGAGATAGGGAGCACAGCATAGGGAATGAAGCTAGCATTAATATGTTGGCTAGATGGAGGATCAGGGGAGGGAGGGAGCAATTGGGGGATTATTTTATGAACTATATAGATGTCTGACCAATGTACTGTATACTTGAAACTAATTAAAAGAAATTTAAAAAAAAAAAATCAGAATTATACACTAAAAAGAGTAACTTTACTGTATATGAATTATGCCTTTAAATAACATGTTTACTACAGAAAGGAGAGTAAATAGGGTTGGAAGACAGTGAAAAGGCCTTTATATGTAAGAGATAAGAGATAATCATTTCTGTGCTAGGGCTGTGGTGGTGAGGATAAAAAAGCAGGCAGATTTAGGAGCTAGTTAAGAGGAAATGCCACATAGCATAAGGCTGGCACCTTGTGGTCTCACTCTCAGTTGCTCGTCTGTGTCATTTCTATGAGCCATATGTATACATACACAATCTTCAAATATCTATCTGCAGTTCCTGCTATTTAGAGCATGGTATGACCCCACAGTTTTATAAGGGGAAGGAGACAGATACAGTTGTCAGCTGAGTGGGCAGAGGTACCACTAGGGACCCAGTAGAACAGAAATTCATAGGAGGACAGCATGGCAGGCTGGAATCAAGACACACCTGAGGAGTGAACAAGGTTCTGAGTGATGGCTGTAGAGGGACAATCAGCCCCCACCCAGGGTAATAAGTAGTCCTGACAGATCTGTCATGGGCTGCTATGACCCCTCACTGTAGCTGTTTATATTTCCTTTCTCATCTGAGCCTCAAAAGAGAGCCATGAATCACAGGTTAAACCTCTGGTCTAATTATTTCTTTAGATGACATTATTCATCCTCCCAAATCATGAACACAGAGTGAATCCTATACAGTGAGGCCTGAAATAGGATTCATAAGACCTGAATCATCATCCCATTTCTGACTCCGTGACTTTGGGTGACTTACTTTTACACTCATCTAGCTTTAAAAATAAGTGAATTCTACTGAAAATGTTTTTATTTTATCTATCTTAATTCCATAGCGTATGTTTAGAAAGTTTACCAAGAGGAATAGAGAAGGACAAGTAGCTTGATTAGGACATTGACATGAAGGAGGCCAGGGTAAAACTATAGGCCTGTACTTTGCTAAAGATTGACCTTATCCTTGACCTTGAAGATCAAATTTATCTCTTACATTTCTAGCAACCAAAGCAAAGAGGCAATCAAGATTCATTAGATCAGAACTGTTCAATAGAAATTTCTGTAATGATAGAAATCTTCCATATCTGCACTATTCTAATATAGTTGCCACTAGCCGCATGTAGCCTAGGAGCACTTAAGATGTGACTAGTGTGACTGAGGACTGGAATTTTAATTTACATAATTTTAATTATTATATACTGGAATAGTCACATGTGATGAATATTAGACAGTGTGGCATTAGATAATCCACAATGTTTTCCCAGTGTGCCAATTACAAATTTAATGCCTCTCACTTCCAGATTCACCCCTCATTGCCTGGCCTGCAAGAATAAAGTTGGGTCTTGTAATTTTTTCTCCTTTGCCAGCTGGCCCCCTGTAAGTTTTGTTAGTAGAGGCAAAGAAGGGACACTGAAGGAGGAAGGAATTTCTCTTCCTGTTTCCAGTCCACTCCTCTACGTAGGCTTCTACTGCTTCGCCTGGTTTATGCAGCACCAGGTTCTGGCAGTGCATGCGGCTTCTGCAGGTCCCCGTTCCAGCAGCACACATGGTTTCTCGAGCACCTGGCTACATGAGTAGCTCCTCCAACACTCAGTCGCTTGAAGAGCAAGTACCAACTCCTGCAGTTTGCTGCAGCCAGCAGTGCCCAGAGGCACACACCTTTCCCCAGAGCTTCTTCAAGTGACTTCGGAGTGAAATACTTCAGATGAAGCCCCTCCCTGTGAACAGCCTTCCCTAGCATCCCCTTCAGCAAATTCTAAGTCATGGCATCTCTATGTGGATGGCTTTCCTATTAGAACCTTAGAGGGCAAATTTCCCACAAATCCTGCTGGTGTAATACCTCAGAGACTCATCCACTATCCAGTGAGCCAACTCTCCAATAAGGTCTGGATCACACCCTGACACTCAGGCACTTCCTCGATACAATCTCAGTCCCAAGGGTAGGACTACTCTTAGGGCCTTATAGCAACTATTTCTGTACTCTTTGCACTTCAGTGTTTACTACCGAATCCCTTATTATTTCAATTCTCTCTTGATAATTTTTATGTTAAACTTTCTCTGTTCAAATCACTGTGTGTTTTTTTATCCTCTGACTGAACTCTGGCTGATATAGGAGCAGTCTCAGGAGATAGACCTGTACAAATGGGATTTGGCCATTGGTTTGGCCATGCTCTTGGGCTTGAGTGCAGTATTGAGCTCCTTACCAATGGGAAATGGGATGCTAGCAATCCATCGTGTACAGTGCACATTAAATAAGCTATCATCTGTGATTGATTGTGATGAAGAGCCAACTGAAACAAGTGCCTAGGGAGCCCAATTAGACGTTTCACTTGACTGTGATGGCAGTAATAATGACTGCAATGGTTGTAGTGTGGGATATATTTGTTTAAGTGGACTTGAATGCTTACAGAGGGAAAATGCCAAGCTCATTTCTCATGGTCTGAGAAGTTAGAAGAATATTTTATTTTCTTAAATATTTATTTCTTAAAGTTTTGTATTGCTGAAATATATAAAAATGTAATTGTGTGAGTTGCTGAATTACATTATCAATTGGATTCACAGCCTTATCAAGTTCTTCATGTGAAACCTGATTAGGAAAGAATGGATTATAACATTTAAAATTAAGACATCTAACTGGACCCAGATGAAACTGATGATCCTGAATCCTCAAATCATTCTTAATTTTTCTTATCGGTGGCAAGTTCATGGTCTATGAAAAAGTCCCTATGGTGGCAGAAATGGAGGTTATGCATGCGATCAACAACATGATAAACAACCTTGAGATCTATCTGGCTAAAGCTACTGTTGAGTGCCTAATCTGTCAAGAGATGAGGTCAACACCAAGCTCCCAATAGACACCATTCCCCAGGGGAACTAGCTAGCCATCTTGTAGCAAGCAGGTTGACTACATTGGATCTCTTCCATCACGGAGGGGCCAAGATCCATCCTGACTTGAAAAGACACTTATTCTGGATGTGGATTTGTCTTCTTTGCTGCTAATGTATCTGCCAGAACCATAACCTGTGGACTCAGGATGCTTTATCAGTCATCATGGTATTCCCTATAGTATTTATTCTGGCCAAGGAACTCATTTCACAGCAAAGAAAATGCAGAAATAGACTCATGCCCATGGAATTAATTGTTCTTGCCACATACCCCATCATCTAGAAATTCAGTTGAAAGGTGGAATACCTTGCTGAAGACTCAGTTATTGCACCAGTTGTGAGACAACCTCCTGAAAAGACTGGGCTCTGTCTTACAGGATACAGTATGTGCTTCAAATCAGAGACCACTGATTCTGGTTATGAGGAAACATAGCCAGACTAAATCCATGGGTTTAGGAATAAAGGGGTAGAAGTAAATGTGTCTCCTCTCACTATTATGCCTAATAACCTAGTCACAGAATTTTTGCTTCCCATCTCAAGAATCTTGAACTCTGCTGGTTTAGAGGTCCTAGTCTTCAAGGTAGGAATATTTCAACCAGAGAACAAAAGAATAATTCCATTGAATTGAAAGATGAGACTGTCACCTGGCCATTTGGGGCTTCTTATGCCACTGAACCAATAAGCAGAAAAGAAAGTTATTTACAGGATGGAATGATTGATCCTGATTACCAAGAGGAAATTGAATTGCTGCTAGAAAATGGAAACAAGAACTATGTCTGGAACACGGTGGATTTTCTGGGTCATTTCTTAATGTGTTCGTGCCCAATAGTGAATGTTAAGGTAAAACTATAACAAATGAACAAGCAAAAAAGTAGAATAATTGATGACTCAGACCCTTCAAAAGGATGGATCAGGTCACTCCATCAAATAAAGAATCTTAATTAGCTGAGGTTCTGTCTGAGAGCAAGGGAAATGCAGAATGAGTAGTGGAAGAAGGAAGCTGTAGAAATTAGCTCTGACTCATGACCAATAGGATCAAGAACTGTAGTAGTGCTGTATATGTTCTCTCTGTTTGTTATATGTGTGTGCTTATTTTATATGGCATTTTATTATTCTCTTCACTGTTTTTTTATATACAAATTTTTAAAGCTTAATTTTATAATTGTTTTTGAAATAACAGATTATTCAGTTGGACTCCGACAGAATTGAGGAATGATTAATGTAGCTAGCAATGGACACGATGACTGTTGGGGTGGTGCTTCTCATTTTGAGAAGGGGGTGAGAACTCCTTCATTTGTCATAGGATAGCTTTATCTTAGAAGGAAAATTTAATCTTACTGAGGGTTTCTGAGAGACAGTGTAGAACTCATGCCTAAAGGTTATTCCCCAGGGTCAACAGTGATAGGGTATTTCTGCACAAACTGCCATCAGTGGTTGTCTGTGGTTGAAAGCTGCTCGGGAGGGGTTGGTTAATGACCTAGCATTTTCCGCTTGCCAGGCCAACAGGAATAGGAAATCCTTCGGCAAAGAAATGCATGATCCAACTGTTGGTAAGGGCAAGAGGATACAGGTGAGACCCCCAACATGTCTGCTTCATCAGTTTCCTTCTCTCTAAAATTGAGAGAAGATATCCTGCCTCACAGGGCTGCTACTGTGCTGTTAGATTGCATTCTCTAGTGATTATTATTCATAACGTGGTAGTACCAGATATATAGTAGATCCTCAGTAGAAGTCCATTCCCTTTTCCTTTTCTTTTTAATAATTGTTCCACCATATCAAGACCGTATTCTATGCCAAGTACTGTACTGGGTGCTACCCACATCTGCAGTACAGATATTAACCACCTTCTGCGGAAGAAGAAGCAGAAACTCAGAGGATGTAAGTCACTTACTCCAGGTCGCCGGGCATGTAAGAACCATAACCGACTCCAAAGCCCTTGCTTTTAACCTCCACATTGCATTGACATGCCAAAGGCTGATTTTTGACCTCTGCCCAATTGTGCTTATTTCAGACCTCAGGTTCCAGATGCCTCAATCAGTATCATCCTTGTCAGATGTGACCCAGATTCGCTTTGGAAGAAGCTGCTGCCAGAGACTGGCATGTCTTCTACTGGTTCTCTTCCTTCTTAATTGGTATCCCACCAAGATAGCTCAGAGAAAGTTTTCATTCTCCCTGCCTCGGGCTTTGGCCTCTTCTGCCCACACATGCCCCAGAGGCATCATACAGTATCACATTTTGAGGGCCTCTTGGGGAAATTAATTTTGGGTCTAGGCCTCCAGGC
Organism: Eonycteris spelaea; assembly: GCA_003508835.1. Lineage (NCBI taxonomy): Eukaryota > Metazoa > Chordata > Mammalia > Chiroptera > Pteropodidae > Eonycteris > Eonycteris spelaea. The sequence goes on from PUFA01000110.1 coordinate 269,143, forward strand.
TCTCAGAGATAATGCGATGGAAAAGTTCTTTGTTCTGTCAAACTGGTTTATCTGAACACAGAAGAAATAGACATTCTGCCCACTTTCTATCTTTCTGCCATGGAAGGCCCAAGCCGTGGCTGCTAACATTTTCCTCTGGGGTTCTTAGTCTAGTGGTAGCAGACTGAGCATGTGCTTAGAGTACCAGCAAAGCATGCACCAAAAAGTGACACTAATAAGTGAGAAACAATGTAGTAAACTGACAAGTGGTTCCTATATTTGGGGTGTGTTTCTGACATCATGGGTTGGTTCACGCAACTCCACTCTATGCCTCTGTGAATGTTATACTGCAGGCTAGAAGCTGAGAAACCCAAGTCTACAGATTGGGTCACCTCTCTTCCCAAAATGAAAACACTGTTGGGAAGCTAGAAGTGAGGCAGAGGATATATTTCCATCCTGTACTGGCAAAAATGTTCTAGGGGCATTTGGTTTTTCTTGCAGCAGTGATAGCAAAGGTTCAGTGACTGATTCCTAGCTTTGGTTTGCTCAGATGAAGGTCAGGGGACATCGTTTTGTTGTCATCAATCAAGGCAAGGCAGTGTGGCCCTGGAGCCAGCGCTGGCAATACAGTTTCCTGATTTGTACATCTCAGCAGAGGCAACATGGTCCTGGAGCCAGCAACTGGAACAGGGACTTCCTGAATCTTCATCTTCCAGATCATAGAGGATTTAGAAGCTTTCTTGGTGGGCCAATGTTGTTGATACATTCTGGGAGACATTCTTCTAAAAGTTCTACATAGAACCTCCTCCCTAACACATCCAAAGATCCTCAAGCAGCTGATCCCTTCATTAAATCTCTTTTGACTTAACCTTGTCTGAGTGGCTTCTGCTATCTGCAATGGAACTAACTAATACAGCATGCTGATGATGACCAGGACCTATGCTTTACCTTTAATCTTCAAAATGGTCTTCTGAGTTCAGTATTGTCAGGAACTTGGTGGCAAGCAACAAAATTGATCTTGATTAATTTAAGCAGCAAATGAACTCACTGGAAAGATATTTGTTAACCCAGTGATTTTCTGGGAGCAGGAAGCCTAGAGAACTAGGCTTGGAATAGTCTAGTTAGGGAACTGTGCTGCTAGAACACTGCTTCTGTGGCATACTGGACCTTGTGGCTTACACCACTGCCCTAACAGAACTGTTCACAGGACACACTGCAGGCTTGGTATGCCCTATTGCTCCCCAGAAATAGAGTGCTATTGTAGTTCTTGCTGCCTCTCCATCCACAATAAGTTCTCCACCACTCCACCATCCTTGTATTCTGGACCCTGATTTGAAGTGTAGGATACATATTGTTGGCTGAGCCAGATCACATGTTCTAACCTAGCTGCCCAAATGCCTGAGACCCAGATACTAGCCTTTTCAGCTTTCATCAAGGGAGGCAGACTCTGCTTCCCACAAGGTAAGCCCTGTTCCCCTCCACTCTCTTCCACTCATCCAGTGAAGCCTGTTGGTCCCCATCTGGGTTAAGCATTGTCTTTGCCCACTGGTTCTGTAAAATAAAAATAGGTTTGATTTCTTATTGACAACTCAGTACCATGCTCACCCTCTATGTTTTCCCCATAGCAGGAATAAGAAGCCTAGAAGATACATTCCCTAGAATTCCTTGCCAGCAGTTTTCCAGGTTGGATCTGCCAATGAAAGTCACCACATCAGATCTCGAAGCCAGAACAGAGGCAGAAAGCACAATTCTCTCCTCTGCACATGGGCTTCAGTAGATGGTCGCAAAGGGTTCTAGAGCAGCCTCTAGGCATTCCCCACAATCACCTACCTCAGAGCTACAGGAAACTGTGGAGCTATAGGCAACAGGTCTTACATTAAAAGGGGTTCAGGGAGACACATACGATTGCCTCATTTAATTCTCACAATAACCCTATGATGAAGAGGCTATTCATAACCCCATTTTACATATAAGAATGGTTTCAGAGAGATTAAATAATCTTTTTTTGCCCTAGATCACAAGTCTGTGTGACTTTAGAGCTCATGCTCGCTTTCTCTTACCCTGAAATCCTGCCTTGCCCACTATCCTTTATTTGCAAAAGCAGACAAAGCAGAAGGTGCTGGAGAAGGGAGATACCACAGGAAGGATAGAGGTTGCTTAGAGCCAGGCTGTGCTGAAAACACAAACTATCCTTGGAATGTTGGAAAGTTCTTTTGTAAAGTCCTTCTGAGCCGGGGCACATTCTTCTAAAGAACTTTCTTGATTGGAAAAATCCTATGCTTTGAGGATGGAATTAAATGTGTGGGAACAGCCAAAGGTCACTGGGTGCCACAGCTGTGGATTAGAAAAGCAGATAAAGCTAAAGGACACCATCAGAGATCCAGGCCAGCCATGGCTCTCACAGAGACAGGCCCAAAAGGGTGGTTACCACTATCAGTGTCACAGCCACTTTAATGAAGGAACCCAGAGGATAAGTGGTCCAAAGTCTCTCTTTAGCTGTGGGACCTTGCAAGTCACTTACCTCTCTGATACTCAGTCTTCTCATCAACCCTTGGCCTGAGAGGCAGAAAATTATAGCTTTCAAATTAGGCAATTGATTCCTTGGGTCTTGCCACTTTCTGCATGGCTCGGGGCAAGTTCTCTCTAATTTTTCTGTGTCTGTTTCCACATCTGTAAAATGAGGATAAAAGTACCTATGAAACAGGGTTATTGGGACAATTAAATGAATTGGCATAGGAGAATAATTTTTAACTGCACTAGGTATATAGCAAGCACTAAATAAATGTTAGCTACTGATTTTCTTAGAGGGAAATATGAGAATTAAAGGAGTCAGTATGTATGAAAGGTATCATATATCATTTGGCTTGGAAGATTAGCTCAGAAAATTCTGTTTATCTAATATTGCATAACAAAACATTCCAAAAACAACAATCAATTACTTTGCTCACAAATCTGCAATTTTGGCAGGACTTGAGAGGCTCATTTCTATACCATGTAGCATTAGCTGGGGAGATTAGGATAGGACTGGAGGATTCACTTACAAGAAAGCTCACTTCCGTGGGTAGCAAGTGGTGCCAACTGATGGCTAAGAGTTCAGCTGGGGCTCTAGACCAGTAGCCTCCATTATCTCTACAAGGGCATCTCCACAGGGGTGCTTGGGCTTCCTCACAGCATGGCAGCTGGGTGCTGAGAACTAGTATTTCGAGAAACAAAATGTGGCAGGTTCCAGTCTCTGAAGATCTTGGCCTGAAATTGGGCACAGCTTCACTTCTACTGTGTTCTATTAGTCAGAGTCACTGAGCCTACCCATACTCAAGGGGAGGAACGTAGATCCTTCCTCTTGAATGGAAATAATGTCAAAAAAGTCAAAGTCACCTTTAATCTCCTACAGGTAGTTTGTGTTTGCCTTCCAGGTGCTAACCTGAGGTACAGATACACAGACATAGTTGGGTAATATCTTCTTCCCCAAGCCACACCCCAACTGAGAAGAAGATCATCAAAGGGGGAACGAGAGACTTTCTCCAAACTGGGTACATCTTATGTGTTAAGATTCAGTAGAAGAAAGTCTGTGAATCTCCAGTCTCCCAAGATCCGTGCATGATGTGCCTATTTAATGTCCCCAGTATCCCTGCTTCCCTCTCCCTGGAGCTAGGTAGAAAGCTGAGAAATGTATTCAGGGGCTGTAAGTCAGAATAGTGAAGCATGTAGCCTGTAGAACCTTGGGCTGACTTCCTAACCTCCCTCAGCCTTAGGCATTTCATCTGGAAAATGGGCATGATAAGCCCTACATCATAAAGTCATTCTGATAATTAATTGAGATCAAAAGTAGATAGAGTAAGAGCAAACTAACAAGCAATCAATCAGGCTCTTTAAAAAAAAAAAAAAGGTGGCATATTCTTAATTTCAGAAACAGATCTCATCTTCTTCTCCAGCTCCGCATTCTACTAGGTTATAGAAGTTGTCAGGGTCAGGAGACTTTAAATAACCAATTAGAAGTATGCCTTTTTAAGATATATATGTACATGTGTGTGTGTGTGTGTGTGTGTGTGTGTGTGTGTGTGTGTGTGGGGAGAGAGAGAGAGAGAGAGAGAGAGAGAGAGAGAGAGAGAGAGAGAGAGAGAGAGAGAGAAAGGAGAAAGAGAGACTAAAGGAAATATGCCAAAATGTTAACAGTGGTTGACCCCGGAGGATGGAATTATGGGTGATTTTTCCTACTGCTTCTTTATAACTGATTTTGAATGCCCCCACATTTTATCAGTTTATGCGTGACTTTATAATAAAGATATATATATATGTAAAATAAATATATCTAAAATAGCACCCTTCCCACTCCCCACACACGTACTCCCACACATTTGTCTTTCTATAGAGCAGGCTTTCTATAAGATGATACTATTGGAGCTTTAGACCAGACAATTTTTCCTTGAGTTGAAATAAACCATGCATTACACAGGACATTTAACATCCCTACCTTCGCCCACGTAAGTGCCAGTAGCACTCCCCAGTGTCAACCAAGAACACCCCCGCATTATGCAGAAAAAAATGTTTTTATTTTTCAGAGATTCATGTGGGGTGAAATGTCAGAATGTTTGTAATTTACTTGAAACTACTTTAGAGAAAAACAGATAAAGCAATTACGGCCAAAGAGGGGGAAAAAAACATAACAACTGAGAGAGCTGGATGATGAATATATGTGTTCAATTATTCTTACTTTTCTGTTTGAAAATTTTCATAACAAAAAAGTGGGGGAAGTGCTCCACTATTTCCAAATGCCCCGATTAGTATGGTACTATTTCTGGTTGAAAATCTCTATGTTCATTTTGTCATCAGCTGTCTAATTCTCAATGTAAAACCCCTACAGAGGCTGCTCTTTTTTTCCTTCGAATGTTTCCTCCGTATCTTTCTTCTCCCAAAGATGACATTGGATATAGGGGAAATGTTCTCATGGCAATGGGAAGAAGTGGCCTTCCTACTGTCCTTGGGGGCCTTCCTGGTTTCACAAGGTGTTTCTTGACCTGTGGTGTTCAGATGACATGAATTATTTAAATCCACAGCTACTGAGACTTGTGATCTGTTCTTACTGGCACTCACTCAATGCCACTACCTCTCTCCTGGGCACCTGAGCACCTGAGCACCTGAATCTCAGCTGCATCCTCTATCCAGCCCTGTCTCAACTGGCCACCCAACTACTCCACAGGCTTACAGTTTTACATGCCTCTCAGCAATCTCCCCTATTCCTCATCGGGTACACACAGGGACTTATGGATCTCTCCATCCTGAGATGATCCTTAATACAGCTGACAAAACTGGGATGGGATAAGATGCAGTAATGGAGGAAGCCCAGCCATCCACCCACACCTTACATGTACATGGCATTGTACAGATTTCAGGTACACTCTTCTTTCAGTAGCAAACCCCTTCTGAGTGCCTACTCTGGGCCAGATACTAAGCTCAGGGTCTGAGCTTCCTAACTTGCTACATATACACACCAGGGGCCTGCTGATATGTGAAAGACCAAGCAAATCATAATGCAGCCATACAAGTGAATATCAAGCAGATGTTAAAAGGAATAAAATGAATTGATATGTGCTGATAAGGAAAGACATCCAAGATACGTTGTTAAATGAAATGGCAAGTTTCAACATAATAGGTAGGGCAGGGTATGATTTCTTTACAATGAAAAAAAAAAGTATAATAATGAGAGCTGGAAACAAAAGAAATAAGTGCCTTTGCTCCATATAACATCAGCTGAGGTCTCTCTCTGCATTAAATAATATTGGAGCCCAGTAATAATTTAGCTGCTTGCCCTGGGAAAAACCTACTCTTAAGATAAGATGGAACCAATTAAATCCCTTACTTATCAAAACAGAAAATTTGCTTATCTAGACTTCCTTCAAGTCCAATGCCCCTCTGCGCCCACCAATCCAAAACTCTTATGTCATAAATTCTTCCCAATCCCAACCAATTATGTTCCTTATGTGACCCACCTTAAAACCACCCAGTGCAGCCTTGAAAACCCTGTATCCTTTCTTACTGTCTTCACCTGGAGACACTACTAAGACCTTTTCAAGGTACTGTTCTACCTCTCTCTGCAGCAAGTTTAATATGTTTAGCTTTGTTTAATCAACAAGTTTTCCTGGTGATCTTTTAAGGAATCCATGATCAATAATTTTAATACTTTAATATGTGCTGGGAACTGAGCTGATTGTTTTATACCCTAATTCTATGCTGTGAAAATTTAACATCATTATTCCCATCTTACATGTGAAGAAACTGAGGATTAGAATTTGAACTTGCCAAATATTATACAGGTTATGAGAGACAGAGACCACATTCAAACTCAAGAAGTCTGACTCCAGTGCCTGAGAGTTTAACACCCTAATACTGCCTCTGTTCTAGTTATTATGACTATGTAACAAGTTACTCAAAATCTCAGTGGCTTTTTAAAATATAACATTTATTTTGCTCATGAATCTTCAATTTGGGCATTGCTTGGTGGGGATAAGTGCCTTTGTTCTATGTAGCATCAGCCGAGGTCACTCAAAACTTAGAGGTTAATTCTTTCACTTACCTGGCAGTTAACACTGACTGCCAGCTAGAATCTCAGCTGGGCAATCAGCCAGAACACTTGCATGTGACCTCTTTATGTGACCTGGGCTTCCATATAATGTGGTGACTGGGTTCCCAGAGTGTGCATCCTCAGAAAAAGAGATTTCCAGAAGAAGCCATATTGCCTTTTATGACCCAGCCTTGGAAGTCATGCAGCATCCCTTCTGTCACATTCCCTCTGTCAAGGCCATCAGAAAGCCCTCCCCAGGTTCAAGGGGAGGAGAAGTAGACTCATCTTGTGATGGGGAGTGGAAAGGTCAGGAAGGTTATGGAAGACCAGATATATTGCAGTGGTCAGTCTTTGGAAATACAATCTTCCACAGACCTACATATTCAGTGTGCATGTGTAAAAATCTGAAATATTATAGAACAAATAGTTAGCTATGGTTACTTCTGAGGCTGATAGGGGGTCTTTTATTTTCTATAATTTTTGGATTTGTGTAACAAGTGTGTAAAACACTATGGCGACATTATTTTTAAAGACTTAGCATCCATTCTGAAGAAGCTTATACTGAACATGACTATGTTAACATTACTTATTTCTTCTCTTATATTCACATTCTGTCTCTTGCTGTTCTACTTTGTCTCCCATGAGGCTGACCTCTACAGACTGTATCACCTGGACTCCTTTGCCCTCTCACTTCTGGTTGGGTTGATCCACTTGGAGCTGAAGGAAATCAGAGAGTGAGAGAAGAGAGAAGGTGAGGTATTCTCCTCTCCCCAGTTGCCTGTGGTTCTCATGATGGTTATGTTCCCTGATAACCCATAGCATTTCTTGGGCAGCTCCTCTATGGCTGAGGGTCTCACTGGGTTCCAGTAGCACTTCCTTCATCTTGATCCTTCAAACCCAAGAGTGGTAATGGCTTGTCTCTGTGGCTTGTCCCAGGAGCACCTCGTAGGCCCTTTCGCATTCTCTTAATCCCAAATATTCTTTTGTAATTGTCTCTTCATCAAACTTTCTTCAATTAAGCCCTTTAAGTGTGCCTTCTGTTCCCCATGAAGTCCCTGACCAATCTAGTAAGTAATTGATAGGGGCAAACATGAGAACAATGACATTACAGTGAAACAGGCCCAGAGAGGTTAGCTGACTTACCCATGAGCACACAGGGAGTAGCATAGATTCAAGCCTTCTGCGAATCCATCACACTACAGGGAAAGTTTGTTATATCAGTTAAGATGTTCTTGGCTGGGCTTGAACCATAAGAAAAATGTATCATATAATAAATGTATATAATGTTTGTAATATAACAATAAGAAGATCAAGGTCAGACACATCGAGGGTCGATTAAATTAAACCAGATGTTCAACAAAGTCATCAAGAAGATCTAAATAATATACCATGGATTAAAAGACTCAATATTATTGTCAATCCTCAAATTGACTTAGAGATTGAATATCACCACATCTAAATTCCCACAAGATCTGTGTATGGAAATGATCAAGCTAATTCTTAAATTTATATGGCAATACAAAGGACCTAGAGTAATATAGACAAACTTGAAGAACATACACTACCAGATATCAATGCTTAATATAATGCTACAGTAATTAAGCTAGGGTGCTATTGATACAAGGATAGGCAAATAGGCCAATGTAATAGAATCAAGAGTCCAGAAATAGACCCAACTATTTAACTTACAACAAGGGTGACACTGCGATTCGGTGGTGCTGGAGAAATTGGATATCCACACAGAAAATAATCTGTATGAAAAAAATTGTTTTGTCTCACACCATACATAAAAATTAATATAATAGGAATTATAGACTTAATGAAAAAGTTAAAAGGAATCAGTTTTCCAAAGGGAAAACATAAAAAATATCTTTATGGTATTGGGGGTAAGCAAATATCTCAGAAATTGAGTGTAAAAATGCTATAATGAAAGGATCGAAAATTTGTACTTTATTAAATATAAGAACTTATGCTCTTACAAAGACATTGCTAAGTAAGTGAAAAAGCAATTTACAGACTGGGAGAAGGTATTTGCCTTTCATATATCTGACAAAGGATTTATATCCAAAACATAAAGAAACTCCAACAAGTCAATATGTAAAAGATAAAACAATTCACTTTTAAAAAGGGGAAAAGATTTCAATAGGCACTTCTTAAAAGAGAAAATGACCAAAAAGCACTTAAAAAGTCATCAAAGAAATGCAAACTAAAACTATAATAAGATACCACTATTCACCCACCAGAATAGACAAGATTCAAAAAGACCAACAATATCAAATGTTAGTATGAATGTAGCACAATTGAAAATCTCACACATTTCTGGTGGGAGTGTAAATTGGTTCGGCCACTTTGGAAAACTCTTGGGCATTATCTACTAAAGCTAAAATAGCTATTTAGCCTATGGCCCAGCAATTTCCTAAGTATATATATGCACAAGATAAATGAGGACATACATCCACCCATATACAGGTACATAGAATGTTCACAGTACCTTTTCATCATAACAACCCAACACTGAAGGTAACTCAAATGTCCATCAACAGAGAATGGATAAATAAATTGTGGTATCAATGGAACACCACACAGTAATTTTTTATGAAAACATGAATGAATCTCAAAGAAAACATGCTGAGCAAAAGAAGCCAAACATAAAAGGGTATGTACTGTATAAATCCATTTATACGAAGACCAAGAACAGGTAAAACAATCATGGAGACAGGAATTAGAACAGTGGGTAGTGAGTACTGACTGGAAAGGGGCAGGTAAAAGCTCTCTGTAGTGCTAGAAATGTTCTACATGTTGATCAGGTCGTGTAGTTACATGAGTATGTACATACAAGAAAATTCACCAAGTTGTACATGTAAGATTTGTGGGGGGTTTTTTTATGAAAATTATACTTCGATTTAAAAGTGTGCTAATAAGGATTTTCACTCTACTATCCTCAGTGTGTGGACTTTGTTCCCATTTAGTTATAAGAATATGTCTAGGGGAAGAGGAGACCCTCTTTCCCTCTTTCAAAAGTAAACATACACCACACCCCAGACCCTCTTTCCCTCTTTCAAAAGTAAACATACACACACCCAGACCCTCTTTCTCTTTCAAAGTAAACATACACCACACCCAGAAGATGCCTCCTCACATCTTATTGGCCACAGTTACATCACATGCTCTGGCTTAAACCAATCACTAGCAAGGGGAATGGGATCCTCCAGATCAGTTTACCTTTCTCCTGGTCAAAGGGGAAAGAGAGGTATACTTGCTAGGTCAATAAAAAATTTAAGACTCATTGCAATGAGTTCCTGAACAGGAAACTGGGCTTATCCCACAGGGATAAAGCAGCAATTCATTTTTTGTACATTTTTTAAAATCTTTTTTCCCCAAATGCATTTATCTTTATTATTTTTCTGATTATACGATTAATGTTCATCGCAAAAGTTCAATAAGTGAAAATTAGCTATAATTAATCCTCTCCATCCAGAATGTTTTCTTGGCATATATGTCATTTTATATATTTATGTAATTTTTTAACCTAAAGAAATAGGACATCATTTATGTCAAACACTATCATCTGCCTACACAACAGACACTTTCCATCATTTCCTAAGTGCTTTGGGGAAAATAGACCTTTCCCTAGGAAAGATGAATTAGGATTAGTGTAAAACAGTGATTCTGACAACTGCTGCCAATCAAAAATACCTAGAAAATTAAAAATACATACCAAGAACCGGTTCCAACCCCCAGAATAGACTGTTGGTCTGTGACCCAGGCATCAAGACTTTGCATGTATTGCTAATATGCAGGTGAGGTTGAGACCTCCTGGTCTCAACTCTTGGTGATACTCCCATTCCCCTTTCCACTGATTGATTTAAGAGTGAGTCACATGACCCAGTAATGACCAGGAGCAAGGAGAGGAAATCCGGGGAGGTTCTGGGACAATTTCCCTCAATCTCAAGGAAGGACTTGCTTAAGTTCTTTTCTGCCTCTGTAGTGACAGCAGCGTGTATGTTTATAACCTGCTTTTTAAATTAGTTGTTATTTTGGTTTGGATTGTTTTTTTAAATTCTATCGAAGTATGTTCACTGCTCATTTGCCCCAGCCCTCCACATATGTGGTTGCTAAGAGAATCATCTGTCAGAGAGAAGACTCAGACTGGTGAGACAGTTGAGAGGCTCCAACTGGGAACCTAAAAAGTAGCTACTCTCTCCAGATTGGGGATGCTAGGGGCAGAAGAGGGAGATGCTATACTGGTAAAGGCCCAGCTCAGCTGAAGGAGCCAGGGGTTCAGGGGCTGTGTCAGATGTGGTCAGGGTTGAGGGCTTCTGCAGGGGACAGCAAGGGGGTTGACCTGAGCCCTGGGGAAATGAGCCCACAATGAAATGGAAACTGGTAGAGACTAGTAAAGATAGGAGCAGTAGGGTCCCCTCCAAGTCCTGGTATATTCCACTTAATATCATGAATTAGGTCCTAAAAAAACATATGTTCTTAATGAAAATAGCAAAAAGAAACCTAATTCCATTATATGAAATAGGAAAAAATATATATAAATTAGCTCAAAATCCTAAACCAATTTCCTGAAATTTTACTAAACAATTAAATTGGTTGTTAAATATTTGCTTAATATATAGCAACATGGCCTCTCACTGCTAGCAGCAGGCAAGGTGTACAATCCTTTTGTTATCGCTCAGTTGGTTTTTTATTGCATCTTTTAATTTGATTCATTCAGTTGTATTTATTAGTACATGACATATTTTTATCATTTACTCTCAGAAAGAGAAGGAAAGGGAAATGAAAACAACAATGTATCAGGATTGTGTTTGGCAGCATATGGCTGAAGATATGAGAAAAGAGACATAAAAACCGAAAGGCTTATATGTGTCACGTAACAAGAAGTCTTGGGAATGCCTCCTCTGTCCTCCTTTCCTCTCTGCCCAGAGCGCAAAGACCTACATCTTTGGGCTTTGTAGTCTCATAGTTGCATATTTGCTGCATCTCTAGGCAACACATCAATGTTCTGGGCAGAAAGGGGCAAAAAGGCCAAAGGAGACAAGAAAATGGGATCTGTCCCTTCTGTAAAAGCTTTCCTGGAAGCATCACCCAGTGACCTCTACTGCATTCATCAGTCTGACCAATTGGCACTGGAGGGTCTGGGTCACTAGGCTGATTTTTCAACACTTCTGCATATAACTCTGATCTACTAATTTTATTTGAGATATAACGTGAAAGCTTTTCTCCCATGTGATTTGTTTATTTGCATTTTAGGGGTGTAAATATAAATTTTTTATATAAACAGTTGCTCAAAAAGGCATTGTTGTTGAGAGAGACACATACACTATCGAGTTTGGGTTATTATAAACTAAGAGTCATTCTCCGGTGAAAATGTTAACCAGGGAAACATTCTGCAGGATATGCCTGAGCACTGTGGAGGTTTTTCCTTACATACAGTTCTACCTCCTCTTGGACAACAGTTGTGTAGTAAACATGCCATTTTGTGTGCCATAATTGATGCAAACGGTCCTCTATTGTTGGGCATTTAGAATGTTTCCAGTTTTTCACGATTATAAACAAAGCTGCATTGAACATCTCTGTACAAACATCCTTACCCAATTGTCCAATACTTCTCTGAGATAAATGAAATCTTTAAAATGAAATTGCTGTGCTGATGGTTCTACAATTTTAAAATTTTGATACCTATTGCCAAATTGCCCTCCAGAAAGGTTGTACCAACTCTACTACTTCTCCGTTGCTGGAGCAATGAACATGTATCACAGCAGTATGTTGGCCCACCTAGATGGAGGAGAGGATGGATGGCCCTGTTAACGCAGCCTTTGGAAGCAAAGAGCTTCGTAATTCAGATGCCAATTACATTTGGAAATGAGATTAGCACATGGAATCTTCCCATACATCTCTCTGAGAGTTCCAAGGTTCCTGGGCAGATGAAACAATAAAACAAAACCAGTGAAATGAAGTCAATGTGGACTCAGGACATTTACCCTGATAAATGTTTCCATTTAGAACACACTTTCTGGGCAGCTTGCTGAGCTTCGACTTGAATGAGCATTAACAGCACGCTCGGTCCCAGTTTTTCCCCATTATTGACCCTTTTTTCTTAAAACATACATTGATCCCACCAGCCTCTGTATTAAAAGTATGTCATGGTGCCCTACTCCTAACATGTTCTTGAGAATGATGCCCAATGTCCTAATAGAATGATTCCCGTTGTTCACTCATAATAATAATGAGAGCATCAACCATATTATAGAAGTTAGCACTTACATAATGGAGAGCTGTTGTTTAAAGGGTACAAAGTTTCAGTTGGGATGATGAGAAAGTTCTGAAGATGGATGGTGGTGATGGTCACACAACAATGTGAATGTACTTAATGCATCTGAATTGGACACTTAAGGATGGTTAAAATGATAAATTTATGTTATATATATTTTATCACAATGAAAAAAAGTTTTCAAAAAACACTGACTTCCAGTTTCAGGTTCAGCATGTAAAAAACTTGGAAGTTGTCCTTCTGTCCTAACAACAAGTAAGAAGCTAAATAAATTGAAAAGTCAACAACTCTTCTTAGATCTTTAAGAGTGAGGTCACAGTGTGAACTGCTGTCCCCAAATTAGAGATACTGATAGGTAGATACAGAGAATCACAAGTTACTGGAGCAGAAAACTCCATGGGAACCAGTGCCAGTAGGAAAGGCTGAATTATAATTGATTAATTACTGGAGGCTTAGTGTAGATAAGACTAAGAGATAAAACCATAGGAGAACTCAGTCATGGTGAGCCCCCATAATTTTATAAGTTTTACCTCCAGAAGCTTGGCAAGGTTCTTACAGTGAATATTGGGATTTCAGTGAAAAATGGGATAAAAATAATTTCATGCTTCTGGCAGGGGGAGAGGAAATATGCCACATATTGAAATACACCAAAGTACTCTCTTCTAACAAGACCCTCAGGAGAAATTATTTTACCTATTGGTGTTTTATCAGAGCCAAACTGGCCTGAGGGGAGGGAAGTACCCAACTCCAGCCCTCACATACATGGAGGGAAACGCTGAGAAGCACTTGTGATGTTCATAGCACAGAGACACAAAGTCACTAAAAGACTGAGACCTTTTCACAGGACTCTCTATAAATCTTTCCTCTCCCCCTACACCTTACCACCACATCACTAAAGTCCTCCTATTTACCAGAATTCCTTTTATCTAGTCCGGCTTTTAACAAAAAGTACAAGACATACTAAAAGGCAAAAACAAGATTTGAAGAGACAGAGAAAATATCAGAACCAGACTCAGATATAGCAAAGATATTGGAATTATCAGACTGGGAATTTAAACTAACTATAATTAGTATTCTCAGGACTCTAATGGAAAAAAATAGACATGTAAGAACAGATGAGCAATGTAAGCAGAGAGATGGGACTTCTAAGAATGAAAAAAAAATTTAGAGCTTAAAATCATTAACAGAAATAAAGTGGTCTCTGCCTCCTATAAAGACTCAAAGATTGAGGAATTCTCCAAACATAGCAAAGGAGTTCAAATGCAGGGTGACCCCAAATAGTAATGTCTATTTCGCAGATTATGTGTTAGGGCTGAACCGATTTAGACACTCATAGCCTTCTCCTGACACTCTTCTTCTTACAGATGCTAGCATTTGGTGCCGAATCAGAGAGTTAGGGTGTTATCTTGACCTTGAATTCCCTTAACCAAGTTCAAGTTCACAGTATTCAGAAGAGCCTCAGCAAGCCCAGTCCTACTAGATAACCTAAAACCAGAAGCAAAAAATTTAAAAAATTGCCCTGTCTTCCCCTTTTTCTTTTTCCAATCAGCTCACTCTGCCTTCCACTGCACTTTAAAGTATAATTCAAAGACCTGTGCTGATTTACTCCCAACTAGCTATCAGTCCAGCTTTCAGCCATTTACAAGCACTTTATCCTGAGACTGGATATTATAAAGCAGGTACTGCTAGGATATTATCACTCGGCTCTCCAGCTAGGCTGTTGGGAGAAAGAATAGCTTTTTATCTGAGGCATCAACTCATTCCTCTAAAGAAGATGAGAAAGTGTGTACAGAGGTCTGGGCAGGCACCAAGAGGTCATCCAACCCAGATGGAGGTTGGAGGCCAGGGTTTTCCTGGAAAACCATATATTAGATGAGTCTGGAAGGAAAAGTAGGAATTGACTCTACCAGGGAGGAAAAGGTGCTCCAGTCAAAGTTCAGTGTGTGCAGAGTCCTGGAGCTGTGAGAAGGAAAAATACACTCAAGGAACAAACCCATGGAAAGAGCTTTAAAATCTAGTCAGTAAATGGTTCATGACTTCTTAATGCATCTCCAACTCCCCTGGAGGATCTGATCGGTTACACCCCCGGACTTGAGCCCATTTGCATATATACACAGAAGCTGGCACCCACTGTCAAGGGATGTAGGCATCCAGGCTAAGAACTCTTTATATTGTCAACCTTTCATTCACAGATGCCCAAACAAGCCCAGGGAAGGCCAAAGTGGCAGTTGCAGCAAAGCATTGCCTCTGCAACATTATCTTCTTAGGTCTCTCTCATTCAGATTAGAAACTTACCTCGGGTGACTAATGATCTTTATTTTAAAATGAGGCAAATAAAAACTGAGTGAAAGCTTTGCAAGCATGAAGAAGAGTTGACCTCTAATGTATTTCACTGTAGGGCAAAGGGCATGAAAAACCCCAAATGTCATGATTGCTGTCTCTGGGGCAGTTGGGTTTCTTCATGAAAGGAAGCTCCAATCCACTGCTGGGGGTAGGAGAGAATGTGGCTGGATGAGCCCAGATGTAAATGTTCTGGAGCACTGGGGAGATGTAAATGTTCTGGAGCACTGGGGCGTCATCATCTGGGATGCAATTTTGTAGGCAACCCTTGTGTCTAGTTCATCTCTTACCCCACTCCCCTCTTTTCTCCTTTGATGGGACTGTGATCACTAAATCTGGTTCAAATTCTCCAGAGATTAAACCCCTGGCATCCTCTGAGGGAAGACGTGCCTGACTGCATGGAGTCAAAATGTCCCATAACAAAGACTTTCAGTGAATCCTCCTTTTGCACCCTGGTTTACCTCTACCTCCTAAAATACCTGGTCCTGCCATTTCCTGAGCCTTCTGGCATTCTGGGGTGAATTAGCTGTTCTCAACATATGTCCCCTCCTAAGACAGAATGGTTGGCACTCTTCTATTCTGCCAAATCATTTGTCATTCCCCAACCCAGTTCCTGTCTTTGTTTATTTTGTTTCAGAGTTAGAGATGTCTCTTGGTTTCATCGAAAATGGAGAGAGTGTTTACATGTTCTCCTTATTGTCTGGAGTAAATTTAATGAGAAGGAGAACAGGATTAAAAAAAATGGTAAAGATGGTAAATTTAATATGTGTTTTTACTACAATTAAAAACAAGACAAAACTCAGTTGTCTTAAAACCAGAAGTCTCCCCTGTCAAATTCTCTGCAAATTTTGAAAAACAAACACAACCATTTTTAAAAATTTATTACATGTACAGCATGAATATTTTTATTCCTTCTATACAATTTATTGAGACAATTATTAGAAATATCTATAGTGGTTCTCAAAGTGTGGTCTCCAGACCAGTAGCATAAACATCACCTGGAACCTTGTTAGAAATGCAAATTCTTAGGTCATACCCCAGCCCCACTAAACCACAAGTTCAGCAATTTGTGTTTTAAGAAGGCTTCCATGATTAAATATTGAGTATCAGCTTAGAGATGGTTGATACATAGTTCAAGTTTAAGAACCACTTATCTAGAGCAATATGAGAAGAAAGAATGAAATCAAGTATAGGCTGAACATCAAAGGAGGGATCTAACACGGAGAAAAGGTCAAGGAAATCATGAAAGGGGGAAAGAAGGCCATTCATTGAGTGCCTACCATGTGTCAGGGCCATGCTTGCCAGTTCACATACTTACCTCACTTAATCCTCAGAGTTCCCTTGAAAAGAATGAATTACTATTGACCCATTTTACAGATAAGAAAACTGAGGTTTAAGAAAGGTACATAACTTAACAAATTAAAAGGGATTTCAACCAAGGTCTACCTGACCCCTTAGGTCCTTCTCTTTATTTTCTAGTCATCCTTCTTTTAAAATTAATAATATCACTGGCTCTGGAAGACTGGGAAAAGAAAACAAGATTTCCCCTCTGGTTGATAAAGTGCTATTCATCCTCCAAAGCAAAACTCAAATGTCATCTCCTCTGGGAAGTCTTCAATAACTGCCTTGCTCAAAGTTAACCTTCCCATAGCAATTTGCACATACCTGTCTTGGATTACCTTATATACCTCATTGTAGAAGTTCTCAAAATCTTTGGTCCCACAATCTCTAGAAAATTATTGAAATTCATAGACAAATTAATGACATTCATTGGCAAATGGACTTCGACATAAACTTAACAAATTACACAAAAATTAACTAAAAATAGATTAAGGATTAGATGTAAAACGTAACACTATAAAATTTTTAGGAAATAAAAAAAAAGTATAAAATCTTCAAGTCCTAGGACTGGGAGAAGAGTACTTAGACTTGACACCAAAAGCATAATTAAAAAAAAAAAAAACAATAAGCTGAATCCTTCAAAATGAAAACCTTTTGCTCTGAAAAAGACCCTTCAAAGAGTACAAAAATACCAGGAGAAAATATTTGCAAACCACATATCTGACAAAGGACTAGTATCCAGAATACATTAAAGAACTCTCAGATCTCAAGAGTGAACACAATCCAATTAGAAAATAGGCAAAAGACATGAACAGACATTACACTGAAAAGGATATACAGTTGCAAACAAACATATGAAAATATTTTTAACATCATTAGCCATTAGGAAGCACAAATTAAAATCACAATGAGCTATTACCACATAACTGTCATAACGTCTAAAAATAAAAAATAGTAATAACACCAGAGGCAGGTGAGGATGCAGAGAAACTAGATCACTCATAAATCACTAAAAAGAATGGAATATGGTATAGCCACTCAGGAAGACGTTTGGTGACTTCTTACAAAATCAAACATATGCTTACCACACCACCCAACAATTATACTTTGGGCATTTGACCCAGAGACATGAAAACACACAGAAACCTAGATATAAGTGCTCACAGAAATTGTATTCATAATAGTCAGAAATCAGAAACAATGCAAACGTGCCCCTACAGGAGAATGATTAAGCAAAATGTGGTGAATCCAGACCACAGAACACTGCTCGGCCATAGCAATGAATGCATTATTGATACACGCACCAACTTGATGGCTCTCAAGAGAATTATACTGAATGAAAAAGCCAATCTCAAAAGGTTACATAATGTATATTCTGTTTATATAACATTTTTGAAATGACAAAATTATAGAGAGGGAGAACAGGGGTTAGGGAAGGGAGAGGGAAGGGGATGTCTGTGGCTACAAAAAGGTAGCATGAAGGATCCTTGTGATAGAACTGTTCCGTATCTTGACCTTGGTGGTAGTCACACAAAACTACACAAGTGATAAATTGTTGCATAGAATCACACACACACACACACACACACAACACACACACACACACGTGAATGTAAAACTGGTGGAACCTGGGTAAGATGGGTGGACTGTATCACTGCCAATTTCCTGGTTGTGCTATTATACTTAAGTTATGCAAGATGCTGCCATTGAGGAAAACTGGGTGAAGAGAACACAGGATCTCTCTGTATTATTTCTTACAACTGAACCTATAATGATCTCAAAATGAAAAGTTTTTAAAAAGTATTGAGGACCGCAAAGAGATTTTATTTATGTGTGTAGTATCAGTAAGTATTTACTATATTAGAAATTAAAATGGAGACATTTTTAAAGCAGTTATTTATTAACTTCCCTTTAAAACAATAATCAACCCATTACACATTAATGTCAACAAAACATTTTATGAAAATAAGTATATTTTTTAAAATAGTGAAAAGAGTAACGATATTTTACAAATTTACAAATCTCTTTAATGTCTGACTTCATAGACAACTGGATTTTCATATCTGCTTCCGCATTATAATATTTGTGATATTATTACACATCATGCAGCCTCTGGAAATTCTATTGTACACACATGAAAATTGAGAGTGACAGACAAATAATGCCTTAGTATTATGAAAATAATACAGATCCCCTCAAAGGGTCTCAGACACATTCCCCTCCTGCGGCCCCAGGCATCCCAGTACCTTTGGAAACTCCTGCATAATTGCAACTATTCCTCTGTAGCTCTGGTCCTGCACTTAGTGAGTGAGGATGGGGAGAGCCTCTTTTTCATCTTGGTATTCCAAGCGGCATGTACAGTGCCTGGCTTAAAGCTGATATGTAATGAATATTTGATGAACCAATGGAATATTAACAACTTGTTAGCCCTGAGAGAGAGGGTGATGGGGGAGAGAGAAGAAGAGAGGGGGAGAAAGAGAGGGGTACCAGGGAGGGAGGAGAAGAGAAAGAGAGAGAGAGAGAGAGAGAGGAGAGGAGAGAGAGAGAGAGAACAGAGAGAGAGACAGAGAGAAGAGAGAGAGAGAGAGAGAGAGAGAGAGAAGAGAGAGAGAGAGAGAGAGAGAGAGAGAGAGATCACCAATCTGGTTGTCAGAATATTGCTTTAGACTTTTAGTTCTGAGTCAGAAAAAAGGTCAGCTCATTCTGGTATAGCTTGGTCTCATGGAACAAGCATTGTTCTGAGAAACCAGGAGGCTTTGGGGGCATGAAAAATGAATCTACAATGACTGAGTGGCCTTTAGAGAAAGGTCTCACTGTGTCACAATTTCTCACAAGTCGTGACCTCGAGGCCTCTCCACACCATTCAGACCAAACATAGGGAGAAAGGGGCTTAGTGCACTGTGCAGTGACATAATAAATTCTTCTCTCTGGACTTATTATCCGCATGCTCCTAACTCTCTAGGTTATCCCCAAAGCACCCATTAGTTGCCAGTCTCAGTCCACTTGGTCCACAGCAGCATTGGGAAAAGGAAAAGTGTCTAGCCACCAGTCCAGATTACAAACTGGTTCATGGTTCTCACTGAGGTATTCATCAAAGCACAATTATCAGGGAGCATAGGAAAATGCAGAGGCTCACTTAAAATGGCCACCAACAAATATTTGCTGATATTAACTCTGGGTCAGACACTGAGCCAGGCCTGTGGAAAATTCTGAGATGACAAAGCTTGGTTCCTGGCTCAAGGAGCTCCTGCACTAATAAGGAGATGACTCCACTGGCCAGCAACAAGAACCGCAGTGAAATGAGCACCTGGAGAGGAGAAGCATCTCTCCTCAGATGAGAGGAAGGAGGTGCATTTGATTTTGTCCTTGAAATGAAGGAGCAGGCCTTTTTCCAAGGAGGTGGAAGAAGAACACACTGGAAGGTATTATGTTAGGAAAGACAGAGTCAGTTGTGTTCATAAGATCTCAAGAAACAGTGATAAAATGGAAGTTTTCTTTCTTTCTATTATCACAGTCTACACTAAGTGGTCTATGGCTTCTATGGCAACCTCACAGTGTCAGGGACCCAGACCCCTTCTTTCCTGATGCTCCACCACACCTGAGGCCCTGATCTTATCTGTTTGCATGGTCCAAAACCATCACATCTGCATTCCAAATAGCAGAAATGAGCAAGCAGAAGAGTAGGCATGCTCCTTCCTTCTGAGGGCCCAG
Source organism: Eonycteris spelaea (assembly GCA_003508835.1). Classification (NCBI taxonomy): domain Eukaryota; kingdom Metazoa; phylum Chordata; class Mammalia; order Chiroptera; family Pteropodidae; genus Eonycteris; species Eonycteris spelaea. Next base: position 289,353 of record PUFA01000110.1, read on the forward strand.
TTCCATAGTTGCCTACTTCAATTCTGCTCACATCCCAGTGACCAGAACATAGTTGCAAAGGATGCTGGGAAATGCAATTTTAAAATGTGAGCTTTTATTGTTCTATAAGAAATTGAGGGACACCTCTAGGTTTATGCCCCAAGCACATAGGTGAGAAAGTGGAGAGGGTTTGAGAAGAAGCCGGTAGCTCGGTGTGTTTAGAAGTTATGGGAGGGGGAAGGAAATAGAGTAGGAAAGTTGGGCTGGTACCAGGGGATGGAAAGGGGTCACTTCTGTGAGTCAGTGGTTCTCAGAGTTGAGTGCATGTCTACATCACCCAAGGGCTTGTCAAAACCCAGTTGCTGAGCCTCAACTCCAGAGTGTCTGACTCAGTAGGTCCACAGAAGGGCCAGAAAATGTGTATTTCCAACCATTTCCCCAGTGATGCTGGCACTGCTGTCCAGGATCTTTGAAAAATGTGGAGCCACAGAAAATTTTAAAGAGGAGAGCTGATTCTGTTACAGGGACAAAAAACAAGACATGCTGAAGCTTCCCAGAGCACTGGAGCTTCTCACCTTCTTAATCCTTAATGTTCCTAAAAATTTCATCATGAAAAATGGATGATAAAAAGCCTGAATGGAAGAGTTCATGAACTTTAGTTCCCAAGGTCATTTACCCACTTCCCAGCAGAGCTGATGGCAACCTAGACCCACCAGTTTTTTGTTTTGTGTGCAGAAGCCTGGATGGGGTGGTGGTGGACAAATCCCTCCTCCCTGCACCTAAGTTTCTCCATCAACAACAATAATAAGGACCATTTATCTATCTGGGTGCCAAGGACTTTCAGATGGCACAGATCAAAAAGTTGGACAATGTCCTGAGGCTACTCATGCATCCACCTATACCACAGGTTGGAGAGAAAATTGGCACAACCTTGGAAGTCAACTTGGTGATCAAACCAGAATTGAAAACACCCATACCCTTTGACCCAATAGTTCTATTTCTAGGCACTGAGCCTAGAAATAGAACTATTGCCGGTAAACACTCATGTTTACCTCCAAAAACAGGTATTCGATGCCTATTGTTTCTAGGGCAAGAGATAGGAAACAACCTAAATATCACCAGAAGGCTGGTTGCATCTCAGAAATGGAACAATGGGCAGCCCTTAAAAATAACAAGTTAGATCTATGAGTGCCAGTTTAGAATAATGATAGCTAGATATATCGATATATGTATGTGTCTCTCATTCACACACACACACACACACACACACACACACACACACACACATGGCAAGGGTGGAACACTGTTATGTCATGCTGCCTTTAAAAAATACACGTGTATACATGTATACATGTTTATATTTGCAGAGCACATCTCTGGGCGGTTTCAGAGAACAGGCTGCCTGTCAGTACAGGTACTAGAATGGGGGTCTGGTTGAAAAGGAAACTTACTTTTTACTGCATTACTTATTTAAATAAATAAACACAGAAGCAGTGCCATGTGCATTACATACTTTATCTCACTGAATCTTCAGAATAACCTAGAAGGGAAGTACACAAGGCACAGGGAAGTTAAATCATTTGGGGGGAGGGCAGGGAAGGAATGAAAGGAGACTTGATTTGAAGAGTTAGCCAGTTTCCAGGTCCCGGTACTCCCAGCCTGGCTGTCTTTTAAGCTGCTGAAGGTGATGTCACTGAGCAGAGCTGGGAGGAGATGCACACAATCAGCTCCCATGAGCCCAGAAGAACAAGCTCCAGCACATCCTGAAGGAGACCTTGCACACCCAAGGAAGGTACATGACCCTTTCCAGTTCATACCTAAAAGGGTTGCTTTTTAAGAACGAAACAAATGTAAGTAGATACACCACTTCAGGACCTAAGAGCAGTTTCTGGGGATCTTTACAGTAGATACTTGGACATTTATTTATGGTATAAACAACTGCTTGTTCTGCAATGGATTTGAAATGAAAACCAGAAATTAAAATTGAGCATCTGGTTATATTTGAAATTGCTTTGTCATTCTCTTTATGAAATTTGCACACAGCCATACAAGCATAAGCGATAAAAAATAATAAATTAGTGTTAGCATTCTGTCAACACATCCCCCACATTTTTACCAGGGCCAGCAATCTAAATTAGGAAGGTGGTTTAGAAACTCCCCCAGTGCTTTAGTGGGAGAGGCAAGGGTGAGAGGATCAGACAGACTTGTATTCAAGTTGTATTCCAGATTTGCTGCTTGTGAGATATCTTGGGCAAGTCACCTCTCCTTCTGAGTGGAGACTTATTCATGTGTTAAGGGAGGATAGTGCCCACCACACAGATTTGTACAAGAAGGTTTGCTACATTTAATAGATGAAGTTAGCATGTCGCCTATATCTGGATATAAGGCAGGTGTTTTTCCCCAAAAAGTGTGCCTCAGAAGAAAGAGTTGCCTTATATTTAAGTTCTTGTGAAAGTTCACAGAAACTTTCATATTCCCTAATCTCTCTCAATCACTTTATTTTAAACAACAAAGCATTGTTTAGAAGACCGATTTATAGAAGTCACCTGAAGAAACTTTAAAAAAAAAAAAAGCAAACAATTTTTGACACGATGTAGTCATTATACTGGGTGTTAACCTCATACCCCTAATAAAGATGCAAGCCTTATGAGGAGGATTTTAAAAAACAATACATTAAAATGTTAGGATATTGTGATGCAAATATAAATCAAGAGGACAAATGGAGAAACAATACTGTCCTTAGGCTGAGTGAATTGGGGTTTCCAGGGTGAAATATTTCAGTGACAGCGTAGTATAAAGGATCAAAAAGTGATGGATTGCAAACAAGTTAGATAGAAGTGAAATTTATATGACCTAGAAAGGGTGTTGGGTGATTCAGAAACCATCCCCAGTAATAATAAAGATACTAAGATCAAGGGTGCATAAGTTGTTTTGCAAAATGTAAGCATGAAAAAAAAAATGATATTTCTAAAGTGATATATTATTTATTAATGTATAATATATTTTAAATATATATCATTTAAATAATATATTAGTAATCTTAAAGTTGTGTGCATACCTAAAATAATAAATTAAATACTCTACACAGACATTTATTTCATCTATAGCCTTCAGAATTTACATATTCAAGTTGGCCCCCAAATATTTTCTTTTTTGCAATCTTCTCATCGTGAAAAACATGAGTCGTTTTATATTTGAGAACACCTGGTACTGAGACAAGTCTGTGCAAGCACTTAAAACTCACAAAGCTCTGTGTGATTTTAAAAATAGTATTAACAACCATAATATCACCTGTCGCAAATATTGCAGTTGTTAATACTACTTTTATTATGGTTGTTCTACCACATGCTGAGTTCTTCAGTTGTGCTCTCTTAAGCACTTACCTTGATTGGAACTCCCTGAGCTTCTGCTTTCTAGCTGTATGATCTTGGACAAGTTGCCTAACTTCTCTCTGCCTCAGTTTCTTTGTCTATAAAATAGAAATAATAATAGTATATCACAGGGTTAAAAATTCAATAAATTAGTAGATGTAAGAAGTGTATGAACCAGTGCCTAGTAAGCACTACTTAAATGTTAGTAATCATCATTATTTTCACCAAGAGGAACTGTAACTATTTGTAAACATGGCAATTTTCTTCACAATACCAGATTTTGCCAGCAAGGAACTTTTCTTTGTCATCCTGGGATCCCCAGTTGACACATAGGGCCTAATGCCTACTAAATGTTAGTTGAACCAATAATAAGTTTTATAGAGAAAAAAAAAGATAATGTATAATGTTCAGGGCCCAACATAGCACCTGGTTTCCATTAGCTGAAAGAAGCAACACTTTAAGTGTTGATATCATTTCTCACTGGCCAACCAAAATCTAAAGTATGGTCACAGTGCCATAGAGAAGGACAAGGCCATGGACCGGATATTTCTTTCTTTGTGTCCTCACTAGACTATGAATTCCTCCAGGACAGGAAATGGGTTTTATTCATCTCAGTCCCCAAGGTGGCGAACAGGAGGAGCTTAATGAGTACCCATGAAGCAAATGAGCAATGGGGTGTAGTCTATATTATTGCCCATTATTTTCTTAAATGAATTTTATCTTTTCATATCTACAAAAAAAAAGTGTTTAAAATTTATATCAAAACAACATATGTAAAAAGTTCAAATCATAAAAAAAGTTGAAAGTAAAAGAATCACCTAGAGAAAATTCTTCTTGGCATCTAGATTATTATTTATTCAGATGTTTCTTTTATGTGTGCATAAACAACACAGAAGTACAGAGGCTGTATCATGTGATGGTTTAAGACCACAAGATCTGGAATTGGATATACCTGGGTTTGCAACCAATCTCCACCTTCTTCGTGGTATGGCCTTGAGAAAGTCACATAACCTCTCTGTGCTTGTTTCTATGGAAAATGGAGATAATTATAAAATCTTCTCTATAGGCTTATTGGAATTATAAATTAGTCTACAGAGAGGACTTAGAAGAGCTCTGAATACAGAGACAACTCAATGAAAGTTAACGATTATGTATACATATTTAAACAAAATATGAGGTCATGCTCTAGATCCTAGTTTCCATTTGCTTTTTTATGTAAGAATATAGAGTGAATATTTGTTCGGTGATAGTACATACAGAGCTAATTCCTTCTTTTTGATGGCTACATTATACTCAAATGTGTGGTGGTACATAACTAATCCCCTGCATCTGGTAGTTGAGTATTTCAATATTTTATTATTACAAATGACCACCAAAATCCTTGTTGCACATACATCGTTCCACACTTGGGTAAGTACTTTCATAAGCTAAATCCTAGAAACAGAATTGCTGGATCAAAGTGTATTAATTTTAAAATATATTAATAAACAATGAGTGATCAAATTGCCTTTCTAAAAGACTGTTACTACTTTACACTTTGATTGATGTGTGTACTCTGTTGCCTTATGGTTGTGTACACTTCAACCAGAATCCCCAGTCATTTATTTTGAATGTCCCAGTAGTTACAGAACTAGACTTTGCCCTGCTCATTCTTTATCTTTCCAAAAATCATAAGCATCTGCTAATAACTTAGCAACCAAATTTCTGCAGCAAATATAGCCTGACAAAGAACTTTCATGCAATTTCCAGATGGGAGAGGAAGAAATGTTGGAATTTCTGAGCCTTTCAGTGGCCGGCAGGAAGAACCTTTGAAATTTGAAGCAGGATGGCTGTAATTGCTTCCAGTTTTGTTTTCTGTGACTTGCACGGTCTTTTAAAAGACAAGAGACCATCTCTCTTGAGTCTTACTGGGTACAATGTCTCTAGTGCAGGGTCCCCAGGATGTGATTTGGCTACTTACTACTTGTAACCCTCCAGGTACTTTTAGGTAATACAGGACAACAGGTGAACGTCATGGCCAGAAGCTGAACAGCGCCACCAAGCTGACAGGCTGCTTCAGTGGTAGCTAAAGCCAACATCCACTTTTATTTTTATTTTTATTTTAATCAAAGCAACCAATATTCATAATGTTCAGAAGTTAGTTACTATTTCAAGTTAGATATTACTACAAGGCTTATAACAAAAATCCCCTGTCCCACCCCCAGTCCCATCCTATGAAGCATTAATTAATTCTGTGGTTACCTCTTCAATCCTGATTGTGGTGTCACCTCGATATGCTAATGTTAGACCTTTTCTATTAACGTACAGCTATGAAAATAATAATTTAGTTCTTTTCTCTTCCCTACACAAGCACACACACACACACACACACACACACACACACATGAACTCCAATTTTCCCCAAATAATTATATCATAATTTTTGGTTAAATCAATGTGTTGTTTTTACATTATAATGACAATGTAATGTTATTTCCAGCTGAATGTTGCACTTTATGATTACCATGTTTTTCTTATAAACTGATTTTGTTTTCTTGCCTTTAATAACTACCTCCTGTCTTATTTGCTTACTTTTCTGTGTAATAGCTCCAATTCGTCCCCATATTCTTTGCCAAAACCCCAGTGCTCTACTACAATTGCCTCAGCTTTGAGCTCAGTCTCTGGGCGGTGTAGCGCAATGTAGCATTGTTAAGAGAGTGGTCCCCAGGCCAGCAACACCAACAACAGCACTGCCTGGGGCCTTGTTAGATATTTGAATTACCAAGCCCTACTAAAGATTTATTGATTAGCCAACAATCTAGGCTGTAACCAGCCCTCCAGGTGATGCTGATGTGCACTCAAGCTTGAGAACATTGCTATGATGGTTAGAACCTTGGATACCAAAACTTAAGGCTGCCGAAGTTCAAATCCCAGCTTGTTCCACTTGTCTGTGGTTTAACAGTTTCCAAGGCTCAATCTTGCCATTCATAAAATGGGGACGAACCTCACTGCTCCTACAGTTTTCGTGAGCTGCATGATGTTAGGCAGCATGACGAGCTCCAGTTTTTCTTGGAGATGGCCCTTGAGGTACCCACCTCAAGTTTCTGCCCTTCAGCACCTCTAAAGTTCCCCTCCTAGACCCCTATGTCAGCTCCTTTTCTTTTAATACCCTCCCACTCTCAGCTCCCTCTGCTAAAACTGCCATTTCATGTGATTCTCTTTCACCTCCAGCCCCCAATTCTCCCTCCCCATTCCCCAATCGCATTTCACTCAGCCCTCTAGAGCAGTCTCAGCCCCCTCCCCCAGCTTCCATCCTCCCACAGTCCTCCACCCCACCCAACCTTTCCCTCCCAGCTATTCCACTTGTCTGGTTCTCGCCCACTGCAGTACAGGGCATGGGAAAGGAGCATCACCATTCTACCTTCTCGCTCTTCAACAGTTCTTAGGATAACATCCTACCCGAGAGTCAAATTCTCTCCAGCTGCATCGCTTGCCATAGTCCTTGAAATACTGCAAATGCTTAACAAATCCAAAGTCCTCACCGTGCCCCACAAATCTCTCTGCCTCATGCCTGCCCTACATCCCACATCTCTTCTCTCTCTCTCTCCCTCCCTCTCTCTCTCTCTCTCTCTCTCTCTCATTCTCTGTCTCTTCATTTCTCATAACTTTTCCCCATTCACTTCACTCCAGCCACACCGGCCTCCTCATATGCTTTCATCTCAAGGCCTTCCCACTTGCTCTTCCCTCTGACATGGAATGCTCTTCCAGTAGATCTGCATTTGACTGATTCTTTTACTTTAGTCAGGTCTCTGCTCAAAGGTCACCTCCTTAGAGAAGTTTTCCCAAATCATCCATTCTAAAATAACACCTGCCTCCTCCCTTGCTATCCCTTTACCTGCTTTATTGATCCTCTGTAGGATCAATGTTATTTGGAATCAATAATTCCATTATGTCTTATTATTTTATGTCAGCCCCTCAAAGGCAGGGGCCTAAAACCTCACTGTTGCCTTTCCCTTTTCCCTCTATTTCTTCTGTCACTAAATATTGAGTCCCAACCATGTGTTTGCCACCGTCTGAGGCTCCAGGAATATGGAGGTAGGCATGTTTGTTGTAAATGTTTACGAAAATGCTTATCTCGGGAGGGCTGAGTGAGGTAAAGTGGTGTGAAAAGCCTGGGGTCTCAGTTCAAATCCCAGCTGGGCAGCCTCCTCTCTCAGTCTCTTTACCTGTAATGTGGGGCTAACGATAGTCACTTCCTCATGAGATTGATGTGGGAAATCTTTGTTAATTCATATGCCTGCCAGATAGAAAACTTTAACAAAAGGGCTATTAGTTATAATAAAAAGAAAACGTTACTGCTGTAACTGAAGAAAAACTAAAATAAAAAAATATTGGCCAAGCCACCAACAATTTTGCAAGTATCTGGTCCTTCTCACAGCATACAAAAGGATCTATACTCCTTGTGGTTCTCCTAGATTTTCAAATCCAATTTCTCTTAAAATTCAGGTCAAGAACTAACCAGAAGGGAGACTCCACTTGGCCTTGCTCAACCTATGGGACCAGTGATTGCAGGAATGGGGCCAGCCCTGCCTGAGCATGTTACTGCCTTCGATCCTTCAAAGCTCTAAGTAAAGATACGGGTGTCCCTGGTGACAAGGTTTTGTTTTTTCACCTTTTGCATGAACTTTATTACAGTATAATTTACATAAAATATAATTTCATCACCCGGAAAATTCCCTTGTGTCTCTTACTAGTCAATTCTTAGCCCAAAGAAACCACTGGTATAATTTCTACCCCCATGGATCAGTGTTCCTTGACTATACTAACTGAATCATATAGTTTATTCCCCATTTCCCCCATTTTTAAAATAGCTTTATTGATGTAAACCTGTAAAATTAATGTACATAATTACCTATTTAAAATATACACTCTGAAGTGTTTTTAACATAATCCCCACCTCGAAACTGTCAGCACAAGATAATTTCAAGGTGATAAACATATCCATCACCCTGAAAAGTTTCCTCCTGTACTTTTGTATTCCATTTCTCTTTCCCTTCCCAACTATTGATGTGCTTTCTGTCATAAACTAGGTTGCATTTTCAAGAATTGTCTGTAGAAAATATAGCATGTACACTTTTGTACATGACTTCTGTCGCTCAGCATAATTATTTTGATTCATTCCACGTTGTTGTGCAATACCTCATTCCTTTTTTGTCCCCCTAAGCAGTATGTCATGGCATAGGAATACCACAATCTTGTTATCCATTCATTCACGGATGAACATTGAAGTGTTTCCAGTTTGGGCACGCTTATGGGAAAAGCCACTATAAACATTCTTATGCAAGTGTATTAGTGAATGTAAGTTTTCATTTCTCTTGAGTTAATGCTTTATAAAGTATACTTAACTTTTATTTTTAAAAAAAGAAACTGCTAAATGTCTTTCCCCAAAGTAGTTGTACTATTTTACATTCTCACCAATTGGCTGAAGTTTAATAACAATCTTGTTCCTGTCTCACATCTTCTACACTTGTTCCCTCTTCCTGAACTGCCTTTCCACTAGTTTTATTATGCTAGTGTCAGGTCTCAGTCAAATGTCATATTCCAAAGAGGCTGTTTATAGCCTGAATTGTGTCTCTCCCTCAACCCTGCCCTCCACCCAAATTTGCATGTTGTATTCACAAGCCCCAGGACCTTAGAATGTAACATATTTGGAGGCAAGGTCTTTAAAGAAGAGATTAACTTACAATGAGCCATTAGTATGGGGCCCCAGTCCAGCATGATTTATATCCTTATAAGAAAAAGACACCTAAACTCAGGAAAGGTCTTATGAGGACACAGACAGAAAGCAAGCTATCTGTAAGCCAGGAGAGAGGTGTCAGAAGAAACCAAACCTACCAGCACTTTAATCTTGGACTTCTAGCCCTAGAAATATGAGAAAATGAATTTCTGTTAAGCTATCCAGTCTGTGGTATTTTATTATGGTAGCCCTACCAGACTAATACAGAGGCCTTTCAATCACCAAATTGCAACTGTTATAACAATTATTGATTCAGGCAAGAATCATCAATGAATGCTATTATCGGTAAGAGTCTGGTGAAGAAAGGGATAGTCTCTAAATATCTTCCCACAATATACTTAACAGTTACAAAGGGAAAAATAGTTAACTTTTTTGCAGAGTACCTTGGTACATACCACCTTAATCAAATGATTAAAGTTAACATCACCAATATTAGGACAAACCAATGTCATGTGCCTCCCAACAAGATACACTGAGGACACAAGCTTTCTTTCTTTGGTTTTCCTGCCAAAAATGCATAACCTGAATCTGAGAAAATATCAGACAAATCCAAACTTAGGGACATCTACAAAGTAACTCACCAGTACTCTTCAAAAATGTCAAGGTCACGAAAGATAAAGAAGGGCTGAGTAACTAACTGCCTTTCCCGAGACAAGACAACTAAATGCAACAAGTGATCCTGAGCTGGATCCTTGGGAATAGCTATAAAGGATAGTGTTAGGACAATTAGCAAAATTTAAATACGGAAGATGTATTAAAGGCAACCTGCCATTGTTAAAATTACTGATTTTGATCATTGTACTGAGATTATGCAAGAGAATGTCCTTGTTCTTAGGAAATACACACAGAAGTATATTGTGATAAAGGGATATGTCTGAAACTTCCTCTAAAATGATTTAAGAAAATACAAAACACATGTTTTATATACATACTTTTACATGGCAAAGAATAATGAAAATATAGCAAAATATAACAATTCATTTTTCTGGTTGAAAAGCATACAGGAATTGTTTATTCTTGCAATTTACATGAAATTTTGAAGTTTTACGTGTAATAAAAGTTACACGTAAAAAGTTTCAGTGACACTATCAGAAGTCGCCTGTCCCCAACCTCATGACACTCTTTAGCTCATTCTTTTTCTCCATCACACTTATCATTGTCAAAAGTTATCGTGTATTTATTTAATAATACCTAAAATTTATAGTGTGCAAGGCCCTCTCCTGTTCTAAGTTATACAATTAACCATCCTACAGACACAAGAAAGTTGATTAACTTGCCCAAGGTGACGGACATGACTGGAGGTCTCCATCCCGTGGTACAGAACCTCAACTAAAGTAAGAGACTGTCTTGTTCACTGCTCTTTCCCCCCAGCGACTTAAAGGGTGCCTAGCACATTATGGGAATACAATAAATATCTGTAGGCTGAGTTAAAAAATATCGGGCATCTACTAAGCATTGGGGTACAGAGCAGTTAACAAAATATTCGAAAACCCATGCAACCCTAGGAGTTTAGGCCCAGTCGACACATTTTGCAGAAGAGGAAAATGAGGGTCCTATTGGAGCAATGATATACCCAAGATCAAGGGGCTAACTGGAGGCAAGCTGTGGATTCCAACCCAGTCAGGGCGGTTCCCAGGAACGAGCTGTGAATCAATCAAATCGACCAATCCGATCAACCAATTAGGATTTATTAGGCGCCTACTGCGTGCTGTTCTTAATCACGCAGCACTGGGGAGGTCAGAAAGTTGCGGTGCGCAGGCGGCTGCGAAGACCTGGAGGCCCCAGCGGATCGCGGGAATTTGGCGCCTACTTTTTGTAGGTTGAGTGTTCTCGTCTGTGATTGGGCCCCGGCTGCGGCTGCTCGGTCGACCTTGGCAGGACCCGAGCGGCTCAGCACTCGACCGGCCTCCCGGGGAATGGGCCACCAGGAGCCCCCGCTGGCCCGAGTGCCTGCAGGAGGTGCGGCTTATATAAAGAGGTTATGTAAAGGGATCAGCTGGCGCGAACACGTGGAGAGCCGCGGGAGCCTGGACGCTCGGTTTTCCCCCACGCGCGGCGCTGCTACTGCCCGTGCAGAAGCAGACTCTGGCGCGCACCCGTTGCGGGCCACTGCTCGCGCAGCTCGGTACCGAAGGCTGCCCTGGCCGGGAGTGGACCATCCCCGGCCAGAGGCTCCAGGGGGGAAACGGGCCGCCCGGAAGTGGAGGGGCGCCGGCCAGGTAAGAGCGCAGTCTGCAGAGTAAAAGTAAGTGCAGAGGCTGGAGCTACTCTGATCGCTTCGGGCCCTTGGGAAATAATACTGGGCCCTGGATTTGCCGCGCTCCGGGACGCATAACTTTCAAGCCCACCCCTCCACCCGCCGCCCTCGGGGACTTGGGTCATTCCGCTGGGCTCTGCTCAAGCTTAATTCAATGGACTGTTTACACCCCGGAGAACACAAGGCGGGACGTGGGGAGGGGGAATCTCACGGGGGGGCCCCTCAGGAAAAAAGATTTCCATAGTCAGAATTGCTTCTTAAGGAGATTTTAATAAATCGTGAAGACCATTGGTCCTTGTTTTTCCTATTCCTACACGATGAATTAACTGAGAAGGAGGGGAATTGCTTTTCTTTCCGGTTCCCCCTCGGAGTCACTGCCAATGGTTTCGTCTTTCCTGCTTTCCCCTCCCCTCTCTGATTCTATGGGCAGCCGGGCTTCCGTCTTAAAGGGGCCGCGGCGGCCGGAGGAGGAGGAGGTGGGACGCTCTGCGGCCTGCGCTCCTTTCCTCCCCGCCTCGGCCTGGTCGTTTAACCGATTCTTTCACCCGTAGGTCACAATCCAAGCTCCCGCTCCTCCTCGTCCCGGGGCCGGACGGAGGGATGAGGCAGGGGGGGCCCGGGCAGCGCCGTTGCTGCTCCCCCCGCCGCCCGCAGCCATGGAAACGGGGAAAGAGGACGGCGCCCGCAGAGGTACACAAAGCCCGGAGCGGAAAAGGCGAAGCCCAGTGCCGCGGGCGCCTAGCGCGAAGCTGAGGCCGGCGGCAGCGGCCCAGGCCATGGATCCGGTGGTGGCCGAGGCCCCGGGTGAGGCCTACCTGGCGCGGCGGCGGCCGGAGGGCGGCAGCGGGTCCGCGCGGCCACGCTACAGCCTCTTGGCAGAGATCGGGCGCGGCAGCTACGGCGTGGTTTATGAGGCAGTGGCCGGGCGCAGTGGGGCCAGGGTGGCGGTCAAGAAGATCCGCTGCGACGCCCCGGAAAATGTGGAGCTGGCGCTGGCTGAATTCTGGGCCCTGACCAGCCTCAAGCGGCGCCACCAGAACGTGGTGCAGTTTGAGGAGTGTGTCCTGCAGCGCAACGGGCTAGCTCAGCGTATGAGCCACGGTAACAAGAGCTCGCAGCTTTACCTGCGCCTGGTGGAGACCTCGCTTAAAGGTAGGAGCCCTGCGAGCCATCCACCCTGCGCAGGGCCTGGACCCAGTGATGTGGACGGCTTGGTTCAAACTGACCTCGGGACCCCTAGGCCCTGGTCCTGTCACCCTGGGCCCAGACACACCCTCCTTTTCAGGGCCCAGCTATTCGGGCCTACCTCTCAGCTCAGGACCCAAGATCAGCCCTTGGCGCAAACGTTAGCTGGTATTTTCATAACAAGCGTTCATTAAGTGCTAATCGTTGTTTTAATAAGTGCTCAATATGTGTGAACCATTATTATGAAACGTCTAGTACGGTCAGCGAGTGGGGGAGGGTTGGGTTCAGAGTTGGTGGAACTGCTGAAAGCCCCCTCACTCTCTAGGGCCTCTTCTCTTTCCCCCACAAAGCAAACAAAAAGGAAAAACTGTACTAGACCCCACACCCCCTTCCTGTCTGGTTACAAATATCCTGACCCCCCTAGCTCCACCCCCCAAACTCATGCTTCCTAGTCTTCCTTTTCCTTTGAGACCCCCAGCCATTCATCCCAAGGCAGTCAAACAAACTGTTGGCTTTCTGGCTAAGTCCTCTGGGTCCTGCACAATAATAACCCCACAGGTGGGCCCAGAGCTGTCACATAACAACATCTAACAACTTTTCCGTTCTTTTTACATTCTTAATCTTTTTCTTAATCCTCTGAGGCTGGCTTGGGAGTGGTTTTATTTTTAGGGAGATGGGATACAGTGAGACAAGAGGCCTTTATAGTCTTTGGAGGGGGGGGATGCTAAAACAAGTTTCAGGGTTTTCACTACAATACTCAGTACTCATATCTTATTCATACTACAGGTAGCCAAGGATTTATTCAGAGAGGAGAGGGCCACTGGACTTGAAGAGTCTGAGGAGACTCTCAGGGGAGAGGTTACTAATCTGAGTCCCAACTATGTCCTAGATGTCTTACAGAAGTGACTTTACGTAATAACTAAGAGTAAATCCTCTTTCTATAATCTAAAGATTAGCTACAAACAAATGTAAGTTAATGGAGTCACATTGTACTCCTGGTTTCTTTACAATTTTTTAATAAATTAAATGATGTGAACTTAGATCTGTTTTGATTCAAGGCCTAGATCCTTTCCAATGGGTAATTTTGCCCTCCCTACCCTAGAATGAATTAGAGCTGCCTTTGAATGGTCGGATTTGGGGTGGTGTTGGATAGAGCATTGGAGCTTCTGCCTGACTTTAAAATCCAATGACCCCATCCCAGGAAAACTCCCTGACCCATTTCAAGTCATTGACAGTGGGTTGAAGGACATGATCAATATCTCCTAGAGTTCTTTTTCAAAATAGGCTTCCACTTTTTATGCCTATCCCTGCCTCATCCATCCTGAAAAGCCCACCCTCCCCCCCACAGCAGCTATATTTGTTTTGAAAAGACTTTCCAGTAGATTCTTTTAGTTCACTTGTATTTTACAAGCTCTTAATTCTTAAACTGTCTTCTCCACTATGGTTAATGCATGTTATGGACTTCAGTATTACATGACTGCCTTGGGATGTGGGAATTTACTTCACCAAATGATCCTCTTCTACCCTCAGTTCATTGATGCCAGTCATGAAACTTCAACCTGAATTTGAAGTCTTTGCTTCATCTTCCTAATATATATACAGTTGACCCTTGAATAATGCAGGGGTTAGGGATGCCAACCCTCCCTTGCCCACATATATGACCAGAAGCCTTTCCGATAACAGTGAATTAACACATATTTTGTATGTTATACATATTATACTGTATTATAATACAGTAAGCTAGAGGAAAAAATGTTAAAATCACAAGAAAAAATACATTTATAGTATTTATTGAAAACAGCATATAAATGGACCCACACTGTTCAAACCCTTGTTCAAGGGTCAACTGTACTGTTCAAACTTCCCTCACCTATAGAATTGATCACAACTCCACAGTAAACAGTGGCAGCATAGCATCATGGTTAATATAATGGGCTTTGAGGTTAGACTCACTTGCAGTCATGACTTGTCTAAACTGACCGCATGAGATGGACAAATTGCTTCAAACCTGTGAGAAGCATCCCTTTATCCCCAAGATGAGGGTACCTTTGTTACAGGGTTGCTGTGCAGCCTGGGATGTCAGGAAGTGCTCCAGATAAGGAGAAAGTCACTGCCTCAGTAAGTTCAGGCTATATTTTGAATCTTCTGCCATCATCCCGTTCGAAATTCTGTGTTTTTATTCAAGTTTCCCAAACTTGTATTATCATGGAACACATTCTATTTCCTGTGTTGTCAGGAACACCAAGTTGACTGAAACACTGGTATTTTTTTCCTCACTTTGTGAACTAAAACATGCCTAAAGAAGTATATTTTGCTTTAGCCACATAGTATGTCCCTTTTAGTAGTTTGGAGTCTTAAGTATTTGAGTATTATGAGTCAAGTAGAGTTCTGGGCTTAGAGATAGAACATTAAAGACTGCTTTGCCATCACCTTTTCCCAGTCTTCTGCAACTTAGAATACTTTTGAAACAGACCAAAAAACGTTGATCCAAATCCACGTGCAGGCATACTTCGAAGATATTGCTGGATCGGTTCCAGATACCACAATAAAGCCAGTTGTAATCTTTGTGCTGGTGGAGAGTATTGCCTTCAGTTGGTTAAAAAGGGAAAAAAGCAACACCTGTGAAGCACAATAAAGCAAAGTGCAATAAAACGAGGTATGCCTGTACTTTTACTGAAGCCCTGCGATGTTATTTGCAGGGGTGGGGGGAAACACTCTTTGCCCCAAAGGTACTTGATTTGAAAAGTTTGAGGACTTGTAGAAGACTTAAATGCTAATCAAAGTCCCAAGAGGAAAAGGCAAGTTGACTCATTAACAAGGGCTTTTTACAGAGTGTTGTACAGAATTAACAGGAATGAGAATCAGAAGTTGGCAGAGGAGGTGGGCTTATAAGAAGGGAGCCTAGGACCGTATGGATAAGTAATCTTTACTTATCTCTGAACATAGACCAAACAAGTCCTACCCAGAGCATTACGTAGAAAACAGAAGCTTCAGAGAGTCTACAGCGGTCTTAGATGTCTGATCTGGCCTTCTATTTCACAGGGAAGGAAACTGAAGCCCAGAAAAGAGACAGGACTTGCCCCAAAGGAGTTAATGGTAGCATTCAAACCAGCTCCTGGGGCTTTTTAAAACCAGATTAGCAATCCTGTAAATTATTTGGTTGATGGGTTGGTGTCTATTTAACTTTAAATCCTTTTCACAAAAAGTTAAGCATCTATAGTTTGTTTTTATCTCCTTGTTTCCATCACTAAAGGACCTTGTCCTGAATGCAGCTAGAACTAAGTTCAGGATTACTGCCACTTAGAAGAAGGCAGTAAGCAAGCCAGAATTCATTGTCAAACTCAAGAAATTCTAGTTCTTTCTCTAAAGCACACACTGCGCCTAAGGACAAAAAATATATATATTGCAGGACAAACTCTTAAGGCTCATGAAACCAAATAGAAATCTGGAAAAGCTGGGAGCCCAGCTTATCCCAACTTGGTAAGACGCTTGCTCTACTTTAGCAATTATTTAACATTTGCTGTACTCAAGGTACCTATAGGTAACTTGACATAGATGGGAATCTTGGCCCATGGGGATGGTTTTGTCTATGCATCATGTTCAGTGGTGACTGAGCCAGACACTATTAGAAAAGGCTGCACAGTTTCCTGCATGAAGCATGCAGAAGACATGCCCAGGTGAGCACAGTATAAGGTCACAGGTGAGTAGTAGGTATCCTAGAAAACAGGAGTGTGAGAGGTATGGGAAAGTAGAATTTAGTAAAATGAGGGGAGAATAGTGTAGGGAGGGAGACCAGGGTCTTAGTAGTGGATTGGTTGTCGGCCTGAAGACACCCCCCACCCCCTACTCCCTACCCTCTTCCAGCCTGTTGAGTGCCTAGGGAACCCTTAGGCTCAGCGCCTGGCCACCACCACCCAAGCCTCTAGAAAGCAACTGAATTCTCTGCTATAGCTGGAGGCCTCAGAGTTTAGAAATCCCCTGGGTGAAGGCAGATTGCTGAATGGTGATCTTTGGGTACCATGACAGTGACATAGATGAAAGGTGGCGTTGGGGCCCTGGAAATTAATGGGATACAGTAGAACACTGGTATTGACTTGGAGTCAGGAGGTCTTAGTCCCAGTTTCACTCTTGTTACTAAGTTGAAACCTACTGATTGTGATGGGCCAGGTCTGTTCTAAAGGCTTATACCTGTTAACTGATTCAGCCCTCAAAACTACCTTTGGAAGTCAGAACTATAATTATCCCGATTTTACAGGTGAGACAACTGAGGCACTGAGATTAATGAAATCACCCAGTGTAAAAAAAGCTAAGCAAATAGCCAAGCCAGGATCCAAGCCCAGGCGTTCTAAATTGAGTCTTGAGTTCCTTAACAGCTGTGCTACACTCTTGGGACAGGTAGCTTAAATTCTGGTTCTGTTTTTCTGGGTTGTTAAATGGGCATGATCGTATTTTACACAGAAATGAATGACTACTCTTTATTTTTAACTATATGTTAATTTATATTTGTGGCACTGCTGATTTGTATTGGTGCCTTCCCTGTGTGTCTCAGCTGCCAGGGACCCTTTATCTCCTTCTGGTCTACTCTTGAATGTCTTGGGATAACCATACAGACCTCTCTTGCTACCCACTACCTTCTATATGCATGGGGGATTTTAGATACTAGCCCCAGGAGATAGAAACAACCCATACTTAATTGAGAGCTTTGGTTAATTGGGGTTGCATTGGGTAGGGCTTTTTATAGTATGTAAACTCAGGGAGAGTTTAGCTTCGTAATAGAACATCAGTCTGTTTTCAACTCCAGTTTGGCCTTTGATGTCCTGAGGGCCGGGAGCCCTGCTTAGTGACTCAAAATCTGGATACTTATCTCCTTGTCTTTAATTTACATATTCGGTATGCCCTATACTAGTACTTTCCCTGTTTGTTCTCTTTTCCAAGCCTCTCCAGCTCACAATTCTCAACTTGATTCATTCTACCCAATTATTGAGTTGCCTGCTGTGTGCCGGGTGCACCGAGGGGGATCCCAGAGACTTGGTTTCATTCCACTGCGGGCACCCAGTCTAATGGAGGAGATGGTCACAGCACAACAATGTTATTTCCCTGCTGTCTGCGAGAAGTGCTCTAGGGGGAACAGCTGCCAGGAACGTGCACTAAATTTAGGGGAGAGAAAGATGAGTTTTAATAGAGTAAATCCGAAGTGATCTTAGCAAGAGGTAAGGCCTAGGTGTGTAGCAAGGTCCACTGCAGGTGGAGAGAGAAACAAACCAGGACTGCTGTGGGTCATTCCGCATTCTGCCTGGCTGTTGGAATTTTAACAAGATCCCTGTAATGTTCAAGTACTAATAGCTAACCTTTTTTAGTATTTTCATATTCTCTCATTCAGTTCTCTCCCCTTTAAGTTGGTGTTTTACACATGAGTAATTCATCAGGATCAAGTAACTTGCCCATTTTCACACCAGTAAGGGGTCAGGCTCTAGATTTACCTCCAGACGTGCTTTCCAGCTTCCATGTTCTTGACGTGCTGCCTCATGACTGTCAGACCGCTGCCAGTGGTGTCCAGACACATTAACATAATTCACATGCTCGGGTGTCCAGGTACCAGGCAAGATATTCCTGCATCCCAGTGAAGCCTTGCAACAGCCCTGCAAGGAGATGTCTCTTCCCAACTTATCGAAAATGAAGCAGTTTCATAGTCTTAAGACATTCGCCCAGGGTCACATAACCATGTAGATGAAAGAGTGGGGATGGCGTCGCCCCAGGCCTGACTGGCTCCTTGTCCTTTTTGCTAGACCTACAAGTTCATAATGGGCCTTTTGGCCTCAGCAGGACACTGTGTTGCCCTGGCAGTCACTCTAAGGGATCACAGTGACATTTGACTAATCTTAGGAAGTACTTTGAACACACCCTGAGGTGTTGACACTGGACCCAGCCACTTATAGTAATACAGCCCAAGGTCATTGAGACTGAGACTGGAGCTTGGTCTAGATGCTCATCTTTCCTTGGGAAAACATGCTGCGTGGGTCCTTCAGTAGCTTCTCAGGACTTCAGCTGAGCCACTTAATTATATTAACGTACAGCTCTTGCTGAATGACCCACAGATCAAAATCAGGGAATGTCTATAGTCAACAAAATCAAACTTCATTTCTCTAAATTTCTAATTATTCAACATTATAGTTTTTTTTTTTTTACTTCACATTAAACTTGCTTATGAAATGTTTTTGGTTTTTTAAATTTTGTTGAAGTATAACATGGCCCTTTAAAGCGTTCAAGTGACAATGCTATAATTAACCATTGACCATACTTTCAACATTAAGTTATTTCCACTTCTTTGTTTTTTCTGTGCTGTATGGAATATAGTTCTGGGTGTTTGGGGTGCTTGATAGGTTTTTTTTGTTAATGTTGATGGTAGGGTCTTAGTACTCTTCTCTGAGACTAAGTTGCTAGAGTGGGATTTGTATGTCAAATGGATTGGGCATTTTTAAGATTGGTGATACGTATTGCTGAAATTATCTCAGCATATTTAAGTCAAAATTATAATTAATCTCTACTGAAAACTGAACCTGCGTGTCGTGTGGTTGGACTATGGGCACTAGGGACTGAATGAGCATTAAAGTCTTTGGGGGCATACCATACGTAAGAGTGTGCTTAACAAGGAGCTTGGGTCAAAGTGGAAACATAACATCTAGGTGTTAAATTCCGCTGTTGGCACTAAGAGGCAATAATAGTGGAGCCTCACAGTTAAGAATCCAGGCTCTGGAGACTCTGTGGGACCTGCCCCTAACTAGCTGACAAGCCATAGGCAAGTTATTTAATCTAAGCCTCAATTGTCTCACCTGTGTAAAGGGATATAATTATCATCTAAGTAGCTAGAGGTTTGGAGTAAGAAAAGAGAATTGGCTGGAGTGCTGTCTGAATTCTTCCTGTCCGGCACAGGGGTCTGGTGATAAGTTACCAAGTTCTTTTGATTCTAAACCTCCTAGACCTCTTTCTCCCATCCCTTTCTCACCCCCTTCCTTGCCAGACCTCGCTGCTTTCAAAACCTCCCTTTGAGTGTCTTGGCCACTAGTCTCCCGTCTCCAGCTCCTCATGCCTCCAAAGGAACATGTTTCATTCATTCTTAGACATGCTCTTTCACATGTTAACAGCTCTGAAGTCAGAACTCAGCTTAGTGGCATATCATGGTGTTGTCAGCAGCCTGTAGGTCTTAAATGGTATGTCTTAAAAGTCAATGACTTCTTAGATTCAACAGCAGTATATTTTTCTAAAATAGATCAAGACCTTGTTATTACTTCCCATTTCTTAGGTTGAAGTTTAAATCCTTATTGTCTGCCAGACACTGTTTCTCATGACCTGACTCCAGCTTCATCTCAGCCTGATTTGTGCCCACCTCCTACATCTCTTCTGTAATTATCCCAGATTACTTGTGCCTTCGCTGCAAGCTCATACCCTCTGTGCTGCCTGCTCATTCTCTTCATCCTGGGAGACACAGCTTAAGGGCCACACTTGCAGTGATTCTTAGCCTGCCTGTCTCTCATCCTCGCCACCTTTCCCTACTCCTCAGTCAGAACTGCACCCTATTCCTTGTTATCGTAGCTGTGATCACTCTGCTTTAATCACTGAAAACCTTTATAATATAAGGACTCATCTCTGGTATTGAAAAGCACTGTGTTCTCATGAAATGTTTCCGTGGAATTGACAGCATGGAAATCTAACTTCTGGAGGAGGTTTGGGAATAGGTTTATAAAATCCTAGGCATTTTGTGTCCTTTTCCAGCAGGTTGCCTGCCTGCCTTTCTACAGGTAATACTGACTTAACCTTTGCTGAGCATGCTGACCTTAAGTTTCTGGATAGAGCAGGCCACATTTTGGGGAGACTTCAATACTTCTTATTCCCATAAGTAATGAAATCTCTTTACTGAGACACCTGCTTGGTCCTCCCTGCCCATTTTCTCTGTCTCCTCTTGAGGTGTCGCCTAGGATGTATTTTGTGATCTTCTGGCTATTACTTGGGGGGAAGGTAATAAAACCATCCCGAAGGTGACTACCTCAGTTTAATCAAAGTGCATCTTTTAGCCCCCTGTGACCTGGGAGATAGCATTGTCTGGTTGAAGGACTTGGCTGTAGAGGGTCATGTCCTACCCAACCACTCATGGCAGTGGTCTTGGGCAGGTCACTTAACCTTTCTCTTAGTTTTCCCACCTCTAAAACAGGGGCCAGTGAGGTAAGATAGCTTACATATAATGAGCCTTTAAAATAATGCCTGGACCCCAGTGGGCTCTCAGAGATTAATTTACCTCAAATCTTTACTACTCCAAATAACACTCACTATTCTCCCCCTCTGGGAAGCTAAAATTTTAACTCTCATCAATCTTAGAACTTTCAGATTATACCAAACCAGGGAATTATAAATCTTACAGTATGTAAAGTTTGTCTGTCAGTTTAAATATCAAACTGCAGATTTAATTTGGGGGATTCTGCTAGTTGCCACCTGTATCTGTTCCACTCATACATCCTGAAACTGGGGAAATTACCACAGGCTGGCTTCAGGAGCCCACTGGGCCCTGTGTAATGGACCTGAGCTAAAACTCCATTGATCACCCACCTCCATAAGCTCCTACTCTGAATGGCAAACCATAGGGAGGTTTGGGGTCTCCAGGAATTAGTGTCATTTCAGAACTCGCATTTGGTAATTCCTAAAAATTTGACCCTTTTGCCTTCTCCAATTCAAAGTCACCTTGGTATATTATAAGACTGGGACCTTGGCCACTCAGAAGAGGGACGTTACCTGGGAGTTACAGGCAAATATTAGTCGATTGGCATTCATGCAGGGCCCAAAGGTACACATTCAAATGCACCTGCAGAAATTTGGGGAGGGGGTGCTTTTTAGGTGGAAAGGTCACTCAAAAAAAAAAAAAAAAAAAGTGGCCCGGTCTAGCTAGAACATGTGTTTTAGTTGGAACAGCCCGAGAAGTGTAATGTGTGATCATCCACTTTCATTTTCTGATTTCAGTTTCATCTTTTGCCTGCCATGTGAGAGCTTCATTCTGTGGCCTACAGCACCAGGATGATTGAAATCAGTGATGTCGTAGGACTCGTATAGCCCAGCGGGAATGATGATGTTAGTGATGGTCAGGATGTGATGCCCTCAAAGTATGTTACACTTAGCAAAATGCATTTCATGCATATGACTTAACGCACAGTAGTACGTGAGGTACGCAGGTGTCATTCTCATTTGCTAATTACAAGGCTGAGGCTCAGAGAAGTTCAGGGATTTGCCTAGAGTTCTAGGCATCTTTACATCATATCTCAGTCTCCTCATATTTTCCTTTGAGCTAAGAAATCACCCAGTAAACCCATGGGCAGAGCTGGCGTCTAAACCCAGACTTTTTGCCTTCTGGTCTGTCCTCTTCTATTCTTTACCCTGGCCTGCTTTTTAAAAGAAATGCCTCAAGTGCCGCATTCCCTCCCTCCATCTGACTGTGAGGTAACTGAGAGGTCCAGATAGGCAATCTGCCCGAAGGAAAGGACTGGAACCCTAACATGCCTCTTATGTTTTTTAAAGGGCAGCTGGGGATTCCTGGGTGAAAACATATGCTGCAGTTTCTCCTGAAATGAGCCCAAGGCCCTTGCCTGTGTCAAGAAGTACTTTTTGTCTCTGGAACGAGTAACTGTTTCCCCAGTTTTCCATTCTGTCATGCTCACTGATGCTGTGTCTGATCCTGAAAACGCTGCTTCCTGTCCAGTGCTTTCCTCTCAGCAAACAGCCCCCTCCTGTAGCACCTCCTGAGTTTAGCTCACTTCCCCAGAGCAAGCTCTTCAATCCCGGGTCCCATCTACCCTGCCCACTCACTAACTTACAATATTTTTTACCCTTATTTCTTTCCCTGGATTCTCATAACCTGGACTTACATTGTAGTCTGTTTTGCAGACTTGTTTTCTTTTCATTTCAGTTGCCATAGTTCCCAACTTTGTATATAAAATAATCATCAGTCCCCACCCTCTAATTGCCCTACTGTTTCAGTGAAAAGTTGCACTGTTTTCTGATGCGGCCTTTACAAAAGGGATTTGATGGTTTTTTAATCATTTCCTTTCTGGCTCTACCACCAGCAGACATTTCTTGCTCTTCTGTTTATGGGTCTTCACCCTGGAGTCTAGATTGATTTGGGATTCAGATCACCACTCATTTTGTAGTGTTTTGAGATAAAGAGCCTCAGCCCACTAGAGCTGATGACCTAGAAAGAGGATTATGAGATGGGGAAAAACTGATTAAAAAAAAAAAAAACGGAAAGAAACCCATCTGCCCTAAACTGGTTCTACCTGTATTACTTTGTGAGTAATAGAAACAAATTATATAATTACAGGGGAAGTGAGGCCTGTCAGATCGTGGTCAGAAACCTCAGGCTTTTGCCTTGTCCATCTTGCCTGAACGTAGAACTCAAACCACTGGCTTCAGTAGTCTGTGTGCCTTGGTAATTTCGGGCCATTTGGTTACTGGGGTCCCAGATCACCAGTTCTCTTCATATTAGAGTAAATGACTGATAAAAGGAACTCTCCAGGAGATGTCGTATGAGGAGATGCAGCTCTCATTTTGGTAGAATGGAGACACCATAATGGGGATCAGAACCTGTCTTTAGGCCCTGGCTCAGTCATGATGATCCCTGTGACTACCCAGGGCAGGCCCAGCCTCATTAGCTAGAAAAGACATCTGTCTACTTATGCTTAGCTTCTTGGGCACTGGCAGTCATCAAATAACTTCACTTAAGGGCTTAGTGTGCCTTGAATTGCTGTGTAAAGAATATTGGGATTTGTTTGGGAGATGCCAATTACCCGCTTTCCTGGAATGTTAGAGACTATTGGAAAGGCAAAGCTGGAGTTTCAAGCCAGCACATCTTGATTCCACCTTATACATTTGTTCCCAGTACTTTTCCTGTTTATACCTCTAGTTCATTTGTTCCTTTGTTCTGTTATCCATTCCATCTCTGTCTAGAATTCCCTTCTTGCTTCTCCCTGCTGATCTATTCCCTGTCCTTTATGTAACTTAAGTCCTGTCCCTTCTGATTTCCTTAGACCTAACAAACAATTTCTGCCTACCCTTCACTGTTCATAAAATGACCGTGATACAGATGAACAGCTTACCTTTTAGTTATCTCCTTGAAACTAAACTTCATAGGCATGGGCGTACTCGCTGTGCTAGGCATAAGATGGGCTAGGAGAAAACACTGATGAATTGGAGTATGTCTCTGGAATAAACAATCATAGTGCAATTCTAGATGCCTTGACAAGAATCATTATACAAGTCAGGAAAGAAAGGAAGTTCATTTGCCTAGCATGGAGTAACAGACATTTGACAACCTTCTCATGCTTTACCTGTCTCATCAGCCATGGGAGGTATGGGCGGTATGATTCTGCCTGTTTGGATACAGTGATGGCATATGATGGCTTTGTAGTCAAATGAATTTGAGTCTCTTAATTCTTAAGTCTCTGTGAACCTCAGGTTCTTCATTTTATAAGATGGACTGTTTCCTCTTACCTCCTTGGGTGGCAATAAATTAAGTTGAATGTCAAGTGCCAGTGCAGGCACTTTGTGAGTGTACACTTTTTGTTGCACACGGCCATTTACAGGTGAAAAAGCAGAAATAGAAACTTGGAAAGGTGAACTAAGTTGCCTCCTGGCCATCCACCCAGTCAGCAGTAAACCAGACTTATTACCCAGGCACTCTTAACCCTAAACCCAGGTGCTTGATGCCAGTCCCTGCAGCCTGTTACACCACGTCTTGTCCCTTGACTCATCCTGTGTGAGTAAAGACGGGCCGGCTTATACAGAGTTGGCTTGTGCCAATTGTTGTGGTCCTTTTCGATTGGAGCGATTGTCACCACTGTCACTCTTACTTTAATACACTGCATTCCTGTAGTCTAAAGGTGGTATAAATGTGCCCATCTCACTCAAGCTCTTTCCGGTCTTCCTTTGATTTAGGAGAAAGGATCCTGGGTTATGCTGAGGAGCCCTGTTATCTCTGGTTTGTCATGGAGTTCTGTGAAGGTGGAGACCTGAATCAGTACGTCCTGTCCCGGAGGCCGGACCCAGCCACCAACAAAAGCTTCATGCTACAGCTCACGAGTGCCATTGCCTTCCTGCACAAAAACCACATCGTGCACAGGGACCTAAAGCCAGACAACATCCTTATCACTGAGCGGTCTGGCACCCCCATCCTCAAGGTGGCAGATTTTGGACTAAGCAAGGTCTGTGCTGGGCTGGCCCCCCGAGGCAAAGAGGGCAATCAAGACAACAAAAATGTGAATGTGAATAAATACTGGCTGTCCTCAGCCTGCGGCTCAGACTTCTACATGGCCCCTGAAGTCTGGGAGGGACACTACACAGCCAAGGCTGACATCTTTGCCCTGGGCATTATCATCTGGGCAATGATAGAAAGAATCACTTTCATTGACTCTGAGACCAAGAAGGAGCTCCTGGGGACCTATATCAAACAGGGGACTGAGATCGTCCCTGTTGGTGAGGCGCTGCTAGAAAACCCAAAGATGGAGTTGCACATCCCCCAGAAACGCAGGACTTCCATGTCTGAGGGGATCAAGCAGCTCTTGAAAGATATGTTAGCTGCTAACCCACAGGACCGGCCCGATGCCTTTGAACTTGAAACCAGAATGGACCAGGTCACATGTGCTGCTTAAAATTCAGGGCAAAGCATCTTGGGTGTTTTTAAACTAGGTGAGTGTGCTCTTTTTGTTGTGCATGCACTCTTCCTGGACGGGATGTTGCACTCTAGGCCCTAGGGTGGACCCTGTAGTTGGGGGAAACGCAGGGTTGAAGAGGACTAAGTGCTTGTTATCAAAGATGCCTCCCCCACCCACATCGAGTCTCCATGAGATACGTGGGATCATTTGAGTACAAGTTGGAAAGTCTAGAGTTTTTTGAGTGGAGTTGCGTTTGAGCTGAGCCTTCTACATTTTTTAGAAACACTCTTTCTCATCAATTAATAAATGCTTACTATAGAAAATGTGCAAAAGAGGTATGGTACAGACAGTGTTTGTTGTTTTTTTTTCAGAGAATATATGCTGTCTCTAATTGTATCCCTCCTGCTCGCACATCCAGTTTTACGTAGTATAAATCTTGCTGTAGTTAAGTACAGTTTTGTTTCCTGCTCTTTCATTAAGCACTAAAGAGCATTTCCCCATGTCATACTTTGAAAGTGTGGCTTTCAACAATTGACATTTCATTCTATGTACCATAATATAGCTATTTTCCTACTTTAGATATTGGAAGATCCATTTTTAGATATTATAAAGAATGCATGAGTGAATTTTCTTATCTGGAAGTCTTTGCTTATTTAACAGATTTATCATGTACTGTGCTAGGCTCTGGGATAACAGTGGTAAGCAAAATCAGAAACTCGCCCCATCCTCATGAATTCTGCAGCTTAGTCGGGGAAAGAAACAATTAGTATTTATCATAGTTGCTTTAAGACAAGGTATTAAGGGAAACTGACCTTACAGGGGATGGTGCCCAGAGGCAAGAGTAGGTAGGGAATTGGGTCAAAGGGGAGCATTCCAGGTAGAAGGACTGGCCTCTGCAAAGGACCTGAAGCCAGAGAGACCCTAGAGCATTTGAGAGACTACCAGTTTGAGTTAGTGAAGAATGTAGACCTGTAATCAGGAAACACGGGCACCTACCAATAGAGTGTGGACAGAGCTAAAGTAGGAAATCCAAAAGTGTACCAGGAACAACAGGTTCAACTGGACCAGAGACTGAGGTGTGAGCAAAGGAAATACGATCAGAAATTAGGTGAAACCTAGGATGCTGGAGTTTGACCTTGGTTTAAGCGGCTTGGAGCCATCTGCAGACCAGAGCAGAACAATTTAAGCATGTGCAAGTTGAATTGAACAGAAGACTGGAGACTGGGAGACCACTTGGATTCATTATTTTATTCACACTAGCAACGGATGTTGTTGAACTTGAAATTGAGTAGCACTGAGGACAGAGGACTGCCTTGATCTTCATGGCAGAGAATTAGCAAGACAACTGGCCAGATATGGAAGTAGAAGGAAAGTAAGAGATATGGGAGGTTAATGGGAGTAGACACAATTGCTAGCTAGTATATTGATTGGTCAGATTTGAATTCTTTTGCTTGTTTTGTGGCAAGGAAAAAGAAAAGAACATTGACCACCATATTTGCTTGGTATTTTCACATATATCATTCTGTTTCACTTTTGCAGCCCTGTAAAGGGTTAAGTTGCTTAACCCTTTATCCTGCTAATTTAAGGGCAGTATATCTTACTCATGCCCCTCCTTCTCCCCCCTTTTTTCTTAACATCAATATGGCAAGCTGGAAATAAGGTAGGTACTCTTATTGCTGAAGCTTTGAGATGAGGTGATGGTGCTGATCTCAATGGCCACAAACAAGGAAGGAGCCTCAGCACATTGGGCACAAAGCCCTCCATCACCTGGGTGGGTTCTTAGTCCCCACCTTTCTTTTCGTCCCTTAGATTTCTTGTTAGAGTTGGTTAATACTGAGTTAAGCCTGGTTATGGCTGTAGTGTTCACAGTGAATTTATTTCTGGTGAGTTACTAAGTTTAATTCTTCCATTCCATAATGATTGAGTACCTTCCAGGTGCCAGATCAGTTTGTCCTGCTGTTGAACGCGTAAGAGAATAGTATTCACTAAAGCTAGGTTTGGCTAATACCACATTAGAGCCCCAAAAGGGTTGGCTAGACAGTGTTTTAATTGTATTTCATGCTGTCACTTCCCATTTCCATCTCATCTTTTCCACTTTTAAAAACCTCTTAGAATTCAAGTTTGCTCTGGGTAGGAAGAAGGTTGTCATTGAAAAAGGACCTGAATTTGGGTTAGGATTATGGAGTTGTCACAACTAATTGAGATCACAGCTTGCATTTGGACATCCACAATTGGATTTGTGCCATTTTGCAGGGCAAAGTTTTAGTGAAATACAAATGATCCTGCAGGTAGGAGAACTCGATGGCCTTGAGATGAGAAAAGATTAGGAACATAGTTACTGAAAAGTGTCTCAGTCCTGACATCCAATACAGTACTTTGGTCTTTTGCTGCTATTTAACCATAACCTGTCCTAGCTGGGGCACTATAGAAATTATGGGCCTAGGCCAGGTCTGTGTTATCAGGAGCTGAGCCATATGTCAAAAACAGTTTTAAATCACCTTATTGCGTGAGCTCCCTGCCTAGTTAGAGAATTTCATAGGCTTGAATTGGGAAGATTGAGTCCAAACACCCTTCCCTCCCACCAGGCTTTCTACACGGAGAAGCTGATTCCATATATTCATTTAACATATTTATTGGGAAACTATTTGTCAGGGACTATTCAGACACACAAGATACACTAGTGAACAAAACAGACAAAAATTCTTGCAGTTGTGGGGACATCTGTTAGGGAGGCAGACAAACATAGGCAATATGTTAGAAAGTGCAATGGGGGGCAGTGTGGAGCAGGATAAGGGAAATCAGTGTTGGGAGGTTGGGGGTGGAGGTGTACTTTTAAGTGGAAGAGATCAGGGCGGGTCTCCTTGAGACAGTGGCATTTGAGCAAAGTTTATAAGGATTGGAGTGAGTCATGAAGATTTCCGGAGAAAGAGCATCCCATTCAGAGGGAACAGCCAGCCTAAAGGTGTGAAGGCTATATAAAGTGAGCAGGGACGAGAGGTAACTAGGATTCAACTAGAGTAGGCCTGACAGGCCATTGTAAAGATTTGAGTTTTTATTCTTGAGAAAGATGGAAAGCCATTGGTGTGTTTTCAGCTATGTGAAATCTGACCTTTTGAAAGGGTCACTGTGATTTATGTGCTGAAACTAAATGACAGGGGCAAAGTGAGAGGCTACTGTAATAACCCAGGTGAGGGAAAATAGTGGCTTTGAACAATGGAGTAAGGGAGGTGATGATCGGATTTGCGGTGAATTTTGAAGTCAGCCAAAAAGATATTCTGCTGGATTGACTGAAAGGTATAAGAGAAAGGAATTAAGGATAACTCCAAGGTTTTAGCCTTGGAAGCCATTGGAAGGAATGGATTAAGCTAGAGAAAGTTAGGTTTTAGTCATCTGAAAGTTTAGAATGTCATTTGGAATGGGCAGTTGGATGAGTCTGGAGTCCAGGGGAGAGATCTGGTCTAGAGATACAAAATTTAGAGGTGGCCAAGGTACTGCCATGAGTATAGAGAAGATTTCAAAGAACAGTTGAAGACTAGGCCACCCAGCATTGATTGAGGGTGGGGAGACGGAGAGGAATCCGAGATTGGAGACCTGGGCATGGTATCCTTGAAGCCAAGTGCAAGAAAGACCTCAGGAGGAAGAAGTAATCAGCTATGAAATATATGCCATGACATTTCTCAGTAAGGATCGAGAAATGAGGATTGATCATTGGATTTAGTAACTGGGAAGTCCTTAGTGCTCGTAAGCAATTTGGTGGCACGTAATGGGGGGGGGGAACCCTTAACTAGAGTAGATTTGAGAAGGAATGAAAGAATTGGAAACAGTGAGAGAACAGACCAATGATTCTTAGTTTTTGGCCTGAAGACCCTGTTATGTTCTTGAAGCCAAGGACTCAAGAGAGCTTTTGTTTTAGGTTTTACCTATGAATATTTGCAGTATTAGAAATTAAAACTGAGAAATATTTTAAATATTCCTTTCAGGTGAATAAATAATAAATTGGTTACATGTTAACATAAGCATCATAATTTATAACTATTTTCAAAAACCTATTTTGTGAGTAGAATGGCACTGTTTGTATTTTTAAAAATCTCTAATATCCGCCTTAATAGTCAGCCAGATTCTCATATTTGCTTCTGCATTATAATCTGGTGCCGTGGAACTCCTGGAAAACGCCACTGCACACTTAGAATGAAAGTGAAAAAGGTAAATAATGTCCTAGTGTTATTATGAAAAGGTGTGGCTTCACGGACTCCCAAACTCCAAACCACACTTTGAGAACCAGTGGTATAGATTACTGTTCCTGAGGAATTTTATTGGGAACGAAAGCTGAGAAGTAGGGGGCAGCTGGAGACCTAGAAAGAAGGGAGTTATTCAAGGTCCCAGACGAAGGGACAGAGCTTATGTGTCCTGATTCCTAGCCAGTGTACCTACCTGTTAGATCTGTTGTCGTGGCTCCAGATGTGGCTGCACATAGGAAACACACTTGTCCCCAGCGCGACAGAGAAATGCCTCCGTCATCTAGGTTTAGATTTCAGAGTAATGTTTAAATCAGGGCTAAATGGTTTTAATGCCTTGCAACAATGAATGGGAAAGCACATGGTTTCCTCTAAAAGCAGTGTTGCCAAGTGGACTGTTTAGGATTAAGTCCTGTTTCTGTGGTTTACTGGCTATGTGACCTCAGGCAAGTTATTCTACCTCTCTGGGTTTTATTACCCATAGAATAGAGTGGATCATATTTATCTTATTGAGTTTTATTATCCGTAAAATGGAGTAGATCTTATTTATCTTACTGAGGTTGTAGGGTATTACAAGAGGTTGCAAAAAGTGCCCTATATAAACTGTCTAAATGAGATGTTAAAAGGTAGAATTTTAGATACACACTTTGGCTTGAGGTATTGTCTTTTGTTTTGTTCTGAAGACAGTAGTCTTTAGCAGTGGCCTTGCTTCCAATGATTACCAAATAGCTTTTTTTAAACAAAACTGTACTCACAGCAACTCTATCCAATTACTTGTCCCAAAATATTATCTTTTTAAAGATTACTCAGTCGATTCTATCTTGCCCTTATTTTTGTCACTTTTTGAAGATATTTAATAATTCCTAATGGTTTCTGCCAGCCAACCACAAGACTTACCCAAAGTGGGAAGCCAGCCAAACTGATGTTCCAGGTGCCACCGCCCACATGTTACCAGGGAGGGTGTTGTGGGATGAGGGAATCTGCATTCATGGCCAAGTTTACTGTCTAATACACAAACCTTGGTTACTAAGGCCTTTTGAAGCCAGGGCCCTTGAATGACGTTTATTTGGAGCGGACAGCTCAAGCCTGCTGAAGGAAATCAGATGTTGGTGTGACCTGAGGGGTCATAGAAAATATTCTTTCCTTCGTATGCAATTTTGATAGCTGCCGAACACTGAAGAAGTGAAGCCTAATTTCTTCTTGAAGTAATAAATAGTATATTGATCCTTGGCCTGGGATCTAAAGACATGGCTCTAGTCTAACAAGCTGGGTGACCTAGGTTGTCCTCTTGACCTGGGCTTTGGATTTTGTTTCTGTTGTACAAGATCTGATTTACCCACACTCTGGTGGGTCCCTAATGGTATTCTGGGGATTCACAAGCTTTTTCAGCTCATCTAACAGGCAGTAGCACGTTTGCTCACATTGAAGCTGTAGAAGCCAATTTGGCTGGAATTATACCCCAAACTGTCATATTATAGGTGTCAAGTTAATCAGAAGTGATACTAAAAACTAAAAATGGAAAAGAAATGCTTAACTAATGTGGTTTGTTTTAAACAGCAGGTCTTCAAAACAGAGTCCCTCAGGGGTAGATTTAAAAGGGATTTTAAGTGAAAAATTGGGAATCCAGAACTAGATAGGTCTTCAGGTCCTTTCTCTGTTGAGTGTGACTTCCTGGCCCAGCTGTCAGGATGGCCATGAACTAATCCAGAAGCACCTCACATATGCCTTTCCCTCACAAGACTGCCCTTCCCCTCACAGGCCTGCCCTCTCTAGGAGAAGTGGCAAGATGAGATTTAGCCTCGAGCTACAAAACCTCCGACTGGAGCTTCACCTTGTGCGTGTGGCAGGCCAAGGGGTTAGGCTTGGAAGGAGCATGAAGGAGCATGACCGTGCATAAGACGACCAAAGGTGATAATGAACGGTCATCCCTGGGCTAAGTGCTTTATGACCATTATTTCATTCACTTCTTTTTGAGTAACTTCCTGAAGATCACAAGAGCTAATAAAGGGCAAAGCTTAGATCTGAACCCAGCTCTAAGCCCATGACTACGCAGTATGGAATATTACCCCACTGAATCATCTTTAAACTGAATTCAACAAACTGAGCACCAAGTAGATTGAATTTCCTGCTCTCCTGGCACCATGCATCCTGAGACAAGTAACACGGATGGGAGGCATTGGCACTAAGTAGGTTTCTAATCGGGAGGTCATTTCTTCTACTCTGAAAAAGCCCAGTGTGCTGGTGAACAGCTAGACAGGCCAAAGGAAAGTGTAAGCAAGGAAGCCTTCATGGAGAAGATGTAAGTGCTAAAAGGACCAAAGTCAGAGGGTCGAGTCTTACACTCCAGAAGCTTGTCCCACTTAGTCTCTGGTGAAACCTTGAGCTGCCTAAAGAGAGGGTAGGAGGAGGGGAACACCACCCTTACCCTGAAGTGGATGATTAGATCCCTAAAGAATGGGGGTTTTACTTAAAGTAGAGAGATCATTGGGAGAGGAGTGTATTTAGCCAGTGATTACTAATTCTTTGACTCACGCAGACCTGGAACCTCCGAGCCTCTTTCAAGTCCTCGTTTGTAAAATGGAAATCCCGCCTTGCCTTGTTGTCTCACTAGATTTCCTAGAGCTGTGCATGAGCGGAGGGGTCATGAGTAAACATCTAGAGGGTTTGCGTCTCTTTTCTCCTGGAACTGAGAGCTCAGCCTTCACTGTGAAGACTTGGGAGCCCTAGGAACGGGCATACGAGGAGATGTCTCCTGGGGCCTGGTCTGTCTCCTGGTGTTTTCTGGGAGTTCCCTCGGGTGGGAAAGGCTAATGTTTGTAAAGCCAGTCAGTTACCCCAGGCTGCTTTTGTCCCTGCTGTTGCCATCCGATGTCTGCTCCTGCTGTATCAGTGGGAGGGGAGGGGAAGGAGGAAGCCGAGCTGTGAGCTCTCCAGTTATGTAATGGGCCTGGTGACCCCCAGGGATATCTGTCCCTTAAAGCTCTGCAGGAAGTCAAAGGATCTGTGAAGGGACAAGTCTGCCCCAGGGCTGTTGCTGCTCACATTCTCCAGCTCCTTGGCATCCTTGACTCCTCCTGGCCTCCCTTTCAGCAAATCAAAATAACTCTTGTAATCATCCATCTGGGCAAAGCTGCCTGATGGTTGGGGTCCTTCCAACTCTCATTTCCTCTTACCCCAGGGACACACAGATAACCCTCACCAACAATAACAGTTCCTGGTTATAAAAACCTGCTTTGAGGGGCCCTCTGACTTGTGCCCTTATAGCTCTAGCCTGAATTAAGTACTTTCCATGTATTACCATCATGCAGCATCTGCATAACCGTTGTGTTATCTGCCATCATTCTGCAGATTGAAGAAGCTGAGAATCACTTCCCTAAGATTTTGAGAGTCAGGATTTGAAACAAGGTGCCTGACTGGAAATTCCACTGTTCCATTCTGCCTCCTACAACTACTTTAAAAGCTTTCGATGGGTTTATATTTTGAGGCAGAGGGTAGTTCCCCTCCAAATAGCACCATACATGAATTAGTGGACTGTGCTGCTTGGGGGTGTCCTTCAGAGTCTAACAACTGACCTGAGCATTGGTATACTGCAGGTGAGGTCACCCGTGAGTGGATTACTCTTGTGTCACACTGATACAGCATCAAACATAGGCAAGTGAGGTGCGGCTGGGATAACCAAGGATCGGGCAACAGTAGGCAGAAGCCACATTAGCAGGCAGACATCAAAATTATCCAAAGATTGGAAAGTGGGAGAGCCAAAACATACCCCCACATAATGGCATCCAGGAAAACACTGGCACTAAGGGAGTGCTGACAGAACAGTCTGTGGCATCTGTATAAGGAAAGGACTCTGATGTGACCCAAAGGCACCCCGTTGTCTCTGCTCCCCAGTACCTTGGCAAAAGGCAGTTCCAAGTGAACTTAAGTTGAGCATTTGAGGTTGATGAGGACCCAGAGCAAATTGTAGGAGTTGCTGGGCTTTTCTCAACAGCCCTAGCTCATTTATTGGATCTTGACTAAAGCAGGGGATTTCATCATTTGTGCCTGTCATGGTGTTTGTTGGCTGCCTGCAGCCCTGTGGAAAAATTCTGGAGCCAAGGTGGATTTGGTGAGCAAGAGCCCTCCTGGTATATGGCAGGCACTTGCCCAGTGGTGTGTTGATAGCAAAGACCCCTGTCTTCTAGGAGCTCAATTTAGCAGTGGAGCTAAGACATGGATACTTCATTGTAGTAGGTGGGAGAGAGTAGAGGGAAAGCTTCATGGAGGAGGTGGTGCTTTGGGCTGGCTCTTAAAGGTAGGTTTAGGGGTACCTTGTCAGCTATGTGATAAGTGAGGAGATCACATCTCACAGTTTGTCGGAAACTCTCCTTGGCATGCTGAGGCTTTTATAGGGGTACAGGACTCAGCTAACGACGGGAAAGGGTATTGTTCTAGTAGTGAAAGTCTCAGCCCAAGATGCATTCTAGGCTCAGGACCTAGGGAGACTGCCCTAGGTTCATTCTTGATAAACTAGGGCAGCAGCTGACAAGCTCCCAGCCCCTCGTTTCATTTCCACTGGCGAGTCCTCGGTGGTATTACAAAATGAGGAAATGGAGACCTCCTGCAGCATTTCTAGGATTCAGAGGCATGGCAGACCTTAAAACTGCCAGCCAAGTTTAAAATAAATCAATGCCGTAAAATACTGCAATGAATTTCCCATCTTAAAGGAATTTCACTTTCTGTTAGAGGTACCATGGGAAAGCTATAACTCAGTCTGCATCATACACAGGTCAGAATTCTGTATTTTGTTTCTTTATAGAAGAAAGTAACGTCTGGGGACTCAGGAATAATGGATTAGAGCTATCCAGACACACCATAGGGCATAGTGAAGAAGATGAAAATGCTTCTCTTTCCCCCATGACAAAAAGAGCTGGATGTGGGGCCTGGGCATTTATTCTTATGAATGGTGATCTTGATTTTTTGTAATTCCAAGGCATGGCACTGTCATGAGAATGGAAGGCGGATTGGCTTTGGTATTTCATGTTGGATTTTAGCATTGACCATCTGTTCCAGTGGGAAAGTCACAGAGATGATGTGAGCCAGTTGACTCATTCTGCATTTACTTCCATCCTTTTTGGAAAAGGAAACCCTAAAATATCATGTACAGCACCCTGTTGTTTTTTCCTTTCCGCTTTTTTCAGACATGTCTAAGACATGTCCTCCCAGAAGGCTCCAGTCTAGAGCAAATCTAAGGCATGGACTGAAGTGTGGTGCTGTCAGATCTTGGCAGAATGCATGAGCCTTTCCAGCACAGCCCAGCCTTGTACCAGACACAAGAGAACTGAAAGTCGCAAGTAAAGACTCATTTGTTGTTAGTAACCAGATTGCATGCTTGGATTTGTTGAATGTTTGGAAGGAACCCTTGGTTTGCATGGGGCAGCAGAAATGAACATGAGCCTACCACACCCCAGACAAAAAACAGGGTGACTTTTACCTTAAAAAAATTACTTGGGAGTTTAGGCCAGTTGCCTAAACTGAAATGCAGATGTCACCACCGATGTGATTCAGAGATCCTCCTCCCTCGCCTGCCCAGAGCATCTCAGGGCGTGAGTACCAACCAAGTGTCGCACAGAGAGCTTTTGGAGAGCAGTCACTGCAGCCCAGTGGTTTCTACTTAAAAGTCAAGCTTCTGTCTTGTGAACTTGCTGTCGACAAGCTGTTGCCATGTTCTTCCTCGCTAGCCCCCGCTGCAACACACAGTGTCAGTGACAAACCTAGCACCAATAGTGCTCAAAGTGTGGTCTCTAGCCTGACAGCATCCCTTGGGAACTTGTTAGAAATGCATATTTCTGGCCCCACCTCAGACCTACAGAACTGGAAACCAAGCGGGCATGGGAAACTGTTCAACAAGCCTCCAGTGATGCTGCTACACACGCTGGTCTGAGAACTGGTAAAGAGGGTAAAGGCACCATCCGCCACCTTTTCTGTTAAACACACAGCCCCACTGCCTTGCCTCTTACCCCTTTGCCTTCAAAAAGCTTAGATCTAGGCGTAAGAGCTAGGAGGGCCTGCCAGGTTCAAACCCAGGCTCTGCCTTCTATAATTACTTAGCATTGGGACTTCAGGTGGGTTTTGATTTCCTCATCCAGAAAACCAGGGTACCAAAAGGACCACTCTTGGCCCCTGTCCCCTACTCCTCTCGTCCCTGGCATGTTCACAGTACCACAGTAGATGTGGTTCTAGGACTGGGGACTCCTGGCTCTTGCCTCGTTCTTCCCATAGTGCATGTGTCTTGAGGATGAGGTGAGGCCCTGTGGCCACTGGCTCCTAGAAAAAGGAAAGGAGAAAAGCAATTGAACTTCTCCACGGACATCCCTGGACCTGGGACAGTGGGCTTCTGAGTGATAGCAGCAGTGAGCCTCTTCGGATGCTCTCAGGCAAATACCGTCAGGGGGATTGCAGGTCCCTGCGAGGTCTTTAGGGTAGGACGAGAGATCATCTTTAGAGAAAGGGTAATTTGCAAGGCAGCGAGGCATAGGGAATGGGGAAGCAATGAGATGCACAGGTAGTGCTTAAGTCTCCACATGGAGTCTTAGGCATGGCTTTGAACTTGACTAGAAAACTTCATTTGTTCATTGCAGTGGCCGTATTGAGCCATGAGATGAAGATAGCCCTTGACCTCAGTCCATGTTAGACTTAGGCATCTCTCTGAGCCTTGGAGTCCTCATTGATCAAATTGGGGTTCTAACACTTACCCACAGGTTTTTTATGAGGAATCAGTAGAAAATGTAAAGCTAGCCTAAGCACGCAGTAGATAGTCCACAGCTGTTGAGTCCTGCTGTCCTTCATACAAGTTCTTGGCCATGCTGGTAACAGAACTAGAAATACTATTTCAATATGTGCAGGTTCATGTGCTTTCCACCTTATCCCCACCCCCACCACCACCACACACACACCCCACAAGGGCCCATACATTTTATTGATTGCCTATGTATATTCCAGGCACTGTAGTCAGTGCTTATAGTACATCAGTGAATCACCACCTTGAGGCACTTGTATCTCAATTCACATGCCATACAGGAAAACTACAGATACAGTTTCAGGTGTGTATGGGTGAAGGAAATAAAAAATAGGAGACCTACCCAAGACAGTCAGAAAGTCTTCCTGAGGAGGCAACACAAACTGAGACCTGAAAGATGAGGCATCTGCCCAGCAAGGAACTGGCGGGAGTGAGGTAGACAGGAACCTGATCGCACCAAGCTTTGTAGATAACAATAAATCTTTGAACCCTGGCTTTACCCATCCAGTTGACAAGTTTACAAGATCACTCTAGCTAGCTCTGTGGCCAGTAGGATTGAAGAGAGGCAAGCAGGGAAGCCAGGAGCCCAGTTAGGAAGCTGCAGTTTTCCAGGTTGGGGTGGATTCAAGGTGTGTCTCGGAGATTTCTAAAGGGCCTCCAGGTAGACTGACTGTGGAGGTGTGAAGAAAGGGGTGGCTCAAGGATAACTCCATCATCTGGCTCGGGGCAGAGCCATTTAAGAGGTAGTGAGCACAGCAGGAGGAGACACATTTTAGGGGGTGAGGAATGCACAAATGTATTTTGGCTGTAGGACATAAACCCATCCTCTCTCCTCTAAGTTATTTGTAAGTTGCAAGTGATTGAATCTTCTAGGAAGACTGTCGAGTCCCGAATTTGGGGCTGAACACAGTGTACTACTTATCTTCATGGGCACGGTGACCTTAGACCCAGGGCTGTGTTTACAGCCTTCATGTGATAGCTGAGTCTTGCTGTGTTTTGTTCTTTGTAATCAGCGTCTCATTAGGTGACTGATGTGTCTAGCTCTTGTCTTCATTTGCATATGCACTCTGCTATAATTAGGTCTCAAGAACATAGCATTTATTGTTTTGGTATTTACTTTTGCTTTTTAGAGCTGAAAACCTGTGTAGTGTCCTGTCACATGGACAGGCTGGTGTTTCTGCCAAAGAGCTTTCTAGCACCAGCATCTCACTCTTTGTTCTCTGGGTTTTTTGTTTTTGTTGTTATTTTTAATGGTTATATAACATCAGGACCATGATTGCTGGCTATAAAATTGATTTTGAGAGCCACTTTAATTTGCAAATTGGGAAATACTTTCTATTTTAGGTTAAGTAAAGGAGCACAGGGGAAGGAGGTGGAGGGAGAAGACCTGGTCTCAGTTGCCTTCAGATTTCTAAATGCAAAAGTCCTAGGAGCACAGGCGTAGCCCTCCGGCCATAACTTGACATCCAGCTAGTGAAGTCAGTTCTTAGCTATCCTTTCAGACCTCAGTTTGAATTCTACATAGGACATTAGGTGGTAGCTGGCCTTGACTGCGTGTTCACTACATCTCCTTTCCTGGAACCCAGAAAAATCTAGT
The DNA here is from genome assembly GCA_003508835.1 of Eonycteris spelaea. NCBI lineage: Eukaryota > Metazoa > Chordata > Mammalia > Chiroptera > Pteropodidae > Eonycteris > Eonycteris spelaea. Next base: position 327,217 of record PUFA01000110.1, read on the forward strand.
TCTTTTTTGCACTGATTTAGCAATGCTTACTGAGAGCTTCTACAGCTTACTATTAGTCTCGTATTCACTCTTACTTGCTTCTGGATAGGAACAAGCCTGGTGTAGCCTGGAGTCTTTATTATCATTAGACACCTGGGGGTGGGGAACTCCTTTGCTCTCTCACCTGAAGTTACTGAGTACGTGCTGTTTGCCAGACTTCATACTTTCCACCCTGTTTATTATTTTGTTAAATCTTCATGTGTGTCCTAGGTATGGTGTGTCTCCCCACTCCCACTCCAGAGAGGAAGTAATTTGCCCCATTTGCCATGGGGCTAGGGCTCGGGTGCCATGATCTTTTCCATGAGCTTCCAAGAACAGGTCACATTAGCAAGTCTAGTAGCTTATGTAGTGGCCCTGGGATGTCTCAGTGATCCTAGGAGCTCAGAGGGGAGAGTGTGTGCTCTCTGTTGAGTAAGTAGTGGCAACATGTAGGACATGTGGCTTAAGATGACCCTTGAAGAAAGGAGAGCAGATGAGGAGATTCTGTAAGCAGAGACACAGCGTGAGCAAAGGCAGACACGGGGACTTTGTGGGAAGAGCAGATCTTTGGGTTGGTTCCCACGGAGGCCGAAGTGGGAGAGCACAATTGCACTCAGTTGCCAAGAGCCTTGAATGTCAGCCTAAGGAGGTGAACTTCATCTTATCGAAAAGGTGCGGATGGCTGGGTGAGGCTGTGCAAGGCTGTGTTTCTGGCAGATGAGTCGGTCCCAGTGAAGACAGATAGCCCCCTAGGGGAGGGAGATGAGATGCCACATCTCACCAGTACCAGTCTTCAGAAGCTGTGAGACTGCACAGGCACCTTCCTGAGCGTGTGAAGTGAGAAAAGGCAGCTAACGTGGGGAAGTAGGAACCCTGTGCTTCCATATTGGTGCAAAGACATTAAGAGACTTGCTTTTGAATCTGCTATGCTGATAACCCTAGGTTTGAATCACAGCTCTACCACTTACTAGCTGGGTGACTTTGGGTCAGTCACCTAACTTTTGGGCTCCCATCTCCTTGTCTGTTAAATGATGCTCACTGTACACTGTTGCAAAGACTAAAGGTACAAGAATTATAAAGGCTCCAGTGCAATTCCTAGTATACAATAAGAGTTCAATAATGATGGCTCTGTGTGTTACCCCTGTCCTGTTTGTTTTTTGCCAAACCCTCGTAAGCTAACCCTTCGTTTTCACTTCATTTCTCGTGAACAATTTGTCATGCCATTTTCCCTAAGAGAACTCCAAATCCCTTAGCGGTGCCCCCAGTGAGTTCCCCTCGGCATAGGGGGCCTCAGGCTGGTCACTGTAACCATATGGTCTCCTTTTGCCCAGACCACTCTGGGCATGACCTCATTTGAGTCTTTTATAACCACAAATTGTCCTGGCCCCATATGGAAGAGCGACCTCTCTCTCCCTTTAGTTATACCTGCACCTTAGACATCTCCCTTCTGGCAAAGGGCCCATATGGAGACCTCACTCGGGAGCCCAGTCGCTCCCCTGAGCCATTTCTCCTGCTAATCACAGCAGCCACAGCTGAACCTCAGTCTCTTTGGGGGCCAGTTGAGGCAGTTGGCAGCTTTCATTTTATCCCCATACCTAATAAGTTGAAGAAGAGAATTAGTTAAGGTATCCCTGTAGCCTACTGCTAATTACTAAGGCTGTTAATAGAGACAAAAAGTTCCCCTTTAGTTTGTTTGGGTGAGTGCCACCCGGTACCTGTTTACCAGCTAAGGTGCTTTAGGGGAAATCACCAACCCTGGTCCCCTAAGGGCTGCCGTATGTGACGTCCCAAATCCTAGCTCTTGCCCAGTGATTCTTGTTTGTGTGCATTTGGCAGACTTGTAAATACTAGGATTTTTGGCAGTATGCTCCAAGTATTGAAAAGTTTAAAACAATATGAAGCAAATCAGCCTGGTGACAGCATGACCACTGCCGTAACAGGACCAAGTCTCCGTGTCTGGGAGCTCCCTCAGCACCTGCTTGCTGCAGTTCACGTGGAACCGGCCACTGCCCTGACCGCGTTTTCACACGCGCTTGAGGTACAGCTGCCATTAGCTCTCCTCGTTCTTTCTCTCAGTAAGCCGGGCCCTGCTGCCCTTGGGCCTGCAGTTGCTGCTGCAAGGGTGTGTGTCCTCACTGTGGTCAGTGGACCAAGCCCCGCGGACATGGCGTAGAGCCCGCCTTCTCAATGACACTCATCTGCTTTGAGGGAATCTCAGTCTGCGCAGCCTGCGGGTGGAGGGACTTCACCATCCCACTGTTCAGGGCTCTGGTGCAGTGAGCTGAAGTCAGCTTCCCCACAGCACTCCCCTCACGCCCTGACCCCGCGGGTGGTACCGCCACCTTAGCTTGGGACAGCCCCACATAGCACTCCTATGCTGCTTTCTGGTTGAAGTTTTGCTTTAATAGTGAAGGAGCCTAGAAAGATACTCTTGGTTCTCAGTATTCCTCGTGTTATGGATCCTTTCAGAATCTGAATGTTGATATGTTATAGAAAAATGCACATGATTTGCATACTGTGGGACTTCATGTGCCTTCAGACGGGTTGTAGAACCTGTTGCATCCTTGGAGTTAGAAGGCCCCAGGTTGAGAACCCCTTCCCTGGTCCTAAGCTTCTCATTGGCACTTAAAGAAAAGATGTCCCCAGAGAGAGTAGGGAGAAGCTAGATGAGATCGGAAGCCAGGTTTCCCACTTCTACTCACCACCAGGTGAGATCATTTATCATTTTTCTACATTTTACTTAAGCATCTCCTAATAGGTTGCCACCAGGAGTACATGCCTACCCTTGTATTTGTACTGTCACAACCTGGGCAACAGTCCATCTTTCTGACAATTCACAGGGCCGCTTCCTCCAGACACGCCTAAGTAGGCAAAGGGGACATAGAAGATGGGAGGGGTGGCTTAGGCAAAGGGTAGACCTCTAGCTGCCCAAGGCTGGTGCCAGTTTCCTCATAGGGCTGTCCTCCCCCATCACACCTGGCAGTACCCCAGCCAGGTCTCACCACCACCTCTTGAGTCACTTGTCAGCTAAGGAGAGTTGTTGTGGGCATTTTTGCCATGTTACAGGTGGTCAGGCCTGGAAGGAGGCTACCACAGTGAATCTGGGGGAGTCCACAGAGTTGAGGCCAAACAAACCCAGGTCTTCCAGTCCTGACTGCCCTTCTCATTAACTTCTTATTCTGACTGACAGAGACTCAGGGATTTACTATGAAGCCAGGCCAGCTCCAACTGGCCACACCCGAGTTTCAAGCTCCTTCTCCTTCTCTGACTGCATCTGCGGACAGTGGGCTATCTCCTTCCCCTTCGATGGCAGGCTTCCTGTTGGAGAAAGTCTGTGCAGGGGGAAGGAGCGCGAGACAGGAGCCTCCCGGTTCTTTAACTGGTAGGCAGTGTCTTGGCAGGAAAATCCTTCCCCCTGTACGCCTCATTTTCCTACCCAGCTCTGCAGGTGTGCGGAGGGCGTGGCACAGTATAGCATGGGAGAAAAATAACAGGTGAAATCCAGCTTCTCCATTCCCAGCTGCTGGAGCCTGGAGAGGCAGCCTGGCCCTCTCTTTCCCAGGCTGGTTGGGATGTTCAGTGGGGACTCAACCAGAGGCAGGGGTTTTTATAACCATATTTTTATATTAAAACCCTATTACGTGGGATGAATTATTTGGTGAAGTCTGTAAATTAATTTTTTATCGCCATGTACTAGCTCCCAGCTTCTATCGATCACCTAGTATGTGCGCTCTCCTTTTTTGCTTGGCAAGTTGAAGACTTAGAAGCCGGAGCCTTTCCCTGTCCTTAAGGAAACTTGTAGTTAGAAGGTGGTAAGAGTGGTGCGCGCAGCATGGTTAGTGGGGGCCTGTGGTCATTCATTCCATGCCTGCTCACTGGAGAATAGGAGATGGGTCCTCTGGGGAGCACATGGAGGGGGCCTCTAAGGGTGAGTGCCACCTGAGCGGACTGTGAGGGGACAGGCTGGGGGACTGGGGCAGGTGAGGTGCCCAACCAGACCAGCAGTTGCTGAAGCCTAGACCAGAAAGGGGCGGTCACTTCAAGAGGAACTGACTTGAGGCTGAGTTTTTTTGTCTGGAATTTTTGGTTGAGCCAATGATGGTCGTGAGGTTTGTCTTGGTTTGGGGTTTTGGGATGTGATTTAACATTGCCGTATCAGCTTAAGTACCTCCTGTGTGCCTCACGGTGGCTGTTAAAAATGTCATCACTGGACTTCACAGCCTGCAAGGTAGACGTTTCCTCATTTAAAACAGACTCAGAGGGCTTTGACTTTGCAAAGATCAAAGCTAGTGATTGGTAAAATTGGGATATGAATTTTAGGTCTTCCTACTCCGAAGGCCATGTCCTTGACAGAGTATCCACTCTTCACATGCTCCCTGAACAATGCTCCCCCCAATTTGGGACCTGTTCCTTGATTTCCACCTGGTTTTGGTATCCTGGTCAGCGCTCAAAGACCATAAAGCATGGCACCCCTGGCCTTCCACGTCCTGGCTCTCCTGAAGCTCCTCGTGGGTATGCTTTGATAACCTCTAGGCTCTTGTTCCCTTTTCCCTGACACCATACCCCTTCAGTCTTCAGACCGAAGACTGAAAACACTGTTAGCCCATTTGTGAGCTCTGCCCTCATTTTTTTAACCCTAACAACAGGACCCCCATGTACCGTGCCAGGGTCTGCTTACGGTACCGTCGTCCTTGTTTTTGCCCTGCTCTTAGCACCACTGTCGCCAGCTAAGCCTCAGAGGAATGACGCATTCGAAAGCTTGGCCTCGGTGCCTCTGACAGATTGGAATCGACAGTAGTGCTAGGGCCACTGAACTCCCCAGGGCTGGCATGTTGGTAGCTGAGCATGAATAGCCAGCTGCTTTGTTTGGTGTATTAAACAAGTGAAGAATGACTCATTTTGAAGCTAATCCTATTTAGGAGAGGCCTGCCATCTGTGACCCTGAGATTCACTTGCCTCTGTGCCTCCACAGCATGACATGCTGAAATTAATCCCTGAGCCTTGGTTTGCTCATCTGTAAAATGGAGAGAACTCCGGAATGCTTCTTTGTTTGGATATTAAGCCTTGCATGATGTCTAGCATATCTAAGGTAGCATTAGCTACAGTGATGATCCCAGCACATAGAATGACTGCAGGAAGAATTTAGGTAAGGGTGGGTTCTCAGCTGCGCACCCAGAAACACCGCCGTTTGAGTTCCTACTGTGCTTTGGTCTGTGAGCACACCAACTTGCTTTCTGAATGTGCGCCCCCTTGGTCCCCAGCCCCATCGTTGCTTGTTGTTGTTGACACTCTTTCCAGCTTCTGTTCTCAACACTGCTAGTGGCCTTAATGGATGCAGTTTGGTTCTCTGGTCTTTCCGAGCAGGCCATACAACTGGTTGGCTGGCGGAGGAATTTGCCAGAAGGCTCCTCAGTGCCTGGTTGGCACTGCATCAGCCTTTGTGCTCTGGACACCAGACCTGTGCAGAGGTATCTAAGCCAAGTCTTTTCTGAGCATTTTTCTGAATGATTTTGTTTATAAATGAAGGGCTTAAACAGGTTTTTAATTCCACCTAAGCTCTTGTCTCTGTAGGAGGGGATTTTACGTTCTGAAGTTATGTGTTCAAAGCTAGGCGCTTTGGAGCGAGACGGACCTGGGTTGAAACCTTTTCCTCTACCACCTCTTAGACGTGCAGGGTCTTCTCTCTCAGCTTCAGTTTCCTCATCTCTGAACCTGAGTCGCCGTGAGGTCCTACCTCATAGGGTCGTTGGGCGAAATGAGGCGTGGGTGTCCAAGCACTTGGTCCATTTTGGGACACGGTGCGTGGAAAGCAGCCTGGGAGTGCTGACAGTTGCCTGAGTTGTCACGTGGGAAGTGTCCTACCTGGATAGAACGTGCCTCACACGTACGAAACATGGACAAGTGATTGCTGTTACGACAATTAGGGAAATAAGAAGGTCCGATGCGTTGAGGGAACTCGGTCTGAGAGCTGAAGTAAGGGGAAGATGCGCCAGCACACCTTGCCTGATCACTGACACCTTTCTCCCTCAAGACCCTCCCAGATGCAGGCTGTTAGAATCACTGACTGAGCCAGCTCTGAAAACGCCCAAGTGGGGACTGTCGTAGTGGAAAGACTTTGGGCAGTAAAAGGGCTACAGAAGTTTGGATTGAGCGCTGGTTCTACTGTTCAACAGCTCTGTGATGTGGGCTAAGTTGCTCCATTTCTTGGGGCCTCCTCCCTTCTTAAAATGGCAAATCCATCCTCACGAGATGAGGCGATGAAGAAAGTGATAAGTGGAATGTGTTACAGATGTCATCTGCAAGTTTATCCTTATACTCAGCAGGTATGGCTTTGCCCTCTAGGGAGGGCTCTGGTCAGAGGTAGGGGTTCCAGTGGAAGGGATGAGTCAAGCCCTGGTCAGCTGGTAATCGAGCAGTCAAACTGCAGCCTGGGCAGCCAGAGAGCTGAGGCGTGGCCTCTAGGATGAAGGGTGAGGACCCACCAGGCTGGGGCCTGCATCACGTACTATTCCACTAAGTGCCTAGGAGGATCTGCTGCTCCTTCAACCCAGAAGTCTATGATCTGAGCCATTTCTATTCATGGCCGTAGAAAGGGCCCCCACTGTCTTCCAGCGAGGTTGTTGCTATTGGTTCCCCAAGAAGGTATACACCTTCTCTAATGGGAGACGAGAGAGGAATTCAAACCCTCTCTCATGGAAGGGCACCCTCTCATTTCCCTGTGGGCTGTCCTGAGGCCTACTAGGAGGGCTGAGCCAGTGCCAAAGCTGGAGGGAGGGTGGAGGAGCCTGTGGGAAATGTCAGCCTTGCTTCCTGGCAAAGAACCTGTAATTAAAGCGGTCATTACACGCTGGTGTGTCAGGAGCTCTTGCAGAGAGTACTGTGCTATTGGCTTGACCTGCAGTCACACTCTGTTCCACCAGTTTATTATGTAAAAAGGGACTCTAGCTTCTGAATCATTCTGCCTCCTTGACCACATGGCTTTTCAACTGCCATGGACCACCTTGCTGATGATCATCCTTTTGAGGAGGTTGTTTTCACCTTGGGTCCTGCTAGGGGAGAGAGGAAAGCAGTGTTAAAAAGGTCATAACTGGTCCCAGACATTATCTTAGCAGATGACACATGACCATACAATCTCCCTGGCTTTTCTTGTCGTGTTTCACAAGGAGTGGCCTGGATGGTGGAGTTCCCCGCAGGTCCTCCCTTCCCCCCATCTTCTGGTTGCTCTGCTTTGTCTACTGAAAGCACAGGAAGAAGGCAACGGCATGCTGGAGACAGCTGGGTTTGAGATGGCTACTGGCTCCTCGCAGGGTGTGCATATGATGGTTTTTTCTTTCCAAGTCAAAAGCTGAGATACAGACAGACCTACCATTGGCTTTTTGTTGAAAGGACTTAACAGGCAGAGGAAACAGAAGCAGCAGAGGGAGAGGTGGGGCCTGAGAAATCCAGTATTTTCTTTCTAGATCAAACTCCTTTTCATTGCATTTATCGTCCATCCCCACTTTACTCATCACACAGATGCCGGCTCCTTCACCTGTGCAGTGGAGGAGGGAATCACAGCTCACCTCTCATTTGACAGGTATAGGAAAGTCTCCGTGTCCACAGAGCATGGAAGAACCCAGAAAGGAGCCTGGTCTGGTTTCTGGGACTGCTCGTTAGTCCATGGATCTTTCTGTCAGAGCTGCCAGTTTTTCTTGTTGATTAGATAAAGTACACTATTTTTCCCATTATGAAGTAGAGCGTGACAATGTGATGTGTACTCAATACTAAAAATACAGAGGAAAAGTGGGGGAGGAAGAAAACACACCCATGACAAATACAGCACTGTGATGTATTTTTGCCAGATTTCCCTATACATAGTTATGGTCGTACTATATGCCCCAGAACTCTGTAGCTGACTTTTTCACACTTAACCCAGGAAGTGCTTTTGCTGTAATGTTGTTTAAAATGCCACATAGCCTTCTCATTTCCTCTGTAAATATCATTGAGTGGATGGATCATTTGCTTAAATCTCTTATTTTTTGAATATATGGGTTGTTGCCTCATAATTTAAACGTACTTCAGTGACCAACTTCGTTCAAAGTCCTTTTCATATTTAGGATTATCGGTTAACCTGCATTTCCACAGGTGGAATTGTAGGGTCTTCAGGTCAGAACACATCGAAGCTCTGAAAACACATGGCCAAGTTGCTCTCCAGAAGGCTTTGTGGCCCTCCTCCGGCGGGCTTTGTGTCCTTTCCGTGGCACCCCGCCCAGTCACAAGCAGTGTTGGTGGTCACATAGCTGAGGACTATGGCCTGTTTAAATCTGACACACTTATCATTGGTGGGGACAAATGGCTGGGAGAGGGTGGACTCATAGAGTGTGTCCGTTCCTACTGTAGTAGGCCAGGTACTTTTTTGTTATTATTTCTCTCGACCCTCAAAAAAGAGCCCTCCCCCATCTCTCAGAGGAGGAAACTGAGGCTGACAGATGAGTCAATTGTCCGGTATCATCATCCCCCACTGCCTCATGAGGACTAGCGAGGCATCTCCCCAGGACCTGAGGACAATGGGCCCTTGTCATCAGACTGCACATGTGGCACGTGCCGGGCTGGGAGGGCGCACCTCTCGTGCTGCAGAGCCCCTAGACATTGAAGCCAGCGGGGTAGAGGGTGCGGGGTGAGGGGTGAGGGGTGAGGGAAGCACACAGTGAAAGGCTTGTCTGATTCAGTCATTCAGAGTGCAGGCGGGGACTTTGAAGCTCTTAGATGATTTACATGGAGCGCAAATGGAGCGTTGCTGCCCTGGATGCCGCCCTGCCTAGGATAAGGCTGTGCTTTGCTCTGCTCAGGCTCATGCTGGGAAAACCAGGCTGGGCTGTGGGCTGACCCAAGGCTAATCTCTGTGGGTGCTTTAGTCTAGGCCTCCACTGGAACAGGGCCCTCAGGGGCAGGTGGTTTGTCTCCTCCTGAGGCCCAGCAAACAACAAGAAGCCCTTTAGAGAGGGACAGTATTCACAGTCAGATTTGTGGCTGGGGCCAACATGCCTGGGTTCCCAGCCGGGGTCTGCCCCTCAGTCCAGGTGACATTAGCGCATTACTTAACCTGCATCTCAGTTTCCTTGTCTGAAAAGTAAAAATATTGCCTGTCTGGCAGGGTGGTAATAGTAAAGCTAAATTTACTCCAGATAAAGTGTTTAGAAACCTCCCGCATAACATCACAGCCCCTGAGTTTATTTGGGTTGGGTGTTGGCATCTAGTCGGAAGCACCCCAAGCCCACTAACCCAGTGTCCACTAATCCCCTGTTTTCTGTCTTCCAGGTTGATCCTCGGGACCTACAATCTCATGTGTGGCACAGAGGACGGCAGAGGGTACAGGTGGTGGCTTGGCCTGTTGGTAATCTCCCAACAGCTGGATCTCTAGCAATGTGAAGCTTTTGTTTGGGTTTTCCCCTTTAGTTTTGCTTGATTTTTTTTTTTTATTTTTTGTCTTCCTCTTTTTTGTTTTTCTTTTTTATTTCTTTTTTAATTTAAACGATTAAGACTTCAAAGAGCAGAAGCCATGCTATGGACAGGCACCATTTCTTTAAAGAAATTCAATATGGACAAAGCATATGTATAAATTTCATTTTTAATTTTTATAAGGGGTTAGGGAGCTATTTTGTTTTTGTCTTTTATTTTCCTTGTCTTTTACCCATTTCTCTCTCAGTTCTGCTTTTCACACCTCACTTCCCCAGAGAAGGCCTACCTCTCCATGGAGAATTTGGGGATTTCTCCTGGAACGGGGGGCGTGAAGATAGGAGGCCTCTGGGCCACCTCCCGCCAGATGCAGGAACTGCTGGACTGTCCGGTGGGCTGTTCCTGGCCAGCCCTGGGCCTTGGAAATGATCTTAAGTGAAGAGCCACCTGGAAGAGGAAGACCAGGGTTTGGCCAGGGGAACTCAAGAAAGAAGCTCTGAACTGTGGGTGTGTTCTCTTTAAGTTGTTGGAAGCCCCAGGCCACACCAGGACTTAACAGTGGTGGGAATCCGTTTTCTCTATTGCCCTTTACAACCAGGAGCTCTGAGAGGGGAGGGACAGAAGGTGACCATCTCCCACTTCCTGGGCATTTGAGGCCAGCCCACCTCAGCTTTTACAGGCCTACCTTCCTGTTAGTGATCTCCCTCCCAGAGGAAGATCCCCAGGAAAAAATGTTGTGCCAAACCCCTGCCTGGGACAAAGCTGGGTCTTTAGCAGGCATCTCCCACTCCTGTGAGCTCAGCCCCCATCGCCCACTGGCTCCACCTGCATTGTTGTCTTCCCAGATATGCCCACCAAACATCCAGATTGTCGCAGAGACTGTCCAAGTCCCTGAGATCCAATTGTGACCATTGCCATAAGAACAGAGTGTCCTGGACTGCTGCCACTGTCATTTCCTCACAGGGAACGGTGTACCCGATATACCAGGTCCCATGGTGTCACTTAACAGTGACAATGTCAAACGCCCTCCGTCATCCCAGGGATAGACTGTTAGGTACCCACCTCCGTTGTCAATGTGTCTGAAAAGGGAAAGGACGGACCTGCCGAGACTAGGGAGGTGACTGGGCAGACATGGTCTTTAGGTGCCCGATTGTGGGCTCCCCACCTTGGAGCTTTCCCCGCCTTGAGCCCTTGGACCCCACCACCGGTGTCCGTCAGTGTAGCCGTTCTTCCACTCTCCGACGACATGCTGCCGCCCTCCTCGCCGGCCTCTGACCCTGGCATTCACTCCCTGTGCAAGGGGAAGGCAACCCTGTGCTGTCTCCCTCACCTGGACACTACTTTGACTGCTCCAAAGGCTTTTCACCCCATGACAGCCAAGCAGGAAAGGGTCTTTGGGAAGGGGGAAGGAATTATCTTGTGTTTATTTTTGTTTTTTGTTTTCTCTAAACCAGCATAGGATCAATAGGGGAGATAACTGGAGGGCATTTCAGTTAGCGTGTGACCAAGAGGGTCTTCCCCCCGCTCCCCCCAGCACCGGTCCTGATCTTGCAGCCCTGGGACTTTGGGAGAAGCCAGCACAACATCAGCCCAAACTTGGCAAAACATGCTCACATTTTTTCTCAAAGCCCCTGAAATACCAAGGCTTCTTCCTCTCGGCAGAAAGTTGGCTGTGGTTAGCAGGACCCAGCAGAGCTGCAGGTGGTAACCAGGCTCTTCCCTTCCTTGGCTGAAATCCTTTGTGATCACCTGTCTTGTCTCCCGACTTCTCAGGCGGCCTCCTGTGTGTTCTGAGCTGCAGTTGGGTGGGTTGGGAGACAGCATCCCCTAAGGGCAGTGCACATTCTTCTGCCTTCCCTTGGGGCAGCTCTCTGTACATGAGCAGATGGGGAAAACAGTCCTCAAACTCAGCACCCCAACACTCCCTGGCTGCAGCCCATGCTCTGAAGTCCCTAGCGAGGGCTCAAGCCTAACAACTTATTACCATTTGCTTACCTTTTCCTTCTGCCTTCCCCAAGTCTCTCAGCTCTGTCTGAATAAGGTCTTGGAGCTGCAGTGCTCCCCCTCTGTTATTTTTCCTGGCACCAGAGTATCCCTTGTAGATCACAGGATGTCCATACCTTTGGGGTGAGGTGGGCAGCTTTCACACGCCCTTATCCTGCAGGACTCCCAGCCTGTCCTGGCTTCGTGGTGGGACCTCCTTTTCTAGCTCATGAGGGCCAGCTTGGTAGACCCAAGTGCCTGTCTCCCTCTTTTCCTCCCTTCCCTGCTTTCCACTTTGTACACCTGAGGCACCCCCAGGCAGCTAAGTGGAAGTCCACCCTAATACTGGTTCTGCCCCGTCTGGACTAGCCTTGGGGTCAGGCCCAGGTAGTTCCTGTCATCGTTCTCAGCCACTTGCCACCTCCTCCCACCGTGGTCAGCTTCCTCACACCTCTTGCCTTTTCACCCTCTCCACCTGGGTCTCAGGCCCAGCAGCAGCTCTGTGGTGCATCACCTCAGCACCACCAAGTTTGTTAGGCCTGTCCATGTTCTAGAAGTTTCTAAACCTTAAAAAAAGCTGTTATTCTCTTCTCCTTGGTCTGTGAAAAGGGTAGCCTGTTGGAGGGAGGGTCTGAGCCTCAGCCCTGTGGGTCTGAGCTCGGTTCCCCCCTCAGTGAGAGAAGAATCAGCAAGACAGATCATAGTGCCTTATTCCATTGCCTTCCCCTGACCAGACCTCCTGGCTCCCTTAAAGTATGGCTCTTCTCTTCTCCCTCTCTTTCTGTCACTTAAACTCTCACTCCCGTTCACAGATAGCTCCCTGAGAAGGATTCCACTCCCCTCACCCCCACCCGCCATCCCTTTCTGAGAGCTGCGTGTCTAGGACATGTCTCCCCACACACCACTAGGGCACTCACTAGCAGCTTTAGCCAGGACAGAAAAACTACTTCAGACAGGTGCACTCTGTCTCTTAACTACCCAGCAGGTCCCTGCCTCTTACCTCTAGCTGGGAGGAGCCACAGTCTGTTCACTCAAGACTGGCTCTGACCCCTTCTGGGCACCAGGGACTAAGGTTGCAGGCCTCAGCCTCTTCTCATCCCAGAGGCACTGGGACAGGAGGATGGGAATTCTGTCCTCCCACCCAGATGTGGTTTGCCCCTCACGGCTGCCTTTCCAGGGAGTGTATTAAATGTTTACTTGAGAAATAACCTGTTTACAGCCAGAGGAAAACGTGCCCAACAGTAGGTGGAGACTGACTCTCTGGACAGCCTGGCCTCCTTTATGGCACTGCCGTGGTGGCCAGAGTGAGTGAAGGCAGAGATGCCAGGGGCAGGGGTGCACACTGCACTCCTCCGCTCCCTGACCCTGCGGTGCTAAGACCACTCGCCACCTTCCTCACACCTTTTGGCCCCTGGACATTCCCTGCTTCATTCCCTTCCTCCAAGATTCTCTCTTAACATATCAGTCTCTCCTAGAGAACCAGTGTTCGAGTAATAAGATTATTTTTGCTTGAGCTTTTTCTAAGGAAAGGAAAAGAGCTGGCATTGTTAGACTCCTTTATGCTGTTGGCTGTTTACCTTCTTAGAAGACAGATCTTAATAGAATGGTATCTGGGTTTCAGCCTCAGTATCTTTTGGAAACTTGGAGAATTAGGAGTCAGGCTTCCACCCCCTGAGGAGAGACCCTAACTCTTCCGTGGCCTTGCTCCATGCCGCCTGGGCTTCCAGTCCTGCCCACCAAGTGCACCTCCCCAGCCGGGGCACCTGGGGCTCTTGGATTATCATCCCCATGACTCCTTTCCCTTCCTCAGTTTGTCTGGTGGCCCCAGACGGACACAGCTGCTGGAGTCTCCTAGGAACTGGCAGCTGACAACAGCCAAGCTTGAACTCTTCAGCTCTTCAGGCCGAGGGGTTTGGGGCTGAGGTCCAGAGACACTACCTCAGCCGTCCTCCCACACTAGGCTGAGGCACAGCCTTCGGGACAACACAGGTCCATCTCTGATCCTGCCCACCTAGTCTTGGAGGGCAGGGGCTCCTGTTTGGAGAGAGGCCCTCTGAGGGAAACTGGGAGGTATCCCCTCTTTTAAGGTTGACTAAGCATCCACAGCCATCAAGAGATGAACTCACTGCCATTGGTTGCCCAGAGGCCCCCTAAGATTGCAAGAGGCAACAGAAGGAAGACACCCACATCTTTTTCCATGAAAGACCACAGGACTTGGAAGGGAGTTTATTTAGGGACATTTTAAAGACATCTTTTGTGCCCCAGGGGCCTCTTTTCCCTCAGAGCAGGGGAGTATGTTGTGATGAATTCAACAGTCGTGTGGGGCTTTGGGTGTGAGAGGTTTTAACCCAGGCACAAAGTTCGTTTCAAATACAAGTTCATCTATTTTCCTTTATTTTCTTTTTTTGCACAGAAGCTGGTAATCTAGGACCTACGTGTGAACAACTTTATATGAATATTTTTTGTACTTGGTTTACTTGGGTTGGTATGATACATTATATTTAAGTTCCTTGAACACTGTGGATCCCCCTAATGTGTATGAATGACTGAGGCTTTGTAAATTAAGGGACGTTTGTGTGAATAAAGTTATTTGATGGGGTCAAAGAAGCCATATGTGATTTGAAAATGAGTGTTTGTGGTTTTGTCACCTGTGTGGGAGGGAGGAGAAGCCAACCCATGCCACAGCTCCCTGATCTGCTGGGCTTCAACTCGTCTTTCCACCCCACACCTGGGAGCAGGCACTTGGGGGAGCAGGAACCCACACTGCGCCTTCGCAGGGATCCAGGACCTCAGCCCACATGGCAGTCTCCTCCTCCGACATCTCAGAGGCCCTTTTCACCCCAGCCCTGCGCTTCTACAAGTTCCGCCCTCAGGAATATTTAATGTAGACATCAGGAGGGTCTCCAAACCACAGCAGCAAGGGGGAGGGTGTGTGCTCAGAGAGCAGGGTGGAACAACTCTGGGCAGAGAGGGTAGCACCATGTCCAGATAGCAGAGGTCTCTAAGCCAGGCCGTAGTGGTGGGACTGGGGGTGAAAGAAAGTGCACGTCACCCGTCTCCCTCTGCCTGGTCAACAAAAGCCACATTCCCTGAGGAATGAGGACTAGCACTTACTAAGAGCCAGGCACTTCGGATAGCTCCACAGGCCTGTGTGGTAGGTGTGGTGTGAGCCCCTCTGCTGATGAGAAAAGCCCAAAGAAATCCAGGGCACTGAGTGAATAGTGCTCTGGGAAGAATGGGAACTTCTGCCACTTGCCACTGGGCAGGTGATTTAGCCTTCACTGCACATCCCCCTCTTCATGTAAAATAGAAGAGCAGTTGAAGGTTAAATGGAAAGAACCTAGTATTTGGCCCAGCACTTAGGCTCTCAACAAATGGTTCTGTAGTTCCTTTTCCCAAGCAGACAGGTTTGAGAGTCTTCCAGAGTCTGATAAACGCTGAGCCCTGGCTCCTGGCACCACACGGCCTCAGGAAAGCTCATCAGTCTCCTAAGGGTTGATGTTTGCTGTGGGACTCACCACTCCCGCCTTTTCTGAGAAGATCCGGTAAGCCAGGAATCTTAAAATGCAGGAGGATGAGCCAGGACTTTGGAATGTTAGAGGAAAAGATAAGACGGGCTTCCTGCCTCATCTGAGAGTGAACAAGCTGCATTCCAGGCCCAGGCCTGGTGTCCAGCGCCTGCTGGGGATGAAGCTTCTTGCAAAGGGTATTTCTGTGCTTAGCCTAGAGGGATGCCTGGAGCTTGGAGAACACGCCCACAAGTTTGTTTTTTTAACAACTTTGTTGAGATAGTTCACTCTTTTGAAGCATTCATGCCATTGGTTTGTATTGAGTTGTGCAACCAACACACTAACTCCAGAACATTTTTATCACTTCAAAAGGAAACCTATACCCATTAGCTGTCACTTCTCATCCCCTCCCAAACATTCATTTCCAGCCCCTGGCAACCACTAATCTATCTTTTGTCTCTGGATTTGCCTAATCTGGACATTCCATATAAATGGAATCATACCGTACGTGGCCTTTTGTATCTAGCTTCTTTTTTACTTCACAATGTTTCAAGGCTCATCTATGTCTTAGCACATGTCAGTATTCATTCCCTTTTATTGCCATATAGTATTCCTTTGTATGGATAATAGCACATTTTATTTACCCATTCATCTGTTGATAACATTTGGGTTGTTTCCACTTTTAGGCTATTATGAATAATGCTTGAACATTCATATACAAGCTTTTATATAGAACTATGTTTTAATGCCCTTGGGCATGTGTGTGTGTGTGTGTGTGTGTGTGTGTGTGTGTGTGTGTGTGTACAGAGAGAGAGATGGGCAGTACAATTGCTAGGTCATACAGTAACTATAATTTTTCAAGCAAGTGCCAAATGGTTTTCTAGAGACTGTACTGTTCTACATTCCCACTAGGACTATGTGAGGGTTCCACTTTCTCCACATCCTTGCCAACACTTGTTATTGTCTTCTTTACAGTCATCCTAGTAGGTGTTACAGGTGTCTCTCTACAGTATTGTACCACCAATGGCAGATAAGGGGAGAATAGCACATTGGTGCTTTAGATGCTTGATTCAGTCACTGATCCAACAAGTATTGGGTGCCTAGCAGAACTCAGAGGATGTAGATAGGCTCTGCTCTTCACTGGCTCTTGGACCTTGAGGCAGATCACCTTTCTGACCATTTTCTCATCTGAAAAGTAGTAACTATCCACTTCATAGGATGGTTGGTAGAACTGAAGATTTTCATGCAAAATACACGGTGGTCAGTCTTCGATTAGATCGGGGTTCAGAGACAAAGGGGCTTTGAGGACCTCTGTGTCGGGTTTGGGTGTGGGTGATGAGGAACTTGGGATGCATCACTATAACACAAGGGCCTATTGAGTACCAGGTTCTACACAGGTGAGAGAGGTATGTCACCCAGGCCCTGAAGGGAAGGGTCTGGCGTGCCTAGAATAGGCCAGTGTCCACTCCAGTGGAAGGAGAAGCTACACATCCAGGTCCTCCCTCACTGCCTTCCCCTCCTGACCTGCTCCCACTGCCTATCAGACTCCAGCTTCTGGCTTAGATGTTTGATAAATCCACACTTGCAGCCACCTGTTCAGTGCTCGTGAATCAGACAGTCCTTGCCAACGAGGAGCTCCAGGTCTAGAGGGAATATCATTATGGCATGCTAGGCCTAGAGAGGGGGAAGCTTCAGGGCATGTAGAGGGAGGATGTAGCTGAGACTTGCTGGAGAAAGTGAGACCTGAGAGCCACACTAGGTCCAGCCTGCTGCCTGACCTGGGCCCCCGGCCTCTTCCAGACCATGCTGTGGCCCCCTTCAGCCTGCTGCCCTGACAGACTTCAGTGGCCCAGCACCCTCATGTTCTGCTAGCCCTTCAACTTAAAGAGCGACGGCATAATCCTGCATCCCAGGAGGTGTTTGCCTCATCATATCCCACCATGAGGGTACAAAGGAGGGTCTACGGCATTGAGACCCACACCATGATTCAGCCCACGTGCACCACAGATTTCTTTTAAATCGTCAGAACTCCACTGATTTCTACTGCACTTAGGATATTATTACCCGGACCCTCTCCTTGGCCTAAAGGCCCTTCTCCACTGTCCTACTTACTCCTCAGGCTCCATCCTCTAGCCATCTTGGCCTCAGTGCTGTCCTTTAAGCAAACACAGGACATCTCAGAATCTGCACTAGCTGTACCCTCTTCCTGGAATGTATTACTTCATTGCTTCATATAGTTCTCTGCTTACACACCAGAGAGATCTTTACTGACTCCCTTCTTTAAAGAAACACGTCATTACCATTGCTATTTCTTTAACGTTTTTTTTCTTTATGGCACTATACCCAGCGGAATATTTTATATATTGCATACATATACATAATACATATACAAGTGTGCTCCTTGAGTTACGATGGGACCACATCCTGATAAACCCACCATAAGTTTAAAATATCATCAGTCAAAATGCATTTCATACACCTAACTTACTGACCATCATAGTATAACCCAGCCTACCTTAAATGAGCTCAGAACACTTACATTAGCCTACAGTTGGGCAAAATCATTTAGCACGAAGCCTATTTTATTATAAAATGTTGAATATCATGTAATTTATTTAATACTGTACTGAAAGTGAAAAATGGAATGGTTGTAAGGGTTTTGCTTTCACAGTCAAAAAATCCTAAGTCGAACCATCATAAGTTGGGAACCAACTGTATATAAATAATCTCCATATCCTTCCTTACACAGGGCCTGACATGGCCCATAACAGGCATTCAACGCATACTAAGTAGATTGGTGAGAGCACATTATCATTAGGAGCATAGTCCCAGTGGAAGAAACTTGCTCAGGAGCCTACAGGGTCGGGGCAGACCCAGGACATGAACCCTGGGCTCCTAAGCCCCAGCCCACACCCTCTTTGGTCGACTTGCAACTTCTCTTCATTCCTGAGGTTTACTCATAGTCCATTTCATTTCCGCCAACCCCTCTCCAGAACGAAAATTGCTACTTGAGAAAGAATCACCTGAGATGGAAGACGATACTATTAGGGTTTTATTTCATTCACCTGGAACAGAAATTAGCAAACTTTTTCTGGCAAGGGCTAAAAAGTAAGTACTCAAGGCTTTGTAGGCCATGGCTACAAAGCTACCACAGCTATTCAACTCTGCCATCAACACTTAAGCAGCCATAGACAAATGAGCATGGCTGTGTGCCAATAAAACTTTATTTCTGGACACTGAAATTTGGATTTCATATAATTTTCACAAAAGTGTCACAAAATACTATATCTTTTCAACCATTTCAAAGTGTGAAAACCAAACACCTAGAGCAGTCTAGGGCTTGCTTCTCTGAGTGGGATCTATGGTGGACAGCATGACCCATAATTGATGGTTCCAGTTCAAGGGTGTGTCCCTGTGTCATGTGTCAGGGCCAAAAAAGTGAATGAGAGGTTACTGTAGCATAACGGTGACAGGGCAAGAACAGGCCCAGAAGTTCTACTTCACCTCCAGCTGGCCTCTTGACCACAGGTCTGGGTGTTTGGGAGGGGAGTACAGTGTAGAGAAATGGATGTCACCCACCAACTGACCTATGTTCATGGATCTAGAAACAGGAAAATATGGAAAAACAATTGGAATAGGAGTCAAGAAACTTGAATCCAGATCCAGCATGGCTTCCTGTCCGCTGTGTGGGAGCGGCAAATTCTCTCCTCTCTAGACTGGATAGTATGCTGAATAGAATGGAATCAGACAAAGGGGTTTGGAATATTGCTTTAGCACTTACAGTCTTGTGACCTTGGCATATTACACTCTGAGCCTCAGTCTTCTCACCTATAAAATGGCAGTAATAATGCACTCACTTCATACATTTTCCAAGAATTAATCAGATAGTGCATATATAATCTATAGCACAGTGCCTGGCATGCAATAAATTATCTATAAATGGTATCTATTGATAATATTTTTTAAGAATAAAAGCATCTTTGAGATACTCCTCAGGATAAAAAAAGGTTAAAACTTTAAATACTGTTAAGGAATGCTATATATTTCATTCCCCTCCAGTAGTGCCCCAATGCATGAAAGGCTCTGAGAAGTCCTATATTATGTCCTGTTTCTCAAGCTTCTTGGATCACCAGTGCTTCCACATTGAACACCTGTTAGCATCTCCTGATACTAGTGTTCAATGCAGATGCCTTCGAGCTCACTTTGAGAGATGCTAAACGAGATCATTTTTGCAGCTCTCAAATCCTAATTCCCTTTCAGGGAACTTCAGCCACCCTATCCTGTCTCACATGAAGCTGGAATCACTTACCTCTTGCAACAGCCTCCAACAATTGCCTCTGCTTAGTCTACTGGCTCCTTGGGGGCAGATCAGAATGAGGAATTTAATAACCATGGTATGGGTCCCCCGCCAAAATGCTATAGGGCTCTGGCCCAGACAACTCAAATGTGGTGAGAACACAGAGATTAGCTGCCCCCACCAGCAGACCAAGGCCACTGCCAAAACCCCAGCATTCCTTGTTCCCATATTGGCAGAGCCCAGCCACCTCTCAGCTAGTGTTTACCCAGCACAATGAGCAATTCATGTTCTGCTTGGAGGCACCTGTAGTTTAGTGGTTCTGCACACAGGCCCACCGTGAGACTGCCTGGGTTCCAGTTAGTTTCCTCATATGTAAAATGGGGATAATAACTGCACCTGTGTCTAACTATTGGGTGTAGCTGCCTAAACAGGAGACTCCAAAGAGCAGCAGCTGAAATGAGAGTAGACCTCTCTCTCACATAACCGTATGAGGGGGTAATACAGGGCTATTGTGCTGGTAACATGACGTCATCAGGGGTCTCATCTCCTTCTGTCTTCCTGCTCCACCATCTTCAGCAAGTGGCTTCCATCTTCAAGGTCACCTTCAGTCCAGGTTGGCTGCTGGAGCTTCAGGCATGTTCTCGTCCCAGGCAACGGCAAAGAGGGAAGGAGGAAGAGAGCTTGCCCCCTCCTTTTATGGAACCATCCCTAAAGTCCCACACCATGCTTCTACTGACATTTCATTGTCTAGGACTTAGCACGCAGCCAAAGTGTCAAAGAGGCTGGGAAACAAAAGGGGCAGTGGTCCTATTAATGAGGTTGAGGGGAGACTTGGTGCTGGATAAGGCAAGTAGCCATTCTGCCCTATGACTGTGCTTCTGGCTCATTCTACTAAAGGTTAGATATGATCTTATTAAGAATAGCTCTGTAGACCTGCATTTGGGAGAGAGAGAGAGAGAGAGAGAGAGAGAGAGAGAGAGAGAGAGAGAGAGAGAGAACCAAATTAGCCAGAGAAGATCCAGGCTGCCTTGTTCAGAGCTGAGGTGTTGTGTAACCAAAGGAACTACCTGATGCTACAAGAGTTGTAGACTTAGATTGTCTGTCAGCATGTCATTTGTTCAATAAGCGTGTATTGAGTGCCATCTCTGTATCAGCACCCTTCTACGGCTAGAGATACAGAAGAGAGATAAGTGAAGAGATATTTTGTGATGATTAAGAGTAGGGTCTGAAATACAGTGCCTGAGTCAGAATCCCAGGTCTTCCACTTGCTGTGTGATCCTGGACAATTTACTTAACCTCTCTGGGTTTTGTTGTCTCTGTCTCTATGAAGTAAAAGATAATAAACATCACAGGATTATTCTGAGGGCTAAACGAATTAATACAAATATAGTACTTTGAACACTGATAAAAATAGCCCTGATCTCTTTAATGGACCCATAGAGTTCCTTGATACAAGCTTTGCTTTCTTCCTGCCTGCCTTGAGCATTCACTGAGCACCTACTATGCTGGACGCTGGAGATTCAAGGATGAAATAGAATTAGTTCTGATTCCCTCACCATAATGTTAGTTCAGAGGCCCTACTCTGTGTCAAGCTGTGTATCACAAGCTGACAGTCTGGATGAAGACTAGGCAGAAGTGTGGAGTCAGGGTTGGGACACACAGAGGACATATCCTGAGAACTTTGGCTCAGACAAGATGAATCTAAGGGGCTACGAGACTTAAATGCTGGTCCCAGCTCTGTTGGTGGGATGCAGCTTGTGGACATCTGTGTCCCACAATTCTGGACAGGCAGCCAGGGAGAGGAGGTCACCAAATTCCAGCACAAAAAAGTAGTCCTTTATTTTCCTGGGTCATCAGATGAGCAGTAATCTGGGAACAAAAGATGATTAGCCACGGATGCCTGTGGAGCCAAGACAATTTCCCTCACCCAGAACCTAGCCAGTTCTCTCAGAGCCCCAAACTTTCTTCCCAGACTGTTCCTTTGACCCTATCCTCACTTCTACCCTATTCTTCAGACCCTCACAGTCTCTCTCCAGCTAGCTTTGGAGAGTGGTTAAAATAGTATGTTCTTCCCACCTGTCATTTATTTGTTGCTTCGGTTCCAAGTGCTCCTTCAATATGTGCTCTACGATAAGCAAAGCAACAAAATTCCTTTAAACATTTCTCCTTTCAAGTTAGCACAGTTTTAAGGACTCTGGGGGACATTTTAAGAGGAAAAGGCTTTCTACAATTTTCAACTCAGGGTGAGAGGTTTGCGGAGGATTCCTACCCCATCATAGGCACAGAACACCATCAGTCTGTGACCTTGCAGCCTCAGCCCAGTGATATCCTTTCTACAACCCTCCTGAAACCATAGTCCCTTGGTGGCCTGCATACAGTCGCCTATGGCCTGGCGAGTCTCACATAGCCAGCAATTTTCTTCTACAAGCCCATGAGTGACCCAGTAGTCTGAAGGCCACCTGCCCACCAGTGCCCAGTCACCCCACTACCCATAACACTGTTTGCTGAGGGTCTGCTGCTCCCACACACTATACTCTGGAAGGTTGCCTATTGCTTACCCAGAAACTCCAGACCAGCTCCAGTCTAGCTAAACCATTAAAGTTCTCAGCTATACCTTTCCAAGGGATTTAGACCCCTTCCATGTTTGTCCTTCCTTGGGCATTTATGATCAAACTACAGCTAACATCATACTAAATAGTAAAAGACTAAACGCTTTCCCCTAACATCAGGAACAAGGAAGGATGCCTAGTCTTACCATTTAACATTGTATTAGAGCTTCTAGCTAGTGCAAACAGATAAAATAAAATTAAAGAAATTAAAGGCATGAGATTGGAAAGAAGTAAAACTGCCCTTATTTTCAGATGACATGATCATCTATGCAGAAAATCCAATGGAATCTACAAAGAAAGGCTATTAGAAAATTGAGTTTAGCAATGTTGCTAGATACAAGATCAATATACAACAATTGTATTTCTATATGCTAGAAGTGAATATTTGAGAATTAAAATAGAAAAAATAATATCATTTTTTTCATATCATTAAAAAATATCAGCTACTTAGGGATAAATTTTGCAAAAGTTATGAAAGATTTGTACAGTGAAAACTATAAAATATTTCTGAGATAAATGAAAGAAAAGCTAAATAAATGAAGAGGTATAAGTTGATCCTCGTTATTTGTGGATTCTGCATTTGCAAATTCACATACTAGCTAAAATTTATCTGTAACGCCTAAATTAATAATGACAATGCTGTTCCAGTCACTCACAGACATGCACAGGGCAGAAAAAAAAAATGAGTAGCCGATGCACACATTCCCAGCTGAGTTCTTGTTTCAGCTCATACCATAAGCAAGTGTCCTTTCGGCAGTCTATTTAGTGCCACATTTTCCACATTTTTTTTTTTGTCGGCGATTTAAAAACAGCTCCCAAGCATAGTGCTGAGGTGCTGCCTTGTGTTCCTTTATGCAAGAAGACTGTGATGTACCTTATTGAGAAAATTTGTATGTTAGATAAATTTCATTTAGGCATGAAGTACAGTGATGTTGGCTGTGAGTTAAATGTTAGTAAGTCAATAATAGATACTATATAAGGGACTTCAAACAGAAACACACCTAAAACAAGATTATGTATTGATCAGAACCACAAAAGACCCTGAATAGCCAAAGCAAGCTTGAAAATGATGAACAAAGTTGGCGGTAACATGCTTCCTGATATCAAATTACACTACAAGGCTATAGTAATCAAAGAACAGATGGAACAGAATAGATATCCCAGAAATAAACCCACACCTATACAGTCAATTAGTCTATGACAAAGGAGGCAAAAATATATAATGGGGTAAAGACAGTCTCTTAAATAAATAGTGTTGAGAAAACTGGACAGATATATGCAAAGAAAAAATGAAACTAGACCACTTTCTTATACCACATACAAGAACAAACTCAAAATGTATTAAGGACTTAAATGTAAAACCTGAAACTATAAAACTGCTAGAAGAAAATATAGGAAGTAAACTCTCTGACATTGTGCTTAGTAATATTTTTTGGACATGTCTCCTCAGGCAAGGGAAACAAAAGAAAAAATAAACAAATGGAACTCCATCAAACTAAAAAAGTTTTTTTCTAATTATTTTTATTTAGTTTTAAGTATACAGTACATTTGTTACCAGAGAAGATAAACATATGGCAAATAGCACATACAAAAATGCTCAACATCACTTGTCAGTAAGAAAAATTAAATTTTTTAAATGTTTAAATTTAAGTTAAAAAATTCAAATACGAATGAGACATAACCACGCGCCTAATAGAATGGCTAGAATGAAAAAGACTAACCATGACGTTGTGGCAACTACGTGGAGGAACTGGAACTCTTCTATTCCGCCAGTAGGAATGGAAAATGGTATGACCACCTTGGAAACACTTTGGCAGTTTCTTAAAAGTTAAATGTACGCCTCCCCTATAATTTGGCCATTCTACTTCTACATGTTTACCAAAGAGAAAAATAAATGTATATCTATACAATGACTTCCACAAATGTTCATAGCAACTTTATTTGTAATAACCCTAAACTGGAAATAATCCATATGTCTTTCAACATATCAACATGTAGATAAACAAATTGTGATATAACCATACGATGGAATGCTACTCAGCAACAAAGAAGAATGATCTATGCACTATAACACGGATGAATCTCAAAATAATTCTGCTGAGTAAAAAGGACTAGACATAAAAGATGACAAAAGCATGATTCTATTTATAAAAAGCTCTAGAAAATGCAAATAAATCTACAGTCACTGAGAGCAGATCACTGGCTGTCAGGGCGAAGGGCTAGCGAGAAGGGAGGATTACAAAATGAGAGTGAAAGTATATGAGGAGACTTTTAGAGTGATAGATATATGCACTAAATTGAATATGGTGACGGCTTCATGGTGTGTACATACATCAAAATTATTAAATTGCACACTTTAGTAGATATGCGCAATTTCTCCTATGTCAACTATGCCTCAATAAAATTGTTATATTTAAAAAGTAGAGGACAGAAGAGTCAGCTTGAAGGGACATTCACAAGATAATAAAATCTCCATTTTGCAGCCTCCAATGAAATAATTGGTTTGGAAAAGGTAGCAATAGCTACTAAAAACCACTGAGTGAAAATTTGTGGGGGGAAATCCCACAGGATAGTCACATGGTCCCAAATATATAATTCATTACACAGATGAATTGCCATTTACAAAAGGAAAGATTAACTTTACAATGGAGAGATCTGCCGGAACCACTTTAATCAAATGATCCCATTTAGCATCACTGATGATAGGACAAACTGGCACGACGCCTTCCTTATATAATGCACCGGGGAGGGCACGACCTCACCTCTTTAGTGTTATTGCCCAAAATGTTCCACCCGAATCTAATCACGAGGAAACAACCAGATACGCCTAAATGGAGGGATATTCAACCAGACAACTGGGCTGTCTCAACAATGTCAATGTCATGAAAGAAACCAAAGGCGTCATGGGAGGTACCGTGGGCATTATTCATTCCAGATCAGACTCTGAAGGAGTAAACCAAGCAAATGAAGTGTCTAATCCTGATGGAGTCCTAGATTTTTTTTTTTAAGTCAAAATAAAACAGCTGTAGGGGCCATTATCATACATTTGGGGAACTCAGAACATGGGCTACATGATGATAGACTGTACGCTGATTGTATTTTAACAATGTATGATGATAATGTCACAGTGTTAAACATTTTGGTTCTTTTAGTGTTTGGTGTTTTTGTTGTATAGAAGAAAGCCTTGTTTGGGGGTGATACATGGGTATATGCTGAAGTATTTAGGAGTGGAGTGGCATGATAGCTAAACCTACACCTCTATCATTCTCTCTCTTCCTCCCTCCTGCATTTCTTCTCTCCCGTCATCCCTCTCTCTGGAGAGAGAGGGAGAAAGGGAGCTCATAGGTGAAGGGTACATTAGGTGTTCACTGCATATTTCTTTTAACTTTTCTGTTGGTATAAAAACACTCCAGTTAAAAGCTGAAGGAGAATGAGTGTGGGTAGCTAGCTGGTCCAGAAGGATCCTTCCAGCTTGGAGAGTCAGCCTAGGGCTCCGACCTTTGACTATCAGGCAGCACCTGAGCCTTTTCTGACCTAATCCCCACCCAATGGCTTCTTTCTCCTCTCAGCAGCCATAGTCTGTCTGGCTTGGGCTCGAAAGTTGTCCCCTCCTGCCTGGGTCCTTCTCGTTCTGTCAGTTCCCTCGTAGGCCCCCTAGAGTGGAAAGCAGAGTCAAATTACAGGGGGAGGGAGCAAATATGGAGAAGCAGTGCAGTGGCAGGTGCAGATGTCTGTCCGCTCTCGACCTCCTGCGGCAGCCCCAAGAGGTATGAGGCCAGTGCCCCATGTGCAGGTGAGTGCCGTGGTGTGTGCTTACTGGGCTGGTTCACCTGCAGCGGCTTCCTTCTCACTGAGGGTGACAGCCGTGCCATGTCGTACAGACCCTTAGCCGGCCACTGTCCCCTCCCTGACTCATCTCTTGTCCTCTCACCTCACTCACCATGTCCCAGCCCCACCGCTTCCGGGTTATTTGGCACTCCTGCCTCAGGGCTTTTGCACCTGTCCTGTTTGCCCCCTGCCCCCTGCCGCCACGCACTTTGCCATCTACCCGGCTCTCTCCCTCTTCTCTTGCCTCCCTTGCTGACCTTATTTTTATTTTTCTCTCCCCAGGGGCACTCATGTTTGCCCATCCTGTTCACTGCTATATTCCCAGTGCCTAGCACATGGTAGGTAAGATGGCTCGAGTGACTAATTCCAAAGACAAGTTTCTGCTTTCCTTTGGACAGTGGTGTGCGTGCGTGCATGTGTGTGCGTGCGTGCATGTGGGGTGTGTGTGTGTGTGTGTGTGTGTGTGTGTGTGTGTGTGAGTATTGGACAGGCTGGGGTGGGGAGTGGTGAGCCAGCTGGACTATCCTCCTGAGACTCATTTCCTAGGGTGTAGGCAGAGTTCTCAGAGAGTTGGGTGGATGCCACTCGCAGCATCAACACGTTACATAATCTGGCACCGGGCAAGGGTGAGAGGGGCTGGCAGGGCATTTATTCTGTGTTTGCCCAGAGAAGCATCCCCAGGCCACATCCTGAGCTGCCAACCCTTCAGCTTTGTGCTCCCTAATTGCCCACTGCCCATTCACCCTGCCCACTGGCTCTGAAAGAAGTTGCATGCATGAACGCTCGGGGCCTGGGAGGAACTCAGGGGCTGGTATGTCCTGGATGCTAGCTGTTGCCCGAGGCCTGGGCCTTACCTAGACATTGGTGACCCGGGGAGGTCAAGCTCACCTGTCCACACATGCCCAGGGCTCCAGGCCTCTGCCTCCCTGCCTGCCGACCTCCCCTGCGCTGGGTCTCATGGCCTGAGCTCCCTCATGAGGCACAACCCAGTGCCTCAGATCTCTTCTTACCCACGAAGTGACCCAGGACAGGTCGCAGGATGCTGCCAGCCTCACTGTCCTCCACTGTCTACCAAAGAGTCACACTGGTAACTGAGTTCACATGGTTATAGGATGCACCGCTCATCAGGGGCCTGTCTCCCTCTCAGAGACCAGCAAATGAGGACTGCTGTTATGGTCCCAGTCATGGAGGGCCCACTCTGAACCAGGCCCAGGCTGACTGCTGGGGAACCCAGAGTTGTCCACTCATTATGCTTCTGCTTTCTTGGCACTTAGAGGCCAGTGCAAGGAGACAGGTATAAGTAAACAAATAAAAGTGTGCAATAGGCAGTGAGCGCTTTGAAGGAGAGAAATCAGGGCAAGGGGATAGGGAGGATCAAGGTGGCTTGCCTGCAAAGGTGACGTTTGAGCAGGGACCTGCCTGAAGTGAGGGGTAAGTCGGGCAAATGGCTGGGGGGAGGAAAGCAGCAAGTCCAGAGACCCTGAGTGGAGGGTGTGGAAGGGCTGGAGGCAGGGTGGCTGCGGGAGGAGAGGAGGGGAAGGGAGGGGAGAGGAGAGGAGAGGAGAGGAGGGGAAAGGAGGGGAGAGGGGAAGGGAGGAGAGGGGAGCGGGGAGAGGAGGGGAGGGGAGGTTGGGGAGATCTTTGGAGAGTTGTGAGCCGAGTGACAGAATTCAGCTTCCATTTCCAAAGGGTCCCTTGACTTCCACGTTGGGAATAGATTTGGGGTGCAGGCAGTTGGAGAAGCAGGGAGTGGGGCCAGGAGGCCAGCACCATAACCCTGGGAGCAGTGGCCATGCTCACTCAGCCCGGGTACGGACTCAGAGGGTTATTGCTACCTTTCTCAGGGAGACCCCCTTTACAGAGAGGTTGTGGGCCAGGCCAGGGCTCATCCATCTGCATCTCAAGCTCTTCTTTCCAGATGCATGCAGCACTTACCTCTGAGAGACCACTATGAGCCACCGATTCCCTATCACATACCGGGGCTGGGGAAATCTCCAAGCCGCCGAACCATCTGTACCACAGCCGCCTGGCCAGGGCCTCACCCCGCACCCAAGTGCCCATCTCTCCATTTACCCATCCAAGGCTACCTTGAACCTCCCCTCCAAGCCCACCCTCCTTCGTAGTCTTCCTTCTATCTCTGGGTGCAAGGCTACCACTGCCAGCCTCAGCACTCAGCAGGCATTCACTTACTTGCTCCTCATATCTGCTCTACGACATAGGCACAATGGATAGCCCATTGTACAGATGAGAAAACCAAGGCACGAAGAAGTGAAGTGACTTGCCTAAGTCAGCCCGCTGGTGAGTGGCAGAGCTGGTAGACCAGAGCCTGACCCTACCCTCCTTGCCCACCAGTCCCGACTGTAGGGAAACTGAGGACCAAGGAACACAGAAAGTGCATGGCAAACATCCACTCCCTCACCTCTGCCTCCGTACACAGTACTGCCACCTGGAAGGACGCTGTTGTTCCCAATTCTGTGATGTCCTAGTCTCATGCCCATTCGCAGATGGTAAAACCAAGGTCAGGAGCTGTTGCATCATGAGCCAAGTGCGCACAATGAGAAAGCACCAGAACAGGATTGAACTTGGGTATATCTGAGACCAGAGCTCATACCAACCCTGAGGCAGACAGTTTCTTCGGTGTCTTTTCTGTGTGACCACGGAGTGTGCGTGGGAGGGGAAAAGGCGCCAGGAAACCCGGGTCGATGGCAGACCAGGCAGGGGAAGAGAAACTGAATCCAAGGCTTATGTTACATTTTGTTTTTTTGTTTTGTTTTGTTTTGTTTTTCTGAATGGAAAAGCAGTTTATTATTGAGATAGCCATGGTGTTCCACCACCTGAAACGTCAATAGCCAAGGTCATTGGGGGCCTCTGTCTGGACGCTCAGCCCCTGAAAAGAATTTTCAGGTAGATTTCAGCCAGGAACACTGAATTCTATTTAGAATGTAAAATGCATGTGTGAAGTGTTTTCTCTAAAGTGAGAATAGGTAATTGATTTTTTTTTTTTTTAAGAAGACCTTTCTGGGCTCTAGAAAACACTTTCAGGTCCCTCTCTTATTTTTCTGTGCATAAAGACAATTATTCCAGGTCAGCACTCCATGGAGGAAATAAGACTCCCTAATTCTGCACAACAAATGTTTCACCATAGCTTTTCCTTGTTGCAAGAAGAATTATTGTATCAGATTGATTCACATCAGAGAGAAAAACCAGGCCCTGCCTTCAGCACTGGACTGAGGCAAGAGATTCCAGAGGGTCTGGAAAGCCCTCGCTCTGCCTCTCCCCACAGTGAGCTGCGGGAAGGGTCACTTTCCCTGTCCGTGCCCTCCCTCGTTTCCTGCCTGGACAATAGTGATGATCATTATTAGAGGGGATCTAATAATCCCCTCCCAGGGTAAATGGTGAAAATGACTACACATTATCCCCTCTCACCCTGACTCTGGGCATGGTCATGTGACTTGCTTTGGTCAACAGAACAATAGCAAATAAGGCACAAGCAGAGACTTGAGGCTCTCCTTGGAGCCCCAACTACTCCTTGGGGCTCGGAGACCACCATGCGAATGAGCCTGAGCTAGCCCGCTGAAGGATGTGAGGCCACATGAAACGGAGACCAACCAACCTGTCAACTGCCACACAAGTGCATGAAGCCATCCATCCTATGCCATCCAGCCCCAGGGAGCTGGTCCAGACCAGAAGCACTTCCCAGTAGACCCATAGGATTGTGAGAAATAATTGCTGTTGTTTTAATCCACTAAATGTGGGGTGGGAGCGTTTTGTTCCACAGCAGCAGCTAACTGATACATCACCTCTTCACCTTGTATCCATTAGGTTCTTTGGTATTTGAATAAAAGGAGAATGTATTGAAAGGTTATTAGGGATGACAGAATTGAGGCAAGGGCTAAAGAGCCAAGCTCGGAATCACACAGACACAAGAATAGCAGCTACCAGACTGTCGGGGCCCTGGCTGTGGCATGAGCAACTCTGTCAATGCTTCCGCCCTTGCATTAGCCACTCAACTGTTAAAGTCCCACATGGCTGCACAAGTTCACATGTCCTGCCTTGGCTGTATCAGCGTGCTAAGAGGCATGACCTGAGGAAAAGGCACCACAGAGCAATAAGAAAGCATGCAGCCTTTGGAACTGACCTGCCTCAGTTCAAATCTCAGCCTGCTCTGTGCAAGCGAGTTAATCTTCGAGCTGGCTTCGGCCTTCTGTAAATGGGCGGGGAGCTGAAATGGATAAAGCGCTGAGCACAGTACCTGGCATTCAGAAAGCACTCGGCCAACAGTTTGGTGGATGATGATGATGAGGGCAATGGTGATGATGATATTCTGCAATGGGAGGGGGAAACTACAGAAATTATGTGGAGGTACCTGCCAAATCACTGGATGCAATGTGAGAAAAGTCACTGCCCAAAAGGAAATCAGGGCGCTGTTAGGAAGGGGAAGATGGATACTAAGTGACCAACAGTGATAAATATCCCCACGGGGGATGTTGTGAAGACTCAACTTTGTCATTCTGTTACTGAGCCGTACGTCATGCAGGGAGACAGAGACAACTGCTAAGATGGACCTAGTCGGGGCATCCGGGGCTGACCTTCTAGCTGGGGAGAGGCTGACACTGAATAAGTGAGTCGATGAAAAACATGTTGATTCCTGACAGCAGGAAGTGCAAAGATAGATGGGGAAGGATGGAACGGGGTGCTGCTTAGGTAGTGTGATGGCAGGAAAGAGATATCCTGGTGTATGGGAGTGATTTAGCGTCTTATTAGCCGCTGCTAATGTATGCAAAGGCCCTCTGTACTCCACGCACTTCATTTGGGTCTCACAAGGAGCAAAGAAAGGCTAACATTTTTTTTGAAAACTTGCTAACACATTCAGTACTTCAATCACATAATATGGAAACTGAGGCTCAGAGGGGAAGGGATTTGTCCAAGGAGCACAGAAGACTGGAGGATAGCGCTCCTCATCCCCACCCAGTGACTTCCCGAGGGGAGGGGGAGGGGAAATAGCACAATCCAGGAGTATTAGAGTCCCACTTGTGAGCTCAGCTTCTCTGTCACCTTCCCCCACCCCCGAGGCCCCTGAGACCCTTCCGCAGACACCCAAGTCTTCAGGGACTCCCACCTGCAAACCACAAGTGTTCATAAATGATGTCTTAGAATAGAAAGATGTGGCTGGAGTCCTTGCTTTGTCCCTTACTTGGGTTGGTCACTTGACCTCTCTGAGCTGTCTGCATCATCTCTCCAGTGGGGATGGGAATGAGGAGATAGAGCTGAGTTCTAGAGCCTTGATCCCCCACTGCTTCCTCTGTGTCTTGGTTAACCCCTTTTCTTTGCTGGGCCCCAAACCAGATAGGGATTCCAGTCTCTCCTGGGTCTGCCTCCTGAGGGGCATAGCAATTTATGAAGTCCCCAAAGCACAGCCTGCCTCCTCTTTCCTCCCAGGTTCTATGGAGGAGAGAAATCTCGGAGTACACTGGCAGCTTCCACAGCCCAGAAATAGCAGGCCAGCTGGTAGGTGGCTGACCTCTGGGGCTCAGGCCTCAGCTAAAACCTGTTGCCTAGCAACAGGCATCATCACACACAGTGGGTGCCCAAGGGCTCCAATGGTGGTCCACATCACCACCCCAAACCGGATATGCCTGGATACTGGAGAGAGCAGGTAGCCTGGGTCCTGGAGAGAGCAGGCGGAATGTCCTCGGAAGCTTGGAGGAAAGCTTCTTTCTGCAAGGGCATTTGCGTGTGGTCCCCCACAGCCAGCCTGCTAGCACCTCCTAGAAATGCACAGGTACTACCTGGTAGTTACTATTATCTTTAATCCTGGCAAGAACTCAGCAAATAGAGACCATTACTCTCGCTGTACAGGTAAGAAAACTGAGACTCAGGCTGGCCCAGTGTCTTGCTCAGGATTAGGTGGTAGGTCAGCCGTGGCCTGAAGAGAGGAAGGGCAGAGGGGTCAGAGGTCCTAGGTAGGTTTTGGAGTGGGTTTGGTGGACAGAGGCGGCATTTGTGTGACCAAGTCCTGGTGACATAAGAAGCAGATACAACTGCAGTGGAGGCAACAGTCCCGTAGGTGAAGTAAGTGGTCAAGACTCTGAGCTACTTGGGGTGAGGAAGACCTGCATAGCACCTGTGAGTGCAGGTGCAGTCCTTCCATGGGAGGCAGTCCCTTCCATGGACACACTCAAGATCATGGCCCTGGAAGCACTGCGCTTCAGGATACTGACCTGTTTCTTCAGACACTACTGCCTCCCTCCTTGGCCAACTCAGCTTGGATCTTTAAGGAGTGCTTCAGGGTATGGAACACAGACCCTGACCCATGCCTTGCACAAACCTCAGGCTCCATCTTCCAGGTCTCTGCTTGCTGTCTGTGTGTCCCTTCACAGATGAACCCACCTTTCTGGGTGTTACGAGGATTTCTTGCAACCTTGTAATGGACACCTCGTAATGGGTATCACTATCCTTAGTCCGCAGTTGAAGACACAGACTCAGAGAGGTCAAGCAACTTACTCAAGCTCACACAGCTGGTAAGGGCAGGGCTGAGGTTCAAGGTTATTCATTCTAGTTATCTATTACTGCATAACAAACTACTCCATAACACAAGGACTTAAAACAGCAACCCTTATTATGTGCATGAATGTGCAATTTGGGCAGGGTGTGGCAAAGATGGCTCATTTTTGTTCTTGTTGGCATTAGCTGGGGTAGCTCAGAGCTGGAAATGGAATCTTCTAAGGCTTCTTCCCTCGTGTGTTGGGTGGTTGATGCTGGCTGTCAGCTGAGACTCTAGCTGAGGGGCTGGCTCTCCATGGTGCCTGGGCTTCCCCAGAACATGCTTCCTGGGTTTCAAGAGCAAAAGCCCTGCAAAAGCCTGTCTCCAACACCCCTGTTCTCCCCCAGGAATGATGAATGAGGGGAGGATAAAGCTTTGGGGGAGAGAACTGCCTGGAGCTGACAGGTCCCCATACAGCATCCAAGTGGAGTGCCCTGGGTTTTCCCGAGGGCAGGGCTGAAGCAGCTGCTGCGAACCTCTCTCCGGAAGGCAGAGATGGGAGGTGGCACTGGCCCTCAGAGTCTGAGCTGCTGATCAGACAGGCCAGGTAGCTGAGACAGAGAGGTCCCAGGCAGAAACTGGCCTTTAAAATGCAAAATTTGACTTACACAGCTGCTCCCACTTGGAAGTCTAGCCCCTTTCTAGACCAAGAACCCTGGAGTGCATTTGCTTCCTCCTCTGGCCCCACGCACGGTCATCACCACCTCCTAAATTCATGAGACTGTGCTCTCCCCTTCAGCTCCATGGTCACAGCTGGGCCTGGCCACCCTAACTTCTGGACCGTTGCAGCAGCGTCCTCACTTTCTATCTTACCCAATTCCAAACCATTTTCTACTTAGCAGCCAGAGAGGTTCTAAAACTGT
The DNA here is from genome assembly GCA_003508835.1 of Eonycteris spelaea. NCBI lineage: Eukaryota > Metazoa > Chordata > Mammalia > Chiroptera > Pteropodidae > Eonycteris > Eonycteris spelaea. The sequence continues at coordinate 360,303 of PUFA01000110.1, forward strand.
AAACCAAATACCACAACACTCCCCGGTTTAACGTCTAAGGACTTTCTATCCTTCGACTCAAATTAAACTCTTCAACCTCAAACCCCTGCAGGCATCACTGTCAGCCCTTTGCCACACTTCACCCCCTGTGCCAGGAATGGTCTCCCACATCTTTGTTTAGCTGATTCGTTCTTTTCCTTCTGGTCTCAGCTTCCATGCTACCTCTTTGGAACTGTGTCTCTGACTACCTGGTCTAAATGGAACCCTACCCTTCACCCAAGGTCATCATCATCCCCTGTGACATCACCCTAGTTATTGGCTTGCTTTTTTCTTTGTCTCCTCTCTCTCCAGCCCTGGTCTCATGAGAGCAGGAATCGCTCCCAGCTGGCTCACTGCTGTGTCTAGAGCAGGACTTGGCACAGTCAACACTTAGTAAACACTTGTGAATGAGTGAGAGAGTCAAATGAATAAATGCACTCACAAACACACACATTCTCACTCTGGGCACTCCATCACATGCTCAGATCCTCTCTCACACTTACAAACACACACTCTCATTGGAGCCTGGCTCCCCAGTTCCACAGATAAGCCTCTGGATGCTCTGGTCCCTGTAATCAGGGATGCTGCCGCCCCCTCCTGGACCAATCAAGGAAGTTCAGTCAGGTTTTGGACAACGACTTGAAGTTAACCTGAGCTCTCCTTCTTTGCAGATACCAGGGTGATTCTTGCATGCTGTTCCCTCCTAGGCAGGGTCTCCGTATAATTTCCGAGACTTCCCTCACTGCCCTGACATTTGGCCCAGAGCCTGGACATTGGGTTGATTAAATCCAGGGGTCCCCAACCCTGGGCCACAAACCAATACTGGTCTGTGGCTTGTTAGGAACTGGGCCGCACAGCAGGTAGTGAGTGGCAGGCAAGCAAACGAAGTTTCATCTGTATTTACAGCCACTCCCCAGCACCAGCATCACCACCTCAGCTCCACCTCAGTTCATAAGGCATTAGATTCTCATAGAGCACTGATCCCTGGTACCAAAAAAGTTGGGGGCCGCTGCTCTAATCAAGTGTGCAGAAGGAGGGGAGAAGGAGAAGTAGAAAGTCAGATAGCTTACCTCTTCACTTCTCCAAGCCACATTTTAGGGTCATTGCCACAGGCCTGGCACGGCAGGTGTGCAATCAATATCTATACTCTCTCAGGTTTGAAATGAGACGCGAAAGGCTTTGAATGCCCTGTAGCTTTTATCCCAGAGTCCCTAGGGAGCTTCTGCGAGTTTTGAACAAGAGAGGCACAAGATCAGAACTATGCTTTGGAAAGATCAACCAGACCATGGACATTCATTTGTTCATGTGTTCATTCATTCATTCATTCATTCACCTAGCCAGATCTGGGAATCCAGCAGAGACCAGGCAGAAGCAATGTTGGCTTTCGTGGAATGTGGTCTGGGGTAGTATGTATGGGAAGGGGGATTTGGACACAGAGGGGAATCACCCCGTTCTAGGCATGGTGAGTCCTGGGGTGAAGGGAGACTCACATGAGAGCTTCAGGTCCTGCCCTGGTAAACACTGTAGCACTTGGCCCTCTCTTCAGCCCGCCTGACTCAAAAGCTACATCAGTTGATTTTTTCCTGGTCCAGTCAAATAGATGCAAATAACATGCAAATGTATACAAGAGGTCCTAACTTGGGGTATGTTAAATAAGCGTATTATGGTCTGCCTGCTGCAATTATATTCAAACTCAGCATTTAGGATGTGACCGACATGAAATACTGAACTGATTTTAGTATCAGACAGTATAATCACTTCAGAGACAAGATGAGGCAGAGGCCCAGGGACCCAGACAGACCATATGGAAGGTGCACACACAGCAGGTGTCTGTAGAAGATTCATAGTGCTCAGGAGGTAAGAAAAGAGGAGGGGACAAATTTTATTCTCAGCCAGATCTGGAGCTTCGGTCCTTTCTTCAAAGAAATATAGACAAGGAATTAGATGTCCTGGGCACTACTTACTGCCTGGGCCATTTGGTGGCTCTGTAACTTCCAACTAGTCACTTCCCCAATTTTTCTCATCTCTACAATGGGTACAATGACAGGGAAGCATGAAGGTCATGGAAGGTGTCTTAGGTTAGGGTCTCCGTAGTTGACCCTGAGACAAAGATTCTTGTGAAAGTAAAGAAAGGATTCATTACCTTATCATGTCATATGATATCATGTATTATAATAAGCTTACTGTGAAGCCTTCCCAGGACAGCTGGTAGAAGTTGGGAAATCAGGACAGGGAATGAATGAACAGGAGCCAAGCAAGTGTGTGTCATCTCCAAGTCCCACGCTGGGTCAAGCTTGCAGCAGTGCCGTGGCTATAGTGTAGTTTGCACCTCTGAGTTATCCCATTTAGGGGTGGGGAGGGCAAGGGAACTGGGGTATTTATACTCCTCTGTCATCAGTGATTGGAAGAAGTTAATTTCCCTCTAGAGGACATACATTTCCAGGCACTTCCAGCTCTCCATGAACACGGGCCACAAGCAGTCTTCTGAAACAAGGGTCCTCTACTCCCAAGCCGGGGACTGAACTGGGCTGCACAGGAGATGAGCGGCGGGCGTGTGAGGGAAGCTTCATCTGTCTGTATTTGCAGCCACTCTCCAGCGCTAACATCACTGCCTCAGCTCCACCTCAGATCATCAGGCATTAGATTCTCATAGGATCACCAGTCCCTGACGCCAAAAAGGTTGAAGATCACTCACTGTTCTGAAAGACAGATGCTGGCTGCTGGAGTGAAAGCACACGGGTTGCTGGCATCTGGGGGTTTCTCCTACCAAAGGGCAGTGCTCTGTAAACTGGGAAGTGCACCAGGCATGGTGGTATCCTCTGAGCTCACTCACCAATGTGGGTCTATTTCTTCCCGGGCAAATGAGAGCAACAATGAACATGAATTGTCGTGAGGACAGGAGGAGTTGAGAAGCGATAACTATTCTGGTGGTGAGACTGGGAAAGCAGGCACCTCACACACTGCAGTGGGAGTGTAAATTGGCATAACCACTCTGGAGGGCCATGTGGCAGGATTACAGAATTACAAATACACAGACCCGTCAAACTTATTCCTACATATATATTCGCACAGACATGAAACAATATATCCGCAACTTTACCCATTGCAACACTGTAATTACAAAGAAATTAAAATAACCTAATTGTTAAGTAAATTATGTACACTCATATAATGAATTATTCTGCACCCAAAAAAGGGAGGAGTGAAGAAGCACCCTCTGTACTACTGTTGGATGATCTTCAAGTCCTGCAAGTTAAGTTATAAAAAAGCAAAATAAATAAAAACTAAAAATTAATTAGAAACCAGGATTAAAAATGGCATGCATGATGTTTATTTAACAAACTCTTATACAGCCAGGTATTGTCTTAGGTGCTCTATAAATATAAATTCACTTAATCCTCCTAACAATTCTCCGAGATAGATGTTATTATCATGTCCATTTTGCAGGTGAGAAAACTGAGGCACAGAGAGGTTAAGTAACTTGGTCAAGGTCATGAAACAAGGAAACGGCAGAGCCAGGATATGAAGGGCGCGTTTTTTTTGTTTTCTTGTTTTTAATCACTATGTTATATTTCCTTTCTGTATGGAGATTACTCTTAACCAATTATAGTAACTCAATTTTCCTGGCCAGTAATTGGTTTGAGAAGGGCACATGCCCCACTTCTGGCCAATGAGATGTAAAGGGATGTCTGCTGGGGGACCCCTAGGAAGGAATTGCCTAAAAGAGATGTCTGGAGAATACAATCTCTTTTCTTCCTGATGTTTTCTTCATGAAGCTGTCAATGGAGCAGCCACCTTGTGACTAGGAGGGGCCAAGCCTGAAGACAGAGGCCCTGCACAGAGAATAGAGGACTGGAAAGACAGTTCTTAAAAAGCCATCAAGCCACTAAAATAACCAGTCCGGGGGGGCCTCCTGTTTTGTGAGATAAGGAATATCTTTACTGCTTCAGGCAATTGTTCTCAAACTTGAACAGGCATTAACACCACCTGTTAAAACACAGATGGCTGGAGCCCACTCCCAGAGTTTCTGGTTCCATTGGCAAAGCTAAGAATTTGCATTTTTAACGAGTTTCCAGGTGATGCTGATGCTGGCTGGTCTGAGGACCCCTGTGGCAAGCAAGCAAAGCGGCTACCAAAGTAACGCCCTTGCATGCATTTGCGTCTTTCCACAATGCCAGATTAATTGAGCAGAACCACATCAGATAAACCACCCAGGTACCCACACAGGTTAACACACAACACGCAGAGAGGGGAAGCACAGAGGCTTATGCGACAGAGTAAAGGAATGAAAGTCCTTAGCATTTCCAAAGCCAGCTCTTTTGACCGGCTACACAGATAGCTGTGCAGAGGTCACAAGCCGATGGCTAGGACTGGCATAAGGTCAGAGTCTTCTGCTCTCAGAGCACTTGTCTGTGATGCTCTCAGGTCAGGCTTAAGCATCATCTGTCTAAGGTGTTCAGCTTATACGGACCTTACAAGGCAGGATCCTTATGCTTATCGGCCCCTGTAGATGGGAGCTCATCCATGGAAGTTATGGCTGACATTCCAGTCACACCCTAAGGTTGTTCCCATTACGTGCCCATTGGAATTACTGTCATGGCTCCCATGGAATCCATTTTGTAAAGTCCAAAAAGTCCTCAATTCTTTATGCTCTATACAAACCACTTTGAGAACCACTGTTTAGAGTGTCTGGGGTTAAGATTTTTATTCCTTGAAGCTGAAAGCATCCTGTGGCATCCTGTGACTTGGAGCTGTGTGCCTCCCAAATCCTCTGAGGTAACAGAGGTCAGGGGTCAGGGAGGCAACATGAAATGATGGAAAAAGCACCAGAAAGACAGTCAGGAGCCCAAGATGCTCCATACATCCTTGTGACCTTGAGTATTCATTTCTTTCCTTGGCGGAGGGCGGGGGGGGGCGGTGGGCATCTGTTTCTCCATCCATAAAATGGGAAAGAGATTAGATGAGATTACGGCTAACTTTCCCTTTGGCTTCGACATTCATTATTCCAGGATTCACCAAATGGACCAGTCTGACCTTAGGGACTCAGATGGTGTCAAACCAGGCCCTTTCATCGTGACATCAGCTCTCTCTCCCTCTCATACCCCCGGGAGGCTGTGGCGCTGCAGCATCAGGTGCTGAAAGGCAGAGGCAGGCTCCACAGTCATTTTTAACATATTAAAGTTCGGGCAGAAAGCTCATTTGGAGCCTCTGTTTGAGCTGGGAGCAGAGAGGCTGGAGCCAAACCTCTCCCTGCGAGGGTTTTGTCTCCCCCGGCTTGAGCTGGGAAGCATCCCAAGCCAGCATCTGAGAGGCACAATGCCTAGGACTGTGGGAGCCACTCCCAGGGGTTCTCAAGTGAAGGTGTTGGGTAAACACAGACTTTGGCACAGTTTCTGCCCCCATAGTCAGTCAGTCACTGATTACGGCTTTCACCTCCTAAATGTCATTCATATCAGCTAGGATCTCCCTGTCTCTCTGGATTCTTGGAACCAGCTCTAACCAAGCTTTTTGCTTCCAGTCTTGCCCTCTGAGCCCTCCTGCCCCAAAATTAACATCTGATACACCTCTGGATAAAGTCTAAACTCCTAGCATGGAATACCCACATGACCCTTCATAATCTGGCCCCTGCCGTTATCCCTGGCACTCCTATACCCTCTACCTTCCAGCTGGACTAAGTTACTACAGTTTCCAGAATGTTCCAGGCTCTTCCTCACGTCTGAGCCTTTGTGCACGCTGTGTCTCCTGCCTGGAACACAGTACGTTGCATCTTTCCTCCCTCCATGCAGCCTCTCAGGTCTCAGGGCGGATCCCACACCAGTAAGCACCAGACACATGATTTGCTGGTCCCTGTGCAAAATGAAAATGTGGGGCCCTTGTTTGAAATGTATTGAGAATTTCAAGATGGCAACAATAAAGCATTAAACCAAATTTGAGGCGAATCCTGGCTGAACCAATCTCTTTCCTGGGAATATAGATTTGGAGCTAAGAGTTTAGTTTGGGCTGATCTCTTGAACAAAGGAACTACAAAAACCTAAGTTCTTTGTGGCCATGGCAGAGAAGAAAGAGGATAGCAGAGATGCAAGTGACATGGAGAGAAACTCCTTGAAGGCTATTGGGTCTCAAATCTCTGCTATATCTTTGACCTTGGAGCTCTAGGAAACACCTCTTTCCCTGTAATTCTTTTTTCTTTAAGCTACCTTGGAGAGGGGTGGGTCTCTTTTATTGACAACCAAGAATCCTGTTGTCAGATTCTCTAAAACTGAGGGTTAGAACTCAAAGGCATATCAGCCCCCAAACCACCTTCATTATCTTCCTTTGTTCAGCTGATTAAAGCAAAGTAGAATGAGGATCATGGCAGAGAGAAGAGGAAAAGTATTTATTGAGGCACTACTATGTGCTGGGCACTTTTACATCTGTAATCTTGTTAACTGTATCATCAGGTTCAAGGCGAAAAATGGATCCACTGGAAATAACATAAAACAGGGCTTTGACCTTAGGTAGTTGCGGGAGTCAGTGAAGTTTGTCTATCTGTGGTTGATGCTTCCGTGTCTGATGTTGGGCTTGAAGTGAGCAGGAGAGTGAATTGAGAAGCAAAGATGACCACGAAGCACGTGAGAACAAGTAAAAACTGGGGTTTACAGGATATGTTGGAACCCATTTCAGCCTCTCACCAGCTCCAATCCTCCAACTGGGATGCTGTAGGTGACTGCTGGGAAAGACTTGGCCAGAGACCTGCATGTGAACCTGGCCCAGGGTCCAAAAAACTGAAGAAGAGTCCTCAGGTGTGACCTTCAAATGCAGGGTGAGCCAGCCAAGGCACACCAGGGTGTGAGAGCTGCCCAGTGGCTAGGCTTACACCCACCCCTCAGCGTAGACATGACCTCTGCTTCGCTTCTACCTTCCAGCTCTCACACACATTCTTCTTGTGGCCAACCCTGACCTACGACCATAAAGGAAGTGGGTTTGACAGAATATAAAGCCATCACATTAATCCACACCACAATCCAGCCATTATGGATTTATTTTTCTGTTTAATGGAGAGGAAACTGTGGCTTAGGGTGAAATGACCAAGGGTCATATAATGAGAAGGGACTGAGTTGAAAACCGGGTCACCTATCTCAAAGCATGAGCAAGTGAGGTGCTGTTGTAAAGAGAATACTTGGGTGAGGCAGGTCTAGATGCAGGGAGGCCCTTCTCAAACCCACCTCAGGGGATCACTGGAAAACCCAATGATATGACGAATGTGGAAGCCTTGAGTGAAGTTGTTTCATATACATTATTACAAATTAATTTATGTGCTGATTTATGCATGCTCATTGTATAGAAGCAAAAGAAAGGTGAAAAGTCTCTTCAGTCTCTCCCTGAGTAGGTATATACATAAAGAAGGTCGTGACAAAGGGCAGTCATGCTAAGACTTTATGATTGGCTATGCTTTGCCTCAAATATTATTGAAGAGATACTAGTGGCTAACTTTCCCTTTGGTGAACCACTCTTTTCTCAAGGTAGTCAGATAAAATAGCTTCAAACGAGCATAGCCTGGTCTAGCTGCGGTCCATCCCCATAAATGCCCAAATTCCAGAATTAATTGAGACCTCTATCACTCCACAGCTGAAGTTGGGCATATAACAAAGTGAAATTGTATTAATAATTGGCACCAGAATTTCTCTCATGGGAACTCTCCTTGTCTGGAAAAATAAATCACTTGATAAATCACTAAGGTAGAAGGTGAGCACTCACACGCCGGCAGGGTCAGAGCGTCAAAGGAAAAGGCTAAACTTCTCCACCTAAGATGTTTGCTTTGCAGAGAATTGTGTTTTTCTCCAGGGAAAAAGCAGGAGAGGAGAGGGAGGACAGCAGAGTGGAAAAGGGGATTTGCTGCAGAGATGGTAGGCCTGGCCCGTGTGGGCAAAGGGCCTGAAGGAAACCCTGGTGCCGGGAGACGAGATAGGTCTTAAGAACAGGGTTGGGTGATACAATTGGATGTGGCTATTAGAATGGTATACAGCGCTCCTCCTCCCCATGACCCCCACACTTTAGTCTGCCATTTTCACAACTGCTTCGCATGGGGTTGGTTTTCTTTTCTTTGGCAAAGGATGGTGGTGATGGTGGAGAGGACGGAGCAGTATGGGGACATCTAAAGGGACCTAGTGTGGAACAAGAAAACACTTGGCGAAACAGGAGCCCAGAGCGGAGGAGACGCCGAATATATCAGTCACATTCCAATCCCATCCTGGAAATCCATGGTTACCTTAGGGAAATCTTTAACAGAGCTCGGAGTCAGGTGTTCTCACCAATCTTATTTAGATATCAAGAGGCAGGCCAGCTAACATAGTGGTTGGATAAAAAGATAAAAGATTGCAACTCCAAGCACATCTCTCAGATACAACAGCAGCACCATCTGAAGAAGGTTGAGGTAGATACACCCCGGAAGACCACGTGTCCAGACCCATGGCATGGATCAAAATTGGTCTAAGCCAATTTCAACAGTCCCCACTCTCCCAGCTGAGGGTGGCTTCATGGTCCAGTTCCAGCTAAGGAGACCTAAGCGAAAGTCTACCAAGTTGGGTGTAGTGTGGGGTTAGGGGTTCTGAAAGCTTTGGTTTTCTTCTGCGACCTTGAACACAGACATGATGGTTGGTACGGTGGCAACTATCTTGTTATCATGGCGTAAGGTCAAGGGAATCATGGAGGCATGTGTCCTGATAGAGGCGAGCTGCAAACTGAAGCCAGCAGCCACCTACCTCTGGTCTTGTTATATTAGAAAAACAAAGCTCTGTTGGTTTATTGCCACTCTAGCCAGGTGTTCTGATTCTTGCACTAAACCCATTCTAACTGATACAGAGGTGGATGAAGGAAACTACTCCCCAGAGACTTGGTTTTACTCGTGTTTGAGAATTAAAGACAAATTCAGAGGACAATTTAATCAGATGCCTGGAACCAACAGGCTCAGCTCCAGCCCCAGTAGAGAATAGAAAAGAACTGCCAACCCTCATTACCAAAGGCACGGAACAGCCCTCCAGTGAAGCATCAAAGTTAATAGTGTATCTCAATCTCATCCACAGGCAAAGCCAAGGCAGCAAAATGAAGCCAATGATGGATGCTGCCACATCAACTGTTAGCTTGCTATGGTCTTAGTCCCTTAATCACCAACAGCTTCAGATCCCATTGGAGAAATGGATGATGGAACAGGAAAGCAGAGAAAAGGGCATGCCACCTCTAGTTTGCAGGAACAGAAGCAGGCAATCATGGGCAAGAAATATCAGCCCAAAGTAGGTAACTGTTGCCCCTGTTTTATGTATGAGAAAACAGACAGGATGAAGATTTTAGGGGTTTTCTTTGTATTTCAATTAATTGATTCATTCATCAAACACTTATTAAGTACCTACTGTGTACCAGGGCTCATGCTGAGTGTCAGTAAAATACTCTGAGTGTAGTGGGGACAATAAACCATGGACACAAATAACTACAATATAAACCAAAGGGATCTTGGGAGTCTTGATGGAGGAACAAAATGTTCTGGAGTCTTGGGGAATGATATAACTTTATCATTGTCTTTCCAGTGGATGGAAGAATTTGATTCAGTTGCACAATTACCGTTGGAGCACATATGATACAAGTATAGAAAAATAAAAAGAAAAGGAGGAAAAGGAACAGATTTAGTCATGAGGAAGGGACTCTGTTCCTGATTGGTCCCCAGCAACCAGAACATGTTAACTGAGCATATTCATTAATCACCGGCAATGTTTGAGAAGTACCTTTGGTATCTGGCTGGAGGGTTATTGCCATTTTTCAGAAGAGGACTGAGACCTAGAAAGGAGAAGTATTGCCCACAGCCTCATAGCCAATCAATAAGTGCTAAGTTAGGATTTAAACCCAGGTATGCCTGAATCCAAATTCAGGCTCAATCCAACACTACACTGACTTCTCTACTGACCAAGACACCTTCAGAAAACCCAAATGAACATGACTTCAACAGAAAGAGGATTTGCAGGACCATGGAACCAAAAAGTTTAGAGATCGGTTCAGGTAAGGTTTGATCCAGCAGCTCAAATAATATCACCAACAGCTTACTTTTTTTTTTTTTTTAATCTTACAGTGCTGTATTGTTTAGCATCTTCCTCTGGCTCCATATTTGTTCCCATCACAAAATAGGTCTAGTTTCTCCTGCACACACAACAGTCCCATTGTTCTAGATTTAGTATTGTCTAGATTTCGCTCTACTATTAACTAAGGCAAGGAAAAGGTGCACTATGGTAGGTAGCCCTTGCAGACATGAGAGGAGAACAGTTTCCCCTTTCCAGAAATCCTGGCAAACATTTTCTCACATCTCATTGGCTCTGGTGGGTCATGTGCCCTTCACTGAAGAATTAGTGTGGGTTCCCTGAGGATGACTTTTATACACAGAAAAGACTATTTTGGCTACTTTAAAATTTTAATTTAACATGAAATAAAAGTTAGCAATTAAAAGCCTAGTTCTCTAAACTTTTAAGTTCAACTTATAAATCTTTATTCTACCTCTAAGGATCTAAGGCCAAACTTTTGTAATCAAGTTTCATGGGGTGTTTGCAATTAACTTAAACATTTTAAATTGCATTATTAAGTTTAATACAGTTGATTTTGTTTTAGGTATTTTAACTCTCTGTCTAATAAATAAAAACTTTTAAATACTTGAGCAATGCTTGCAATATGGTGACTCTTAAGGCTTCTTACATGTTCCAAATCAGTTTATGAACATAGTAAAACCATTTACACTTTTTAATGTAAAATCATAAATCTAAGTCAATTACTCGATTACCCTTTTTAATTGGAACCATCAGTTAATCCCTTAGATACTCCAATATGCTAAATAATCTTAAACACTACAAGTACTTTAAAAATACCAAATGTACGCAAATTATTACTAACTCAGACACACGAAAATATTCAAATAGTGAATACAATTTACTTCATTGTTTCTATTGTCACCGCTAAAACTTACTGGAGTTAAAAGATTCTTCTTCGCTTAGAAAAAACATGGCTTTATAAACAAGACAGGTCCCTGTCTCAGAGCAATGGTACAGGTGGATGCATAAGAGACTGGCCTGGGGCCAACACACAATTCAGGCCTGAGCTGCTGATGGGACATGCCAAAGCCAACTTGTAGTAGAGATTCCATAATTTTTAGAGAGGTTGTAGGAGAGCGGTAAAAAGTGGGCGGTGGGGGAATGGATGCTTCAACCATGTAGATTATTATGGACCATTATAATGACTTTGGCTCTGAGTAAGAAGGGAAAAATTTAGAGCTTTTTAAGTAGATAAGTGATGTTCTCTTTAAGGGTGAACGTGAGACCCAGTTTCTGCCAACGAGTTCTGCGAGAGGAAATATGCCTGAGGGCTCCTGTTTTTGATATTAAAAAGAAATGTGAAGAAAAATCCACCCCACCACCACCACCACCACCGGCACCCCCACACATACTTACTCTTTTTTATTTTCTTCTAGACGTCGTCCCACGAAGATGTGCTGCCTGGAGCCAAGGTGATCATCTCGTGATGATGAGAAAGGTAGCTGAAAACGATCTGACACTAAACATGGCAAAGATGAAACTCTGGGTTTTTAAAAACAGCTTCATTGAGATATAATTTATGTACCATATTTACCATACAATTGACCATTTTATATTCAGTGGTTTTAAACATATTCACAGAGTTGTATAACCATCCCCTAAACAATTTTAGAACTTTTTCATCACTGCGAATATAAGCATTTACTCATTAATACTCCTTTCTCATTTTCCCTCAACCTCCCCCACCCTAGGCAACCATTAAATTACCTTCTGTCTCCATAGATTTGCCAATTCTGGACACTTTGTATAAATGTAATCATATAGTGCATGGTCTCTTGTGATTGACTTCTTTCATTTGGTAAAATGTTTTCAGGGCTCATCCATATTGGAGACTGTATCAATATTTCATCCCCATTTACTGATGAATTATATTCTACTCTATGTATATACACCACACTTTTTAATCCATTCATCAGTTGATGGAAATTTGGAACTGTTTCCACATTTTGCCTATTATGAGTAATGCTGCTATGCACATTTGTGCACAAACTTTTTGTGTGGACATATTTTTACATTTCTCTTGAGTATATACCTAGAAGTGGAATTTGCTGGATCATATGGCAACTTTGTGTTTAATTTTTGAAGAACCGCCAAACTGTTTTTGCAAAGTGACTATACATTTACATCCCCATCACCAGTGTACAAAGATAACAATTTCATCACATCCTTTCCAAAAATCATTTATTGTTTTTCTTTTTGATGATGGCTGTCCTTCTGTTGGGAATGGAAGCTCATGGGTTTGAATTGCATTGTCCTAATGATGAATGATATTAAGCATCTTTTCATGTGCTAGTGGCCATTTGTATATCTTCTTTGGAGAAATGTTCATTCATTCATATCCTTTGCTCATTTTTAAATTGGATTGTCTTGTTCTTGAGTCATAAAAGTTCTTTATATATTCTGGATACTAGTCGCTTATCATATGTGATTTGTAGATATCTCCCGTTCCCTGGGTTGTGTTTTCCACTTCTTAGTGTTCTTTGTAGCATCAAGTTAACTTTAATAAAGTCTGATTCATCTAGTTTTTTCCTTTGTCATTTATATTTTGGGATCATATTTAAGAAAGCTTTACCTAAGTTAAGTCATGAAGATTTACTCCTATATTTGTTTCTGAGTTTATACTTTTAGCTCTATGATCCAATTTGAGTTAATTTTGGCGGATAATGTGGGATAGAAGTCCAACTTAATTCTTTTATGTGAGGATAGCCAGTTGTCTTGGCACCATTTATTGAAAAGACCATTCTTTCTCCCATCGAATTGCCTTGAGATCAATGTCAAAAAATCAATTGAAGGTAAATGTAAGAGTTTACTTCTGAACTCTCAATTTTATTCTATTGATCTGTCTGCCTATCCTAATGTCAGTTCTACACTGTCTTGATTACTGTAACTTTGTAAGTTTTGAAATCAGAACATGTAAGTCCTCCAACTTTGTTCTTTTTCAAAATTGTTTTGGCTATTGGTCCTCCTTAAGATTCCACATGAATTTTAGAATTGCTTAGAGAGATAACTTGGATTAGATAGAGAATGTATTGAATCTGTAGGTCAATTTGAGGATTGTTGCCTCCTTAACAATAGTAAGTCTGCTAATTCATCAACATCAGTTGTCATTCTATTTATTCAGGATTTAGAGCAAAAGTCTTATACTTATTTTGTTAAACTTATTTCTAAGTATTTTTTCCTTTTTGATGGTCTTGTAAATTGTTTTATTAATTTCCTTTTCATATTGTTCATTGCTGATATACCTTGTATCCTGCAACTTACTGAATGAACTCATTCATTCATTGTAAAAGATTTCAGTGGTTTTCTTAAAATTACTTATATACAGAATTATGTGACATGCAAATAGAGATATTTTGCTTCTTTCTTTCCAATCTGAATGCCTTTAATTCTTTTTCTTGCCTAATTGCTCTAGTTATAACCTCTAGAATAGAAGTAGTGAATACAAGTGTTAAGAATGGACATTCTGTCTACAGCCATGCTACCCCATCTGCTCTCAGAAGCTAAGCAGAGTTGGGCCTGGTTTAGTACTGGATGGGAGCCTACCTAGGAAGACCAGATGCTGTAAGCATAAAAAAATAAAATAAAAAATAAGAGATTGTAAGATGACAAATTCCTTGCAATCTGTGAGGTCAACCAAGGGTTGCCTAAATATCTAGATAGATAGATAGATAGATAGATAGATAGATAGAAGATAGATTTTTAAAAAAGAATAGATATTCTTTTCTTGTTCTTCCTCTTAAGGAGAAAGTATTTAGTCTTTCACCATTTTGTATAATGTTAGAGTTGGATTTTTCATAGATGCTTTTTATAAGGTTAAAGAAATTCTCTTCTATCTAATTCGTTGATTTTTTAAAATCACAAAATGGTGTTGGATTTTGTCAAATACTTTTCTGCCTCTGTTGAGATGATCATGTGATTTTTGTTCTTTATTCTACTAATATTTTTTATGAGTTAGGGTTCTCCAAAGAAACATAACTAATCATAGAGAGATAGAAGAGAGAGAGAGAGAGACAATAGAGACAGAGACAGAGATAGAGACAGAGACAGAGATAGCTATAGATATATAAAAGGAAATTTATTCTGAGGAATTGGCTCATTCAATTACAGAGGCTGAAAAGTCCCACGATCTGCCATCTGCAAGCTGGGGACCCAGGAAAGCCAGTAGTATAATTCAGTTTGAGACCAAAGGCCTGAGAACCAGGGAGCTGACATAAATTCCAGACTGAGGTCAGGAGAAGATGCCAATCAGATGCCCATATATTTATCAAGGCTCTCTTAGACTGTCTCTTTCCTTATCTCTTTGTTAAGATGTATGCTTCTCTTGGTACCACACCTGGCTGTGAGTACCAATTGATGACTGATTGCTCGACTATTTTTAACAATGCTCTGGAGCATGAATTGCTCCACAGACTGCTCCAGTGAAACTTGGACCCCTTTGCAGGAATAGCCTTTAAGGCCGATCTTTAAGGCTTGTTCTCATCCGAAGAGGGCTATTCTTAGCTGTCTCCTTCCATGATTCTCTCTACTAAACTACTAGATCATCGAAGAGCCTAAAATTTAGCTTCTTGCCTTCGAGGAGCTACCAACCTCCTCATAATTGCTTACACCAAAAATCTCCATTGTTTTTGAGAGCACCTTCAGTCTTGGACTTTCCCTCATTCTGTTCTCAATGAAGTTAGTTGTTTGGGGAGCACTTCAGAGCTTTCTGCTCTTCAAGCCTCCTCTCTCTCTCTCTCTCTCTGGCCAAAATCTCCAGTAGCCTGCTCATCGTGCAGTAGTATCTCTGCTACACAAGTCAGGTGCTGGTCAGGATGAGCCTCTGGTCTTATTGATTTGCCTCTCCTGGTGTGGAACCTCTGCTTTATGATCAAGCTGAAATAAGAGAAACCAAGATCCCAATATTCTCAGCCTGCCATGCCTGGGATAGGGCTTCCATCTTATGTGTGGGAGATGGGTACAGAAAAGTAGTCCCCAACCTCTCAGCCATGGTTGCTTGAAATTAGCCTCTGCAACATGGAGCTAGGTGAGATGAGAATTCTTGGTGACCTGCAATACTCTAGGCCTAAGCAGGGCCTGGGGGAAAGGAAATCCTGTGTTCTTATTTGCACCCACCTGGGGCAGAGTTTCATCCTGCTGAACTGGGAAAGAGGAAAGGGAACAAACCATGGCTCAAATGGAGCAGAACTTTGCCATTCTGGCTTGCCATAAAGTTTCTTTATTTGCTATATGTTCATAAGACAACTTCTGGAGACTCGTGAGGTTGGTTTTTAATGATTTTTACTAGTTGTAATTGTTTCACTGGGGAGATCTGCCGAGCTCTTCATGCCACCATTCTGGATGTCGTTTCAAAGATGGAACTTGGATCTTTGATTTAGCCAGCCTTGGGGAGTCCTTGCCTACTAACTTCTTTGACTTCCTGTTATTGAGCTTTAAAAAAAAATCCTTGTTGTTTGTATTGTTGCTGCTGGATGTTTCTGTTACTGGTAGCCGACAGCATCCAGATTTGTCCTACACTTAATGGAGCCTGAGCCGAGGCTAGCAGAGATTTCTCCATCTATGAAGGTAACATCAAGTAAGGCCTACCTTGAAGCCATTCATACACATATAACACTTTTATATTATTCTTTTTCTGTTTACTGTTATCTCTTCCACTAGACTTTTATTTTTAAGTGAGAATGCATGCTCCTAATTTATTTTAAGTATTTCAGACTGGCGTGCAGTGCTTAGTATATATGTAGAAAATCAGCAAAGAATGAATGACTATTGTCAAGGGAGCTAATTACTTTAGGACCATTCACCCTTTAGCCTGTCCCCACAGACTTTCCAGATTCATTTTGGAACTTTGCACCAAAAACTGACTTACTCAGCCAATCCTGTTTATCTTGGCTGCTGAGATATCTGATAACATAGGAGTTAGACAGGGTTTGAATTTTGTTTCTTCCTTTTGGCCAACAATCTTGGATACATGCCTTAGTCTTTAGTGTAATAGTTTTCCATCTATTCAATGGGGATAACAATACCAATTGGCATTAAATTTTATAATAATAATAACTAACATCTTCGAATGCATACTGAGAGTCAGACACTGTTCTAAATTTTGACACATATTAGCTAATTTAATCCTCATGACAACCATATGAGGTAAGTGCTACTATTATCTCCATCTTATACATAAGAAAACTGAAGTAGGGAGATTGAATAATTTCCCCAAGGGTACATAAGAAATAAGTAGTAAAGCCAGGATTTGAACCTAAGCATTCCAGCTCCAGAGTTCTTACCTGCCATCATATATATATATATTATATATATATATATATATATATATATATGTATATATATATATGTATATATATACACATATATATACACACTATATATATAGTATTTTATATATATATATATACATATATGTATATATGCGTGTGTGTATATATATATATGTGTGTGTATATGTGTATATATATATGTATATAGTATTTTGAGTTCAATATATGCATTCATAATGGTTTGCCAGAGAGATCTTTTTTAAAACAAAAATCTAATTATGCCACTCGCCTACCCAGTACTACCCCGGTTTAAAATGCATCAATGGTTCTGCATCACTCTTAGGATCGAGACGAATGCCCTTATTATAACCTCTAAGCGCCCATCCCCACCTCAGACTATCTCAGATCACCCTCCTTATTATTCTCTCTGCTTCTGCCACTCTGGCCTCCTTCTGCTCCCTCATACCCACCGGGCTTCTCTCTCCTGCCTAAGGACCTTAGCCCATGCTGCTCCCAGTGTCCGAATGTTCTTTCCATCATCTTTCCTCCTCTCTGTCTCTTAACTCCTGCTCATCCTTCACTTCGTCAGAGAAGCTCTCTCCATCAACCAAGACTAGCTCAGTTTCTTCCTTTAGAGAAATGGGGGCAGCAGGTACCTCTCCTTGCTGCATGTTTTTATTTCGTGTGTGTATTTTGTAGTATTTAGACTGGGAGCTCCAAGATATCAAGGGCACTGCTTGTTTTGGCTAATCGCTGTATCGCTAGTGTCTACTTTAGAATCTTATACCGAGTAGGGCCCACTTAATATTTTTTGGAATATTAACAAATGAATTAATGATTAATAAGTGCTTCTGAACTAGGCTATATATAGCCCCAGGCCTCATCTTTGACCCAAAAGCAAGAATCCCAAATTTGTGTCAATACCTGACCAGTGCCGCTGGTTACTTTGGCCAAGTATATCATGAACTCATTCATTCATTCATTCATTCATTCAACAAAGATGTAGTCCCTATCATGGGCTTGGTATTTGTTCTAGCAGCTGGGGTTTTAGAGGTGGACAAAAAAGTCTTTGTTTTCATGGAACTTATTTTCTGGTGGATATGGGTAATATATAATAAACCAATAAATATGTTGAATAATGTCAGACAACTAAAATAGGCTAAGTAGAATGGAAGTCATACTCCAGCTCCTGAGGGTGAGGTCAACATCTGCACACCTTTCTCACTGCACTTAATCTGTTTGAAGTCTTCCCAGAAGCCTATACAAAGACAATGGAGCAGGGAATGAATCTGTTTAAGAGGCCACCTGCGCCCACTCACCAACACCCTAGAATGGGTCAAGCAGGCCCTTGATGCCATGCTCACTTAGGATGTAAAAGTGCTTCTGGCCCCAGGATCATTGTTTTCAAAACTGAAGCACTTTTGAATTCAACCATCCCCTCTTCCACTTCCCTTTGCCAACCTAGTGATTACATGTGTGGAATAAACTGGAGAAGGCCATTCAAGAGTTTAAGCAAAAATTCCCAGAAACCTCAAGGTCAAGAGGGCATGGAAGAGGCTGAACTGAGGGCTGCAAGGCATCTACACCCACCCAGCCCTGAGGAGACCTAGCTCAGTTGTTCTCACATTTGCATGAAGGTCAATATCACCTGGAGCGCGTGTTGAAATAGCTGGCTGGGCCCCACGGCCAGAGTTTCTGAGGATGGGCTCCTCCCCAGCTCCACCTGTGGCCACTCCCTTCTTCACACTCTCACACTTGTGCACACACCCCACAGACCACCCTCCTCCACCTGCCCTGGCCTGGCGAGTGCAACAGACCATCATCTCTGTCTGCAGTACCCCTTCCCCTCTTCTCTATGGGGTTGTCTTCTGCTTGTGGGAGTCCAAACTCATGTTTCTTCCTGAATTTCTCCCTGGCTACCCCCTCCCCGGCGAGCTTCCCAGGTAGCATCAGTCATTCTCTCCTGAGCTCCTTCAGTATGTTTTGAGAAACTGGTTAGTGTGGTGGTTCAGAGGCCCGGTTCCAGATGTCCAGAACCAGGCTTGGCCATGAAAAGTTTTGTAGCATTGAGCAAGTTGTATTCCCTCTCTAGGCCTCAATTTACTCATCTGTAATCTGTAGCATGTCAGAGAGGTCTTCCCCAACTCAGTTTTATCGCTCCCTTTCCTCATTTATAATGCATTATAAAATATAATGTGATATGAGGTGGGAGATAATGCTAGTTCCCACCTCATGGATTTGCTGGGAGTTAATCACAGTGCCTGATATATAGTAGATGCTGAGTTAATCTTCGTTATTCAGGTGAACACTCAGGAGTGTTAAACCCTTCCTATTTGTACGAAGGCAGTTTGGACAGCCCTTGTCAGAATCCTCTGGGATTTCTTCCCTCCCCGCCATCCCCCTCAACCCAGACCTCATGGATCATAATCTGAGATGAGGCTCTGGATTCTACAATCTTTACCAATGTTTCTGAGTGATTCTGATACACAGCTAGGCTTGAGAATGAGAGCTTGAGGTGACTGAGCTTGGGTTTGAATGCACTTGGGGTGCTCAGTTTCAGTGGTAGCTTTGAACAAGGCACTTCCCCAGGCCCCCAAGAGCCTCATATTTTAAAGTTGTAAGGAGTGTAAACCCCTGTTGTTTTGACCAGAGTATAGACCTTCAGGCAGGTACCCTTGTGCTGGAAGTGTTCCACAACTAGGCTGAGGTGGGGATGGAGGAGGTTGTTCCTGGCTGCTCTGTCTCCTCCAGAAGACTGACTCCCCACTCGACTCAGCCGGCACCAGACCAGGCGCCTTGTCAGCACAATTAGAACGAGCCTCAGATTTACTTGACACTAACGGGCATGCCCTTCCTGAGTTTCATCTGTCAGCAAAGCCCTGTTCTTTCTCTTCCTTCCTTTGGTCTGAGGATTTTAGCATCCTGTGTGTAAGGTCCCGCCTAAGGAGCTGGGATGGGAGAAGCAGAGCTGGTTTAGTGGAGAAAACAGGACCACACAGGAATTTTACACATGTCACCTCTTGATATAAGTGCCTTCTTAATGAATGAATGAATGAAGCCATGCGTAATGAACTAGTGAATGAACCCAAGGAAGTCCTTCACCAATGGAGAGAAAGCAGTCCTGCTAAGAGGTGAGCGGCAGCAATGCTCGGCACAGAAGCCACATGTGGACCAGTGAAGAGGAGAAGCTCTTCCCACAGCCTTCACTGACACATTGCCTGTGTAACCACCCACCAGGCCCAAACTTTAAAAAGGTGAGACCTAAATCTGCTTTTTTGTATCTCTTTTTCTGTGCTTTTTGGAGAGCGTTTTTTCTTTGGTTTCTTAGTTGATGTTCCATTTGAAAAAAAAAATCCAACCTAGTCTTAGGCTACTCTGAGAAAAGGGAATTTCCCCACATTTCAGCGAGGTTGTACTAGTCACTTAATATTGCCTTATTTACATATGGCACTGTATATATTACAAAGCCTGCACCTGCTAGTCCCCCACGCACGAGTGTAAGACCGTGCTGCCCCTGGTGCCCAGCACCAACACCAACTCCAACTGAATCTGAGCAACAGTGCTGAATGGTCTTATTTGAGCCTGTAACGATGACCATCATCCTAATTCTATTGTTGAAAACCAGCTCAGAGTGATAAAGTGGCCAGTCCGTGCTTGCCCAGCCAGACCTGGCACAGCCTAGGCCAACCCACATGTGGAAGTCAAGTCTCTGATGACCCACCTTAGAGAAGGGCTCAGAGAAGACTGGCACTGGGAACACTAAGAGGGAATTCACTGGAGTACGAGATGGTTTCAGCAAAAGAACCTACTTTCAGTCCAGGCTCTGGAGCCTAAGTCATGTGACCTTTAAATGGTTTTTCCATTTGTAAAATGGAAGGAGAGACAGTAAGGTCATTGGGATTAGATTGCACCAAGGTACAAAGCACTTGGTCCACTGCGGGGCCTAGTTCATGTTAGTTTTCCCCTAGTTCCCACCCCCAAAGACCCAGGATGGGCTGGCCGGCGCCTCACACTCTCCCATCCCTCTCTCCCCACCTCCCACAGGCCTTGGTGGTAAGATGAACAGTTCCCGGGAATGATTCTGACATGAATCAAAGAGCACAAAACAGCTTCTTTGTTCCCTAGATTTTGCAAGAAAGAAACATCTTAAGTTCTCTGCTGCGGTCTCCCTGGCACATCCTGACTGGTTTCCTGAAGAATGAACAACAAAGCTGATTGCTACTTCACAGAGAGGAGGCTGAGAAAGAAAG
Source organism: Eonycteris spelaea (assembly GCA_003508835.1). Classification (NCBI taxonomy): domain Eukaryota; kingdom Metazoa; phylum Chordata; class Mammalia; order Chiroptera; family Pteropodidae; genus Eonycteris; species Eonycteris spelaea. The sequence goes on from PUFA01000110.1 coordinate 380,940, forward strand.
TAAGATGCACATTTTGTTAAGGAGCAGGCATTTCAAATGTCAGTGACTTAGCCTCAGGGAGTTGCAAGCAACCCGGGCCTGTTGGGATTCTGCTTCTGGGAGCTTGATGCCTTCATTTTTTTAAATCTCAGTTCTGCACTTTAGCCCGTTCTGCCTCTCTATTGATCTGCTTCAGTCTGACATTCCTAATCTGAGTAGCTCTAATTGGCTCAGAAGGATGGCTGCAAGGTAGATGCTCTCCAGGGGTGGCACACTGGGGACTGTTTAGAGCAACACTGGTCTTTAACCAAGGATAGAATGGAAAGAGCACAGCTTTGGAGACAGACAGGCAGGGGTTATTCTCTGCATGACCTTGGGCCATAGTGGGCCACTTGAGCCTGTTTTCCTATCTATAAAATGGAGAGTATGTTTATGACTTCCTGAGATCATTGCAGGGATAAAAGAGGTCAGATGTGGTGTCACAAGGAGGCAGAACTTTTTGACAATAAGTCACTGCATTTCTGGTAAAAAAATAAAATAAAAAGTATTACTCCAAAGAAAATGTATAAGCACTGAAATGCCAGGTAGCACCGGTGGCTCTGTGAGCAACACGGCACTGTTGACATCTGTTGTCAAATGTCAGACATTCACTGCTTCCTCCAGGTCATTACAAATCCAGCCCTTGTTCCTGCAGTCTGCCGTCTAAATTGAGAAAATAAAATATGAACACGATGCTGGAGAACAACTCTGTATTTCAGCACTTAGGTTAGAAAGCAGGTTCAATTCTCTGGCTTTCAATGTTGGTGTTTCTATCAGTTAAAACAAATAAACATGCAAAGGCAAAACTGATCAACCGTTTCATTGCATTTAAGGAACAAGGAGATGAATGGTTTTCCTAAGTCAGTGCGTCACCGCATTTAATTTGATGATGTTGTTTAGAAGCCTTCTGTACTGTTTTCTGGGCCAAAATATATCAACCATTTATGAGAAGAAAACCAAAAGATGAACGACCAATTCCCAGCAAAGAGGGAAATTATAGTGGGTTGATTATAAACTAAGACTCTATACCCAGGGGAGGGGAGGAGGGCTTTTACACGATTGAAAACAATAAGGAGAAAAAGCCTGTTGTGCTCAGGTGCTGAGCATTGAGTCAGAGGCCCTGGAGTGGAAACCTGCTTTCACTGCCCAGGTTACATGACCTTGGTTGGGCAGGCGACTCCCCAACCTGGGCACATCTCCTCATCCTCAGATACACGACAGTCATTCATTCCTGTGAGGGTCCACTGAGTGAGGCCTACCAGAACTGGCACTTTATACCTTCATTTAATCTTCACAAAACCAGTGTGGTTTTGTGACTTTCCCAAGGTCACAGAGCTAAGAAGAAGTGAAGCCAGGGTTAGAACTCTAGTCTGTATGCGGTCACTAGGAGCTGTAAAGAAACAAAGCAGGTGTTATTATAAATATCATTACTGTCAGGACTACTACAAAGTTACAGCAAAAAATAGAAAAATACTCATTCATTAACAAATGTTTATTTATATAGTATGAGCCAAGAACTGTTCTGGGCATGAAGGCTGAGGTGGCCTATGAGCACAGTAGGGGAGATGTACGTACAATAAGCAAGTAAACGAAATCGTTTTAGGATAGTGGTGATTGCCATGAAGAAAGGAGAACATGGATTTTCCGTGATGAGAGGTCAGGGGGAGTAAATTTATACTGAAGTTGGGGAAGACTTCCAGAGGAAGTGACTTTGGAGTAGAGACTCTGAGGATGGCCAGGGAGAGTTATCAGGGAGGTCAAGGTACAGGGTCAGAAAGAGCAAAAGCCCAAGAAGGGACTATGCTTGGCTCGTTGAGGTTCGAGAGAAGGCAGAGTGGCTGAAACTTGGTGAGAAAGAGCAGAAATGAGGGCTTTGTAGAAGAGTGAAGAGAGGAGATTTTTCTGATAAGTGAGATGGGAAGTGCAATGAGAGTTTATAATTTAATTCATGTAAACATTTTAATTTAATTGATTTATTGTCGGACACGTAATATGCTCCTCCCCTTCAAAATTCAGAGGTACCAAAAAGTAAACTATCTCCATCCCACCCTATCCCCCACCAGCCCAGACACTTTTCCCGGAAGCCATTTAGCTGCACGTTTCTTATGTTTGCTTATAGAGATAGTATATCCTATACAATCAAACGCACACACACTCCCCTTCCCCTTTTCTTTTACAATGTGGCCTGATATTAGCACTTTGCTCTTTTCATGTCCTAGAGGTCCTGTGTATAAGTACTGGTCGAGCATATTCATGATCATTTTTTTCTTATGTCTGCATAATATTCCATTCTGTAGAAATATGTAACCAGTATTTATTTAACGCCCTCCCTACTGATAGTCCTTTCGGTTATTTCACTTGAGGGTTTTAAGGGGAAATAACATTCTGATTCATATTTTAGAAACAGCCCTCTGGCTCACCAGAGATCAGCAGTCTAGCCCTACTCAGTTAGGAAGGGCTGACATTGTCCAGAAAAGAGAAGGTAATAGTTTGGGACAGAGTGGTGGCTGTGAGGGCATGAGAAATTGGTGGATGAGGGATATTCAGAAGACAGAGCTAACAGTACTAGTTAATGGCTTAAATATGGGGGGGAGGGTAAATAAAATGGAATAAAGGACAACCTTTGAGCTTTAGCAATTGGCGGTGAAAATCTCTTATTCTCTCAACATGTCATGTCTGACTTCTGCAAATGGAGTAGAAGATGGCAGTAAAAGATATATCTTCTGCATGAGACTCTTTCTTACATGGGAAAACAAACAAACAAACAAACAAACAAATCACTTATTCCATGCACCAAATGTAACGTAACACTTATTTGGAATTTTCTACTCCACACATCAGAATGGAATCAGTCCCAAGGAATTTCCTCTGATCTTGCCAGTTGCTGCTTTTTAGTCTCCTTTTCAGGGCCTCCTCTACCTGATACCGGAACACCAGCAATCCTCAGGGATCAACCCGGACCCCTTTTCCTCCTTGCTCACATCATCTCCCTGGAGGATCTCCTTCTGCACTGTGATTTTTAATGCATCTATATGCTGAGTCACAGATGTCTATCTGCAACTCTGGTCTCTCCCCTGAGTACTGCCTGGAGGCTTGGATACCCAAATGCTTACTCAACATCGTCACCTGGAAGTTTAATAGGTATCTGACACTTAACATGTTCCAAACAGAGCCCCTAACCCTCTACTCACAGCCCTGTCGTCCCAGGTCTGCCACATATCAGTAAACGGCTGCCCTTCTACCATCCACCAAGAGGCATGCAGTAAAATCCTAGGAATCATATTTGAGCTCCCATCTTCTCTTTAGTAAACCTCATTGGTTCTAACTACAAGTATCTAGTCCATTTGCTTCTCTTCATCCCCACCATACACACCTCTTGCATCCATCATCTTTCATTGAATGATACTACCCCAGTGGCCATTTTTCTAGTCTCTTGGCCCCATTCTTGTCTTTCTGGAGCCATTGTTCACACATCAGCCAAAAAGGGATTTTCAAAGGTAAGTCAGCTCAGGCCATTCCTGCAATGAGAACTTCAATGTCTTCCCATCATAACTCAAATAATATTGAAATTCTTCCCCATGGCACCTGACTACCTCCAACCCCACTGACACCTCCCTCCAAGGCTCTTTTGTTCCTTCTCTTTCCTAAACCCCTGGGACCAGGGTGTTTGCACTCACTGTCCCTCTGCCTGGAGCACTCTTCTCTTGGGTCCCCATGAGGCCGGCTCTTTCTTTACCTTCAGGTAGTCCTTGCTGGAAAGTCTCCTCCTTAATTTGATCTAAAGTCCCACCACCCCATCCCATGGCTGCCTATATCTGTGAGAATGGGACCATGTAACAGTGTGCCAACTCTGAAAGACTCCTGTGTGAATTTCTCAAGTAACTGGCACTGTATTTCCCATCTGTTCCCTTGATGTTTTAATGCTGCTTATGGATTAATGCTTTGGGCAGCTGCTCAGATAACCCATCCTTTGGTCTGGTTCAACCTGCCACATAGTACAATAAATGTCACAGTAAATGTCAGCCAGAAGCTTCACCAATCCTACCACAGAGGGTTTCAATAGATTGTTCTATTGATTCATTGACTTTTTCTAATTCAATGCCATTTTGACCATTTGTGTACTTTTGGCTTAAAAGTTCTGTGAATTTCATTTTGATAAACAAAATAATTTATCCAAAATGTACACAATCACTTTGGCAATGTGCAATCTTCATTTCTCCACTTGGTAACAGAACTTAGCATTTAGCTTAAACTTCTTTCTGGAAACTTCAACCTCCATCAGTAGTAGTGAAAAACCTGATAAACAGTATTTTGATGTATTATGAGAGGATAGTTAAGTTCTTACATTAAATTTGAGTTTGGAAAAAAACAGACTTATAAAGAACTACACAGAATTGCATGAAATGACTTTAAATACCTTTATTTCAAAGACTGCCACATATCACACTACTGCATGGTCACCCCAGACACAGTTCCCTTCTAGGGCACCACTTCATTCCAGCATAGCTACTTCGACTGCTTAATCAATGGCTTAGAGAGGTCCAGAAGCTTCAGAAAGCCAGTGTGAAGGCTTCTGCAAGAACATCGAAGTCCATCTTCCTCCTTTCTCAGCTAAGAAAACAAATACCTGGTAGTGTTGGTGCCTTCTTCTTCAGAGCCATCATATGCAGTAGATGTTTTATGTGCAAAATGGTATTCTACTTGAATAAACGTACTGACCTAATGAATCACTATTCACCCCATTTGTAGAGTGTTCCATATGTATAATTAGAAAAACACTGGTGTTCTCTCAAGTAGAGTACACAGAGGGTAAAAGATGATCACTTGGGGTGGGAGAAGAGATTATTAGGATTTGTATTAAGGCTATGTTTATTTTAAAATAGGATGGATTAAGTTTACAGTAATCCCCCTTTATCCACAGGGGATATGTTCCAAGACCCCCAGTGGGTGCCTGAACCCTATGTTTTTTCTTATATATGATAAAGTTTAATTTATAAATTAGGCACAATAAGAGATTAACAACAACAATAATAAATAGAAAAATTATAACAATATACTATAATAAAAGTTCTGTGAATGTGGTCTCATTCTCCAAATATATTGTACTGTATTCACCCTTCTTCTTGTGATGATATGAGATGGAAAAATGCCTACATGATGAGATGAAGTGAGATGAATGACACAGGTGTTTGGGCTACTATAAATGTTACCTGAATACAAGCACCAGGACATCACGATGATCAATCTGATAACGAAGATGGCTATTAAATGAGTACCAGGTGGGGAGCACAACGTGAAGACACCAAACAAAGCAATGAATCACATCCTGGGCTGGACAGAGAGGGACAGCTCAAGATTTAATCATGCTACTCACAACAGCGCACACTTAAAATTTATAAATTATTTATTTCTGGAATTTTTCATTTAATATTTTTGGACTATGGTTGACCATGGGTAAATGAAACCACAAAAAATGAAACTGAATACAAAGAGATTATTGTATTAGTATTTGCTATGTGGTTTGACCTGAAGGTCACCTTCACCCATGTGTCATAGAAGGTAGCCATGGCAGTACCATTGTGGGGGCCTGTGGCTCTCTTAGTCATTATTGGCCTTGAGCATATAACCATGTACTACAGTTTCCCTGGTACAGGAAATCACCAACAGGGTTTATTTGACAGAACTCAGATCTTTAAATGGTCGAATTTTTACAATATTTTAAAAATTGGATGCATATGCTTCCATATTTTTTCCTAAGCATCTCTAACAAATGGTTCTATTAAGAAACAAAATAGGTTCACAATTTACATACATTTTCCCCCTAAACCATATAGTTTAGGCATCTTTTCATGTCGGAATATAGAGTTCTACCTAATTTTCTCTGCTTTATTCTTCTAAGTCTTTGCATGGAATAATCTTCCCCTTCATTACAAGGTGAATGTGTTCCTTAAAAAATTCATAGGATAAATTTTCATAAGTAGAAAAGATATCACTATGTAAACTGATGGAACACAATTACTGCAAGAGTTTATAAACAAAACATGTATATGAATCTCAAAGTTATGAAATTGGGAAAAAAAAACATAATAATAGAGAGAAAGGAAAGCAAAGGAAACAATGCAAGTGATGCCTGGGATTGTCACAACTATAAAGTAACAAACTTAACTACAACCTGCACCAACTAGGCCACCAAAATCTTGAACTTGCACGGGCATCTCTTGGGGCAAAATTCTTTTTCATAATATGGATGCACCATAATCATTTCCCAATTGCCCTATTATGCAGACATTTGGGTTTGTATTAGTGTGCTAGAGCTGCCATAACCAAGTACCACCGATGGGGTGGCTTAAACAACAGAAAATAATTTTACAACTCTGAAGGCTGGAAGTCCAAGGAAGGAGTGCAGGCAGGCTTGGTTTCTCCTGAGGCCTCTCTCTTTGGCTTAGAGATGGCTGCCTTCTCACTGAGTCCTCACATGTCTTTTCTCTGCATCCCTGGTGTTTTTTTTCACTTTCTATAAGAACACTGGTCATAGGGGATTAGGGTCCACCCAGATTAGCCGATTTAACTTTATTTACCTCTATACAGACTCTATCTCCAAATATAGTCACATTATAAAGTACTGAGGATTAGGACTCCAACAGATGAACTGGTGGGGGATACAATTCAGTTCAGAACACGGTCATTTCAGTATTTTTCACTAGACAGTTCCTCATTTCACATTCTCCCCAGTCCATACCAATCTCATTCCACCTCAATACTCCACTAAATATTTCCCTCCTCTGAATACCACCAGGCCCAATTACACTCTTCACTCCCCTAGGACAACTGTAATAGTCTCCTTCTAATTGGTTTCATGGCATTTATTACCCTTACCCCACCTCATCCATTCTCCACACAGATATTGTAAAAAAAAAAAAAAAAAAAAAAGAAAGAAAGAAAGAAAAAGAAAGAAAGAAGAAAGGAAAAGAAAAGGTATTTTCCATCTAATCACATACACCTCTTGATACTTTTCCTAGGCCTGTTGCTTCCAGGTTCCAATGTAAACTCTTAGTATAGTAGACAAGACCAAACTCCCTCCCCAGTCCCCTTTATCCCAGCCACACTGGCCTGCTTTCCTGCCCTTGAAAGAGCCAACCCTCTTCTCACTTCTGGGCATGGGTTGTTCCCTCTGCCAGGAACATCCTTCCAACTCACCCTTCACATCTCCAATAAAAATCACTATTTCAAAGAAGCTTCCTTGAACCCCACCGGTCAGGTTGCCATTGTCCCAGTTTCTCACAAAACCCTGGGTTTTCTTTGTAGTAGTCATCACACACCAATAGTCATTGATGTGATTGTTTAACATGTACCTCTCCCACTGGACCGAGAGCTCCAGGAGGCCAGGGGCCTCATGGAACTTGGTCATCCCCACATCCCCAATGCCCAGCCCAGTTCCTGGCATGGAGTAGGTATAAATAAATATTTACTGAATGAATAAACATCTTGTATTCAGCTATTTCCTCCATGATGTCAGCAAGCCCCTATGTCTCTCTAATTAGACCGAGAATACCTTCACAGCAGGGTCTGTGTTCCCAGTGCCAAGGACATGGTGACAACACAGTAAGCCCTCCAATGAAAAAGAACATTTTTACTCTGCTGTGTACCTAGGTCCTACCCCATTGTCCTAATGATGATTCTTGAAGTCTAGAAGTAGATAAAACTTATCAATCTTCTGTTTGAGTCATGATGGCTACTGCTGGTAGAAACAATTATTACAAAATAAAACTAAAATGGTTAAAGTTATTTTTTAAAAAAATCAGGAAACTCATATCTTGAGGGTAACATTGAAAATTGCAAAAGCTGGGAACAATCAGATCTAACTGAAATAATAAAAGTAAAATAGACTGTCCATGTAAAATTTGTTCTTTCTTAAACATTTATGGAGGACTGCCATTGACAAATTCTAGACCTGAAAATTTTACCAAAGAAAATTGCACTTGCTAGTGTAATGCCCTCTAGCCAAAGACCACAAAGATTTCCAGGAACACATAGCTGAACAAGTTGAGTTTACTTGTTCCAGTGAGGGAGAACACACGCCATGGGGAACTATGAGGTACCTCAGTAAGAAGTTAGAAAGAAATTATTGTAGGATTTGAGCTTTTGTTGGGTGATTGGAGGAAGGTTTATGAAACCGGATTTAGCTCTACATTGGATACTTGCAGAAAGCAGGGGCAATTTTATGATTGGGTATCCAGTTCACTATTGATACAATCCTAATTAAAATCATTAGGTTCCAGTTTTGGTGGGGATATAAATTTGCTACTGCCTTTGGAAAGCAATTTGGCTATATCTATGACAATTAAAATTACTTTTGGTTTTTGACATAGCAATTTTATTTTTGGAAATTTATTCTACAGACAAAATTGCGCATGCGCATGTAGTTATTACTACAGTATTGTTTGTACTAACAAAGATTGGATTTTAAAAAAAAACACACTCAAAAAAACTAATGTCCCCCAGTAGGAGACTGGTTAAAATACACTATGGCACATCCATGCTACAGAAAACTAGGCGGCTTGAAAAGGTCAAAATGTCCTGCAGCGACAGGGATCAGCCCACCGTCGAGTACCCTCACCCTGCGATGCGGCCAAGTGAGAAAAGTCACAGAGACTCCAGGAAGCTTATCAAATGCCGAATGTCGAAGCCGCTCTCTACCCGACAGCCCTAAGCCAGAGGGTGGGGGAAAGCCGGAAGCAGACCCTCTTCCACAGGCTGCATCACCATAGCAACCGTAGACTACCCGGCTCTGATGGCAGGGAAACGAGGACCAAAGGTGAGAGGCGGCCCCAACTCTCTTTGGAATTCGTAGAACCCAGGGAGTCCCCGACCCCTACCCCTCTTGCTGGTTGGTGGCTGAAGTCCTTTAATGAGGGCCGGAAGAGTCCCCGACTTCTAGAAGACGGAACTGCCTTGGCCCAGATCCAGAAAGAACCCGCGCGGCTTTTTCTGCGCGCCTCCTGGAACCCGGGCGCGCGCCGGCAGCCCCCGCGTGTCTGGCCCCGCGTCACCATGGCAACCGAGGGTCCGGCGCTGAGGTCCAGGTGCGGAGTCCAGGGAAAGGGATGTAGGGATGTGTTAGGCCGGAAATGCAGGAAGGGAATTAGGGCGGGGAGAAGAGTGCAGAAAGGGCAAAGCTGTTGACATCTTAATTTTTTTTCTGGGTGTGGGGGGCCGGGGAGTTTTGTGGCATCCGCAGTGTGGTTGTAGCACTGAGAGGGGGCCGGACCCGAGCCGCCAGGCGCTCTCAGCGGCAGGCAAGGCTCTCCCTGGGGAGGGCAGAGACGGGAGAGGGCCTGGGCTCAGGGTCCGGCGGGCAGCAGGGGGCAGCAGCGGCCTACGGTGCTGGATTATCTTGGCGCGGAAATCTCCGGGCTGAGGCGCCAAGCTATGAGGCGTCAGACTCATACTTGAGTCGACCCTGGCGCGGCCCTGACTGAGGATTACTCCATGGCACTCCATGCCCTGTAGTGAACAGGTCTCTGCCAGTCCGCTCGTGCCCAGGCTGTATCAGCTTGTCCCGCACGTAGCAACATAGCTATTGGTTAAGAGCTCTGGCCCTGAGATCAGATTGCTGGGACAAGTTACCCTCCCGGAGCCCCAGTGGCTTCATTTGAAAATGGCGATAATGATAGTAATTATCTTAGGGTTGCTTTAAGTGTTAAACGAGATAATGGAACTTGCACAGGTTCTGGCGCCTCGCAAGTGCTCAGTAAATGCTGGTTGCCCTTAGATGACCTTGGGCAAGTTACCTAACCTCTCTGTACTTACCTCACTACACTGAAAAATGGAGATAGTACTAGTATCCACCTAACATGGATTATAAGTTAATATCTGTATAGTCCCTAGAATGGCACCAGGCACAGAGTAAGTGCTATATAAATGTGCTCGTTTATCACCATGGTTACATTGTTATCACTATTATATCTGTTTCCCAGTAGTTTCTTGTGAATTGGAGAGGACTGATTTTGTCCTGCCACCACGAGGACTTTCAGCATCTGGCTAGACTACAGGTGTTTGCTCAGGTTTCTCTTTTCCCTCTCAAAGCTTTTCAACCGTCCATGTGGTTAGAAGAGGTAGTGTGGTGTCCTCAAATGATCACTGGGCTGTGAGTCAGCTGAATTTTGGAGTTTATTTTGCTACTGGTCCTTTGTGTGACCTTAGGCAGATCATTTACAGTTCCCTCGTCTAACTTTAGGGTTCTTTTAACGAAGGGTACCTGGTATTATTTATTTATGTATGTTTGGCCTTTCCTAGTCATGTATTCAGGAAAAATTAGCACCTTCCATGTCAGTGAGTCTTTAAGTAAGAAAGAAAGTGGCAAGTACTGTGAGGAAGGCACAGAAGAAATGCTGTGAGGATCCTGATAAAGGGGAATACATTTCTCAGTTTATACTTTGTATTTCTAATAGGTGTTAGATGACTTTCAGAGCAGTGCAGCAGCTCCAGGTAGAAATGCCAAGAATTTGGGGGGGTAAAATGAGGATGGTTGTATCCCTCCATCCAATAAAAAGTCTGTTTCTCAGTTGGCCACTATGCAGCTAAATGCATTCCTTGCCTGTCAGTCTAAACCAGCTTCCAACAGTTGCCATGGATTCCCAGACTTGGGCTCCTGGGCTGACCTCCACCAGCTGGAGCAGGAACATCTGGTAATACACTCATGCACCACTTAACAACAGGGTATGTTCTGAAAACCCATCATTAGGCAGTTTCTTTGTGCGAACATCATAGAGTGCATTTACACAAACCTAGGTGGTATAGCCTACTGCACACCTAAGCTATATGGTATAGTCTCGTGCTCCTAGGCTGCAAACCTGCACAGCATGTTACTATAGGCAGTTGTAACACAACGGTAAGTATTTCTGTATCTAAACATCGAAAAGGTAGAGTACATATTTTTCAGCTCCATTATAATCTTATGGGTCCACGATCATATGAGGGGTCCATCACTAATGGAAACATCATCGTGCAGGGCATGATTCTAGTAGTTTTCTTCTCCCTCTGTTTTCCAAAATCCTCCTTTAACTCACCAGAGGGTGAGGCCCCTACAACCTCCTCAAGTGTTGATCTACCAGGTTTCATGGTAAATTGTGTTTTCTGGAGGTTATCAGGCATAGGCTTTGAAAATCAGAGAGGATTTGAGCCCCCATGGGCCCTTGAATAAGTCTCTGAGCTTCAATTGCCTCATCTTTGAAAGGAAGATAATAACACCCAGGGTTGTTGTGATAATTATATGAGATATTGCACTTAAAGGGTTCCATCCCTGCCTGGTGCAGAGTAAGTGCTCAAAAAACTGTTAGCCAATCTTTTCATCACCATCATCATTGTTATTTTACATTGTCAGCTTACAAAAAGCAGGGTAATCTCTTGTAGACTTTTTCTTCTCTTTGTTGCCTGGCACACAGTAGGGGCCCAGCAAATGTCTGTCGAATGAATGAGCGAATCCACCCAGGAAACTGGTGACAATTTCATAGTGCCCTGACGAATAGCCACTAACACTTATTGAACACTTGTTCCAGAAACTGTATTATGTCCCATTACCTTGGTTAACATTCAAGTTTGATGACCTCAGGTAGCCTTCTAATTTGACTCCTGAAGCATTGATGTCCCTGATTCACAGTCCTGAAGCTGACAGTGACGTCCGCAAATTTCTGTATTATTTCCTTTTGTCATGAGACCAACAGCAGCACCATTTCTGTAATGTAGTCTCTGCTAAAACAGGAGTCTGGTGTCATGCTGACGTGAGGCCCTGTGTTCTCATCTCCCCAAAGATGAGCTGGCCTCCCTGATGCAATTTCCTCATCTTTTAGTAAATTGCTTGACATTACATTTCTGAGACAGCAGGGCTTAATGAGAGTTTATTGTTGCAGCCCTACAGCTTGCAAAGGCCCAGTTAATAGGGTGATAATGTCACACAGCATTGGGTCCTCCCTCTACTCTGGGGCCACTTTGAGAGCTGTGCAGCAGCTCTAAGGGAAGGATGGATGGGGAAGTTCTTTTTGCTTCTTCTGACATCTTCACTGTATTTGACTTTTGGGTTAGAGAAGCCTTTAGAAATCGTCTCATTCAATCCTTTTGATACTGTCCCGATGGTTTTTTAGGGTTCAAAAGACCCCCTTTCCATAACAGTTGCTGCTTGAGGAGGAGAAGAACTAACTACCTGAACAGGCAGAGCTTGAGCATCCTACCTCAGGCTCAGAGTGAGTTCTGTGACATCTTTGAAACACTGAAGAACAAGTTTATTCAGCATTCGGAGGCTTCGAGTGAGATATCTGTGCATTATTTGATCACTCAGCACATTTCCAGACACTCTGCTATGGTGCTGGGGATACAGCAATGAACAAAAGGAAGCTCCTGCCATCAAGTAGCTTATGTTCTAGTAGGAGGAGACAAACAATAAAATGTCTCCGTTTTAGTGCCTGTCCAAAGAGATGACATGTGAACAGAGACTGGAAGGAAGTGAAGGTTGATAAAAAGTGGAAGAATGTTCCAAGCAGTGGGAATAGCTGTGCAGTCTCTGAGGTGAGAAGCCAGAGTAGGTAGGAACGATGGAGCCAGTGTGGGGAGAAGAGAGGTGTAGGGTCTAGATTTCTAGGACCTTAGAGACCATGGGAAGGACTTCAGATTCTTATTCTGAGGAGTGAGAGCAGATTGGGGAACCATTCTGGTTACTAGGTAGAGAACAGATTTTCAGGAGCAAGTGGAAGCTGGAAGCAGAGACCAGTAAGGAGGCTCTTAAAAAGAGTCCAGGCAACAAAGAGAGGGGAAAGGCTACAAAAGATCATCCTGCCTTTTGTGAGCTAACAATGTCGGCCTCTGTGAGAGAGCACAGATTCCTGCCACTGTGTGTCTGCTGGTTCCGATTGTATATAATTTGTGGTTTTCAGATAATTAAAGCGTTATCTTGATGGATTTGACTACTTCCCCTTGGAGAGGGAGGCGTGTGACTTGATGTCAGCATTCCTGTCACCACAGTTTTGCCAGTACCTGATGTGTGTTCCCCAGACCAAAAATTGAAACAGCTTCGGCCGGGGGCGGGGGCGGCGGGGTGTCTGAGGCTTAAACTGGGTCTTTTGGATCTTGACTTCCAGGGAGATGAGATGTTCTCATTAGGGCATGAAATAAGTTGGGGGCCTTACAGGAGCTACAGAGGAGTCGAGGGAGAAGAGACCAAGATGTGGCCTAGAAAACTGATGCCAGCTTGTTGGCTGAGGGCCAGAGGTCTGTCCTTGGACACTTAACTGTTCCATTAGTTAGGAGCATGTATAAGAATACCACCTAAAGTGTCTTTTCAAAAAGCAGGGGTTATTTTTGACAAGGGTTTTGAATTGGATAGTTGCTGGCATCAGTTCAGCTGCTAAATACTGCTCTCAAGAATCAGGCTTTTTATTCTTTCTCTCTCCTCTTCCTTGGTTGGCTTTTGTTTTCATGACCACAAATCATCTGCCCTAGCTCCTTCATTCAAGGCAGGAAGGAGAGGAAAGGGCAGAAAAGGGACAGTGCCAACTAGATCTGTCTCTTTTTATCAAGAAAGCAAAAACTTTCTCAGAACCTGTCCTCATCCCCAACCCAGCAGCCTTCCTCTTGGCCAGAATCGTGTCACATGACTACCTCTAGCTGAAAGAGAGAATGGAAAGTGAGTGTTTATATTTGCAACCTTTCTTGTAAATCCAGTTGAAGGAGAAAGGGTTAGGGCATTACTGTCTAATGGAACTATAAGCAAGCCAGGTATATAATTTTAACTGTTCTAGTAGCCACATTTAAAAAGAGATTAAAAAAAAAAAGACCTAGGTGAAATAAATGTTTTAAAATGTTTTATTTTAGATAATATATCTAAAACCATTTCAGCATGTGAGCAATATAAAAACCATTAATGAGCTACTCTTTTTTTTTTTTTTGATAGGAAGTCTTCAAAATCTGATATATATATTTGACATGAACAGCACACCTCGATTTGGACCAGCCACATGGCAAGTGCTCAGTAACCAAGTGTGCTGCAGCTGCTGTATTAGACAGCACAGGCATAGACAGTGTGCTGCATACTATTTCATTCCTCCTAGTATTTTCTATAATTGTTTTCCTTTTTATTCTCCTAGTTGAATGCCACCTCATCTCCGCCTGCCGAAGAGAAGAAGTGGGGGATTTGGGGTTGTGCTAGAGTAATACAAGGGGAAGGAGGTAGAATTCAAAATCAAGAACCCTGGGATGGCATCGTGGATGGAGGAGATGAAAGGGGTAGCCAGAGGAAGACGGAATGCTGTGGCGATAAAGAGTAAAATTCTTGTCAAAATCAAAATACAACGATTTTTTTCCCGATGACAGAAGTAAAAGCTTTATAGACTATGAGGAAAACGAAAGTGCCAAAATAAAAGGTACTATAATGCTAAAGATATCCTGGTTAATGTCTTATTTTATTAATTTTATTCTTATGTCTATACATATTTATACATATAATATATATATATTTTTGAAATGAAGACCTGTGTAACTTTTTTTATTGACTTAAAATACATATCACATAAAATTTACCATCTTCACCATGTTTAAGTGTAGAGTTCAGTGGCATTGAGTAACATTTTACAACCTTCTTTTCACTTTCAAATATATTATGAACCTTTTTCTATGTCATAAATATTTTAAATAAGATATTTAATAATTGTGACTGTATAATATCCTATCGTTTAGGTGTACTATAACTTAATTCAACCAGCCCTCTCTTGGTGGACGTTTAGGTTTTAATCAAGACTTGCCTGTTATAGGCAATGGTTCTACTGACATCCATACATAAATCTTAGTGCTTATTTCTGATTTGCTGGCAGACAGTTATGAATATTTTAAGGCAATGAATGCATGTCCTCATCTTCTCAAGACTTGGTACTCATTGGGACTACTGACAGCATTGAAGGAGAGTGCTTGTTTTATGAGGAAGAACTTTATAACAGGGCTGCCAAAGAAATAATGGGAGGCAGCGAGCTCTCTGGCATGAGGACTTGTTGGAGTGTACGCTGAAGTCATGGTCTTGACTCCTTTCTCTTCATACCCATTTTGATGGCTTCTAAAAGGAATGAGTCCCTTTCTCTTGCTCTCTAGTTGGACATCACAGAGCTAGATTTTTTGGTGGAGGAAATATACTAGAAAGAAATACTGCACTGGGGCCAGTGCTGGGGTAAATGACCGTTAAGGTTTCTTCCATCTTAATGATCTATGTACGATGCTTATATTTTTGTCTTTTCCATTGTTCCTTCTTCCTTCCTGACACTCCAAGATTCCTTCTTTTATCATTTCCTTTCTACCTGAAGAACTTCCTTTAGCCAGGCTGTAAGGGTAGGTCTGCTTGCGTCAAATTCTTTTTGCTTTCCTTTGTCTGAAAATGCCTTTATTTCCCCCTTTATTCACAAAGGATAATTTTACCAGACAGAGAATTCACAGTTGACAGTTCTTTGAGCACTTAAAAAATGTCATGCCACTTCCAGCCGGCCTCCGTGGATTTAGATGAGAAATCTGTCATTCACATTGGTGTTCCTCTATAAGTAATGCATTATTCCTCCTTGGCTGCTTTCAGAATTTTTTATTTGTCTTTAGTTTTTAGAAGTTTAATTATCCTGTGTCTCAGTGTGAATTTCTTTAGATTTATTCTCTTTGGGGTTTGCTCAGCTTGAATCTGTAGGTTTGTGTTTCTGAATTCTGGAAAGTTTTCAGCTATTATTTTTTTTAACACTCTTTTCGCCCCCCTCCTCCTTTTCTCCTCCTGGGACTCCAGTGATGAATGCTGGCTTTTCATTCTTGTTCCACCAGCCCCTGAGGCTCTGTCAGTTAGTTTTCTCCCTGTTGTTCAGTTATGTAAAATCTATTGGTCTGTCCTCAAGTTCATTGATTCTATCCTTTCATCTCCTTTTTAATACTGAGACCATCCAGTGAGATTTTTATTTTTGTTATTGCATTTTTCAGTTTTGCCATTCTCACTGGTTTTTAAAAATTATTTCTTGCAGAGATTTTCTATCTATTCACTTGTTTCAAGAGAATTTGTAATTGGCTGTTGAAGCATTTTTATGACAACTGCTTCAACATCCTTGTCAGACAATTTCAACATCAAATTCATCTTGATTGGCATTGGTGTGTATTGATTGCCTTTTCTCATTCTAGTAGTGATTTTCTTGGTCCTTGGTATAATGTTCCCTGGACTTTTCGTCTACTATGTTAGGATAATTGGGATCCTATTTAAATGTTTTATTTTAGCAGGCATTCACTGTGCTCAGGTTTAGTATATAGGTAGTGGCCTACTTTGGTAGACTGTGGCTTCAGTGACAATTTAATTTTCAGAGACTTTGCAATGTCATTTGGATCTGTTTGGTTTATCTGGGGCTGCTGGGCTTCCATAGGTCTCTGCTAATGGGGAGGGAGGAAAGGGGTAGAAGTTTTCCTAGACTGGGGCCATTGGGTGTCTCTTAGTTGGAGAGGAGAATCTCATACCCATGGGGACAAAGAGGATTCTTAGGCCAGGCACTTGCTGTGACAGAATCCCTCTCGGCAATGTTATGTGGTTACCTCTCTGGGTGAGGGAATGGAGTTACTGGCTTCCTGGGCCAGGCTACCTGTGGTGTCGCAGTCCTTCCTGCCAGTACCACCCACCACCCCACTGTTCCTTAGTGGAGAATGGAAGTCTCAGGCCCAGTGGAGAAACAGAGCATGTCCCCTGCCTGTACTTTTTTCCTCTGCAGGGCTCCCATTCTATCCCCCTCGTCAGTACTGCCCAGTTCACCCAGTATTGGAGAGATTCTTGTTAGCTCTGGGAGAGGAATGACCCTTCCTGGGCCACCTTCTGTTGCTTGGTTGGGGGTCAGAAGTGCTGGGCCTAGGTCACCTTCCATTTGGTGGGGGGATGTCAAACAAGAACTCTTCAGTTCCTCTTTGTAAGTACCCTGGCCTCCTCCCCCCTTTCCTTCTTCCCTTGCCCTTGTGCAGTAATTGCGTATTGAATGACCCTCACAGTTGACTTGCTGTTGTGCCTAGCACTTCACCTGTCTCTGAAGTACTCTGAAATTGTACCTTTATAATGACTTGGGAAGCCAGTCCCCACTAGCTTTTTTTCAACACATGGATGATGGTTGTGTCATGTTCACTCAGAAGCCTGTATTTGATGGCTAGGCAGGTCCCACTTAGTAGATACTAAGAAAGCAGGGGGAAAAAATTTAAAAAACAGCTCTTCCTCATTGTTCCACAGATTCACAAAAGTGTGAGGCTGCTCTCTGAGTAGAATTTCCTTTTCCTCCCTAGATTGAATATTTCATAAGGGCCAAGAGGTTTAACATACTCTAAATTCTTATGGAAATGAATATGAATATCACAGATCTTGGCAATTTCCTAACATCGCTTTTGTCATATTTTTCTTTCAAATAAAAGGTCTGGCTGTCCATTATCAACACAGAGCCTCCTTTCTTTAAAATAGGTACTCATAAAGTAAGCTTTTGTTTTCGATTTTGTTAGAGAAAAAGCTGTGACAAAATAGGCATCCTCTGCCCAGCACATCCTTCCTTGTCTCTGTGAATCCTACCCTTCGAGCCCTGCTCGCTGTTTACTGCTCCTGTGAAGCCTTCTAACTGCTCCTGCCCAGTGTTCTCACACTCCTCTGAAGCTCTTACTGTAATGTAATAGCTAAGCCATGCAGTTACTTATGTTTTGCTCTCTCTCCTGTAAGGCTATTTAACTCTTGCTTAGTGTTCTATTTAATCCCATTTAGAATAAAGTCCAAAATCTTTTCATGCTCCATAAAGGGCTACATGATCCTGCTACCCTACAGCCTCCTCCTCCCTCCCTTCCTTCCTCTGCCTCAGCCACACTGCCCTTCCTGATTCCTGAGATGTCAAACACACACTGTGCTGAATCCTCAGTGCCTAGAACCATGCCTGGTACAAGAGACACTCAATGAATAGCTATTACATTAATTAACTAATGGACTCAAATATCTCATCATCAAAAATGTAGTCTGTCTTTATTTTAAAACTTTGGAAGTATAAAAATGTAGAAAAAAACCTTATATAATTCCACATTTAGATGCAAAACATGATTTACTCTTTTAAAACAAATACTTCTTCCCAGAGCTTTTACTGCTTCTGGTATTTTGGTTGGTTTGTTTTAGATAGTCATGGTCACAATATATCTGGTGTAGAATTTGATCTTTTCATGTGTGTATGTGTTGTTTTTTCTAACTGTCATGTGTGTTTATTTGTACTGCTTGTTATCCCAAATAGGATTTGAGACCCTCTGAAATATATAAGTACAATATTTCCTTCTATTGTGCACAGCATGCAAGCTGATGCCTTACTCCTACTAAATGCTTATGGAGTGAATGAGCAAGTCTGGAAAGCTTGCTTTCCAGTGGAGGTGGATGAGTGATTGTAGCTGATTCTAGGATGCAGCCAGCTCCTCCCAGCTGTGCCCAGAGCACAGTGCCTTTGAAGCTGAGTTCTATTTCTGCTCATTTGTTTGTACCCATCTATTTTTTCTCTCCTTTCTGGAGGAGAACATGTTTGCAGGCCTGGTCACAAGGAGTGGCTTTCCTCTAGACCAGATTAGACTCATTCCATCCTGCCACTGTGTATTACGGAAGGCTCTGTTTGCATGCAAAGAATGTAGAGCCCCAGCCCAGCAACTGGGACACATCTGCATCTCCTTCCCTTCCAACCTCTAGAGGCATATACTCCCGAAAGGCCAGAACCCTCCACCCCACCAAGCTCCAGGATTCTTTGTCTGGGAGGTTGCCAAGAGGATGATATTTACATAGGTTTCTCAGAAGCCAGAGCCCTAAAATAGTGATTATAGTTACTGGCATGAATGATTACACCACACTCCCTCCTGCCACAAGGTCATTACACAAGTTGTAGTTGTTCTACACGCACGCACGCGCGCGCGCGCGCGCGCACACACACACACACACACACACACACACACACACACACCTGCTTCGACCTACTCCCCCATCGGATCTCAGCTCTGATACTAATTCCTTAGGAAAGCCTTCCCCTCTCCCTGGGTTTCATCATATGACCTACTAAATGATCTTGTAACAAAGCACTGTATGTCCTTCCTTTCTTGCAGTCATCATAATGTAGGGAGGGGGCAAAGAATTAAACGTTAAATCAAGTTATATTCAGAGACCGCAATGTGCTGATCAACCCTATGGTCTGACCATGAAGAAACCAACAGAATGAAGAAAGATTTCTGCTGAGATTACTAACAAACCATTTACCCATGCGGAGAAGGGACAACAGGAAAACAAGAGTCCTTAAGTCTCGCCCTATTCAAAATAAACACAATGATTCATTCCCTATAGCTAAAACCATGGGAAACCTATGGATCAAAGACTAGCATGCCTTTGTCGCTACATACCCTATCTTTCACAGTGTATGCCCATAGCATCAAAGGATTTGAATCTCCACTCAGGGAGATTTGCACTGTCCTGCATCAATCATAGTTTATAGTGAAGCATTTTTGTGTGCCTTTGTCCCCCCCATTAGACTATAAGCTCAGTGAGAGTAGGAACCGTGTCTCCTTTTGTTCATTGTGTCTCCAGTGCTTAGCACAGTGCCCAGAACATAACATAACTGAACTCAATAAATAGATTTTGAATGAATGAATGATGAACGAATAATGAACATTTAGTTTGAAGGAGTAAAGAGTACTGGTTAAGAGAGGGAGCTTTGGAGTCAGACATCTAGAGTTGAACCCAGCTACGTGACCTTGGATTGTAATATAATCTCTCTGTGTGACCATTTCCCTGTCTGTAAGATAAAACTGATAATGCCACCTATCTCATAGGATTGTTGTGAACATCAAAAGAGCGACTCTGTTTAAAGGCTTCAAGTGAAGCCAGACTCATAGGAAAACCTCAATATGTGTTAGCTATTATCATAACTACTATTTACTACTCTTTTGGCCAATGGAAGTAGTGCTGTCATGAATATTTTTTTTACATATATCTCGGTACACTTTGAATGAGTATTTCAATAGGTAAGATTCCTAGAAGTTGAATTGTTACATTAGAAAGGTAATTTGTTTGGAATTAATATTTGTGTACAGAGTAAGGGAGAGATCTAATTTGCAACTGTCCAAATGGAGAGTTGCAGGAGGCCGATGCTCCTCTTAGTTTCTGGGTCAGCAGAAATTAGACATTCAGTCTGGAGTCAGTGAGGGTAAGCATTTAGCTCAGGTGAAGGATACCTTGATGGAAAGTTTTCACTCCTCCCTATGTCCCTCCTTATCCTCCTGGGGCTCACCTGGGGTTGCAGAGTTTAGGATTAGAGAAAGCTGTATCCCCTCTGCTTAAGTTTCTATTCCCAATACCGTGGGAAGTCATGTCATTAAAAGGATAGTTCCCAGCCTTGCCCTACACAACTTAACTATTCTATAATTGCCGATCTAGACTTGATGTCTAGGTATCTTAGTGTTGAAATTTTTGTTATCAGATTAGCCATGTCTTAGAACTAAGACTTTTTAATTTAACATAAAGGCTTTCCATGCAATGGAGATTTCCAGCCTAGGGTCCCCAGCAGTAGGCTAGGTGATGGCCTCTCACACTGGCCAGTTGTTCCCGCATCATTTACAAGTTTCTTATAAATATGAGGATCTGCTTCTGGATTCTTCTGTTCCTCTAATTCTGTTGCTGTTCCTTCATTCCACCCTCATTGTTCTTGCTTCTTCAAAAAATTCTTGCCTATAGTGTCTCCAAGAAAACTTGAGAATCAAGCTGTCCAAACTGGGCCCTTATCCTCTGTAAAAGTATCTGTGTCCATGCATTAACATACATACTCACACATGTACACATTCATAAACACATGTGCTTCTATTAGAATTTTCATTGGAATTATATAGAACCTATGAAATAATTTGGAGGGAATTGATTTTTTTCCCAATACTGTCTTTTAACCCTGGAACATGGAATATTGTTCCTTTCATTCAAGTATGTTCTTCAGTAAAATTTTATAGTTCCTGTATATAGGTCTCATAAATTTTGTATTCCTTGTTGCCATCGTCAATAGGGCTTTATTTATTATATTTTTTCAGTTGGTTATTACTAGATATAGGAACAACATCCTATACTTTTGCTACTTACAGTAAGAGGTGAACTGAGGACTTTCCAGACAGATGGTTATACTGATTTTAGTTGCCATGTTACAGGGAGAGTGCTAAATCAGACACTGTCAATAACTCCGGGCAGGGATTAGAATAACCTAGGCGTTGTTTTCAGAGCGTGGAGTACACAATTGGCCAATAACATCTTTATTTCACTTGGTTACTATACAGAATTGAATACAGATTTAGCTTTTACTGCATAAATATTATTCCTGAGAAATTCCAGTTAGCTTACAGAATAATTTAAAATAGCCTAGGGAAGGTGACATTGAAGTATCTTTTTAGATGATCCACTTTTATCTGTTTTTGAAGGTTTGGTTTTTCTTGGAGCGCCTTCCTTACAGCATGTATTACCAGTTTTGCACTGATGATAAGGTTCACCTAGAGGTTTGTAGTTACTCAAACTATCTTTTAACCTTCAGTCTTCAATCTTTATTAACAAGATAAGATCCTGTACTACTTACTTACATATTTGTTTGTTTGCCTATCAATTTATAATATAACCATATATATAACTGACATATCATACAATTCATCCAGTTAAAGTGTACAATTCAGTCGAGCCTGATTAGTACTTGGATGGGAGACCACCTAGGAATACCAGGTGCTGTAGGCGTAAAAAAAAAAAAGTGTACAATTCAATTTTTTTTTAAGTACATTCACAGAGTTGAGCAACTATCACCACAATCAATCTTAGAACATTTGCATCATGCTAAAAAAAAAAATCCTGTACACATTAGCAGTCACTCCCATTTCCCTCCAACCCTCCTCAGCCCTAGGCAACCACTAATCTCCTTTCTGTCTTTGTAGATTTGTCTATTCTGCACTTTTCATGTAAAAGGAATCATGCAATCTGTGGTCTTTTGTGTCCAGCTTCTTCCACTTAGTATAATGTTTTCAAGGTTCATCCATGTTTTAGCATCTATCAGTACTTCATTCTTTTTTATTGCCAAAAACATTCCATTATGTGGATATACCACATTTTATTTAATGATTCATGAGTTCATGGACATCTGGGTTATTTCTATTTTTTGGCTATGATGAATAATGCTACTGTGAATACTCATGTACAAGTTTTTATGTGAACATAGGTTCTCATTTCTCTTGGGCGTATACTTAGTGGTATTGCTGGATCATATATATGATAACTCGAGGTTCAACCTTTTGAGGAATGTTTTCCAAAGCAACTGCACCATTTCACATCCCACCGTCATGGTATGAGGGCTCCAATTTCTCCACCCTGGCCAACACTTGGTGTCCTTTTTTAATTATAGCCATCCTATAATGTTGGGTGCAAAATGGTATCTCACTGCGATTTTGATTTGCATTTCCTTGATGTTTAAACCTGTTCTGCTTCTTGAATCTATTTAAATGCCCTCTCTTGCCTCTCCTCAGGGCTACCCTGCTATATTGATGATGTGATTTTATACTTACTTTTTTCCCCTGCAAATTCCAGAAACCCACACAACTCCACAATGTGCTATTTGACCATTGATATTGTGGCAGAAGGGGCAGGGTTGAACAGAACCTCAAGGTGTACAAAGATTGCTAAACCTGGGTAAAAGGGCCTATAGTATTCAGGTATCTAGAGAATAACCTATAAGGGGAAAAAAGAGAAAACAAGCAATGAGTTAAAAAAAAAAAAGTGAGAGAGAAGTAGGAGAAAAAGTCAATCCTTTTGGTCAGTGTGGGGGCCTTTAAAACCTGAGTTTGAGGAGAATTGGAGAAAGACTTCGCTATGGCAAGTAATAAAATAAAATAACTACCTTTAATTCCATGCTTGCTATGTGAAAGACATAAGGTTAAGTGTGTCACGTGAATGTGACATTTACTCCTCAGAGCTCCTTCCTCCATTTTACAGGTGAGGAAAATGAGGCTCAGAGAGATTATATAACCTGTGCAAAGTCTATAGGTGGCCTTTTAAATCAAGCCTTTCTAGATGTGAACCACTCAGAACTCTGGTTGTTTCTGCAAAATAATGGCCTATAGAAGGATTATTCTAATTTGTGTAGAAACAGAATTTGGGTGGAGCTAAGAAAGAAATAAGATTTTTTAGTAAAGTGCCAAGAGAAAAACCTCAGATTAGGCAAGGCTGGACTCAGATAACTATATCAAAGAATTAAGACCAAAGAGTCTCTTTAAAAACACACACACACACACACACAAAGGCTAGGTTTTATAAGCCTGAAAGACTTCAATGGTCTTTATAATTGTATAGGAAAATCAGTTACCTACTTAGGCATGTAAGTATGTACAAAACTGTGGGTGAGCAGCACTCGTGCTGTGCCCTTTGTCACCTGAAAAGCTTTCCTATCTGCAGTTGAGTAGGGTTATTGCTTTCAAGACTGGTGATGTTACGTTTTCCTGGGAGGAACCAGTATTCTGGAAGGATTAATAAGAAAAACTATGTGGCCAGCGTTAAAGCTCTGAGACAGAAGTTAGTCAGTCAGATGATGGAATATTGACAGTGAAGGTTTGTCAAGCCTCATTTTTCTACCAGCTCATGATATTATAAGGTGTGGCAACAACAAAAACTATGACTTGTAGCACAAAAAGGCCATCACACGCCCCCACCCCCATTTTTCAGAAAAGATGGCTTAGCAGTCTGAGGCCTTGACAGTTTTCAGAGCAGAGGGCACATTGCTGGTCCTAACAGCTCCTCTCTGAGACACACCTTTATGACTTGGACCTCTGGAGTTAGGGCCTGGCTGGGAGAATGAGCAGATTTCTGAACTGGACAGCTTGGGGATAATAGAGACCAAAAAGCTGTCGTGCATCACTCTTGACTCATCGCCTGTTAATTGGAGCTGCTTGGGATTCTGGCCAGGGGTGGAAGACTCGCCCTGCACCTCCTTTTCAGGCTTTGAGACCCATCAGCCTTTGTTTCTTCTGTTGGGCTGTGTCTCAGGAGGGTCCCAAAGCATTCCAATATGGAGCAATCATAGAGTCATAGATCATCCAAATGACTGGGCGCTTAGCGACCATGCAGTCGTCAACAAGTCTCTCGTTAAACTCTCGAAGGTGCGTGTCTTGGCTTTAGGAATGTACAGAGCCAGTAAGACAGAGTCATGAGATAAGTGTAGCTGTAGGAAGACATCTTACTTGCACCCTGCCTTTTATCTGAGAAGCTCTAGGCTTTTTTTTTTTTCTCTAAAACATCTAATGTTATATCTTCATGTGACAGAGTAGAGGATGGGAAGGAGTACAGAGAGACCATGCAGATTTAGATTTTGAGTGAATCTTCCACTCTATCTTCACCTGAGTAAGGGAAGATGTGTCAGGGGTCCCCATGGCCACCCCCAAGTTCAGTCATTTGCTGGACGCGACGCAGGACAGGGTAAATTCCCCTGAGGAAAGGGGAGACCAAGCCCTGCACTGAGAGAAGAAGAGGATTATTTGGCAGATAATGTAGAAAGAATTCAACACACACGCCAAAGTCAGAGTCTAAAGGCAAGTTTATTGGAGGAGGGGTAAAACTAGGGCCTACAGAGGGACAGAGACAATAAAGACGAGGACAGTGAGAGAGACAGAGTAAAGGCACTGAGAGTAAAGGCACTGAGAGGGACCCCTGGAGTTCTGGGAATTTATTTATATATCATTCTTTATTTCCTGTGAGTTACAGTTTAAAGACTTCGTTTACCCATTTCCTTTGTAGGAACATACAGTAAGGAAGGGGAAGGGGAAGAGTATGTAGTGTGAAAAGGCCTGCGGGCAGTTCTCAGCCTTTAATCCAAAGGTTCCTTCTGGTTTTAGCCATAGAGAATGAATGATTTTATTTTCTGCAGGGTGCCACTTAAAGACTGTTTTTCCGGTTTCCCCTTTACAGGTACAGAGGATGGGTTGTTGGCAATCCCAGCAGCAATCTTGCTTTGTTCTGCAGGTGTCCTTGTGGTCTGGCTGCAGACCCGATCAGCATATTGCCGTCTCTGAATGTAATTTAATTTAACGTTTTAGTTCACTTGCCTTCTCCCTGCATTAGAAGGACTCACAGGACTCTGCGTGTAGTTGTACTCATGGCTAAGATCTATGACAGGGAAAAAATACGAAGCAGAACCCACGAAGGTGTTAACCTAAAATTAAAGGCCAAAGTAAGAGGCAACAAGTGTTTATTTGCGATCCAAAAGGATAGCTATTCTGGAAGCACTGATGCAGGCTGAAACCCAAGTAATGTTTTGATTAGTAGGTGAAGACAAGTGGTTTTTATGAGAAAAGGAAGGGGAATAATTACATGAATAGAAGGAAAGAATTTCTATGAGTGCGAATAAGCTAAGAAAGGAATCTCTATAGGTACAGATAGGCTAACACAGTGATGCTAATTCTAAAGAATGTCTCTTATTTTTCAGTTTGGTAGTCAAAAAATTGTTTGAAATACAATGTTGTTGTTGGCCCAGTCCCAAAGTTATTTTGGCAGTTTTTGGCAGTGCCTCTGGAGTGACAGCTCCAACTAAAATGGCTCCATTTCTATTATTTTTTACAAAGAAAAAAGGTCCAGGGGACGAAGTCCAGAGGAAACCAGGAGCAAGTTTCCAGGAGTCCTCTTCCAATAGAGTCACACAGGATATGTTTAATTGCTCCAGCAACAAATTGTGACAACACATGTCAAATTCTGTCAACCAGGAAACTCATTAGACACTTAAGTACCTCAGGTTTTTATTAGGGGTTGGTCGCATAGACACCTTGTGCCTAGAGCTACCAAAATTCCAGACTTCGGAAGGAAACAGGTATTCAGCATAAACCAAATTGTTTTCACCGTCTAAGCACAGTGGGCCACCTTTATCATTCAGGGAAAGTTTCCTATCAGAGCAGGGAACCCTTTGAGTGTCAAGTTCCAGAATTCAGCCCAGGGCCCACCTTGCAAAGCAAGTCTTTCTAAAGATAAAGCAGTCTCAGGCTTGCTGTGTTAACTCTTTTCTGCCCAGAAAGGAAATCATGTGTCAGCATTCTGTTAGAACTTTCGTGTTGCTACAAATGAGGTAAATGTGATTATTTATCATCATAATTCCTAGACTCACAAGTTCTAAGATACCTCCAACCCAGTAGATCCCAAACTGAACTCGTTATCACCCCCCCCCACCTGACCCCCGCTGCTGGAATTCCACCTCTATTCCCGGCATACGTCCTATTAGTGAAGAGCTCCCCCATCTGTCCTATCACCAAAGTTATTCTGAACTTCAACCTCTGTTCTACCCTCCACAACTAACGAGTTGCCAAGTCCTCTATTCTTTCCTGCTCAGGATCTCGCAAACATTTTTATCCCCGCTGCCACTTCCTTTGCTCAACTTTCATCATCTCCTAGGACAGTCGGTTTTTACTAGGTTGTTCTCTATAACCAAGCTTTTTCCCCCCACTCTCCCTATACACTACTGCCAGAGTTCTTTCCAGGTTTTCTTTTCTGAACAATTTTTTCCCCACTTTTTGTTTTGAAGCAGTTTACGACTCACTAAACAATTTTTTCTTTGAAAAAGTAACACAGGCACATAGTAAAAATTCAAATAGTACCAAAAAGTAAGCAAAGAAAAATAAAGTTCTCTCACTTCGTATTTTCAGTGCCCTTCCCCAGAGATACAACTGTTTGTTGTATAGCCTTCCAGAATGTTCTCCGCCTGTACAAACACACATGTGTAGGGATATCCAGAAAACACAGGCTTTCAACACCTCCGACACAAATGGGAATCCGCCATACACATGGGCCCACACTTAACTCTTTTCCATTAATATGGTATTTCAGGGAGCTTCCCTTGTCTGGGCATGCTGAGCTGTTCCATATTGTTTTTAAAGCACTAGAATATTCTATTATCTGAGTGCAATTTATTCAACCAGTTCTCTCTTGATGGAAAAGTTATTTCTAGAATATTGCTATTCTGAAGAGTTATCTTTGAAGACACAGATCTGATGGTGCCCTCCCTGGCTCAGGCATCTTAAACGACTTCCAACGTGTGCAGCTGTGCCTCCAGCTGGGAATCAGGATGGAAACAGGTCTGCCTGGGGTTCCCTGTAGAAAAATGATCATTGAACTTGTGAGTGATTAACATTTTTTTATGTTAAAACAACATAATTCTATTATGATATAAAATAGAAAATTCTCATGAATTTTTCAGATAGTGATAGAAGATTTCAAAAGCAATTCATGAAGGTTTCTTCAAGCCACACTCCCAGATTCCCCTAAAGATTCATGTTCCCTCCTTGCCAAAGGACATTAGTGGAAAGATCTGAGGACCCAAGTCCACAGGACGTAGTCAGAACTTCCTGGCATAGGTTTGAGACTTCTCATAGTTTTTAACTCTGTAGCAATCTACCTGTCCAACCTTACCTGCTATTTCTACCCTCATGTACTCTGTGTTTTATACATATGGAATGACTTCCTATTCCCCATTGCCTTTGCCCAGAAGGTTTCTCTCCTTCTCATCTGGCATACTGTTCATCCCTGTGAAACAGTACACCCTAGAGCTAAAAAACATAGACTCTAGAGTCAGACCACTTGCGTTTAAATCCTGATTGTGCCACATTTCTAGCCGTATGATCTTGGGCAAGTTACTAACCTCTCTGAGCTTCACTGACCTTATTTTTAAAGGTATCTGGTAAGATTACTGTGAGATTTAAGTGGGTTAATATATGTAAAATGCTTAGAACAGTACTTGGTACATGCTATGCACTACATAAAGGTATTGTTATTAATGTTATTATTGTTTATTATTCAAGTTCCAGTTTCCAAATTCTCCCAGGTCCCTTCTTCCTAGGTACTTAGCACATTATTCTCTACTTCCTTTCTCTGCCTTTTCTGCAGTACTCTCATGGAGAGAGGGGACCCTGCCTTATTTGTCTTTATATCTCCTGTGTTTAACCCATAGTAGATAATCTGGTGATGCTGAATAGATGTTCACTGAACAAAGTGGTAATTATATAATATATGAGGCTTGAATTCTTATATCTGTCCTTATTTCTTTGTCCTGTCTATTTGTTTGTATGGTCCATTTGTTTAACCCTTTTCTCAACATGTTTGTAAAAAATTTCACTGCAGAAACCATTTATAGTAAACCAGGGATTGGCCTCTCCTCTCCTAGAGCCGACCAGCCTGGGGCTTGGGAATGCCACCATGATGGTGCCAGTTAATTGCCAGCTGTGGTCTCAGACTTGTACTTCTCTCCTAAAACCCTTATCAAAGAATAACCGTGCCACCTCATTACCCTCAGGAAGGATTTATTGAGTTTTTGCTACATGCACTGACCCTGGCCATGGAACAAACAGGGTTCTTGGTTTCAAGGAATCAACTGGGAACTCAGAACAGAGGGCATCGAGAGTGAAGAGAGTGGGGGGCCCTCTGCTGGCTGCACAGGGAGCTTGGAAAATGAGACCTGTTCCTCGGGTCCAGACCTCCCAATGTAGAGGTAGACAGTGGGGAGACTAAAATCTAGGGAGTGGTAATTAAACCTATTTTTAAGTTCAAACAGCTAGTTGGAACCAGACTGGAAGCAGTATTTTTCCACTGCATCCCACTGCCTTTGAAGCTCAAGTGTCTCAATCAGGAACACAAACAGACGAGTACAACTTGGGAAGAATTTATTTCATGTAGCAAGCAGCCTTGGAGTTCTTAAACTTCTTCAGGACAGTCATACGTTAGGTATCTTCCTTACTTCCATTTTCCTATCTATGAAATCAGATTGTGTGTATATACATATACACACATGCACACACATACATGATCTGATATATATATATCTTATTATTGCTTCCATCTTTGACCAGTCTCAGTGAAGATAGATGTGGCCTAAAATGTACTGCAGTCAAATCAGGACACTTTAGAAGCCAGAGGGCTATCACTGCTTTGCCAACATGACAATTGCTGGTGGTAAGAAAGTGACAGCAAGAGTAGTGTCTTCAGAATGTGAGTGAGTTTGCGGTACTGTGGTTCCTGGTGTTCATGTAAATACTAAGCAAACAGGAATGTAAAGTGCGTACTGCAGATTAGACTGAAGTAGGCCACCCACTCTCGCTTGAGGCTCCTCACCAGTCACCCAGCCTGCTCATCCAGGGCCAAAGCACACTCTCCGAGGCACCGGGTGCTTAGTGCCAAGGAACTAACATCAACTCCCCAAAAACAGTGCTGCTCACCTCTCTCACCAATCCCTCTCTACTTTCTGAGTGAAGTCCACACCCATACCACGCACCCCTCTGGTGTTCTGTCACCCAGAACAGGCTGGCACTTTAGCCTGCCTTTTTCAACTTCTCTTCTGATCGCCCTCTGTCCTCACTCCTGCTTTGCCAAGAACATGGCCGATGCTTTCCTTATCCTGGCATGTTTGCTTACACCTTTCTTGCCCTCGGCCTCTGCCTGTTGAAATTCTGACTTATCCAAGGCCTGTGAACCAGTCAGGTTTGGGTTCAGCTGCATAAGAGAAAAGTTCTGCTACACTGGCTGCATCAAACAGGGATTAATTTATCTTAGGCAACAAGAAGTTCAGGAGCAGGCAGTCTAGGGCGGGTACAGTAGCTTTGTCCTGGATTCCTTCCAGGACCCAGGCTCCTTCCATCTTCCCTGCTCTACCTGCCTTCAGTACAGCTGCTGTCGTCTAAGCTTTACCCGAGGTCCAGGCAGGAAGAAAGAGGTAGCAATGGTAGAAGTTGTTCTAGAAGAAACCTGCTCGTGTCTCATTGTCCGGAATGCAGTCACTTAGCCATCCCCGCTGTTGGAGAGTCAGGGAATATTTTTTGCTTTCTAGCCTCTGCGGGCTAGAAGAGAACTGGGACGGGTGGCAGATGATTTAACTTGTTGTAAATATTACCTCCTCCCTGAAGCCTTCTTCCACCAGCATCTTCAACTTCCTTTTCTTTACTCTAACATGTGTAACCCATTTTTAGAGCGGTCGCATTTCGCCCTGTGTCATATCCTTGCCTTACCTTTTCTCTAGGGCTATGAACTTCTTAAGGATGGCCAATGCATCCCTCACAGCTTATTTTAGATCAGTTCGTGGTTTCTGCCTCTTCCTCATGTATCTGTCCTCCTTCTCTTTCCGTTTCCTAACATGCACGTAATAGACATTCCATAAGTAGGTGTTGATTTACACTGATTCAGAGTAAAAGAGATCAGAGAAGTGTGGGATTTAGGTGTTGCATTTGGCTGTTGGATTGAGAGGTCTGACTTGGAATCTTGGTCTTACTGTGTGGCTTTGTATGAGCCGCACGGCCTTCCTACACCTCAATTTCCTTACCTGCGTAATTAAGGGATTGAATGACATGGTTTCAGAGTTTTCTTCCAGCTTTACGAACTTGAGAACTCTTCTGAATGGCATTGATTAGCTCCCTTAGGACACTGCCAGGAGATAGAAGCCACTGAGGCCCAGTGAGAGTCAATAAAGCAGGGAGCTGAGCGGTCTAGCAGCTCTCAGTGCACAGCGACTGGGCCCAGGCCCAGCCCAGTGGGACAAGAAGGTAAAAGGCAGAAAGTGAAAAAAGACTAGGCCAGAGCAGCATCGATCAGGAAGCTGGGGTAAGAGGCTGTCCTATTATAAGCAGGCAAAAGTAATCTGAGGATGTCATGTCTGAGAAGTGGGACCCTGCCGATCCCCAAATCCTTAACCCCTTCTGGACCTCAACCCCTGATGAGAAGAGGAGGGCTCTCGTGAAGACCTCTTCCAGGTTTGGGGAAGGAAGAGCCCTACAGCTGGCACCATATGTCAACTGGAATAGGTCACCAGTGTGTCTGTCTAATATTCCTGTGTGGGATAGGAAAGCAAGACTTATGGGTTGAAGACCCAGCTCTGACCTTGTGTTTCTCTGCACAAGTGAACTGCCCTCTCTGGCCTTTAGATTCCTATATAAAAGAGAGACACTGGCATATATCCTTAAGTTTTAGATCTTTTGCACTGGAACAACAACAACAACAACAACAAAACAGATTAAAAGCTGGAATAGCCATCCTCTAGTCAAGAAATGCTTTATGATTTGTGGAGCCCCTGAAGCATCTCTGAAGACTCCAGTGGCCGTAAGAAAATCACTGGACTAGGTGACCTCTGAGCTCCCTCCCTGCTCACTGACACTCTGCCTCTTCTGGTTATGGTTACAGCTTTTTCCCTGCTTCACATTTTCTAACTACTGCAGTTCGATCCCAAGCATTGGCATCTTTTTTAAAGAATCATTGGGTTAAGAAGGTGCCATCATGACTTGTGATTTCAAGCTGACATGTTCCACCTCTGTATATTGCTTCTTTCTGATCATTCCTCATTCTCTTCATTGAAGTTTTATTTGCCCTTCCCCACCCTAATTGTCTCTGTCCTTACCACAGACAGCCTTTCATGAGATGTGATGACAAATTCAGCCATTCTTATCCCTCGTCTCCATGTTCACTTAGTCACAGGTAGGCAGTGAAGCTGATGCTCAAAGGAAATCTCACATGTGCATGAGGCTATTGATTCTACTCAGTGCCTCATCTCAGAGGTAGAAGTTGCTGACTTTAATATTTTATTTTTGTGGTCTCTTACGGGAAAAATCTTTTGAGGTTGGTTTCACAAGTGACCTGCTAGACCAGTTTCACTAGGGTTCTCCAAGCCAAAATTTGTAATAAGTTGAAACAGCTCCTGTTTCAACTTATTAATAATAGTAACAATGACAATGACAATGATACTCAATACCTATGAATGATATCATTCATAGAGTGCCTTTTAGGTGCCAGCCTGGGGCTAGATGCTCCACATACACAATCTTTAATCTTCATAACTTTAGAAAACAGATATTATTGTCTTCATTTTGCAGATGAGTAAATCTCCTGGAAATTAAATCCGTTGCTCAAAGTTATCCAGCTACTAAGAATCAGAGCCTAGATTCAAATCCATGTCTGTCTGATTCCAATTTTCATATTCTTTCCACCTCCCCATAAAGAGAGAGCATGACTTTTTTGGGTGTTAAGAGTTTGTGACAATTTTGATAAGTAAAACAAAAAAGGAAGAGAGCAGGGGAAAAAGCTATTGATAATGTTAAAAGCATTACAGCATTACTTAGAAATTAAGTAAGAACAAATTATAAAGTCAAATCTTATTTCTGAAGAGAAACCACAGCTGGACAGAGGTACAAACACGTCTGTGTAACTTTGTGTGAGTCTTCGCACTCTCAGACTTTTGTTCTTTATCTATAATATAATCAAACTCCTATAAGCAGGGTCATTAACTCACTTGGAAAACACAGTCATCTTCTCATCTTATGTTTTTAAACGAACATAGAGTTGAGGATGCATAATTATAATTAGATTGAATTATATGTTAGATCTACAAGTGCTTCACAGTTTGCAAAGTTCACTTATATCCATTATCCCATTTAATGCTCTGGACAGCTCCCGTGAGGCAAGTGTTTATCATAACCAGAACCTTTAGCTGACAACAGATCAATGAATTATTGATTGAACACCTACTATGTGCCAGATATTCTTGGATCCTTGTGGGTACAGTGATGAATTAAAAAAATGGGGATTTCACATGTGATTTTTATTTTGTTTTATTTTTATTATTTTCCCACAATTAATTTATCATGAAAAAAGATTATCCTTTCCCCCCACCCAAAAAAAGAGAAGACAAAAAAAAAAGTCAGAGCAGGCTCCTTTAAGGAAATCAAAGTCTAGTGAAAGATACAGATGTGCACAATGAACCAACATACATGGCAGATCATGGTAAGTTTTACCAAATAAGTATAAACAGACGAGGTGATTAATTTTGACTCTAGGAACAGGAGGCCTTTAAGTGCTCTGTGCATTAAGAATAATAATAATCCTTGTCCAGTCTGCCTCACGAAATGGTTATGAAAGTTCAACAAAACGGGTGAGTTTTCAAATCTTGTATATTTGTACACCCTGTAAAGGATTAGTATAATTTCTGCTCATGTTTTCCAGTAGAGTTGGAAGTGTTGGTCGTTTCATTCTCTGAAGCAGTAGTGCTGTGCCAGGGGTCATCTCAGGACTGTCCTTTCAACAGCTTTGGGAACCCTTGAACTCGCATTCAGTGTGACAGCCCCAGTAGCTGCCAAGTTCAGTTCTACTGATATATTGGTTCTTGCCCTCTTTGTCCCTTTTTCCCCCATGTTCTTGTATTGTGTGATCTTCTCTCTTCTTGTACGTCTCTTTAATCCTTCTGTCCTTGTTCCATCCTGTATTGGTGTCCCCAAGACCACGCCCAGGTGCGAGAGCTTGGCCTATCGGCGTACTCACAGCGATGATCTTTTACAATGAAAGGACTCAAGGCAAGATCAGCAAAGGGAACAGGACGTGGGGCAAAGAGCAAAGGACCCCAGGCTCAGGCTTTCAAGAGTGTTAACTGACTCTCCCAATAGAGTCACACAGGACACGCTTATTCCTCCAGCAACAAACCATGACAAAATGTGTGAAATATTAGCTGCCAGGGAAACTCACTCAAGCCTAGGGGTCCAAAGTTTTATATCGGGAGTCATCACGTAGGCACCCTCTTCACGCATGTGTGTTATGTGCCCAGGAGTCAGCTCCGACTCCTGGCGACCCTGTGAATGAGTAGTGTCTACAATATCCTGTTCTCAAAAGCTCTGCTCAGCCCCTGTAGGCTCCTGCTTATAGGTTTTCTTAGTCAACCCATCTCATGTTTGCGATCCCTCTTTTCCTGCTGACTTCTACTTTTTCCAGCATTAATTGCCTTTTCCAAAGAACCCTGCCTTCTCATGGTGGGCCTGAAGTAGGATCATTTTTGCCTCCAGCAATGTTTTGACCTCAATTTGTATCGCCCTCTGCCTAGCCCGTATCAAAATTCCCAACTCCCATAAGGAAAGCAGGTATCCAGCATAAAACACATTTTTGGTACAAACAGCTATCTTAGCACTGTCAGCCACTCATCATTTCAGGAATGGCGAGAACCCTGTCGAAATGCAAATGCCAGCCAAGGGCCAAACTTGCCAGCAGGTCTTTCTAAAAATGTCAGTCTTGGATCTGCTGTCTTCACTCTTTTCTGCACAGTCCACCCCCTCGGCCCTTGGCCAAGACGCACTTAGAGTGAAAGGAGCGCATGCAGCAGGGTGAGACCACCCTGCAGGAGTGACCTCAGTCATGCCCTTTTGGGGTTCTGGACTTAGCCAGTTAAAACAAAGGCCAGTAACCATAAAGTTCTGTCTTAGAAAGCCAGGTGGTTTTCACCTAATGTTTTAGTGTGAGCCTTTTTTACTGGCCCGAGGCGTCAGCTGAGGTACAGCACAGCTCTGGGCATTACGTTGTAGCTGACTGATGGCCTTCCTGGGTGAGAAGCGCAATCCAGAGAGCACACACAGGTACGGCTGGAAACAAAGAGTTGACAGTTACTGAGACACTCCAAGGAGGAGCAGGACAGACATTAGACAGGCAGTACCGGTAATAGGCCCCCCATCATAGGGTGGGGGCTCCCTCCACAGGCTTCCAGTTCCTTCCCTTTAATTCAGTTCAGTCCTTGCATTCGAAGGGACTGCCCGAGACTGTCGGTTACAAACAGCTGGCTTGTCTGTGACACCACGTTCATCCGCCTCCCAGTGTGGAAGCATCTGGTGGTGTTCTTTGTGGGAAGTGTAGGAGCTGGGCTACTGCCTGCTGTCCTGTAGTCACAACGGTCAGGTGTGATCAGAGGCTCCGCGGTGGGTTTGAGTTGAAAGCTTCCCAGCAGCTTGGAAAGGCAGCTCAGCTGGGGAGTCTTCCTGCAGGAAGAGGGGAAGCTTCCAGAGGCAATTTTGAAAAACAGAGCATGAGTTCTCCCACCCCCATTCCTGCCCCTCAGCCTCCCAACTGCCGGGGTTTTTGCTCTTCTCTCCTTTCAAACTAATTGTGTCCCATTTAGCAACCATAGCTTTATCATTTAAACTCATCACCTACGGTCATTCAAAACTTTCACCTGGAAGTGTTGTAGGCAGGAAGGTCAAGAGTCTTCTCACAGGAAAACATATTTATACAACTGAACCAAAGATAATTGTGTTCAGGGCTTGGTTGGGATGAAATGCTAAATTTTTAATAACTTTCACAATGGGTTTACATACCCACTCCCCACCCCATCCCTTTCACTGGCCTTTTATCCAGTGAGTAGCCTTTTCTGGAGCGGGCTTCATCTAATAATTAAACTGCCTCACAAGGTGTGTGCAGAAGAGTGGAGAGGAATTGAGCCACTGAAGCTACGCACAAGCAGCAGCAGTGAAGCATCTCCAGAGGGGGTCAGAGTGGCATCTGTTAGGAGAGGGCAAAGGGGCCCCAGGCCCTGTGATGTGGCCTCCTCCAACTAGCAGCTACCAGCAGGAATCTCAGATTACAATGCAATCAGTCTCCTCACAGGGCTTATCAGTAGCTGGTTTCAGATGTTTTCATTAGAGCCTAAGTCTTTTCCTGTGGTCATTCATATGTGACCAGACAGTCAAGCCAGACTCTATGATGACATTCTCACAGTTTAGGCCCCCAAGGGTCCCCTGTACCCACACCAGCCCCCAGGGCTGAGGTCCTGCTCTTTGGGCCCGTGTCAGCTTTCAGTTCAGCACAGCTCAAGTGGCTACTGAAATGGCCTGTAGCAGATAACATCAGGAATAGGCTCACGGCCCAGGTGATTAGGGACTATGAATTCGGGACTCCAAAAAGGCCAAAGGCATTTTGTTGGCTGCAGCAGAAAAGGCAGGCACGGAAGGGCCAAAGGGTGGGGTCCCAAGCCCAGGTGACAGGCAAGGCTTTCCTAAGCACTTTCTGTCTTGTCACTTAGAGTTCAAGTTGACCCACTGAAAAAATATGTACAGCAGGAAAGAAAATCATCAGCCCATAAGTCAGCACGTACATGATTTACAGGAGGTCATTAGCTACTAAAAACTGCTTTTTAAAATCCCAAAGTGTGTTTTCAGCTGGTGAATGCCTCTCTCTCTTCATGCCAGTTGCCTTTTCCCAGAGGCTTCGATAGGCAAAATCATAGTAAAAATCATCGATAGGTAAACTTACTCTGTTTTAATATCCAAAGAGTTTAAATTCTAATTTGCTATCAGTGGCAAAAAAGCAAAGAAGCTGTATCCCACGAATCCTTTTTTTTTTTTTTTTTTCTTTCATGGTTTTCCTTGACGGGGATGATTCCTCTAGCATTTATGAAATGACAAGCTTTTAACACTTGTCCTCAGTTTTATCATATATTCAGATACCATAGCCACAAAATACAAATACATTGTTAAAATCTCCCCTCCCCCTCTTTTTTTTTCATTGCAAATTTACTCAAAACCCCAAGCAGTAAAGGAGCTTCTACAGAGTTAACGTTGCAACAGGGGAATGTGGGCCCAAGAAATGGCTGCATTGCCGCCTCTTTTGTTTTTTCTCTAATTTACCTCAAGTCTTGCTCCTGGAAACAGACTTTTCCCTCCCACTTGGAGGAAAAAAACAAATGCAAATTTTGAACCACTTTGGCCCACCCAAACCTTGTCTCTTGGAATAGTTGGGCCCTTATTTTTCTGTCTAGAGGAGGAAATAAAACCAAAGGCATCCCCCAAGGTGAACTCTCCCCCACCCCTCACTTTAGCCAGTGTTGACAAAAGCAGCCAGGGGAGCCGCAAGCCAAGTCTCCCCGAGTTGAGAATCATATTTAAATTTCCTAGGCAACTTTTCCCTCTCACGATAGGCAGCAGCTCAGCTGCTATTTTATATCAGCCAGCATCCCCACCGCCATCCTGAAAACAAATGTTCATTTTCTCCAGCCCCTTCATCCTTCCTTTACCCAAACAGTGCTTTTACCATACTTCAGAGCCAGGGTTGTTCTAGTGAAGCCCATCTCTGACTCTCTGTGTCAGGGCAGAGTTGGGGGAGGGGGTCCCCAAGACCACCGAAAGATTCATGACTCACTAGCAAGACTCACAGGATGCAGCCTATAGTGTTTTTCTCATTGCAAATTGACTTAAATCCCAAGCAGCAAATTCAGCATTTACAGGGTGAACGTTACAGCTGCCAGGAGGTCTTGGCTAGAAGGCCAGGGCATGGAGGGCCTGAAGAAGGGGCCGCATTGCCATTTCTCACAGCTGAGATTTATTACAGTAAAAGGATACAGAGCACAATCAGCAAAGGGAAAAGGTGCGTGGGACAAAGTCTGGAAGAAACCAGACCCAAGCTTCTGCGTCTTCTCCCCGTGGAGTCGTGTAGGACGCGCTCAGTTTCTCCAACAGGTATGAAATGCTGTCTACCAGGGAAGTTGACCTGAGCCCAGAAGCCCAAAGTCTTTTATTGGAGGACAGTCACCTAGGAACCCTCTGCCTAGCACGTACCAAATTTTTAAACTTCCGGAAGCAAAGTACAAACTGCATGATTTGTACAAACAATTTAGCGTGGGGATCCACTCTTTTCATTTAGGGAATGGTGGGAACCCTCCCAAAATCTAAGTTCTCAGACATCAGCCAAAAAGGCCAGTTCTGCAAGCAGGTTTTTCTAAGTGTCAGGCCTGCTGTGTTAATTCTTTTCTACACACATACCTGAAAAGGAAGGAAAGTGAATGGGAAAACACAGTGGACAATAAAGAAAATGATGTGAGAAAAAAGTGAGGCAGAAAAGGAAAAGAAGAAAACTTCTAAGTTTGAGGATGGAAAAATGGTAGAGAAAAAGAAATGTTATATAACGATGTCATAATGAATAAAAAAAAATATGTTAACTCACAGAATGTTCTGAACTTGTACTTGAAGGAGATCATGCAAGCCTCAGACTCTGGATGCAGGACAAACCCTTGATTTAGTGAGCCCTGCATTTTAACTCTTTAAAGTAGCACAACTCTTCATTGAAATGAAGCCCAACTGAGACACAAAAGTAGAGCCCCTGTGGGTGAAATGGCTGTGGGGGTCTTCACCCTGCTCTCCCTTACTCCTGAGTTTCCGTGCAGTCTGAGTGAAATCTACTGATTTAGGACAATCTTATTTATCTTTCAGATGATGCAAGCAAGGCCAAGCTAAGTCCTGTAATCTTACAACTAGAACCCAGTTATTTAGAATTCATTTTCTTATTATTGTTGTTATTTGCAGGAAATTCTACTAAGTGCCTCTTGAAGAAAATGAATAAAGCCAACATTTTCTAGTAATATCTCCAAATAAGACCCTTTATTCTAAAAAAAAAAGATTTACAACAGGAAATAAACAAATGGTCTGGCTTTTGGAAAATCCTCCAAAGTATGTCATGCTGTTGCATCTCATTGTGGATCATTGGTTTATTCTTTAGGGTCCAGCATAAGCAGCCTATTCTCCCTCAAACCTTAACTTTTCTGCTCATGTGGGAGTTTGTGCTTTCCCCACATTAGAGCATCTGGGGCTGGCTGAGATGGGCTTATGCACTAACTTATTTTACTTCGAAGGAGGAGACTGTAGCTCATTCATGCCCTTTCCTGTGCAGTGCTCAGCTGAGTGCCTTGAAGGCCCAGCTAATGTTCACTGGATTATATTGAATTGGGTGGGGTTTGCCAAACCCACTGTGTTAACTGGAGAGGAGAGATTAGAGTTTTAGCAAGTGCTGAGATGTTGCCTTGAAAAAATCTCTTCTACTTCCTCCTTAAATTCACAGCCTGAAAGCGTTAACAAAACTGAGGAAGAAAAAAAAACACTGGTTCATTATCTTCTAATTATAAGTGTTTCTTATGTTTTTGTTTCCTTCCAATAAGCTTCTCTAGTCTTGAGTTACAGCCTCTCCAGTTGCTGGAGATTGATTCTAGGCTTGTTGTAAAATATATCCTTTGACCAATGTGTGTGTGTGTGTGTTTTTTACTTTATCCTACTTGGTATTAAAAAAATATTTCTGATTTGCTTTAGAGACCAATTAGCTCTAATAGTGTGTTAGATTTGGATTAGGCATTAAAAGCCGTGGAGTCCACTTTCCTGCTTGGGCACCCTCTCTGACACCTGGATGGCTAACCATTTTGCCTTTCTCTTTGTCCACTCTGAACAGGAAGCTGACTTGCTTTGAGCTCAGCACATTTCCGGGTGTCATCAGCTCCAGCGTTGGGAGAAATGCCACTGCTCCCTGGGTCTTAGTTCTGTCTTCTGGGCACTCATCCCATAATCTTTCTTTGGGTGCAGCTATCAACCAGCCAATTTCATTTTAACATAGAACATTCATTAAGGATCCTTTTGCATTTTCCTAGGTGGAGTGGTATTAGGGGATAAATGCTGTGTGATACGCTCGGTTGGACCTAATCATAATCCACTGTGCATGGTCACGTTCAAAAGAAATCCTTTAAGGAGGATGTCCTATCCTATGACCCACTTATGTGAAATTCTAGAAATGGCAAATATAGTGAAGGTTTGAAAGCAGATCATGGTAACCAGGAATAGGAAGAAGAGACTGACTATAGAGAGTGAACCAGGAATACTTTGCAGTAATGGAAATAACCTACTTCATCATGGTGGTGAGTGTACAGCTGCACATTTTTCAAAACTCATAAAATTCTACAGTTAAAACTGGTGAGTTTGTTGCATGAAAATTATAACTCAGTAAATAATACATCACTAAAAAGAGAGAGAAAAAACTAGAACATCTGCTTCTCAATCCTCGTCCATAAATTTTTTTCTCTTGTCTGAAATGTAGATATGGAGCCAAAGCAGGTTCTGACCAGTTTTTTCTTTTTAAGTTTTATTGAAGTGTAACATACATCCTGAAAAGTGCATAATCATTAGTATACAGCTCAATGAATTTTCACAAAGTGCAGACATCTATATGACCACCCCCTAGATTTAGAAAAAAATTACCAGAATCACAAAAAGCCCCACTTGGGTCCCCTGCTACTCATTAATCTATCTCCTCAAGGGTAACCGCTATTGTGACTTCCAACAACATGATTTGTTTTGCCTGTTTTTGAACCTCATGTGAATGGACTCATGTAACATACGCTTTTTTGTGTCTGGTTTCTTTTGTTCATCATGATATAAGTGAGCTTTGTCCATGATGCTATATATAGGTTGTTCATTTTTATTACTATGTGGTATTCCAGTTGTGTAATTAACAACGATTTGCTTATCTTTTCCAATGTTGATAGAAAGCTATACCATTTCCAGTCTTTGGCTATGAACATTGCATGTATGTAATTCTGTTGGGTGTATACATTTGGGAGTGGAACTGCTAAGTCACTTTGCTAGATGCTGCCAAACATTATTCTAAGGAGTTGTTCTGTTTTATACACCCACGAGCAATGTGTGAGAGTTTGGGTTGCTGCACGTCCTTGTTAACATTTGCTATTGTCTGTTTTAGCCATTGTGGTGGGAGGGAGTGGTATTACATTGTGGTTTTTGCCTGTATTTCCTGGTGACTAATGAAAGGGAGCATCTTTTTACAGGCTTATTTCCCAT
Source organism: Eonycteris spelaea (assembly GCA_003508835.1). Taxonomy (NCBI): domain Eukaryota; kingdom Metazoa; phylum Chordata; class Mammalia; order Chiroptera; family Pteropodidae; genus Eonycteris; species Eonycteris spelaea. Next base: position 421,413 of record PUFA01000110.1, read on the forward strand.
TTGGATGTCCTCTTGTATGGAGGTGCCTTTAAACCTTTCTCCTGTTTCTCTTTTGGGTTGTCTGCCTTTCTGATCTGTTTTAAAAATAGTAATTTTCTCCAATATGATAATGTAGTAGTGATTTTTTAAAACTTTTTCCAGGTAGAAATCCACAGCTTATATATTTCCTTTTTTGAATGTATTGGAGACCTGGGAGATGATGAAATGTCAATCCTAGAGGAACTTAACATTCCAATAATAAATTCTATTTAGAATACCTTCGTGGTGTGCATACTGTATCTCCAGCCACATGCCGGGTTTCTGCCTCTCAGGAGGACAAAAGGTAAGGAAAGAGCCACTGGGCACATGACTGCATTTGATCACATAAATCAAGAAGAGGAAACTGAAGCCCAGAGAGATAAGGCGACTGTCTAATGTAACACAGCACAGCAGTCCTTTTACTCAAGTATCCAAAGTAGTAGTTGGGACTTGGAACACAGTTTACTGGAACCCAAAGAGTTTTTTCCCAAGTCAAATAAACCCCGCCTTCCTCAACAGAGCCAGTGAGAAAGTCTTCGCTCATAAAAATTCAACTCATCTTTTAGGGTCTAGCTCAGATGTGGTCTCTTGTGTAAAACCTTTCTGTTCTTTCCAGCCAGAATCAATCTGTTCCCATGATATCTGTCCTGGATTGGATCGTAGCATTTACCCAGTTCTCCTTGGACTCTTTGTATATCTGCCTTGTTTCCTGTGCTAGGTAGTAAGCTCCTGGGTTGGCTTGTTTCTTTCAGTTGGGGATGGTAAGAAAGAGGCTTCCATAATCAGTCGCTCAGTAAGTCTAAAGAGAAAGGAGCTTAGGGACTGTGCCTTCCATGAAGCAATTAGCAGGCATGTTCACACGGAATGGATAGATATCTTTATTTTGGAGTAGTGACTCCTGCACTTTTGAGGATGGACTCATGGGCTCCAGAGTCGTTGCAGACAAAGGAAGAGAGACCCCAGAATGGACTTTCCTAGGTAGGATGCCCAGGAGCATGAAAGCTGCACTGCAGGTCCCTGCTAGCCCAGAGCTGGCAGCTAGACTCTCTCCTGCTTCTGTACCGACAAGTTGGCAGCTAGACTCTCTCCTGCTTCTGTACGACAGCTACCGTGAGGGCAGGACTATAGAAGAGAGCCTTGGCACTCTCACATAAACTGAGGCAGGTGAGTGAAGGTTAACTGGAAGAATAAGTATGCCAAGGACAGGGGAAGAAATAAGCACCTCTCCTGCCTCCTTCTTCCTCCTGCTTCTTGCCCAAAGGTTCCAGGTCACTTGTTGGTAGCCACAGTAGCGTGACAATAGCTTCAAGGGTGTGTGCAAGCATCTTTCTTCGGCTTCCCTTGCAGTCGGTGCTGCCCTGCCCATTCTCCACCCCTCACCCTCTCGGTGGCACTCAGGATGACTGCACAGTGGCGAGGCACAGGGTGTGGGGGAAACTTGGGCTGTCATCACTCAGGCAGGACTTGGACTTGGAACAAAGAGGTACTTAGAGTCCCCAGGGCTATCATATGCCAAGATCCAGGAGTTACATATTTTATGCCCATTAAGGCAGCAGATCTGACCTCAGAAGGAATTTCTTTGGACTTGAGAAAATAAAATATTTTCTTACAGCCTGATAAATTGTCCCTGAAATATATATAGAATGGGCTGGTGAGGAGCTATAGATTGTGTCCTTCCTGATTCCTGATTCTTAGGGGAGAGGAAGTGAGCCGGGAAGAAGGAAGGGAAAAGAGTTCACAGACTCTTAGAATTTAGGGGGTTTGGGGTTTATTTTGTTGTTGTTACTGCCACTGTTTTTGTTTGTTTTAGCTGATGAGGGCCATATAGTCAAATTCATAGAAAGGAAACAGAGAACCAGAGAAACCAAGGAACTGGTTAGAAGCAAAACTTGGACTAGAACTCAGAACATGAGCTATACAAACTGGAAAGATACAGGGATGGGGAAAACCTGATTATTGATCACTGCTGAGTGTCAGACACTGTGCAGGTCTGTGCATGTGTTTTCTCATTTACTCTGTGTAACAACCCTGTTAAATCACTATCACATCATTTTACAGATCCATTCACATGTCAAAAAAAAAAATGAAGTACCTACTGTATTGCTCAGCATAGTCTTTGTCACTGTGGATGCAATGAAGATGAAGATGGAGGTGGTCTCTGCCTATGGTACTTATGCAGTACAGAGTCAGGTAAAGGGTCAGTTACAATGCATTCTGTGGGTATTGCAGAAGTTCAGAGTCCTGGGAGCACTTGGATGGGTCCTAACTCAGACGTGGGGAAGTTAGGGAGGGCTTCCCACAGGAACTGAAGAGACCTGGAGTGACCAGGCTTGGGATAGAAGGATGGGAGCAGATGGATCGGGGAAGATGAGAAGTAAGGCCAGAAGGGTAGGCAGACACCAGACCCTGGAAGGCAAGGTAAAAAGTTTCAAAAAAAGATGGGTGGAAAGGTTTTAAGTGATGGGATGATAGCTTTGGATGTCCCTTCTAAAGAAGACTCAGCCTTGGTGAGGAGGGTGCACAGGAGGAGTAGGAACTCGAAGCAGAGCAATCAGTTAGGGGACTATGGCAGAAATCCACTACAACAAGAATAGTGGCCTAAACTCGAATTGTGTGTGTGTGTGTGTGTGTGTGTGTGTGTGTGTGTGTGTGTGTCCATCCAGGGTGGGGTTGGAGAGAAATGGGGGAATGAATAAAATTGATTTATTAATCACCAGGACTGGATGACTGCTGGGCTGCGAGGGGAGTCAGAGGACACCAGCCTGACTCTCACGTTTGGTTTGGGGCAGCATTGTCATCACTGTGTCACCAACTATTAATGAGAGAACTGGAGCTCACAAAAGTGATTAATCCAAGGTTAGTTAGCTCATAATTGGTAGGGTTAGTGTTCAAACCCATCCCTTTCTAATTTCAGTGATTTCAGAATTTTTCTGTTGATGAGTGTCTGGACAACAGCCATGAACAGCTTTGGCCAAAGCCCATGGGAGGTGTAGGCTTCTGCAGTGGTTAGTGTAGACTTGTTCTGAGCCTTAGTAGTTCATTTGAAAGTAGTGTTAAGAACCTCCCTACCCAATCTCCTGGTGCAGAGAGCTGTACACTATCCCAAATGGCAGCCTGGGTTAATGGAAGAAGCACTAACCTGGGTTAGGAGACCCAGGTTCAAGTCCTGGTCTTGCCACATAACATATCTTTTCTGCGCCTCCGTTTCCCAATCCGAGAATTAGAGGGCTGGGCCAGTTGACTTCTAATAGCCATTTCAGCATCAACTTCTAAGATTCTACATGTCTGGGGAACTACATGCTTAAACATATAGAGTTATAGTCTAGAGGCTTCCTGGGGACCATTTAGTTCACATTTCTAAAGGGGTCCCAGCGGTGGCCTATGTAAGTTGGGGTATGCACAGATCCCATGGCACATTGATCAAATCAGAATCTGTGGAGTGAAGCTGCAGAGATATATCATTGAATGGTCTCTAGTGATCTCAGTGAGTAATGAGATTTGAGGACCACTGTTCTAGAAGACTCTGGGAAATCACCAAGGTATATGCCACCCACAGGAAGCCAGTGGGAAGGATCAGGTGACTTCCACAGAAGAGAAGTCAACCCTGCAGAGAGTCAGTCATTCCAGAGCAGGGAGGGAAGTGAATGCATGGCTGAGGGTTAATCCTGACTCATATCTAAATGTGTCCCTGGTGCCTCACACACACAAAAAAGGATGGGTAGAGAAAATGAAACAAAAGTTGAAGCCCCCTCTCCCTTAATCCCTTCAAAGCACCTTCCCTTCTCCTCCTAGCTTCAGAATGGGTATCGTTGCTGGCATCAGGCCAGAGAGTGAGGTGACTTGCTACAAATTCCATGATAGAAGAAAGAAAATGCTCTGTGTTGTTCTGAATTAAGTAAGATTATGTTGAGTCAAAAGATGAAGAAAAACCTTGTGAAAGCAGTGAGATAAGCCTTAATAACACATTAAATTTTATCAGTCCGAATCTGTCAACAAACACTTATGCATGCCCACACTGCACCAAGCACCATACCTGCCCTGAAAAGGAAATAAGAAAGATGTATACTTTGACCTTTAGCCTCCATAGCAGAGGAGATGACAGACAAGCCAATAGGCAATCACGGTGTAGAGTGGGAGGCTCCGGGAGCCCAGAGGAAGGCCATTAAACTCACATCAGGCAGCCGCAGTGTGGGAAAGCTTCCTGGAGGAGTTGGTACTTGGGCTGAATTTTGAAGGACAGGTTTGCATTATCCAGGTTAAAAGGTGTGTGTGGGTGTATAAAGGAAGTATTGATGTCATTACAGTGTTTTATAAGGTCTAAAGTCCTTATCCATCCATTATTTCATTTGATGCTGATATGATGCTGACTGGGGAATTCAAAGTTTGATACTTTCTTTTGGCCTCCAGGCCCTCAAGGGACTATGAGGAAAGGGCATCCCTGCCATCACAGAAGGAGAATCTGCACTCATTTGACAAACACAGTGGTTATTGAAGCGGTTATTGTGGCTGGTATCTATCTACCTTCTCTCTCAATCTCTCTAATAATTTTCAAAATGGATGGAATTTCCTCTATTTTATAGATGAGAAAGCTGAGGCTTGAAGAGATTCACTTTTCCATTGACATCTGTGCACTTAATGGCTAAACAAGGACTCGGCATCTTTAAATACTTTCTGGATTAAGGCGAAGACTACCTTAATAACTAGTCCTTCTGTAGTAGGGCCTTCTTTTGCCACATCTGCTGCTGTATACAAACTTAAGGAGGGATAATTATTATTACGTGTCTCACCCATTCCTGTTTAATCCTAGTCGGCTATCACAATCCTGCAACATTAATAGCAAGGAGATTACTTTGGTTTGGCTGTGGATATTTATAATCATGCCATGTTAATAAACTTCTCCTATGACTACTTAACTCTCTAACTTAGGTGATGTCACAGCAGAGCTGATGATGTCCAGGATTTAAGCAATGCCAACTTGATTTTTTTAGCTGGATTCAAGCAGTGACCTAGAAAGGTGCGTACTGAACTTTACTGGAGTCCCTAAGCTTTCCAGACATTGCTAGTAGATTCTAACAGCTCCAGGAGCTCTCTGGTATAGGGATATGTACATTCAAAATCATTTATTTCCAGTGAATCGCTTGAGAATATGGAGATTTGTGAAGGATATGTCCTAGTTTAAGATATTGTTCTGCAAATTGGCTTTTAGAAAAATTAGATAGTGTTAGAATTTTCCTTGTAACTAAGAGGTTGTTCCAGTATGGGGAGAAAAACCATGACTGAACATTGGAGATGAACGAGAAAACTGCCGTTAGAGTTTTGGAGAAGGAAGGGAGACTTTACCCATTTCCTGTCAGAAAAAAAAAAAAATTGCAGCTCACTGCCAACATTACTTTAATTTTACATAAACATGCTCTTTGGGGCTCAGGCAAATCTGACTGGTTTTCAATGTGAAGATAAAATGTAAAAACTGTTCTTGGAGTTATTTCTAAACAGATCTTGTCTCTAATCCTAATATAACAGAAATATATATGGTGATCAGTATGTAATAATTTTTTTGGTGTGGTAAATTTCAAAGCACAGAACAACACAAAGCAGAACATCACATTCCACACAAAAATATTGTGTCTCTCCAGAGCTTCTTGCCATCCTTGTCGCTGTGTGAGCAGCAAACTTTGCAGTGACCAGTCGGATTCTGTTTCTTTGATGTTGGTGGTATGTTCTTGGGAAATGTCTTCCAGACAGGTGAAGAGGTGTGATATCAGAGCTTGAACAACCTCGAGGACCTTGCTCCCCTGCCTTGTGATGCTTTCCCAGCATTCTTTCAATCAACGTTAGTCTAAAGTTTACATAGCTGATTGTGTGCTCAGGATTGTCTTTCCTGAACAGGATGTAGGAGTTCAGCACTGTAATGTTTAGAAGGTGGTGGAAAAATTTCTCATACCAAAACTTGTGCCTTTTGTCCTCAGTTGGCTAAGAAGTGAGCATCTGATCAGCTGGGTCCAGTGCTCCCATATTCTCATTGTAATCCACAGTAACACATGCTTCTTAGTTTTCTTTCCATTTCTGTTTCTACTTCAATCTCACTATCATCGTGGAATGTTGACAACCACTGTCACCTTCTTGTCACATCACTTCAGTGCCTTAAGTTCACCACAGATTCTAACTACAGTTTTTCCCTTTGCAATTCTTTTTTCAGATCATGTGGCATCTGTTTTCTGTTCAAACGAGCTGTCTCTACTACACCAGACCCGTTTTGATAATTCTCTGAAAAGCGTGAGAGATGTATGGCAAACTTTGGGGGTTAGGTTAGGACTGTAATCTGCGAATTATCTAGGGGTAAATGCTACAGCTACAAGCAACGCTGATGAGTATTCCTGGTGCAAATGGGAAATGGCTTAATTTTTTAAAATTAAGGTATAAATTACATACAGTACCTTTCACCCTTTTTTAGTATATATTTCTCCAAATTTTGACAAATGCATACAGCCAAGTAACAATCACCATTATACAGGTATAAAACAGTTCCATCACCCCCCGAATATTCTCTTGTCCCTTTAGAGCCAACCCCTCCCACCACCCTCAGCCCCTGACAACCACTGATCTATTCTTTCTCCCTATAGTTTTGCCTTTTCTGTTATATCACAAATGGAATCTTACAGATGTAGCTTTTGAGAGACTTTTCAATGTATACTTTTTTGTACCTCTTTAATTTTGTGCCATGTGTGTATATTATCCATTCAAAACATAGATACTATTTTTGGAAAGTAAAAAAATCATACTTCCAAATAACCCATAGGTTAAAGAGGAAACCTAATGAAAATTATAAAACATTTAGAGCTGAATAATAATGCAAGTATTAATGAAATGGTTTTTGATACTATCATACACAATGGAAAGAATCAAAACCCATGGATGCAATAAAAGTGACACTTAGATGAAAATTCATAACTTAAGTGCATTTATTAGAAAACAAAGATTTTTAAAGAACCTGAAGCATTCCATTTAAAAGCAAAGAAAGAAAACAAAGTAAGCCCAAAGAAATTAGGATATAAATCATCAAGATAATTATTGAATAATTAAGAAATTAAACAAAAAATAAATAGGAATAATAAAAATACTTATGATTTGCATATTGAGACACAAACCAACTTAGAGTGGTAAATGAACATTTGACTTAACACCCTTGAGTCTCAGTTTCCTCAACTTTCAGTTGGAGAAATAATACCCAACTCTGCCCAGCAGTAGGTAGGACTTCCACCAATAAGGATTTGGTCATGATAGCACTTCCTTTTTCGTGTGTATTGGCATAAACAACAATTACAGGGAGGATTATGGTATGCCATAGGAAAGTTTCTCTTCAAGATATTGCATGTATTTCCTTATCTGGCTTTCTTTCTTCTCTACTGCTTCTTACATCTTTCCTTTCCTCCTTCACTGTTGATCTATGCTAGAGAGGCACTGCAGGAAAGGGGAACTTGGGGCTACTGAACCCTAGGTCAGGGCAGTCAGAGCTGGATTCTGAAGTGCCCTGAGGTAAGAGCTAAGCCCTATATTAGGAGATCAGGGTTTAAAACTACATTTACCACTTTCTAGCCATATGATCATGAACAAGCCTCTTAACCTCTTTGAGTTTTATATCTTTGTCTGTCAAATAGGATAATAATAATGCCTATATCACAAAAACTATTATGAGAATGAAATAAGATGATATATGTGAAAGTATTTTATAAAATACAAGCGCTACACAAAGTGTCAGTTATTATAGTAATTATTTTTATTAAAATTTGTTCACCAAGAGTTTACTCCAAAAATGTGATCCCCAGTTCACAGTAAGACTTCAAGACTTCTGTGCCTGTGGCAATTTGGACTGGGACGGTGGCTCTTCTGATTAGATACCTTGCTTCCTGGTTGGCTGGCCAGCCTAACCACCTATCAATACCTCTGAGAAGTGAACTTCTCAGCTCTTCAGTTATGTGGTTAAGGAGAGCACTATTGAAACTTTAGGGAAGTAGAGAAAAGAGATCTTTCTTTTTTGTCACAAAAGAAGTTAATTACCTTTACCTTTGTTTCCTAGGTTCTTGGCTAGCCTGAAGAAAGGTTCTTGAAAGGTTAACAATTTGTATATAATTTTTTTTCTGAAACTTTAATAGACTAGATTACAGTGTTGTTCAATAGAACTATGCAAGCCACAAATGCAAGCCATAAACAGCCACAAAGAGAATTTAAATTTTTCTAATGGCCACATTCAAAATGCAACAAGTGTGATTGATTTTAATAATATTTTTACTTAACCCAGGATATCCAAACTATTATCATTTGAACATGTAGTCAATATAAAAAATAATAGTGAGATATTTTACAATACTTTTTCATGCCATTCCTTCAGAATTTGGGGTTTACCTGTAGCCATTTCAATTTGGACCCATCACATTTCAAGCTACCATATGTGGCTTGTGGCTGTCATCTCGGACAGTGCAGGACTGAGATTCAGTTGGCCTTAAAGAAGTTACTTCATCTCAGAAGAGTAGAAAACATGACAGGAACCTAAATAGTTTCTTGTAGAGTATGGTGGAGGGAGAAAAATATGTACCAGACTTGAGTTCATTTAGTCATTCATTCATCAAATATATATTGAGCACCTACTTCATGTCAAGTGCTGTGGCCTTAGCTCTACAGCCAATGTACTCAATAACTTTGGACAAGTCACTTCCCTTTTCGGGGCCTCAGGCTTCATGTTCCACCTTTGAGAGAATACTCCTATAGGAGGGCAAGAAATGTTTGTACCAGCTGGAACAAAATACATCTGGAAATCATTAGCTTACTGGTGGAGTTTTGAAAGGCACTCAATACCAATCACTTTCATTGATTGCGTTGATGGAGCTCTCACAATCCCTTTATTATTAATGTGAAAACTCGATCAACCCCATAGGATTTTATTGGAAGAATTAATCACATAAGTCTTATCCATGGAAACAGTGATTTGTCATGCTGGTGGTATCACTCAGGATCCCAATTTCTTCCCCAGTGTTTTATTGACCATCCTTTTAGGGAGTTTCTAAGGGAGAACAATAAAGCAAGTCATAAATTCCTTTATGACACCAAGCGCTTTATAATGCTAAGTGATCATTCCTGTCTGTCAGTAGGTTAACTATGGGAAGATGCCTAGGAGGTATTGCAAGGAGTGGTGCTGGGATTGTTTTATAAAGTCATTAGAGCTTGGAAATAAAGTCACATTAATTAACTTGTAGGTGGCCATAATTTAGGAATGATTGCAGCTTAAACAGAAAAAAGGAATAGAATCACACTTCTTGGGAACAGGGTGGCATTAGCCATACAGCTGGGGCTATCAGGTAAAATCAGTTTTCAACTCCTGTGTTGGGAGAATGATTCTACATAGGTATTTAGAAAGAAAGAGAATGACTTTTAGAAAATATAAGTGTTGTTAGAAACTTATTAAGTAGATAATGATCAGAAAATGATCATTGCTAGTGGTTGCAGCCCAAGCCAGCATTGGTAATCAAGAAGCAGATACACAGGCAAACATTGCAATTGCTAATTCAAGTTCAGGTGGTAAGTACTGAAAAATAGTCCCTGACGTTGGTACACTGCCTTTTAACTTTGCAAAGCTCTTTCACAACATTGTTCATTGGAGCATCACAACAGCTCTGCCGGGAAGTAGGCTGTGTGTTGTAAATCCTCACCTCACAGGTAAGGAGACAGAGGCTAGCAGTGAATGGCAAAGATGTCCATAAGAGTAATGGTTTTTGTTTTGTTTTGTTTTTGTTTATCATCACTACATCTTGTTGCCTTCCTCAGCTTCCCCAGAACAGGAGCATAGCCCTGATGCCTTATACAATCAAGGACATGTACAGACCTTCTTAAAAGAGTGTGTATCTAGAGAGGTTCTAAAAGTTAAGCAGACTATCAGCCAACTGAAAAGAACTCAAGCATAGAAGGAGGTTGGCCTCCATCCTCTCGTAAATGCATATAGGCTTTTCACTTTGGGATAGGATGGAAGGAAAGGAAAATAGCTGTTCTCATTCACTGTTGTGCTACCTACCACAAAAGAAGTGGGAACATTGTGAAGAAACACTTCCCTAGAACTGAACATATGGGCTTTATTAGAAAGAAAATAGGCTAGATCCCATCTTACATATGATAACCCCTTCTCTTCACAAGGCATGCTATAATTTTTGAAACTTTTTAGACTTATCTTAATTAATTCAGCTGTATAGCAATTCCATGAGTAGAGAATAGTTATTACATCTTGTACACAGTGTTTTGTTGAGTGAATGAATGAATGAATCTATTTTAAAATGAAAGAACTGAGGTCCAAAGAGGTTGAGTAGTTTGTCCCAATGAGACAACCATGACTGAAACCTATATTTTCTGAGTTCAAGTCTAATCATATTCCTACCGGTTCTCCCTTGAGTTCTGGTTTCTGAACATACATCATAGAATATCAGCCACTAGGAGAAATCATCATACTTCTCAGGAAGTAAGAATTTGGGGAATCTCAGGTCTCTCCAATCATTCCTAATCGCTTACATTTCTGTAAATTAAATCATTACTCACTCTCTCTGGAAGAGCAGTAAAAAGACCAAATTGGCATTCTGCTTCCCAAACAGCCCAAGGCAGAGTGAAGATGGCAGTGAACAGTAGCCAAACCTCTAATCATCTCATCAAGAAACTGAAGCAGAAGGATTAATTTATGAACCTTCAATCACAAGTATAAAATAATGCCAGCTTGGCAAAGAAAGTGGAAAAATATATAAATACACACACATGCATATACTAAAAAAAAACACCCAAGCGGCACCTGGTACTGATCCCAGTTTATGGCACAGACGCCTCAGCAGAGAAGAGAGTGCTTGTTTCTTCTCCAGGAACTTCAAGATGAAAGAGAGAAATCGGAGAAGAGATTTAGAATGCCAGGTGTTTATTACTAAGCTCCAGAGCAGGAGTGGCAGAGTCAGTGGTGAGGGAAAGGAAGTGGTTTCTGTAAATCCAGAGGTGTTTGGGAAGACATACAAACCATTTTCTTTCAGGAAGGATTCAGGCACTACTGGACAACCTCTGTCGAGAAGGGCAATCATCTTCTTATCAGAAATTTTCCAGAATTCAGGGCTCCAAATTGAAAGGGACCTGAAACTGACCATCTGATGTAACCCCCCTTGGCCCTGGCTAATCTGCCAACAGTCTCCGAACATTTCTGTCATGGTCATCGATGAGAAATCCAACATCCCTTCAAGTACTGTTTGTTTCTATCTGAGTTCTGGAAAGAGTTGTCCTTATGTTGAACCCTAAACTGCCACCCAAGGTCTTTGACGCTGCAGCCCGTTCCAAACAAAGGTGATCTTTCTTCCATGTGACAGCACATCCAGCCCTGAAGATGGAAATTATACTGCTTCAGTCCCACGGAGCTAAATATCTCTAAGCTAAATATGTCCACCCCAAGGGAAATCCCTTAAAACATTCCAAGAAAATTGGGTTTCCAGACCCATTATCATCCTGCTGGACAAATTTCAGTATTGAAAGCTGGACTCCAGAGATAGTCTGAACTGCAGAGGGCACTTCCTCTACGATGGTTACTTGACATCTACCTCTGACGTCAGAAAATGCTCACTAAGTGGGGAGGGAGGGAGTGGAGGATAGAAAGATGGACTCTGATCTCAGGGCTGAAAACTTTGGTAGGGGCCACAGCCTGGGTCTATTGTGTATTGTCAAGGCAACAGGCAGCACCATGTCAGGACCTGAGCACCACAGTGATGAGCCCTTGGCCCTGCCCTGAGCTTGTGGACCCAGCAGAGGGTGAGGGACCGTGCTCTCCAGGATCCCTCAGGGGCAAGCTGGCTCTCCCTCCCCACAGCTCGGAGCGCAGCCCCAACAGGCTCATTCTTGCCCCAGCAAGTTGGTTGTAATTTATACTCTAGCAGCAGCACAACCTGCACATCCAGAGCCTTGAGTTGCTTGAACACAAGGTCCACAACCTCAAGCGAGAAAATGTGCCCAGTGAATGGCCAGGGATTTAAAACGAGAGACTGGAGCGCAAGGGTATTGGGAGGCAGCCAGGAGTCAGTCGTGCTTGGACCTTTGACATGAAGCTTTCTCCCATGGAACATCCACAGAACTTTAGGCTAAAAGAACCATCACAAACCCAACTCCCTCCTTCTTAGAGATGAGGAAATAGGCCCAGAGAGGGGAAGCGATCCCGTCAAAGTCACACATTGACATACAAGCCAAGGCTGAGAAGGTGCCCCTCCTGGAATTTGGAGCAGCCAGTCTTGTGTTTTCTAGGAGCGACCATGAAGTCTCCATGGCAGGGGCACTTCCCTTCCTTCATCCATTTCCCAGATATGGGATGAAGGCTCGCGAACGCTATTTTTTTATTTCCACCTCGAATAGCTTAAGTATCACATTGAACCTGAACTGTAGGCTAACAAACAGAGTGGGCATACCATGCTGGGTCTCAATGACTGTGAGATTTCAGCTTCCAAGTTCCACTTCCCCATGGATAGTGTCGTTTTTGATTAGCCAGTCACTAAGCTCTATTACAGCTGTGACTTTGTCCTAAGCATCCCAGGAATTTCCTTAGCTATACATTATAGAGGGATTTCAACCACTGTTCGCAAAAGTAATAAGGAATCTATATCTCTGCCAATTGCTTATTTTTTGTCAGGAGAGAAGAAAGAATTTTGAGGATGTGAATGGGAGTGGGGTCCTAAAATGGCCCTGCTTTTTATAATGGGTGTGTAGGTCAGGGGACAGATACTCAGGTTCTCATGAGAAGTGCTGGCACCTAGCAGGGACAGAGTCCTTTCACCTGCTCAGTCTCCAAAGAAGACTGTCCCGTCCCCTGAGCCTGGTTCAATGGTAGTCACATGTGCTACTACAACTTCATTAATGCCACCACCACACTGCCATGTGGCTGCCTCTCCACTGTGTCTTGTTTATGCCAGTGCCTGGCACAGGTGAGTATTTACCTCATTTCTAATGACTAATGAAATGGGCAGAGCCTCTCTCTACCGAGACAAGAAGCCAGGATAGGAGTGAATTGTGAATTTGGAATTGCCCTGCTTCAGCTTGTCATATTACTTGGGCAAGTTTCTTGCCTCCCTTTTTATAAAATTCGAGGGTCTGATTGGATGAAGTTTCCAAACTGTTCTGTAGCACACCGATTTTCTGGGTATTTTTCAGAAAAATAAACAGTCTCCCTAGGTAATTTGGTTGATGTGTCATGTGACAGATCCCTAATATACATATTAGAATATTAAAGCCTCTGAGAAGTCCTAGAGTAAAAACACCTATTTAATTTTATTTAAATCAACTTTTCTTCAAAATCTTCTGATTTCCTCCTCTTATCTGAGAAACTGGTGTTGTGAAGCATATAGCCAGGGAAGTCCCGAACTACATGATTTTCAAGTCCTCTAAAGATGAAATAACCTGATATAGTGAAAAGATCAGGGCTTTGGCGTCAGGCAGACCTGCGTTTGAATCTTAGTTCTGTCTTTTAGCAGCTGTGTGGCCTTACAAATTTACTTAACTTTTCAGAGTTGGATCTCCTCACGTGTAAAATAAGCATAACACCTACTTGTTAAGGTTGTAGGTTGTCAGTATTAAATGAGATCACAGATATCAAGTATCTAGTAGTACAATGTTTGACACATAGTAGGCCCAAAATAAATATCAGCTCCTTTGCCCTGTTACTTCTGATACTCTTCTACCTCTCGCCTCCAAGCCTCCAAACTCAGAGCCAGCCACTGGCAGGGCAGAGAATGTAGCAGAGGGGAATGCTGCTTCGAAGCCCTCATATGATCCTGACAGTGTTCTTTCAGTTTCATGAGAGGACCACACCCCAGCAGGACCGAGATAAAGTTGCAAATGGGGAGGTGTCAGAGAATCCTGCCCTTCTTTGCCAAGTGTGTTCTCTCGGTGGTAGTTTGAAAACAAAGGATGAAAGAAGCTTTCAGACTATTCCAGAATGCATGCCCACTGCCATAAAGCCACTACCTAAAATAGCAAACCCTTCCCAAGTCCCAACTGGAGGTCAAAGCCTTGGCCTGTTTGCCTGGGCAAGAAGCTAAAACAAAGGTGACGATCGCATGATGGCAAGCAAAATGGGCAAGGTTCAGGATGGCTTCTAGGAGCTTGGCACCAGGACAGTTATCGCAGGATCTACCCTTGGAGCAAAGCCACAACTTGACAAGCACAAATCAAGCACCAGATTTGTGCCAGACATGGGACTTGATTATGGCAGAATAAACCAGGAGTTTTTTTGGGAGGCAGGAATGGGCGATGGGCTTGGCTCTCTGTAGGGACTAAACTAGCTGGTTGGATCAAATCCATCAGAATCTTTGTGAACTGGGCTCTCTCTCTTTGTACTATTTTTTTTCCCACTGTAGAATACTGCCAGGAGAAAGAGCGCAGGCCTTACACACAAAAGTATCTTCAAGTCCTAGTCTGCCTTTGCCAGTTTCATGACCTTGGGCAAGACACTTAATCCCTCTGATCATTTCCTCTGTGTGTAGGACAATCATCCCTACCTCATGGAGTAGTTGTGAAGACCATATGAGTTAATCTATATGTATCCTGAGGTGTGGTACATGTGACTCTCACAGGGAGACAAACATTTTTAAATTCTAATAGTTACATGTTTATTTGAATATGCATTAGAAAAAATTAACATACCAAACCCTTTTATAGATGTTATTCATTGGTACAAGGATAGAGTTGGCATGTAAGTTAAGAAAAAAAGAAAAGAGTATTGATTTAAAAAAATTATTAAGTAAATAATGGTTATGGCTGACGTGTAGATATGTCAGAGCCCATAAATAAGCTATGCGAATGACAGAAGTATGGAAAACTCTGAGTTAATACAGAACCAAACATGGTGGCCAGCACATGGCAGGCACTGAAAGTGACTTCTCCTTTCTTTCTTAAGAGTAGAAGGAAAGGAGACTAGGGAAGGAAGGGAGGAATGAGGGAGGAAGCAAACCTACTTACTTAGCTACCTACTTAATTTGTAAGTCTGCTTCAGCCCTACTCTTCTTGTTCAACTTTTCTTTCATATACGAATCATCTCCCCTACCCTTATTTCCTCCTAGGTATAGCTCTTAGCTCCCCGAAGAAGACATTCTTTTTGCCTAAGTCTTTTGACGTATTTCAGCTTCTGATGGATATCAGAAGCTCTAACTAACTATGTGAAGTCCTCATATCCAACACACTCCAATATGTCTTCCAGAGCTTTTCAGGAATAAACATTTTCATGGACACAAGAGGGAAAGAGGCAGAGAGACAGAGACAGAGGGACAAACAGAGAGCATGAGAATTAACTATGGGAAGACAGAAAAACAGAACACAGGAAGGGAAAGTTCTGGGGATAGACGAGTCAGATTATGACTCTTGAGTCTTTGGGACAGTCCTGAATTGTCTTTCTATTTCCTAAGTGGGCTTCTTTTATCCCCAAAGAAGTGGAAATCTAGAGAAGGAACGTGACTTGCCCAAGAAAATAATAAGTACCTATACTTGGATATCTCAATTCTTGGTCATACTTCTTGCTTTCTGTCATAATGAGGAATCTGGGCTTTACAGCCCTAAAATAACCAAAGCAGTTCTCCTTAAAAGTAGGCCCTGCTGTTAAAGACAAAACAAAAACAAAAACCATGGAACTAAATATCTCAAAAGTCCAGATTCTTTCAGGTCAGGGCCCAGCCCTTACATGACACAGATGAACAGTCACTAGAGGAAGAATCATCTACCAGGAGTAGAGTTTTCATTTGCTGGGGGAATTCATGAAGTTCCCCACTCCATCATTCATACAGTCACTCTCACATTATGACTATTTTCTCCCCTTATTTCAAGGCTTTTTTTTGATATATATATATATATATTTACATATATATATTTTTTTTGAAAAGACAGTACATGACCACTACACATCTATTAGAATGACCAAAATTCAGAACACTGACAACACCAAATACTCATGAGGATGAGGAGCAACAGGAACTCTCATTCATTGCTGGTGGGAATGCAAAATGGTCATTTGGAAGACAGTTTGGCAGTTTCTTACAAAAATTAAACATAGTCTTACCATACAATCCAACAATCAGGCTCCTGGGTATTTACCCAAAGGAGTTGAAAATATATGTTGACACAAAAACCTGCACATGGATTTCGTAACAGCTTTCTTCATAATTGCCAAGCAATCAAAATGTCCTTCAGTAGGTGAATGAGTAAACAAACTGTGGTACCTCTAGACAATGGAATATTATTCAGCACTAAAGCAAAATGAACTATCGAGTCATAAAAAGACATGGAGAAAGTTTAAATGCATATGACTAAGTTAAAGCAGCCAATGTGAAAAGGCTGCATGCAGCATGATTCCAAATATATGACCTCCTGAAAAAGGCAAAACTGCAGAGACAGTAAAAAGATCAGTAGCTGCCAGAAACTGGGGAAGGGAGAGATGAATAGGAAGAACACAGAGAATTTTTAGAACAGTGAAAATACTCTATGATACTATAATGGTGATACATGTTGTTAGACACTTGTCCCAAACCATAAAATGTAGAGCACCAAGAGTGAACCCTAATGTAAACTATGGCCTTCGGCTGATTCTGGTGTGTCAATGTATGCTCAATTGTAGCAAATGTACCCTCTATTGAGGGGTGTCGATAATGGAGGATGCATGTGTGGGGGTGGGAGGAATATGGGAAATCTCTGTACCTTCCCTTCAGTTTTGCTATGGACCTAAAACTACTTTAAAAAGATAAAGTTTTAACAATAAAAAAGACAATACATATTTAACGGACACTATTAATTATCACCCATATCCATTCTCTCCATTCTTACTAACAGCACCGCAGTGTTACCTGAATGACAACATGTTCAGTAAGAAACTATTCCCCAGCCTTTTTTGCAGCCAGAGGTCCAGAGCCACACAGCTCTAAGCAACCAGATGTCATCAGCAGTTTCTGAAACAGACTTTCAGGAAAGCTTTTGAATGCATCATAATCAATAGGCAATGCTCTTTGCCCTTCCACCTACTTGCCTGAAATGCAGGGGTCTTACCTGGAGGTATAGCAGCTGTGAGCTCATGGCAGGCCACAATCTCAGGATGGTAGAACAGAGAGCTGGAAGAAGTCTGGGTCCTTTATAAGATTGTACCAACTCTGGACAGCCTGTCCCAGACTTTTCATTTAGTAAGAAAAATAAAACCCTTTCTTTGCTTGTGTTACCGCTCCTCAGGTCTCTGTTTCATGCAGCCCATTGAAATTCCTTACAATATGTATTCAGTAGAAAAATTCAATGAGAACACAGTGAAAAGTCAGTCTCTTTGTTTCCTTAACTATTGGGCTCATAGGTCCCCTCCCCAGAGAAAACCACTATTAG
This sequence comes from Eonycteris spelaea, assembly GCA_003508835.1. Classification (NCBI taxonomy): domain Eukaryota; kingdom Metazoa; phylum Chordata; class Mammalia; order Chiroptera; family Pteropodidae; genus Eonycteris; species Eonycteris spelaea. The sequence continues at coordinate 438,825 of PUFA01000110.1, forward strand.
CATCTCCTCTTACATCTTTCCAGATATTGTCTGAGAACGTACAAGTCTATACAAGCATAATTGTGTGTCTATTTTTCTCAAGGCTCTTTTCATGATAAGGGAAATCTAGAATCCTAAAACTGAAGAGTAGGATGGAGTATGAAACATGAAGGTCATTTGGTTCACAGATTTCAGGGAAGGTCAGAGACTGGGTGGAGGTAGCCACACTAGTCGACAATCACTGTGTCCAATGGGAAGTGTTTTTGATGAGTGTGTGTAGAACACGTAATGGTGTGGGGGTTGAAGAAAAGGTTGAGACCTATTGATTTAGATCAAATTCTCACTTCCCAGGGTCTCCAAGTGAGTTAGTGACAGAGCCAGAACTGGAACCTAAGTTTCCAGGTACCTAATTTAATGTTCCAATTTCACCCAAATGTAATCATCAAAGACGGACTCTGAGCCCAAGGATGTCCTCTTCATTGCTTTACTGTAAAGCAGAAGGTGAAGCAAGGCCAAAGTGGTCGGGGCTGTTGGAAGTAGACCATGGCTAAGAAATTCTTTATTTGGTCTTGTGTTGTAATTGACTTAAATTTCCATTTCTTCTCATGTTCCCTGTGCACAAGTCCTATGAATATTGCCCCATCTAAGAGCATGATTTATTGGGACTTTCCAGATCTTACGTTCCAGGGAGATGAGCAGAGCCATTCTGAGAACTTCCCTCCTCCTATCATCCTACCTCTCTTCCAGGATAGAGGGTTCCAGTATCATTGGCAAGTCAGTTTTCAGATAAGGTTTTTAACTTCCTTGCTGTAAAGGCCCACGTAATGCCGGAACAAGCCTAAGCCCTCTGCAATTTATAGCTTTTTTTTTAAATGGATGTGTGAAACTAAGATGTAAATCTGTTACATGGGAAATTCCAACTTGTTTTCGAGAATTAAGGAATTTTAGTATTGGATAAATTTGATGAAGACCAAACTTGCCAATCAAAACCAGCCAAGGAGCAATACTTGAACTGCAAAATAATTCACTAATAAGTTCTCTAGTGCTGAATCTGTTTTTAATTAGTTCATTCAATATGTAACAAGATCAAATCAGGCAGGAAAGGGCATTCTTTGCCCACCTTCATAGCTGCCTTATTTGAAAAGATATGAACCAGCTTGATGACTAAGCTTAATGGGCAGCTTAAGCCTCTTCAGTGTGCTGCATTCTTACCTTTTCTCTGCTGAGAATGCCCTTTATTTGCTTCTTATTCTATGACTTATACATATTCATTATAGACACCAGGCAATACAGCAAAGCAAAATCAGGGAACACTAACTTTTGGATTTTGTCATATAATATTCTAGGGCTTTTAAAATTCCTACATTTGCCATAAAGATATGTCAAAATTGGATCATCCTATACATAAAGTTTTAAAGTCTACTTGTTTATTGCTATATATCATTAACATATTTCTATAACAATATAGTCAATTTTTTAAAAATGGCAATACATTGTCTGATTATAAAAAATATGTATTAATGGCTAAAAATTTTGAGAAAATACAGAATTGCATAAAAAATCAAAATAACCTTTTAATCACATCACATAAACTGTTTACATTTTAGTATTTAACTTTCCCCATTTAACAAGGCTCTCCTGGACAGCCCTTCACCCCTTCCCAAACCTTTAGGTTTCTTCATAAATCACGTTTATACTCAAATGGCTTACGCTATGTCAAGTGACAAAATCACAGCAAAGCACTGTACACACAGCTTACTATAAAGCATCCAGCACACATATGATTTTGAACATACTTTTTTCTTAAACCCATTTATTTATTTATTCTTTTACTTTTTTAATTGAAGAAATGATTTAAATTTTTTTTCCCTATCTACCTCCTTCCTCCTCCCCCCTCGTCCCTCTGGTAACCACTAGTCTATAGTCCATGCCCATGACTCTCTGTTTGTTCGTCCTGTTCATTATGTTGCTTTTAGGTTTATATCCCACATATAAGTGATATCATATGACTTTCAACTTTTTCTGTCTGGCTTATTTCACTTAGCAGAATTATCCATGTTGTTGCAAATGGTAGTATTTTATGTCTTCTTATGGCTGAGTAATATTCCATTGTACATATGTACCGTAGCTTCTTTATCCAATCATCTATCGTTGGACACTTCAGTTGCTTCCATATCCTGGCCACTAGGAATAATGCTGCTATGAATATCCATGTAAACCCATTTTTTTATTAGTGCCTAACATGAGGTGGAGAAGCATAAAATTTGGAATCTAAAATTTTAGATTTGAGTCTGGCTTTTGCTGAGACACACAACCTATCTGGACATCCATGTTCTTTCCTCTAATGGGGCAGTTATACTAAAATCTGCTTCCTAGCAGCCAAGTAAGGATCAGGTGAAATGATGAATATAAAAGCAAATTTGTGATAATTGTACAGATGTTTAATGATGTTAATAACATTTGCTGCTATTGATAATGGTGAAAAATATTTCCCTAATCTTGCAGGCCCAATCATTTAGGCCTTTTTTTCTGCAATGAATTTCTTAACTGAAAGGAAGGAACTAAAATGATACAGCTGAAGAGCAGAGTTCAGAGAGCTAAAAAGCCTGCATTGCCAGGTGATTTGGGTAAAAGGAGGAAGAAGTTGGACAAAAAGACCTATAAATGCTCTTCTGGCTAAGACACAGGTCAGTTATTCTGTGATCTTAGGCAAATCATTTCTCTAAAGGCTTTGGTTTCTCATCCGTAAAATGAAAGGGTTGGGCTGGATGACCTATCTGATCTGCTCCCCCTCTGAGAATTTACACAACCCAGGTGACCAGCCTTTTGTCCTCACTGTTCCATAGCGTGCTCTTGGTGACAGCACCCTTATGGAAACAATCACTACCTTCCGGGTTAACATTGGAGCCCACAGGTGGTGGGCTGTGCTTTCTTCTCTTCTCTTTGTTTGGTTTTTCCACTGAATGCCTGCAAATAGCCTAGCGACAGCTTGGCAGAGTAAACCAATTCTTCCGTCAAGAGGCCTCCAATGCGTGGTGAGCCAAGGCTGCCCACTGATTTACCTTCCCCATGCCCCGGGATTAAGCATCCTCATTCTGTTTCTGGGTGGAGCTGGGCCTCTCTGGCCTGTCGCCAGGTCCCTGGATGCTGTGTGCTCCAGGTCTTCTCTGGAGGCAGCTAGGCAGCTGCATGCTCTCCTCCACGCTTGCTCCTCCTCTTGAAATGCCTCTCTCTTTGATCTTTTCCTTCAGGGTATGTTTGAAATGCCTCGTCCTCAAAAAAAAAAATTTACTTTTTAAAAATCTTTATAACCTGTAATAATCACTCCCTCTGAGTGGTATACGCCTCTTTTTTAGTTCATATCAGTTTCTAGCTGTCAAAAAAAAAAAAAAAAAAAAAAGCTCCATTGCTTCCTGTCTATCTTTTCAGGGCAGGGTATCTCAGTGGTGATCATTCATGTCATACAAGCAGGCATTTGATGAAACAAACACTGACATGAGTTGTAAGGGACTTTTTCACACCTATCTTCCTTCAAGGTTTTTCTTTTTTATTTATTTCTTTGGGTGGGAGTAGAAAATTTAGGCATAAACACATTAAAGTTGAGACTTTGGTATTAGTCTTGGTGGGTCCCTGCCTTCCTGTACAGCCTTGAGTTATTAAATGGTCATTACCAGGATCGGTAACAATAGTCTCCTGAACAAAAGCCCCAGAAAGACCTGGGTTTCATTGAACTGGAGGAGCCATCAGTAACAGGGCAGCTACATGGGGGCCTCTGCTGTCAGGTTGACCTGGGTTCATATCCTACTGTTGCTACTTGTTGATTATATAACATTGTCATGTTACTTAGCTTCTCTAAGCCTCTGGTTTCTTATCTATAATACAGAATAACAGTATCTTCTTCATAGGGTTGTCATGAGGCTTAAAACTTAACTGATATAAAACTCTTAGCACAGAAACTGGCATCAGGAAATGGTGGCCAGCCATGCAAACTTGCATACTCCCCTCCTGAAGAAATTTGTCACCAACAGCTTTAGATCATGGGGAAGTCTATGCATCTTGTCATTCTCAAAGGGCCTTTATGTATGTCAACTCATGATTCAGAAGAAATAGGGAAGGTGTTCCAGGCAGGGCATTTTATAAATGGGTGTATAGGTAGTGACAAACATATTAATTTCCAGGAACAATGATAAGATGTGTTTTTGCTGAATAGGAGTTCATAAAGGAGTGGTAGAAAATAATGCAATTCAGGTTAAACATACACTGGAAAGCCCCGAATGCCAGACTAAGGAACTGGGGCTGTATTATGCCATGGGGAGCCACTGAAGGTTTCAGAGGAGGGGAGTAGCAGGATCTCGCCAAAATAGTGAGAGGCCTTCAAATCACGGCTCATCGGGAACGGTTGAAGAAACTGATATTTAACCTAGAAAAGAGAAAACTTTGCCTGACCATGATCAAGGTATATGTTCTAGGAGACAAATTCTCCGTCCAAATGAGGATTCCTTCAATGCACTTGAACCCCCATTTACCAAGAGCCCACTGCATGCCCTCGTCACCAGGGTGCACTGTGGATGGAGCAGTGATGGATCCCGACAAAGTTCCTGCTCTCCTGGAGCTCCCATGAAATGGGGAAAGATACACCTCGAAGAGAACCACCCCAGAAATGAATGTTACCGCCAGAATTTTCTAGTGCAAGTTCAGGCTGCTTTGAGGGGTGTAAGTTTCATGTCACTGGAGTTTTTAAGAAGAATGCGTCAGAGAGAAAAACAAATAAAATGCCATATGATTTCATTAATGTGTGAAATCTGAAGAACAAAATACACAAACAAAAGGAAAACAGACTTATAGATACAGAGAACAAACTGGCGACTGCCAGATGGGAGGCGGGCTGTGGAGCCGGGCGAAAAGGTGAAGGGATTAAGAAGTCCAAATTGGTAGTTACAAAACAGTCGTGGGGAGATAGAGTACAGCCTAGGGAATATGGTCAATAATATAGAAACAAGCATGCATAGTGCCAGGTGGGTACTCGACTAGTCAGGGGGATCACTTTGTAAATTACATAAATGTCTAACCACTATGATTTTCACCTGAAACTAACATAAAATAATGTTGAATGTCCACTCTAATTGAAACATTAAAAATTAAAAATTAAAAGAGAAATGTGTCCGGAAAGGCGAGTCTTGTGCCGAGAGAAAGGCTGGGCTGATGACGTCTTATGAGATTCTGTGCTTCTCCAATGTTGCAAAATCTCCCATAAATCCCTTAATTAGAGGGAGAAAAAAAAGGGCAAAGATCAATTAGTGTCTTCTTTTGTAAAAAGCTCATATTTGCATGTTCCATCTTCACTGGAGTTCAGGGGCAGAGTGTGGCCAAGCAGGAATTTCGTCCTGTGTTGTAGCTGGGCAACCCCACCTATGAATTGAAAATCATTTAGCTAAAATTGTGACATAGTGTGCAAATTATGGCCTGCCTGCAGGTTGGGGCTGTGGCTGGGGCCGTGGCTGGGGCCGTGGCGCAATTCTCCAGTAGTTAACGTGAGGTTGACTCAGGGCAGTCTCTTTGGGCAGCAGAGGCAGGGCCCTGCTGCTCAGGAGTTAGCGAGCTACGAGGGAGCTGGCTGGGCAGCAGACGGGAGGGAAGCCAGGCCCCGTTGGTGCAACACTATTCTGTCATGAAGGAACATCATACCCACAATTTCCAGGTTTTGACCCTTACTTCAGCCCCAGGAGGTGTGTGGGTAAGGTGAGGAGGAAATTGAGGCTCCGAGAAGTGAAAGGATTCTTCCAAGATCACACACTGCGCAAGCCACAGAACTCAGCTTTCGCTGGGGTGTTCTGAATCCAACATGGGCATCTTCCTTCCACACCCTGGGATCAAGGCTGATCAGCCACAGACCTTCCAAGGGATGACCACGTGGTCAGTAATCAGGCCCCACTGCCCACACTTTAGGGACCCATTGCAAAATCTGCAACACTCAGGACTGTGGAATTCTTGGGAGTATAATAAGAATACTAATAGTATAAATGCTAACATTACATTGGGCAGTGCCAGACGCTGTGCGAAGCACTTTATATTACCTTTTTCCATCTTCATATCAATCCTATGACATAAGTACTAATAGTATTGCTATTTTTCATGGGGGAGAAACAGGTTAGCCTGAATCCATGCACCAGGAGATTCCCATTCATAAGCGAGCAGCTCCAGAGCCTGTTTGCTTAACCTGGAGGTTGGCTGCTTAAGTGAAGTGGGACCTCAGTGTTCCCCAGGCCTCTGGCACCTCCGAGAGAGAGGGCTCCGTGTCCATGCTAGGCAGAATGCAACCACGGTTGTTTATGTCTGCCCCATCCTTTAATTCTATGTCAGTTTTGCAGATGAGGAAGTGGCAGCCCTGAGAGGTAAGGTGACTTGGCAGAACAGAATTTGGATCTACATTTGTACAATCTTGGGTTCCTCTCCAAGGACAGCATTACCTTCCTCTCACCTCTGCAGGTGGCCTTGCAAGCCATTGAAAGAAATGCCCAAGGTCCAATCCCTCTTGGTTATTCCTAGGCCAACAACAGTAATAATAATAATTAAAACTCCTTTTCTTTTTAACACACTTGAGAGTATGCAGGACAGTTTCACGTCCATTCATCCCATTCAATTCCAACAGTTCTCAGGGTTTCTGGAAAGCCTGACTGGACGTAAGGACAGCCTTACCCAGATTCACAGCCAGTGCCGTGGCAGGAGCCACAACCCACACTTGAACTTTCTAATCAGAGACCAGCACTCCTTGCCGCACACCTCTCTACCCTCTGCTCTCTTCTGGGTCATCATCCAGAGCCAACCGTGGTTGCATTCTGCCTGGCAAGGGCGTGTAGCCATCTCTCTTGGGGCCGCCAGAGGCCTGGGGAACACTGAGGTCCCACTTCACTTAAGCAGCCAACCTCCAGGTTAAGCAAACAGGCTCTGGAGCTGCTCTATGAATGGGAATCTCCTGGTTGCACGGATTCAGGTTAACCTATTTCTCCCCCATGAAAAATAGCAATACTATTAGTACTTATGTCATAGGATTGATATGAAGATGAGAAAAGGTAATATATAGAAAGTGTTTAGCCAGTGCCCACCCATGGTGAGCACTAACTAAATTGATAGTGATTCTTTCCATCTTAACGGTGAGTGATGAATTTACATGTTCAGAAAAGCATGTGCTTCCACATGTGGCCAGCTTATGCTGGGTTCTGAGAAGATATGAATAACATGCAGCCTATAACTTCAAAGAGCTCAGTCTAGGGATGGGGGCAGACATAAGCAGATCATTCCAATGAGATAGATGGTAGCAGAAGTCCTATAATGTACAAAATGCTGTGAGCAAGGACAGAGAGATGTAGATTCCTCTTTTCTGACCCATCTGTCTATTTCTGCCTCATCCTTCTGAAGACCCAGCATTTCCACCTTTTCCCTAAAGACCTAATCTTGTTATCATGGTGCTAGGTCTTCATTCCCACTCCAACCCTGGGGGAAGCCTTGAGAAACTTCTGCTACGTCATAAAGCATTATCATCTTTTTAACTCTCTTGTCTGTCACAGGAAATGTTGAGACTTATACGTAACCACAATATGATCTTTTGAAAAAATATATCCCCTTAAAACAACACATAAGCAAGCAAAATGTGGAACTCAAAGTCTCCCCTCCCCCTTTTTTTAACCAATGTAGAACCTGGACCCGGAGAAGGTCTGTGACTTACCCTCTAGTCTTACAGAGAGCATGTGGCAGAACCAGATGAAACCGTGTTGCCACTATAGGATCAGTGGCTGTCCCTGCTGCCTCATTAAAAAGAATAGTTTTCCCCCAACCCCATCCCCCACAAATCCGGAACCAAACTGACATTTGAATGGTATCTGGATTTACTCCATTATGGGACACATCCATGCATTTTTGACTTGCACCACCTGATCTGATTATTCTCTCTACTTAGCCAGCTTGAAGAGGTGGGTGTGATTACACCCAGCCTCAGACCAGGTTCGGTGATAGCTTAGCCAGTGTTGGAACTGAGCATTTCTAACTCCAACTCAGGCAAGCTGTGATGAGCATCTCACACCTTTCGTGCAGGTGGAAACCACCAGTATGTAAATGTAGTGAGAAAGGACTAAGCCATTTTCTGCCTCTGGGTTCCACGGAGACATTGCTCAGAGACGTCTCAGCGCTAGCTCTAGACATGATACTGCAAAAAGCATGACGAAATTTCCTAAACCTCGCAATCCAGAGTTTGGTTCATCTTCGAAAAAAATGATAAAAGTAGGCTCTTTTTCTTATCTCTCCTCTTCTCCCCAAGCCGGTCTTGCGTAAGAGGGATGCCCTTCCATTGGGTGACAAGAGTATGTAGTAAGAGAAACGTTTACAGGCACTACAGGAATGACATGGTGCCTCGCCCACCTCATTAGAATTTTAATTGGGGTGTGTAGGAGAGGCTTCTATAAATGGTAAGGCAATCCCCAGCAGCCTGTCTCCCCACTTCTTCCTTCCACTCTCAGACGAGCCCCAAGAAGAGAAAGAAGCAGAGGAAGGTACAACATGACTGGTGAGTGCACGGCATCTTCTCTGCCAGGCCCTTCTGGGAAACCCATGCTTTTCTGAGGCCGAGGGTCCAGCTTGGGCTCTGAAGCCTGGATCTTAGTATTCTAAAGTTCTATTCTTTTTCAGTGGCTGCCTAGTCTCTCTAGCATGGGGTAAAACGTATTTGGAATGTAGTCCTAAGTAATGGGCAGGGGATTCACTGCAGCTAGAGATCACATCCCCTTAGATAAAAGGATAAGCTTTGCCACGTCAAGCCAGCTGGTACCTGCTTCCCGTGTTGCTCAGTGCAGTTTTACCAGCTGTTAGTAACACAGGCGGAAAAAAGCGCATTTCAGAGCTACAAAGAAGTGAGAACATGACAGCCCGTAAATTGATTTAAAAGAAACCGTCAGCAGCATTGGAATGCTTCTAAGTAAACTACACATCCAGGAGCACCGGCAGCCTCTTTGAACGTGATCTGATGAGCTGAAACCTCCCAGTAACAGAAAGAGCAGGTGTGCCAACAACTACAAGCAGCATCAGGGAAGGTCGGTGAAAAAGAACAACAAGAAGTGCAGGTTCTTTAGCTCTGTGGTCACTGTCGAGGATTTGGGCTCTTGTTAGACAGCGCCCCTGCTAAGCAGCATGCTAATTATCGCCTGTCCTGGGTGCTCAGCCTGGTGCGCTGAAAGTATCGTCAAACCCAAACAAGGCATGAATCAACCCCGTAAAATATCATTAATGGCGGTTAGAACCGCAGGAAGGTTTGCAAAGAAATCGCTGAGCGCGATGCAAAAGGTGAATGTTGATGGCTTCAGGAATCACAAAGACCAGGACAGGGTGGCCGCAAAACTGGACCCCGATCCCGTTCCCCATTTCCTCCTGTGAACATGCAGCAGTATGCGAGGTCATTGAGAAGAGGAGCTTCAGGTCCTGTAGACTTGAGCAAGAGAGGATGTCAGCTGTCACCTAGACCATCTCCCTCCCTCCAGGAAAAGGGGAGTTCCAGGCAGGGCTAGAGACTTACTGGTCACACAGAAGGCTGGTAGCAGAGACAGGCTAGGTCCCAACAGTGCCCTTTCCACTGTTTCCTGCTACCAGAGTTGAGTTCGTCCACGAGCACCCGTGCGAGCCACGGCATAGGAAGCCTGGTTTCTCACGTGAACTCTGTTACCAGCAGCTTCTGCATTCCCTGCCATCTCCAAGCCACGGGTTCCCAATTGCAAGATGAAGGGCTTGAAACAGATGGACTTTAAGGCTCCTTCCAGTACTGATGACTCTCACCGTGAGAGGAAACCAGGGATAAAGAGCAATGGGCCCCAGAAGTGCTCACCCCCTGGGGGCACACGTCGTCACATCACTCTGCAGGCCCTCCTGTGGGCCCACGAGCAGCCTCATACCTGCCCTCTGTGAGTCCTGCTTGACGTCCTGAGGGCTGGCATATCATTGCCTGTGACTCACGAAAAGTTAAGCTCTTAGAGCTCAACATCTAAAGCAACCAGAGATGTTCGGAGGTCACAAAAGAACGTAGACAATGGCCAGCTGGGAGAACATCAATTTTAACAAAGGCGAGGAGGATAAGCAATACCTTCCTTCCCTTTACTTTGCCACACATGCAGTTCCCAGTTCGGTTTCTATTCTGGAATGAATAAATTTACTTGTCGGACAGCTAGGGAAAGGAGCCACCATAGGTACAGAGGGGAATGCAGAGATGAATGGCTATAGTCTCCGCCCTCCCTCAGTTCATAGCCCGACCGTGCTTGGTTAGTAGTAGTTATGTGGGGTGAGGAGTGTTCTAGGCAGAAGGAACAAGAAAATAAGTGCGAGTGGTTATCGGGTGTGACCCAGAGGACTGTCAGATCAATTGTGTTTGTCTGAGAGGACTGCGTCCACCCAGCTACCAGTTTAAGGTTCTTGTTGGAATCAGCGAGGGTTCAGTTACTGTGCCTCCCGCTGGAGGGCAGCCTGGGCCATGGGTGGGGACGATGGTGGCGGAGGAGGCTGTGTCCTGCACAAAGTACAGTTGACCGGTGAACAATATGGATTTGAACTGCTCAGGTCCATTTATAAGTGAATTTTTTTCCTATTGACCTGCATAGTTCAAACTAGAGTTGTCTGAGGGTCGACTCTGTGGCTAGGAATCCGTGAGTGTGGAGGGCGAATTTAAGTTGTTCTGGGACTTTCCACTATAGGGCAGCCGGTGCCCCTAACCCTACCACGTTGTCCAAGGGCTAACCAAAGCCAGGGCCCCAGGGTGGACAGGAAGGCAGGCTGTGGACACGGACGTTGGGCCCAATGTGGGGGGGGACACCTTGCTCCCCATCCCCAAAGCCACTCCGAGGCCGTGGGTCACAGGCAGAGTCCTCAGGGTAGGAACCTGAACTACAGACCTCTGCCCACGGGAGGCCAGAACCTCCATCTGGGGCCCTGTGACCCACCAGGACACTCAGCTTTCTGCCAACCATTTTGCTGGGCAGAGCACTGGCCTGGGCTGCAGAGACTAACTTCTCTGGCCTCATTCCTCCATCTGTGGACCACCTGTGCCACTCTGGGCTATGGGTCTGCCACAAAACATCTTTTCTTGGAGCTGGGACACTCTTTCTCCCATGATCCTGCCTCTCCTTCCATTCTAGAAATATTTTGGAACATCTGGGTTCTCTGTGCACAGGGCAATGGCTTCTCATTTCAGCCACCTGGACCAGAGCACTGTAAGGTCCTCTGAAAGCAGGTCTCCCCTTGGGCTCAAAGGCTCATGGCTTCAGGCGCTCAGAGTTTGTGATAATGATGCAGGACTGAACGCAGGGACTCAGTTCCTACACAAGAGGGTCCTTGACTCCACACAGGAAAGAATTTAAGCACACGCCAGAGCTAGAGATAAAAGGAAAGTGTATTACAGAAGGAATAACGCTCCAGAGACAGAGCATGTTCGCTCAGATAGAGAGCGAGACCTCGAGTGTTTAAGGGATTCGGTTTATGTGTATTTTCCTTTTGAGCTGCGGGTATGCAGTGTTAAAGGCATGTCAGTAATCTCAGCCTTCGTTCTGTAGGTTCCTGTGGTCTGGCTGTAGGAAATAAATGGTTGGGTTTATTTTGTGTAGGGTATTCCTTGCAGACTTTGTTTTCCTGTTTGTCTTTTATGGTCTGGGTATGCCGCATTAATATGTGTCAACCGTTGTTAGTAATCTCTGCAGGGATTTTCCCTTGTTCTGTGGTCTGGCCATAGAACGGATCAGCAGTCGTAGTTTCTGAATACAATCTGGTTGCACATGTAGCCGATTTGCCGTCAGTCTCGTGCCTCTTCTCTAGATCAGTGAGGGCAAGCCGCCTTTTCTCCCCCACAGCCCCACCCACTTCCTTTCATCTGGGGCGGCAGCTGCTCCCTGTTCACCAGACTCAGACCTGCCGGCAGCTGCATCCACCTGCCCATGTTTCCACTTTTAGGGTTACATACAGAGGTGGAAGAGCCGAAGGCTTATGCACACACATCCAGAGACACGCTCTGGGTTGAGTGTCAGCTCTGTCCCTCACTAGTTGAATGCTCTTGGGCAGATGACTTAACCTACGTGTCTCAGTTTCCTCGTCAAAAAAAAAAAAAAAAAAAGTAAAAACTAAAAATAAACTAAAATGAAAATGGGGTTATTCTCGACTCCCCCTCATACGTGCTCAGTCCACATCGCTTATTATTCCTTGAGACATTTTCATGAGCCTGAAGAAAAACCCTCTGTGATGAGGGCCGTTTTCTAATCAAGGACAATTCCAGGGGAAGCGCTCCCGCTTGCTCGGCCTCCCCCCGCCCCAACATTTCCAAGCCCCATGTGAGCTGTTCTTTTTCACGTCAAATAACTTCTCTGTTCTCCTCCACCTTGCTGGGCCAGGCTCCACAGATGGAGCAATCTCTCTCCTCCCCAGGGCCCACATGCCGACCTGGGGTGTGAGCTGAACTTAGGCAATTGTTTTCTCTACCCCTCAAGAGTGGAGGGAATGGGGCCCCAGGGTAGGGGCTGAGACGCGGGTTCTTCAAGAGTCTGCATTCTCCTCTCGGCCTTATTTTTCTGCTTTGTAAATGGGGGTTTCCCCACTGCCTCCCTCTCAGAGCTGCTGTGTGGCTCAGATGAGATCATCCACGTGAGAGTTTTCGTAAGGGTAAAGTGACACGTGGGCCCAAGGTACTGATTCTCAGTCCTCCGTGCTTATTAGAATCACCAGGAGAGTTAAACAAACAAACAAACAAACAACCAACCCGATGCTGTCCCTAACTCAGAAATCCTAATTTCAATTGGTCTATGGTGGGACTCGGAGCAATTTGACATTCCCAGGTGATTGTCATGTGCGGCAAGAGTGGAGAACAACCAGTCCCAGAGATTCTAAGCTCGCTTTGGAAATGAACTAGTCCAGGAGTCATTTCCGTCCTCTTCTCTCACCTTGACCATGTAATGTCAAGGCAGGGGGGAGGCTATAGGTTGCCTTTTCTCTCTAGCAGTTTACTGGAGTCATCACAAGCCATCACAACCACCTTGGCTGGCTGCCAGGTGACAGCCCAGAGTCCTATGTGGTCAGGCAAAACTGGCTCCCAGTCTGGGCTTGCCCAGGCTCTGCCTGAGCATGCACTATTTGACATCACCTGACTAGATTCCCAAATCCCTCATCTGTGGAATGGGAATAACGACATCATAGGGTTTTTATAGCTATTAAAAGACATAATGCAGGTAAAATGCTTAGCACAGTGCCTAACACAGCTGAGGTCTCAATGGCAGCCCATAAAAAAGTTCAAACCCTCCTCTATCCTGTTGCTTTTGCCATTACATGTAGGGCCTCAAGGGATTTGCACCTGCCCCCCAACCTCTGGGGGCCCAGGTACTACTGATAAGTATACACTGGATCCCAATAGTAACTCTACAAAAGAGGATGTGCAGGTCTCACTCTGTCTACAGATGGGAAAAATACAATTGAGAAACACAGAGACCTTGCCCAAGGCCTCAGCCTTCCAGACTATCAGCCCAGGGCTTGTTCACTGCATCCCAGGGAGCCTCGTCAGTCCCTCACTCAGCCACCAGCCCCCAAGTTTTCCTACCACTTGGTGCCAAGAAATTGCACCACTGTGTTGCAAAGGGATTGAAGATGTCTGAATATTGGGGAATGGCACAGGCTACAGGGAGAAGAGAGATAGTTAAGAGCTGACAGGAAAGCACCAGGTTCTTGGAGTCAGTGGTGGGGCTGGCCAGGAGTCCAAGACATTTCCTGTGCCCAGAAGGGACTTCAGGGGAGTGTTGGGAATGACTCACAGCCCCTCAGTGACCACACTCTGAGACCTGGTTTCTGGGCCAAGCTCTGCTTCTAAACTACCCCTCACCCTCAGCAGATGTCTTCCCCTTTTGGGACCTTAGTTTTCTTTCCTGTAATATAGGAAACTGAGATTACATCACTGTTTCTCTAGCTGCCATTTTTCACTACTAGCGGGTTGTAAAATCAGTCTAGTGGATTGTGACCAGCAATAACAATGAAGTAGAAAGGAAAATATCAGTACATTGTACATAGTAAGAGTTAGTATTTTGTTGTGGAACTTTGTATCAAGTATTGACCCATATATGTAAACACTGTGTAAAATGTATTTCTTAATGTGATCTCCAAAAAATGCTCAAAGACAATTGACTACATCATTTTGAGTATATTTATTAGCCCTAATTAACTCTATAAATCTGTAAGATAAAAATGTCTGTCTAGAGAAGAGACAGAGGGAATAAGGTCTGGACAGGTGGGGAGAAGCAGCCACTGGAGTATCAGTTATGTCATGTTGGGCCACCTGCCAGCAACTGTATGCTGTGGTTCTCCAGGAATAGGAGGTAAAAACCCCAATCACATACCTGCAACAAGTCCTACTCATCTGTCTGCTGCAGGTGATTCAATCACAAAGCCATGCTGATAAGGATTGAAACAGATGACTAGTAACTTCCTTTTACAGTCCGGACTCTGTTGTGTACTTCTCATTATCCCTGCCAAAGCTGGATCCCAGAATAAGTTGGAGGGTTACATCATCAGGTATATGTATTAGGTTTGGCTGTGAATGACAGTGAACCCCCATATAATAATGGCTTAGAGGATAAATAAAACAGAAGTTTACTTCTTCTGTATATAATAGGTCTGGATATAGGCAGTTCTGGGCAGGTAAGGCATCTGCTCAATTCATAGGTGCCCAGGCTCTATGTAGTCCCTACACTGCTATCCACAGGGCATGCATGGTCCAAGATGACCACTAGAGCTCTGTCCACAGCACACCCACACTCCAGGCAGCAAAATGAAAGAAGAGGCAGGTAAGCAGGCTAAGGGCATTTGCCAACTGTTTTAAAAAAGAGGTTTCCTCAAAAGAACTGAAATCAGATATTCAAACAAATACTTTATATGGATGTTCATAACAACACTATTCATAAGAGCCAAAAAAAAATAGAAACAATCCAATTGTCCCTCAACTGATGAATGGATAAACAAAATATGGTAAATCCATTTGTAGTTGGCCCTTGAACAACTCGGATTTAACTGCACTGGTCTACTTATACGTGGATTTTTAAAAATAAAAACTGTGAGTGTATTTTCTCTTCCTTACAGTTTAATTAACAACATTTTCTTTCCTCTAGCTTACATATATGTGTGTGTGTGTGTGTATATGTGTGTGTGTATATATGTATATGTATATGTATGTATATATACATATACATACATATACATATACATATACATATACATATACATATACATATACACATACACATACACATACAGGAAGGCTTTTAGTCAGAAGTAGGCTATTAGCAGTTAAGTTTTTGGGGAGTCAGAAGGTATAAGCAGATTTTCAATTGCATGGAGAGTCTCTGCCCCTAACCCTTACATTGTTCAAGGATCAATTATAATGGAATTTATTCACTCATAAAAAACGAATGAACTACCAATAAATAATACCACGTGAATGAACCTTGAAAACCTTATGTTAAGTAAAAGAAATCAGGCCCAAAGGCCACATATATGTGAGATTCCATTCATGAAATGTCCAGAATAGGCAAATCCATGGGAAAAGAAAGTAGATTAGGGTTGCTAAGGCCTGGAGTTAGTGAGTAATGGAAAATGATTGCCAATGGGTGGGGAGTTTCTTTGGGAGATAATGAAAAAGTTCTGAAAGTAGATAGTGGTGATGGTTGTACAACATTGTGAATGTACCAAATACCACTGAATCGTACACTTTAAAAAAGGTTAAAATGGTGAATTTTATGTTCTATGAATTTTACCTCAATTAAAAAAAGAGAGAGGTTTCCTGGAAGTTAATACAGATAACTTCCTCTCATAGGTCATAGGTCATTGACTAGAACTCATTCCTGTGACTGCCCACTGCAGAGGAGCCTGGGAAATGGAGTACCCATTAATACGGGAGGTTTTATTACCAAGAAAGAAGGAGTGAGTGAATATTGGCATACACATTTAGTAATCCTGACAGGTTAGGATATTCTCCAGAGGCAGCCCAAAATTGGGAGAAAAGCCCCGGAATGAGAGTCCAGAGGTGTTTCACTGTGGGCAAATCACCTTCCAGGCCTTCATGTCCTCACATCTGGTTAAGGGAAGGAGTATATGATCTGTCTCCCAGGACTTTTTTCACCCCGATGTTTTTTAGGAGTGTATGCTAGTCAATCATAGGGTCAATGCAATACTCTTTTTATCCCTTCTTTTCATCCAGGCTGGTGGAGAGGACAGCCTTGGGGCTCATCAATATCCATGAAGTTCTCAACTTAGATGGTCGTGTGTCTCCCCACCCCCTGCCTTTTCCCTTCCAGAACACACTCTGCCAAAGGGAGTTGTTACTACTGCTGTGTAAATAGGTAGTGGTTGGGGGTAACTATGGAACCTAAATAATCCACAGAGAGGATTATCAGATCCTTGATTTGGGGGCTGGCAGGACCAATCCTAGGATTCAAGGGGGGGACCATGGCAGAGGGTGGCAGCCAGCCGAAGGAGAAAGATTTCAGAAACCACATGAGAGGCTTTATGAGCATGTTCTCAACCTGCCTATCCACTCCAGGATGCAGAGGCAGGCTGCTCCCCTTTTGTTTACCTCCTATGTAAAATGCCCTTTAGAACATATTTTTTTTCTGTATGCTCGCTCTCTCCTTTATCAGAAATACACATGCCAGGAGTGGGACAATGCACAGTGAGGGCCCCACCCTCGGGTATATTCTGGACTGAAGGTCCTGCATGGATCCCCTTCCCAAGCAGAGAACTGAGAACCAGGGCAACAGGGGAAGGCCAGTAAGACCTGGGTTCAGAATCCTGGCTCCTCCAGTCACTAGGTATGTGACCTCAAATAAGATATTTATCTCTCTGAATATCAGTTTCTAGTTTCTACAGGGATTCCATTGGTGATATATAAAGTGCTCCATATTCTGTTAATAGCAGTTGACATACAATAGATTGATGGCAAATGAGTCCTGCTTTTCCTCACCCTCCAGCCCAGAGAAGACTTGCATATCCCACAAACACCCTGATGGGGAACACGCATCCTTCATGCTAGGGCTCACGACTGGTGTCAGGAGAGGTAGATGACCATCTATCACAGTCATACCAGGACCTTACCTAGGGAGGCATGCAGAGGGCCCTTCCTCTCCTTTCAGTGTCTCTGCAACCAAGTCACCCTGACCTCAGTCTTTTCTTTGTCATTTTTCCTATGGACAAGCCACTGGTCTCTGAAATAAAAGAGAGAAGTCTCTGCTATTGACACAGCTATAGCATATAGTGTATAACCCTTGACAAAGCAAATCAAAGGACTTATTTCAGGGGAGGCAGATGCCAGCCATAGATGTAGAATCCCTGCCACCCCTTTTTCCTTACCCCTGTGTTTGACAGAGAATGTCTGGGGACGTACTTTCTGTGCTCAAGTAGCTCATGGTCTAGAATGGTGAGCCGCACCTGGGGGAGAAAGCATGCATGCTTTTGGTTTGGGAGGGGGTTGAAGAATCTCTAAGGGGTTCATGTGATCTGAAACCACATGTTCTGTAGGACTCTTCTCTTTCCTAAAACAAGACAAGGAGTAAAGTTCTACCAAATCTCAAATGTCAGGGAAGCACAGCAGGTAGTGAGCAATGTTGGGAGGAAGCAGGGGTTTAAAAGATGGGGCCATTGCCCTCAAGAGAACTAGCATCTACAAGCCACATAGAGTTTAGGGTTGCCAGAGAGTGTCTAAGATCTAGGCTGTCTCCACTCATATTTATGTACCAGAATGTTCATCTTTTCTCCTTCCTCTCTCTGCCCTCTTTTCCTCCCTTTGTGCTTCCCTTCATGTAATGGATATTTATTGATTGCATGAATGTTTTCATTTCTCTGAGTTTGTACAAAAACTTATTTATTCTTTCAATAACTGTTTTTTGAGTGAATGAGTAAGAGGATGTGTGAAAGAATAAATCTTTAGTGCCCTGAGCTGGTTCAAGATCACCTCTCAAGTCCCCCTCTCCTGTAGCAGTGTTTGGCTCACCACCCCACAGATGTATTTCCCTTGAAAGAGTACCTAAGATGAGCCTCTCTGCCTAACTCCAAAACTGCTTAGGTGGGACCCACCCTGGTCTCAAGCCTTCCCTGGAGCCATACGCTCTCCACCTCACCTTTCTTCTGGGCAGAGCCTCTGTTCTAGCCAAATAACATACTTGCTCTCCTGTGCCTTAGCCTCTCTTCCTGTTGTCTGAAATCCAGGCTGCTCCCACTTCTATTTGAGCTCCCATCCACCAAGTAATGATATTAAAAGTGGACACGACATGGGTACCCTGGTTAAACAGTTCTCTCGGCTGGTTGGGTGAAGTTGCACGGAGCACCTGGCCTGTTCCTTGAGGGCTGAGTGACTGCTGACCAGATGGAGGAGGAAGATGTTTTCAGCAGTGCAAATAGTGTGTGCAGATGTTCAGCCCCCTGAACAGACAGAGGGGGAATAAGCTGTGAAGTTCTCACGATGCTCAGTCAAGGTCTTTGAATTTTAATATGAGTCTTCCTAGAAGTTTGACTCTGCCCTGACTAGCCCCGCCCAAAATCTGTCCCTTTGATAAATTACGCCTTTTCCCACACCACCATTCCTTGCTACCCAGGACCTCAGGTTCTCCTTTCTGTCTTACAGATTTTAAACCCCAGAATGTTGACTGGCAGATGACCTCCAACCGGCAGGCACATCACACAGACAAGTTCTACAACCAGGATCTCATCGTGCGAAGAGGTCAATCGTTCAAATTTTTGTTGACTTTGAATGAACCTCTCAGTTCTAGAGACAACCTGGAGTTCATAGTCTTTACAGGTACCTGGTCATTGCCTCCTCCACCCCACACATGCCTCAGTAACCCATGGGGTTGTGCATCCAAGGTCACTGTGCTCTAGCCCAGCTCTGCCACTGATTCGATGTGACTTTGGGTAAGTCTCTGCCTATTTCTGAGCCCAAGAGTCCTAGTCTTCAAATCGAGAGGGATTTGGCCTACCTGATCTTTCCAGTTACTTCCAGAGCCATATGTGGTCTTCTTTGGATAATGCCCCGCTAAGGGCCCCTGTGATTGTATTGGAATCTGAGTTCTTCCCCCAGTCTGGCCAGCACTCCTCGACTTCAACTGACCCCTGTCTCCTTTTCTCAGGGCCCTCTCCCTCAGAGTCAGCCAGAACAAAGGCTGTGTTTCCACTCTCTAATGAGACAAGTGGTGGCAGCTGGAGTGCACAGCGCGTGTCCCAGAACAACAACACTCTGACCATCTCCATCTTCAGTCCTGCCAACGCACCCATAGGGTGGTACACCCTGAACGTTCAGATCAACAGACGTACTCTGAAACTTGGGAAATTCATATTGCTCTTTAACCCCTGGTCGCAAGGTAGGCACCTAACCGCCCACACTCCCACCCATATCAGCTAAGCGATGCCCGTGGGAAGGAGATGAGGGAAATGATTTGCATGGGCTCAGGTTTGATTGGGAAAACTTTATGTGATATGGAAAAAGCAAAGAAGCTAAAAATCAAAAGCCGTAAGTTTGAGTCCCAGCTCTGCCACTTAACCAGTTATGTGAGTCTAGGCAGTCACTCTACCTTCCTGAGCCTCAAATTCCTCACCATTAAGTGGACATCATGCTATTTCCCCTGGTGCTATTGCAAGGATCTCATGAGTTTTTACAAACTGCATAGTATGATGTAATTATAAGGGACAATGACCATCATACAATTCTGTAGTATAGATATAGCTTCCTTCCTAAAAGAACAGGGATCTCATTTTCAGACTCTCAGATCATCCCAACATCTCTTTGAAGCTCATAGTTCCCACAATAGGAGTTGGAAGCATTACAGCCTAAGGCTTCCTTCCTCAGTCAAGGTTGGGGACGTGCTGCAGCTAGGACTTGCTCCAGCTCCCAGGCCAGTACTCAAGTTGGAGGAGGAGGAGGACTGGTTTCTACAGTCCTCCGAAGAATTCTAGTACCTGATGTCTGACTTTTATGTTCAACAGCGGATGCTGTCTTTATGAGTAACCAGGCTGAGAGAGAGGAGTATGTTCAGGAAGATGCTGGTGCCATTTTCGTGGGAAGCGCAAATCGAATTAGTATGGTTGGCTGGAACTTCGGACAGGTAAAAGGGTCATAGGAGGCTGGGGTAATGTCCCTATTACCCAAGAAGGTCAGCAGTTGGCCCCACAGATATGTGGAAGTTCTCAGATCTGCTCATTTGCCTGCTCTTCTATTCATTCATTCATTCAGAAAACATTTAGTAACCATTTACTATGTGCCATACCACAGCTGCACACTAAGGACACCGGAGATGGATAAGACAGATTCCTTGTCTTTGAGAGAGTCACAATTCATTGAGCAAAACAGACGTATAACTAAATCAATGCAATGAAGTGTTATTGGTGCCACATTACACAAAAGAAGATAAAGCCCAGTAGAGAGACGCTTGGGACAAAAACGTAGTTTCTATTATTCATTCCGTGTAAGAATGTGATGAGCCTTCCTTGATGTGTGCATTCGTCTTCCAAAGGTCTTTCATTACTGTGACCACCCGTCTGAGTCCCAGAGTTCCCAGGTTTGCTCAGCCTGGAAAACATTCAGGGATTTCTCTAACCTTTTCTTTTATAGCAGACAAATGAAGGCATTAGGATGCGGTAAGTTGGGTGGGATGCCTTGGATATCAGGAGCAGGTGGACAGGTGCATGTTGTGTCTATCTTCAGACCCTATTCTATAGTTAACCAGAGCAAGTCTGGTATATACTTTATATGCTGGGTTTTTGTGTCAAATTCCATTGGAAGGAAGAAAAGAGAAAAAAAAGGGGGGGTAAGAATGCCCCTAGAGGTGGAAAGGGAGCTATTTTTGATGGCGTGGTCTGGGCAAGCCATTCCCAGAAAGGAACTTTTGATCAGAAACCTGAGGGAGTTAAGAAAGCCAGATCTATATCTTGGAAAGATCATTGGAGGCAGAAGGAATAACCTACAAAGACCCTAAGGCAAGAGAGAGCTTGGCCTTCTCCATTTGAGCATCAATGACTAAACATAAGTTTTATTTTGTGAAAATAGCCTGAGATGCCTTTTAGCAAGATATTTTATCTTTATAATTTCTTCCCCAGGGTCTAAATAATATGTTCAAGATCACAGTCAGAGCTAGACGCAAATTTTGAGATGAGCTTAGGTCAATCCAGATGGAGGAATCAAGGCCCAGGCGGACTAAGTGATTTGCTTCCAAATTCATGACAGTGAGAGAATCCTCCTCATTTAGGGGCCTCAGCACAGGGGCTCATGTATCACGAGAGCTCCGGATGGGTTTGCAGGATTAAAGGCTGGGTGAGGTGGGTGTTCCTTGGTAGCTCTCGGTTCTGGAGTCCACAGAATGAAAAGACCTGAGCAGTTGCTGTGGTTCTCACCACTGTAGCCCCCATACCCTTAATTAGCAAACACTTCTTGTCATTTCCTCCATTGTAATATGTCGTTCGATTTTGAACAGTTTGAAGGAGACATTCTGAACATTTGTCTCTCGATCCTGGACAAGAGTCTGAATTTCCGCCGTGACCCTGCTACTGATGTGGCCCGCAGAAGTGACCCCAAATATGTTGGCCGGGTGCTCAGTGCAATGGTGAGTGCTAGGAAAACCAGTTGTTACCTATAGCAAGCCCAACTACGCATTAGGCACACACGCTCTTACACAGTCATCTCATTGAAGTCTCAGAGAATATAGTTAGTGACTATTCCCATCCTCACTTTACACACATAGAGCCTGAGTTGAAGTACTGGCCTGGTGGCCAGTGAGTGGCAGAGGCCAAACTGGAACCACGCTGCCTGGTTCCAGAGCCTTTTCTTTTGTATCAGGGGCCTTTCTCAGATGACATGGGAACTTGCTCCTTTGGTGTTCGTCAGGACTGGAAGGAAGCAAAGCTGAGACTTTGCTCTATCCCTGGGCTTTCAGGGAAAGGAGGTAGGCTCCCCAGTGAGCCTGAAGTGTTAAATTCCTTTGTTTTAACCCATCCCTTCCATGGTATAGAGTGCTTGAATGTCAGACTGAGAAGGCAGAAGGCCAACCCACCCATTATCTAGGTGAAGAAATCAAAGCCCCTGGAGCTGAAGTGACTTGCTCAGGGCACACAGCCTGTGAGTCAAACCAGAGCAAGGCCTTGAACTGCCCATCCAGGGCCTCTTTTGCTCACTTAGTCCCTCCACTTGAGAGGCTCATCCCCCCCCCCCACCCACACCAAACATACACACAAGCTAGATCCTGGAGGAATCTCTGGCTCTGCACTCAGTGTGTAGAGAACGCCTCCATCAGAAAGGGTCCAAACGTGGGATCAACCTGCTCAAGAGTTACAAATTAAAAAACTAAAAGACAGAGAATTGTTGGTCTTTAGTCCTCTGAAACTACATAATTAGCCCAGAAGTATCTTTAACTTTTTTTTTTTTATAGACTAATCACATCTAGACTAATCACATCTCAACCTCTTTACTTTCGAGTTGGAGAATATCCAAGCTAAGAAGCTAGTTACATGGTTAGAAAATTGAACAACCTTCTGAAAGGATGATAAATATCTTGGGGTAATCAGAGAGGGCTTCTTGAAAGAGTGGAGTCTTAAACCGAACTTACAGAAAAGGAGTGGGTTGGCCTAGGGAATGTGGAGATGGGTGGGAATCAGGCGGGCTAGGGAAAGAGCCAAGAGGAAGTGAGACCTGAGCTGAATCTTGAAAGTGAAGTGGCCATGGAAGGGTGGAACTAAAAGCCAAGGCCAAAGTTAAGTAAGGAAAGCTGGCTTTTAGGGCAACCTAGGAGGCTGAGCCTTTCTGGCCCAGGAGAGGGTGGGTGAGGCCGGCCGGCCGGCTCCAGTAGCTGCTGACTCACTCTCACCCTGGAGACAAACCACTTTATCTCATGCCAATTTCCTCAGCTACACTCTCTGCAGACCTCCTGGTTGGGCTGGGCCATCAGCTAATTATGGCCTGTGTAAGGCTTTGGGATGCTCAGCTTTCAGCGCAGAGATGACCCTGCAGATTACCACTTTGGTGGCTGTGACTGAGGAAATGGAGATGGGCTGCACAGCCTTCCATCCTGGAGGAGGCTGTCCTGCCTGATTCTGCAATTACAGCCCAGACCCTCCTGGAGGCGGCTGCGGAGCTCACCCACACACGGAGGGGTGTGGAATGTCCGGGTCAGCCCGTCCCGGGCAAGGATGCTTCTGTTTCCATACTGTGCATTCTCATAGGCCTTGCCACTTGTGGATCCCCAAGAAGGGAAGCAGGACTCATAGGGTGAGAGAGATTCTGGTCCAGACGCTCACTGTACAGTTCAGATAAATGCTGATCAAAACTGTCATAAGCTCTGAAAACTTGGCTGCTGGGAGACACCTGAGAGTTCACTTGTTTCTAACTCTTCCTGTATTGGAAGGTGAAGAACCAAGGCCCGCATTGGTGAACTAATTTACCCACAATTAAAGAGCTGACAGGTGTCAAAGCTGGGCTTGTAACCCAGGTTTCTCCTTCTTTCTCTCTCTTTTAACTTTGCGTTATGGAAAAGTTCGGACTTTCACAGAAGTAAATGAAAATGTAAAATGAATTCCTACATGTTTATCACCAGCTTCAGCAATTACCAGGCCAGTTTTGTTTCGTCTCTGACTCTCTCCTCCGACAGATTATTTAATAAATCCCAGATATTGCATCATTTCATCCACAAATATTTCAACATTTGTCTCTAGGACCATGGTACCCAGGTCTCTCAGATCCTAGCCCAGTACTCTTTTCACATTGTATCATGGTCATGTTATTTGTGCAAGAATCATACCTTAAGTTGAATGAATCAATGAATCAATGACAAGCAATATTCCAACTTTATTCATTCTAAGAAGTTAGTTGCTAAAGTCCTGCAGTGATCTTTTAGAAGACCAGTACACCAAAAGAGAGTTTCAAACCATGGACCCCACGTCAGACATCACTGACTGCCAGTGACTTGTGGCAAGAAATCCTTTGCAGGCTGGGTTTCTGATGCTGCTTTGCCACTGACAAGCCAAGGGCCCTGTTTCCATGGGAGCCTGCCGCACATGACTGACTCTTGGGTTAGAGGCAATTAAACATGATTGATTAAGCAAAGCACCTTAAAATACATACACCACTCAATACCCCTAAGGGACCTTTATGACAAGTAGTATCCCCCTATCACCTAGAAAGACATAGAAACTCAACACAATGGCTCCCTGGCTTCCTTCCTCACCTCCTTACCTTGTCCCCTAAACTGCATATCACGCTCTGTGCTGATTTTCTTGGGGCTCTTCCTGCCTAGATCAATAGTAACGATGACAACGGTGTGCTTGCTGGGAATTGGAGTGGCAGCTACACAGACGGCCGGGACCCCAGGAACTGGAACGGCAGTGTGGAGATCCTCAAGGAATGGAAGGGTTCTGGCTTCAGGCCAGTCCGATTTGGCCAGTGCTGGGTCTTTGCTGGGACGCTCAATACAGGTACTCTGGGTGGGACATACATGCCTTCGCTGGGGTGGTGGGCAGCACTGGGGTGCCCCAAGGTATTGTCTCCACTGTAACCCAAGGCCTCAGACTGCCCCTTGACTTGCAGTGCTGCGGTCTTTTGGGATTCCCTCCCGGGTGATCACCAACTTCGACTCAGCTCATGACACAGACCGAAACCTCAGTGTGGATGTGTACTACGACCTCATGGGAAATCCCCTGGACAAAGGCAGTGATAGCGTATGGTGAGTGTCTGACCCTTTCTAAGCACCAAATCCAAGCAGCTTCTTGCTTGCCTCAGTAGCATATCAACACCCGGTTTAGAATAGAAATGCTAACAATGCTGATTACACATCGAGCAAGACCCAAAACAGTTCTGCAAAATCTGGTGGTTTGGTCTATCTTGCCACCAGATAAAGAGTTTGATACCAGTTCATATCACATCAGATATGATATCTGGTATGGCTCATGGGCTCTGCAAAACTGCCGTAATTTATAGAATCCATTAGACTTTGTGCTCCTTTAAAAAATAAACATTGAAACTATTGATTTTCCAGTAATAATAGAAAATTATCTCATTTCAGACAGTCCATATGACTTGCAGACTTTATTAAAGAAAAACAATCCATTTCTCTTATACATACATACTTTTTATGTACCTTGGTTGAGAGAATAAAAAAATAGTTTATTCTGGATTCCAACGGAAAATAATAAGCTTTGTATGTATATGGGCATATATATTTCTAACCATAAATAGACCATGTGTACATGTATCTGTACATACACATATGTATGTCATATATATAATAGATGCCAACTGAAAGTAGGAAGTTTTTTCAAACTTATAGATGTATCTACAACTTCATATAGCAATATACATACATAAAATAGATATCGTTACAGCTATTTAAGGATATACCATATGCCAAGTTATTACCAGATGGCCACTGAAATAATTATGTCTATATCTGTATATTCACATAGCTATCAATGTGTCTATATATAAAGTACACGCTTATGTCAATAAGCCATTGTTTTAATCCATTTCAAGGGATGTGCACACACACACACACAACCATTCACATGCATAGATTTGGCTAGATAATCTGATACAGATGCCATCTTCTTCTTTCCAGATGTTCAACTTTGAGATAGTCTGTACAAAATATTCTGTAACTGCTTATTATTCCCAGAATAAGTAGATCCAACTTTTCTGAAATGTGCTTAGCGTAACTAATAGGATAAAGTCAAAGGCAAATAAAATTAACAGAAAAGCTGTTAAAACAAACAACAACGCCATGCCAAAAATGGAACTGAGTAATAAAAGCATCCCCTTCCTTCTGAAGGAGGATGAGGCTCATCTAATTCACCCAAGGTCACGTGGATTCTAGGGTTTAATGAGGGAGAGAGAGCTTATTTTAGGATGTTCTTCCTTGATCTGCACATATACAACTTTCTCTCCAATGACATTGCTACTTATGGCAAGGTTTTGTAATACAGCTTCATTTCTGCTCCCTGTTTTTTTCTTTTGTTGTTATCTCCAAAATCCCATTTTGAAGAAAAGTCCTGATTGTTGGGGCAATACCATTCCTGGCCTTGGTTTCCTTCACAAAAGGAGATAATTGGTCCAACCAGATGACTAATTTGGGATGGGAGGAGGTCCATTTTGGCATAATCCTGTGATCATCCTGCACACTGGGAACTGCAGAGAGACTGGAAAGCTTAAGACTCAGTCCCTCTGCTGGAAGCATTTCTGATGCTGTTAGGGAACAAGAAGCATGGAAGCCATTAGTAGAGGCTGCTTAACGATTTGGGATGGCGTGTAGAGTACCAGGTGAATGATTCTGACAGTAAGCACTGTGGGAACTCAGGGAGGGAGTCGGCAAGGAAGGCTTCCTGGGAGCAGGAAGGTGGAGCTTCTAAGTTGAATTTGGAATTAGAATCTAGATCTCTTGGTTTACCAGTTCATGCTACCACCCCATATTAGCTTTATAATTCATTCCAAATGTAATCACCTGTAGCAAGTACAGACCCATGGAGACATTCCAAGGTGTTTTCAAAGTCATTTTTTGACCCCATTATAAGGTATCAGGCCCTAACCTCTGACTTTAGCGGGCAGTCTCATTGCTCCTCACCCTCCCACCCCTCACCAGCCTTTTCTGAACCCTCCTCAGAAAGCAGTGGGAGCTGTTGGTCCCTGCCAGCCCATTCCTTGTTTACTGAGGTCCCAGCACTACCACAGTCTGAGGACAGGGAGTCCTGAGTCCTAGTTCCAGCCCCACCATCATCTTGCTCTAGGCCTTATGTAAACCACCTCATCTTTCTGGTCCTAAGTTTCTCCATCAGTGAAATGTAAAGGTTGGCCTAGAATATATGTTTACTTAAGTCTCTTACCAGCTTTAATTAGTTGGTTCTCTGCCACTTCAACTCACCCCACTTTTTGCAAGAAAGCTACCCCTCCCAAGGGAGCCTCCCCTCCCCTCTACATGGATCCTACCCAAGGTGGAAGAGTTAAATCACAAGTCATTTTCTGCCTGGAATAAAAATACTAATCTATTATTTTAAGGAGAGTTAGAATTAGACAGAGAAACTTGACTCTGAATCTCTCTATACTGCAAATGTTGAATCCTTTTAGAAATGTCCGGTTTTGCCTAGTCTTAGAAAGTAAGACTTAAGTGAGGTTAAGCATCTGAATGCGCTTAATAGTAATAACAGCAGCAAGTAATAATTCATTGAACGATGTTTTGTGCTAGGTACTTTTCTAAGTGCTTACTTTTACTCTTCAAAAATGTGAGGTGGGCACTATTGTGATCATCCTCATTTTATAGCTGAGGAAACTGAGACTCTGGGTCATTTACCCAAAAGTATATAACTAGATGGTAGAGCTGGGCCTTCAACCTAGGTGGCTTGTTAACTCTGCAGCACCAGGGAGAGAATGCCAGAGAATGTTGTTATTATTTCTGACTGATATTTGAGAATTTGACAGCTAACCTTGAGATTTTCCAGAGAGGATTGGCTTGACCCCAGCCACAGCTCTGGTTAGGTTGGGCACTGTCCAACTCATTCAGATAGCTTCTTTGGTTCACACTTAGGCAGCAAATGCCACTTCTCCGTAAGACTAAACACTGTCTCAGGGGCTCAGTGAAGACAAATGACTTGCCCAAAGTCAAAGAAGGAACTAGTGTCCAAGCCAGAGGTAGAACACAGGTTTTTGTCAACAGGACTTTCCAAAATCAAAGAACATTAGGACCAGAAAGGATCTTCGAAAGGGACCTGCTAATTTCAGAAATGAGAAAACCAAAGCCCAGAGAGAAGTAAGGGTAAACAACTGGAGGCGTTTAAGTATTTTAAATAAGCATATGACTCTACATAATTTCCTTAACTTTTCTGTACCTTTTCCCATCTATAAAATGAAGGGCTAGATCAGGGTACCTCGGAAATTTCTTCCAGGTCTTTCTTTAAGTCACAGGATCTAGTGGGGTACATTTTCTTCTAAGCCATTGTGCTTATGACAATGGTTTGGCTTAAGAGGCACCAGGTTCTGGAGAATTCCGTTCTTGAGAGTCAGAATGTTTTGGGGAGAGCTTCTTTTATACAATTCCTTTCTAGGCCACTTACAGGAGGTCCGTGGACTCTGTTCAGTCACTGAGCAGCAAACAAGTGATTTGGAACAATTCAGCCAAGGTTATTCTTATTTTGATGTTTCAGGCTTATTTTCATAATTCTTTTTGGACTTGATTCCTCAATTTCTAGAGTTACAAACCTATTTGTAGATTTTATAGAGTTCTGAAGTAGCAGGTACATGTGACTGCCCTGTACTTTGTCATCAGGGATGTGGAGTTGGCCAGTTCTAGACAAAGCTGTTGGCACCTATTCATCATCCTGAATCCCTGGCTCCTAATGCAATCTCTCTATGGCCACCAGTTTCCACTAATATTTAGCATACCTAGATCACCTCACTCAGACCCATGGCAAGGAAACCAAGGCTCCAAGAGTGGCCCAAGCCCCAAAGTAATTCAATTCAGAAAACACGATGAAGTACGTACTGTGTGCCAGACTCTGCACTGGGCACTGGGCATCAAAGAGCAGTGAGATGCAGGAATCATGCTTAGTTCATAGCTGCATGAGAGGATTGATGATTACAGAGTGGATGTCAAATAATCAAATTATATGCAAGGTTCAAAGATAGCACAGAGGTATGGCTGGCACTCTCAGCACATCAGGAAGACCTTTTGGAGGAGGTAGTATCTCAACTGTATTTGGAAGGACAGACAGGAGCTTGCTAGTGGAAAGCATAGGGCATTGTGATCACTTTCCAGACAGGGTCTCCTGACCCTGTGAATTCAAAGGTAAGCATAACTGAGTTGCTGTCTCTAGGGCACTGGTTTATAAACTTCAAAGATTTCATTAGAATTGACTTGGGTGGAGGGAGTGAGGAGGGCCAGGAATGCATCAGTTAATAAATGCCTCAGGTAGTTCTGATACCTACAGCCTATCTTTTTCCTGAGCTCCTACAACTCAAAACCCTTAAGACAGGAACAGAGCCCCAGGCTGGGAGGTGGGAGAGAGTGTGGCACAAAACAGAAACAAACCAGGATTTCCATGATGGCACCCTCGGGCATTCGAATGCCAAACAAACCCAAAGAAGTGTAAGTAAAGTGCTGGCTTCTAAATGAGAGAGGCACCAGCCAGGATGCGTTTGTTTATCTGCTCTGTCTCAAATTCCTGCCTTGCAAATAAGTATTAAAACATAGCTACTTACCTGTTTTGTTTTGTTTTGTTTTGTTTTGTTTTGTTTTGTTTTGTTTTGTTTCACCACTCACCCTTCCCCTCAGCTTCTCTGCCAGGAAGAAAATAAGCGCACGCCTTTGTATTCTTATTGCTGTCTCATCTCACGCTTGCCTTTTTCATCAATCCGGGGTCATCTTCCCACACTCATGCTGCTTCCTCCTGGCTGAATCCTACCTGGTCTTAAAGGCCCATTCAAAAGAACATTCTGTCGGTCTTCCTAGAGATAATTTTTTATGATGACTTTTTTTTCACAATTATAGGAAATTTCAGAATATGTAATCTGTAATCTGTTAACACCCTTTTAATATTTGATCATTTTCTATTTAACCTTTTCTCTCTATTAGTTGTTTTTTTTTTTATAGAATTGGGATTACACATTTTGCAAGGCATGAGTACAAGACAGAGCATATGATAAACATATTCTACTTTTTCCTGCACCTAGAAGTTAACCACTTCAGAAACAGTTTTAAATCATATGTTTTTGACTGAACATATTATGAGCACGTTCCCTCTGTCATTAAACACTCTTTGAAAATAAGATTTTAAATGTATCATATTCCATTGAATGGTTGAATCATCTCTCTTTCCCTATTGTTATCTATTTCCCATTCTCTATGTTAACTATCTATTTCCTTTTTTTTTTTTTTTTTTTTTTTTTTTTTTGCCTATTATATATAACACAGTCACGAACATTCTCATATGTAAATCTTGGGCATGTCTGTGACTAGTCCCATAAGAAAGATTTCTGGAAATGGTATATTCTGGGTTAAAGAAAATGAACACTTTAAAGCCTTATGACATCTATTGCTGTTGCCTTCAGAAAGGGTTCAATAACCCATGTTTCATTACAGTAGTGAATAAGAGTATTCTTTCTTCCCACTCATATCATTGGTTGGTATTATTTTTAATAATCTGATTGTTGTTGGGGTTTGTTTGTTTGTTTGTTTGTTTTACCTCTTATGGTCTAATGCCCTTCTGTCTTGTTTTAGAGCTGACTTTTTAGTTCCTTGTTGCCTTGAAGGATGTAGCAGGATCACATTGAATCAAATAAGTACATAAGGTGCACTTCTGACTCTTTCTGGAAGCTGTATAGTGTATAGAGCCTCCTTGTGCACACATATCCTATCTGGTCCCCATAGGAAGCCTCTTACAACATGCAAAGTGAAAACGATTTTTTCCTGATTATAAAATAACTAAAAAATAAATAAGAAGCATCATTAATAATATAACTACCCAAAGAAAAACAGTAATAATATTTTGAAATAGAGCCTTATAGACATTTCATTCTGTTTATGTTTGTACACATTAGAAGTATTGGCATTGAGTTTTAATTACTCAAATGAGATCAAGTTAAACAGCCTACTTTATAATTTTTTTATACTTTTTATATTAATAAATAGAAAGTTAGAAAGGCACTGTAATTTGGTAGTTAAAAGCATGAACCTGCAGCCCTTCTGCGTGAATTCAAATCCTACTCTGCCTATTTATCACTGTGAGACCTTGAACAAGTTATTTAATTACTCTATGCCTCAGTTCCCAGAATTGTCAAATAGGGATAATAATTATTCCTGTTATAAGAGTGTTGTGAAGATTAAATGAGTTAAAATACGGAGCAGTTAGAACACTTAATAACTTTCTATGTTGATACATACTGTATTAGCTATTAGTGTTTCTATAATATATGCATTTTTAAATATTCATTTATTTTTTAATTATAGAATTATAGAAGTAATAAGTAATTCTCATTATAAAAAATGAAAACATTACAAAAATAAACAATGTAAACCTTAGTTCAATATGCACCAAAATCTGTCCATATACATAATATATATTCCAAACTGTTATCTAAACCGTGGTAATAGACTTATTAGGGACTACTTTCACTGTTTTTTTTTTTAATGTATAATTTTCTAAATCCAAATAGGTTCATTATATTCGTGCATATTTTTACAAGCTTATAGATATACGTATATATCTACACTATTTTGTAACTTGTTTTTCTTACTTGAGGATATATCTTAGACATCTTTCCCCATAAGTGCTAAATTGATTTTGCTCATCCTCCTGGACAGCTATGTGAGATTCTGTTGCATGGCTGTGCACAACTTACCTGATATTCCCTTATTGAGGAACTTATCTTCCACTATTTTTGCCATTACAAACAATGCTTCAGTGGACATCTTTTCATGTACATATACGTGCACTCGTGAATTTTTTTATAGGAGAAATTTCTAGAAGTAGAATTACTGACTTACTGTGTATAGAGATTTTTAAGAGTTTTTCATACACATTGCCTAATTGTCCTCCACAAATATTGCACCACGTTAAACTATCACCAGTAGAGCATGACAATGCTTGTTTTCCCACACCTGGAAATGAGTATCACACAGCAATGTGTTTCATTCTATACTTTCATCTTTGTCGGTTCGACAGGTGTAATTGTGTCTCTTTGTCATTTTAATTTTCTTTTAATGATAGTGAGGTTAAAACTATTTTCATATGGTCGGTGATTACTGGTATTATGAAAATTGCCTGCTCATTGTCCGTTATTGGTATGTTCGACTTCTTTTTTTGTCATATTGATTTGTAAGTACTCTGTAATGTTAATTATAGTAAATCTCTGTCATATATGTGGCATATATAATTCCCAGTTTATTGATTTTTTTTTCCAATCTTTTTTCTCTCATACATACATGATTCAGAGGTCTCCCAGAAGCTTGGGCAGAGTTTATATACTAATTAGGGTTCCCTTGACTCTTTTCTTTCTTGGATTTCCCCCTCACTCTCTTATCTCCTCGATCAGAAAGGTGTGGGCTACCTGTTGGAGTTTACTGCCCTGCACTTTACCCCTCTGTGGCCTATCCTTAAGGCAGAGGCACCAAAAGTGGGACTTGCAGCAGGCCAGCCCCTTCCTCCAGGTTTTGACTCCCTTCCAAAGTCTTCCTCCTACTTTGTTGACTCTCAGATAGATGTTTTGCATTTTTTTTTCAGTTTATTGTAATCTGCAGAGGAAATAACCTGTTATGAACTTACTCTTCCATGTTGGAAACATAACCACAGTTTGTTTGTTTATTTTTTTGTTCATTTGTTTGTTATGTGCAAGTTTAATATTTTTACCTAGTCAAATTTATCAGTCTTCTATTTATGACTTCTGAAGTTGGTTCTCTGCTTTAACTATCATCTTCATTTCATGCGTATAAAAATTTTTTTTCAAGTTAGATAGAACTTGGATTTATGTTGGACTTATATTTCTTCTAGTTGAACCCAAAACTATCAAAGCCAATGCTTGTGTATTTGCTGTGTGAGTGGAGAGGAGAAGAGGGCAAAATCACGAATGAATAAGACTTTGGCTAATTGGCTGTACCTGGTGAGGGAGGGGACCTGTGACTGAGACGCGCTGATTGGGAGATGAGGGGGTGCCACTCGCAAAGAGTATTTTAGGACTGGTATAGGTCGTTCTTCAATCCAGACCTCAGCCAAAGGCTCTGTGGCTCTTAGCCAGATGTGTCACTCTTGCTGCAGCCTCATTTATTTTCAGCCCACTACAGGAGACACAAGAGAAAGCTGTGTAGGTTTGCCTACTGAGTCACTGGCTCTAACCTAGATCTGTTCTGCTACTGAAAAAAGTCGTCAAGGACCTAAGTTTTGGAGTTAAGCATATTTAGGTCCACACTGATTCTGCAATTAATTGTTAGCTGCTTTACCTCTCTGAGCCTAAGCTTCCCCCTTTTATGAGATGGGCATACAAATAGTTCCCATTACACAGCGCAGTAAGAATTTAAGTGAGACACTTTCCACCACGGTTTAGCACAGTAGCTGGCATAGAGTAAAGGCACTCAAGTGTCAGCGTGCTGCACTGTTAGATGAAGATGTGGTTTTTGCTACTCACCTGCTGTGTGGCCTCAGGCAAGCTCTTCAGTTTGTGGTTGTGTCTGCAGGAATTTCCACGTCTGGAATGAAGCCTGGTTCGCGCGGAATGACCTGGGCTCCTCGTACAGTGGATGGCAGGTTCTGGATGCCACCCCCCAGGAGAGAAGCCAAGGTAAACTCCAAGCTTGCCCATGGATGGCCCCCTTCTCTGGATTTGGCTCTAAGTCACAGCCTCTCAATTTTTATAGTAGTAGACAGTGGCACAGGAAAGTCGCCTGAGTCCTCACCATCTCTGGAAGGTGCAATGGAATCAAAACAAAAATATTTTCAAAGCAGATCCCCCCTCCTAATTTTGCTTGGTTCAGCTGCTGTTTAACTGAGTGCCTTCCCTGCCACACAGCTGCTGTCCCTGCTGCAGAGGGCCTGGCACATGCCAGGCAACAAGGGAAAGAAGTCATCCTCTGCCATCAATGATTTTCCTGCACCGCCCTTAACAGTCTGTCCCTCTCGGAACAAGATTGTCTGTTACCTTCATTTTCAGTTGTTTCTCTCAAACTGGAAAAAAAAAAAAAAAGAGCTAATTATACAAGTATACAAGTAATGTGTGCACAGGGTTAAAAAAATTTTTCACACTGTTTTCAAAGGACTTATAATAAAAATTAAGTCTTACCCCCTCCCCTGACTGCAGCCTACCAGAAGCAATGAATAGGACTAGATTTGGGGGATTTAGGGGTGGGACAGTAAGCCTCCAGTTATTTTCTAAACAAATGATTTTTGAACCTTTCACTAAAACCCATTAGTGGTTATAAAATCAGGTTAGTGAGTTATGACAACCATTATAAGAAATAAAATAGGATGGCATGAGTAAGGTGAAGGAAAGGAAAAGAAAAGAAATTAAATATCAGGATGTACTGAATATAGTAAGAATAAGAATTGTCCGGTAAAACTTCTGTTTCAGGATCATATATGTGCCAAATGTACAATCTATTTATTTCTAAAGGTCATGGTAGAAAGAAAGTTGAAAGTGACTGTTCTAGGCATTTAAAGTGTGTATCTTTTTTGTTTATTTGTGTTGTAAATACAAATAGACTAATACCCTTCTTTCTATTCTGCTGAACCTGGCTTTTTTTCAGCTGGGCACTTCATGAATGCAACTACATCTATATATCTATATTTATATCTAAATCTAATCTATATCCATCCAACCATCCATCTACCTGTTTGTCCATCTATCTACTTATCTACTTATCTATCATCTATCTATCATCTGTCTCTGTATCTCTCTGTATCTATGTATGTATGTATGTATGTATGTATGTATGTATGTATGTATCTATCTATCTATCTATCTATCTATCTATCTATCTATCTATCTATTATCTATCTATTTATTGGAGCTACCTACACAGAGCACTAAAGAAGGGAGGTGACAGTCAGGGGTTGGGAGCTCAGATGAGCAAGCAATCCCCGTGGGCTGGGTGTTCAGGGAAGTCTTCCAGGTAAAGGGAGGCAATGATTTGGGAAGAATGACTTACAGAGGTAGGAAAGAGGCAACCCTGTGCAAGACAGCAAGACTTTCCTCTTTAGCAAACAGACTGAGGACAGTGGGTTAGTACAAATTACGCACCCACAGAATGCAGGATCGGGCCAGTCTTCTGAAGAGGTGAAGTGTGACCAGGGTGCAATTGCAGAAGATAATAATAGCCCAGGAGGGTCTGTGCTGAGTGCCAAATGCGGGGCAGGGGGGTGGGGTGCAGACTGTCGGGGCTGAAGGAGATGGCAGGGTAGAGGCAGAGGAGTTGGGCAGTTGTGGGTGGCCCCAGGAGGAGAAGGGACCGGGGTGGGCTGTTGCAGATGGGCCTGGCTTTGGCAAGCATCTCTCTGCAACCTGCCCCTGACCAGGGGTGTTCCAGTGTGGCCCCGCTTCGGTTATTGCTATCCGAGAGGGCGACGTGAACCTGGACTTCGACATGCCCCTTCATCTTTGCGGAGGTCAATGCCGACCGCATCACCTGGATCTACGATGAGAAACGCAACACCCAGAAGCAGAATTCCTCAGTCACTTCTGGCGTTGGCAGGTACATCAGCACCAAGGCGGTCGGCAGCTACTCTCGCATGGACTCACCGAGAAATACAAATACCCAGAAGGTAGGAGAGGCTCTGGTGGGGCTGTGCCGCTCAGGGCTTGATGGTAGGAAGGCAGCTTTTCGGGTGGAGAAGGGAAAATGCCTCACACTCCTCCCACATTCTCAGCCAGTTCTGCCTGAATGGTAGGACTGCTCCCCGGCACCTAACACCCAACTCCCTGGACTGTTTCCTATGGGGACAGAACCATCATGGACAGACTGGCGCCAGAGGAAGTTTGCCACAGGGCACAGACGGCTGTCATTCCAGCTCATCTCCAGCAGTGTCCCTTTGCCAGTTGCACAACTGGGGTGACAGCACTGTGATCGAATAGCACAGAGAGAAACGTGGCTTCCGTGGGAGGCAACCAAGGGCTTTGGGAGAAATGATCAAGTCAGCCCACTCTCCTACCCTCCAAGAAACACAGGCAGGAAACACCCTCTGAACAAAGAAATGGACAAAGACTCCAAAGACGTGAGTCTGTGCTGTGTTCGCTTCAGAGGCCTCCCAAGAAGTCCTATAAGGTGGGACTACTTGTCAAGAGAATGTCTGAGTCTCTAAAATTGTAAGCATCCGTATGAGTGCTAGCCCTACCAAAGTCACCAGAAAGACTAGTTGCTACGAGGTAACCTTTAACTCAAATGATACTTGTTGCTTTATTTTGGAAGTTGCTTTTGGAGTCAACAGCTTATCTGTTTGAAGATTCTCAATGGTGACAAAAGCTCTACATTTGAAAGTGATGTTCATTTTTTAAAAAATAACCAAAAGTAAATGAACACTTGCTCTAGCAGGCTATGGTCTCTCCTTAAGGAGTCCCACATTTCATTCTTTCTAAAATGCTTTGAAATAGTTGCTTCAGTGGTCCTCACAGTTGGTTCTGAGGGGTCAAGAAAAATGTGCTCATAAAGGTCCCCATAGTACATCCTAAAGTAAACCCTAAAACTGTGCTACTGCTGGCTGTTGGTACTGGCTGCAGTTTTATAAAAGAGGAAAGCGGAGCACAGGAACAGGGTCAGGCCCCACGTTCAGGTAGGTGACCTCTCCGAGTAGTGGCATTTGTGGATATTTAGAGACGCAACTCTAGGGCAATGAGATTGGTGACCTCGATTTGGCCCCATCTGTCTCTGCAGGCCATTCCCACCATTAGCGTCAGATGGCCCTTCTCTCAGTCAATGAACATGGACTGAGACCTCCCCCGGTCTGCTTCTCTCTCAGCTCTGGGGAGGCAACAAAGAACACTTCTGATGGGACTCCCTGCCCTGTCAGCTCACAGCCCAGAGGCGAAGGCAGATGCAAGACAAGTGTTTTCAACGATGTCCTGATGTTGAAACGAGTGTAGGGTTCAGGGAACAAATTGTCCAGGGCGGGAGGTGAATCCCAGGCCTACCACTTAGACCTGTGAGACCTCAAGCATGATCTTAGGATCCCTGATTTCTTGTTTTCTCACTTGAAAACTGAGAGTAGCAATGCCTGTCTTCGGTAGGGTGTAACTGAGCTGGTGTCCACAAAGCACTGAGTGCAGTGCCTGGTGCAGAGTGACTTAATAAACAGTGGTGATTTTTACCAACTTGAACATCTGCAGCCTCATTAGAATAATGACCTCCCAAGGTGACTTTTGAAGTGTCTGCTTATGTGGATCTATGATTCTGTGTGGTTCCTTACCTGACTGTCACACCTTGATTCTGCGCTGGCTGTCCCAGCCAAACCTTCTCAACAGTGAAGAGGGACCAGGTTGTGCGGATCCCTGCAGAACTCCTAGCAACATCCCAGCCCCTGAGT
Source organism: Eonycteris spelaea (assembly GCA_003508835.1). Lineage (NCBI taxonomy): Eukaryota > Metazoa > Chordata > Mammalia > Chiroptera > Pteropodidae > Eonycteris > Eonycteris spelaea. The sequence continues at coordinate 475,866 of PUFA01000110.1, forward strand.
GACACCCTGCTTGTTGTTACCCAGTTCTCCTTACCTAATGATGCCAGTTTGTCTCTGAGGGCCCTGGGAAGGAAAAGCTCATAAAAATGGGTTGCTAAGCATTTGCGTAATAGCAACAGCAAGGAAAACAGAGCAGGAAACTTAGTCTTGAGTAAGCCCAGCAGGTGACCTATATAGGTATCTAAGCTCTGAGCCTCATTGTGTAAACACGCTTCGAGGTCCTGGGCACAGAAGGCTCAGCTACCTGTGCAGACATCAGCCCTGGGTGTGGACTTACAACTCAGCTAAAGAATGGGAAAGCACCAAAAGGAACCCAGCCCACCAGGAGCTATCAGCTTGGGTAATCTGGCTGCCCGCCTCCTTTTCAGTGGGGTGTGTGGGAGGAATCTTGGACAACAGGTCTTGAGGACTGGCCCCCTCTCTGCCTCTAATTCCCAGACTAGACTAGTTGCTTGGATCAGTTGCTTCCCCTCTTAGGGCCTTAATTCTAACACGATGCTTGGATGAGTCGGCCTCTGAGGTCTCAGCCAGTTGTTACATGTAAGTTATGGGAAAGGCCTTGCTAAGTTGTAAAGTGCTGATAATAAGTCATCCGGTGTCTTAAAATTTTCACACGTTGGTTGGGGAAGGTGCAGACCATAAGCATGGTCTGCAGATATAAACATGGTAATTCTTTGTGTGCCTCTGTCCACGTTCCTGAAAGGCCAACACCTTCTCATGGACGGTGGATCAATCTTCAGGTCAAGGCAGGGAGCCTAACGTGAACTGTGTGGTCAACACTGACTCAGACACTTGGAGTCTGTCACTCAGCTATCAGTGTCCAAGAGCCGTGATCTTTAGGGGTTCATCATGGTCATTCTCCAGGGCCTGTTTATACCATCATGTTCAACAGGACCCACAACCTGAGTCAGAGTCAGAAAACCCATCCTTTGTGTTTTTGAAACCTGACCTCTCTCAACAATTTAAACTAATTATAACTTGGAACCATACTAACCACGGGAAGTTCTTGTCAACGGACATAAACAAAAGTGCCACTCTTCAATCCTCAAAGCACCTTTAGAAACAAAGCAGAATAGCATGGTAAAGTAGTATGAAAAATATTTTTAATGAAGCCAAGTCTACATCATAGCCTTATTTTGTTTTTGTTTTTGTTTTTTTTTTCTGCTTGTGTACTTATTCTAAACTTTTCAGCTCAGGTTTTATTTGTTTTTAAAATATCTGTTTGTCTTTAGGCCTTAGAAGGGAACTTTTTTTTTTTAGAAAAAGAAACCTAACCTAATTAACTCAAGTAAAATATCGAGCCATATAGAAATTTCATACAGTTGGGGATAAAGCTTTCTCTATAGCTCCGTTGCAATTTAGGGCTGATTGAAAAGCACCAGAGACCAGGTGGTCTGGGAGCCTCACCTTAAAGAGGATGAAGTGGAGACATGGAAAGGTTGGACCCTTGCTTGGACCAGAAGGTGCAGCAGCAGAACCAGTGTTAGTCCCAGGCCACCTTTCCAGGCAGGGTGCTATCCTTTGTCCAGGTTGCCACTACATCCCTAAAATGCTTCTCTCTCCCCCCCCCCACCACACAGGTTCCAGCCAGGAAAGAAAAGTGTTTGAAAAGGCGATGGGGAAACTTAAACCCAACAGCTCCTTCAACTCAACGTCTGAAGGAAACATAGAAAATGAGGGACGGGAGCCCAGCATCTCTGGGGTGTTTAAGGTCACTGGCATACTGACAGTGGGCAAAGAAGTCAACCTGGCCCTGATACTCAAAAACCTGACGAGTGATATGAAGACAGTGACAGTGAACATGACAGCCTGGACCATCGTCTACAATGGCACACTCGTACATGAAGTGTGGAAAGACTCTGTCACAATAACTCTGGACCCTGAAGAAGGTAACTCATCCTATAGCTTCTTGAGGCACCATGCATCCAAGGTCGCTGATATTCTGTTGGGGTTGGAGAGTTCTTATTAGAACTGGTTCAAATTGCCTAAGGAAAGAGAGCACAGGGCCTCTATGGTTAAGCCTTGGGTTTTGAAGTTTGGGGAGTTGCTGCCATGGTGAACAGCGCAGTGCCAACCCAAATGCTTTTATGCCCGAGGCAAGGAAGGAAGGAGGCTTGGGCAATTAATAGACGTACCACATTATTCCTTACGGGTGTATACTACTTCCCACAGTTTGCAGAGTGCTTCCTTATATACTCCCTCATTTGACCTTCTAAAAAGGACAGATTTCAGTATCTCCATCTTACAGAGGCCAAAACTGAGGCTTGGAAAGATCGTGACTTACTTAAGAGATTAAATGTCATAGCTAATAAGTGGCAATGCCAAGGTCTTGGTCCTAGGTTCCTGATGCTAAATACAGTGCTACCCCGCCCCACTTCCTAGAATGTATTGCTGCCACCCCTGTACCCCCCGCCCACAATGAATCACCTTTCAGGTTTGACCCTAGAAGGGTTGCAATCTACCGCCGAGTCTTGAACCCTCACCCAATGTTCCCCGACAGATGCCAGGGGGTGAATAGAGTTTCCAGATGACAGTGATGGGTTTTCTTGAAGGTCTGAGAATTTGGGAAGAACAAGGACTCCTTACTCCTGGGTAGCACAGACAGGAAGGAAGCAGGTGGAGCAGAGAAAGGCCAGTGCCATGGAAGGATCAGAATGCTGGTGTGACCACACTGGCAGAATCCCTTAAGCTGTTATGAAAAGTTGGGACTTACAAAGCAGATTAACAAGGATGGGGTGGCAGTTTACTTCACAGAAGGAACTAATACAAACTGATTAATTATATAGCCCATCTTGAAAGAAGTCTATCTGCAGAGAACCTGAGACGTGTTACACCTGTCAGAGGCACCATTCCCCTAGCAACATGACTTCTGGCAGAATTTTAGCAGACATCTTCCCCATACCAGAAGCAACAGCCTGGCTTTTGTTTACCTTCAGAGCACAAGGGAAGAGCTATATTTTTGCAGACCAAAAATAGTTTGTGTGAGGGAAAGGGTTAAAAATAATAATACTTCTGCAAGAGGCAGCAGAATGAAATGGGAAGGGGAGAGGATGCAGTCGAAGTGGTCCTAGAGGCCTGATGCTGTCGCCTACTTCTGGGTGACCCTGTTCAGTCCCCCTCTGTTTTCAGAAAGGAGCCTCAGTGCTCAGTGTCTGAGGAGGTTGGGCCAGCTAAGGCAGGGGTCTGTCGTCTCCAGATTTGGGGCAGGCAGGGCAAATTTCTCCAGTGCTAAAAGCAGAGGAATCTTCCTCCTCACAGGTCTTACTTCAAAGGATATATGATACTGTAGGCTGCTGGGCACCCTCAGGCCACCCAGCATAATGTTATGAGGGAGAGGTAGGAGTGTCCTGGATCATAGAGGAGGGAGAGGTGCCTGTGGCCTGCCGAGCCACAGAGGGGCCTTGAAGCTTGGAGAGGAGCCAGATAAATGGAGAGACGTTGGAGAAGGCATTTTCATCTGAGGGAACCATGTGAGTCAAAGCAGGGAGGTGATAATGAGCCTGTCCTGTGAAGGAACAAGGAGAAGCGCAGAGGGTTCTTTTAAGGGAGAAGTGAGTTGGGCTCCGTGATGCAGGACCCTAAACGACGGAGGGGTCTGAACTTCATTCAGTGAGGAGCCACGGAAGATCTTTGATGTGGCATGGCAGAGAAGTAACACGATTTGCAGGGGGGCGGGGGGCAGGGCGGAGGGGGAGGGGGAAGTTCTTCTAAAGCCTTGTCTGACTGATGTGTGCCGATGACTTGGGAGCAGGCGAGGCCAGAGGTGGGAGGTGGTTCAGATGCTGCTGCAATAGAATCCCAGGCTATTAAATGACCTGGGAGGATCCTGAGCATGCGTTTTGCCAATCCCTGGCTTCCTTTCCTCGTTATTGTATTGCTGTCATTATTGTTATCATCTCTAGGCAATCAGTCAACGTTAGTATTCTTCCCCTGCCCCTTCAAAGGAAACTTGCCCTCTTACATTTTCTGGATGTGGAGGATGCTTCAGCCCCTGTGAGCTCATCCTCCTGGGAGTCTGTCTCGCCAGCCAGAGTCCTGGTCTAGCTCTCAAGCCTGCTCTAGAGCCTGCACAGGACAGGGATGTTTCACAGGACCTGGCCCAGGGAGGGCTCAGTCAGGCCCTGCGCTACAGATATCCTTAGCCACCTTACACTGACTTGGCTTGGCCTCAGCTCTGAAGAAGATTTCAGAAGCCAATCCCACTCATTCTCACTCGGCTCCCCTGCCTTCTCCCTCCAGAAATACATCATCCCATGAAGATCACGTATGCGCAGTATGAGAAGTACCTGAAGGCAGACAACATGATCCGGACCACAGCTGTGTGCCAGGCCTTGGATGAGGCTGAGGTGGTGGTGGAGAGGGTCGTCATCCTGGACAACCCCACCCTGACTCTGGAGGTAAAGGGGTGGGGAAAGGGCACCTCCCCAGCCAGCCAGCCCCTGTAAGCCACAGTCCTCCCAGACCACAGGAAGGTCCTTCTCTGCTGAGAGGGGCAGAGGACTGGGCCCAGCTCAGGTTCAGCCTCTGCCAAATGGATCGGCCAAGAGTTCCCGCTCATACCTGCATCCTTGCTCTCTGGTGAGATAAACAGGCACATTGCACTGCATCTTCTTTGGATCCAGTTCTAGACCCACCGAGGGTACCAGCTGAGTAGTGGCTGGAGGGACTCTTCAGTTCACTCGCCCACCCACTCAGCTCTGAGCATCTGCTGTGTTCTGGGCCAAGCCAGGCTCAGGGATCACAGAGGGGCACAAGGGGTGGCTTGTGCCTTCAGGGAGACCACAGCCCAACCCCCAAACAGGTTTGTCAAGCAGATCAGAAATGGGCACAACTCACTTGCATCTTTCCACTCTCTAGATCCCAGAGTTACAGAATTGTGGACTTTTAGGAACTGGTCTCATGCTCTCATATTCTGCCTGTTTTGCACAGGCATAAACCAAGCCCCAGACTGGAGAAAGAAACACCCAATTACTACCCAAGCCAAGGCTCAACCTCAGGCCCTGTGGCTCACAGCCCAGGGCCCTTTTGGAGCATCCAAGCATGTCCATAGCCAGCAGCGAATCATCATCTCACAGTGGTTGAGAAATGAAGCTGCCTCTGTCTCTGCTTCTGGCTTCAGGCTGTGCTCCCCGGCTCCTTCCCAGGAGCCCAGATGTGTAGGGGTTTTGTGGTATGTGGGAGGTGTCTGGGGCCACTCTGTCCCTCCTTCTACACCAGGGCCGGAAATACTTGCACTAACTCTAAGCTTGCCCCTCCCTCTCTAGCTCCTGGGCCCTACCAGCACCCCAGCCCAGGGTGTAGGCCTCTAGAGCCAGACAGCACAAACCTGAGGGACAGTCAAGGACAGGCAGAGGAGATGGGGTCTTACCATGAGGTCCCACAGAGAGCCCAGCCTCTTGGATCAGGTGTCTGCAGTATCTACCATCTGCCCCACACTGTCTAGAAGGTGATGGCCTTTTTTGTTCCATAACAATGCTGCCAGACTTCTAAGCCCCAGATTTCTAGAGGAGTTGGCATAATCGTGGCTGCCCTGGTCCTACCCCTCCCTAAGGGACACCCTAGCTGCAGGGGTTCCTGAGCTCACACAGAAGGTGAGGGTGACCCAGGGCTCCGGCTTTCATGCAGCTAGCCTGCGATTGAGCCCTCTCACTGTCCCGATTAGTCTGGTCTGTGTTCCAGAATGGGCAGGATGGCCCCCCACCTCTGGGGCTAGGGAGCCAGTGACTGGACAGCTAGTTTAGAGGAAAGCAAAGCAGGGTAATAATTCAGCCCTTGGGCCTGTGACCTTGTATCCAGGCCTCACTATTTACCAGCAGCGACCCTCAGTAAAGTCCTTTAATCTCTGAGTCTCAGTTGCTCCAACTCTTTCATGGCGATGATAAAAATACTTCCTTTGCAGGGTGTCATTTGGCCCAGGGAAGCCTTTCTTGACATTCCACCTTTCACCCCTACCCTTGCCAATTAGATCCGGGCCCCAGTTAAACACCCTCAGAGCCTCTATCCTCTTACTTCACGGCATGTATCCTAGTCGAGGTTATACCTTTATTTGTACAATTGCTTGGATGCAGTCTCCTACCAGATGTAAACAGTGAGCCCATCACTGTCTCCCCGGGTATATCTTAGAAGATAATCAGCATTTATAAAACAGGAACACCCCTCTCCCCTGGCACAGAGACACTTGGCTCCAGGCTTGCATTCTTTGCCACCTACAGAGTTTTCATGTCAGCCCGTTCGTGTCCTATGCATGTTAAGGCCTCTCCTGCTTCCCAGGGCATTTCCAAGAAATGTGCCCTGTCAGTGTAGAACATGATGGACAGCCCAGTGCTGATTCCCACTACTGAGGCTGGGAAACGAGGCTGGGTGGCAGCCAGTTCAGTTATGAAAACATTCTGCATTAAAATGATCAGTGGTTCAACAAAGTTAGGTTTTTCCCCATTACAGTCCCTTATCCAATAACCTCAGCCCTTCTTATAGCTTTATCTTTTATTCAACACCTTTGTGCTACATCTTTTCAATTTCCATATCCAGTCTGCTTTGTCTCTAAAGAGTCTATAGAATCTATAGAAATCAGAATTTTACAAAAAGAAATCAGAATACAGACAGGCTGGAAATGTGCCATGGAGAACTTCCTTATTTAATCTTGTTAAAAGGCATCTGCTTTTCCTTCTTTTGAGCATCTCCTCTTAACGCATCCTCCTAATACATTCTCTCCTCTACTTTGGCCTTTAAAGAATAAAGACATCCTTGGCTTAATCGAAAGAATCAATGCATAGCTCATTCAAGCAGGGCTCAGGTTTTTAAACTTATGAGGGTAATCTATATGAAAAGATGATAATTGGGTAAAACTCTATTATCTTATCTGGCACTGATTGGCAGTCAGGATCAGACCATAGGATCAGACCATGAAATCTGAACATTGTTTCAAATGATGATGTCTTTTATTAACCCATGAACCACTCACAATCAGACACGGGTTTCTGGTGGTCCTTATCCTCTCTTTTGAGTGTATGTACAGATTTGGGTCAATGAGGCAGGGTAGTAAAAGTCAATAAAGAAATAAAAACAAATACATGGAAATCTCAAATTGAATATAGATGTGGAAAATATGGCACCATTTACGTAGCCTTGTTGTAACCCAATGGCATGAAATTATGCTTCATCCTTCAAATTATGTCATCCATTTAAATGAGTTCCATAGGAGGACTTATGGTATAGATCATGGTCTCTAAAATGTTTCAATTATGCACAAATTATTGGTAGGTATTTCAGGGCCTAGTGAGAAAAGCCAAGGCTATGGAACCAGGGAGGTCCTGGCTATTCGATCCCTCTGAACTACAGCTCTATTACGGTAAAATGGTTGCTAGAAGGATTAGGGAAGAAAAAGAAAAACCGAACACAAAAGCAGACCCCTGTAGCAGTCCTCAAAGGAAGAAGAAGAAAAGAAATCCATTAGCCATACAATTTCGGTTTCTATTTCCAAAACACTTTCTTCCCATCCATGATCTGATCCAGTCCCTCCTAGCTCAGAGAAGGAGGCAAGAAGGAATGACTAGCCCATTTATCAAATGAGGAAGTTGAGCCCCAGTTGTGTCTGCTTCTTGGGGGAACAAGCTTTCATCTTTGGGAGCCAGCGAATTGTCCAGGTTGCTTTTCTGACTGAAACCTAGGCTCCTCTGGTCCCTGACCAAGGACAGTGTGAGGTTGGAGCCCTGTCAAGACCATGACATGGCATGTGGGGAAACTCTGGGCTCCAGAAGTTTAGAAGGACATCACTAAACTGGGTGTCATCAGAGAAGAATGGCCTGAATTGAGGTGGGGGCCCAACGCCGTGTCCTGTGGAGAGGAGCTGGTCTGAGCAGGCTTGGACATCCCAGGGAGGGGGCTTCCAGGCTTGAATGGAAGAAACAGGACCAGTGAGTGGGACGTGCGAGGAAAATGCTCTTACTAGGTACCGAACGAGCCCTTTCCCAAACCTCAGAGCGACCACAGTGGAACCAGGCTGCGCTGGGAATAAGCGGTTGCCCTTCCTAGGGTGAACTAGAAAGGGGGCCTGTGAACTCTGCGGGAATTTAAAGTACTTCTCAGCCGCTACTATGTGCCACTTCCCCCCTACCCAGAGTGTCCTGTCTATAGCATGGGGATCTCAGCAATTTCCTAGAAACCCCCTACACAGATGTCAGTAGTCTTTAGGATAACCAAACAGTCCTCCCTGCCTTTATATCAGTGACACCTTCCCCATCACCAAGTCGCCCACCCAGCCCCATCAGTTCTCACTGAGTGGCAGGTGAGACAAGCAGCCTGACTCCACCAACCTCTCTCCTTACAGTTGCTGGAGCAGGCCCAGGTGCGGAAGCCCGTGAATGTGCAGATGCTCTTCTCCAACCCACTGGATGAGCCGGTGAAGAACTGCGTGCTGATGGTGGAGGGGAGTGGCCTGCTGCTGGGCAGCCTCAAGATTGAGTGAGTCTCAGGCCTGAGGGGCCCATGTGGGGTAAGAGGAAGGTGCCAGAGGGGGCCTCTCTGGAGCCCCTGAGCAGGGCAGACAGAGCTTCTCTAGAGAATCTGCACATAGGCATACACATTTGCTTAGGGCGTTCACCAAACTTACTCTCCCGGGAAGCCATGTCACCAGAACTTAGAGCTGGTCCTCAGGACTTAGCATATTTGGGAAATCATGGGACCCCTACTTCCCCAGTAGCCAAGGACAGCAGTGAGAGGGGCCAAAGGAGCGATGACCTTGTATAGCCCCAAGCAGAGCAGGACTTGAGGCCACAGAGGCCCATCCAGCTTGAGGTCCATGAATCTCACATCAACACTAACTTGTGCCCTTTCCCCTCCAGTGTGCCGACCTTGCGCCCCAAGGAGCGGTCCCGTGTACGTTTTGAGATTCTGCCCACCCGGAGTGGCACCAAGCAGCTGCTCGCTGACTTCTCCTGCAACAAGTTCCCTGCAATCAAGGCCATGCTGTCTGTTGACGTGGCCGAGTGAAGGGCCCAGGCGGCCCCCATACAAACTTGGGCACCACGGAGCAGGCAGGGCTCACCTGTCCAGCCTGGGAAACCTACTCAGTTGTCCCCCAAGGCTGCCTGAAGGAGATACTCAAACCTCTAGCACACGCCCCCACCCACGCTCCCAGGCTGGCCTGGCTCCACCCTGGCCTGAGACTTGGTCACTTCCCCAGCTGCTTTTCCCTGTGACTGCCTGCTCTGTGAGCCCCATGACCCCACTCAGCCCTCATACCCATCAATGCAGCAGGATGTGTGGCACCTGACCCAGCGACTCTCTGAATGAATACAGGGGAGAAGACGGTCTGGACTGTTTGCTGATCCCTTGGGCCACTTGGAGGGGAGGGGATGGTTAGCCATCTGTCATGGCACTCACATCCTGACACTCAAAATAAATGTTTAAAAGAGCACAAACACGCAGCATTGACTCTACTGCGGAGGAGGAGAGAGGGGCCGACGCCATGACCTTCCTGAGAAGGGATGACCTTGGGAAGACTCGTTCTCCATGTTTCAATATCCAAAGGGAGTGGGCTTGTTCTGTCACCAAACTAGGGAAATGTTTAGGAAAACTCTCTAATGTGATGTCCAAAAATAGATTAAGCTGCTTGGGAGGGAGCTCCTTGTCACATAGGCTTCAAGGGCTCTCTCTTTCAAGGCCCTCTACAGGCATCAGAGTGAAAAGGGACTTCAAAGTCTTTGCTGGAACTCTTCAGCAGATGTTCTTGGTGGTCCAGCTCTGCTCATGCTGGGCTCTTTCCTCCTCATGCCACAACCCTTCTCTTGCAGCTTCCAGTGGCCACAGCGTGGCTAACTCAGCTGAAACACTCTCTGATGGTTCCATCTTTGCTCTTTAAAATAACCCCACAAATCCCATTGCTTTCCTGATGCTTGTGCTGACAATCCCATTTTGACAATCATCCCTCACTTTCTGAATTTCAGGGACCAGTCCAACTTCACATCCAGCTCAAAGCTTCTGCCCTATGCTCAGCTTGGGCCTGGCTCAGGCTTAGAAAAGGAGGCACCGTCCATCTCCCCTGCTCCCACCTGTTGTGTTGCTTGGTCCTTCAGAGTTAGAGCAGAAAGAGAAAATTAGGAGAAAAACAACTAAGGTCAATTCACTGGTGCTCACGCAGCACGGCCGCCGATGCCCTCTGTGTGGCCAGCATGTGAATGCAGGATTTTTGCAATGCATGTTTCCCGATGTGGGCAACATGCCCCTCTGTGTGGGCCCCTGGAGGTTCACCCTGCTACCTCTCACTACGCTGGAAGTAGTGGTGCTTTCATGATGACTAGAACCCAGTTCCCTTTCATGGGGGCAACCGGTCCATGGGAAACTCATACCTCCTTGTCCCACCAAACAGTGGGTGAGCAGGCTGCCCCCAGTCACCCCCTCTCTTCCTCCTGCATCTCAGGCTGCTCCAGCCTCAGCTTCCCACCTCCAGAATTCCTGTGGGGGCAGCCAGCACCAGAACCTGCATCTATCACTTGCTCCCAGGGTCAAGGCACTCTCACCAGGCCCCAGCTCTGGTATCAGGACTCAGCTGGGCCTCCCAGTCTCTGCAACACAGCAGGCCTCCACTGCGAGTCCTGAGAGATTAAAAATCAACAACATTGTGATCCCCACCTTCGGGTTTCTGCCCTCGAGAATGAATCCTGAGATGCTACATTAAAAATCATGGGGATTTTTAACTAACCCTAGGCAAATACGTCTTATATCTAATAACACCCCTGCACTCCATTTGGGTTCTGAAGAAGTTAAGCAATAAAACAAAGAAATAGAAGCCACAATACTACATTTCTTTCTAGTAGAGTTGAAGTTGAAGGTTGCAGCATAATGTGAGATGCAAGTGGACCTGATAGCTGAACCCCAGAATTAGGTGGCTTTGGTTAAGGTATATGCTCAGAGGCCATTTCAGGGAAACCCCAAATATCAAGGTCCTGAACAAAACAGGCATTTATTTCCCTCTTTCGTAAGAGCCAAAAGAGGCAGCTCAGGGACCCAGGCTCCCTTGTCTTATCGCTCTGTCACCCTCCACTTTGAGCTTCCACCTAATGGTTCCAGATGGCTGCTCCAGCTCAGGTAAAATGTCCACAGTTCATCCAGCAGGAGGCAATCAATGGGCACCCTCTTCCCCACTAAGGGAACAATATGAGAGCTGAAAGTTGAAATGATACATTTCACTTCTGCCCTCATCCCATTGGCCAGAACTTAGTGATGTGTCCACCAAGGGCCACATCTGCAAAGGAGATTGGGAAGTCTGGTCATTAGCTCGGTGAACATTTACCTAACTAATAATTAGGGTTTCTATCATTATAGAGAGAAGGGAAATAGAAATTGGGGTAATCACGATTTTTATTACCCGATCTACCAAGACATGAGCCATGCTCTCTTCCATAGGGACAGAAAACCCAGAGAAGCATGGAGACCCTTGAGCCAAGAGGAGCAAAGTTGAAGTTGAGTCAAATGTGTTTGCACACGCACGCATACACACATGCGCCTAGTTATTCTTCCCAAATTAATCCATCAGGTAAGCCCTAACACTTGCCTAGGGGCAGAGAAAAGCTGGGGACATACCCAGGGGAAAATTTCTCCTGTAGAAACCAAAAGTGGGGAAAACCTTCTTCCCAGGACTGATTTCTGCATCCTTAATCACCCTCGTTGCTCCTTCCAAATCTGGTCCTGTCTCTAGGATGGTCTCTGGAGGTTCAGGCATGCTCTTCTGAAAATATCCTCACTGGGCAGAACTCTGCCCTTTGAAACTGGATTTAGCATTTGGAACCAAGCAGAAGTTACCTGGATCTCAGCTGGGTGGGGGCTCAAAATGCGAATCGGTTGAAGTCAAAAGTGGCGTGCATCAGTTAGGCCCTTGAGGATGTCAAGATGGAATTAGAAGTACAAGGGCGTTATGGGGAGTGATGCCTATGGAAAAAAGAAGTGGGAGCAGGAGTAGAGGATAAGCCTTCGGACCATGATGCCGGTCTGCCGTCTGTGAAAGAAAAGGCAGCAGGAAGAGTCATGGTGCCCCTCTGAGAAGACTAGGGCTGCAGTGTAAAGATTTCCCACTCAGAAATTGCCATGAGGCAGAAACAGCCATGCACATCCATGGCTTAGGGTTTCCCTGGAAGGTCGTGGTCTTGGCTCGAAAGGTGAGGCAAGTCTTGGAAGCGCTGCAGGTGCACTGTGCATTCTGTGCAGCTGATCAGCAAGTTCCTTCCTGAAAGGAGGGCTGAGCGGCACACATTGACTCTGAAAGCAGTTCTGACTACTTTGTGAACTCCTCAAGGACAGAGACCAGACCTGCTTCATTTCTGTAGTTTTTACGCAAGCAAAGAGTCCTTATCCAGTACACACAGAAGGTCTGATAGATAAATGAGTGTTTAAGTTCAGGCATGCCCTTGTACCCATAACTCCTTTGAAAGGAACAGTGTGAATCATAGGAACTCTTTCTATTTCTTCTTTTAACTGTCAGTTTATTGAGTCCCACCCTTACACATTTGAAGAGGTAATACAATTTACTACACAATTAATCACTATCTCTTTCTATTCAATACCTGATTTAACCCTCCCAACAAATCTATGGGATAGATACCAACATTCTCCATGTTACCACTGAGAGAGCTACCGGTTCATTGATGTTGAGTCATTTGCGCAAGATCACAGAGCCATGAAGTGGAGAAATTGGGGTTCAAACCCTTCTGTCTACCTTCAGAGCCAAAGCACTATGCTGAGGTGTCAAAATACATTTGGTGGCCTACAGTCATTTCTCCTTCTTCCTTGCTAATTGAGTCTTGGTTTTGTCTGAGGTTCAGAATCAATTGGTCTAAACCCATCATAACAATCTTTTTTTTTTTTTCTTATGCCAGTGATTCTTGGAAGGAGGACATGTAACCCAGTTCTGACTAATGGGGAGTAAGGAAAGTTTTCTGACAGGCTTTTGGGAAAGATTTTTGTTTATGACGGAAAAAGAAAGTTGGGGAAGAGAAGTCCTGCCCATTTTTCTCTGAGTAGGGTCCTGTACTAACATCTGGAGCAGTGGCAGGCCTGAGAAGAGTCAACGAACAGAAAAAAAGTGACTCAGAGCTCTGACACGAGTAAGATATTTAATTAAACAATCCTAAAACTACCAATCTCCAGACCCACTGTTAAGTGGGATAATACATGTTCTTATTGTTCTAGACACTTTTAGTTGGGTATATTGAAATTAAAGGCTTCCAAAGTGATTCACCTCTACTACTGATATGGGAGTCTTCAATGTGCTGGGCACTGTATTGGCAACCAGGCGTAGAGAGATGAAGGAATCACAGTCTCTGCCATCAAGGAGCATATTATTCAGAAAAGGTACAGAATCATGAACTGCACTTGCTGTTCCCTCTGCCTCTATTCACAACCTATCTCCACCACTTTCTAGCTGTGTGAGCTTAATCAAACTACTGAACCTCTCTTTCCCTAGTTTTCCTGTCTGATAAAATTAGGATAATAATAGAACTTATTTCATGAGGGATTTAATACATCTCATGTACAGGAAAGGTTCAAAACGTATTAGCTGTGGTAGATGATTAGTAAAGATGGTCACAGTAATTTCTCCCACCCTTGTAAGCACACTTCTTTTATTGAAACTTTAACCATTCCTTCCCACCAAAGGGGTAAAAATCTATTTCTTACCCCTTGAATCTTAGCTGGACTGTTGTCTGACCAATAGGTCACGGTAGAAGTGAGGTGAACTCTGAAGCCTAAGACTCAAGAGGCCTTGCATGTGTCTGTTCTCACCCTCTTAGAATGTTGCCCTAAGACCTCTAAGGGAAAAAGCCTGGTCCAGCCTTGTGTCAGCCATGAGTTGGTTCTCCCTTCAAGAAACAACTGATTGGGCTGCAAGGAATGTAATTAGCTGACAGCTTCCCACTGCTCACACCCTCAGGCTCCATCTCAGCATGAGCTGAGGCCATGCTTTGGGCAATTACTGACTTGGTAGGGAAACTAAAGTCTGGTGATTTCTGCTTAATCTTGGGTTTCTCCAGTGGGCAATTGTTGCTCTGGTGTTTGGTTGGGTTGACTGAGGCTTTGTCAAATTTACATCATAGTCTGAGCTCTGCCTTGTGTGACCCTGCTTTCTCCACTTTTAAAAAGGTAGTATCCACCAATAAACCTCTTAAACTCCTAACCACCTCTCAGGGCCTATTTCCTGAAAGATCCAACTGATAGTTGGCCAGCAATGGCATAAGAAAGCAGGCATTACTATGGGGATTCGGAATGACCTCACTCACCACTCAGCTGCAAATGAGAACACAATCCTCATCTCATATACCATCCCAGGCAATATGGGATGAGTACATCTGAGTGGACACCCTCAAAGATCTTGGCTCTTCAGACTCATCTGGATCCTCAGAGCCTATAGAGATTATTGCCCAACTTCTTAGTAAGATCTAGCATCCTGCCATGTGGGAAGACCATGAAGAAGCCTCTGGATTTAGGAGTCCTACTAAGTCAATGGGAGTCCTACTAAGGATTTACCCCCACCTCCTCTCTTGGTTTCCAAGCCGATAAATAATATTAAGTTGCAGCATAACTCAACTGGGGATCTGCATGGCCAATTAAGGAAATAAAAGGACTATACCCCAATGAAATAGCAAAAATTAGCCATCATGTGTCAGCAAGATCAGAAAAGTGCTGGTTAGTGGATTTGAGGGTACTTAATCAAGGAGGCCGGAACATAAGCCTGAACAGAAATTCATTCGCCTGGAGCCATTCTTTTGTGACACAGGATTTAACAGTCTAGCAAGGAGCAGGGCTGATACAAACTTATGGCTTTGCAGCTCCAAAGGTCTGGAAAAAGCGATGGCTTATGTTGAGTGAAGTTGAAACAGCAAATTGTCATGGCAGATTGTAAAGGAAGGGATTAAAAGGCTCTGGGAAGTGAACATGTTGAACCTGACATACTATGAGGGTCCAAGAGTCCCTCCCCCAACCCCACCAGAAGATTATGTTCCATTGGAGGGCACAGAGGATACACCCACCATTCACTAAGGCCATCAGGAATGCATTGGTGACAAAGGCATTGACATCACTAAGAAGCTCAGTGGCCTCTCTACATTTAAAGCAAAAATAATAGTGATATGTTGTGGGTTTTAACATTATAGAAGTAAAATGTATTAAAATAAAAACTCAGTGGCTGGGAAGGGGGAAATTGAACTATAGTGATATAAATTTCTTATAGCATACATGAAGTGATAAAATATTATATGAAGATAGACAGATAAGCTAAAGATGTATACTATAAATCTAAAGCAACTATTAAAAGAAAATAAAACAAATAAAAAACCAAAGAGTTATGATTAATAAACCATCAAAGTAAATAGAATGTGAGGAAAGAGTGAAGACACCAGAGAATATAAATTAAAGTTATTTTAACCAAGCTGCTAAATTATTAACATTATGAAGGCTGAGGCATGAGGAAACAATTCCTTTTCATGCCTTAACTACCCTGGGATCTTAAACTTCTGAACTTTCCAGTCCTGTGTCAATACCTAGACATACATCAGTTTCTTGTGTGTCAGTACATACATAAAATCTGCAAATAACCCTCTGACTACTCGATAAAGGACTTAAATGCAACCAAACCACTCCAAATAACCTGGCATCCATCATCCAGACCACCTGATATCTGACTGATAACTGTCTTGGACTAATATGAAGGCTAAGAATGCAGGACTGATTGTTCTCAAGGATACAACTTAACTATAACAACTCTTAGTTGTTCTTTCTTCTTCAGAACACTCTGGGTATTGCCTAGTTATGTTTCCAGTTTGCTACCTCTAAGACCCTTTAATAAATCTTTGTCTTTTATTTCTAACCTAAACCTCCAAACTCTTTTTTAATATGTTCAACAAATGTAATAGTAAAGAATACTCAATTTATAGGAAAATAAAATAGGAAAAGATGGAAAGGAGAACAAAGAACAGATGAGATAGATAAAAAAAATAAGTGACAAGATGGTGGACTGAGATTCAAACATGTTAATAATCATTTAATTATTATAATCACTAATCATAAAATATAAATGGCCTAAATCCCTCAATTAAAAAACAAATATTGCCATAATATATTTTAAAAAGCAAAAGCTAACAATATTCTGCTATAAAAACCCAATTTTAAATATAAAGTCAGAAATAGGTTACATGCAAAAGGATGAAAAATGATATACCATACAAATAATAATGAAAAAAAAGTTGGAATAGATATACAAATATCAGACAAAATAGGTGAAAATTGTTACATAAAATAACTTCTTTAAAAAATTTTTTTTATAATAATAAAAAGGTCAACCCACCAAGAAGAATGACAGTTATAAATAGTTCCAATGTTCTTTGGCCATAATGTAAGTAAATTAGAAGTCAATAACATAAATATATCTGAATTTTCTCAAATATTGAGAAACTAAAAAAAAAAAAAAGCCTTCTGAATTACCAATGAGTCAAATAAGAAGTTAAAAAGAGAATCATAAAGTATTTTCAACCAAAACAGAACGTACCAAAATTTGTAGGCTGAAGCTAAAATAGTATTTAGAGAGAAACTTATAACACTAAAATGTCTATATAAGAAACAAAGAGAAAAATCACTGAACTCATATTCTTCTTTATGAAACTAAAAAGAAGAAGGAGGAGGAGAAGGAATAGGAGGAGAGGAAATTAAACTCAACATAAGCAGAAGAAAAGAAATAACAAAGTATAAATCAATAAAATACAAAACAGAAAAACAAAATGGTGAATCAATGAAACTGAAGTGGGTTCTTTGAATAAATAACACTGACATATGTCTAGCCAGGCTGATCAGGAAAAAATAAAGAAAACACAAATTACTAACACCAGGAATGTGGGACTCTACAGCTATTTGAAGAACAATAAAGGAATATCATGAACAACTTTGCCGCAGCAACATTTACTAACTTAGATGAAATGGACAGATTTTTTAAGACAGAAACTATCAAAAGTCATTCAAAAAAAAATAGATCAAGGCCCAAGAGTCCAGAATAACCTCATATCTATTTAAGAAACTGAATTTAAACTAAAGACCAACAGAAATCATTCAGCAGAGCCTAACCCAGTTGCCAACCACAGAACTGGTTGTTGGTTTGTCACTCCATTTTTGTGTGGTTTGTTATGCAGCAAAGGGTATTACTAACTATTTTTATTCCTCATCTTCATGAAAACATTTATTTTCCCTCCAGCATTCACTCAAATGTTCTCTTCCAAATAATGTTCCCCATATCTCTCCCACCTTGTTCCATTCCAAGCATAACTAGTTCCTCCTTTCTCTATGGTTCCCTTCATGGTGTACATGTCTTTTTTAGGCCAGTTTGGCTTAAAATCACCTGGGCCCATGTCTATCCCTCTTTCTCTCTAAGACTATGTATTTCTCTGGGCAAGAACCATTTTTTCTTTAGCCCTACATCCTTCACATTTAGCACAGTGTCTGGTGTAGTTTAAGCACTCATAAATATTTATGAACTATTAAGGAAGTGAATGAGATTGCAGATGAGAAATGAAAAACTGAATCATTAAACGAAGTGACTAATTGGAATAACTGAAAAAAATTGTTATATCTAACATTCAACTAGAGTGTATAATCTGTTAGTCACTGTTCTAAGTATTTTTAAAAATTCATTGAGTGCCTGCTACGTGCCAGATACTATGCTCAATGTTTTACATTCATTGTTTTACTGAATCCTATGTAAGATTCCTGAGTGTTAATCACTGTTATTCTTATTTTTGTCCTACATTTTCTTTAAATATTAAAAAAAAACAATCTGCG
This sequence comes from Eonycteris spelaea, assembly GCA_003508835.1. Classification (NCBI taxonomy): domain Eukaryota; kingdom Metazoa; phylum Chordata; class Mammalia; order Chiroptera; family Pteropodidae; genus Eonycteris; species Eonycteris spelaea. Next base: position 493,677 of record PUFA01000110.1, read on the forward strand.
ACCACTATACATCAATTAGAATGGCCAAAATCCAGAACACTGACAACATCAGGTGCTGGTAAGGATGTGGAGCAACAGGAACTCTCATTCATTGCTGGTGGGAATGCAAAATGGTATGGCCATTGTTGTTTTAATTTGCATTTCCCTGATGACATATATGGAGCATCTTTTCATATGCTTATTTGCCATCTGTATATCTTCTCTGCTGAGGTGTTTGTTAAGGTCTTTGGCCTATTTTTTTAATTAGGTTATTTTCTTGCTGAGCTTTAAGAGTTCTTGGTATATTTTAGATAACAATCCTTTATCAGATATGTCGTTTGCAAATATTTTCTACTAGTCTGTGGCTTATCTTTTCATATTTTTATAGTGTTTCTATATGAGAAATTTTTAATTTTTTGAAGTCCAGCTTATTAATTCTTTCATGAGTTGTGTCTTTGGTGCTGTATCTAAAAAGTTGTTGTCAAACCCAAGGTAATCTAGATTTTCTCTTATGTTATCTTCTATGAGTTTTATAGTTTTACATTTTACACTTAGGTCTGTGATTCATTTTGAGTTAATTTTTGTGAAGGGTGTAAGTTCTGTTGCTAGATTCATTATTTTTCAGGTCAATGTCCAGTTGTTCCAGCCCCCTTTGTTGAAAAAATTGTCATTGCCCCATTGTATTGCCTTTGCTCCTTTGTCAAAGATCAGTTGGCTGTACTTAAGTGGGGCTCTTTCTAGGCTCTCTATTCCATTCCATTGATTTATTTGTCTATTCTTTTGCCAATATCACAGTTTTGGTTACCATAGCTTTACGGTAAATCTTGAAGTTGAATAGTGTCGGTCTTCTGATGTTGTTCTCCTTAAATATTGTGTTGGCTGTCCTAGGTCTTTTGCTTCTCCATATAAACTTTAGAATCAGTTTGTTGATATCCACAAAATAACTCAATGGAATTTTTATTGGGATTACCTTGAATCTGTGGATCAAGTTGAGAAGACCTGACATCCTGACAATATTGAGTTTTCCTATCCGTGAACATGGAATATCTGTCCTATATTTGGTGCTTTGATTTTTTTAAAATCAGTTTTGCAGTTTTCCTTTCATAAATCTTGTACATATTTTCTTAGAATTATACCTATTTCACTCGTATAGGTGGTAAACAGTATTATGGGGTGTGATTTTTTTTTTCTCAAATTCTACCCATTCATTCGTGATATATAAGAAAATGATTGACTTTGTATAGTAACCTTAAAGTCTGCAGCCTTTCTGTATTTCCTTTCTGCCACATGGAAGTCTAGTGAGGACTGAAGTTGGGTATCTCCCTTCCCCAGGTAAGTTAGGCTCTGAAAAACCCCCAGCAGGTTTGGCTCTGATTAAATAGTTTATCCTGAAGGTAGACCTTGTTAAAAACAGAATGCTCTGACGTATTTCAAAATAGTTGCTTTCCCCTTGCCCCTACCTGAAGCATGTGGGGATTTTTTTCTGATCTTCACTGTGAGAACATAATAGGGCTCCTGGAGGTAAAACTGAAAAAAAAAAAAAGTGTGGAGGCTTCTTTCTATGACTGAGTCTTCCCGGAGTTTCTAACTCTCAGATTTGTCCACAGTTCAGGGTTCCCTATGCCAGCATTGATTCTCCTGGAGGTTGTTGCTCGTGGGTTGCCACTCCTATAAGTTGTGATTCTCTGTATTCTCATGTCAGTCTCTCCAATTTGGGGGGGCAGAAATTTACTCTATGACTTCACGTCTCTTAGAGTTCAAAAAGTTGTTGATTTTTCAGTTTGTTCAACTTTTTATTCGTTGTCAGGACAGAGTGGGAACCTTCAAGCTTCTTACATGCCAGGCTGGAAAACATAAATCTGTTCTAAGCATTTTATAAGTGTTTATTTAACCTCTAGACACTATTTTGAGGAAAGAATGAATTTTATCTCTATTTTATAAATGAGGGAACTGAGACTTAGAGAGTTAATTAGGTCACAGGAGAGTTAGTAAATGCCAGCACTGGTACCCAGGTAGACGGGCTCTAGTGCCTAACCTTTATGTTATGCAGTACTACCTACACAAATTCTAAAAAGGTACCTGTTGATAAATGTCATCACAGGTTTACAAAGAGACAAGGAAGCAAAAGATGCAGAAACTCAAGGAAGTCTGTCTCTGCTATGGCACCCAGCCCATGAGAGGCATTCTTGGATGCCTCCTTCCACCCTACTTTTCTGTAATGCTTAGTTATTGGCTCTCGCATTTCTGTGCTGAGAAAGTGCCATCAGCAGGAGATCTAAGAGTCCCTCTTTCCAGAAGCTGCCTTCATCCCCGCCCCCACTTCTGGACCTAGGCCACTTCTCTTCCCCAAGTTGATCACACCTGCCTCAGAAGCCAGCCTCAAATGGCTAGAGTCAACCAGCGTCTCCAGAAGCCTTCCCAGTAGCAGGGCTCTTCCTGCCCTTGTGTCATTTCTCCTCCCAGCAACCTTCAAAGGTGGACATTATTTATCCACCTTGTATCAACGGGAAATGGAGGCTTAGGGCAGGTTCCTCCCTCCGGTCTCTGTTCTATATACTAACTTTAACATACCTTTATGATAACCTACAGTACTCTCTTGCAATTATTTATCTGTCAGTGATCACCAATCTACAGGGTGGAAACATAGGCAAATGTGCACAAAATGATTTATTGAGATCATATTATAATATATAATACGTTCAGTGACATTACATAATAAGTTCACTGTGTTTGACTTCTTGAACAGCATAATTTGTTGTGCTATGCAAAATTGCCATGAAATTGGAGTGTTAACCCAGCAGTTTCATTAATCCTGCACGCTTCCTCAGATGATCTGTTTCTCTTATTTTCATCGAATGAACCTGCACCTACAGCATGCTTCAGAGGATGTAATCAAGGGGATTCAATCTGAACCAAAATAAAATGTTATTTATATGTTCCAACTTTATGGCCACTCTGTAGTAAATTAGCTTTCCCTCTTGTAAAATAAAATTTTAAAAATATACACGGGCACATTTATTAAAGTATTTTTATACAAATACGGTCATAGTATAAAAATTCCTTAAATATGTAAACATATCAGAGTGGGAAAACAGACAGTCCCCCTAGCCCACTTCTCTTCCACTCTTTTTCCCCAGATGACCCTCAAGTTGTCAGTTTGGAGCCTGTCCTTCCCAATATTTCTGGGCCCTTTTGGGATGAGAGTGGAGTGCCTCCTACCTTTTCATGTTGGGAATTACAGGCTTTTGTTAAATCATCTGATGGCCAGTGTTTCAGACTAAAGGACCAGTTTTCTGTTTAAACTTGAAATGCTTGTGTGAACTGAGGACATAACTATAGAAGGACTTTGGTATTTTTGTGTATAACATTAGCAATGCAGCACACCTGATCCTGGTGACCAAGCCATTAAATTCCATGAATCACAGATGATTAAAGAGTCCCAACTGTGACCAAATGAGCTGTGATTTCTGGAAGTTTGTCATCATGTGGAGACAGAGGTATGGGGGTGGCTATGGGAAGATAGATAATAAAATAAGTAATCAATAAATACAAAATGTAAATTCGAGTAATGATTAGTACACTGATGAATAAAAGTCAGGATGAGGGTATGTGTTGAAGAGGGTCTCAGGAAGGCAGGCCCTCTGACAGGTGATATTTGGGTAGAAACCTAACATGAACTGTGAGGGAGAGCCATGTGAGGTCTAAAGGACTGAGTTGCAGGAACACGGGCAAAGCTCTGAAGTGAGAGATTCCCTGTTGTGCATGCAGAAGGAAACAATGCTGCTCCAGTGGAGCAGGGAGGGTGAGAGTAACTGAAACGAAGACAGAGAGGTGATAGGAGGGTGGCACAAATCCCATAGCGCTTTGTAGGCTCCTGTAAGGACTTTGGCTTCTATTCTGAATGAGATGGGAAGCCCAGGAAGGTTTAGAGCAGAGAAGAGACAGGATTTGAAGTGCGTTTGAAAAGAAATCCTCTAAGTGTAAAGTGGGGCAGCCACTATGGAAAATAGAACGGAGATTCCTCAAAAAATTAAAAATAGAAATACCATATGGCCCAGTAATTCCACTTCTGGGTATTTATCCAAAGAAAACAAAAACACTAACTTGAAAAGATGTTGTACTCCCATTTTTTTGCAGCATTATTTATAGCAAAGGCATGGAAACACCTAAGTGTTTATTGATGGAGGAATGGAAAAGAAGTTGTGACACACACACACACACACACACACACACACACACACACACACTGGAATATTATTCAACATAAAAAATGAAATCCCGCCATTTGCGACAACATAGATGGACCTCAAGGGCATTATGCTAAGTGACATAAGTCAGACAGAGAAAGACAAAGACCATATGATCTCTCTTAAATGTGAAATCTAAAAACAAACAGACTGACGAAAACAAGCTCATCGACACAGAGAACAGATTGGTAGTTGCCAGGGGCAATGGATGAGGAGTAGGAAAAATGGGTGAATGGGGTCAAAAAGTAAAAAGTAAAAATAGAAAGAAAGAAACCCTCTGGCTATTTCAGGGAGCGCAGTAAAGAGACTACTGTAACCGCCCAGGTAAGAGGCAGTAATGGTGGCTGGGACCGGGTGGTAGCAATGGGCAGGGTGAGAAGTGATGGAGAAGGCAGAACTCACCAAATATCCCGAAGGACTGGATATAGGATATGAAGAAAGGAGTCATGCAACTGACACTAATATGCGATAGCCTGAGCAGTCAAAGATTCCAGGTCAGATGGAGCACAGCTCTTTTGTTCTTTCTCCACCAGGTTAGCCCTGTGGGGCAGGGGTCCCTATAAAATAGGAGGCTAGTTACCTCCCCATTCCAGGCTCCCTCTGGCTTTCTGTCTGCCACCTCTCTGTGTCTGGCGCCTTGACTACGATGTTGGGATCCTGGCCTAAGCCCAGGGACATTCATCTTTGGTCGAGGTCCCAGGTGCTCAGAGTTTCACACCAGTCCTTGAAGGAGGAACAGGTTTCAGAGGGAAGAGAAGGTTTAAGGTTCAGCTGGGAGGCTGGGGCAATCAGGGGGACTTCTCGGATGAGTTGGCCTTGAAGGATATTAGGACTTCCTCATGTTCAGGCAGGGGTCCTTCGATCCCAGCAGGAGGCATCAGGAGGGAAGATGTGTTGCTCAACCTGAGACTGGAAAGGCAGGTGGGTGGGGACTGGGAAAAGCTGGACACTGGCCAGAATTAATTTCAATTTGGTGGAACGAAGCAGGGGAAGTGGCCCTGTGGCAGATACTTTCCCAAAATAGCCATAGTAATAGCTCTGATTCCATATGCTCTTCCGGGCTCAATCAAAAGAAGGAATCTAATTTCTTCCTTTCTCAAAGGGTTGTCTTTTGAGACTGACTTGATGAACAGAATAGCAGAAATGATGCTACGTGACTTCTGATAAATCATAAAAAACAACATGACTTCTGTCTGGCCCTCTCTCAGGAAACTCTCGGAACCCAGCCTCTATGTTGTGAGGAAGCCCAGGGCACATGGAGAGGCCTCATGTAAATGTGCCGGCTAAAGCCCAGCTAAGATTCCTGCCACCAGCCAGAATAGACACCAACCATGTGAGTAAATAAGCTTGGAGTAGCTTTAGCCCCAAACGTCGAGTTACACTGAGTCTTCAAGCTGAGGCCTCAGAGACCATGGAGCAGAGGCAAGCCATTCCCACCATGCCCTGTCTGAAATCTTCACTTATAGGAACAGTAAATAGGCGTTTACATCACTAAATTTGGGCATAGTTTGTTGTACATCAATAGTAACTGGAATAAGCTCCAATCCATGTCAACTTGTAAATAATTTCCCAGTGTCACTAATGTCTCCCTATTATTTCCAGGGTTATCAATGTCTATGTGGGCATTATCCACAGGCCTTTTTATCTAAATATCATTTTATTGTTGTTCTCCATTGCATTTGGCTGGTGCTGTTTATTGGGGAGGCAGGCATTCTCCCCACCCAGGGCAAGGACAACCCTTGAGATTCTCTTTAAAAATATGGTTTTCTCTTTATGATGCTCTCTCATAGTCCATGATGTACCTGCTTGTCATAAAGGAAGAGAAGTGGGAGACTCCAAGTAACTCCAGAGGAAGAATGTGACCTGAGGTAAAGGGGCTTATCTGCCCATCTTGTGACTCTCAGGTCAACCTCTTCCCAAAGCAATCTTCTGTAAATATCCATGCATCCATCAGTCATCTCAGCATATACTCAGTTAATCACAACCATCTGGAGCACCTTCTATGTGTCAGGCACTGCACTGCACACACAATAACACAATGGTCTATGGCCTCATGAAGTTTACACCTAATGGGGAGCCAGACAGAAGCAGGTAAACAAACAAATAAAATACTGAAAGACTGTGATAAGTGCAATGAATGAAAGACCAGGTGTTGTCCTAGGTGGAAAAAGCCTATCTTCCCCTGTGGCCAAGGAAAGCCTGTCTGAGGAGAGAGTCTTGTCTTTCCACTGAGCCCTAAATGAGGCAAGCATGTTTGCAAACAATGGAAACCAACTCTGACTGGACCAAGGAGAGGAAAAATATTGAAAGGACATCAGGAAACTCACAGACTAAATGGAGAAGCTGGAGGACCAGGCTTAGAGAGTGGGTAAGAGCGAAGGGTGGCTATGCAGTCAGCATCACAGTCAAAAGTGCCTCACAGAACTCATTGAGTGAGACTTCGTTGCTTGACCTAATAATAATATGACACTGGAATCCATTTTGGCCACCAAAACTATCACCATTGTCCCCAGAATAGAGTCTCCATTGTCTCTGCTTCTTCTTACCCACCAGCTTCAAATTAAAAATTCCAGATGAGACCATGTGCTTGGCTGAGCCTAAATGTTGCTCCCGCTGCAACAAAGTCTGGGGACTTTGAACAAGATACCTGGATTTGCAGCAGCCGTCTTAGGACGAGGAAGCAACAAGCATGAAGAAGAAAAGGCAACAGCCATGGAGAGCAGAACAGAAAGCTTAAAAAAAACCTAGATTCTTCATGGTACTGCTGAGACTAAGGACTGGTTAATTCTGGACATTTTAATAAATAAACAATAAAGGTCTTCAGAATTTAAACCACTACAGGCATGCCTTGTTTTATTGTGCTTCATTTTATTGTATTTCACAGATGTGGCATTCTTTACCAATTGAAGGCAAGACCCTCTACTCACAAGCTTACAGCTTTATTGTGATACTCACTTTATTGTGGTGGTCTGGAACTGAACCTGAAATGTCCCTAAGGTATGTCTGTGTTGTCAGAGATTTTAGTGCTTGCAGCAAACGCATTTTTATCCATTAAAAAAGGAAAGAAACACATGCTCAAGTAATTCTTATCTAAGGTGACTGTGCTCTAATGCAGGGGTCCCCAGCCCCCGGGCTGTGGACCAGCACCTATCCGTGGCCTGTTAGAAACTGGGCCACACAAGCAGGAGGTGAGCGGCGAGCGTGCAAGCAAAGCTGTATCTGTATTTGTGGCCTCTCCCTGGTGCTAGCATCACCACCTCAGCTCCACCTCGGATCATCAGGCATTAGATTCTCATAGGAGCACCTGTCCCTGGTGTCAAAAAGGGTTGGGGATCACTGCTCTAACGCGTAGAGGGGGCAGAGCATTAGGTTTCTCAAAATTTTCTGTAAAGCAGGATCAACTGGGGGTGCTTGTTAAAATGCAGAGTCTCATAACCGATCCCCCACACTTGCTGGCTCAGAATCATGAGGCATATGCACTTGTATCGTACCCAGATGCATCAAAGCAGTCCACTGAACATACTTGATGAATTCTGCCAACACAGGCACCCTAGTTTAGAGGAGGAAACCCAGGTCTGCTCCATTTTCTTGCTCCTCCTCTGAGTCCCAACTTCTCATCTGCAAAACTAAGTGTGATAATGAGTATCAAATAGTTAACAGTACCTGGACACATAGACAAGACAAATAATATTACTTAGTGCGCCAAACTGCCTGGGGATTCTGGCTCAGCATCTCAACTGACCATATGACTTTGGGCAAATTACTGAAACTCTCTACACCTCAGTTTCTTCATTTGTACGATGCAGATAATAATGGTGCCCAACTCATAGAGTTGTGATGATCAGTAAGTTAATCATGCTGAGCACTCAAAACAGTGCCTGGCAGAGAGCACGTGTTCAGTAAAGGTTAGCTTTAATTATTATTCCCAGGGTCAAGCATTGGTCAAAGCACCATCTTAGTCAAAGAGGTTCCCCACTCTACTTTACAGCACCAGGATTTGCGAGTACCAGGGAGGACATTACCATTCTGCCTGGGGGTAATTGGGAAGACTTTTGAAGGAGGTGAAATTTGATTTCTCTTTCAGTCGGAAGTGGTTAATCAGAGTTCATTCATGGCAGCAGGAGAGACCAAGGCCGAGGCTCTCCTCAGAGCTCTCAGGATTTGCCTAGAGCAGAAGAGAGGACCATGTCTCTGGGAATCGCAGGGCTAGACACTGAGAGCTGCAGCCTGCGTTGCCAAGACCCATGCCTGCTGCAATTTAAAGATAACCAACAGGGGGAGACCTAGACCAGAACCAGCCTCCAGAATTGAGCAATAAGCCAAAGGCAGACTCAGGAAACCAGGTGATTTCAATGTGCACTCAAGACAGAACCGGCACCCTACAGAATACATTAAAAGCCCCTGGGAAGCTTGTTATTACTGCATGTATTAATCCGGCATGAGAGGAGATTGAAGAGTGGAGTAGAACACGATGTTTATGACACTCCAAATCCCTTGGCCTCACCTGCCGCTTGTCCGAGTCACTACTTCATTCTGGATTTGACTCTGGCATGTGACAGTACTTTCTCTTGTAACTCTACTTTAGACTCTCATCCCCTGTCTATGACTTTGCTTCTGATGCTAAGGACCCAGTTCGGCCTCCACTTAAAAACAGTTAAAATGATAAATTTTTATGTTCTAAATATTTTACCAAATTTTTCTAAATAAATAATTCCTAAAAGAACAGAAAAAAAAACAGGTTGATGTGTTCATAATGTATAAAAATGCAATTTGTATGACAATAATTACACAAAGGGTTGAGGAAATGGAGCTGTGTTGGAATAGTTTCTATATGTAATTCCCATTAAGTTAGTATTGATTCAAAGTAGATTGTTTTAAGTGAAGATGCTAATTGTCCCTCCAGGGCAATCACTGAGAAAAATAGCTTAAAAACAATAGTGAAGAAACAACAAGGAAATTAAAAGAGTATATTAGAAAATATTTATCTAACACAAACAAAGTCAGCAATAGCGTAAAGAAGACAAAGGACAGAAAAAAAAATAGCAAAATGGCGGATGTAAATCCTATCTTGGTGGTAATTACATTAAGTGTAAATGAGTTAAACCCTACAATTAAAAGGCAGAGGCTGGCGGAATGTATTACAATAAACGACTAAACTATATGCTGTCTACGGGAGACACACTTCAGATTCAAAGACACAAAATGTTGAAGGACGGAAAAATACACACTATGCAAACATTAACCAAAAGAGAGCTGAAGTGGCTATACTAATATTAGACAAAATAGATTTCAAAACAAAACTTCTTAGAGACAAAATAATTCATGTTCCTTAGGCAAGATCTCTATAAACAAAGCCCCCCAAAATGCACATACTTATCGTCACTCCAGAGGTTTCTCCTGAACGCTGATGTTTAGGAACAGGTGGTGGATGTAGTAAGCTCATGGAGGATTGAATCTTCCCTGCCCTTTGTTTTAAATGTCTTTGAATTTATTGTTAACATTTGAAAATCAAGAGACTGACATAATATTCAAACTTGCTGCTTTTCATATAAAGACTGGCCACGCTGGATCTGCATTTCTGCTTCCTAATTTTGGCTCCAACTGAAACCAGGCTTCCTCTTTAGATGGATCTGTTGTTTAATTCCCCATAGTTCTCCCCTGGAGCTCGGCCAAGCCAACACTCTCCTCCACCCTTACTATCTACTCTCATTTCATAGATGGAGAAACAGACCTACCAAGGCAGGAGATTGCCAAGGTTGGCACAGGGAGGCTCAGGCAGGATCAGGTCCTCTGCTCCTGGTCACTATCCCCACCTCTTCATAGCACTAGCCTGTCTTACCATAAAGAAGCAGAGATGCTGCCTTTGAACTCTTACCATCTGCGTTGGGCTAATCTGGGCTCCTCCTTCACCCTTCCCTGTTGTCTGGGGTCTGCAGATCCTTGCTCCCCTATCAAAACCATTTTTGGAGACCTCAACAATCACAGGAACAGAGTTATATGGATGGCAGCAATTCAGGGACGGTACTGACAGGGGAACTTGCATTTTAACAGATCCAGTGTGAGCTGAATGAGTGGTTGAGATTCTAATGCTAGAATTTCAGGCACAGGCCAGGGAATTGGGGATATACATTCATACATACATTGTGGAGGGAGGCACACTGAATATTCCCACTAGTGCTGAATTGTAATCACACTGTAAAGAGAAGTGTCATTCAAATTATTTCAGCTGCAAAACCCTTTCTTCAAATGAAATGACTAATGGGACTTTAATATATATAAAGTAATCAGGAAAGTTCCGTGATTTGGTGAGAGTGGGGACCAGGAGCTGGATTCACTCCGCTTCCACTTGCTGTAGACTCTCCTGATGGACTGTGTCTTCCTCTCAGCACAGCTGGAGTAGAGAGTCCCAGGCACCGTCGCCAGGGTCCTGTAGCAAGTGCATGCCATGGCACATCTCTGCTGTTTTCAGATAAGCTTCAGAGCTTGCTCAGCCACATGCAGGCACACTCCAGAAGTGGAGGGAATTTAACACCTCCGAAGGTGACCCCCTGCCAGTAGGACTGGAATTGGCCCCACCACCTTTTTGGAGAGACAGTTCTAAAGTGTATTCCACATAGTTCTTCAGAGAGTGCCTTGCAGGATTAAGCCTTAGTTGCCCATAGTAATTGTCTCAGCCTGTGCAGGCTGTTATATAACAAATACCAGAGACTGGATGACTTGTCAACAACAAAAATTTCTTTCTCACAGATATGGAGGCTGCAAGTTCAAGATCCATGTACCAGTATGGTCGGGTTCTGGTAAGGCCCCTCTTTCAGGTTGCAGACTACTGACTTCTCATTGTGTCCTCACAGGCAGAAAAAGTAAGGGCGCTCCGCGTGGTCTCTTTTCTAAGGGCACTAATTGCATTCACATCCTAAAGGTCCCACCCACCTCCTTGTAATACCATCACAACGGGGGCTGAATTTTAACATTTGAATTGTGGGTGGAACACAAACATTCAGTACATAACAGCGATCCACTTATTAACACATATTTTATTGACATTACCTTGGATCGCTTCTCAAATCGAGTATTGCCACCCAAGCTTTTGCCTTAGGTTCCGCTTTCCGGGGAATCCAAACTAAGACATCCAACCACTGCCCCCAACATGCCTCCCAGACGCTTGCCCGAGCTCCTCCATATGGCTGACAACCACTACCCAAGCATCTCTAGACCCCAAACTTCTTGACTGCTGTGCCCTTGCCCTCTTCACCTCCCAAAAGCCATCTGGACTCTGGAAACAGTAGCCAAAAAGAAAATATCAGTGCAATTGACTTCATACAACATTTAAGGTGCTTTATGTAAAATAAGAACACAGTAAACAGGCCACGGTAACCGAAAGGGGAAGTTGAGCAGATTGTGGGGAGCTAAAAAGATTGGTTTGGGACATGCGTTTTTGGTGCTTGAGTGGCGTTTCCAATAGACACCAGTTATTGGTTTCTGGAATTCAGGAGACACAAATTTGAAAGACATCAAACGGTAATTGATATTCAAAGTCATGGACATGAATGAGATAACTCAAGGTGAATGTTTAAAGCAAAAAATTTTAAAAGCTAAAGAATCACTGTTTTAAACCTTAACCATGGTGATTTCTGAAAGGTGGGGATTTAGTGGTAGTAGAATAAAAGAACTTTAACTTTAGACACATTTTTCAGCTTTATTGAGGTATAATTAACAAGTAAATATTGAAAGGTATTTAAAATGTACATCGTGACAATTTGATACACATATACACTATAAAAAGATTTCCCCCCATCTAGTTAATTAAACACGTTCATCCTCACATATTTCTTTTGTGGTTGTGAACATCTAAGTTCTATTCTTTAGCAAATTTCAGTTACAAGACAATATTATCAACTGTAGTGCCATGTTTTACATCAGGTCCTCAGAATTTATTTATTCTTCTATCTGAAAGTTCGTACCTTTACTAAACTTCTCCACCCACCCTAGCTACCATCATTCTACTCTCTCTGTTTTTATGAGTTTGAATTTTTCATACACTTCGGACTTGATGTCTCTATACATATTTATCTGTAGTCGTATATACATGGAGAGACGCTCACAGACAGAGTCATGGAGACGCTATGTTGTACCTGCTGGATGCTCCTCCTGACATCCTCTCGGTACCCGCGGACAAGGGAGGCCAACTCCCAACACATGCCCAAGCTCAGTGGCAGGTTCGTTTCACCCTCCTGACCTTAACTATGCTGTACTGCCCAGCACATTGCATGCCATGGGGGTTGCTCAAAGAGGCAAAGAGAGTTTATTTGTTCTTTGTAATCACCACCTGACAGTTGCCAAGTCCCCCTGGGCTGTTTCAGAGGGCAGTTCCCCAAGATAGGCATCAGCCTGCTCTCCTGCTAACGAGTGCCACCTAATAAAACTCAGGATGAGACGCCAACTCCACCGAAGGCTTTGTCCACCTGGAAGAGTGGTCCCACCCTTGGTTCTGGTGGGCCGCAAGGCCAAGACACAGAGGCGGAGGAGAGCAAAGAAAAGTGGGATTGGGGTGCACACAACTCTCCACCCGGCCACCACCAACACTGGCATGGTCCTTGGCCAAAATAGCCCCTCTCTGAGCCACAGTGTTCTCATCCGTAAAATGGAAATGATTACACGTACGTTTCGCCTCTTTGAGAAAAATCACATGAGAGAGTATATTCGAAATGTTTTGTAAGTTGTTATGTGCCGCACACACTGACAAAGGATTGTTCTCATTACTCTGTTGTCACCAGGAATAGCCTGCTTCCAAACACAAGGATTTATGAAGTCTTGGAGAGGATGGTGCTGAAGGTCCCCTGCCCATGAGTCCCAAACTTCTGTCAACTGTGAACGATCTTCACGATTTTTACCTTTCCATGAGAAGTTCTGCTTCTGCCATTGACATACTTAATATTGTTCTTTAAACCAACAACAGCCCCCTTTCTCTCAGCAGCATCCTAAGCAAGTTAAGAGCCTGATGGAACGATCTTACTTCAGAGAAACCTGGACCAGCCTCGGTCTGACACCAGACCTCATTCTGCAGTGAACAGCCCGTCACCTTCCTCGCACCTCTCTTAAAAACATGCAAAGAAAAAAATAAAATTAAAATAAAGTCTGCTTTTCCAAATCTACCCATTAAATGGTGAGACCAAAAAAAAAAAAAAAAAAACCGATTTTCTCTTTTTTATTTTATTTTTACATTTTATCAATATTTTATTTACATGCCCATCAGGCCTGCCCCTAGCACTTGCTTTCTGGGGTGAGAATAGAATGGAGGCCCACTAATTATGTGTGCATATATTTAAAAGTCAAAAATCAAGGTAATATGCTGCTAAAAATATGCATTTTCTCCTCCAGCCTTGACAAATACATCTTTAAAATGACCTAGAAGTATTTTTTGCCTTAAAAAGGAAGGAAATTCTGATGCATGCTACCACATGGATGAAACATGAGGATATTTTTCTAAGTGAAATAAGCCAGTCACAAAAAAAAAAAATTTCCATTTATATGACTACCTGGAGTAGTCAAAAGCATAGAGACAGAAAATAAAATTGTGGTCATCAGGAGCTGGAGTGGAGGAATGGGGAGTTATTGTTTAATGAGTACAAAGTTTCAGTTTTACAAGATAAGAAGAGTTCTAGAGATGGATGGTGGTAACACTTGCACAACATTATCAATAAACTGTACACTTAAAAATGGTTAAGATGGTAAATTGTGATTTATGTGTATTTTGCTATAATTTTTTTTGTTTAATTAAAAAAGAAAAAAAACAACAGTGACCTGGAAAACCAGGCATAAACTTTTGACTGTGATTTTGTGCCACAAATAAAGCGAGCCCCCAGCCACTAGCCCTAAATCACTCCCCCTTCATTCCCACTCGTGCCCTGTGCCACCTTTCAGCGTGCAAAAAGATATCCCAGGACTCCCAGTTCAAACAAGATGACATAGACTTGATCTTCCTACTCGTCTCCACTCAGTTCAACTACAAATCCTAGAAGAAATGCAAGAGGCTACCAAAGGAGAACCTTCCAGGGGAAAGGTGGTAAGAGGAAGGTAAACTGGCTAAAAACCCCAGGACTAGAGGAACAACACAAGAGCAGGGTGTCTTACATCTCCCACCCAACAGAATAAGGCCATCCAGACCCAACCCTAACGTAGCAACTGAAGGTGGTCCAGGTGGCCCCCCAGATTGAATGGGAAGTCACTCTAACACCACCAGGCTGACCCCAGCACTGGAAGTGGGAACCAATACAACCCCCTCTGGCAATATGAGTCAGGGAAACACTCTCCTCCCCCACCCCCTACCCCAGCCCTGAGAATTCCCTCCCACCCAGAGACACCAGGTGCGAGGTGGCGCTGGCAAGGACGACCCTCCCACGATGGACACCAAGAAATGTCCAAACCCGGATGGTTTCATTGGAGAATTCCATCAAACATTAAAGAAGAATTTTGTGCTATCTCTTGCAGAAAATAGGGGGGAAAAAGAGCCCTTTCTGGGTATTTTATTTGTTTGTTTGTTGTTTGTTGTTTGTTGTTTGGGGGAGGTGATTTTTGGTTTTTCAGTTTGTCTTGCCTTTATCTGGTTTTGGTATCAAGGTAATACTGACTTCCAAGTTACTGTGTGTGGTGTCTCTGTAGTTTACTTCCCTTTATTGCTGGGTTTGAGGTACCACGGCCTGTTAAACAATTCTCCCACTGAAGAACTTGTTGTTTTCAGCTTTGGGGTATTACAAATAAAGCTGCTATGGACATTCATATACAAGTTTTTGTGTGAACATAGTTTTCATTTCTCTGGGATAAATGCCAAAGAGCACAGTTTCTGGGTCATGAGGGAATTGCATGTTTCATTTTATAAGAAACTGCCAAACTGTTTCCAGCTCCAAACTGTTTCTGTACCATGTTACATTCCCTCCAGAAACATATGACTGATTTCTGTCCTTCACATCCTTGCCAGCATTTAGAGCACACTATTGATATACACAACACCTTGGATGAATCTTATGGGAATTATGCTGTGTAGAAGAGAGAGAGAGAGAGAAAAACAATTCCAAGAGACTGTAATCCTAAGAGTCTGTATACTGTATGATCATATTTATATAACATTGTTAAAACGACAGAATTATAGTAATGGCGAACAGAGTATTGGTTGCCAAGGGTTAGAGAGAGGGAGAAGGGGTGCAAGAGGGAGGTTGGTATGATTAGAAAAGAGCAATCTTTTTATAATAAGACCCTATGGAACTATTCTCTATCTTGGCTGTGGTGGTGGATACACAAATTTACACATGTAATTAAAATGTGCATAAACTAAATACGCACAGAGACACACACAAACATCAATATGAGTAAAAGGGGAAACCTGGGTAAGGTCCATGGATTGCATCAATGTCAATATCCTGGTTGTAATATTGTACTATATAGTTTTCTAAGATGTTGCCTTTGGGGAAAACTGAGTAAAGAATACCTGCGTCTCTCTGTGTTATGCCTTGCTGCATGTGATTCTGCAATTATTTCAAATTTCGAAGTTTAATGTAAAAAACCTTCTCAGCCAACATGTTCAGTGCCATCTGCACCCATCTGTCAATAGCCAGCCCTGGTCCATTTCTCAGATCTAAGGCTCCACACAACAGTGTCCAGTTCACCAACAAAAGAAACACCCTGGGGAAGAGACCTGCTCAGGACTTAGATGCAGCCTGGGCGCTGTGTGATTAGGGCATTTGGTGGTTCCAGAGCATGGTCTAGATTAAAGATGGGCCACAGGCTCCATGTGGTCATGGCCTCTTAACACCAGAATTCTCTTCCTGTGCGGAAGGACATGGTGCATGGCCCAGGTTTAAGGACATATCAAATATCTCTATAAGATTTGTATAAAAAGCATCCTGTCACCCATTTCCTGTCTCCTAATCCCCCCTCTCCAGTGGTAACTGCTCTCCCTTTCTGTGGTAAGCAGCATTCTAAGGTGGCCACTGTCATGGTAATTTTATGTGTCAATCGACTGAGCCACAGGGTATTTGGTCAAACATTATTCTGTTTCTGTGAGAGTCTTTTTGGATGAGGTTAACATTTAAATTAGTAGACTGAATAAAGCAGATCCCCTCCTTAATGTAGGTGGGTCTCATCAATCAGATGAAGGCCTAAAGAGAACAAAAAGGCTGACCCTCCTGTGGCTAAGAGGTAACTCCTGCTGCCTGACTGCTTTTGAGCTGGGACATTGTTTTTTCTGCCTACAGACTCAAACTGAAACATTGGCTGCCCTTGGGCCTTGAGCCTGCCAGCCTTCAGACTTGAACTAGAATTACACCATTGGCTCTCCTGGGTCTCCAGCTTGCCAACTCACCTTGCTGCTCTTGTGCTTTGTCAGCCCCCATAATCACATGAGCCAATTCCTTAAAATGAATTTCTTTCTTCCTATCTATCTATCTACTTATTTATCTTATTGGTTCTGTCTTTCTAGAGAACCCTGACTAATACAACCACTGAAGACGCTTGCCCTTATAAAAACCCCCTTTCCTTTGAGTGTGGGTAGAAACTATGAGTATGATATTACTCCTGTGCTGGTGTTATATTGTATGTCAAAAGGGAAATTATTCCAGGTGGGGCTGACCTTACCAGGTGAGCCCTTTGAAAGCAAAGGTCGTAGCAGAAGATATCAGAGAGCTCTGCTCTGGCCAACCTAGAAGAAAGCAAAACATCCACGTTGCAAACTGTGGGGGCCAGTTGGCAAGTAACTATGAGTGGCTTCTAGGAGCTCAGAGCAGTCCCCAGGTGACAGCTGGCAAGAAAACAAGGGCCACAGTCCTACAACTGCTTGGAAGAGGACCCCAAGCTTCCAATGAGAGAGGAGCCCTGACCAACATCTTGATTTTAGCCCTGTGAAGCCCTCAGCAGAGAATCCAGTTAAACTAAGCCTAGACTTGCTGTGAAATAATAGTTGGGTGCGGTTTTGTTGTTGTTGTTGTTTTGGTTTAGTTTGATTTTTTCCTCTAAGTTTTATTTCACATATACAAGGTCATAATTTTTAGATATTCCTCCCCATGCTGAAGACTATAGACTTGCCATAGTCGGTTACTATCAAGTTAAAGGGGCCCAGAACATTTTCAAAGGGCTTTAATGAACACACCCCTCCCTCCATGCTTTAAAAAGAAGTGAGGTTCTTTAAAGCGAAGTGTACTACTTCATATTGTGGTATGGAATTAAATGGAAAAACAGAATGGAATAGCCAAAAAAAATTAAGAAGGAGAAGAGGGAGGAGGGAGGGGAGAGGAGAGAAAAGGGGGGAAGAGGAGGAGAATGAAAACTAGGTTATAACTCTGCCTCATGGTAGGTTCTCTTCATCAGGTTAGTGGGCTGCTACACACGCCAACCTAGAATAATACCATACAATTAGATTATATAGGTTTTTTTTTTATTGAGGCAAAATTCACATAAAATTAACCACTTTAAAGCGAACAATTCAGTGGCATTTAGTACATTCACAATATTGTACAACCACCCTCTATCTAGTTCTAAAACATTGTCATCTTCCAAACGAGAACCTCATATCCATTAAGCAGTCACTCCCCATTACCCCTCCCCAACCCTTAGCAACCATCTATCAGCTTTCTGTCTCTCTAGTTTTACCTGTTCTGGATATTTCACATGAAAGGAGTCATACAGTATGTGACCATTTGTGTCTGGCTTCTTTAACTGAGAGTAATGTTTTCAAGGTTCATCCATGTTGAAGCATGTGTCAGTGCTTCATTTCTGTTTATGGCTGAGTAATATTACATTGCATGCATATCCTATGATTTGTTTATCCATTATCCACTGGTGCACATTTGGGTTGTTTTCCCTTCTGCCGTTGTGAATGCTGCCGTGAATGTGGTATACATATACTTGTCTGAGGACCTATTTTCAATTTTTTTCATTATAGTCCTAGGAGCAGAATTACAGGGCCATATGGTAATTTTATGTGTAACTTTTTAAGGAGCCACACCAAACTGTTTTCCATGGATGTTGTTTTATGCTGTAATTTGTGGTAATTTATTATGCAGAATTAAAAAACAAGCACATTAAGCAGTCGGTTAGTTCAGTTGGTTAGAGTGTGGTGCTAATAAAAAACAAGTGCATCGTTCTTTCACCTGATTTTTAAAAAAAATTTTTACATTCGTGTCTCAAAAAAACATGCACAATTACTAATCATTGCTTCTTTATATATTTCAAAAATATTGTGGCAACTGTCCAGTGACTTCTCACCATGGAAAATGAGGGTTAATTTCATTTAATGCCCAAGCACAACCTACCCACTTTTATACTCCCAGTTGATTATTTTACAATTTTGATTAGATTATAATATAGTGCTTACAGCCATGTAGGTAAACCATGCTTACTTTTCCTTTCCTGCATGACATTTTGTTTTCCCTGGAATTCATGATTTCAAATCTAGGCTTTACATTTGCTTTATTTTGTATATACTTATTACATTTCAAAAACCAAATACTTTGCCATTGTTGAAATAGACTCTCCGAATTTTCAGACACACTAGATATTCTGTCAATTTTAACTACTGAAACGTTTTTGTCAGAGCCTTCTCACTTGCCATACTCTGAACTGATTGCTCCTGATGCCCAATGCCCGCTGGCCTCTAAGGTTTTCCTTCTGAATCATCCTGGAACTTGCCTCCCTTTTATGTTGGAGCTCTTGTTTTCTTCCGTCGCATGTTTTCTTACTGGCTTACTCCCTTTTTTGTGTTGCAGGATATTCTCCAGTAATGTTCCAAGAAAGGGTCCCTGAAGGGAAACAAAGGTCTTTATTTTACCCTTGTACTTGGCTTATAGGTTGGCTGGGTAGAAAATTCTAAACTAGAAATTATTTTCCCTCAGAATTTTCTGCATTCTAGTATTACTGTGTTTTTAGTACACAATGACTAGATTTAAAGACTTTGTTTCAAACAAAAATAGTACATGAATGTTCAGATCAGCAATATTCACAATAACTGAAAAGTGGAAACAACCCAATGTCCATCAAAAGATGAGAAGATAAACAAAATATGGCATGTTCATACAATAGAATATTATTTGGCCATAAAAAAGGAATAAAGTACTGATACATGCAACATGACAGAAATGTTCTGGAACAAGATAGTGGTGATGGTTGCACAACACTGAAATGTGCTGAATACCACTGAATTGCACTCTTTAAAATGGTGAAAATAATAAAATTTATGCTATGTAAATTCTACCTCAATTAAAAAAAAAAAACTTCGAGACATTTGCTGAAGTTTGGGATGTGACATTCTAGAGTTATTGTTGAAAAAAATGAAGCCACTTCCACCCCCAATTCTTTATATGTGACATATTGCTTTCCTTTGAAAATTTATAGAACCTTCTCTTTGTCTCTAGTATTCTGTAATTTCACAAGACTTGCTGAATGTTCATTTTCATCCACTACCCACTCTACTTGGCATTTGGTAAGTCCTTTTGACCTGGAAAGTCATGTTCTGATAATATTTTTACTATTTCGTTGATAATTTATTTCTGTATCTATCTCTCCTCTATCTTTGTCTCTCTTTCTGAAACTGCTATTGCTCAGATATTGGGCCTTATGGACTGGCCTTCTAGTTTTCTTATCTTTTCTCTTTCATGCCTTGTTCCTTACTTTTATTTTTACACTAGTTGCTGAGCAACATCTTCAACTTTATTTTCCAAGATTTATATTCACAATTTCATTTCTGCTATTATAGTTTTAGTTTTCTAGAGTTTTGCTTGTTTGTTTTGAATGTGTCTCTTTTTTTTAATATCAAACCCTGTTTTTGTTTCATCGTTGTAATATCTTTTCACAGTTCTGAAAATATCAAGATTAGTTTATTTTCCTGAAATGTCTCTCCTCAAATAGGCTGTTTCCTCCAAGGCTCTTGCTTTAGCATGTTTAATTTTTCCCTCTCTCTTTCATGTTAGAGGTTTTCTTCAGACGCCTGGTAATGCTTGTCTGTTCATATTTAAGAGTAGGGACTAAAATACTGATTGGAAGTTCCAAGAGCATAGAGGAGGCTTATGTCATGGTGGGTGACAACTTGGAGCTATTTTTCTGGAGAAAATCCAAGTCAGTATCTTTAGTGCTCTCATTTTGAGCTGGTCAGACTCCTGAGATGTGTTTCCACCCGGCTGCCAGCATCATCTGTGGGAAGTGTGAGAAAAAGATAGAGCTGGAGTGGGCCAGCATCTCAACAGCATCTCCATTATGTAAACATCCTCTCAAGACTCTTATTTTCAGTGGGGTGCCCCTGCCCTCAACTGTGCACGCTGTGCTTTAGTCTTTTTTGTATTCTATCCAAAGAAGAAAGCTTCAGGCTTTGTTGGGCTGGGGAAAAGGAAGTCACTCAGCTCACAGAGTGGGGAAAGGGGCCTGGGAATGACTCCTTCATAAACA
The DNA here is from genome assembly GCA_003508835.1 of Eonycteris spelaea. Classification (NCBI taxonomy): domain Eukaryota; kingdom Metazoa; phylum Chordata; class Mammalia; order Chiroptera; family Pteropodidae; genus Eonycteris; species Eonycteris spelaea. The sequence continues at coordinate 514,328 of PUFA01000110.1, forward strand.
GACCTTCAACCAAGTCTTATTACTGTAAGCCCCTGTACCCAACCTCAATTATGGAGGTGAATGGTGCTGTCAGTTCTGGAGCCTTTTGGGGGATTCTGCAATGACTCTTGAGTTGGTTTTCACCACTGCCTGGTTTTCTCCATTGCCAGGTTAGGAATAGTGTTTTTCAGATCTGCTAGTTATTTGCCACTTTCCTTCTCCCTGGAAATGTCTATTGGAATGTCCTCAAACTCACTGATTCTATTCTCAGCCATGTCCAGTCTGCCAATGAGCCCATCAAAGGCATTCTTCTGTGTTTTTGCCTTTTAGTATGCTTTTCAGTTTTTCATTGAAAGCTAGACAGGGTAAAATGAACTCCAGTAAATAGGCCTTTCGTGAGGTGGTGGTAAGGCTAGGGGGAGAGGAAGCATTCTATAATCCTTGATTAAGTCTCAGTCTTTTAGAAGCACTGAAACCCTTGGCTTCAATGAGTGAGGAATCCCAAGGCAACATCATTTGCAGGAATTACAGCTGAAAATCATTCAAAAATCTATCCCCATTACAGAATGTGAACCAATATAAACAAAAGGGAGGATCAGTTGATATTATTGGGGAGGAGAAAATTTCCCTTTCATCCTTTTAGGTTCTTCTGGCTGGTTTAAGAATTGAATTGACATGAGCCAGATTCACAGGAGAAAATCCATTTAATTTCATACGAAATGGAAGTCTCAGAGACATGAGACCTAAAGAATCGACCACAGCAGGCAGCTTTTATACTTTTTTGACAAAGAAACAATAACTTTGCGAAGAACTGACAAGACAAAGAAACTTAGGCTTGGGTGCAAATTAGCAAAGAAACTAAGCAGAGTTTGTTTAAACAGACTTCTCAGTCCTGAATTTCCTACTTCTGGTGATAAAGATGTCTCTTTACCTCCTACTACAGAGAGGGTATTTTTGCATGGGAGACTCATTTTCTGCTTTTAAGGGAACAGAAAGAGGGTCAGAGGGTCTTTATCACACCAGCTGTTTCTCAAGTAACTTAAATCAAAATAATTAATATGCCAAAGCGTCATATTTTGCAGTGGCAAGTTTTGCTCCCCACAATATCTAGACAGTGATAGAAAAAGTGCCACAACCACTGATGTCCCTATAGGCTCCACAGTGATCTGCCCTTTAGTGGGCACAAACTATTGTTGAATGAATTTTGGAAAGAGTGACTAAATGAAGAATGTATAAGTAGATGAGTAGATCGTGAGTACCCAAAGCAAGAACACAGGAAGCTCAGAATGCTTTATAGCCTCATAGCAACTTCTAGGTCTTGATGATGTTTGATAGATAAGTAGGTGGGTGAACAGGGCAACACCTGACACTGGGAGTGGGGTGAGGCCACCTCGAACCTGCTGGCTTGCCCCGCAGCTTCTGGCACACAGACAGTGGGCAATAGCAAAATTTGCTGATGATGGTAGAAGGACAAATTGCCTTCTGGCTCAGCAAGCACCTTCATCCCAAATTTTGAACTTTGCCTGTCTATGTCATTGTGGTTATTATTTTGAGTACGGGGTAATGTAGACATGAGTTAGAGCTTCATAGTCTTTTATTAGTTTCCCTATGACTTAGCCTAGGGGTGGGAAAGGAGCAGTATCGTCCATTTTACGCTTGGTTGATGGAGGCCCAGAGAGGGGAAGGGAGGGCCTGCCGCCAGACCAGTCCAGGTCTAACTCTGGTGGGTCTTTCTGACTCATTGTCATATGAAGATGATTTCCCAAGACAATGTAGGTGACTCCCAGTTTGAGCACACAGAAATCACATGTCCAGCTGGCTGCTCAGACCTTGGGATTCACCTACAGGCAGCACCAGAGTGCTCTGTGGACTGCCCTGCCCCTGAAATTTTCTAGCCCATGGCTTCATCTTGACTTAAGGCCACAGCCTCAGGCCCCTCTCCTGTGATTTTCAGCTTATGATTTTCTCTTGAGGGACAGAACTAGAATCCTAAAGGAGAAGCACATTCTAAACCAGCAGTTCACAAACATTTTGATATCAAAGCCTCTTTACATTCTTAAAAATTATTGAGAATCCCATTGCTTATATGGATTATGTCTATGAAAATTTACCAATTTGGAAATTAGCACTGACAAAAATTACAAACTGTTTATTTATTAACTCATGAAAAAACTAATAAATCTATTGCATCTTAATACAAATAATGTTTATGAAAAATAACTATACTTCCCAAAATAAAAAGTAATATTTGTAAGAGTGACACTGTTTTACTTTTTTTGCAAATGTCATTAATTATAATAGAAAGTTTAATAGAAAACACCTGCTTTGCATTCAATTTTTTGCAATATTGTGTATCATGTAGCCTCTAGAAAACCTCACTATACACTCATGAGAGAATAAGTGAAATAGGCCAAAAAACCCCTTAATAGTATTTTGAAAATAGTTTTGACCTCACAGTTTCCCTAAGAGTCTTAAGGACCTGAGACTCCCTTTGAGAACAGCTGCCTTGGATAGAGCTTACCAAACTTCAGTGTGCTTCGGAATCACCCGAGAAACTGTTGAAATGAAGATTCTGGTTCAGGGGTAGGGCCCAGGAGTCTACATTTCTAACCAGCTCTCATGTGAGCTGTTGCTGCTAGTCTGCAGACCACACACTCATGGATTCACAGCTCTGCATCTGACCCTGCCAGATAGATGCCTTGAGTCCTGAAAAAGTCACAATGCCTTCCCAACCCCTATAATTAAGACAAGAGTAAATTTGAAATTAAATAAACCCAACAAAATTCTTATTTTTTTCCAAGGTGATCACTTTGATTTTTTAAAATTACTTTTTAAAAGTTGTTTTTGGTGCCCTCACTTTGGTGGTTTTAATCATGTGAGCAATCTATTAAAACTTAAAGGGCAGGTGCCCCGCCCAGGCCTCTGCTGCTTTGTCCTCTGGAGAAAGCCCCTCCCCCATCCTCCACTGCCCACTTGGAGACCCCTATTTTTTCATATTCCTCCTTCCAAAAGGACAGGGCACTAACCTTCTCCACCAGATCTAGGGCTTGTGCTGGGGAGCAGGTGAGAGGACAGAGAAGTCTGAAGCCCTCCAGATATCTTCAGTGAAGGAGCCTGAAATGGAAAGTACACAGAAATACCTGCTAGAATAGCAGTACATTTCTTTATAGAGACAAAAAAACTGGAAACAACTTAAATTCCCATTGATTTGGGATGTGTTGGCTAAATTACGTAAATTCACACAAGAGATGCCACCAGTGATGACAGTGGCACATCTATATTCTGTGATTTGAAAGGGAGCATAATATAAGCACAATATGTGGTCAAGCAAAAAGATCAGATCACAAATCCTCTTCTCCATACGATGGGATTCTGTGAATTGATTTACATATGTACATGTGCTTTATTCTTTGCTGTGTTGGTAAGATTTTCTACATGAGTTATTATCTTGACAGTCGGAAAAACAATTACACTATTTTAAAAGCATTTTGTTTATTCCAAAGGGATTGATGTTAATTTGTGAAGCACCCACTGTATGCTAGGCATTGGTCCAGGTGACTCTGGAGTATCCTGAGTTGCCCATCTTTGGACTTTGTCTGCCATCTCCAGTTGATCGTTTAGAATCAGAGAATGTTGGGACTGCTAAGACTTATTTCAAGGATGAGGCTCTGAGGAGGAGTGAAGGTAACTGACTTGCAGAAGGTCACACAGCCAGTTTGGCCCAGAGATAACAGAGGCCAGTCTCCTGGCTCTCATCCCAGGCCTCTACAGCCAGCCTATATTACTCTCCCCTAAATCTGAGTGTGAACTGTTGTTTGGATTGTTGTGGTGGGGGCTGCTTTTAAATGATCCATCTTCTGGAGCCCCAGTCTAGGCAAACCCAAAATGAAAGATAAAAGTTCCCCGAAGAAGCTGTCATTAGTGGGGAGGAGCCTGACCCTGCACGGGCAGAAAAGCAGCTTTGGTAGGGCCCAGGTCTGTCCATTAAAGAGATTTGCCCTGCATCAAACTGGCAAGCAGAATCCTTTTGCCACTTTCTATAAAAAATCCAACCACATCAAACACTTTGGGTTTTTATACACTTTCCTGGATGCTCGTGTGCTCACAGTGAGCAATGGCACACAGCACACAGACTACTCACTGCCCATCCAGTTCCCATTAAAAAAAATTCTTTCTATTTAATCCCCCTAAGCTTTGAAGTGGAGAGCTTTTGAACATTGGAATCTTAGACATGGAGCTAGGATGGCTCTTAAGCACACTTTAGTCCAGTTCCTCTGGTCTACAAGAGGAGAAGCCGGGATTCTGAGATGCAGAGGCCTTGACCAAGATGGAGGGGTACCTGCTAGGTCTCTAAGTTCCAGGCTGGAGCTCGTCACAAAGACAGAATAGATTAGCTTTGTCTTTGAACCTGAGAACTGCTCCCCCTTTCTGTTTTTTCACCTCCTCCCAAGAGCCTAGGTCGACATCACTCCAGGCAGTTGGGTTGTTACAGGGAGGCCCTGCGAGAAGTCCAAAGAACAAAAGACTTTGCAAGAAATCATGCTGAGGTATCCTCCCCAATTTCCAAGGTAGATTTAACCCAGGCAGGTAACAAGTTCAGGAATGGTCCAGCTCCCAAAGTACAGGTGATTGCAAGAGAGGAGGGACAGGCAAGTCAAGCCAGGCTTTCTAAGAATCCAGGCCTTGTCCATTAGTTATTGCAATCACCCCTTTCATGCTCCATAAAGAGGGGTCACTGTCTTCATTTTATTGAAGATCAGGGAGGACCACAGACCTAGCTGGTGTCACTGGTGACCAGGACCAGGAGCTGATTTTCAAACCTAGGCCTGTGTGGGTCTAGAGTTTGTTCTCTGAAACTCAGCACTCCTCCAGGAAGGCTGAACCTGCTAGTGGGTGTGTACAGGTGTGGGGCAGGGTGTGGCATTGTGGGGCATGTCTGGGAGAGGACAGGGGACTCTGCCTTTGGAGACCATACAGAAGAGAGAAGAACCACGGTCCCTGGAACTTTCTCATCTCATCCATCAGGGGAAAAGACAGCCCCAGACTGACTGCTAGGAGATCCGGGTCCTAGTCCCAGCTCTGCAGCTTAGATGTAGCTTTAGGGTCCCCTCTGAACCTCCATTTCTCTTCTGAGGTATGTTGCGAGGAGTGAGTATGGCCACCACAAACCTAGTTCCCTCTTACTTTTCTCTTTCCTCCTCTGCTCCTTGTCAGGCTTGTGATCTTTCTTGGCCTCAGTTTCTCCCACAGAGAATTTGGAAGGCCTCCTGACTGAAGCCACTCCCACACGGGCTACCTTCAAGGTGCAAACCAAGGCAATTACTGGGTGACTAGGTATCTCCTAGGTGTCACTGCCAGAGTGGAAAGGGCCACGCCTCCTCTCGAATTCTGACTCTCCAAGGAGGGTTCCTAGATCTGCCTTGTTAACGTGGCTCTGGCCGGCTGCTCCAACACGCCATCCTGACAGCACACACCACTGTGCAGACGAAGCAAGGAGTCAGGCAGGTCCTGACATGGCAGGTGAGTGGGCAGGGCCTGGGAGCCTTGGGGCACAAGGGCCCTGAGAGGATCGTCAGAAAAAGGGTGTCTGTGGAAAAAATCTTTGATCATTGATTCTTAGGATTGTAGAGCTGCTCGGTCCCTGAGCTGTCCCCTTGTGTTCACGAGAACATGGAGCCCAGAGATGGAAAGAGCAGGCCCCAGACCACCCAGCAAGTCCATGGTAGAGCCCTTCCTGGGTTGGGGCCAGCCCTTCCCCCAGGCCTCTGGACAGGAGGAGGGGGAGAGCAGAAAAGGAAGGGTAGAAGAACCAAAATCTTACAAACCATATATATTATGTGAATCCAGAAACATTTCTGGGCAGACTTTGGGGTTGTGAGCTGGGTGGAGAGGAGAGAGGGGCTCCTAAGCTTTACCCTCTTCTAATTCCCATCCCAAAGACTCGAGGCTAAGAGCAGCTCTGTCTGAGATGAAAAGAGCTATGTGACCTTGAGCAAGTGAATTTGCCATTGGTGCCTCCATTTTCTTACTGGTAAATTGGGGATTATATCAAATCATCTCACAGGCCTGATGTGAGGAATTGATGAGATCAAGTTTGTCATATTCCCTGCAATATCTCATGTGGGGCCTTGGAGACAGTACACTCAGAAAGTGTGCTCCCTGTGGCCCCAAATCATGAGAAACAAATACCCCTTCCACCATGGAAACTTGTCCCTTAGTTAACAATTGGACATTTTTTACCTACTCTGTGCTAGGAGCTGGGGTCCAGTGATGAGCATGTCAGCAGAAGCAGGGATCTTACTCTCACAAGCCTTTACAGGATGTTTCTAATTCTATGCCTCCCATTTTCAATTGTTCAGCATTGTGTGACAATTATGAGTCAACTCTTGTTTATTTTTTGACTGTCAGAGACAAGTTTTTTAATTTCCTTGTTGTATTTGGACTTCCTCTTCTTACTCTCCCCTGGCAGACATTACTGGCATCCTAGCTCTTGGGATGGGTCTGCTCCCTAAGGATCAGGCCTCACCACCACGGCTCGCTCCCCAGACTGCTGTTTTGAGAGCTAAAGTTGCTTCTCACTGTTAGCCCTGGCTTTGCTTCTTTCAGGATATTCTTTTTAGGGTTCACCTGGAAGTCCTCTTCTCTAAGTATGCGATGTACTATCAGCCTTAAACTTGACTAAGTTTAATTGCTAAGAAAGGATGCTTCTAGGAGAAAAGAGAGTGATGAGTGTTCCAATGTCAGGTCTGTTAACTAACGTGTTGGGTGACGATTCCTCTCTCTAAACCTCGATTTCTCATCTGTCAAACATTAGGGTTAGATCCATCACACCTAGTGTAGACACTGACTATTAGTTAGTTGAATTAAATTACCCAGTCTTCTGGACCTTCCTGGTTTCTTGGGGACATGCTGCTCAGAGCAGTAGGCCAAGCATACTCTGCAATCTGTGCATGAATGGCTGAAGCATAAGATCCTGGATGGAAAGTGTGTGGCCTGCGTGCTGCTCCTCCTCCCTTCTTACACTGTCAGTGGCAGACATCACTAGTTGACCCCTGAGCTCTTCCCTACAGAGCCTGGTCGTGGCCCTGGATTCTTCTCAACAGAGTTCAAGTAGTCCCTACCAGTGATCAATGTTAGCAAATGAAATGAGACCCTTCTGCTATTGTTGAACTATAATAATCTTATGGCTCAAAAATTCTAAGAATTTTTGTGTAAGGTTGGCTCTGGCTGGGACATTGGGTTGGAGTGGATGGGCCACTGCCCACTGGTGAAAGAGTGACCAGCAGTGTCCTACAGGACCAGGAAAGAAAGGGAGCTTGGGCAGTGGCCCCAGGCAACTCCCCAATTAATCATTTAGCTATGGAAATCAGGTGCCCATGATGCATATTAAGGATAGGGTCATAATGGGGCCCATTAAAAACCAATTATGTTGAGTCCAGAGTCTGGAAGATGTTGCTGACTTCAGCAAAACCTCCTAAGTTCAGCCCCACTGGGTGCCATTCTTGGGCTGGGACAGAAATCTGGGAAGGAGAGCATCATCAGCTCTTGGGTATCATCCAAGAGCAGGAAGAGGAACAGCTTGGGCTAGGGGTGGGAGGCAATCTTCTGCACATAGACCGTTTCCTCCAACTAGGATTCTTTCTTAAGCTGCTCTCTGGGGACGACTGGTAAGCAAGTGAGCTGGAAAGAAATACGGTTGATGAAGTAGGTAGTAGGAAAGGCCAAATTGTGAGTGACCTTGATTACCAACATACTAGTGGTGAATTTGATAGCTCATGAGTAGTGGAACTGTCATACTGTCGTGCAGTTGGAAAAGTCCCTTCCCTTGACTGAGCCTCAGTTTCTTATAGTAAATAATAGGATGGATTGAATTGGATGAGCTGAAAATGCTCCCAGGTTGTTGGGGCCAATCAGTAATTTAAGCAAGAGGTGAAGAGAAAGGAATAAAAAGAAAAACAATGTACGTAGAAATTCGGAGGGGATAACCAAAGTGGTAGGGTGATTTGGGTGAGGAAGAGAAACAGTACCAAAACCCCATCTCTTGACCTCGTAACTGTGGACCCAGCACTGTGCCAAGTGTCTTATAAGAAGGGAGCCCACTCGCCCTGCTGGAAGCTTGTTGTCCTACGGTGCTAACTGATGGCTTCTCCTTTCACTCTCAGAATTTCCAGATTTAGGTGATACATTTTCTTATGATTGTATTTATAATCATTACCTCATCTTCCCTAAACTCTAGGAGGAAGGTATTATTATTGCCACTTTTCAAGGAATAAAATATGAACCTCAGAGAGATACACTAATTTATTCAGAGCCACGCAGCCAATAAGTGCAAGATTTAGAATAGCGTTGATTGACAGAACATTGAAATGGCAGCCAAGAGTTCTTGTCCAAATACTGACAATAATAATATGATTCATAACATACACATTTCTGAGTACTTAATAGGTGGCAGTACTGTTCTAAGTACTCTATATGAATTATTTCATTTACTCCTGACAACTGAAGGTGGATACTGCTATCATCACCCCATTTTCATCAGGAGACTGAGGTTCAGAGGAGTTCAGTCACGTGCCTCAGGCCACACAACCAACAAGAGGCAAAGCTCCATTTGAACTCAAGTGTGTACCTCTAATATCGGGCTCCTAGTCACTGTGCACAGAGGAAAGAAAGGTCAAGAGAGGAAGGTGAGGGAGAGACCAAAAGGGAGGCAGCAAAGCTAGAGACACTAAGAAGCACTGAGGTGACAGGGTAGGTGGAGAGAATGCTCTTAACACATCTCTCTCTCTCTCTCTCTCTCTCTCTCTCTCTCTCTGTCTTGCAAAAACAGCCTCAGGCCTGGGGTCCATGAGCCTTGAACTCAGGGCCAGGAGCTCACCTCACATGTCCCCAGGGTGGTGGCCCCAGAATCAACCACATGTCGTCCATTCTGTCCTCAGGGTTCCTTGGGTGCATATTCATAGAGAGTACTTAGAACAGCACATATTAGATACTCAGTAAATACGTGAGTAATTAATCATATTATTATCATTAATATTTGCACAAAGACTCTTGACTACCATTCCAGGGTTCTGTCTGTCAACCAGAGGGGTTCCAGATGGGACATTGCTTCTTCTGTCTCTTCCCTGATAGCAACCAAGGTGCTGAGTGACAACGCCTGTGTTGGCACACTCTGGAGGGGAGGCGATGTTGTGGGGAGGGCCTGAGAGGAGTACTGGAGATATCAGAGGCACTTGATTCAGTAAACCACACACTATCAAAACCCAAGAGTCCTTCTGGGTCATTTCATAGAAAAATTGAGGCCCAGAGAGAGGAAGTGACTTAGCCCAGTTGCCACAGGGAACAGCGCAGTTCAGCCTGCCTGGATCAGCGGCCACAAACTCTGCCTACTTCCAGGACGCATGACTTCAGGAGGAGGAAGTCAGGAAGAAGGGCAGGTTTTGGAATGTGACAGCTTGAGAGAGAGGGATTAAGGGTGGTTGAGGAGGATAGGGCGAGGGCATGGGGAGGCTGATCCTCAAGGGAGCACCAGGAAGCTGGTAGCATCAGCTCCCCTTTTCACACCCTTGTACCAGCCAAGGGACAGGGAGGGACGTTCATTCATTCATCCAAACAATGTTCATTGAACATCTACTATGTCCTGGCCCTGAGCCAGGCTCTAAAACCTAGAGAGAATGAGACTCAGGCCTCAACTACAGGGAGCTCACAGTCCAGTGAGGAGAGAGAATGTAAGCAAATGATCATAATCTGGATTCCTTGATGATCAATTGGGGACAATTAGTCTCAGAGAGTAGAAGTCAAGCTAAGCCCATAGAAGCAGTGATACTGAGTGTATTCTGATATGAGATCTGGAAACCATCCCATGTGCACATCTGTCTCCTGACCTTGGTCTGCCCTATATGTCAGCTCCCCTTCCCAGTGCCCTCATTCCCCACAGGGCTGGGGAGGACACCGGCTAGGTAGAATTGGCTGAATCACCAGAACAGTTGTTTTCCCCCAGCAGGATCCTAGACGACTATCAGCCCACAAATGCCATGTCAAGGGAATGTGATGCTGGCAAGTACAGATGACTTAGATCACCAAAGGAGCAGCTTTGAAGACAAGTCACTTGGGGGCCAAAGCAGTGACCTCTGGTACAGGACAGATGTAGTGTTGATGAGGGTGGCAGGTGGGGATTTCTTGATAAAAGCTCTTCAAAATCATGGAAGGGAAAAAGGAACAGGTGTGTTCTATGAGGGTAACAGAGAGGAGAGTGGGGACAGTGGGCACAAAAGAGCAAAAAGACTTCGGTTCAGCAGAAGAAAGAACGTTTAAATATCTGGGCAGTGGACAAATTACCTCTCAGAGGTGTGCAAGCTGGAACCTGATCAAGTATCCACCAAGAACTTAACCCTGGGCAGGAAGTTGTGAGAGAGATGGTCTCGGAGATTCAGGGATAATGATGATAATGGCAGTTCTGACTCATCCCAACCTATTACCCTCTTTCAGATACTCAGAGGGTGGTGGGGGTTGGTTTGGTCTGTGACAGGGAAAGGGAAACCAAGGCGGAGTTCTCAGGGCTTTAACCTATGATCCATGGTCCAGGAACACTCCTTACCTCCTAAACCCTCCAGGGGGCTTGCCAGGGCTGAGATAATTACCACCCAATAACCTCATCCCCTGCTCCTGACTCATTCCCTTAAAAAAAAAAAATTGCATCATGTTCTGGCCTGTCCCCACATAAGTCATGGCTTGACCTCATGGGCTACAGCTCCAAAGTGCTCTCAGCAAGAAGTCTCTTTCTTCACATCTCTGGGTCTTAGTTTCTGTCAGTAAAATGGAGACCTGGGCTTCTAATGGTCCTTCCACTCTGCTGTTATTACATTAGCCAATCCTATATATAAGGTAAGTGGGGTTCCTGCCTGAACAGAGGCCACCTGAGCTCAAAGCTCTGGGACCTGAGAAGACTGTTCCTGCCCAAAAACCACTGGGGCTAATTCAGACGGAAGGCAACAGCTATACTTTCAAATGTGGAATTGACAAGACAATGGCCAAGTCTCCTGACACTTGTTCCAGCTTCTGCCACACAGGATCACTGTTGAACACTGGTCCTGCAACGTGCCTGCTCACCCACCACAGTGGTGACTGTAGAACATCCCACATTTAGGATCCATGTGTCAACTGTATAAGTTCCTACTCATATGTTCAGTCATTACCCCCAAATCGTTATGTCAGACTAGGGCTTCCAGCCTAGTCAAGCTAGAATTAGCCTTTTCCATGAATCTCAGGCCTGAGTATTGAGACTAGAACCAGCCCAGATCATCACAAGTGGAGACCAGTTAGAAATGTTAGAAGTGTAGACAAGAGAGATGTTAGTAGCTTGACCTAGGGTAGCAGTGGAGATGGAGACATGGGATTGATTTGAGGAAGGTTTCGGAAGTGGTGCCATGTAGACTTGATGATAAATTAGATAAGAACTGTGAGAGCAAAAAGAATCAAAGAAGATTCCTTAATTTGGGCCTGAGCCCCAGGACAGATTGAATGCCATCTGCCAAGTGCGGAGGGCAGAGGTTTGGGGATGGTAGAGGTGAAGAAATTGAGACTTATGCTCTGGGCATGTTAGGTTGGGTTTGCCTAGAAGACCACCAAATGGAGATTTCATGTAGATTGTTGAATGCATTGTTTGGATTTCAAAGGAGAAGCAAAGTGGAACTGTAAACTTGAGTCATAACTGCAGCAGACCTCAATCAAGACCATTTTATCAAAACCTTCCAGTACCATTGACTCTCAAAAGGCAAGAGTTTCTTTTCCTCCTGAGATGCTCCTTATATTAAGGTACCCACCTCTTCCACAGTTTCATACACCAGGCAGGGCTTGGAGGAGCCATCTTTGCCAAGCCACAAAGATCCTGTTACTCCTTACCCCAGAGAGTGGGTGCCTGGTGTCCACAGGCATATATAAGCAAAGGAAGTCCAGATAAAATCTGCTCTAAGCTGACCTTCTCATGCCACCCCTTGATGCAGGAGAATGCTGTATAGTTTCTGAAATTTTTCCTCACTGAGGCTGCATAAAAGATTACCCCAAGACACTAACTTAAAACAATATTGTCATTATTATTTATTATCATCACTCACAGTTCTGATGCTGGACTTGGCTCATCCAGTTTCCACCCAGAATCTCCCCCTCGCTGCAGCCTGACTACGGCTGGGGCAGAATCATCGCAAAGGCTTCTTCTTTCCCATGTCTGTCGCTCAGACTCCTCAGACATCTCTATCCTGGTCTTTCCTCATGGCCTGTCCAGCATGGTGGTTTCCATGTCGTTACACTTTATCAGGTAGATAGATGATTGATTGCTGATAGTGGATGGATGGTAGATAGATAGATGATAGATGATAGATAGATAGATAGATAGATAGATAGATAGATAGATAGATAGACAGATAGATAGTCAGATAATTCAGGGCTCCAAAGGTGCTTGTCCTGAGAGAAATCACCGAGCAGAAGCTATATCCTGTTTATATCTTCGTATCGGAAGGTATATGGCATTCACATTCTGCCATATATGTTGTCAGAACAGTGTCAAGCTCCCACCCAGAATTGAAAAAAGAAGCATAGGCCCCACCTTTCAGTGGAAGGAGTTTCAATCACATTATAAGAAAATCATGTAGGATGGAATCAATCCATCTATCATCTATGTAACTTAGTTAAGCCATCTTGGAAAAATACAATGTTCTATATTTACCTTGTGTATTAGCAGGGTTCTTCAGAGATGTGTGCGTGTGTGTGTGTGTGTATGCTTGTGCGTGCATGTGTGTGTTTGTGTGGAGAGAGAGAGAGAGAGAGAGAGAGAGAGAGAAATCGTGTCATTATGGAGCTGGCAAGTTCAAAATCTGCAGGGTAGACTGACAGGCTAGAGACTCAGAGAAAAGTTTCAGTTCAAGTTCAGTGCAGTATGCTGGCAGAATCCCTTCTTGCTCAGGGGCGGTCCATCTGTTCTATTAAGGCCTTCAACCGATTGGATGAGGCCCACACACATTATGAAAAGTAACCTTCTTTATTTAAATTCCACCAATTTAAATGTTAATCTCATCCAAAACACATCTTCACAGACACATTCAGAATAACTTTGGCCAAATATCTGAACAGCCACGTTGGTACATAAAATTAATCACAACACCGTGTAAGAAACAAAATGGACATCTAAAGAGCACCTGCTATGTACTAAATGCTTTTCAAATATCATCTTATTGAATCTCATTCTTAAAGCTGATGAAAGCCATTATTATACCCATTTCATGGATGAGAGAGGTTAAGTCACACTGAAGGCACATGGCAAGCAAGTGGCATACCTAGGATTCTGACCCAGGTCTGAGTGACTCTAAGGTTTTCTTCTCTAGGATCCAGGAATGAGAAAATGAGAGAGGGGAGCAGGATGAGCGAATGACAGATTGGAAAACTGAGCAGCTTCCCAGTGGCAGTCTCAAGAACCAGGTTGAGGAGTTGAGACTCTTCTTTGGGGGAGAAGAAGCACCCTAAGGAATCATGAAAGCCAACTCTACTCCCCAAAGTTAAAGTGGCTACACCTCCACTGTAACAGTTGACTGTGGGTGGTTTATAATTGTTAGATGCTCATGAAGAATAATCCTAGAACCAGTTTCATTTCAGCTATGGTGGAAGTATGGGAAAAATTAGTTACAGGGCGTTCTTCAGAGCTCCCAGGCTGCACAGAAGATTTGGCCTTGGCTTTGGCCATAAGAGGAGGCACAGGCAAGCAGGAAAGGAGGTAGAACTATATGGTATAAGAGAGCAGGTCCCAGAGTGAAAGAAAATGACATTTGCTGAGTACTTGCTATATGCCAAATTCCACTACAGGAATTCCACAACTTCATACAGAGGCAGTTTTTTCGTGATTGTAATCTTCCCAAGAATTCTGTGGGGTAGGTGTTCTCATGACCTCCAGTTTTAGATCAGAATGCTGAGACTCAGAGAAGTGAGTTGACTTGCCCAAGGACATATAATAGATAGCAAAACTAGGGTCAGGGTCAAGATTTGTCTGGCTCCAAAGCCTGTGTTTGCTCCTTTCCATACCCCAGCTACTCAAGATTTGACAATTCCTGATCTCAGCCCTTGATCATCAGAGAGGCAGGATAAAATCTTGGTACCACCATTACTAGCTGTGTGGCCCTTATCAAGTTACTTAACCTCTCTGTGCTTCTATTTCCTCTTCTGTAAAATGAGGAGTGATAATAGTATTTACCTCATAAGACTATTCTCAAGATTGAATGAGTTATAAATATAAAGCATAGAGGATAGTGCCTGACTCGTGGTATTGTATATGTTAGCTATTCATCTTATTATTCTTATTATCATAGTTGGGGGCATGGTGGTTTTCACATCACTTGAAACAACCTTACCCAGCCTCTGAGTTAGTGTTTGGGTGTTGGAATGAAGAGCTGAATATTATTATTAAAGGAGGATACTAAATTTCATCCAGAAACCAGAGCTTCATGTTGAAAGTTTAGCAGGTATGAATTGACAACCCCAGCTTGGATGCGAAAGATAATGTCACATTTACTGATACTACTTAAATCAAATTAAATCTAACTTTGAGTCCTGATCCCAATGGGCTTGTTGGAAAACTCCATCCGAGTTATTGCTAAGGCTCCCTCCATGCTTCAACTTCCTGTTGTTGTGTAACAAACAACCCCGACACTTAGAGACTTAAAACAACAGCTATCATTCCCTCACTCAGGAACCTACCCTTTGGGCAGAGCTCAGCAGAGACAGTTTGTCTCTGCCTCATTCACTGTCAAGTGGGACAGCGTGACTGGGAGGATTTGTTTACAAGATGGTTCACTCCCATGACTGCCACTGCTAGCGGTCCACTGGGAGTTCAGTGGCCTGTGGGTGGGGGTTCTCGGTCTCTCTCTATGGGGGCTTCTCCACAGGCCCTTTGGCTTTCTTCATGCCATGTCACTGGGTTCCAGGATCAAGCAACTCAAGAAAACCAGGCAGAAGCTATATCAACTTTTATAATTTAACATTGGAAATCACAAAGTGTCAGTCTGCTTTAGTCGTAAGTCCTCCTAGATTCTGGGGGAAGAAGTATATATCCCACTCTTTGATAAGAGGAGTATCAACGTCATACAAGAAAAGTATGTGGGATGGAAGATATTATTGCAACCGTTTTTAGAAAATACACTCAGCCACTCTCCTAACCATAAGATTATAGGAAGTTTCTAGAGTCTTTTAAAAGTCAAACATTTTGGCTGTCTCTCTCCAGACTTTGGCCTAGATGAACCATTGCTTTGCATGGACAAAGCCCATGTTGTGTTTAGAGTCTGGGACTTCTGAGTTTGTGACTCCTGTGGAGTCAAAGGTAATGGCAGCATAGCCTAAGGATTCCATACAAGCACAAACTTGAGAGCCAGATTCCCAGCTCCATCACCTATAGGCTGTATAACTTGTAGCCTCAGTTTCCCCATATGTGTGGTCAGGGCAATAATAGTACTCCATCATATGGTTTATGAAGATTAAATGAGCTAAATATTTATAAAATATTTAGAAAAGTGCTTGGTACATAGGGAATTTTTTAAATAGATTTATTTATTTAAATTAGTTTCAAGTATACGGTACAAGTAGATATCTACATTGTTCATAAAATAGGAAGTTTTATTAAATAAAACCTATCTAATAGTCCATCCAAGTATTACTGAGTATTTACTGTATGCTGGGCACCAAATAAAATAAGGCCAAGAGCTGGCACCCTTGGGCAGGGAATACTCGATGATATCACTCCAATGGTTCTCAAGTGTGACAGATTTTATTTCATATGATAGTCATATCAATATATATCTCATCTCATGTGTTATTATTACAATGTTACATTAACCGATTTTCATCTAGGGGTGGGATGTGTTCCCTCCCCTTGAACCTGAGAAGACTTTGTAACTCCCTTGACTGACAGCATACTGTTGAGGTGACAGAGTGTAACTTCTAAGGTTAAGTCATAAAAGGCATTGCAGCTTCCTCGGTCTCTTGAATCACTTGCTCAGAGGGAAACCAGGTACCATGCTGTAAGGACGCTTTTCAAAGCTTACTGTTAGATGTTTGAGTTATATCTGTTCTTTTGCTGGACTGTCCACTTCTTGGTGGCAGGGCTGATATATATTTCATGGACCATTGAGTCTGCAGCACCCAGCACAATGCCTGACACCTGAATAAATGAACCCCAAAAAGATGGAGGGAGAGGATGCTTTGGCTGAGACTGGTTATGACACCCACCTCTTCCCTGGAGCACCCCATCCAGTTAAGACAGCCTACATGCCATTTCCTCAAGCAAGCCTCACCTGTCACCCTTCAGACCAGGCCAGGCCCCTCTTTATATCTTCTTTCAGCTCCGTGTACTTTTTCTTGACAGCATGCATCGGAACGATAATTAGTTATTTGTAGACTCACCTATTTAGGTGTCACCCTTCCTTGTCTGGGATACAATAACTAACATTTATTGATCTCTCATTCTCGAGGCTGTAAATGACAGGCAGTTGCCCTGCACATTCGCTCCACAAGGTATTATTACTCCCGCTCTAGTGGAAACTGAAGGACAAAGAGGTCAAGCAGACAGTACTTTAATCAGTAGATGACCAAGTCAGGATTGGAATCCACACCAGTTGACCCCAGAGGCTGTGCTCACAGCCATTGAGCCACACGCACCCTCACTGTGCACCCCGCCAGGGCCAGCCCACCTTTATCTTGCTCACCAGTGTATCCCAGTGCTGTCCACTAGCCTGGCACGAGAATATACAGCTGGTCTCAATATTCGTCTACTCCATGTTTGCCAACTGGCCCACTCTCTAAAATTTTATTTTTAACTCCAAATCAATACCCTTGGCACTTTCATGGTCATTCGCGGTCATGTGCAGAATGATGAAACATGGAGTCGCTTAATATGCATGTTCCCAACTAAAGGCAAACAAGGTGATGCTCTCCCTTCTTGTTTTTGCTCTCATGCTATGAACAAGGGTCCTTTCACGATCTACGTAGTGCCATGTGTGTTTTTTTTTGCACTTTTGCTTTTTTGGTTGGGGATTTCGCTGTTTAAAATGGCCCCGAGCATAGTGCTGAGCGGTGCGTAGTGTTGCTAGGCACAGGGAGGCTGCGATGTGCCTTACGGAGAAAACATGTGTTAGACACGCTTTATTCAGTATGAATTCGAGTGCTGCTGCCCATGCATTCAGTGTTAGTGAATCAACAGTATGTTAAATAAGATGACTTTACACAGAAGTACACACAAAACAAGGTTATGTATTGATCAGTTAGTTGATGATGACCAAGCTGTGAGCGGAGGCTCACAGGAACCAAGCCCTGTATTTCACTAGGAACAATGGTTCAGTATTCAGTAATTTGGTGTTCACGGAGACTTCATAGAACGTAACTACAGCGAATAACCAGAATCTACTGTATAGGATAAATGGTGGCTGCATGAGCAAATGACTGGGTGGGTTGAAGCCAGGCGTGGATTAGAAACATGCCAAGGGCTTGGCCTCATCTCTGTCCTCTCCCAACTCAGGGTTCAGAGTCACTGCAGTGGACTGGCAGCGGCCGAGGAATGGTACTGCCCACCACACCCAGGAGTACCCAGGCCCTGAGCTGGTGGTTCGCAGGGGCCAGACGTTCACTTTCAACCTGGAGCTGAATTGCCCCCTGAACAGCAAGGAAACTCTCGTCTTCACAGTGGAGACAGGTAACTAGCTCACCAGCACCCGCCACTGGCCACAGTCAGAAACAGTTATTTCATGACCAGAGACCCAAGTCCCTGTGGCTGGTTGTCAGCCCAGACCTTAGGGAAAGCAAGTCCCCGTAGGTGGGCTGAGCCCTGAATCCTGGAAGCTTTTAATGACAACTTTCTGGGGATGGCTGGGAAGGGGATAGCTCAGATGACAACTCTGGATCCTGAGGCTACAAGGAATCAGGGTCTTGGAGGGTACAAGCAAATCATCAGGCACTTATGGAGGCCAAGCTTGTCTTTCTTGGCCAGACAGGACTTTGGTCTCAAAGGGTCCTGTCACTTTCTCCTTGATCTAGGAGGTGGGTGGCAGTCAGGACAGCTGAGATGTGCCCCATTCTGCCACGGGCCTCCTGGTCAGGTCCTTCCCCGCGACAGTGTCCCAGCAGCTCATGGGGTGAAGGGTGCATTTCCAGGCCTGTAGCTCTTCCACTCCTCTAGAGCTGAGTTTCCTAGGGGTGGCTGGGTCTCCTGATTCCCTCTCTTCTCTGCCAGGACCCCAGGCTTCTGAGGCTCTCCACACCAAAGTTGTGTTCCAGCATCAGAGCTGGAGGCGGAGGGGGAAATGCCTGGACAGCAGTAAAGGAGGCTCAGACGAAGAACACAGTGACTGTCAGCCTCACCAGCCCTCCCAGTGCCATCATTGGCCGCTACCTGCTGAGTGCCAGGGTTTCCTCTCTCCGCAAACGCAGTGACCGGAAGCTGGGCGAGTTTGTCCTTCTTTTCAACCCATGGTGCCCAGGTAGGAGCTGCTGAGTCCAAGGCTTTCCTGGAAGCTGTCCCAGAGGAGGGCCTGACCTTAAAGGGGGCCTAGGAGGCAGGTTAATGGACAGGGAGGTGAATGCCAAAAGCTTAGTAGAGCTGGGCCTAGGTGGAGGTGGACACCGGGCAGAGAAACCTGGTAGCTAGTGCTACAAAGGAGCCAGTGACAGATGGACAGGAATCTGTGGTTTCTGGTGTGCACAGGCCAGTGAGCAGGGATGAGGCTTGATGGCACTAGAGGCCCAGAAGTGAGTAAGAGCTGGGCTTTAGCCATCTGACAGCCTTGATTCAGTCCCAGTGCTGCCACTGCCTCCCTCTGAGTCTCAGTTTCCTCATCTATAATACAGGAATAACAGTGCCTGCCTCTTAGGGTTATGGTGAGAATTCATAGTGCTAATGCTTATAATGTATAAGCTATATTATAAGAGGTACTGGGGTCAGTATTCTTATTAATATTTAAGAAATGTGAAGCTGTTCTTGGCATTAGTGGGGTCACCTAAAGGCATCAGGACTCCTAAAATCCTTCAGTCATGGGCTAGTTTGGGTTGGTCTCCACCTGGGGAAAGATCAGCCAGGTGGAATGGGACTTGGCTACAAGGCAGCTTGGGAGCCCAGCAAGCCCCCTCTTGGCCTCTCCTGCCCCAGTCAGCCTCCAGGCACTGCCCTGCAGCTGATCCCTGATGTAGCCCCTTCCCCAAGCTGGCAAGGCCAGAGCCCCAGCCCACGCCGGGCCTGACGACTACTTTTCAGAGGACGACGTGTATCTGGCCTCGGAGGAGGAGAGACAGGAGTACGTGCTCAATGACAACGGGATCATCTTCCGAGGCGTGGAGAAGCGCATCCGAGCCCAAGGCTGGAACTTCGGGCAGGTCTCCAGGGGCATAGGCCAGAAGGGGACGTAGGCTTGGACATGCAAAAAGTCAGCCCAGGAGCCCTTCTGTCTGCTCACTTCTTCCCAGGAGGGACAAGCTGTCTGACTCCTAGGGCAAATTCATTCACTCATTTATTTATTCATTCATCTACTAGTAGTTGTGTCAGGGCCTGTGCTGGGTACTTGGGAAGGCAAAATGCTTTGGATATAATTTGGAAACAAAACGGGTCAGTTCTCCTATAGAAAGATATAGCTTAGATCAGTGGTTCTCAGTCTCGAGCATGTACCAGCATCACACAGAGGACTCACTAAAACAGATGGCTGAGCCCCACCCCAGAGTGGCTGATTCAGTAGGTGAGGCCAGGTGCTGCCACTGCTGCAGGTCCGGGGCCACACTTGAGAGCCACTGACTTAGACAAATAGTTCTAATACAAGGTGGGAAGGTGGAGGAAAGTCAGAGTGGTAGCGATGGAAGAAAAGGAAGTTCAGCAGAGATGAAAAACGTTACCTGGGGGACTGCGGAAGGCTTCATGGTCTTGGAGTGGGTGTCCAAAGTTGGGCGGGGTCTGGACAGGTAGAGAGAAGAGCAGAGAGAGCAGCCTGGAAGTGGGACGTCAGGGAGTAGCTGAGGTTCTGCTCCAGGAGTCCTGTCTGCCTGGGCTCTGGGTGCCCAGCTGGAAGAAGATTGGCCAGGCAAGTTAAGGAACTTGACTGTCAGGCTGAGGAGCCTGGAAGGGGGCGGGGTGGGGTGGTGGGGGAAGCGTTTGGCACTCGGGGGGCTGGGCAGGGATGATACGCTGGAGAGTTTAGGATCCACCTCAGCGGTAACCACGTCTCAGCCCTCACCTCTTAATGCCATGTGGGAAAGTGAGGGTTCCCAGACCTTCCAAATTTTCAGAGACCAGAAATATTAATTTGTATGTAAAAATCTCCCACTTTTTACACGAATCTTGCAGTGTGTCAATTAATTCCAATGTAGTTTTTAAAAATCCTATAAACCAAATGGGCATGCCAGTGAGGTCTATGTGACTCCAGAGCTACAAGTTTGTCACAGCCTTTACTGTGGGGACTAGGGAGCCATAAGGGGCTGTTAAACAGGAGGGGATTTGATTAAGGTTGAACTTGGTTCCCAAGTGACTCTTCGAGAAAGGGCTTCTGAGATAAAGATGCTCTGTGGTATTCCTGGGGGGCTGATGAGACAAACTCCCTTGCTCCACCCAAGCGATTGGCAGTGAGGGTCATGGGAGGGTCTGGAATATGGGTGAGGCTCTGGCCTCTAAACGCAGCCTCTCTGGGCACAGTTTGAGGAGGACATCCTGAACATTTGCCTCTCAATCCTGGACCGAAGCCCCAGTCACCAAGACGACCCAGCCACCGATGTGTCCTGCCGCCACGACCCTATGTCACCAGGGTCATCAGCGCCATGGTGAGGAGCCCCACCATCCTGCATACACATTCCTTTATGGATTCTGGGCCAACCCAGGGCCACACCCTATGATTTTTTCCAAGTCATCTCTTATTTTAAATCTCTATTATGGCGTAACAAACCACTTCAAAACTCAGTAGCATAAAACAACCATTTACTATGCTTACAATTTTGCACATCAGGGACTTGGGCAGGGCACTATGAAGATGGCTTGTCTCTGCTCCAAGATGCTTCAGCTGGGGTATCTGAATGGCTGCAGATATCTGATGTGGTTTGACAGGACCGTATATCGGGGGCCTTGGTCCTGGCAGTCAGTGTTTCCTTGGTTCTCTTCCATGTAGTGTCTGCTGAAGCTGGAATGTCAAGACGGCTTGCTCACTCTCATGTCTGGCCTGGGATGGCTGGCCTGGGAAACAGCTGAGGCTGGCCAGTCATCACTCTGTCTCTTTACGCAGCCTTTCTACGTGGCTAGGTTGGGCTTCCCCAGAGCATGGCAGTCTCAGGGTAATCATACACGGCAGCTGGCTTCTCCCCAAACAATTATTCCAAAAGAAGAAGTAGAAGCTGCCAGTCCCATAAGGCCAGGGCCTGAAAACTGGCATGGATCACTTCCACCATAGTCATTAGTCAAAGCAGTGGCAGGCCAGCCTCGATTCAGAAAGAGGGTACACAGACCCACATCCCCATGCGAGGGGTGCCATTTTTAATCTATTACATGACATAGTGCTTCCTTCTCAAAAGGTAGCCAAGGGCATAGTAACTCTCTCTATAGCAAGTTTCCAAAAATGAATAAAGATGCTTTTCTCATATTTAATACTCTCAATTCTTCAAGACCTCAGAGTTGGAGCATAGAGAATCAAAGACAGTGACCATTTCTAAACAGTAGAGCACAAAGGCCTGAGGGAGAGCCACACAGGCCCCCAAGTTCAAGTCCTGAACTCCTTTTACCAACTTGTTGTGTGATTTGGGCAAATCTCTAATCCCCTCTGAATCTGTTTTCTCATTAAAAAAAAAAAAAAAGGAAAATAGTAGAGCCTATTTTACGCAGGTTACTATAGTGCGTACCAAGCCTTTAGAATAGAGTTGGCATATAGTAAGCATTTAATGAATGTTGGCTGTCTCTAATTATTACACCGCCAACAGTCTCCAAAAAAAAAAAAAAAATCATTTAAAACAGGAAATGCTCTAAAACCATAGATGATTTTCAACAGTAGAGTATCCCAATGGAAGGTAATTGAAAATAATAAATGGTACCAAAAAGTAGGTATTTTAAGGCAGCAGGTGGCCCCAATTTTCAGACAGTTTAACAGCAAGGGGTAACCCCAAATGACTGGGTGGTCCAAAGTTAGAGATGATTTTATGATGGCAAGGTTCCTAAAGAGGGGAGCTCTACCTTGTGGTGGACCTGTGCCTTCCTCTGCCCAGGTGAACAGCAACAATGACCGGGCGTGGTCCAAGGCCAGTGGCAGGGCAAGTACGGCGGCGGCACCAGCCCACTGCACTGGCGTGGCAGCGTGGCCATTCTGCACAAGTGGTTCAAGGGCAGGTTCAAGCCAGTCAAATATGGCCAATGCTGGGTCTTCGCTGGAGTCATGTGCACAGGTACCCAGGGAAAGAAGTTTCCCACTCCACCCACCCGTCCCCCTCATTTGTACTAATTTGCATGTATTTGCATAGCACTGCTTCTTCCCCCCTCCCCAGGAAAAAAAAAAAACCCTAGTCTTTCTTTTATCAGTGATGGGGAAATGAGAGAAACCAGATAGTTCATCCATGTGGTTTTTGATCATTTATTTTACAGAAGGAGTCCCACCTCCCTCTGCCTGAAGCTCACTGAGCACTCCTGGGCAAGTCCTGTGGCCCGAGGCCTCCAGTTCCCTCGAGCTTTTACATAGCTGTTAGATGCCTTCCACAGTCCTGCCAGCGTCTCAGCCTGTCTATTCAAATAGGGGTGGCAGTAGTGTTTCCAGAAGTCCCCTGAGAGAATGTACAGAAGATGATGGTGTTTCTGAGAGTGGAGACAGGAGTCTCAGCTCTGACAAAGTAGACAGACAAAGACAGGAAGGGGGTTATGACCAGAAATGAGGCGGGGAGGCAAGGCCCATCCCAAGTCCAGCGTCCTGACCGACTCCGGAAGCCTCTCCAGCCTCCTGCTCTTCAGTCCTCAGGTGCTTGGGATCGCCACACGGGTCGTGTCCAACTTTAACTCGGCCCATGACACAGACAGGAACTTGAGTGTGGACAAATATGTGGACTCCTTTGGGCGGACCCTGGAGGACCTGACAGAAGACAGCATGTGGTAAGTCCTAGGCCCACTGGGTCCCAAGGGCTCCCTGAGGCAGACCCGGATCTGAAACCCAGCTCTCCTGAGTTGGAGCCAGTTCTGGAAGGAGTAAGAGGCACCCTGCAGAGGGAGGGGTAGCCCCAGGCAGGACAACTCCTCTTCCGTGAATCAGGGGTCTTTGGACACATGACTCAGAGATTAAGACTGGGGCTCAAGATCTGATGCCTTGCATTCCCTGTCCTCCCCTCTGTGGACTGCAGCCCTCCCGAGAGTCCTGTGATGGAGGGGCCTGGATTCCCTCTGCAGAGTTACCTCTGTATCGTGCTTCTGCTTCTTTCAGCTGGGTTCATGCTCAGGTGGAAAAGTCTCCTTTCTCTTCAAACAAGACCTTTCGCACAAAGCTTTTAAAAATTAATTTTAAGTCTATTTTTTAAATAGGAAATACATTCGTGTGCTTTATATTCCAAAGGTGCAAAATGAGTCACAGTGCTGTCTCCCTCCTGCCCATTTCCAGCCTCCCTGTCCCCCTCCTTGGGGCAGCACTGTGACTAGCTTCTTCCATCTCTTTCCACAGTGGGGTCCTGAAGACACAGGAACACTCACATACAGAATTCCCTTGCACCCCTGCTTTTAGCATCAGCAGCATAATGTAATACAGGCATGCCTCATTTTATTGCACTTTGCTTTATTGCGCTTCAAAGATGTTGTGCTTTTCACAAATTGAAGGCAAGAATGCTCAAAGGAGTCCACGTATTTGTCTTTTTGCTGGTGGAGGTCACCAGCAAAAAGATCACAAGCTCACTTTATTGCACTACTTGCTTTATTGCAGTGGTCTGGAACCAAACCTGCAATATCTCCGAGGTCTGCCTGTATTGTTCATCTTGCTTATTCATTTCACAATTTCACATCAGTACATTCAACTTTTCCTTATTTTTGTAGTGTGTAAAATAATATTAAACTCAGCGAGCACCTAGTCTACGCTAGGCCCAGTTGTAAGTGGTAGATAAACTCACTCATGTATTCCTCCAAACAACCTTGGGGCAAGCTAGTACTTTCCCTTTTTGCAGATGAGGAAACGAGGCTAAGTAATTGGTCTAAGGCCCACAGGTAGTGAGTAGAAGAGCCGGAGGTATGAACCTGGTCAGCCTTTCAATTGCATGGAAGAACCATAGTTTATCTAACCATCTCACATGGATGGACCAAATGGTGGCCTTTACAAACAAGGCTTCCGTGAATAATCTTGTCCAAATGTCTGTTCATATGTGTGCAAGTTGTCACTAATCCAACTTTCTAAAGAGCAGGGGAAACTGCGAAAAGCATACAATACAGGACACAGACAGTCTCGGCAACCATGTTCCTAGAATGTCCTCGCCACCCCCAGGGAGCGTGCCCAGGAGCTCTTCTGCCAGCCTGTCTCTAGCCTCAGACCACCTCTCTGCAACTCTTCTCTCCTTTCCTTCTCTTTTGCTTCTCTTCATCTGTGTCCCTACAGGAGCATGACAAAAATTACACCCTCCTTTCCTCATGCAGAATGGACAGGCATTTTTTTTTTGGATTTGTGGCCTCTGTCACCATGGACGTGCCACTATCCTCCTTTTACTTCCAAATGCTTATCCAGGTACTTTCCCAAACAAAAACCATTACTTTCCTAAGAGGAGTTCGGAGGCCAGCTGTCAAGGTGCCAAGTCACGCCAACCACAGTCTCTCTCTGCTGCTTCCTTAGTGGATGACTTTGTGTCACTTTTCCTAGTTTCATATTCTCATCTTGAACATAGAAAACTTAAAATAAAAGCTGAACTTTATACCAAGGCCTACAAACACTACGTAATCTCAACATCGCCTACACATTTTGCTTGCTGTCGCTCAAAGACACTTACATATTTTCCGTCCCTCAAATATGCAAAGGTTTTCTTGTCTTAAGAGCCCTTGCACAGGCTGTTCCTTCTGCCTGGACCATCATTGTCTTCACTCTTCCAATAGCTAATTCTTTCTCTTTTAAATCTCATCTTAGACGTCATTTACCTAGAGTAGATTTCCAGCAGTTGTTCTCCATCTCAAGCCTCTTTCTGTACAGCAGTTACTTACTTACATTTGTCTTACTTATCTGCTTACTAAATTTTGCCTGTCTCTTCATCTCTCTCTTTTGGAAACATGGGAGCTGCAAGAGGGCAAGGATCTTCTGTATTATTTGAAGTTGTATTTCTCATACCTTAAACAACAGGTTCTTGATATTTATACACATTCACACACTCAATATATGCTCATCAACATAGTTGAATGAATGGTTGACAAGATTCAGCCACAGCTCTGTGGCAGAGTACCAGCCCAGGGTCTGGTCTGCCCTAGGAACGTCTCCTCCCATAAGCCCCTATGCTGACTATAAGCGCCCTGCTCCATCCTCTCTCTGCGACAGGAATTTCCATGTCTGGAATGAGAGCTGGTTTGCCCGGCAGGACTTGGGCTCCTCTTACAATGGCTGGCAGGTTCTGGATGCCACCCCCAGGAGGAGAGCGAAGGTATGGGCTCAGCTGGGTGGGTCCCAGACCCCCACTTTTCCTCACCCATGCTGCTCATGCCCACCCCTCCTGCCCAGGAGTTTCCGCTGTGGCCCGGCCTCAGTCACTGCCATCCGTGAAGGCGACGTGCACCTGGCCCACGATGGCCCCTTTGTGTTTGCGGAGGTCAACGCAGATTACGTCACCTGGCTCTGGAATGAGGATGAGAGCCGGGAGCGTGTATACTCAGACACAACGAAGATTGGGAGGTGCATCAGCACCAAAGCGGTAGGCAGCGATTCCCGTGTGGACATCACCAGCCTCTATAAATATCCGGAAGGTAAGAGCAACATGGCGGCCTCCATTACCTTCCCCACCCCATGACCAGTCTGCTGTAGAGGTACAACGGCAGGTGGCCAGGGCCAGACCCTCTCCCGGTTGTTATGGTGGTGATAGCTTCATCAGCACTGTCTTTGTGCTTTGAGCCATGTGTCTTTAGCTATTAATAGCATCCTCTGTTTGCTAAAAAGATGTTCCACATCTAATAATAATAAAAGTTTCACTTCCTTGAACACTTATCACTTACCAGGCACTGTACAAGGTATGTTCACATATGATAAAAGTTGCCACTAATAATACTGATGATAGTAGCAGGTATTATTTATTAAACACCCAGCACTGTGGCCCAGTGCAAAGTAATAATAGTAATAATAATAATAATAATTAATAATAATAGCAGCTCCTGTTTATTCTCTGCCTAGGCCTATGCCATAGTCACTAATTTGTGGTCATCAGTTTATTAAAGAGCCTGTACTTGATGGGATGCAATTTTTACTCTATGTACTACTGAAGCGAGCGCCTGATGGGATACAAAAGCAGACAGGTGCACCTTTTCCATCCGCTGCCTCCAGCTACAAACTTAAGAGTTGCCCTTTCCTACCGAATAATAGGTCCCTTCGCAATACGTGATCTGATTCATATATTTTTAGACATCTCTGCTTGTGAAAACAGAGATGTTATTCAAACTATTCAACCTATGTTATTCAATGTTATTCAGACTAGAAGCTGTTTGTCTCCTCCCCTCCCGTGAGCACAAGCTCGAGCCTGGGCTTAGGGAAGGTGCTGTAAGGAGGGGCACAGCGGCTGTGTACACTCTGCCCCTCCGTGGTCTACTCTCTACCAGAGTGGTTTGCAGCTCTGATGCACACTGGAATCCGCTGGGGTGCTGTTTTAGTTACACAGATTAAACAACATTTATTTGCCCGGATTCTGTGTGTCCGCAATTTCGGCCATGCTCAGCTGAGATGGTTTATCTGCTCACATGTTGTCTGCCGGGATCTCGCATTGTACTCAGTGCCTTGCCTGTGGGTCTCTTGTCCTCACTTTACAGATAGAAAAACTGAGGTCAAAGGTGCTAAGTAATGATGATAATAATAATAATAATGATAATGATAATAAAAGCCAACAATATCTGGTGGCAAAATGACATGACAATGAGGCCATCTACATGTGGTTGAATGGGAGAAGAGGGAAGATTCTGGAGATCAATGAGGATGCTCAGCAGGCCTTGGTGACTGATCAGTTGTGGGCGGTGAAGGTGAGGGAAGAGTCAAGGATACCCCCAGTTTCTGACTTGTACACTGGGTGAATGGTGGAACCATTTGCTGAGTGAATCAGTGGGTGAATGTGGAGCCACTTGCTGAGATGAAGAATGCTGTAAGACAGAAGACAGCTTGTTTGGCTGGCTTTGAGCACCTATGGGACATCCTGTGGGGCTTAGGGTGGGGACAGAGGCTATCCATTTAACTGCATTGGTCTGGTGGTCAAAAAAGAGGTCTGTGCTAGCAATAGAGAAAATGGGAGATCAGGAGTCCTAAACTCACGTGCTTATGGGAGCCTGGAAGATGGGACCCTGTGAGTGCAATAGGCCAGTGGGTGGAGACCATGGAGAACTGGAGAGTACATTCCCATCCAGAGAGAGCACCCATTACTCAGCTCTAGAGCATTGCTGCCATATAGAGAGGAATGAGAACATGCTTAAGAACATAGAATCTGGAGCCAGACAGCCTGGGTTCAAATCCCAGTTCCTTCACAAGCTGCTTTACTTCTCTGTGCCTTGCGTTCCTGATCTGTAACATGAGGATACTACTAGTAACTACTTCCTAGGGGAGAAAATATGGCACCTAGAGCTGTAGTGCCTGGCACATAGTTTACAGAAGTGTCAGCTATCATGATCACATGAGACTTCTGACCCAGTTGCCAGAGAGGCTGCGAATGTATATTATGTGAAATTTCCTATCTGAAGTTGTTGACAACTGCTTAAAAAGTTATTTACATAGTCCCAGACCAAACAATGTATGTGGCTGAAATCTGCATATGGGTCTTGGGCTACTGACTTGAGACCTCCCATAGCCATGGTAAATTACCGTGGTGGTGGAGTGGTGGTTTTGTCTGGAGGAGAAGGGAAATGAAAAGAGATGGCCCTGGGATGGGCAGAGGAGGAAGAGGGTGCCTGCCTTACAATGTGTGATGCACTGCAGGGTCCAGGAAGGAGAGCAGGTGTACAGCAAAAGCTGTGAGGAAGCTGTGTTCAGCGTGGAAGCCTCTCTGGGAGGAGGGCCCGGGTCCGCAGGGGTGTGGGCCTGTGCCGTGGTGTCTGGCGTGATGATCTCCTGGAGCCTGCCATCAAGCCCAGCATCACTGGCAAGTTCAAGGTACTGGAGCCACCCATGTTGGGCCACAACCTGAAGCTGGCCCTGTGTTTGACCAACCTCACCTCCAAGGCCCAGCGGGTCCGAGTCAACCTGAGTGGTGCCACCATCCTCTACACCCGCAGGCCGGTGGCAGAGATCCTGCACGAATCTCACACAGTGCGGCTGGGGCCAGAAGAAGGTAGGAAGGCCTCTTCTTGGGGGGACCTGGCCAGCCTGATCCCTTTTCCAGGAGGGTTGGGGACAGGGCTGTAACTTCCCAAGATCTTACATTCATTCTCAGGAAAGAAGGGGATATTCATGAGGATTTGCTCAGTGCCTTGCCTCTTGTCCCCACTTTACAGGTGAGAAAACTAAGGCTCAAAGGAGCAAAACTATGAGAATAGAAATAAAAGTCCACAATCATCTGGTGGCAAACTGACCTGAAAGTGAGATGACTTATAGTCTTTATTTACCCAAATTAGTATGAATATTTACACATAGAATAAATACTTGCTGTGAGCATTTCAGAATATCCGGAATATGCCTGTGTTACCTTCCTAAAATCCAACTGTTCTGCATGATGGCAGTGGACCAGTAAGAGGTGTTTATTAAGTGCTTACATGTTCCAGGCCTATCCTGGGAATTTTACATGAATTGGGATACTACCACTAGCTCAATTTCTTGGAGGAGGAAATTCACACCCATAAAGGTGAACTCACAACTTCAGAATTCCATAGTATGTGTAGGGGCAGGATTCAAACCAGTCTGGCCTTAGAGCACTCCTAAGAGTCCACAGAAAGGAAGGGGCACAACCAGGGCACCAAGGCAGGAATGTTGGACCACAGGGCACATTTACTCAGCTGATTCCGTTGCCGACGGCAGGCCTTGGAGTGGTGGGTCAGATCAGCCCACACCAATTTTGCTAAAGGTGCCTAATGGCACATTTGCCTGAAATGCACCCTTGGTGTTTCCAACCAAAGTAGAATGGCTTCAGTCCTTTGAAGGTTTTTACATAATTTTAAGTGAATTTATTCCAACTGCTCTTTAAAAGAATATTTCAAGGATTTTTTTTTTCCACATCTTTAAACACATAGCACTTTATATAGGATTTACTAAAGGTATCCTGTTTGATTACTCTTCTTCCTTTTCTTATTCTCTCCCTCCCTCCTTCCTCTCTCCCTCTCTGTCTCTCTCATTGTCTCTCTCTCTCTCTCTGTGTCTGTGTCTGTCTATACATAATCTCTATTCCCCTCCCCTCCTCCCCTCTGACTCCTCCATCTATCTGTCTGCCTATCTGTCTGTCTGTCTATCTGTCTATCTATCTATCTCTTCACATACCTTCTGAACTCTAAGGATTCAATTAAACAAAGAAATTGGTCCTCTGGGCCAGTTTGTGGTAAGTGAAGCTTTTGTATTTTGACAGGACATGAAAACGTGTGGAAGAGTGTCATTTAATTTTCACAAAATCTAAATCACAAAATGACACTTTATAATGAAATGTTAAAATATATTTTCTCCTGTCTTTTAGCAATTTTTTTCCTATCAAAAGTAATACACATTCATTAAAGACTTAAAGCACAGAGAGAGATCACTTATGATCCTGCCACCCACCTACAAATTAACATATTTTCCTTCCAAATGTTTAATGCCTGTTTGCTTTTCAAAAAACATAGTTCTAATTGTATTGCAAATACTCATTAGTGCCTGCTCTTTTCACTTTACACTGTAATTTAAAATTTTTATAAGCACTTCATTAAACATCATTTTAATAGATGTATAGTCTTTAAATAAATATATAATGACTTATTTTATCTTTTCCCTTCTTTCAGATAGTTATCAGCTTATTACTGTTTATAAAAAGGCACTAACGTAAACATCTTGGTGCAAAAAATCCCCTTTCTCTTGATTTTGGACTGTTTTGTTAGAATAGATTCATTCACAAAAATGGAATTACTGAGCCACAAGGTATGACTATTAAAATACACAATTTATTAAAATTTATCATTTTTTAACTAGTAGACTTTTTTTTAGCAGTTTTAGGTTTACAGAAAAGTTGAATAGAAAGTACAGAGGGTTGCTATATACCCCTCACCACCTCCCACCTTCCTCTATTACTAACATCTTACATTAGTGTGGCCCATGTGCTACAACTGATGACTAATAATGATAGGTTATTTTTAACTAAAGTTCATAGTTTAGATTAGGGTTCACTCTATTGTACATTGTATGGGTTTTTGTAAGGATTTTTATTAAAATATAGCTAACATGCAATATTGTATTGGTTTCAGGTGTACACCATAGTAATCCAGCATTTATATACCTAAAGAAGTGCTCACCATGATAAGTCAGCAACCATCTGACACCGTACAATGCTATCATAATATTATTGACTATATTCCCTATGCAGTATATTATGTCCCCATGACTTATTTGTTTTATACCTGAAATTCGAACCTGTTATCCCCTTTTACCTTCTCTCCTCCCCTTTTTTAAATTTTGCAATTACAGTTGACATTCAGTTTTGTGTTATATCAGTTTTAGGTGTACAGCATAGTGGTCAGACATTTATATAATTTACAAAGTGATCCCCCTGACTAGTCTAGTAACCACCTGACACTCTATGTAGTTATTTCCTTATCGTTGACTATATTCCCTTTGTTTTACTTTACATCCCTATGACTATTTTGTAACTACCAATTTGTACTTCTTAATCCCTTCACTTTTTTCATCAAACCTCCCACCTGACAACCATCAGCTTGTTCCTTGCATCTGTGAATCTCTTTCTATTTTGTGTGTTCATTTATTCTTTAGATTCCACATACAAGTGAGATCATATGGTATTTGTTCTCTGTCTGATTTATTTCACTTAGCGTAGTACCTCCCAGGTTCATCAATGTTGTTGCAAATGGTAATATTTTATTCTTTTTTATGGCCAAATAATATTCCATTGCATATATGCACCACTTCTTCTTATCCAGTCCTCTATTGCTGGGTACTCAGTTTGCTTCCATATCTTGACTATTTTAAATAATACTGCAGTGAACATAGGGGTTCACTTTTTTTTTTCAAATTAGTGTTTTGGTTTTCTTCAGATAAATACCCAGAAGTGGAATCACTGGGTCATAAGGGAGTTCTGTTTTTAATTTTTTGAGGAACCTCCATACATTTTCCATAGTGGCTGCACCAATTTACAATCCCACCAACAGTGCACAAGGGTTTCCTTTTCTCCACATCCTCACAAACACATTGTTTGTTGATTTATCGATGATAGGCATTCTGGCAGATGTGAGGCGATATCTTATTGCAATTTAAATTTGCATTTCTCTGATGATTAGTTATATTGAGCATCTTTTCATATGTCTATTGATCATCTGTGTGTCCTTCTTTTGTTTCTGTTGCCCAACGCAACATATCAGAATATTACTAAGAGCAATGTCAGAGAGTTTAGTGCCTATGTTTTCTTCTAGGAGTTTTATGGTTTGGGGTCTGTAGGTCTGACAAATGAATAGTGACATGTATCAACCACTAGAGTATCATACAAAATAATTTCACTGCCCTAAAATTCCAATTTTGTATCTATTCACTTCTCCCTCCCTCTCCTTGAACCCCTGGCAACCACTTACTATCTCCATAGTTTTGCCTTTTTGAGAATTTCTTATCATTGGAATCATGCAGACTTTCCAAATTGGCTTCTTTCACTTAGAAATAGGTACTTAAAAATATGTACTTGTTTTTTTGTGGCTTGATAACTTTTTTTTTTAGTGCTGGGTAATATTCCATATGTGGATGTACCACAGCTTATTTATCCATTCTCATTCTCTTGACAGTGTCTTTTACAAAGCAGTTTTAAATTTTAGTGAAGTCCAACTTGTCAATTTTTTCTTTCATAGACTGACTTTGGTTTTATATCTAAAAAGTCATCATCATACCCAAGATCTCTCAATTTTCTCCTATGTTATCTTCTAGGTTTTATTGTTTTGCATTTTACATTTAGGCTTATGATCCATTTGTAATGGGTATAATGCATGTGTCTAGGTTTATTTGTTTGTTTATAATTAATCTCGCACAATTTATTAAAAAGACTATCTTTTCTTCATTTTATTTCCTTTGCTCCTTTGTCAAAGATCAGTTGATTATATTTGTGTGAGTCTATTTCTGGGCTCTAGTCTATTCTGTTGATGCAGTTGTTGATTTTTTCACCAATACCACACAGTTTTGATTATTGTAGCTTTATAATAAGTCTTGAAGTCAAGTAGTGTCAGTCCTCTGATGTTGTTCTTCTCCTTCAAACTTCCCCTTCAAACTTTAGAATCAGTTTTTCAATATCCATGAAATAACTTGCTGGGATTTTGATGGGATTGATTTGAATATAGATCACTTTGGGAAAGAACTGACATATTGATTCTTCCTATCATGAACATGGAATATCTCTCCATTTATTTAGTTTTTCTTTGATTTTTTTCATCACAGTTTTGTAGTATTCCTCATATAGATCTTGTACATATTTTGTTAAATTAATGCCTAAGTATTTCATTCGAGGGATGCTAATATAAGTGATATTGTGTTTTTAATTTCAAATCCCACTTCATTGCTGGTATGTAGAAATGTTATTGACTTTTGTATATTAATCTTATATCCTGTGATCACTTATTGGCTCCAGGATTTTTGTGTTGTTCTTTCAGACCTTCTACATAGATGATCATGTCATCTGTGAACAATGAGTTTTAGTTCTTTCTTCCCAATCAATATACTTTACATATATTTTTTATTTAGTGGTCAGAAAAAAAAATGACAGACAGATATAGTCTGTGATGACCCAAACTCACAAGAAGAGAATAAATAGGCAGAATGTTTGTGGCTGATAAGAGTGAAAGAGACAGAGATGGCCAGGACCATGGGAGCTCAGAATGCAGAGAGCGCAAGATCACTGGGTTGGGTATCAGTGAAGGTTTTTGCAGCTGGTAAGGCTGATTGGGACCAGGCCTGGATGGGGAAGGTGCATTTGGAGAAGCCACCAGGTAATTGGCCTCCTCCCTGGATTGGAAGCTTGAGGCAAGTCTTCTGCCTCCCTCTTCTCTACACCTAGCACATAGTCGGTGCTCAGTAAACAGTGAGTGAATCCCTTATTGAACGAATGGATGATGGAATGATAGATTTCCATCTGGAATGATTAAGGAAAATTTAAACACATCTCTGAGATCTCTTGAAGAGACGATCTGGTGTCATGGTAGCTGACTGGCCTGAATTTGAACCCTACCTCATTTTAGCTCCTTGATTTACATGCTATGTGCCATTGGACAAGAAATTGCCCTCTCTGAGACTTAGGTTTCTTCATCTGTGAACTGTTGAGAATAATGCCTGCCTCAGGTTGGTTGCAAGGACCAGAGAGAGTATGAATTGAACCTTCTTTTATTCTTTCTAGGTTCCACTGACAAAAAATATTGAATCCCCAACTCCCACCTCTGCTTTCTTTTCCAGAGAAAAAGATCCCAATCACAATATCTTACTCTCAATATAAAAAAGACCTGACAGAGGACAAGAAGATTCTGTTGGCTGCCATGTGCCTTGTCACCAAAGGAGAGAAGCTCTTGGTAGAGAAAGACATCACTCTGGAGGACTTCATCAACATCAAGGTGACTCCTGTCTGTATCTACCACGCTGTTCCTAGCAAAGCCCCTTCAGAGCTGAGGGAGGAAATCATAAGCTGGGGATTTTGTGCTTCCGCCTCTAGCTTCAACTCTCAAAGGTGGGGAGAAGTGGTATGGATGCAGGTGGATAGATATAATAATAGAACTTAGTAATGGGTATGTGGAAGCAAGAGGTAGATATGATTTTGCCCCATCCTCTGACCCAACCAAAACCATGGGTTTCCTAGGAGAATGGGAACAAGGAGGGATGATTTATGGGGTATTGCCTCTTCAGGTGCTGGGCCCAGCCATGGTGGGGGTGGCAGTTGCAGTGGAAGTGATGGTGGTCAACCCCCTCTTGGAGAAAGTGGAGCACTGTATGCTGATGGTGGAGGGCAGTGGCCTTCTCCAGGGACAGCTCAGCATTGAGTAAGTGCCAGCCTGGGTGCGGTGGGGACAGGGGGTCTGCCTTCCTTATAAGATGGGCCATAGAGAACCTGCTGACAGGGGTTGGGGGTAAAGGAGATATTCTGGACTCCCAGGAACTAGCCCACTGTTTAAACACATCAGCCTTCAATCTTTTATTCATTTATTTAATAATTAATTTAATCATATAACTCATCCACTCACTATTCACTCATTCATATTTTCATTCATTTATTTATTTATTCACTCACTTTTATTCATTTGCTCACTCTTTTTTTCATGTTTTCACTCATTCATTCACTTATTCATTTATCTACTCATCTCATTTTGACACTAATTCACACGTTTCATTTATACATTTATTTACTTATTTATTCTCAATGATTCATAAATTCATTCTTTCATTCATTCACTCACTCACTCATATGGTCCTTGATCATACTGACCTGTGCTCTGAGTTTCATGTCTACTGTTGGGAATACCAAGATGGAAAGATAAAGTTCTGCCTAGAGAAAGGATCTCAGAGACAGATGGCCTTTCAAATGAGGATGGTGTGATTGTGCAGAGGGATGACTTCCCAAGGTTTGGGGGATCATAGGCAGCCCTTGAGTGGGGGTAGAGTAGGTCCAGGAAGAAGCCGCAGTAGAGCTGATATTTGAGCTAGGCCTTAAATGATAAATTGAGCAGATTTGGGGTATCAAGAAGGATGGAAGCCTTTGTAGTCAGAGGTATTCATGGCTGATGTAGTCAGGGAAGGTCTCCTGGAAGAAGAGAAACTTTGTCTGGGCCTTGAGTGTGATTGAAGTGAGAAAGACATCCTAGGTGGGAGGAACAGTGCAGGCAAAAGCCCAAAGGGAAGAAACCTAAGGTATATTCAGGACATAAGGAGAATAGCCTGGTGGTTGAAAAGAGTAAGAAGTTGTAGAAGGGAATATTAAGCTGGAAGCATACTGACAAGGCTTGAATGTCAAGCTACAAGGTATAACCTTGATCCTAAGGGCTCTGGAGAGCCATGGACTGGCAGGCCAGGTTCAGGAATGAGAGAAGGCTAATGGTCTGCCTTTTCTCTTTCCTCTTTCTGCAGTGTGCCAAGCCTAGAGCCCCAGGAGAAGGCCTTGGTTCAATTCAACATCACCCCCTCCAAGAGTGGCCCAAGGCAGCTGCAGGTGGACTTTGTCAGCCCCCACTTCTCAGACATCAAGGGATTTGTGATCATCCACGTGGCCACAGCCAAGTGATGGGCCCCAAGGGACTGAGAGGGAAAGAGGTGGCTCCATTCCCCTCCTGTCTACCTTCTTGCCTCTCCCATGTGAGCACCAGAGGCCTG
The DNA here is from genome assembly GCA_003508835.1 of Eonycteris spelaea. Taxonomy (NCBI): domain Eukaryota; kingdom Metazoa; phylum Chordata; class Mammalia; order Chiroptera; family Pteropodidae; genus Eonycteris; species Eonycteris spelaea. Next base: position 549,976 of record PUFA01000110.1, read on the forward strand.
GTTCCAGTCTTTTTCAGCTTCTGCCCCACTCTGTGAACTTGGGCAAGCCCCTTCCCCGCTTGGACCTTGGTTTCCCCATCTGTAAAATAATATTATACTCAATAATCCTTAAACTTTTAGACAATGATGGATGATGTATGGAGCCTCTGCCACCTTCATCTTATCACCCTTGTTGCTGGGAGACTGACAGTCTAAGCATTGGAGTAACCCAAGCCCATGAAGCATTGCCACCTCCTGCCAGACAGATCACTGTCACCCTAGCTGACCCCTGGGCTCTCCTTGCTTCTCTCTCAGCTCTTCAATGCTCTGACCACATCCATACCCAAGAATCTCCCCCCAGCTCTGACAGAGAACCCAAGAGTTTTAAACTGAAACCTAAACATTCCTCAACACTCCCATTTTACAGAGAGGGAAGAGCCTTGCCTACAGACACGGGGAACTAGCGGCAGATTGGGGCCTGTGTGCATGCCATTACACCATCTAAGTTTTAACCTAAAATCGTGTTCCTGAAAAGCATTAGAGCTGGGAGATTTTCCCTCAAATGAAGAAACAAGCTCAGCATCTGAGGGGCTATTTCTTCCTGGGAGAAGCTGAAGGTACAGAGGAGCCATCAAGACTGGATTGCATTTGGGGATACAGCCCCAAATCTGATCTAGTTATGGTCATCAGGGATTTTATAGAACCAGCCCATATACTTCTTTGCAGAACATCCCCCCAGCTTACACTACACACAATCACACTCTTAGCATCAAACAGGACAGAGACTTCTGAATGACAACCAGAGTGAGACAACCAGTCCCTGAAGACAGCTGCACCAGACATGGAAATTAGCTCCAAAATGTTCTAGACAGCCAAAGGAATTTTAACTAATCATACAAATGAGGAAAATTTGAAGGAATAAAATGGAGTCACAATTGTCAAGCGACCAAATTATTAAAATTAAGGAGACCGAAGCAAGAGAAAACAATTCTATTCTTGTTTTAAGTGACTCTGGGAACTTAAACTTTTTAACTTTCCAGTCCTGCTTCAGTACCTGAATGCACATGGGGTTGTTGTGCATCAGCGCCTGTATATACATCACACCCACAAGTGACCATGTGAATGATCTCAGGAAGAAATTATTTCATCATTCAGAGCAACAGACATCTGAAGATTACCATCTCAGACCAATCCAGAGGCTAAGAACATAGGACTGAGTCTTCTTAAGAATGTATTTTTTACAATAGAACCCTCAACTTTTCTTTCTCCTTTGAGACATTCTGGGTATTGCCTAGTTGTGTTTATAGTTTATAAACCCGAAGACCCTTGAATAAATCTTTGTTATTTTATTTCTAGTCAAAGCCTCCTGACTCTTTTTGAGTCATTTGACATAATTTAAGTAATCTAAACAATAACAACAAAGCAGGCTCATCTGCTGTGAGACATCATCACCTGGATGCAAACTCAAGTGGAAACAATTTATATAGAGGGTCTTTGCAAAAATGAGGTCAGGAAAACACACAGACAGTGTTTGATGGATGATCTTATGACCAAGCCTCAATGAAGGCATTTCTCTGATGATTCTACATAGCATGGGGACAGCTTGAAGAACCCAGATAAGTAGATGTATTTAATAGTCAGGTGCTTAGGCTGCCTTGCCTTCAGGACCCCCTTTCCAAACCTAGGTTTTGGATGCTGACCCTCTATAAGAGAGACAGCTGGAGGTTCAGAGGAGGCAGCCAATTCCTTACAGTTGAGCGGGAAGGGGCACTGGGCGCTGAAGAAGACAGGAAGTAAACTCCCACTGTTAACATACAAAGAACAATCCTTCCAGCATGGAGCCCAGACTGAGAAGGACTCCCTTGTGGTGCCCCAGACACCTCATTCTTTCAGCAAATGCCATCTTCCTGTGTTTCCTCAAGCTCAGTTGTCACAAGTCGAGCCTCTTAGGAAGCTGGCTCTGAGATGGGGTCTAGGGTGCCGGATGTTGATCGAGAGGTATCCTGGGGATTAAACCTCATGGAAGAGAAAGAGAAGGAGGGGGCAGAGGGGCAGCCTGGGCCCACCCCATGAGCAACTCTAGAGCTAGAGCAGCCTACCAGAGTGCATGTGTGTTTGAGGGAAGACAAGTAGCTGAGGTGATGAGGGCCACCTGCCAGGTAACTCTGTCTCCAGTTTAGCCCCCCTGCTCTTGGCACCTATCAGCTGAGCTGAGGTAGCACTTCACTGGGACACAACTGGCCCTACAGTTTTTTAGCCCCAGATGAAAGCAGAGGCCACCCCATATCCAACGAGGGCATCCTGGTTGGGGGTGGGAGAAGTGGGGACATTGAGAGAAGACAGCCCAAAGCGGAGTATAGATGGAAATGCAGCTTTGGAAGCTGCAAAGAAAAATGTGCGGGGAGAGATTTCCTTTCAGTTGGTAGGGCAACACCCTGGCAATGCCCTTCACAGAGGAAGGACAGAAGAGTTTGTTCACGACTGAACAAGGAACAGAGCTCTACCTGAGGATTAGGTATCCCACTGCTGGAGTCCCCTTGGTTTCCCAGTGACCTTCACAGGAAGGTTGGCCTCAGGCCTCGTTGGAGAGGGTACGCTGTGCGTCAATGGATGGCAAAGCAGTCACTGTGGTACCTCACCATTGGAAGTGGCTGGAAATCTGCCCTTGAGGATGCCAGGAAAAGCCACTCATGATGAGGCACCTCCCCAGAGGCACTCGAGATGGATGCCGGGAGAAGCTGCTGGTTGCTGGGTACTGATGGCCACTGTGCATTGCAGGAACCAGTGCTAAAGAAGCTATCTTTCCTACAAGACTCCAGGGCTGGAGAGACCACCGGGCTGTGGGAACTGGGCCTGGGGGAGCAGTGCAGGCTTCAGAGGCCCGCTGAGAGTACACCAGGCCAGAAAAGAAGGCCCTCTCTTCCTGCCATGTCTCTCCAGCAGCTGCTACTGACAAGCCTTAATGTCATGCCAGCGGATAGATAGTGTTTTGGGTCTAGCTACAGAGCAGGCACTGAAGGGAAGGTTTTGAGCTCAGATGCAATAAATTGATAACTGGAACTGACTTTCTAGATAGCCTCTGAAAAGTAGAGTATGCTCCCACCTCAGTGCCTTTGCAGTTGCTGTACCGTCTACCCGGAATTCTTTCTCTCCATCCCCAGCCATATCTGCATGGCTCAAAGCGATAGGTTTCTGCTCAAACTGCTCTTTATCATAGGGTCTTTTCTGACCACCCTAATTAAATAGGACCACACTCAGCACTTTGCATCTCCTCTCTGATTGACTTTTCTCCATAGCAATTAGTACTGTTTGACATAATTTATTTACAGGTTTATAATTTATCCTCCATATCCCCCTTCTAGAACCCCTTCTATAAGCTCATCAAGTGCAGAGTATTCTATTTTGTTTGCTCTTGCATACCCAGCAGAGTTGAATAGAACAGTTCTTAGTACATAGTAGGCATTCCATAAATATCTATTGAATGAATTTTAATGAATTAGGAACATAAAGAAAGGGAAAGAAAACAGTAGCAGAGTCTCATCATGCAGACTGCCACTGTTAACATGGTGGTAAATTTCCTTTTCAGTTTTCCCCAATTAGGATTTTTTTATATTTATAGAGGCTTAACATACATACAGGAATATATTCATATCAAAAGCAAGCAGCTTGCTGAATTTTTACAAACTGAACCCACCAGGTAACCAGCACCTGGATCAAAAAGTAGAATTTTTACCAGTCCTCCGGAAGCTCCCTTTGTGCCTGTTCCTAGGGAAACCATTATCCCGGACTGTAGAAGCAAAGATTAGTCTTCACGTTTCATGTTTGGTCTTTGGCTCTGTCACTTGACATTGTGTGGAGAAGATTCATTCACACTGCTGCATGTTTTTGTAGATCTTTGATGTTCAGTATTCTTTTGTGTGGATAAACTACCATGTCTCCATTTTACTATTAATGGATATCTGGGTAGTTTCCAGTTTGGGACTATTCTGAATCGAGTTGCTGTACATATTCTTGTACATGTCTGTTTGCGAGCATGTCAGTATTCTGGTCGGCATGTATCTAGCGGTGGAATTGCTGGGTCATAGGATATGGATGTGATCAGCTTTACCAGCCAACGGCCCCACTCCATATCCCAGGGCTATGCTCTTTCATTCATGTCAGCTAACATTCCCTGATGTAATGTATATGAAGTACCCAGCACTGTGTGTGGCCCTCAATGTGAGGCATTCTGGAAATGGGCATGTTCTTTCTTTGCCTTCATGCAAAACACTGTACCTGGTCCCTTGGGAGAAAACAAAGACAAATAAGCCATATCATACATAAAAGTAGCCGAATCTTCTAACTATAGATCTCACTCCTGAAAAAAAAAAAAAATCTGTTATACTCAGAAGGAAAAAACTCTCTTTACAAAGTTAGAATTGAAAGACTCCAGAACAACAATAATGTCGAATATTTATTGACCGCTTCCTCTGTGCTAACGTTATTATGTATAGTACATCATTGAATCTTCAGTGAGAGGAGGGTCTATCACCATGTAATAAATAATAAGTCTGATTTCATTTTTTTTTATGTTGCCAACAGCTTTCAAGCCCAAAAGAAAGCCTGTGGGCACATGTGGCAAGTTTATGCCACACAAGCCCTGGCCCAATTGTGGGACCCTCACCACGCTCTCTCAAGCCATTTTCAGACCTACTTTGGAGCCTGCCCTGCTCTCCACAGAAAGCCTTGTTACATCAAAAAGGAACCTTTTCCTACTCCCCTGATGCATGTATAGAGCCATCAGTCTCACCTGTCCAATCTAAATTTGGTGGAAGAGTCAATCTGCTTCCCACGAGGCAACAAGACACACCTTCATTGTATAGGTGAGGAAACTGAAGCTCAGAGAAGTTATTTGTCATGCATCTATTCAACATGTATTAAGTGCATAAAGCAGTGGGAAACAACATGGATAAATTCCTCACCCTCATTAGAGTAGGGAAAGTAGTTCTCAAAAAATAAATATAAATTGCTTTTAAATATGTGACAATGTATTTAAAACTAAATATATGCTCATTAAAATGAGGAGCTTTTTTTAACTTATCAGATTGAACAAGATCTAACAATGTCACAATGTACTGTGTTGGCAAGGATACGAGAAACAGGCAGCTGTGTGTACTATTAATGGTGTAGGATAACACAATTGGAGGGTTATTTGTCTATCAACACTTTAAATGTAACTCCCTTCTTCCTCAGTAACTTTACTTTTAGAAATTTATATACAAATACAGAGGTATGTCCCCACAGGTGAAGAGGGAGAGGGCTCGACACTTCCTTAAATAAAGTGTTTTATTTCTTTATAGGTCTTCATAAAAAATTAGACGAATAAAGAAAAACCTAACCCATAATCTCAGCACGTGCCTTAGAGTCTGGACGTGGCTGCTCCCTTCTTCTTGACAGAGCAATGCTGCCTCCTGGTGGATTCATCTTTTTTTTTTTTAAGTGAATTCATTATTGCACCATTTTTTAGTTTTAATATGTACTTAATTTTTTAAACTAAATAATGCACTCACATGGCTCAACACTTTTAAAGTTCTAGATGGTATACAATGGAAGTGTCTTTCATTCTCATTCTCCTCCAGCTAGGTTCCTTTCTCCATAGGCAACCAAACTGGCCAATTTCTCGTATGTAGCCTCCCAGAGGTATTTATGCATACACCTGGATATAGTAAATAAGCGTTTCCTTCTTTCTAGTGCCTGAATAAAAAGTATGGATTAAAAATTTAGAAAATACTAGTCTACAGCCATGCTACCCTGAACAAGCCTGATCCCATCTGATCTCGGAAGCTAAGCAGGGTCGAGCCTGGTTAGTACTTGGATGAGAGACCACCTAGGAAGACCAGGTGCTATAGGCATAAAAAATTTAAAAAATAAGGGATTGTAAGCTGACAAAGTCCTTGCAATCTGTAAAGTCAACCAAGGGTTGCCTTGCCTAAAAAATAAAAATAAATAAATAAATAAAAATAAGTAAAAACTTAGAAAATACAATGTAAAAATATTCCTGCACCTGATTTGTAGTCATGAAAATCAGTGATAATATAAATCCCAACATGGGTAGAAAGACTGAGTGAGGTATGTTACAACTGCTAATATGTACCTAGTAATCATTAAGAAAACATGTAATAACATGAAAAAATGTCTGTCATAAAGTCTTTAAGACAATACACAAAAGAAGAAATAAATAACAATTTTTTAAATCCCTCCTTTGAAATAAAAAGAATGCAATGATATAACAATGATATATCATTTCAGCTTTCAAACTAAAAGAGTATGTTTTTTCTTAGTGATAATTATCAATTCTGAGGAGCATGTTGTGAAAAGCATAGTTGTGTCTGCTTTGTTACAGGGTAAATCAATTCAAGTTATAAGAAAGTTAATTAAAACATCATTCCATAGTCATTCTTTAGTGAGCACTTATATAATATCTTTTTTAAAAACAGCACAATACATTAAGTAATAGTATGTATGTGGGTCTGATGACCAAGTCGAATTTAAACTTAAATCAAGTAGCAAATCTCATGCCTTTACTCTGTTATCTTATTTTAGTCCTCACAGCCATAGACCAATTTACTAACTGAACTAATATTACAGAAGTTTAATATGAAAACTGGACTGGATTAGTCTACAAAGTCAAAGCACATTAGAATTCTCCACCCAAACCCCTTTCAATCAGGGACTTAGGAGTTATGTTAAAGATACAATGGCCCAGATGTCTAATTGAAACTTTTCCTTTCGTTCCTTCTCTTAATTTAGTCAATGGATCTCAAAAACAAGTATGCCTAAGATCTTTCTGTGTAGAATTGTATATTCAGAATTATATAGATCATACTTGAAAGGAGTTTTAATCAATTTTCAAGCATAGTTTTGAGCATCCAAGATTTTTACTCTGCTAAACTAGGCGATGTGACTATATACTAGGCAATATGTGGCTCTATGCTTTTCTTTGTTGATTTATGCTTATTATGTGTGTAAGAAGAGTTCCTGCCTTTCAGCTCAGGCTAGGAGTCCAAAAACCTATTGGATCACACCCGGCAGGTAGATGGGAGGCTAGCCAGAGAGTTGACTCAGCCCTGCTATGCAGTTTGTGCTGCTCAGGACGCAGGTCCCTGAGACATTCTGTGAGCGATCATTGACACTTCTGCCAAAAGCTGCTCCCGCCAAGCTCATTTCCCTGGTGTCCTCCTCCTCCTCAGCCTCTTCCTCCACTGGGACTATCCTTCCCATGACAACAAGCCTTGGTAAACTCTCCGGAAAGAAACTTTCTGGTTTTAATTGAGGTCAAATTCACATAACATACTATTAACCACTTTAATTTGACCATTAGAACTCAATGGTATTTAGTGTATTTCCAATGTTGTGCAACTACCAGCTATCTCCAGTTTCAAAATGTTTTCATCAGCACATAAAAGCACCCTATTACACATCCACTAAGTAATCACTCTCCATTTCCCCCATCCACATCCTGCTAATTTCTAATCAGCTGTCTCAGGTTTTACCTGTTCTAGGCATTTCATATAAAAGAAATATGTGACCTTTGGTGTCTAGCTTCTTTTGTTTAGAACAATGTTTTTCGAGGTTCATCCAAGTGGTAGCATGTAGCAATACTTCATCCCTTTTATGGTTGGATTACATTCCATTGAATGTATATACCACAATTTATTTATCCATTTATCCATTGATGGACAGTTGGGTTGTTTCCACCTCTTGGTTATTATGGATAATGCTGCCACAAATATTTGTGTACAAGTTTCTGCGTGGATCAATTTTCATTTCTCTTGGGTATGTACCTAGGAGTGGAATTGCTAGATCATATGGTAATTCTATGTCTAACTTTTTGAGGAATCACCAAACTGCTTTCCATAGTGGCTGCACCATTTTACATTCTCACCAGTAATTCACAAGGGTTCCTATAGCTCCACATACTTGCCAACATTTATTTTCCTTATTGTTCTTCCATTAAAGCTATCCTATGAAGTAGAATCTTTGTGGGTTTGATTTTAACAACCAATGAGGTTGAACAGCTTTTCAGGTGCTTGTTGTCCATTTGTCTCTCTTCTTTGAAGAAATGTCTATTCAGTTCCTTTGCTTATTTTTTAACTGGGCTATTTATCTTTTTATTCTTGAGTTATAAAAGTTCTTTGTTACCTGGATATTAAACTCAAATCAGGTACATAACTTGAGAATACTGTTTCTGAGTTCCACATTCTTGATAATATCCTTTAGTGCAAAAAAGTTTGTAATGTTGATGAAATCCAATGTTTTTCTTCTGCTTCTTTTGTCTTTGGTGTCAAATCTAAGAATCCATCACTAAATCCATGGTCATGAAGATTTACCCATTTTCTTCTGGTAGTTTTATTAGTCTTGGTTCTTTTATTTCTATCGTTAATCCATTTTGAGTTAGTGTTATATGGAGAGGGGCAGAAACCCAACTTCCTCCTTTTGCATGCAATTACCAGTTGTCCAGCACCATTTGTTAGACTGTATTTTTTCCCAGTGAAAGGTCTTGTCACTGGCAAAAATCAACTGGCCATATTTGCATTTATTTCTTGATTTTCAATTCTATTCTGTTGGCCTTTGTCTATCCTTGTGCCAGTACATTGTTCTGATTACTAAAGCTTTGTAGTAAGTAAGTTTTGAAAACAGGAATTGTGAGACCTCCAACTTTGCTCGATTGTTTTTGCTACTCCCGGAGCCCTGGCACCATTTATAATAAAGTTTGGGATTGGTTTCTCCATTTCTGCAAAAGCCACTAGAATTTTGATAGAGTTTGCACTCAATCTCTAAATTACTTTGGAGAGTGTTGCCATTTTAACTATATTGTCTTCAAATCCATGAACATGTCTTTCCACTTATTTAGGTTTTCATTCTTTCAGGATGTTTGTAGTTTTCAGTGTACAATTTTCACCTCCTTGGTTAAATAGATGCCTAGGTATTTTATCCTTTTGGATGCTATTATAAATAGAATATTTTTAAATTTCCTTTTCAGATTGTTTATTGCTGATATGTAGAAATACAATTGATTTTTGTGTGATCTGATACCTGCAATTTTGCTAAATTCGTTTATCAACTCTAGCAGCTTCCTTAAGTCAAGAACTTCTATATACAGGATCGTATCTGTGAAGTTTTAGTTCCTCCTTTCCATTCTAGACCTTCTTGCCTAATTGCTAGAACTTCCAGTACAGTGTTGACTAGTGGCCAAAGGGGCACCCTTGTTTTTCAGCCTTTCGCTGTTAAGTTAGCTGTGGGTTTTTCATAATTCCCTTTATCATGTTTATAAAGTTCCTTCCAATCCTAATTTGCTGTTTCTATCACGAAAGTATTAAAATTTTGCCAAATCTTTTTCTGCATCTATTGAGAGGATCAGGTGGTTTTTCTCTTCTATTAATATGGTTTTTGTGTTCACCATATTAATAGAAGCATCCTCCTCCTACACATTTTTTTTTCAGTAAGTTCTCTCTTTTGCTTTTAGAACTGTCTTCCCTATAGACAGTAACTTAAACATAGTGGCTACTTCTTATTTCTGTACCCTTTAACCTTGATGTACGACTAGAGTACTGCTCAGGACCATCTTATCAACTCAACATAGACTTTGGGTGGAAGAAATCATGGCAGCCCCACAACTCTAAAGTCAGATACGGTTGTTATGCGTGTAACCCTGGGAGAAAACTATACCAAAATCGCTCCTTTCCCAATAGGACTTTCATTTTCAGTATTTCATACTTTACTATGTAAAAATAAATGCAATAATCTAAAGTACTGCTCAATAAGCCATCTAGATGAGTTCCTTCCAAAGAGGTTACACTAATTTCCAACCCTCACCAACACTGTTTATCTCAACAAACTGATCTGTGCCAGTTATATAGGTTAAAATGTCTCATTATAGTTTAGCTCTGTATTCTCTTGGTATGAGATTGTGCATCTCTGCAAATATGTAGTAAAATATTTTATAAGGGAAGCAGCTAAAATTAAAGCTAATTTTTCCAAGGCACCCTATTAAGTACCCATAGTATCAAAGATTTTTCTAAAAATGAACAGACACACCAGGCGCATCTATAATATCCTATTAAGAATTTATTATCAATTATTTCACGCCACAAGGGAATAAAAGGATTATGTACAGCCTTTCGGCAAACAGGCAGGGAGCTGAGGGCCAAGATGAGTCTAGGGCCTTGGTGGGTGCATTCCCGGGGCAAGGGGCCCTGTAAGGGAAACCAGACAATCCGGTGAGACTCCACGAACAATGGCATAACAAACAAACAGGTCTGTTGTAACGTGGCCCTGGGGAACCGGGCCCTCGCCTCTGTGGAGCTACTTCCATAACTCTGTGGCCAAGGGTCAAAGAAGGCCTGAAGTAAGAGTAAGAAATTTAGTCAGTGCCTGATATGCAACTCAAAATTCCCATCCCTGCTCCAGCCCCCCATACGCTGCAGTCACCAAGCGATCAGAGGGACAGCCATGCCAACTGGGGAATTCTCTGGGGCTGACTAGGTTCCTATGCCAATAAAACCCCAAAACGAAAACCCAGACTAAAGACAAAGGGGTCACCTAGTGTGGCTGTGAGTTATCTTAGAGACCACTATGGCTTGGTGGAAAGAACACTGGTCTGGGGTCTGGACACTGAGCTCTCTCTGGGCCTGTACCCTTATCAATAAAATGAAAGGGCTGATCTATGTCGGCATTTCTCAAAATGGGTTAAACAGATACACATACTAATAAGCATAGGAAAGCCCACTGCCCTCTCTTAATTACTAAACACTATCAAACCAAAGGGGATAAGACAATTAATTCCATAACCTTTATTGGGGACCCTCAGAATGCATTATTCCACAGTGCCCTGAGAACATTACCTTGGGTACTGAGAAGTACCCTGGGTACAGGGCTGCTCTGTTCTAAGAGGAGTTCAATCAATTTAAGAAATGCTGTTTCCTCTTTCCCTTCTAGACTAAATTTTTCTCTAAGAGTTTACTTCCCTAGGCTTAAGGCCTGGAAGCCCAGAGGGTATAGTAAATCCCATCTTCCCTCACTTCCCATCCAATATTGCTCTAGGGAAGAAAGTCAAAGTCACTGCAGCAGGCACTTACCTCGCATCCCTGGGGGAGGGGGCCGCATCCCTGGAGGGGGCATGCCCATTGGAGTTCCTCGTCCAGGGGGATCCCCATTGGGGGACCCATAGGAGGCCTCATACCAGGAGGTGGGCCCATCATGCCTGCAAGAGAAAAGCCCCAAGAATACAGCTCAAGTGTCTGTTGAAAAGGTAGCAGGAAACATACAAAGCTATCCACTAAGCTGAGACGGATGGACCATTCCACCCTCCCATTATCTCCCAGCATACTGGGACTTGAGCCAAGGAGGTGGGGCTCCCAAGGCTCTTGTCCAGCTAGTTCATGTTGAATCAGCCAAGCTGGATCTCAGAGTAATCCTGCTTAATTATAAAACTCATCATCAGTTTCAGTCAAGGTTATTTCTCATCATAAATCCAGCTCAGGCATCTTTTATGGATTAACAATGGTCTCTTTACAGGTTCCTCACCTGGAGGAGGTGCCCCTCGACCCATAGGTGGGGGAGGACCCCCACGGCCAGGTGGGTACTGGGTTGGGGCCCCTGCAATACTCGCTGTGGCAGCAGCTGCTGCAGCTGCAACAGTGCCTCTTCCTTGTGGGGTCATCACCTAAGAGGGCAGAGAGAATTAAAATAGTACAGTGCAATGCAGCGTCCCACTCTCTCCCCACCCCCATCTTGGTTAAATAAACAGCAGACATCAAAATCCCCTAAGCTACAACTCACGGTGGCAGACCTCCTAACCAAAACCCTCTTCCAGACAAGATCAAGCTTGAATTCCCAATTCCCATCTTCTAGGCCTGAGTTAAGGATGCCCAACACAAGTTAGAGAAGGCACCTGCATTTTCAAATAACTGATAATACATATGAAAGAGTATATTTCAAATGTTGTCATGGAAACATTCTGCTCCAATACAGCTAGCTAATATACCTTTCATGCATCTAACAACATCTATAAAATTTACAATGACACTTAATTCTGGGACCATATTCAAAGCAGAATGAAACACTGATAGCCTGACAGTCATAGGATGTCATTCTGGACTCTCTCAAACTGTGGACCCTCCCTCTATCCTTTACTTTAACCACCAGATACTGGGACCCTTCCTCAACTCACCTGCTGAGATGGCCCACCAACCCCACGGACTGGCCCAGCAAGTCCTGCAGGAGCCTGGGGCATGGGAACACCAGCTGGGATTCCTCTGCCAGCAGCCCTGCCGATCCCTGGGCCCCCAGCAGCTCCAGCAAGTGGTACTCGGGCAATGCCAGTCTGAAAGATAAAAAAACATGCAAAAATGCTTATGGCTAGAGAATCAGATGCATACCTTGAAATACCATTGCCGAGAATCCCTCAGATTTACAGGGCATCAAAACTATTTACAGACACTACACACCCATATGTGGTTAACACCATTCCTCCTCCAGTCAAGATTATATGCCCAGCTATCACCCCTGTATCATGTTAGAAGAGCTTAAGGGTAAATTTAGAGAAACACGCCACAACGCAATCACCTATATGCATTCCTATGAAAATTAAACCAACAAAGGGCCAGGACTCCATTCAGAAGGATGTAGCAGACTTTAGTATTTGACCTGGCATCAAAAAAACATGAGATCCAGTACCAGCTCTGATTCTCAACTGGTGGGCAAGTAATGCCACAATTCTGGGTTGTTTCCTCATCTGCAAATGATGGGATTATGACAAAACTGGTGTGATTATGAAGGTTTACAATGGGCTACATTAGAGTAGCAAATTCTACTGGAAATAGATACCAAGAGTTATATGAATATGTACATATGCTTTGAACCAAAATATATGGCAGACATTCATTTTGGAAAAAGCATCAACTAAACTCCAAAAACAAGGAAAAGACACTGTACTAACCTTGGGAGAATATCTTAAAGTCATTAATATGACTTGTACACAGCAAATAAAAAAATTTATATTATTAAGTGAAAAAAAAAACCAAAATATTACATTTATTATGTTAAATATTTTTTTAAATGTAGGTGGGTAAAAATAAAAACAGCATTAAGAAAATTATTCCTTTGATGAAAATGTCTTAAAATGAAAAACAGAAAACAAATTTGGATCATTCTCTAAAGTCTGCTCTATTTCTAAATGCAGGTTGGTATTTACAGAACCAAGAAGGCCTGGGACCAAATACTAATTTCAGTACTTAGTAGCTGTAACATCTTGGGTAAGCTCCTAAAACCCAGTTTGCTTTATCTGTAAAGTGGGAATAATTTGTCTCAGATGGTTACAAGGATAAAATAAATAAAATACTGAAGTGCTTGGCAGACAGTAGATGCTCGATAAATGTTAACTACTGTTCTATAACTGTACAAAATAAATATTCTGCTTGAAGTCACAACTTTGTAAAGTCCAGCTAGCCTGTCATCACACTAAGAACTGACCCAGATAGCCTTTAGGTTCCTCTTCTGACTATGTTTGTCAACTGAGGAAGAAGGGGGGCTTTAAAGCTGGAAATCCTCAAATTCTAGTTCCCTCTCTCTACTTGTTACTTGCAGGGTAACCTCTTTAAGATTCTGTTTATTATCTGTAAAAAGGCGACAAAAACCAGAGCTTGCCTGTGAGTATTGCAATGAAACAGAGAGAAGCTAACACAGAGCCTCGCTCGTGGCATGCCCTCCTTTCTTTCACAAGGGTCCCTGGCCTTGCACGGGCACTCTGCTCTGACTTACATCTTTGGGAGGAGGTCCCTCTACTGTCATTGAGACCAGGTTCTCCCCTCGAAGCAGCACCAGACCGAGGACTCGCTTTTCTTCTCTTTCTGCTTGTTTTGAGTTCTTTGGCCTGAAGACAGGTTTAGAAGAAACAAAAACACAAGCATTAGGAAAAACCGGTATAGTTCATGTTCACCTGCCTAAGGGGCCTCCAAAATTTGTTTTGCAATCTGTCTCTCAATAAATGGTACATAAACCTTCCCTAAGGCAGCTCCTCTAGATAGTCTTCATCAGCAGAATCTGTAACCCCTTAGGTGGTTGTTTATCATGCCACAAGGATGCACAGACCAAAAGAAGGGACAAGAGTCAAGAAAGCCCAGCCCTGGATCAAATGTTATTCCACTGCCATCATGAAGGCCTTTCCTCAGTAAAGTCTTCTTTGCTGTGAAGGCCTTTCCTCAGTAAAGTCTTCTTTGCTATCTCCTTGTTCCCTCCCTTCAGCTTAATGCTTCGCCAGTGTCAGGAGGCAGTTGAAACAATTTCTCAAGTCAACTGAATCCCACTCACCCCACTTACCTGGAGGATCCTTCTAGAAGCAATTCAACCCCATAGGCCTATCATTCCGTCCCTCACCTCACATCAGAAATAGAAGCCATAAAGGAAATGTAGAAGTTAACTACATATGAACTACACCTCTGTCCTCAAAGAAAAAACAGAAATCTCTAAATAACCACAGCCAAAAAAAGATGAACAAAATATGAATATAAACTAGGAAAAATAACCACAAGATAGGGGAATGGAAGAAAAAACCAAAGCCAGAATCCTAAAAATAAAAGATAGACAAAATATCTAATTAAAAAAAAACTTAAAGGTTTCATTTTAATGCTATTTTATATTAAATTAACAGTGGTTTTTCCTCTAATTTTTTGGCTTATCTATATTTTCTTATTTTTTAATAAAAGCATATATTGCCCTTTCACTATTTTTAAAAAACTTTCCTTTTTTTAATATTTTTAAAAATTTTCTAACAAACATTTTTTTTTTTAGAATAAAGTTAGTTTCATTTAAGGAAAAAAAAAAAAAAACAGAAAAGAACCTTTTGGAATAGTTCTACACTGATATGCTGGCCCCTCTTGAAGGTGTGCACCTGGTACTCAGCCATCCCTGCCACATTTCTTATCCTATACTTCTTGACCTCATGCCACAAAGAAAATAATAGCCCCAAAGGGAATCAAAGAGAATTCACAGCTGCTGATGAGATGGACACTGTACATGGCAAGTGAGCCAAATGACCATGGAAGTCACATAACCTCTATGAGCCTCAAGATGCCCTGAATGTAAAACAGGGCAAAAAGCTGGACCACACATTTTAAGAAGCTAGACTTAAAATCTGTGAGTCTTAAGAAGAGAAAGTTATCCAATAACTTATGGAATTATAGGAAAGCAGAAAATATCTCCAACTGTTTCTATAAATGCCAACAAAAATCACTGGCCCCAAACCCACACAGGGAGCTGAGCACTTACCCTGAAGAGGGTCAGAGGCTTCTTAAAGCAGTTTCAGACCAGGCTGCATTGGGAGAGCCCTTTAGGCTACAGCTTTACAAATAGGCAATGAGGCCAGAAAATCAAGCTCTCCCCCCTCACACACCTGTGGGGAGAACATGAGAGCCCTTTACCCCAGTACCCAGGGGCACGAGAGAGTCAGAGAAACAAAAAGCCTACCAGCCCTCCTTACAATTAGTAATATGCTAGAACTACAGAGCAAGGCTTGCTGAGCTAAGGAAGGAGATTTCTTACTGTCCAATGTCCCCATTTAAATCTGCCCTCAAAAACAGGAGAGCAAACTGACAGAAACCAGCTAGCTACATCACCACCTGTCACTTGGCCCATCCACCCAACCTATCCCCCAATCCAAATCCCTCCCCACACAGCCCACTCCTTACTTGATCTTCCTGAATTCATCACAGTCACAGAGGATCAAATTCATATGCTTGTCGAAAGCTTTGAAGGTGCCAATGAAGATACGACCATCTTGCAGGATGCACCTCATCCTGTAGTCGATGTGCTGCAGCATCTTGCTGCTCTTGCCCACAGTCTGCAAGGAGAAATCAGCAGGGATGAGACTCAGCTCTTTGGGACCCACATACTGCTAATCCTTCCTCAAAACTCTGCTGCAGCCCTCTTTTCCCTATGTAGCTTTCTCAGTAGATTCTCCGTTATCTTTCAGCCACAGCCTTTTCCCAGTAATTCTCCCATGTAACCCTGCGTTCAGCCCCGACCTCTGTCCACTACTGTTACTCCCCTTTCCCTTCAAATCATCTCATACTTCAATTGCCTTTGCTTAGGCTGTGTTTCAGAGATGAATGTAAAATGTCTCTGAACTAATCCAACCCATTCATACCAGAGATTAGCCACCTGCCATTGCAGATTATAGGTGTGTGAGACTCCAGTGCTATGGAACACCCACATCCCATTGAAAACACTGAGTAAATCCAACTAACCAGAAGCTTATCAGAAATGAGCTGATCAGCTTGGAGGTGAGAATGGAATCCCCAAAATGAGGATTTGTTAGTGTGTCTCCAAGACTACCTTTGGGAGGGAAACTTTCTGGTGGCCAGGGTGCTAAAACAGTTTGAACACATAATGGTCTTTAAAAATATAAAACTTGCTATACCAATTAATCAACCCAACAACCTTTTCTGCTTTATAGCTTGGGTTCCGTTGTAGTTTTGCTAAAATAAACTATACAGACGTTACAGTGTGAATTGTCAGCTGCCCTTGGCAGTTATATTTCTCTCTAGAAATGACCTATATTTGACCTGTGTATCGGCCTCCCATCAGTCTGACTGGTATGCACCAGTCCTAACTCATCCAACTGCCTTCTATGTCCCAGACCTGTACATGCTGTTTATCTCTGTAAGCTTGGACAAGAACAAGTTTCTGGACCTATAAGTGTGTAGATCAGAACCTTGGCTTCCACCTTGGAGACCCAGGTTATGTGGTTCAGTCTCTTATATAGCCATTTTAACTGGCCCGTAATCACACAGCTTCTAGCCACACAGATCTGAACTTTCGTGGCAAGATTTTTTGTTCTACCCAGTAATAGTCAATTCTTACTGGGTGCTCACTGTATATACCAGGCACTGTGATAAGCACATTAAATCTCATTTAATTCTCAAAAGCAGCTCTATTATTGTTTTTATTTTACAGATGAGGCCACTGAGGCTGGGAGGAGTGAAATAGCTTGCCCTGTCTTACAGCCATGAAGCTGTGTTGGAGCCTAATCAGCCTGAATCCAGTGCCTACTCTCCTAACCCAATTCTCCCAAACAATATCCTACCAGGTTTTCGTTTTTATTCACCAAACACATAACAGCTACAGAAAAAAGTGATCTTTCTAAACACAAGTTCATGTCATTTTGTGGTTAAAATCTTTCAATGGCATGCCTCATCAGCAGCAGGATTAAGGCCTTTAGTAATCAGGCTCCAGCCAATTCCTCCCTTTGCCCCTCCAGAAACTTTCAATAATGCTACCCTTCATGCCTTGCTTTTGCATCCTTTGTATCTGTAATATCCCCTCCCACTTTCGCTGGGAAAACACCTAACACTCTCTTTGCAGTTCTGCTCAGAGAATCATCTACTCCTGAAAGCATTCTTACCTCCCCCCCCCGTTACTTTTACTAAATGCTTCTTGAATATATATTTAATCCCGTGCCCCCAACTAGAAAGTGAACTCAGTGAAGAAAGGAAACATTTTATCGTGCAGCCCCAGCGCCTGCCAAGTGAGGCGTACTCAAATACATGCTGAAGAAATGAATTCAACTCTTCCCCAAAATATCTCATTCACCCTACTGTTCCCTCCTCCCCCGTCTACTAGACCCAAGAACACTCTCCAGTTTTGACCACAAGCTCTTGCACGTCTTTTCACAACTCCCTCTCAGATCCTCACTCCCTTCACAAGTCTGAACCTCTTTCTAGGTCTTCCCTAGTTCTCCTGCAACTCTGGGCCTGCTCTGAAATCCCAGTGCAAAAGTTTAGTACCCAGGATCACACGTATTGTGACTACAGCAGCGTGGAGAGTCGCAGTTCCATTCTCGCCCCCACCGAGCGACCTCGGCCTCCGTCCCTCAATTTCAGCCTTCCCCTCCCCCAACCTGCCGAACGACCACGGTCTTTCGCGCCCAGACGGGGCGCCGCGGCCCGGGCCTTCACCGCTATGAGCGGCCAACCACGGCTTCCTCCCCGATCAACCCCGGTCTCCCAGCACAACAGATTCAGAAGTTCCCAGGCCGCCGCCTTGCGCCTCCTCACCATGGTGGCGGTTCTGATGGCTCTGATTCCCGCCGGATTCGTCTACACTGAGGCCTAGACGACCGCCAGCAGCCAGCTTCCCGCCGCCACTACCGGAAGTGCGGCCGCGGGCAAAATGGGGTCGAGTAGGAAGCGACTTCCGGTCCCAGAGTCGGGCCCTTGAGTTCCGTCCACGACGCGGAGCTATGATCTTAGGGTGGGGCGGGGCTTGGGCGGGGCTTGGGCGGGGCTTGGGGTGGGGCTAACATAAACTGAACCTCTAGTGCTAGTTTAGTATTGTGTTTGGACACCTTATACGAGAGCTGCTGCGCACGTGAGCTGCCCCGAACAGCAGCTGCTCCTACTCAGCATCATTTCCCTCCTCCCCCGCTCCCGCACATTAACACTCTGTCCTCACCTCCACCACTCAACCCCGGCTCTCTCCTCTACAATCACTGTCCTTGCTTTTCCGTGAACTTGCTAGACGTGCTCCGGCCCAGCACCTTTTCATTTGCTGTTGCCACTGCCCGGAATGCTAGTTGTCCAGGTACGAATTGATTTATGCTCTCAACTTCAAGACTTAAGTTCAAATAACAGTTTCCCACCTGCCAATCTGTTTAAAACTGCAACCCTCCACCCATCCCTGTTATTTTTCTCTTTAACTGATTGCTAACATGCTATATACTTTTGTTATTTTTTTTCTCCCTCGCCATTAGAATGTAAGTTCCAACAGTATGGATTTTTGTGTACTGTTCATTATTATAGTGCCTAGAAATCTGCTTAGCACAAAACAAGTGCTTAATAAATATTTAAATGAATCAATCGATCCCATCCATGACTTTTGAATGCTATCTATAGTCAAGTTTTTCAAATTTATTCCTCTAACCCTGGTTATTTTATTTAATTCTTGCTCTCTTATAGCCAGCCACCTCTTTGACGTAGATGTCTAATAGGTAAACAAAATTAAACGTTGAAAACTGAACTCTTGGTTCTATTTACTCTTCTTCCCAGAACCACTGCTTACCAGTGTTCCCCATCTCAGAAGTTTCTCAAACAAACGTGGTAGCATCCTTGATTCCTCTCTTTCTCTCACATCTCATAATCAATCAGCACATCCTATGGACCTTACCTTCGAAATGTCTTGAGTCTTACTGTCGACCTCTGCTCCATTGCTATCACACTAGTCCTTGCCACCATCATCTCTGTCTTGGATCATTGAATGAGCCCCTGACTGTTCTCTTTGCCTCCTCTCTTGCTCTCAGAACAGCCAGAGTGATTCTTCTATAATGTTCTGGGATTTTATCAAATGATATTGCCCTGCTCTCCATCCCCCAAAACTTCCCAGCACACATGGAATAAAATCAGCCCTGGATCCCTCTCCAGCCTCATCTCCTTCAACATTCCCCTTATTCATCATCCTTCAGCCACACTAGTCAATTTGCTGTCCCTCAAACCCAGCAAGGAAAGCTTCCACCTCAGAGCTTTGTAATCCTCACACCACCTAAGAGGTGTTGTTCTGTCCTGTTTCTGTCAATTTTTAGATTATGAGAATGGAGACTCAGAGAGATGAATTCTACTGCCCAAGGTGGCAGAGTCAGAACGAATATAATACCATCGGCTCCTCGGCTACTATCAAGTTACCCTGCCTCCTAACATATCACTCATGCATGCTTTCTTAAAATATTTATTTAGCACCTACTAAGAACATGCATTATTAGTGAGCTACAAAGTCCCTTCCCTGAAAAGGTTCATGTTCTAGTGAGAAAGACAGACAATAAACCAAGTAAGTTCTAGAAAATAACATTAGATACAAAAAAAAAAAAGTAGGGTAAGGAGCCTAAGAATGATGGATTGCAACTTTGTCAAGATGGTCAGGGAAAGCCTCTCTGAGGAGTGGCACATGAGCGGAGACCTGAATGAAATGAAGGACATTCTGGACATTTCTTATAAAGGGGATCATATAATATCTGGTCTTTGGTGGCTGCCTTCTTTCACTCAGCATAATGTTTTGAAGGTTCATCCATGTTGTGACATATCAGTACTTTATTTCTTTTAAAGCTAATAATTTTTCATTGTGTGGCTATACCACTTTTGTTTCTTCTGTCATTAGTTGATGGACATTTGGGTTGTTCACACCTTTTGGCTGTTATGAATAATGTTTTAAACATTTGTGTCTGAGTTTTCATATAGACATATGCTTTCATTTCTCTTTTGTATATACCTAGGCGTGGAATTGCTGAGTCATATGTAACTCTGCTGTTTAATTGTGTAAGAAACTATCAGTCTTTTCCAAAGTGGCTGCATATTTTACATTCCCACCAGCAGTGTATGAGGGTTCTGATTTCTCCACATCCTGACCAACACTTATTGACTTTGGATTCAGCCATTCTAGTGTGTGAAGTGGTATCTATCTAATTGTGGTTTTGGTTAGCATTTCTCTGGTAACTAATGATGTTGAGCATCTTTTCATGTACTTATTGGCCATTTGTGTATCATCCTTTGGTTATCTATCTTATGAGTTTTAAGAATTTTTGTACGTTTCCAGATACAAGTCTCATATCTCATATCAAATATATGAATTAATAAATATTTTCTCATTCTGTGGATTGCCTTTTCACTTTTTCAATAATGTCCTGCAAATTGTTTTTAATATTGTGTTCACTTTATCTTTTTTCTCTTTTGTTGCTTATCTTTGCTTTTGGTGGTGTATCTAAGAAGCCTTTGTCAAATCCAAGATCATGAAGATTTTGCCCTATGTTTTGTTCTAATAGTTTTATAGTTTTTGTTCTTACATTTAGACTTTGATGCATTTTTAGTTATATATGGCAAAAGGGTCAAACTTTATTTTTTTTTGCAGGTAGATATCCAGTTGTCCTATAACCATTTTGCTGAAAAGACCCCATTGAATCCTCTTGGCACTATGAACACATGGTTTTATTTCTGACCTCTCAATTCTATTTCATTGATCTATATGTCTATCCTTATGTCAGTATCATTGCCTTGTAGTAAGTTTGGAAATCAGAAAATGTGAGTCCTCCTAATTTTTCTTTTCAAGATTTTTTGGCACTCTAGATCCTTGAAATTCCATATAAATTTTAGAATCAGCTTGTTAGTTTCTACAAAAAGAGATAGAGGGGTCATAAATTCCAGAGCACAGGGTTAAAAAGTTGCTAAAGTGTTCCCAAGGTTCAGTCTAGATCAGGGATTAGCAAAATTTTTCTGTTAAGGGTCAGGTAGTATTTTAGGGTTTGTGGGCCATATGGTCTCTAATGCAATTACTTAACCACTGTAGCATGAAAGCAGCTATAGACAATACATAACAAATGTGTGGCTGTGTTGCAATAAAACTTTCTTTATGGACACAAACGTGTCCATAAATGTTATTCTTCTTTTGATTCTTTTCAATCACTTAAATAGAAAAACCATTCTTAGTTAGCAGGCCTTACAAAACAGATGGCAAGCCAGTTGGGGTAGGGGGTGCTTTGCTCAGGCCTCAGGCTGTAGTTTGCCATCCTGGGTCTAGCCAGCAGTCCCCAACCTTTTTGGCACCAGGGACCAGTGCTCCTATGAGAATCTAATGCCTGATGATCTGAGGCGGAGCTGAGGCAGTGATGCTAGCCCTGGGGAGCAGCTGCAAATACAGATGAAGCTTCACTCACTCGCCTGACACTCACCACCTGCTTGCTGTGCAGCCCAGTTCCTAACAGGCCAAGGACCAGTACTGGTCTGCGGCCTGTGGGTGGGGGATCCCTGGTCCAGACCATTAGATTTCTGTGTCTGGGTTCATGGCCAGAGCCCCAGGAAGCATTAATAATAACTTTGACTTGCATTGTTCCTTTGGCTTATGGATGCACTGAATAAATGCCATCAAAAGTTGCCCTCATATAAAAACTACAAAACACATTTATATCTGTATCAGTCTGGACCCAATGAGGAGAGAAACCACACATGAATTTAAATGGAAAATTTAACATAAAGAATTATTATGTAATCATTGGAGAGTAATTGTCAATATTGAAAGAAAACCCTCAGCTGAGGGAGAGTACTAAGGAAGGATAAACCCAGAAGGAAACTTCCCTCCCCAAGGCTGGGGTTCAGCCCTCACTGGAGGTGTAGTTACAACAGCTCACTGGGTGATGGAAAAGTTGGGTAGGGAGTGCTTTGCACAGGCCAGAGCTGGTCTAGTCACCAGGGAAGCAGGAATAACTGTCTGGAACATAGGCAAGCCAAAACCAGTAGGCAGGTACACAGAGCCAGCTGGGTGTACAAAGGTAGGGTGTTGATGTTTACACAAAGCCTAGACCACACAGTGTCTGCGTCTGAAGGGCTGCAGCAAACCTATGAGGCACAAGCGAACCGAGGCTGATGGGCAGGTGAGTAGAGGTCAGGGCACGGATATAGGCACTGCCGGAAATGGAGGCTGAAAAGCTGTAAGAACCTCGTGTACTTCTGTACACGGCTCGGGCTGGACATCCAAGAATAGCTGCTGGGACCCTGGTGCGCATGCATGTGAGCTGAGGAAGTGGGTCTGAGGAGCAGCAACCAGGCTGGGGAGGCTCTGGCCTCTGCATGGGATGCAAGTCAGGTGATCTGCTGCCAGAAAGCCAGTCCAATGAGGTCCCAGGGTATGTTCCCCAGGGGGCTGAAGAGAGGGTACGAGAGAGTGACCTAGGCAGGTCACAGGCCTGTGTTGTTTGGGTTCCCAACTAAGCCACCACTATGTAAGTAGAGAGCTGGAGAAAACCAAGGGTGGCCAATCGGTGGAGGAAGCTGTGTCCTGCAGGCATTTATCGGGGAGAAACTGCACTGGCGGAGGAGAGGAGAGCGGGGTCCTTTCCAAGAGCCTGGTGAAAGAGCCACCCGAACCAGGAAAGACCCGCTCCTGCTGCAGTGTTGCTCCAGATCCCACGTCTGAAGGATCTCATACCCGTGGGCAAAGGAAAAATATTTAAAGGGCCTTGATCCACTTTCACAAATCAGGCAACAAAGGGTGAATTTGGAGCTGAGACAATATTGATCATTCCACAGCCACACAAACGTATTCCACCATATAGGTCAGCACAATGTGAAGGGCTCAAATGGGGGAAAAGAGAATTGCCAATTCAACCTACCTTCGATTCATCCTCATGGAAAACACAGACAAGATGCGGTTGGCTTTCTGCTTGGTTTCTTGGGCGTGCTGAGAACTTTGCATCTTTTGCAATTGTTTCCACCGTGGGAAAGCTGTGTCTGTGGGAGTCCTTTAAAATTCTCTCCTATCGTCTACATCCGGGAATCACCAAGTGCTTTGAAGACAGACCCTATGACATCTCTTCTCTTTTAGTCCACACTACTATCGCCACAGTTGTCCCGCAACAGCGACACTACGGACTTCCTCAATTTATCCTAGGCTCAGTACTGCTCATCACGCCTTTCTCTTCAGGTTTCGGTTTCCCTGCATCATCTCTTTCAGATTTCAACCCCCAGACAATTCCCGTGCCAATATACTCAGCAGAAAACCTGATCTGAAATGTTTTCACCATTTCATGGGTCAGACACACCTCCAAAATTGCAAAATTATTTATGATAAGATTTTTGCAGGTTGGGCTCCTCTCTCAAAAGACAAGGAAGCTTCTTTTAGACGCAGCGTTTTTTAGATATAGGGGAAGGCACACACCTTGCTTTTACTCTGGGTTATGAAAACAGACACTGCAGAGAGCCAGTTCAACAAAAACTACTGTAAATAGCATTAAGATCCATCACATTAAGCTCTCTTCCTCCCCACCACAAAGTAGCCTTCTAGTTCCCAGAGGAAGTACGAAGTTGGTAAAAGGGAACCGATGACCACCAGCGGTGAGCGTTCTGCAGAGCCGATTCTGCCTGTGTCCAGTGAGCAGGGTCATCTGGGACCTGTCCTTGTCTACATCAGCAGCAGATGGGAAAAGGCTGTCCCTGTGTGTAACCTGGTTTTGTGAGATTTTCCAGTCCTCAACTGTTGCCCCAACACTTCAGAACACTGGTGGATGGAACTCTAGGAATCTTAATTTTTTTAGGATTCTAGAATGTCATGTTTCAAACTATTCCAAACTTCTCTTTAATTAAAGGGCAGTTGAGGTTTGGCTAGTTTCCAAAAACATCTAGATTAAAATTAGTGAGTATTGAATAGGGTATACCTTTTTTTTTTTTTAAAGGTTGATCTTGTTTGCATTTTTCTCTTCCAATATCAGGACATGGGAAAGGGACTTGGGGTCATCTCTTCAAACCCTAGAGCCTGCATACCCATATACATTTTTCCCTCTGTGGCTTCCATTTCTGACCAGAGCAAAGTGTTGTTAGAGAGATAGTTTTGGCAAAGAAACATATCCAAAGTGTGGGGGCCCACACTCTGGGTGCTGACACCTTTTCCTCTCCAGAGCTGACTCAGGACCCACTGGGAGCTCACTGCATGGCTGAGGAGTGAGTAGAAGCGTCAGAGCCAGTCAGACCAGTCACTTCTTCACACTTTTTTACTGCCCCTCCTTTGATGGGGTATCAAAACCACTCTGTGCTTTTTCTGATTTTGTGAACCTTGAAAACCTTAACGGACAAACCAATTTCCTAGATCCTAGGCAGACCCTCTTCAGTGAAAAGTTATTGACCCAGGACATAGAACTTAGAGCAGGGCCTACAGAGTTGTCAAATTGGGCAATTTGGGCTCTGAGGGAGGAGTACTAGGAAAGGGTGTGGCCAAATGGCTAGGTCCTTGGGCTGATAAACAAGGTTGGGGTATGGGTAGGCTGTCTTGGACCAGTCAGTAGAGGGATGATGCGGGGTGTCATTAGCAGGACTGGAGGGCTCAGGAGACAGCATTGGAGCTGTTTTAGAGTGTTTAGAACTATTAGTAGCTAAGGGGCCCAAGCACTGATTCATGATTGGAGAACAGTTTGGGCATGATTGAAGGGTCGGACTGGGTTCTGGAAGGGTGAAGAGGGAGTGTGCTGAAAGGGTTCCTGCCACTGCAGAATGTGAACAAACCATTAAGGAACAGTGATGCTTCGATGAGGATAAGAAGGGTTCAGCAGAGACATGAACAGAGATTAAGAGTAGGAAAATCCAGGGAAGGGCCTAAGGGAGTGATCGGTTAGAAGTGGCAACCCAGCCCCTGGAGCCCTGAAGTTCCCTCCCCTCTGCTGGAATTGTCTCCATAACCTAGATCCTCTCCCCATGCAAAGGCTCAGGTTCCAGCAAATCTATTAGATTTATTTGAGACTTATATTTCCTCAAGGGTTGAATTCATACAGGCAATTGGGCTGTGAATGTAAATTCCTTTCCAGACAGATGAGAGACTAACATACATAGCTTGAACCTATTAAAGATTTTACTAGAACAAAAAGGCAAGAAAACATGGAAAAGAATTGTATAAAAACAAGTTGATCGTTCTTTGATGACTTAAATAAAACCTACCTTTTCCATCTGATTAAAAAAAGTGGGAGAAAAAAGTCTATTTAGTTGTTAGTGCCACCTTCACTCTCATATAGAGAATTGGTCAAGACTTCTGAAACCCCCTCAGAGGTGAGTAAGGTAGTGTGCTGTGGTGGCAAGACTGTCCTCATAGTCTGTTGAGGGACATAAGGATAAAGCTCCACCCACCAACTCTGACCACCTTGTCTTCTTCCTAAGCGCCCTCTGGTGCAAGATGAGGTGTGGCTTATTGCTGAAGCATCTCAGTCTCCCTTCCTGCCCATATAAAGCTTCCTCAATATAGCTGTTCTCTGCCGCATCCTGGGGTGCACTCTAAGTCCTTGACCATTCTGCCACACAGAGCTCCTATTCTGTATACACTGGGGTTTGTGAGGGGTGATATGACCAAAGCTGTGTCCACACTCCTTATCCACTTCCAACGTCTTAGAGTGGATTCCTTGGAGAGACAACGACATGGAGAATTGAGTGGTTTATTTGGAGACTGAGGGCTGGACTGAGCAGAGGAAGAAGATACCCGATGTGTTTACAGCTGAGAAATCATTGTCTGATGGGCATCTCTGGGTCTCAGATGACCCTTTGGACCCAACTGAATCAAGGAGTGAGGTTTTTTCCTCTCCATCAATCAGTCATTAGCCAGGAGCAACCCCTTAGGAAGGTGCGGTTCCCTGTAGTTGAGAGCAGGTCCTAGAGAATTCATCTCTGCAGCCATTAGGAGTTTTCAGGAGCTGCAGGGGTATTGGTCCTGATAAGGTTATCTGAGCAGAGCTCTACAGTACACATAAGGATTCTCCCTACAGCATGAGAAGCCTGACCCATCACAAGAGCTTCGCCCACACTCCCCGCAAACTCACAGTTCCTGAGTGTGCCACCTTGTGCCTGCCTGTTTGTCCTTTTGCCAAGCCCCCCCCCCACCCAATATCCCAGAACACATGATACTACTCCAGAGCTGGCCACTGGATGTTTAGTAAATGTTGTCTTATTGCTAACAACTCACTCACAGACCCTGAACACACAATACTTCCTGCCTAAGTACAGCCTCCTTATGCAATGAGGGTTGACTTATGGCCAGAATCACCCATTCTCTGCACACATAAGGCTCCTCTCCTGAATGTGTCTTCAGTGCCGAGAAGACCTGACACATCTCTGAAGCTGCATGCCATGTCCAGCAAGCAGTAAATCCTGCCACGTCCAGCGCAGCTCTGGAAAATATACCTGAGTGGGAACAGTGAGAGATGAAGAAAAGAAAGAAGATAGAAAGCTGGGATCAGGGGGTCCACTGCCCACTGATGGTGGACAATGGCACACTTTAATTTTGCAAGCTGCTTTTATACAAGAACATACTAGTTGCATAAGCAGTTTCCCTTAGGCATAACAACGTTGTTTTTTCTACTTTTCCTAAGCTATCTTATCATGACCTTCAGCTTGTTTGCCTGCCTGTGGCTACATCTGTACTTTCTATTTCTCATAAGGAGTTTGCAGAGGGAGGTACCTTGGTTGCCCTCGCAGACTATAAGGACCTTGTCAGCTTACAATCCGCTCTCCACAGCTTCACTCACTCCGCACACACAGGACTACTCCCCAGGTGTCTCTCTAGTGTAAGATGAGGTTTGACTGACAGCTTGTGTTACCCATGATCCCTGCACAGACAAGGCTTCTCCTCTGGTAGCTGATGACATTTGACTTGTAGCTAAAGCCTCGCCCACACTCCTTACAAACATAATGCTTCTCTCCCCAAGTGTTTCCTCTGGTGAATGAGGAGCGATTTCCGGCAGAAGCCCTGACAGCAGTCACTGTATACGTAAGGCTTCTCCCCCAAGTGTGTTCTCTCATGTCTGGTGAGGGTTGACTTATCGAAAAAGCCTCGCCCACACTCCCTGCATACGTAAGGCTTCTCTTCTGAATGTGTTCTCGTGTTGTCTGTTGAGGGTGGACTTCTGGCTGAAGCCTTGGCCACATTCCTTGCACACATATAGCTTCTCTCCTGAGTGTGTCTGTCCTCTGGTGATTCATAAGGATTGACATCAGGTGAAGCCCCAGCCACAGTCACTGCACACATAAGGCTTCTCCATTGAGTGTGTCCGATGGTGTCTGATGATGTTTGACTTATCTTTAAAGTCTTGCCCACACTCCCTGCAAAATAGGGCTTCTCCCCTGAGAGGGTCACCTGGTTTGTAATGAAGTTTGACTTCAGGCTACAGTTTAGTTCATGCTCACTACAGCTGACTGCTCCAGATCGCAGGGTTTCTAATTCCTTCACTCATTTGTCTATTTGCCCAGGGTTTACCATTTGGGCTAAATTAGGCTCTGTTTCCACCATTTTGCCTTCTCTAGAACTTGCTGACTGTCTTGGGGTGGGCTGAGGAATGTGCTTGAGGTCTCTCTCTCCTCTGTCTTCACCCTGGGTCTACAGCCACCTTCTCTCTCGCCTTTCTGTGTTTTCACTCCAGCAGCTTTGAGCAGAAAACTTGTGCTCCTGATGCCCTTGGCCAGAATCCCTTGGATGAAAGGCACATAAGCCCAAGAAGATCTGAAGCACATGTTGGCTGAGGAGTGGCTGAGAGGAAGCCAGAAGGCAAGAGGAACAGGAGCCTGGTTCTGGCTTTGATCCTGTTGGAGAGAGTGTTCAGTTAGAGAAGCCCTAAGTAGGGCTGCTGGGCTGTTTCAGCTACTTTGCAAGCAGCTTCAATACTTTCAGGCTCTTCTTTCTAGTAAATCATCTAGGCCACACTCACATTAAATACACCGTCTACAATTCTGTTCCACATGGAGGTAATAATCTCTATGGCCTATGTGGAAATCTCCTTCATGACTTCTCTTGTTACAAAAAAAAGACTGATACACGTAAAATGTCACTCGGTCTGGTGGTCTCCCAAATGTAGGAAATAGTGTATGAAAGAGACTGTGTATGAAAAAAATCCAAATTTCAGGTTGCCCATCCCAAACACTTATTAGAAGTTTCTAAGTGCTAGGTTTTCTACTGAGTATTGTGGGTTCAGCAATGGACAAGAAAGACATGGTCCGTGATTTCAGGATTCCTGCACCTTGTGCCCAAACCGATCCCTCACAATGACATCATATTTGGCTATGGGATTTGCTTAGCCACCGAACGTTGGTGAGAAGTTAGTGCCACTTTCAAACAAGTTTTAAGAGCCACAATGTGGTTCCTTCATTGCTCTTTCCCCCTCTTCTGTAAGAATCCCATGACCCGCACAGAGGTTGGTCCTTTTGCCTGGATTCCAGAACGCCATCCGAACTGTAGAAAAGAAGTAATATAAGTAAGAAATGAACATTTGCTGTTATAAGCCACCAAGTTTTGGTGCTGTGTCTTACTACAGCATTACTAGCCTATGCTAACTGAAATATCACCCCTATGAAGGCTTTAAAGATTATTTCAGGGGATATCAGCCCATTTATTTCTAACAGTATCCTTGAGAAGAGACTTGTAACATGAATTTGTGGAGAATTAGAGAAAAGAGACTGGTTTAGAGGGCAAATTGTATGATCTCAATTTTTGGTAAGATTGAGAATAAACTTATGCTCTCTTATAACCAAACAGAAACGTGAGGAAATAGCACAGGTGACAGAGTGACAGATAATATGGGTTTATCATAATATGTTATGGGCAAATCATTACAGTTCACAAGTTGTTTAAGGATGTTAACATAGACCAAAAAAAAAAAAAGAGTTTGTGACATTAGTCCTTTGTGACATTAGTCCTTTTCCAAAGAAAAGGGAAGAAGACAAAAGTCTAAAAGAGAGACAGGAGAGGCTGGGGAGCTGCAGAATATTGTGTGTTGAGCAAGACAAAGAAAACAATTTCAAGAAATGCAACTTGGATCAAAGCTTTCCATATCGAGACTAATTTGAACCAGGTCACTTTAACATTTTCTTCTGAACCCATTCAATGAATTAACATAAAGAAACAGGAAAATATGACTAGAGGAAAAATAAAAAACAAAATCTAATTAAGACTGACTAGCTAAGGCCACATCAACTTTTAATTAGATGGAGCTCAAACTAGATGGAGTCAGATCAAAACACATCAAAGAAGGTAAAAGTGGAACCAGGAAAACCTGATTAATTGGTATCAGGGAAACAGCTATGCCATTTGAAAAAAAAATCCTGAAGAAACTCCTGCTTGAAACTAGTTTCTGTCTCCAAAACTGTGAGTCTTCTCCACATGCTTTATCTAGAAATATAGGAATAGACAGAACTGCATTATCTGATCTGGTAGCCACTAGCCATACATGTTTGAGTGCTTGAAATGTAGTTCCTCTGAACGAAGATGTGCTATTAGTATAAAACATACACTAGATTTTGAATACTTAGTATAAAAAAAGTAAAATATCTCATTAATCTTTTATATTGCTTACATGATGAAATGATAATATTTTGATATACTGGGTTAAATATTTTAATTTCACCAGTGACATTTATTTCTACTTTTTATTGTGGTCACTAGGAAATTTAAAATTACCCATGTGATTCACATTGTATTTCCACTGGATGGCACTGATCTAGAACAAGGGGTGCAAAAACTAAGGTCTACAAGCTAAATCAGCCCTCTGTTGCAGTCTACAAGCTAAAAATGGTTTTAAAATTTTAGAGTTGGAAACAAGTCAAAAGAATAATATTTCATGATACATAAAAATTACATAAATTCAAAATTCAGTGTCCACAAATAAAGTTGACTGGAATACAGCCATACTCATTGATTTACGTATTGTCTGTGGCTACTTTAGTGCTACAAGGGCAGAAGTTGAGTGTGGTTACAGAGACCATATCACCTGCAAAACCTAAAATAGTTACTACATGGTCCTTTATAGAAAAAGGTGCCGAACCCCTGAATCGGAGTAAAGCTGCAATCAAAAGTATCTATCAACCTAGTTTAAAGAATCAATGCGCATTTTTAAATCAATGACAAAAATATGGCTGATGAAACCCCAAAGCCCTACAAACGCTGACATTTAATTTTAACTCGTCATAGAAGACATTTCTCACTACTCTCTTCCTTGCAAACTGTGCTTCAGTTCTCACTGGCCTCCTTGCAATTCCTTCTACCCAGTAGGCACGCCCCTTCCTTAAGGTCAGAGCACCGATGAGTCCTGCACTTACCCTAGGTACCCAGAGCTCTAACTCCCTCACCACATTATATCCTTGGTTAAATATTACCTCCTTACTGATTTAAATACCCAGTTCCAAAATGCAGCCAGCCACCCTCTTACACACAATACTCCTTTATCTTGCTCCACTTTTTAATTATTTTTTACTGGGTAGTGCTTATCACCTTCTAACATGCCATATCATGTCATAATATCCCTGTATATGAAGCTTTTTGTATGTTGTCTGTCTCCACACACTAGAAAAAGTAAGCATCCATGGACAGTGATTACTATTTCATTTACTAATAGGTTCTTCGGTGTTTAGAACATTTTCTGGCACATGGTAGGTAGTCAATAAATCTCTACCGATTAATGAAGAACACCACCTCACCCAATGAACAGATTCCTGTAATTTTCATGCATCACTTCTTTGTATAGGTTTCTCTGCTGAGCTCAGTCTCTTCCATTCTGCCGCTGTGAAGACACAGCCACATCCCTGAAGTAACAGGCACCTATAAACAAGCAGCCAATTACTGGAGAGTAAGTCACCATCAATTTTCCCAGTGTGAGGAGAGCATACCTGGTGGCCCTGGAGAGTCTGGATGTACCAGAAGTGGTCTAGTTCTTTCAGAGTACACAGTTCTCTGTATCAAATTCTTCTGGGCATCACTACGGCTTTTGTGTTAAAATCTGAGGGGAGCATAACTGATGTATACAACACATTCCTGGCCCTCAGACGCTTATGATTTCATTAGAGAAATTAAGAGAGGAGAGGAGGCATCTGAAAAATGCAACGGAAAAGGCCTGCAGAAATGACCAACTGAGCCAATTAAAATCCATTCCTAACTGCCCTCTCCCCACCCAGGACTCTCTAACATGTTTTCCCACAGCTACTTTCCCCACCTCAAGGACTCTCATCTGTTGATTCATAGCTTGCTATCCAACTAATGCTCTTCCTTATCTCTGTAGCTGTGTAGGAATAACAAGACCATAAAACTGCTTGCTATGTTACAATCAGGTTCAGCCTTTGGATAGGAATCTGCTGAGCTGGTGCTGGCATCAATAAGTACTACTTTCTGCTTATAGCCTCAGTGTCCCCTCTCTCCAAGAATTCTCTAACAGTGCTGACAATGCCAAGGTCGTGGGTTCTACAAGGCAAAATGACCTGTAAATAGATAAGACCAGTAGTCTGGAAATTCCTCCCCCCTTACCCCCACCTGAAGCTTCTCCTCCCATCCTGAGTCATGAAACACAAGTGAAACCTCAGACAAAGAAATCACACGCCCCTTGCATGGACACGCAAGGGTATGGTATATAAGCTGTAAGAAATCTAACCAAGGGGAGCTCGTGCATGGTGGTGTAACCCCACGTGCTCCGCAGGCCAATAAATTCTCCTTCCTCTAACAAAGTTAACAACTCCTAATCAATAAAGGGAAGATGGATTTACAGTCCAGTGAGATAACTTAACACAGAGAACTGAAAAGCTGTTTTAAAAGCCAGAACAATTTTAGGGTTTCACTCATTCTTATATTCACATATTCTTTCTCTTTCTCTCCCTGCCTTTCCCTACCTACCTAATATTTTTGTTGAATAATGGGCATTTTTATGTAAAAATAAAAATAAACTATGCCTCCTCCCCAAGCTGTTGCCGTGATTGCTTGTGCAATGTTCTGTGACTTGCCTGGACTAGTTCGAAAAAGGCTATTCCCCTGAAGATGTGGCTTGGTGGGTGCAACCTCGAGCACCAGGCACTCTGACCCTCCCCCCTCCAGAAATGACAGTCCTTTTAGCAGGGCTCTTTGTGTCCTTCCTTGGACTCCCTCTTAAGGTTTCTAAGGTTTCAGATGGTCTGCCTCTATTCACATTGCACCCAACTATTAGCCTCCACTAATCACTAGCTGACTGCTCTATTACATTCAACAATGTCTTGGGATCCAATTAAAGGCAGGCCCTTTTACAGGGGTAGTTTTGAAGCCAGTATTTGAGACCCCAGGAGGGTTCTTCTCAACTATCTCTTTCCCTGGAGCTCCTCTGTTAAACTTCCAGCTGATCTGCCATTTTGCTTGTTGCTATCACCGATCTGCCAGCTTCCTCTTCATTACTCATCACCAAAATCTCCATTGTCTTTAAAAGCACCCTTAGGCTTCAACTTCCCTATGCTCAGTTCCAAATAAAGCCAGTGCCCTTAGGGAGCGCTATGCTGGTCTCTCTCTGTTCTTCCAACCTGCCTCTCCCCCACACAGGACCTCTGCACCACTGGTCAAAGCAAGGAGCAGGATGAGCAACCACTTCTCTGAGTGACACTCCTGCTAACAGCAGGGCACTGGGCGGGAGTGGCAGCTTCTCTCTTCTCAGCTTTCCCCTCCTGGCAGAGAATCTCTGCCCTATGAGCAAACTGGGGAAGGCAATCAGATCCCTCCTGTGCCAAAGACAGCGTTTCTCTTCTACAGACGGGGTGCTGGAGGAAGAAAGCCCCAGGCCTCTTGACTCGCTTGCCTGCAACACTGAGCAGGTAGTGAAGAGGTGGTCTGCCCCTCCCAGGGGAAAAGTACAGTCCTAGATTGGGAACTGGGAGAACGAGCTCCCTTCTCGACTATATCCACTAGGAGTAGAGCTTCCATTACGCTGAGCTGAAGAGTGGGCACAAGAGCGCAGGTTGGTGGCCAAATGCCACGGACTCTTGCTGTTCTCACTGAGACTTAGTAAGTTTTCTCGAAATGTTTCTCCATTTGTATACATGTCCTTAGGACAGTTTGCGGAGGCTTTAAATGGCTGGGTTAAGGTTTTTAAAATCATTTTGGTTGTTTTACTGGGGAGACAGTCTGTGAAGCTCCTCACATCACCATTCCAGAAACACTTCTCCTGTGACCTATTATTGTAGGGAGGACGCAAGAGAACTAAAATGGTAAATCCAGCTTATTCAGAGACTGTAATATGCTTATCAGCCCTATAGCAGACCACGAGGAAACCCGCAGAACAAAGGAAGATTTTTCCCTGGGATTACTAACCCCTTTTCCCACACTGTGAAGGGAAAAGCGGGGAAACAGAGTCTTTTAGCAGTGCCCTACACAAAATCGTTCATTTCCAACGGCTAAAACCATGGGGAACCTATGGATCAAAGGCTAGGAACTGTCAGCAGGCCTTTCACACAACATATTTGTACCTTTACATGCTAGATACTCTCATCCTTTCTCACTGCATGTCCATATTAAAGGAAAATGGGTAAACAAAGTCTTTGAGCTGTGGTTCACAGAAAAACTAAGAATGATATATAAACTGGATTACCCAACATGGGGACTTTTTCTTGTCTTGGCTTTTTGTCCTTACTTTCTCGTCTTTGCTTTTTCCCTTCTCTAATAAACTTTCCTTTCGGCTCTAACTTTCGCAGGCGTTTGAATTCTTCTTAGGCTCAGCAAAGAACCCTTTTCTCTCTCAGTGCAGGGCTTGAGCTCCGCCCCTACCCCCCACCACCACTCAAGGAATGTGCCCTGTCCTGCTGTATCACTGAGTTTAATTATCAATAAACTGTGAGTGGCTGAACACTGCTTTGAAAGCGTTAGGCTAGCATTTTGTAATGGCTTTTACTGCACGATTATGTAACCAATTCAATCATTATAGTAAAAATTGCTATTATTTTCATCATTTCTTGTTTTTACTTTCATTTTTTATTTTTCCAAAGAACTTATAGGCTCCTTGATGGTCTACTTATAAACCTATTGGTTTGGCTTGCAGAATCTTACGCACACACCTCATATGAAAGAATACATCAAATTTCTGGTAAAGAAGAGATGGGGGGTGTGAAGCATTGTATCTAGAAAGAGTATTCTGTATGAGTCATTCACCATATAATGCAGGCCCATTCCCTAGAACTGAATAATATACTCCTACATTTTTAGATGGGGAGTTATGTGGCAGAAAGAGTGTTGAAGGCAATACACTAGAAAATACAGGAGCTTGAGAGTCAGAGAAAATGAGGGTGAAACCCTGGCTCTACCACAGACGAGATGAGCGTGGCCACGCACAAATCACAAACCCCATAGGCCAGACGTTCTCTCTCTGGAATAAACAGTATTACCACTACCACCACCCTCTTAGAGCTGTTTTTAAAAATTATGGAGAAAATGTTATGATGGCTGAGATTTGTCTAAAATAATCCGGTGAGGGACATGGGAGCGGCAGAAAGGAAACAAGACTGGCCATGGCAGATGACTGTTGAAGCTAGATGATGGTATCTGAGGCCCCATTATTACTATGCTTTCCACTTCTATATAGATTCGAACATGTCAATAGTTAAAAAAAAAAAAAAACCAGTTGAAAATATTATTAGATAGTGTGAATATGAAGTGAAATTTAACAGTACATTTAAAATTTTTAATAATGTTTTTCAAAATATCCCATATGTTTTAAAGTTTCCTGGACTCTTACTATTAATCTTGGGTATATTTTTCAACAAGGAAAATAAAATAAACAAATGCAGAAATCATTATGAAGTGACTAACACAGTACCTAACGCAGGCATGGCCTTGTTGACTGTCTTTTCTCTTTCCAAGATTGCCCATGGCAGATGAAGATACAGTATACCTATTCTCTGGAAAATGAATCAGCATTTCAGAACAACAACAAAAAAGTAACCCAACTCACTGGCATTTTAGGCTTTCCCTCCTTTGCTTGGAGCCAGTCGGTATCATTAGAAGGCAAACCTAGGGGAAGAAAAAGAAGCTGTGAGAAACCAGGCCTCCCATATATGCTCCCAGAGCAGGTCCTCTAAGCCTTGTAATGGAGTAAGTGGTCCCTTTACTCAGCTACGGTCGCTAGAGCATTCTCAGCTAAACCTGGAGCCTTCCTCCCCCTCTTCACCTCCTTATCCTCACAACTCTCACCTTTTGCCACATGATTTTGGGTGAATTTCTTCATGGTCTCCATATCTTCCCTGTTGTCCAAAGGCAAAATCTCCTCCCAGTCCTGCTGTCCCCAAATAGAAGGATTAGGCAACATCGGTCTCAGGGTCAGCCCAGTGTTTGCCTTGAAATTCTGCCAGAAGGCCAGGGAGAAGTTATTTCATCTCAAGATCGAATTCTGCTGCCTAGGGTGACTTCTCCAAACTGTCTTCCTCATAAAAGCCCACCTCGTTTCCATGAAGCCAGGACCTGTGGAATGGAGAAGCAATTTGACACTGCCAGGACCTTTATTATAAAGCCCTAAGTTTGTGCCTCCTCAGCAGGATCCTGTCCTCTCACAGCCTCCTCTTCAACAAATATGAAGTCTCAGTCTATGGACGTTACCTGGATTTTTTTTTTATCTCATTCCTTTCCAGCCTGTAGGCCCTGAAGTCTGCCCCTGCCACTCTCCCTTATGTGACAATTTATACTTTCCTCCCACCCCTGAACCTCAGGTACAAACCCCATGTCTTGTATCAACCTCTGTCACTTGGAGCCTGAGCCAGAGAGAAGAAACAGCATAATGCCTGTGAAGAAAGAGCCTCCAGAATGTCTCCTTCCAGACCAACGGGGCATTCAGAGCTCAGCTCCTAACCCCTTGGCCAGGGTTCCAACTGTTTGATCCCCTATGTCCCTGTACTCTAAGATTTTTTTGGGGGGGGGGCAGGGGGCAGAGAGGGTGATCTAAACTGAGTCCTTCTTAGTCTAGGTAGAGCTCCAGGACTCACAATGACTCTGTAAAGATAACCTCCCGCCTTTCTTTTTTGTACGTGTATGCCACATGGCCTTATCAGAGAGGTACATTTGTGTCTCCTGATGGTCCTGAGCTATCCTCCATTCATGTGGTCCTTAAAAGCAGGTGGTATTAGGATCTTTACCACCATCAGAAGCAACCCAGACACCCTGTCCAGGATCTCAGCCCAAATGATGGCAGTCCGCCTGCTGCCAAGTTCCCTTTTGAGGCTAGCTAGGGTTCTCCTAAGAAGCTCTTAGATCATTCCCTAACACCGTAAGCACAGATGGGCACTCTCTCTTCTGCCATATAATTAGGATAAGTAGAGAAAGAGTTAAACATTAGCACCAAAAATATAAACATTTAGAAACATATCGAATATACACAGGCAGACTTTCTTTAAAAAGAAAAATATATATAAACTACAGAAGACATTAAGAAAGAGGTGGGAAAATTTTACTACACATCAAATAAAAACTTCATTTTAAGCAAAGGCATCTTCAGAAAAGGTGAGGAGGGGAGCATAAATATGTGTGTTTAATCTTTGCCTTTTAACAAAACAAAATACTGGAATATATACAAAATTAATAAAACTGATAATCTATGGGAAATAAACCTGTCTTTATTAATACTCACGTGACTTTGTCCTAGAATCCAAAAAATCAAAACTAGAATAATCCAAAGGAGGCAAGACTATACAATGGGATAAAGACAGTCTATTTAGTAAATGGTGTTGGAAAACTGGACGGATACATGTGAAAAACTGAAACTGGACCACCTTCTTACACCATATACAAGAATAAACTCAAATGGATTAAAGACTTAAATGTAAGACCCAAAATCATGAAACTCCTAGAAGAAAACATAGGCAGTAAACTCTCTGACGTTGCTCTTAGTAATATTTTTTCTGATGTATCTTCTCAGGCAAGGGAAACAAAAGAGAAAATAAACAAATGGGACTACTGCCCCAATAAACAAATCAAACTAAAGTTTGTGCACAGCTAAGGAAATCATGGACAAAACAAAAAGACAACCTACTGAATGAAGAAAGATATTTGCCTATGATACATCTGATAAGGGGCTAATATCCAAAATTTATAAAGAACTCATACAACTCAACACCAAAAACAATCCAATTAAAAAATGAGCAAAGGACCTGAATAGGTATTTCTCCAAAGAGGACATACAGATGGCCAGTAGACATATGATCACTAATCATCAGAGAAATGCAAGTTAAAACCACGTGTCACCTGTCAGAATGGCTATCAATAAATAAAAAACAAGTGTTGGCAAAGATGTAGAGAAAAGGGAACCCTTGTGTACTGTTGGTAGGACTGCAAATTGGTACAGCCATTATGGAAAATGGTTTGGAAGTTCCGCAAAAAATTCACATAGAACTACCTTATGACCCAGCAATTGCACTTCTGGGTATCCATCCAAAGAAAACCAAACACTAACTCAAAAAGATATATGCACCCCTATGTTTACTGCAGCATTATTTACAATAGCCAAGATATGGAAGCAACCTAAGTGCCCATCAATAGAGGACTGGATAAAAAAGTTATGGTACATTTATACAATGGAATATTAGTCAGTCATTAAAAAAAGAGAAATCTTACCATTTGCAACAACAAGGGTGGACCTAGAGGTTATTATGCTAAGTGAAATAAGTCACACAGAAAAAAACAAATATCATATGATTTCACTTATATATGGAATCTAAAGAACAAAATAAAGGAACAAACAAAACAGAAACAGACTCAGAGAGAGAACAAACTAGTGACTGCTAGATGGGAGGGAGATTGGGAGGCTGAGTGAAAAAGGTGAAGGGATTAACTAGTTACAAAATAGTGACAAGGATGTAAAGTACAGCACAAGGAACAGTCAATAATATCGCAATAACCATATGTGGGGCCAGGTGGGTACTAGACTAAACACAGGACCACTTCATAAATTATATAAATGTCTAACCACTACACTGTACACCTGAAACTAACCTAAAATAATACTCTCAACTCTAACTGAAAAATAAAAATTAAAAAAACTAAAACTAATAAGTGAATTTAAATTTAGCCAGGGGGCAGGATATAAGGGGTCAATATAGGAACATCAATTGTATTTTTTCATACTAGTCAGGAACAATTAGAAAAGTACATTTAAAAAAGGTTTCCAAAAGCATCAAGAACATAAAATGCATAGAAATAAACCTTAAAGGGGTTAAAAAAAATAAGCAACAGTTCCAAAATAGTCACCTGCCCCCACAACAGAAAACCACGA
Source organism: Eonycteris spelaea (assembly GCA_003508835.1). Taxonomy (NCBI): domain Eukaryota; kingdom Metazoa; phylum Chordata; class Mammalia; order Chiroptera; family Pteropodidae; genus Eonycteris; species Eonycteris spelaea. The sequence goes on from PUFA01000110.1 coordinate 588,515, forward strand.
CTTAATAGCAGTCTCAACCTCTCCCAGGAATGTGACCTTTAAAGTAAATCAGGAAAGACAGTTTGTCTTCTCTTTTGTAGAGCTCTTCATTTTCTATTTGCTAGCTGGGATGCTGCCCAAATCATGAATTATTGAAAAGCCAATTAGATCTTCAAAGTTACTCAGCTGAATTGTTTTTTAAGAGAAATGTTGCTGGGGCAAGGATGGCGATAACCTGAGTGAGAGCACTGGTCTGGAGTAATATTCCCTATAAAAGCCTTGCTCCTTAAATCGGCCTGGTATCCTAGGAAAATAAGCAAGACCTCTGAGCCTCAAATGAGACATCACAGGACACAAGACGTCAGGATGAGCAAAGGAAAGTCAGGATGAGCAAAGGAAATTCACCCATGGTTTGGAGCACAGAAAACACTGAGAGAGGTAAAGAATGTGAAAGGTGAGTGGTACTCACCTTCGAGTGGGCTGTCAGGAGCCCACTCTCTCTACACAGTCCTCTCTGAACAGGCAGGGATATGAGAAGGCGGACCTGAGGAAAGAACAGGCAGTGTGAGATTGAGGAATTTCTCTTGGCCTCCAGATACCAGGCTAGAAATCTCCAAGTTCAAAATGAGGGGTACACCTCTTCCTTTAAAAATAATAGCCTCAGATCTCTCAGAGAAATAACTTCAGGTATAGGCATCAGAACACAGCCTGCCCTGATATGCTGTTATTAAGTAAGGAATCCATTCTTTTTTTGCTGTGGGGGGAGAAGAAACTTTCCTCTACCTTTCTAGGTTCTTCTGGCTGTTCTAATAATTAAATCTTCATAGGACAGATAAAATGAACAAGAGAAAAACGACCAAATTTAATTACATCCGTACATATGGGAACCCACATATGAGCGGTTCAGGGGCAGAAAGAGAAAATGAGGTATATAGTACATTCTGATCTAAGGATAGAGGTAGCTCGGGCTCCAGAGAGGGTCATTTACAGGACAAAAAGGACAGATGTTCAGTAATTAGAAGTTTGCCCTGCCCTATGGATAGGTCATAAATAGTAATTTCTTGTGGTAACTCTTATTATAGGCAAAGCCCCAAATTTAGATTCTTTAAAGGAGAGGGAAAATTTTCTCATGAGCCCACAGGGTCTTGACTGCCTTCAATTCAAAATAATTCATACCCAAGTGGCACATCTTGGGGAGGCCTGTTCTGAACCCCTTCAGTGACTATGGGCCTCAAGCGGTAACATTATTAGTAATAGTTAACAATTACAAAAAACTCTTACTATATACCAGGCACTGTATAAGTTTTACCTTTCAAAGGCCCCATAAGTGAGGTCTTATGATAAACTGAGGCAGAATTATGAATCTTGCTCAGGATGAAGAGCTGGAAAGTGCCTAGATTTGAACTCTAGCTGTGAAGTGCCATGCCTTTAGCCAGCTGGGTCAGTAGTAATGCCAGTAGTGACCAAACCCTCTGGGGTGTGACAATACTCAAAGCTTATCCATATAGGGTGGAGAGTGGGTATGTGAAACAAGACTGGCCATTAATTAATAAATGCTAGATCCGGTAATAGGTCCATGGGGTTCACTGGGTAGGTTCAAATTTTATCCGTGCCAAAAAATTAAAAATAAAATTAAAATCCTGATACTTGGACCCCACCAGACGTGGGAAGTAATCTGAATAGACAGCCAACGGCCCCTGCTTTGCAACAAACCCTGGGACAACAGATCCCAAAGCAGCAGGCCCACTCGCACTCTAAAAACTGCCTAGATGCAGGTCCCAGCGCACCCACCACCACTGGAGGATGTCTGTCCTAGGCCAAAACCTCCCCCACCCCTTAAAAGCCCCAGGATTCCAGACCCAAAACATTCCCCGAGATCCCCTAGGGATACTCACCTCACATCAAGCTCACCTCCACACACACACCCCTCAACAAACCAAGGTACAGCAGAGCCTGAGACTGTCCCCCCACCCCACCCCCTCCTAATAGAGCTATATTGAGCCTCACTAAAACAAAACAAAACAAAAAACTTGATAATCATGATCAATGCTCGGTTCCCACGAACTTTCGTAGACGCAGGACCCAAGTCAGTACTCCTTTGCTAGAAACAACAGGGTTATCCGGAGCCCCGCCCCCATCCCCACACAAAGGTGTCCGTCTTTCTGGCCTTGGCTGATCTCATGCCCACAACCCAAATAAACCCCAGGATGCATGACTGCAGCCGCCTCCCTATTCGGAAATTGTTTGCCGCCGAATAACACCTCTTTCAAAAAATTAGAGTTCCAGCTCTCTCGCCCTAGCCAGAGAACGTCCGCGTAGCTCTGAGCAGTCCACGGCTTCCCAGGCTGAGTCTCATCTCCATTTCCCCGCCCCGAATATGTGTCTAGGGCCGCGCCCCCTTCACCAAAAATGAAACCTCCCTGACCCGCCGGCCGGAGCCACTGCACTCCTCCACGAACCTCACTCTACCTAGGTACTTAATTCCAGGCGGAGCTTTTCCCCACCTCCTTTCAGCAAGAGGCCGGAGCAGGCCTCGCTCCTTTGAACCCACACTCTTAAGTCCATGCAGTCCTCCGCCGCTCAGAACTACAGTTCCCAGAATCCCCCCAGGCTCCGCCAACCATAAGCCGCCACCATTGCGGCCTCTGGGAAGCGAGATCAATTCACCTGGACAATGTCTATTATAGTGACAGCCTACCCGTCTTTTTCTTAAGATACCTGTGCATAAAACAGGAGTGAAGTCTGTTCCCTCTGCCCATTCGACAGAAAGACTACATTCCCCAGAAGCCTCTGCGGCACCTTCGGCGGATGGTTTCCGCATCCCTCCCCTGAGCCAGCTGGTCCATTGCTTCAAGGCTTTAACGTTTGGCGGGTCTGGCTAGTCCAGTACATAGGCTGCAAAGCTTTTCTGTTTTGGATTTTATTTCGACCCATGACCGAGTTAATGTCGCTGGGCTTATGCTGTATAACCAATACACAACCTGTGAGCGCCTTCTAAGTATGGCTTCCTGCTGCTCGCGCACCCATGTGGACATCCCCATTTTCCTGGCAGGAAAAACTGGCGGGGAAGGCAAAAAGCAGTCTCCCAGTCTCAGTTGATCCGTTATCCTCAATTACAGCGTTGTCCTTTGGATGCCTGTAGTCATTTTCCTCTTGTCCACGTTCTCAAAGTTAGTGACAAACTCTTATCCAGGTCCTGGAAGATGGAATCGCCGCTCAAGCCTTTTATTTAGGATCCGGGTGTTAAAAACAAAGTTCATCTAAGTTGATCTAATTGACTTTCTTCAACTACTCCAGCAGCACTCCACCTAGCAGACAGAAAGGCGCTCTGAGAAGCTGTATAAAATGGGAGACCTTTATAAGCAGAAAAGTGGGGCGGGGAAGGAAGTACCAGCTAAGAGTGGATTGTTTCAGGCAAGGTCACCTTCCCTTAGGGGAAGGCAGGAGAAGGGAAAATAGACCAGTCCCTCCCTCCGTTTTCTTAGAGCATTTCCATTGAGAAGCCTATTCTGAAATGTGCCCCTTTAGTATGTACGTAAATCTTTTTAAAGGCTAAAAAGAATCTTGCCAGCTTTACAATCTAGGAATATTTTTCTTAAAAGACCTGAGAGCCACCTCTTTGAAATGCAAACGCTAAGGAAGATATTGCCCCTAGATTCCTGTCGTTGTGGGAGTTTAGCTTAGGTGCCTGGCTCCAACCTGTAACCACTTTCTAGACACAGAGATAGAAAAGGTTTTATTTTTCTTTCAAATAAAAACAATTACTAGCACAGGTGGCTACCCTAATTACCAGGTGAATTTATGATGAACTGTGAAAAAACATACAGCAAATAATGTTTAAAATCCTCTTATAAGAAGACAAATTACCGTTATTGAAAACATGTTTGCGATAGGTCATATCTGCTCAACTATATAAAAATTGGTGTTTCTTTTTGTCTCTGTAATTTCATTGGTAGATTGCCTACAATGCATTTTGCACTCTGGTTTAATGCTTATTCAATAACACAATACAACTATTTTCTTTCTTTTCTACATTTGTGAAGAGGATTTCCTGGGTTGGCAGGAGATTTTAATTTTCTCTAACACCATCTCTTCTTCCACTCTCTCACTTCTCTTCCCTTTCCCTATACCTTCCCTATACCAGCCTTCTGAGACTTATCTCTGTTGTCCAGTTCTTAGGAGAGAGAGAAAATTACCACAAGGCTACTCAGAGCCAGGAGAGAAATAAGACTTTCATGAAATTCTGTTCTGGCCATCATAGATTAGACTCATTCCTTTCTATTGTCTTGGAAACTTTCATGTTAGTACTGGGCAGAATCCTGACCTGGATCTGAATACCTCCCTCCTCATCTCTCTGCATCCTATTTTGACTGTTATTCACCATGTGAACAACATACTAGGACCAGTTCAAATAAAAAACAGAGATGATGTCAAAGAAAATAGGTAGCTCCAAAGACCCATCTCTCCACAAAACGTGAAAATTAAGTAAAAACCATGAAAAGTAACTTTGTCAGAACTCCAGAAAATAGTCAAATGTTTAAAGAAATCAAATGAACTAAGAAATTGTTAACTTAAAAATGGTAGGAAAGCTGGGAGAAAATATTTGTGAAAGACCTAAAGGATAAAGGACTGTTCTCTAAAATATACAAAGAATTCTTAAAATTCCACAATAAGAAAACTATCAACCCAATTAAAAAGTGGGCAAAAAATCTGGACAGTTACCTCACCAAAGAAGATATGCAGATGGCAAATGATAATATAAAAAGGTGTTCCACACTATATGTCATTAGGAAATTGCAAATGAAAACAATGAAGTAGCATTACCCACCTATTAGAATGGCCCAAATCCAAAACACTGGTAACACCAAATGCTAGAGAGGATATAAAGCAACAGGAATTCTCATTCATCGCTGACAGGAATGCAAAATGGTATAATAAAGTGAAATACTCAGCCTCTCTGACTCCATTTTGTTCATGTTTGTTTTGTTTTCATGGCCTTCAGCTTAATAACTTCTGCTTAATATTGAGTCATTCTGCTTATGGCTTGAGTTTTACAAGAACGGCCCCTTACCAGAAATGACCTTTCCCAAGAGGATAAGGGAAGTATGTACAAAAATAATAATGACTATTTATCAAAGATTTGAAGGAACCTCATGACCATACTCACATCAACTGGAGTCAATAGACTAACAACAAAGAAGTTTCACAATCTTCCTCAGACCCTTGCTGGCCCCCAGATGTCTGTGGTTGTCAATCACCTCTTGCCCCTCCTGTTTTTCCCTTCTCTTGATATAAAAGAAGCCTGATTTCTGTACTTTCTTAAGATGGTTCTTTAGGATGCTAGTTTGCCATCTTCTTGGCTTGCTGGCTTCACAAATAAAGTTGCTTTCCTTTCTCTAACACCTCATCAATTGACTCATTGGCTGTTGTGCAGCAAGAGGCATAACTTGGACTTGATTATAGTAAGGCCACTTTGAAAGATAGTTTGGCAATTTTTAACAAAACTAAATATACTCTTACCATATGATCCAGCCATCATGATTCTTGGTAATTACCCAAAGGAGTTGAAAAATATGTCCACACAAAAACCTGCACAAAGATGTTTGTAACAGCTCTATTCATAATTGCCAAAACTTGGAAACAACCAAGATGTCTTTCAGTAGGTGAATGTATAAATAAACTGTGATACATCCAGACAACGGAATATCAGCACTAAAAAGAAATTAATTATCAAGTCATGAAAAGACATGGAGTAAATTAGATGCATATTATTAAATGAAAGAAACCAATCTGAAAGGCTTCATACTATATGATTCCAACTATATAACACTCTATAAAAGGCAAAACTATGGAGATTGTAAAAAGGATCGGTGCTGTCAGGGTTTAGGGGGAGGGAAGTATGAATAGGCAGAACATGAAATCTTTAGGGCAATGAAACTTTCTGTATGATAGTATAGATAGATGGATATACATCACTATAGCCTGTATAACACCAAGAGTGAATGCTAATGTAAGCTGTGGACTTTGGGTGATAATGATGTGTCCACATAGGCTCATTGACTATAACAAATGTACCACTCCAGTGCAGGATTTTGTTAGTGGAGGAGGCTGTGCATGTGTAGGGGGAGAGTAATCTCTGGACCATCTGCTCCATTTTGCTGTGAATCTAAAACTGCTCCTTCAAAATAAAAGGTCTGTTTTTTAAAAGAAAAGAAAAAAATAGTAGGAAAGCTTTGCAGTTTTTACTTGCCCTTGTCCCTTTCCCTTGTGGCTGAGTGGTGGTCTTGAAGACGGTAGCCCACATTCACAGTATAGAACCCTGGTCTCTGCTTCTGAAGTAAGGAGAGCAGAACTTATTCTCAAAGAATTCTAACCAAAAAAACAAACGCTCTATTGTAACCTGTCTGGAGACCACCTGAAGGAATGACAAAAGATGCCTGCTTTTGCTCCACCTAAGGAAATCACTCAGAACAGAAAAGGAGTTCTGCAGAGAGCATTCCCCAAAACACGGGAAGGCAAATGAGCAAACAGCTGCCATCAGTGTGTGAGGTGGGGGGAGGGGTGATTACAGTTGAAGCAAACAACAGAACGCTGAGTGCCTGGGAGGAGAAGCTAAGGAGAGAATTTCTTTGGGAAATTAGAGCATTAAAAAGCTCCTGTGGATACCTGGTAATTTCAAAAACCAAGCATGTGGCCAGGACAGGACACATGTTCAGAAAAGACCTGAGCTAAAAACCTGGGAAACACACGTTTGCCTCAATTGCACTTTCCTCCTGGGAATGAGACCAAACTAAATATGGCTAAGCAGTGTTTATGAAAACAAGCTTGAATTATATGTTGTTCTCAAAATAACCTTCGAAAGGGTTCAAAAGTACTTGAGAGTCCTGAAACCTTCAAAGATCTCAGAATTTCTCTTTGAGGAGATAATGAATTGAAGCAATATTTGTGTAAATGAGTCCACACAGTATGTTCTTAAAGAAACCTGCTTGTTGCTAGTGAGGGGAAGCTGAGTTCGCCACCCCAAAATATGCCTTTTTGTATATTGATTATTTTAAGGTGGTTATTTTTAAGAAACTAAAGACTCAGAAAGAAACTTTGACCCACCCCCTTACCAGCCTAAAGGAATTCAGATTAAAAAACCTGCTTAAAGGAAAGGAGCTATCACCTGATCATCAGCATATGTGTCCCATTGTTTCTGGCTGGCCCAGCAAAAATTTGTTTGCCTATGTTTACTCTTTCTCATCTATGTGTGAATTGCCTACTTTCTCCTTGCATTCCCAAACCCCTGACTCCCTTTCCTTAGTCCAGAATAGCATATTAACCTCAACTCTCCTATTCCTCTTCCTCAGATCCCTTATTCTTATGGAACCCCTGTATGTAATAAATTTGGTTATTTTCTCCTATCAATCTGTCTCATGTCAATTTAATTTTTAGAACATCCAGAAAAACTGAGAAGGGTAGAAGGAAAATTATTTCCCCCACACACACACTAGTCAAATCAAAGTGATATGAATCCAGTCAGTATTTGAAAAAATAAGCAGTCTAATATAAAGAAGTTCAGCATTATATATATTATATATTTTAAAGAGGCAGTGTTAGAGAACACAAGCTCAGTCATTGTATTCAATTTCTTATTGCTGCTTAGAATAAACTGAGATTAATATAAACTTTATCTAAACAAATCAAGTGAGAAACAAATTCATCGCACATGCACTTTCTTGCTATGTGTTAAAACTACTTATGACATTTGCAAAAATGAGCTCAAGCCACATATTTTTCTTAATACATTTCAAATGTAGTTGAAAGTACTCAAAATATTTCTTATTGAGATAAAGAGGAATTATAATGAATCAAAGCAAGATTTGTGTAAACACCACCACAATCAAACACTATTTTTAAGATCTTTTTTATTGAGAGTTACAGTGTACTAAGAATCTAGGGTATTTATAAAATCAGCTGAGAATCACTTATTATTCTTCAAAAACCATTCAAAAGTGCTCCAAAACACAAGTGTTCAAAAACACTCAAACTCTAATTTTTTTTGGTTAGAATTCCTGCTAGATAACCAGATAGTGATAACCTGAGACACATATATGTTCTAAAACTTCTATTTTATATGTTCTAGTTATTCTAATTATGTCTAGTTATCTAGTTATTCTGGATTATCTCATTATCTCTACTAGTTACTAGTTCTGACTAGTTATACTAACAAGTAATAAGTTATTGAACCTGTAGCCTTGACTTTGACCTTGGATGTGGACTCTGACTTTAGATTGCAAGGCTCAATATGAGAGTGAGAGACAGGGTCAGGGTGGTAGAGTCAGGAAGATGATTTATATCTGGGTCATAGTGGGACTCAGAGAAAGGGTGTCAGAGTCAGTGATTTCATTTATACTTTCAACTAGCTGTGCTCTAACTCACTCTAATCAGATATCATTGGGAAGAATGCACCTGAACTTACATAGCTCCAACGATAAGAAAGAAGTTTTATTTGTAATATGACTGGTATCAAGCTTAATTTCACATAAAATGCCTAGTAGGAACTCCATTTGCTCTCCTTATAAAAAGTTAGGTTTGAAAAATGTGGTAGTTTATTTTATATGTCAACTTGGAGAGTGTTTTTGGACGAGATTAGTATTTAAATCAGTGAACTTTGAGTATGCAGATAGTCTTAGGTAATGTGGGTGGGCCTCATCCAATCCATTGAACAAAAACAATGGAAGAAAAAGGCCTGGGCTCCCAGATGGAAAGGAATTCTCCCGGAGACTGCCTTTGAACTGGAACTACACCATCAGCCCTTCTGGGCCTCCAACCTGCTGGCCCACACTGCAGATTTTGGTCTTACTGGCCTCCATAATCATGTGAGCAGATTCCTTATAATAAATTTCAATACACACACACACACACACTCTCTCTCTCTCTCTCTCTCTCTCTCTCTCTCTCTCTCTATTTGGTTCTATTTCTCTGGAAAACACTAAGAATTCAGGAGAGAATGACAGATTCTGGTTGGTTTTACTATAAAACAGCTTAGTTGCATCTAAACATGCTCTTATACTCACAATAAAATATTGCATTTGAAAAGTTCCTGAATCTGAACCTGGAACTTAGTTGAAAGTGTGGTTTCCTGCCTGTTTTCAACTATTCTGCTTGGTAGATTTTATCTAAATCACCATAGGAAGTTACGTTAGATATGAATACATGATTCTGACAATTTTGTCCCTGAAACTGCTTAGATTCATCCTAATTTGCTGTAAGTCACAAAAAATAAGGAAATTTGGAGAACAATATGTGGTTGTAAGTTTATTTTCACTAAAACTGGAGTATGGGGGGGGGGTGTAGCCTTTGAGAATAGAAGCAATCTGTGCAGCCAAAACCGGTACTCAGCCTCTGTAAAAAGAAGTGTGGACCTAGCCAGTAGACACGTGGTGGGGACTTAGCCTATGGATGGAGAAGTGGTGTCTAAGCCTCTGATATGGGGAGATGGGGACTTAGCTTCTGGAGCTGAAATTTGGACTCAGCCTCTGGAGGGAGAAGCAGGGACATGGTTTCTGGTGGTCTCAGTCAAAATTGCTCTGTCCATTGTGGGGAAAAGAGGGGCCTTTGATCCAGGCCTGAGGCACCCCCACTAGCAAATGAGGGGAGCAGGAAATTTTGAGATAAGTGTGTGTTTCTGCTCTTGTTTGCACACATAAAGTTTACAAGGTACTGATGAAGCTTATAAGATGTTTGAACTGAATGGATGATTCCATGCTTGATTTCGAATAAACTCTTAGAAATACTCTGAGTTACCTTAGGAAGGTCCTTTTGAGAATGCTTGAGTCTGCAGTTGTTATAACCACGAATTATCTCTAAGGAGCAATAAGAAGTTTAATTTAAAATGAATGAGTGACTTTGAGCTTAATTTCACCTAACATACTTAGTATTGACTACATTTACTCTAATCCTTCATAACAAGTAAATTAAAGAATAATGACATATTCCCTAATACTGCTTAGATTTATCTAAATTGGTTCTAACTCATTTTTATTTGCTCTTTCTCGCCACTAGAAGTTTTCTTAGAAGAGAATGTCTGATTCTTCGCTTGTTTACAAACCTACTGCTTGTTAGTAAATATATTGCTTGCTTGTTCACATAGTTTAGTTTCCTCTTCATTTTCACTAACTCAACATAATAAGGTACTTTTAATTTGCCTTGCACATAAATGTGTAATGTGACACTGCTTTTACTTAACCTACTTAATTTTCTCTAATTTGCCCTAAGATAGTGCTTTTGAGGTGACTGTTTCTGAGTTTGTTTTCACACAAAAAATTTCTATAGCACTTTAAAGCTATACATTTTATTTTAAATGAGTGATTTTGAGCTTGATTTCGTATAAACTCAGTTTGTCTTCCTTTCTCACAGGAAGTTCGGTTTAGGACTACTTCTTAAATTTATCTTAATTTGTTCCAACTTGCAATAAGATGTTTAGATGTGTGTGGGATGTGTCTTTCTGAGTTAATGTGTTGATTTGCCTTTCTGAGCTAGTGTGCTCCAGCTCAAAATAAGAAGTCAACATAACTTAGTTTTTGCTTTAATGTAAACTGCTTAGTTACTTTTACATTTGCTCTAACTCACAATAAGAATTACTTTCCAGATCAAAGACCTGAGCCTCTTTGAATGATACTGCTTAGATTCATGTAAAGTTGCTCTAACACAATAAATGCTTACCTTGGCAAAGAACGTGTGATTCGGGTTTTGTTTTGCTTTTTTTTTTTTTCTCTCCAGATTTGTTTAGTGTCTACTGGCGTTGCTGCCTGTACAGTCTCCCCTCCCCACCGCAAAGGCTGTTATTTCTGGTTCTGGCTCCAGAGCCTGACCCCGGGTTTGCAGCAAAGGCCAAGTCCCAAACTGGCCGACACGCGGTGCCGGACCGCATCGCCTGGACCAGGGTGGGCCCGGGAGCTTCCCGCTCGGGAGCTTCCCCGCACAATTTTTCCGTGGGGGCGGGACCACGGTGGAACCATCCGGAAGCCCCCTGGGGCCCAAGCGGAGGGCGTAAGGCCTTTCAGGCAGGAAGCCCAGGGTCTCCCAGACGGCAGCTGCAGCGGGCCAGCGCCCTCTGTCACCAGGGCTCCTTCTGGCTCTTGTGCTAAGGCGAGGAGGATGAAGAGTCCAGTCTGACCTGCGAGCCTCCAGGGCCGTGCCAGAGCTGGCGTCAGAGTCCAAGTTTCTATTCTCAATTCAGAAGGTGAGTCCCTCTCTCGAAGTCTACCTGGATCCTCGCTGACCACACGGGATGCGTAGACAACCCCCTTTCGCTCCAGGGACTAAGGCTACCCTGTTTCCTCGTGAGTCTTGAATTGTTCACCCCCACAGCTGAAATAGGAATTTTTGACGCAAGGTCTAAGTCCCGACGTTCCAGAGACTAAGATCAATGATCCCCCAGACATAAAAACAATCAAAAGAGTAAGGACTGATGACAGTAGACCTCAATGACTTAGAGAGGTAAATATTGCCCCTGACAGACATACACATCTCAGTAAGTGAAGTCGCTGCGTCCTTTCCAGCTCCCTTTGCTGTGGTCCATGCTAGTGCTTTCCCAGGGGTCTTAAAACAGGGGGATCTGCAGCTCAGTTAAGGTCTTCTTCTTCACCACTCCAAACTGCGTGATTACCTTGGTATTCTAGTTTATGGGATGAGAAGTGCCTTACTATGAAGAGTAAGCACTGGAAACAAAGTGGCAGGTAGAAATCAGAATACTTGGAAGAAGGAGGCGTCTTATGGCAGAAATGGCCAAGGAACTTCAAACTGTTAAGTTGTCCCTGTTTGGGGTTTCCTGCTCTGGGCTCTGGTACAACCACATTGGGTTACCCAAAAACTCTCGGTGGCAAGCGATTGAACACTGCAGTCTGGGTTTAGTGCTATGTGGAATGGAGTAGAAGCTGCTTTCTCAGACCCCACAGCAGAGGCCAGAGGTCGGGCAGCAACAGGGTGAGTTTGACTCTCCTGCCACCATGTGGCCACGCCTGGGTGAAGCAGTGACTTACTTACAATGAAAAGCTTTGCGACAGGTGTGTGGAAAAACAGATGAAGAGAGGCTGGTCTGTGCCCTGGTAAAAGTGGGGCACCACAGGCCCAAGCACCAGGACTGTGAGCAAAGTGACAGTGAGCAGCAATGCCAAGGAGACCCCTCCGAACTATTCAGGCCTTCGAGTGTTCCTGTATAACCACATTATCTCCCTCAGTCCCCAAAGGAACCTTGTAAGAGTCAGAGCAGAATGACCCCTACCAGGCAGATGAAGAAATGGAGGCATAGAAGTCCTTGGTATCTTGTCTATGGCACATGGGACTAAAGAGGAATTTGTCACCTGTCTGATTTGGGTGACAATTGTGGTTTGACTTCACTCATTTAATACATTTGCTTGTGAGAAGCATTCCTGTTATTAATTGTCCTTATCTGCTATGGGAAGAAGTAACAGAATCCTGGCTTCCAGCCCTTTTTCCCATTCTCTGCCTCTTGAGGTAAAGAGGGTAGAGGCAGACACAAAATCATGGCCCATAGACACCTGCCTGGCTGCAGCTTTCCTCATAGGCTGTTTAGGACATGCCTTACCAGGTCTCTTGGTCCGTCTGGCTTGCCTCTGGCAGGAAATGCTTCCTGCCTTGATGGTAATGCTCCTTCAGGTCCCAAATACCTGGGCGTAGGTCTCCCTTCTTGACTAAGACCTGAAATAGCAGAGACAACACCAGCAGTTCCTTGCAAACAAGACCCCTCTGCCCTGCCTTCAGTGGTAATGGAGAAAAAATTGAGAAACCAAGACCTTGCCCAAAGGAGCCTGAGAAACATCCTATTCATAATACACACCTTCAAAGCTTGTAGGAGACATGGCTGCCATCCAGATCTCTGTGGCCGCTGTGCTTCCCTGCACCACCAACTATCCCAGCAGTGAGTTCTTTGGTGCAGGTTAGTGAGTGATGGGTAGCAGCCTGGCCACAGTGCCAGTTTACATTATCCTGCTAGGGTGTTATCTCCCGTCACTTGATCCTCTCCATTGTGGTGGTTTACAAGGTTTTGTGAGCAACACTGGATGTTTTGTAAGCAGATACCCATAGCTAATTATATATATGTATTTTTAATTGGAGAGATAAATTAACAAGATGGCCCAAGAAGCTTCCCCATTAATAAGGGGTTTTGAGACAAAAGCATCACCGGATTTGGACACCCTGTAACTTTTGGTTAAAATTATGCATGTTATTTTGTTGTCATATTGAATTTTAGGGCTTTATTTTCTCAGATCAAGTCATGCTCGTGAAAGAGAATTACCGCAGAGCTTGCGATGCTCAACCCTGGCAATAGAAATGTTCACCATCCTGATAAAATATTAAGAGCACACCACTCCAATATTATTACCCTTCAGAGTAATATTTATTCATGTTGAATTGAATGCCCAATAAATGTAACTCAAGTATTATTTAGATAAAGCTCGTGTTAGAATGAAAAAAGTATATTTTATGAAAAGTTAAAAGGTGTGTTTTTTTGCTACCTAATTTGGTTTCACAGTCCTCAAACTCGATTTATGTTTTCTTAAACTTGCAAATATTGTGTAGTCAAGGAGGTTTTACACTACAGATGTGGTAAAATCACAAAGAAAAGGCAAATCTTGGTGAGGCTCCAGGGCAAAGTAGAGAACCTCCCTGACAATTATTTGGGATACAGTTTATTCTCACGGATGAATGATTGACCTTGTGTAGCAAGGTCAAGTAGATGTATCTCCCCCAATCAGGAAGAGCGCTTGTTTTCTCATGGAATTCTCAAGATGGTCTCAGGTACACTGCCTCCTCATGCTCTGGAAGAAATCTGCCACCTGCCCCAAGGGAAGTGTGTGTCTGAAGCCTGGTGTATCGCCACCCTAGAGCAGATAACAACGATGCAAGAGAATATAAGCCAGAATCAGATATTTGACAAACTGCCAGCTTCATCCCAAGTGGGCTGGTAGGCTCCACAAGATGAGTATAAAGAATATAAACATTGCTGTAACTGTGAGAGCCAAGCCAGCCACTCTGGCTGCCCCACCTGCCCTGGCTATCAGGCAGGATACCTGTTCTCTTCCACTGGTGGTTAAGGTTGGATATTGTTTTCTGAAACTCCATATCCAATGGCTGGAGTTCCTCAAGGATGGCAAAACCTTTAGGATCCGATGACTCAGCATCACAGAGTTAGGACTCACCTGCTTCAAACCCTGTTTTTTTGACACCTATTGTGCCCTGGGTCAAAACCCTTCAGGGTTTTGTGTACTTGAAAGATGATCTGTATTCTTCAAGGATCAAAGGTTCTGTATCCTTGAACAATTGCAAGTCTCTTCCACAGTCCACCCAGCCTCATCCACCTCCTGGCCTCACCTCATACGTACACACCAGCAACACCAAAAGACACATGCTGGACTTCTTGCCCTGTTCCTGCTGTTACCTCAGTCCAGGATGCCTTCCTCTTGCCTCTTATCTTTTAAAACTCGGCTCAGCACATTTCTTCTTGGAGGTCTCCATGACCCTTCCCCACAAACATAACTGGACGACAAGCCCATTTCCTGGCACTGTGAAGGATCAAGGCCTGTCGCACACTTGAAGGAACAAGGGGAGGGAGAGAGCGAATCAAGTTGTCAAGTGTGGTCAACACAGTCAAAGAGGCATGGGAAGTGGACTGGGGGCTGGTTTGGGCTCCATGCATCCAAACAACCAAACCTTGCACGTGTGCCTGGCCACCTGGGGATGAGCGCTCTGGATGCTTCCAGTGATGAGGTTTTGTGCCTCAGTTTCCTCATCAGTTAAAAAAAAAAAGGGAGACTGCCTCGAATGGTTGTTGTGATGATTAAATAAGTCATTCAAGTGCCTGGCTGAAAGGATGAGGGAGGTCTTCTGGGGAGCTCCTGGGCAGGACCTAGCACAGAGCGGTGTACAACACACATGCAACACGAATTAAGAGTTTTTAAATATCAGTGTGATTCTCTTTTTCTCACTCCTTGAGCCAGTGGCTCAAACCCGGGTCCTCATGCTTTGCAAGGCTCTGCTTCCCTGTCATACAATGACACAGGTGCTTCCTAATAATTAATAAGATCTAGTGGCAGCATAAATGATTTTTTGAGATATCCCCAACAGCTTAATGTGCTATGAAAAGATCCATGACTTCTATTGGGGACAGAATCACACATTTTTAGGGAAATGCTGAATTTCAGGTAAAGGCTAAAAAAAAAAAAATTAAAATGTACTGTTTTCTCCTGGGTTAAGAACCCGACTCCAAGGCCTTTGACTGCCTTCCAGATGGTCAACTCTGAAACTCTGGTCACAGTTTTAAAAGTACCTTTCTGAAGCCAGGCAGCAATGGGCAGAGCTTCGGTAAGTGAGCAGGCAGCTTCAAGACCTCTGAGTCAGGCTTGGGAGTGCAGAGTCCTGGGCCCCACCTAGACCTACTAATTCGAAAGCCCAGTGGTAGTCCTGGGAATCTGCATTTTAAAGAATCCTGGCGATAACTTTCACAAATGTCCCAGAACTTCCCTGGTGCCTTGTCCTAACCAGGGACAAGGTAGAGGGAAAGGGCCCTGGGATGCTCCTCACACCTTCCCTGGCCAGAGATGAGCTGACAGCTCCAGGGCCCCTTCAT
The DNA here is from genome assembly GCA_003508835.1 of Eonycteris spelaea. Lineage (NCBI taxonomy): Eukaryota > Metazoa > Chordata > Mammalia > Chiroptera > Pteropodidae > Eonycteris > Eonycteris spelaea. Next base: position 604,128 of record PUFA01000110.1, read on the forward strand.
TGTAAGTGATGCTTGAAACATGAGGCCACACCAGCCTCTCTCCAGGGAAACCTGAGCTGAGGAGTGTGGTGCCGGATTGAAGGACTGGGAACTCACAGCCTCACCTTCTTCCTGACTCCCACTTCACCCACCTCCGCAGTCAGTCCAAACAAGCCACGGAGCCCTGACTGCCTGCACCTGGGAAGGGAGGCCAGTCACCATGAGGGCAGGAAAGCAAGCCAGGCTGACGGTTCATGTAGACCAGCAAGCCGCATGAGCCAGTGTGGGGGCTCAATCAGCCCTGCTGACCATGAGTCGCCAATTAAAGGGCCTGGGGGAAGAAGGTGAGTTCTCCCTATCTCCGAGGGGCCCACCCACAGAGTTCATGGGCAGCAGCTAGGGACTGGGAAGCAGAAGAGTCTTAAGACGCACAGGGACCCAGGTTCGAGCACTGAGCCTGTCAGTTGCTTACTGAGCCACCTCAGTCTGGTTATCCAACCCCCCCTGCCTCATCCTGAGATGAAAGCAGCCATCATTTTTGCAGGGCCTTTGGAGGGTTTAAAAAAGGACATATGCAAAGCACCGTGCACAGTGCCTGTGTTAATGCTGAGCCGCAGAGGGTGCACAGTGCCTGTGTTAATGCTGAGCCGCAGAGGCGGTCAGAGCCAGCCAAGGTCTTTTTATCACTTTTCCTTAGCAATCCCTTCAGCCAATTTGTCTGTCTGCCTTTCTGTCTGTCTGGGACAGGAGGTTGTGGGGTTGTTCTGACTTCGACTTTTCACGAGAGCCAGAAACATCAAGACTCGAGACTCTGGAGCTTGTTAGTAAAATAATGGAAGCCAGGTTCCCGTCTGAGGCAGCTGTAAACCAGTGGAGGGTTCCCATAGTGAATGGGGTACTACAGGGAAGGGGACTTTCTAGAGGTCAGCCATTCATTCCTGTCCATCTCTTACAGCAGAAGGTGGAGTGAAAGGGAGGATGAGGAATGGATCTCCAGGCACAGGTGAGATGGGGTGATGTGTGCCCGCGGAGCCTACAGTGCTAGCGCAGGCTGGCAATTCAGCCGCTGTCTCTTTCATCCTCCTTCTTCCCTCCATCCTTCTCTTTCCCCATCTTCCCTCCCCCCTCTCTTTGTAAGGAAGCCTCCCAAGCAGGAGATTTAATTAGGCAGGGAGGGGACAGATGCTGCATGGGAAGGGCCTGCCCTCAGCCCTGGGTGTCAGGGCAGATACACAGAGTTAGTGACACTTTGAGTTGAGTCTTGGTAAGTAGTGAGCACTCACCAGCCTGGAAGCCAGGGAAGTGAGGTTCAGGCAGCTGGTAGGTGGTGGAGCCAGGACTCACTCACACCCAGGCCACCTGACTCCAGACAGCACACTCTTAACCTCCACAAAGTACACGCACACCCTCCCCCTTGCCATTTTCCCTTCCCTATAGGAAAGAGGAAATGCGTCATAATTTTCACTTCAGGGATCCAAATGATCAAGGAATTCAGTGAAGTTCAGTCGTGGGAATCTGTTAAATTAACTGAAACCCGATTGCCCAAAGATTCCTGTTTAAAATCTCCTCTGAAATCACCTCTGAAGGGAACTGATATCCTATTCCTTAGGCTTATGTTCTACAAGGAGATTAAAAAAAAAAAATCTCCGAAAATATAAAGGTCTTTTCTCAAAATAGTAACAATTCATTATTCCGTTAGTTGAAAAGGAGGGTCAGAACTCTCCCTCCTCCTATATCACTTTGTGAATGTACTTAACTGTTAAGGTCACTGAGTCGGAGGGTGAGCTGGACCTGCTGGTCCTTGCAGCTTCTCCTCAGCCTGTTTTTCACTCTGAATTATCTGTTTATGCTCCAGTCAGGTGCATAAACGCGAGGAGGCCTGTTATATGGAAGGGAGTGCGTACTGGGCTGGGAGGTCTTCCTAATGTGGCAGCTGCCTGTCCAGCTCCTAAATTATGCACTACGTAAAGTCATTCAAAATTGACACTCTTCCTCTCCCTCTCCCTCTCCCTCCCCCGGCCCTCTTTCTCTCTATATAAACTAAAACAGCAACTCATTTTCTGTGCAGGAGAGGTTGGGAAGATTGAAGGGCAAATTCAGGCTTGCTTTCCACAGTCCACATAGGGAAATGGGATTACAACAGGAGCTGTAGCTTGGGAAAAAAATGTTTGAACATGCTGAGTTATCTGTACAGTTAACTGTACCAAGAACTCAGTACAGTTCATTACTGAGAAAACCATTTTATTAGGTGATTGAGGACACACAGAATTCAAAAGAAGATGCAAACATATATTGCCTTTCTAATCCAGTCCTTTCAAGCCATATGGAGCTGATCTTGGATGGAGACCCAGGAGACTTCTTAATCCCTCGCCCACTCTCTCTGCTCCTCTGGACTCTCTGAGAGCCAACTCAGTTCTAGGGCTCTCCTTGGGGTCACAGCTACAGTGACACACATTTCCTCACATGTGATCCCATGTCTTTGGAGGGAATGAATTCATTTCTGACTAACCCTCTTCCAAGAGGGGGCCAAAGCCTCCCAGAGCCATGGGGAATAGCATATACAAGACAAACCATCTCTCGCTGGCTGATAATAACCAGCTTCCTAACCTAGATGAGTTGTTATTATGTTTAAATAATCTTTCTTTACATTGTCTTACCAAAAACCTTTTTCCCATAGGAGATAAGAGGGAGAAGAAAGAGGTTGGGTAGCACTGGGTGAAGAAAACCTGTCTTGTCACACATAGGATTAGCTGTCTTTGAGTCTGTAAATAGCACTCAATACTGTTCTAAGTGTTTACACCAGTTATCTCATCTGGCCCTGAAGAAATCACAGAGGCTGGAAACCAAGTCCCAAAACCAAGGAGATTGTTAATGGTGGAGTCAAACCTGCGCTTGATGCCTCTTCTTGCCTTTACAGCAAGTAAAACATGTTCACAGGGCTCTACAGTGACTGGGAACCAGTGTTCCCACCCCACAACAGCCTCTTCAGTGCTGCTAGCATGATCCATTGATGCAGACCACACCCTCAAAGCATGCTCCAGTATCACAACCTCACCCTCCAGATGTCCACCCAACTTCCCATGGGCACCCAACCTCTTCCCTCCACATTCCCCACCCCAGCGCCAGATGGTACCCAAGGCTCAGCCCTGCCTTGGTCACCCATGCCCCAGACTCCTTGGCATTTCCATTGCGGCCCCTCAATCCTCTGTTTCCTTTGCACAGAATTCTCCCATTTTGTGACCCCCACCCCCATCTTTACCCCTTTCTTCTCTTGATAAACTCCTGTTCATCAAGATTCAGAGTAAACATTAGTTCTTTGTGAAGCATTTCCAATCACCCCAATTATAATTCATCACTCTTTCTTATTTCCATGGCCTTGTGTTTTTAGTCCACTATTTTAGTCCTTCTTTTCAAAAAACAAAAACAAAACAAAATATGTTTTGCTGTCAAAATCTGCCTCCCTGAATATCAAAAACACAACTTGTTGATGAGACAAAGCTGATTTATTGCTTACACCCAAACCTGATTAATTGCTTATGGGCAGAGTTTTGGCAGTTTCTTAGAGAGGGGAAGGTAAGGTCAGAATTTAATGAGAATTAAAAGTTTGACTTGGGCAGTTCTTTCAAAGTGGAGGCTTGGTTAGGATTGGGTAAGGATCATAATGTAACAATCCACAGTAAACAGCAAGGCCAGGATTTGGAGGTAAAACATTCACAGAATCTTAGGGTGCAAATCGCTGTGATGTTTTTCATTGAAGAGTCGATGGATCTTTGGGGAAGTCCGGTAATGAGCAATTAAGCCATTTGCTTGGGCAAGAGACTTCTGGAAAAATAGTCACGCTAATGAAGACAGAGGCATAGCACCACGTCATCTTAATGCAGACACTAAGGTGTCGTTTGGTTCCCCATGCCCAGGAAGAGTGCGGGGTAGATGGTTTCAGTCCTCAGTCTTTGTGGTCATTCTTCAGCCCAAGCTGGACAGTTTTAGATGTACAGACAAATGGTGTAGAAAATTCAGAGAGTTCCCATGTACAGTCTTCTTTCCTCCTCTCTCTCCTGCCCCCAGCTTCCCCTATCATTAGCACCTTGTATTAGTGTGCTGCGTTTGTTACAACTGATCAACCAATATTGGTGCATTATTATTAGCTAAAGTCCACAGTTTCCATGGGGGTTCACTCTTCGTATTGTGTGTATGAGTTTTGACAAGTGCATAATGTCATGCATTCACCATTACAGCATCATACAAACTAGTATGTCCCAAAAAAATGCCTGTGCTCCACCTATCATTCCTCCTTCCCTCCCCTTCCACTCCTGGCGACAACTGATCTTTTTACTCTCTCTACAGTTTTGTCTTTTCCAGAAGGTCATATAGGTGCAATCATGCAGTCTATAGCCTTTTCAGACTGTCTTCTTTCACTTATGAATATGTATTTCAGATTCCTTTATGTCTTTTCATGGCACAATAGCTCATTTCATTTATCAGTGAATAATATCCCATTGTCTGGATTACCAGTTTGTTTATCCATTCACCTGCTGAAGGACATCTTATTTATCTTATTTGCCTCCGATTATAATGATAAATAAAGCTGGTATAAACATTTATGTGCAGGTTTTTGGTGGACACAAATTTTCAATTCATCTGGGTGAACACCTATCAGTATTATTGCTGAATTCTATCTATGGTAAACCTATGTTTAGCATTGTAAGGAACTGCCAAACTGTTTCCAAAGTGGCTATAACATTTCACATTCCTGCGAGCAATTATTGAGAGTTCCCATCGCTCCACATCCTCACGAGAAATTGATGCGGTTAGTCTATTCAATGTAGTCCTTCTAATAAATATATAGTAGTATCTCCTGTTTTAATTCTCAGTTTCCTGATAACATATGATGTTCACATCTTTCCATATGCTTATCTCCCATTTGTGTATTCTTTTGGGGAGTTATCTGTTCAGATTATTTGCCCATTTTCAAATTGAGTTGTTTTCTTACTGTTGAGTTTTAATAATTTGTTGTATACTTTGGATACAAATCCTTTGTCAGATATTTGTTTTGCAAGTATTTTCTTCCAGCCTGTGGCTTGTCTTTTAGTTTTCTTAAGAGTGTCTTTTGCAGAGCAGAATGTTTTAATTTTGATGCAGTGCAATTTATCAGTTTTTTCTTTCATAGATCATGCTTTAGGTGTCGTATCCAAAATGTCTGCGAAACCCAAGATCACCTAGGTTTTCTCTTGTGTTATTATCTAGGAATTTTGTATCTTGCATTTTTACATTTAGATCTATGATTCGCTTTGAGTTCATTTCTGTAAAAGGTGGAAGATCTGTGTCTAGATTATTATGATTTTTTTTTTTTGCACGTAATGTGATGTCCAGATGTTCCAGCACCATTTATATGAGTCTATTCCTGGGCTCTCTATTCTGTTACATTGATCTATTTGTCTGCCCTTTCACTAATACCACACTGTCTTGATTACTGTAGCTTTATAATAAGTCTTGAAGTTGAATAGTGTCCATTTTCCAACTTTGTTCTTCTCCTTCAGTATCATTTTGGCTATTCTAGATATTTTTGAAATTATTCAAAATGGTTAACCCTAGCCCTGCTTACCCTGCCTCACCCATTCCTTCTCTTGGAAACTACAATAAAGGCTCTTGCCCATATGTTCCTTCTCTCCCTTTGGCTCTTAACTGAACCTATGGCCCTGCATGGCAGTGTTGAGGGACAGGGCCCGAACCGGCTCTGCTGCTCCCACTTCCTACTCCTCCCCTCATGCCAGGCAGGGGCATGTGAAGGGGCAGCCCCTACAGAGTGGAGGCAGCCAGGCCCTTCCTGTCTCAGTGATCCAGCCTTACTAAACAGAGGCCCATGCTTGGACTTGACCCTGGAGGTCAGAAGATGACTCAACTCTGACCCCAAGGGACAGCACACACAGGAAAAGGAAAAGCGTGCGGTGAAGCACGGGTGTGGGAGTGCCAACTGTTCAAAGGAGGGAGACACTAATCCCATCCCAGACCAAAGGCTCCAAAAGAGGTGGCCTTTAGAGCCAAGAAGCTCTAGGAAGCATCTTGAACATCCAGTTTCTCATAGCTGGGGACATTTTCCTGGGGTTGAGGTCAGTGAGGCTAGAACTGTCCATTTCCTGCTTCTGCAGGTGACAGGTCTGGGAGGAGACCCTCCAGGAAGCAGACCCCCAAAGCTGAGGGTGTGGCAGGCAGGTGCAGAGAATCACCTGGCCAGAAGGAGCAGGCCAGTGGCAGCCCAAGGGCGGGCTCCCCCAGGAGGAAGCAGGCAGAGCACAGAAGACACCGAGAGGAGCTGGGGGAATGGAAGCGGAGCACCTCAGAGAGGACTCATGAGGGGAGAAGGAAGAGGGATGGGAGGACTTCTTTCAAGGAGCAGAAAGCACCCCTGAAGAAGGAAAAGGAGATGCAGAGGAAGGAAGAGATACAGAAGCAGCGGAAGAAACACAGGTGTGTTGTGACTGATACAGGTGCGTCTGCAAGTGTGTTCTCCTTCCTTTCGGGCCCTTCTCCCTCCCCTGATGAGGGACCCATGTCCCCTCCCTTGTGAATAGGTGACCCCTACTTTCTCTTTGCCCCTTTTGCCGTTGTCCAGCTCTCTGCCTCTGGGGCAGAACAAGGAGGAGAATGACAGCCATTCAGGTGTAGTGGTTACTGGGCACGATTGACTCCAAAGCCTCACGTCGAACCAGTGCAAGTGGAAGCTCCCAGTGGGATGTGACATGAGCGGGGTGGGGCAAACCCCCAGTCTCCTGAATTCCAGTGGGTAACTCACCACGGCTCTTGCAGAGGACGTGAGAGAAATGAACAAAATTGGATTTAGGACTCATTGGAGGGCTTTAAGCATATTTTCCCAATCTGGACCCATGTCCTCTTCTGTAAAACGCAGCATTGATCTCAAAGGACTTCAAGGGTTCCACTAGCGCTGAAATTCTAGAATTTGGGGGTTTGCTCTCTCTGTTTCATTTCCTTTATTCATTAGCACTAGCACACATGGGTGATGGACAGAATCAGCGAGGAGGAATTTTATTTCTACGTTATGCTCCCAGTTTTGATGGGACATCTCCCTCTCTTTGCTTTTATTTGCTTTCCTCACTTCTCCGGATGTTTTAAGAATGCCTGTTGGTAATGGGTGGGAAGGCTTTTAAAATGATTGGAGGTCTCAGGATTATGGTGAAGTTGAAGCTCCTTCCCACTGGATTCTGATAAACTCTCTTTGCTCACACCCTCAGTGGTCACTCAACGTACCTGTCCACCTTTAAGAAGACAGGACTCAAGCCCTCTGTCACCCATGCCAGCCCTCCCCAGCTCAGTTAGGGCTTTTGTCTACTGTCCGGTTGTCCCTGGACATGATAAAGGATGCGTAGTGCCCTTAGCAACTTAAAGAGAACTTGAATGCATCATCGATGGGTCCCAGTGTGTCCTGAACTTTAGAAGGAGACTTGAACCATCCTAAACGGACCATAGGTGTCCTGATGGCAGATGCAAAGTAAGGGATACAGACAAGGACTCCTTCATGCCGTTTTTCACTGATGCCATGGCAGGGCACAGAGGAATGAAAAAGACTCAGCCCTGTTCCCCAGATGCTAACAGTCTAGCAGGACCTCAGTCACCATAAGATGAGGCAGAGAGCAATATTCATATGAGGAAGGATTTCCTGAGGGGCTGGGCACCAGGGTTCCTCCAGGGAGAAGATAAGCATTTCAATAAGTCTTTTGAAGCACAAGTGGAATTGGAACAAGCAATGACTGGATGCCCCCTAGACTGAGGGAACACCCTATACAAGACTCGAAGGCAGCTATCAGGCAGTGTGCATGAGGAGTGGCAAAAAGTCCCTGTGCTCTAAGCTTTCCAGTGTTCAAAAGCTAAGGGCCTCTTCTTTCCACCTCCTTCCTATGGCTTCTCCTTTGTTCCTCAGGAGTTCATTAGAAGGTGAAACTCAGGGAGGCTGCTGCAAACTGGTCTTTAGCAGGGGTAACCTAAGCCCGTATTCTGGTATTCCATTTATGAACGTTGTGAGAAGGCTGTCCTGGCAGAACCCTTCGTAGCCTCTCCCTCATTATACCTCTCACCCCTAGCTGCTGTCGACTCAGCTGGGAGTCACTGTTTCTATGAGTGAAGGAGGCTGTGAGGAGCACACACAAGAACTTGACTTTTTGGTAGCCAAGCACATTGTTTTGTCTGTGAGATGCTGAGGGTCATCACGTGACAGGGTTTCCAGCTGGACATTCCCTGCAGCTGGGCTGTTCAATGCACTAGCCACCAGCCGCACATTGGGCACTTAAAATATGGCTAGTGTGACCAGGAAACTGAATGTCTAATTTAATTTAATTTTAATTCAATGTTAATGTTACTGAGTTGACGCGAGAGTTATTAAACTTACTTAACTTAAACTTACTTAACTTAGACAGACAGATGTAAATCAATTTAAATTTAAAGCCAGGGCATTTCTTCTTCTAAAAAAAAAATTATTTTGTCAGTACAGATGGGAATGTCAAAGGAAAATTATATTCTACTTGATTCATTTATCATGAAACTTTTAAGTATGTCTCAAACAATTTGGGTATGTGAGTCTACTTTTTCAACTATAAAGTTTATTAAATTCAAATACAGATTAAGTATGTTCAATGAAAATTTAATGTCTGAATTGACATGCACTGTGAATGTAAGATGAACACTGAATTTTGAAGACAGTACAAAAAGAATGTAAAATATCTCATTAATAATTTCTATATTGATTACATGTTGAAATTATAATTCTTGGATAGATAAAATGCATATTCAAATTAATGTTACCCATTTCCTTTTACTATTTTAATGGTAGAACATTCAAAATTATAGTACATAGCTCATTTTATATTTCTACTGGGAAGCACTGTACTATAGTGTGGTTTATGGGGAGGACTCAAAGAAATTGAGTTTGGGGAGGCAGCCCTCCCAGTGCCTTGGGCTCTAGGACAGAGTCGTGGCCTCCTTTGACAGGCAGGGCATCAGTGAGGACTTCTGAGCAGGAGCAGGCCTGTGAGGGGTGGTCAGAGCTGTGCATGTCGGGGGCACAGCCCACCTTCCTGTTGGGATCTGGGCTGGTCCACATTCCCCGCCAGCCTCCTTTTCACTCTTTTCTGCTCCGCCCTGGCTTTCCTTCAGATCAACCTCTGTAGCCTCCGGTACCTCTGGCGGGGCATCTCTGTCTGAGGAGGAGCTGGCCCGGATCTTGGAGCAGGTAGAAGACAAGAAGAAGCTCATTGCCACCATACGCAACAAGCCCTGGCCCATGACAAAGAAGCTCATGGAGCTCAGGTGAGCGGGTGCTGGCGGCCAGGGCCTCTCAATGTCGAAAGGCTCCGCTCCTTCTGAGGACGCGCGGGATGCCCTTCCTCCTCTCTGCCCCAAGGGGCCTAACAGGAAGAGGGATTCACCCTCCCCCTCTGCTTTGGTCCCCCTCTCCCCTCTGTCCCCTGCACAAACACAGTGCTGAGGGCGTTGCTGTTACAGCTGAGACGAGGGTGGGCCTGGACTGTTGATTGAGACCCTGCTGTTGGCCATTGAGCAGGGCCAGGTGGGAGAAAGGCAGGATCATGGTTCTCTAGCCTACGTCCAACCCTTCCACTGCCTGGCCGCCCCTTCTGTCTCGTGCCCCACCTCAGCTGGTGGTTTCTGTGCTTCCCTCACAACCCAACACAGACATGCCTTCCTTGGGGCTTTCTATGATCCCCCACCTCAACAAATTCAGACGGACTTCTCTGTGTTCTTTAAGCACCCAGAATCTCTCCATATGTAGCACACTCCCACGTGTGGAGAGCAGGGAGAGTGTCTGTCTCCGCTATTCTCATGTCCCAAGTGCCTAACACAGGGCCAAGCTGCAGTGATGCTCCGTGGATACTGCTCTGGCCTCTACCCATGCCCTTGACTCATATTTTCAACTCAGAGGCTTCTCTGGTTTCCATATGAAAGGTTGGCACACCAAGCATTTGGTGATTCTTGAGTCTCTACTATAGTTTTGAGATAAGGGCAGGAGTCACATTGATCAACTTCTGGTTTTCTACTAAAAATTTCCATCCAACATTATCGTTTTCCCCAAGTCTTATTTCTGCCATAGGGTTGGAGGTAAAACTCCCTTTCCCCTTTCCCCTAGAAAGCCATTTTCCCTGGCTCCTCTCACCTGAGTTTCCTCATTGTTCAAGTCAACGCCTCCCCTTTTCTTATGTAGAACAATCTAGAAGACTTCTGTGTGTTTGCCCCCAAAAGGCATAGCAAAGATATTGGCTGCACAAACCCGATGCAGACCCTGACAAGGGTTCAGGCAGAGCTTACTCCACTGCCCTGCAAAGTACTACATTGTCTCCTACGTGGCTGCAGGGAGAACTGTCTGCCTGCGGTGCCTCCAGGCCAGAGCCAACCCTCAGAGCTTCTGGGATGATGGAAAAGCTCCAAATCTACTAACAGAGCAGCCAATAGACACATGTGGCTACAGAGCACTTGAAAAGTAGATAGTGCTGATCGAGAAAATGAATTTTTTATTATATTTTAATTTATATAAATTTAAATCATCACATGTGGTGCAAGATGAGCACTGGCTTTGGAAAACAGTACAAAAAGAATGTAAAATAGCTCATTAATAATTTTTTATATTAATTATATATTGAAAGTATAATTTTTTAATATATTGAATTAAATGGCTACAGTTTGAGCTTCAGGTCCTGCGCTGGGCAGTGGCCAGCTGCCTTTGTCTGAGTCTCTTCCCCCTGCTCTCTCAGGGCCAGATTCTTCCTCCTGTTAGCCAGCGGTACAGCTTTCTGTCACTCTAACAGAACCTCACCACTACTCACATGTCACCTGAACACATCTTTTATTAACAGTGGAAAAAGAGCAAACTTGATGCTTATGGAAATGAGATCTCCAGCTGGCTGAAAGTCTCAGGAACCCAGAAAATCCCCCAGGGCTATTTAGCTGCCCAGAGGAGAAGTCTGACATCCCCACCAGGAGATTCCTGCCCTTGGTGGGGGTGGGAAGTGGCTAAGGCCTGAGACAGTGAGAAGACTTGTCTCTCACTGGCTCACTGGGGCAAGGCTCCCCAGGGAAACAGTGGTCTCCTCCCTCCTTCTTTTCCCCTCCTTCCTCTTCCCCCTCTCAAGACTCCTTAACCCAGACTAACATCTAAGGCTCTCTAGCCTCTGAGGTTCCCCTCATCCTGTGCCTGTTCCTAGGTTTTCTGCTTTCTGCCAGCCCACCTGGCTTCTGCCAGCCCACCTGGGCTACTTCATTACACACCAGTAAGACTGGGAAGGAAGTCTCCATTGCCCCTCTCTGCATTCAAGGCGGAGTTATTTTTTTTACTGGCCCTTCTGATCCCCAAGGGCACTGTCCACTCAATTTGACCGGATGCTCTTATTTACAGAACCATGTCTTATTCATCTTCTAATATTCTTTCTTTTTATATAGATACAGCATGTGCTGAGTGCTCCCTATGTGCTGGGCACTGTTCTGAATGCTGTATGTGTAACAATTCGTTCCATCCTCATAACCACCCTGTGGTGCAGGTACTACTATATGACTGTCCTCATTTTACTGACGAGCAAACTGTGACACAGAGCAATCTAGTACTTTGTCCAAGGTCACACATAAGTTAAGTGGCCTGGCCAGGATTTGAACTCAGGAATTTTGGCTCCAGAACCTGCACTCTTAATTTGTAATCACCTCTCCAGAATTACTAGACATTCTGGAATGTGCCCCTTTGCCTCCTGTATCTCCTGTATGATTTGCTCTTCTGACAGTAAAGTCTTCAGCTGCAGATAGCGTCTCCAGACTGTATCCTCTTTTTTTTAGAAGCAATGGTGTGGGGACCCCAGTCTCTGCGTCACTCAGGCAGCTGGCTGACCTGGGCATAGCTGTTGTAGACAGTAGAAGAAGGATGGCAAGGCATAAAGAGCAATAGCACCGAATTGGGACAAGCCCGTGTTCACCTTCTGCCACATCTGGGTGGTTATTCAAATCCTGTCGGTCTAGTTTCCTTCTCTTAACCTCTATGAGCCTCACACTCCTCATTTGTAAAATAGGAATAATAATTTCTACCTTGCAGAGTTGTTCTGACAAATTAAAAATATTTATATTAAGTACCCAGCACATAATATGCAATTGATAAACAGTAGTTATTGCTATGATTAAAGCTTGAACATCTTTTGTGCCAGACACCATGCTGAGCCCTGAGAGATGAGGATGGGGAACAGAAATGAATCAGAAAAGTATTATTAATGGACAGAATTAATGAAGACAAAAGGTGGCTGTGGTGTTAGCAAAAGAGCCTCAAGTGCCCGTGAATCAGGGATGTTTGTTTTAACCGTTAAATTAATGAAGTGTATCCCTCAGCTTTGTCTGATACTTATAAAATTATCCAAACTGTTTACTTTCTTTCAAGGGATGAAGAATTCCACTTCTGGGAAGACAGAGTAGACAGACATACCCACTAAGTACAACTAAAACCCTGCATTACATGTAAAGCAAACATAAGGAGACTCAGAAAGGTAGAGAGAAGGAGGCAGACTAGCTAAGAACCTCAGGACTAAGGGAATGACAGGGCATTGAGTTCTGGGGTTTATTTCTTTTTGCCTATATGTCCCAGACTGGAGAAGCTGGCAACCCAGAAACACTGACAACCATAGACAAAAAAAAAAAATCCTAAAGAAAAGCCTGCTCTCTCTGGTCAAAGGACCAAGAAAGGGACAGCCTGGCAAGAGAGAAAACTTTTAGAAAATAACAACCCTATTCCAGCCAAACCCCAGAAACAAAACAGCAGCCCCACGCAGCAGCAAAAGACAAGTGGAGAAGGCTAGATTTTCTTCCCTTGCCAGGTTATAACACCCCCACCAGGGTGGTGTCAAAGAAGACTGGGGAGCAGAAGCTTTCATCTCCACTGGGCAGTAATGAGTCCTCTCTCTCCCTCTCTCACTGGTGTCAGTGGAGGCCACGTGAAGAGTGTGGACTTTTAGCACCACCTGGCAATAACAAGATGTCCCTCCTACTTAGGATGATGTGAGCAGAAACCTGGTTGGGGAGCCTGAACTCCCATCCCTGCTCAGCAGTAACAAGGAGCTTTTGGGTGTCAAAACAAGTCAAATAAAGAACCTAGATTTCTACCTGGAAGTAACCAGATGGCATCACTCTTTACCTGCTGGAGCAGTGTCAGAGGACACCTGCTAAAACATAAGATTCAAATAAGATCCAGAATCTCATAATATCCCAAACACCCAGGCTTCAATTAAAAACCACTCCATCATACCAAGAACCAGGAAGCTCTCAAGCTGAAATATAAAAGACAGTCAACAGATGTTAACACCAAGATGGCACAGATGTTAGAATTATCTGACAAAGATTGTAAAGAAACTATCATATTATGAACACATGAAACAAATGAAGAAATAGAAAGTCTAAGAAAAGAAATAGAAGATATAAAGATGAACAACTAGAAGTTTTGGAAGTAAAAACAATAAACTGAAAATTTAAAAACTCGATGAATGGGTTCAACAGCAGAATGGAGAAAACAGAGTGGGAAAAAAAAAGTGAAGTTGAAGATAGAAAAAGAGAAATTACCCAATCTGAACAATAGAGAGAAGATATTCTGGGGGGAAAAGTGAACAGAGCCTTGGGACGTGTGGAACTATAATAAATGATCTAACATTAGTGTCTTCTCCAAATCCCTTGCCCTAGATATCAAGGGGAAAAAAGGAATCCAGAAAAAGAGAAAGAAGGTGAGACTGAAAGTCTTCACAGAAGTAATGACTGAGAATTGCTCAAATTTGTCTGTTGTCCTTTGTCTGAAAGGACACTGCTGACAAGGAGGGGACAGAAGCACCTTACAGAAGTAAGAGATGCAACAACTGGGAAGTGTAGGAGCTAGTGTTTCTATAAACCAAATACTATCTCTAGTAAAAGAAAACATGATAGTCTGGATCACAGGTAACATGTTTAAGGGAGTTTGCTGTAAAAACATTAGTTGTTATTTACATTCCTTCACCTGATCCAGAAAAGGTTGCTGTGTCATCACAATTCTTTTTTTTAAGAGAGAGAAAATAGACAAATTTTATACATACGTATGTATGGGAACCCCACACACCTGATTGGGTCAGAGACTCCACATGCTCAAGAGGTTCCTCCATCAAAATTCTTAAACAATGTGGACTCTTCACAGTGAATGGTCCTCGGAGTTTGCACCCGGTGCTGGCCACTCTTCCCCTGAGGGCTCTCTGGGGTCCGGACATCGAGAAGAAAAGTATTTGCTGCCAGGCTTAATGGCTCAGGCACAAGAGCTGACTTTTCCTTTTGAGAATTCTCATCCGAAATCCTCAAATCTTAAAGGTTGGAACATTTAAATTCACAAACTCCAAGGGCTTACAAGCTTCTGCACACTTGTAAGATGGACACAGAAAGAGGCAAAAATACAGATTTCGGGAAAACATACTTTGGTGTCTCAGAGATGTTGGTAGTCACAGATAACTCACTGCCAGGGTATGTCCTGCCTAAATGGGGACAAGGCTCCCATTATGGAGCCTTGATCCCATACAACCCAGCTGTTGACCCTGGGCTCAGGACCTAGACAGTCGGCCTCATCAATATGGTGATAGCACTGAGATATCCTAATAAAACCAGCCTCTGGATTAACCCCAGGTTAGAATGTGACTTTGGTCTACAGCCATGCTACCATGAACAAGCCTGATCCTCGGAAGCTAAGCAGGGTCAGTCCTGGTTAGTACTTGGATGGGGACCACCTAGGAAGACCAGGTGCTGTAGGCATAAAATATTTTAAAAATAAGGGATTGTAAGCTGACAAGGTTCTTGCAATCTGTGAGGTCAACCAATGGTTGCCTCGTCTTAAAAAAAAAAGAATGTGACTTTGACACATGTCAACAGCCTGCACGTGCCCTTTGGAGGTAGTATAGGTATGGTGTAGCAAGTCGTGGGGGCTGTAGTAATAGTTGTGAGACACACAGCTCCACCATGCCTCTTCGTTCTACCTTGAGATGGACTTCATTCTTCTTCCACCTATTTGGGTTTATCCGGTGGTTGCTGATAAACTTGTTCTCTGGGGGACGCGATGGGGAAGTCCTTTTTTGTAACATTGGCTGATTTCCATGGTCTAAATACTGACACCATGGTCAATTTCAACCTATAACCATTCAACAACTGGTCGACCAGGTTCCTGAATAGTTAACAGTAGGTTCTCAGGAGCCAGTCCTCACCACCCAGGATATTTAATTGATCCATGTGTTTTCTCATCCAGCCTTTCTTGGATGTTCGCTCATTCATTCAACATTCATGCAATTCACAAGTATCTACTGAATGCCGTATTCACTTTCTATTGTTGCTGTAACAAACTACCATAAGCTTAACAGTTTAAGACCACACTCATTTGTTAGCTCACAGTTCCGTCAGTCAGAAGTACAGCATGGCATGGCTGAATTCTCTGCTCAGGATATTACTGGGCTAAAACCAAGGTATCAGCAGGGCTGCATTCTTATCCGGGGATCTGGATTCTTTTCTAAGCCCACCTATTTTTGTCAGAATTGATTTTTTAAAATCTTACTTTCAATGTGTCATCTTCCAGAGGGGCCTGAGCAACAAACAGTTGAGAATTCTCCTGCTTCTAATTTCCCTACTTTCCATTCTATCATATTTCTCCTTCTAACTCTTCTGCCTTCCTTGTCTCTTTTTAAGGGCTTAAGTGATTACAGTGGGCCCTTTCAGATCATCCAAAATAATCTCCTCATTTAAAGTGAGTGATATTTATGTTTGCAAAGTCCCTTTTGCCATTCAAGAGTGTACCACCACAGCGCGTAGGTAATGAGAGTCAAAATTCTGCCTATAGGGGCCTACCTTGTAGCAAGCAAGTACTATGCTTGCATTTGGGAAATTTCAGGGACGAAGCAGACAAAATACCCTTCCTTCATGGAAATTAAATTCAACTAGGAGTATAAAAACACTTAATGCTTTTAGCCACATAGATACCATCATAGTTCAGATTTCTTTTGGTTGGGTATTAATTGAATTCCTGCCCCCTTTTTTTTTCCTAACCAGGGAGGCCCAAGAATTTGTGGAGAAGTATGAAGGAGCCTTGGGAAAGGGGAAAGGCAAGCGACTCTACGCCTATAAGATGCTGATGGCTAAGGTGTGTGGTACAGAGCGGAGGCTGCAAAATTCTGACTCTGGGTCATCATGATAGGCACCTCCCAGCCTCACCATTTGTGTCCAGCTCCCTAGAATCCTGAACATGAGGTCCAGTTGACCATACTGTCTCATCCAGGAATGGAAACCAGCTGTACCCTGTCAATTTCTCTACGCTTATCTGTGAGAGTTTCTATATATTTGACACTTGTTTCCTCTCCAGGGAAGAACTAAACTCATGAAATCAACAATGTTAATTTCTTATTTTCGAAACCCTAAATATTGTTTGATGAATCATCCACTCTTATGGAATACCTTGATAATTTGTCATGTATTCTCTGGTTATTCAAGTTCTAACTTTTTCTTGGGGCCATTTTGATATTTCATATTTTTCCCAAAACTTGATCATTTCATTAAGATTTTCATATGCATTGCCAGAAAGTTGCAGATGGTGGTCCCATAATTTTTGTAATTGCTTTCTGTATACATTGGAGTTGAATCTTTTTTAATTTTAATTATTTTTCTCCTTTTTCTGTTTTAATTGCTTGACTACTATCTATGAGTCATTTTATTAATTTTATCTAGAAACTACCAATTAACAACTGCACACTCAGATCTTTTCTTTCCAGCTGAGGACTGTGCTCTTTAAATATATCTTTGATACATGATTTTGTTCAATCATGTTTCTTTTTAAATAGTTCTAGCTTCTTCCTTAGGAAAAAGATTGCTGCCTTATATTTATCTTCCCTCATTGTTATTAATTCTTTGCTCTCTCTCCCTCTTTGCATTCTTAGAAATTTCTCAGATTTATTATCAGTATCATTTAATCAATTTTCTTCTGTCTCTATTACAGTATAATGTTTATTTTCATTCTATTACTGAACTTTTAGCTACTTTGTAATCCTTTCACATTTCACCTATCCTGTAAATCCAAAATT
The DNA here is from genome assembly GCA_003508835.1 of Eonycteris spelaea. NCBI lineage: Eukaryota > Metazoa > Chordata > Mammalia > Chiroptera > Pteropodidae > Eonycteris > Eonycteris spelaea. Next base: position 621,215 of record PUFA01000110.1, read on the forward strand.
TTTATCCTTTGCTCTAGAAGTTATGTTTCTTGTATCCTATTAAGAATGCTAAGTCATTTCTCAAAATTTATTTATGTATCCTAGAGGAACTGCTTTCCCAAAATTTCAAAGCATGGTGGCCCCTTTTCTTTGTTCTGCAGTACTATTTCTCAGGCTTCACTGGTTGTTTTTAGTCATTCAGATCCTGATTTCATCACAGACCAAATGTATAGCTTGTCTGCATCCTGTTCAACCACTGTTTGAAATATGTTTTCCTATATGTAGGTGGAGAGCAAGAGGCACAACTAATAACTTAGCCCCAGAGCAGCAGCTACCATCTCATACAGCCTGAGGAAGAAGGGTGTGGGGTCTTCTCCTGCCCACTCCCCAGCCAAGTTTTCTGATCCTCTAATCAATGAAGGATAAAAGCTTCCAAGTAGAGCTTCTTCCAGAAGCTTCCTTTGGCTCTGCCCCACCTCCAGGGTATCGCTTTTCAGGCCCAAATGCCCACAGCCTTGAAGGGGCTGTCAGATGGTTGCCAAGTGACCAACTGGCAGGATGTGTCTTCCAGGCCTCACTTGGCAATGTTCCCTACTCCTGTGGGCCCTCTGCCTTGCAAGCCTATATTTTGGATTGATTTTATCAGTTCCCTGACAGGGGATCCATCTCTCGAAGGAGGACTCACATCGATAGAACTGATGAGACTGATATATAAAACTGGATGCCAGATCATTAATTTACAAGGAGACGTAAGTGATGAAAAAAAACTGAAAGATTGAAATCCACATCAGCAGTGTATTTTATTTTTAGTAGAGCTAGTTATATGGGAAGCTAAGCCATAACCTCAAGTCCAATCTATTCGTTTGCAATGAAAAATCACTGCCATAGGAACCAAAATCCTCACAGCACAAGTGATGGGCAAATGCTTTCCTTATATACAGACTTACATAGGAAGCCAAATAAGCCAAAGATGATTTGAGCACAGAATGAGGACTAAGAAAAGGAGATGAAGCAATCGGACTGGAGTGCCCAATGTCCATGGTCCGCCATTCCCCACATCCCTCCCTTCCTGCCTTAGGGATATCTTTGCCATTATTATCAATCTGTCTTTTGCTTATGGGCCACTCTTTTCCTTTGCGTCTGTGACCATGTCCCTCTTCTGAAAGGCGATTTCCTTCCTTAGGTAATACTCTCCCAATCAGGATATTGTCAAAACCTTCAGATAAATTTTCCCTTTTGTCCTTTAGTGAATTTATAAGGGAAAATCTCATTTCCTTTATGAACAGTTCTTAGGATACCTTTGTAATAATAGAAACTGACCTTAGGATCTTCTCCTTACTACTTCTCTGCTGTTGTCTATGTAATTTTAAAATTTCCAGGGGATGGGGCTTTTGGAGAGCAGCCCCTTGAAGAGTTGACAGATGTTCACCCAGCCAGCACACAAGCACTACTCAGGTTTCTGACTGGTACAAACTCTGAGTGTTGGAGCTAGGAACAGACCATGGAAAGGGGCAGGATGGCTTCTAACTTCTTTCTGGAAAAAAGCAGGCTATTGTTTCACCAAGAGAAAAATGGGAAGCCATGGGCTGCAGCCTCGGCCAGTTTCGCCAGCATCATAGTTTAGCAATAGTTTCTATCAGATTTAGGTACATGGCTGTCTGCCAAATGTGATATAAGAATTATGAGATTTCTTTTTTCTCTTGAATTTTTGTTTTAAGGTAAAGGAAGTTGTATCAGAGCTTTCTAACCCAATTTGATCCCCCAAACCAGAAATTATACACAGAATATCTAAGTTCATATATAAACTGTCCAAACCTAAAATTTTATCAGCACCGTAGACAAATTCAAGGTATTGTGTTGTCCTGGCTTCTCTCTCACTCCACATTCAACTTTGGAAATTGAAGATTTAATATCCACCTCTGGAAACCTGGGCTGAGCAACTCCAAGATGGTACCTTCACCCACATGTCAACCTCATGTTGACAAGTCAACATCAGTGTGCACCTCTGACATGCCCCCACAGGCCTCAAGGCAGCATGTTAATGAACTGAGAGTGTTACCTGTTTAATTTCAGAAATGGGTCAAGTTTAAGAGAGACTTTGATAATTTCAAAACTCAATGTGTTCCCTGGGAAATGAAGATCAAGGACATTGAAAGTGAGTATTTTGATGTTAGTTTTTAGTTGGTTTGTTAAAGAGTTTTCCAAGGTCTGGGATTGTCTTGTTGACCTTCTGATTAGATTATTATATAGGTCTTGATGTATTTTTTAAAATGCTAGTTAGACAAAGATTTAAATTGTGCTTCTTCACTTTCTGATTGTGGGAGCTTAGGCAGATCGGTTAAGTCCATAGACCCTCTGGTTATTTATCTGGAAAAAGCAAATGGACATCACGATGTCCATTTCACAGACTGACTTGGAAACTGGATCCATCATACACTTCAAGTGCTCTGTACCATTAACTTCCTCCTTCTTTAACACTTACATCCCACCATCTTTTCCCAATCCAGGTCACTTTGGTTCTTCAGTGGCATCATATTTCATCTTTCTCCGATGGATGTATGGTGTTAACCTTCTTTTTGGCTTAATATTTGGTCTAGTCATAATCCCAGAGGTAAGAAAGAACTTCCTATATCTTTGGATAGTATTGAGGCTTATCATGACCACCATCTTCATTTATATTATTATTATTTTTTTAACACCTACAGCACCTAGTATTCCAAGGTGGTCTCCCATTCAAGTACTAACCAGGCCCAACCCTGCTTAGCTTGCAAGATCAGACGAGGCTGTGCACATTCAGGGTGGCATGGCCGTAGACTCTTCATTAATATTAAATAATCTCTTTTACCAAAAAAATGAAATAGTCATTCATTTTAAAAATCTATATTCATATCAATTACCCAGATAGCCGAGTACAAAAAAAAAAAAATGGAACCAAAATATTTGTATTTCTGAATTAAGAGGCAGATGCTATATTTCTTTACCTCTCATTTTACTTTGAGATTAGTAGAAGATTAATATCTCAGTGAGTTTTTTCTTTTCTTACCCTGAAAAAAAAAGAGAAATGGATAGAATGCATTATATCATAATTTATTACCAAAAAATATTGCATTTGAATAGTGCTCCTCACTATTCCTTCAGATATGATCTTATTATGCATATAGATATATCCATATCTATAAATGAGCAATTGAGAGATAAAAAAAAAAGTATAAGCAACTTACACAAAGTTACACAGTAAATTTGTGGTGAATGAAATCCAGATCTCTAGAGTGTTTGCCTGGGACCTTTCCAAAGGTTCCTCTGGTCTGTTAAGCACACAAACTGCTACCGTCCTGCCTGAGCTGCATGGTGCTGGTGCTGGGTACATGAATGGATTTGCTTCAAAAGCTTTCATGGTGACAATATGTCTGCATTTAGTATTTTCTTCCTTTTAGGTTTATTAATTGGTTCTATGATAGTTTACTGATTCTTATTTTATTAGAAATGGTTCCATGAGCATATTGGAGCAATTCTATTTATAGTCACATCCTTGGGAAACTTTTCTGCATGACTCTTTTCAGGGAATTAAAAGACTTCCATGTAATGTGGATTAAATCAGATTAGTTAGAAGAGATTGATGGTATATTACAATAGTACTTGGTGGCAAAGAAGTGTTACATTATTTAGAAAATCATTGAATTTTACATTACTTTAAAAGTGTACTTACAAATATGTCATTAACTAGCCTTTATATAAACACCTGGAAAACTAGGGTTATGAGTTCACTTAGTCCCATGTATATACCCTTAATCTATGGTTACTCTCTGACATAGATATAAGGATTTTAAGTCTTCCAACAAGTGTGGACAAGTGTTTTGCCACAAGCCTAGTTCTCTCCAAGGGGAAAATATCATCAGACATGAACTAGAAGTTTCATTTCTTCCCTCCATAGCCAAGGAAGTATCAGTTTTCTCCGGTAGCCACTGGGAAAATTTACCTTTACAGAGCTTTTGCTTTCTTCCTGGGAGTTTTTGATCCCAAATGGATTTATTTCCACGAGGAGAGAGAACATTAAAATGCTGTGGGCCAATGAGACATTACTGGAATTTTGCTATATGGTGGTCCGGAAAGGCAGTCTTTGACGAAAGTCAGATAATTTTAAGGACAATGAGTTTTTCTCTTAAAGAAAACATTAAATTTTGTCTAATTTTTATAAGTTGGTACAATTTATAAATATTTCATATCAAGGGGGACATTTGTTTGAAACAATGAAAACAGTGATCAATATATTCCAATGAAGCAGCCAAGACCAGAACTGTCCAGGCAAGAGCAGCTTGACTGGATTGGATGGTCATTGGGAAAGTCAACAGGAGTAGGGTTGGGGGGAGGAGAGGGTTGGGTTGGCTGGAATGAGGAGCCCTGGGCAGGGAGGAGATACAACTAGGAAAGTGGGAAAGAGGTAAAGACCAGTTAAGAGCCTGATACAATAGCTCAGTCCTAGGCAGGGTATTACCAATGAGAATGGATTAAAAGAAAATCAGAGAGAAGTAGAACAGACAAAACTTGATGACAAGTTGGATAACAGCAGTTGAGGATGTCAGGTGTCCCAAGATGGCTTCCTAGTTAGTATGATGGGAAGTTGGCCACATGGAAATCACACACATCCAAACTCATTACAAATTCCCCTGTTGGCCAAAGACACAAATAACTTCAGGGACCAAGGGTTTTCAGCATAAGCCTAATGATCAGATATCCCCATGGCTCATGAATGTCTTAAAGCTGATCAGGTGAATCAGAGGATCTGGGAATAAGAATATTAGAAGTGCTCAAATGTTAGGCAACTTTAACAGAATTTCTACTCATTCTCATATTTCTTTACCACAAATCATTAATACCACTTTAATGGAATTAAACAGCTCTGAATGCTAGAGTGAATCTTGTTCAGCTTTCTTGACAATTGCCTATAGAGCCTAGGATACCTGCATGATCCCTGGGGAATCTTTAGTTGTGCTGCAGGAGCTGGCTGTCAAGCCCTACTGGACAACAGGTTCATGTACTTCTGATCTCAACACTGACTACATGTGAAGATTATGTGGAGAATTTTTTTTTTAAATACCAGGTCCTAGACCTAGCCTAATCAATTGAATCTGAGTCTCTGAGACTATGACAGTGACATCCCTATTTTAAAAGCTTCTGTTGTAGGCAGATATCTAAGATTGCTCCCAGTATCAAGCCTTTGTATAAGCTTCCTCCCCTTGAGTATAGCCTAGACCTAGTGACTTGCTTTCAACAGACTATAACCAAAGCCTGTCACTTACATGATTATGCTATAAAAGACTGTGACTTCCATCTTTGTGGATTCTCTTTCAATTCCCTTCTTGGCTTCCATACTTGGATGAAGCAACCTGCCAGACTAGAGAGGCTTACCTGGCAAGGAACTAAGTGTGGCCTTTGAGCAGCCAGCAAGGAACTGAGGCCCTCAGTTCAACAACCCATAAGGAACTAAATCTAGCCAGCAACTACATGAGTGCATTTAGAATCAGATCCTTCCCCAGCCAGATCTTCAGATGAAACCATAGCCCTGGCAGACATCTGGACTGCAGTCTGTGAGAGACCCTCAGCAGCAAATCCAGCAAAGCCGCACCCAGATTCCTGCCCCTTCCAGATATAAATGTGGTTGTTTTAGCTGCTAAGTATTAGGGTAATTTGTTACACAACAATAGAGGACTCGTACAACTTCATAGGTGATTCTAATATGCAGCCAGGGTTGATAATTGGTGATGTACATTAATTTATTAAATAAATAATTCTTAATACCTTATAAGCACTGCTTTCAAGATCATATAGACATCATTCAGTCAGTAAGCCTCATATGGATACTTCCTCTACAAATAAGGTGTACAGTTCAATGAGTTATGACAAATATATACAGTCAGGTACCATCACCACAGTTGAGATATAGAATATTTCCATCACCCCAAAAGTTTCCTTGTGCCCCCTTTACAAGCTATCTCCTCTCTTTATCCAGTTTTGCCTTTTCCAGAATAGCATATAAATAGAATCATGCAGTATGTAGATTTTTTGTGTCTGGTCTCTTTCACTTAGCACAATGTCTTTGAGATTCATCAATGTTGTTGCATGTATCAATATTTTGTTCCTTTATTGCTAAATAATATCCTATTGTATGGATATACCATAATTTGCTGTCTGGTCAACAGTTCATGGACATTTGGGTTATTCCCAGTTTGGGGCTATTATGAATAAAGTTACTGTAAATATTCACATTCAGGTCTTAATCTTATGTAGCTTCATTTTCTATAGCCTTGATTTTTACTATTATTATTTATTTTCTGTTATTTGTGTTCGTATTAGTTATCTATTGCCGTGTAACAAAAATGTCCCCCCAATTTTTTGCTGAAAACAACTACTTATTATCTCACAGTTTCTGTGGATCAGGAAGATCATACCCAGGGTGTTATAAAGGCCTGATGATGTTCTCTTTCTTAAACTAGGTAGTGGATACACCATAGTTAATTTTCTTTTCATTATGATCAATCACACACACAAAACACACACACACACACGTGTGTGTGTGTATATTATTTTACATACAACATATTTCCTAATAAGAATATAAATTTAAAACCAACCAAAAGAAATATGGAATTGCCTAAAAATGATGAAACTAATAAGAAACAAAAGCAATGTTACATTAAATGGTAAAATACTAAAGCCTTGAAATTTGTACCTAATGCAGTAAGTCAAGAAAATTAAACTTATACATTTTGTACAAAAATTACAAAATCACTTTAGTTTGCAGGTGATATTGTATACCAAAAAAGTTACTTGAATTAATGAAAAGTATATTGAAACTGCTGGAGTCATTTTAAATAAACAAATATCAGCAACATTTTCTATATTTTCAAAATCCAGTTTGAAATAAAATTTAAAATTTTCACACAATAATAATAAATCTGTGAAATAACTAGTAATAAATTTAACAAATTAGAAAATGGCTATGAGGATCATTATAAAGCATTTCAGGACAAAAATACAATTGAATAAACAGGAGAACACATTCTTGGAGGGGAAAATTTAACATCATAAAAATGTCAGTCCTTTCTAAATCAATATGTCAGTGTAATACAATTCTGATTTTTTTCTAATTAAGGATGCAAATAAGGCACATATGTAAGGGTATTAATAACAGAATTATGTACATGAAGAACTAGAATTACTTTGATGTCCAACAATAGGGATTTATTAAGAAGTTTATGTTACATACATGTTATTAGATATTCTGAAGTCATTTTATTTTGAGAAATACCATATGACATAGGGAACTGGTAATAAGCTAAATAACCAGCCTAAAATATATATAAAACTTAGAAACAATGGAAAGGAATTATATGACTATCTAACAATCATTATCTTTGGGATGGGAAGGTGATAGGTAATGTTTTAAATGTTCTTCTGTACTTTTTCACTTTTTCTACACAAAGTGTGTATTACTTTTAAAATTAGGAATGTGATTAATGTCATTTAAAGAGAAAAATGGTTATGTCCTATTATGAGAAGGAAAATCTCTAGCCCAGTGTATGAATATCCATGCATTTGTATTTTCTCCACATAAAATTGTGTTATTCTGTCCCTACACAAGGTACTAATGGGCATGCCCTATGGAAGTATACCCAGAAAGACAGTGCCTCGGGCTGAGGAAGAAAAAGCCATGGATTTTTCCGTCCTTTGGGATTTTGAGGTACCATTGTCAACATGCCAGTGCACTTCTGTTTTGTGATTATGAGCTCTAAAGTCTGCATGGATACGTGTGATATGTTGAATTTGAATATTGAAAAAACAGAGTTTTAATCAAATAGAATCCCAGCACTATGCAAAATGAGCCAGCCAACCATGTTATCTTTGGTCACCTTTATAGGTTCCTCTCTCTATGCACACATTCTGATGTATATGAGTCCCTATGGGGACACTGCTCTCTTCATTACGCAAAATCAATGTAAGCTGATCTTAAATATGATTTTCTCTCCTCATACCTACATTAAGCCCTCAAGCTATTGCTACTCCAGCCTTCCCCAAGGTGTCACATGGTACCTTCAAATACATGCCTTACTACTTCTCGAATTCCAACATCTGTCCAACCAAACCCACATCTTTTCCCCATCTCCTGTATTGGAACCACCCTTCATTCATTTATTCAAGTATGAAACCTAGAAGTCATCCTACACTGCCTCTTCCCCACTCTCTCACCACATCCAGTCAATCACAAAGTCTGAGCCTGCCTACTAAATATTTCGTGAATTGGTTTCCCTTTCTGCATTTCACTTACCTCGCCTTTAAATGATATCCCCACTATACCAGGGCCACTGTCAGAATCTTCTTCCTCTGCTCCCTGCCTTGGCTTGGCTCTTACAGTCTCCATTCCCTTTGCTGCTAGAGTGATCTTTCTAAAATGCAAACCTGACCTTGTCATACTTTACCTCTGATATTCACTTATTCCCATTCCTAAATGGAATAAAATCCAGTATTCTGAACTGGGTTTACAAAAGAACTGTTCCTGGCAATGGCCTGGCTGCTCCCGACCTCTCCATTCCCTTTTCTGTCTAAGACTTCATGCTTTATGCCCCAATATTATCAAGTTTGGGGGAAAGTCCCTGAATACATCACACATTTTCAGTGTCTTCCTGCTTTTGCTCAGGGTCCTGTGCCTGGAATGCCCCTCCCTCCTTTTGGAATCTTCACAGCCCCATGTCTCTGGGTGGCTTGATCTGCAGGCTCTAAGGAGACCCCGAGGCTGGGAGGCCTGGTTGTGGCCATTCAAACAACACGTCATTGCTGTTGTCATCCTTCACTGTCAGAGTCAGATTCAAGAAATGTGTGAAAGTGAACTGGAGCGTTTTTCCAAATCCTTTGGAACAGGGGTGTTCCAAATAATGACTATACACTAAGGACGAGATGATACTACTGCAACGTACTACTGCTAAAGATGATATACTACTGCTAAGAATTCCCTTTATTCCTTATTTCACGCAAGGACCCCTGTTGAAACATTCTAGCTACCCAAAGCAACCAGATTTATTCAACTACAATCCCCTGTTTTATATTCAGCAAAGACATTAAAGAAGTGCTAAAATTCTAAGTTAATATTATACCTAATTACACTTAAAAGTATAAGTTCAGGTTAAACTGTGAGTCTTATCAGGTATAGTTTTCTTTAGAAGTTTTGAAATACTGAGAAAGTTCCCAGACTCCTATTTACTTCTTGAATGTTAAATTTAAGACCCTAGGAATGGGGATTGGGGGTGGGGTAAGAATTTGAAATCTTCTATGCAAAGGCCCTGAGGCAGTAAATATCCTAGTGAGTTCCAGAAACTGTCAAAAGGCCAGTGTGGCTTGAGAGGGAGCATGGTATCTGGGAAGGTAATGTTGTGGTTTGCTGAAATCTAAGACCCATGGAGCCAATTGAGATGAATTGTGAGCCTTTATTGTGAGCCTTTATTAGCCAGCCTGCGACTGACTCTCTACCACGCAGGGTCAGAGGAGGTCAGCCGTGAGCTCCCAAAAGAGGCAGTTTATAAAGACCAAAACCACACCCTGGTTAACAAGTAAACAGATTACCACCCTGGTTAACAAGTAACCAGATTACCTGGTTAACATCAAAAACAAGTAAGCAGATTACAGAATCAGAAGTTGGCCGTTAGCATATCTTTGAGCAGATTACCACACCCTGGTTAACAGAATCAGAAGTAAATCCTTAATGCTGGCTTACTGGAAAATTTTCCACCCTTAACAGTAAGGCTGGAGAAGTTTGTACACACTCACCCCTTATCCCAATTTTATCCTGAATGCTAACACTCTCCTCTCTGTCTTATATCTCTATGCACTCTGTAAAATGGAGAAAAAAAAGAGAAGAAAAAAGAGGGAGAGACATGGGACATGGATAGACTCAGGAGCAACTGCAGGGAGTGAAGGGAAGAACAAGAATGTCCAGAAATCTTCCTTCCTCCCCTCAGACTCCCGCTAAACCCATGAGAAAGAAATGCCTGGTAGAATGGAAGTGTCTGATGACTGCGCTGAGCTCACAAACCCAGAGCATTTGGATTTGCTGTCCCACAGGGCTACATTAAATATTCTGCTCTCTTCTACGGCTACTACAATGATCAGAGGACCATCGGGTGGCTGAGGTACAGATTGCCCATGGCTTACTTTATGGTGGGGGTCAGCGTGTTCGGCTATAGCCTGATGATTGTCATTAGATCGTAAGTATGACCATTTTATTTACAGGCTTTTAATTTTCTTCACACAAACAGTCCATTCTCATAGCCATTATGTGCCTACTTGTGGGGGATTTAGAGAGTAAAATAAAAGCAAATAAACAGAGCAAATGCAGACTGTCATATGTGGCATAAAAGACAAACAGGGTGATGTGGGAAATTCTGCAAAATAGGATGGAAACTCCTTCAGATGAGGCTGAGAACTGCCAGCCATGCTAAAATTCTGGGGCACAGCATTTTAGCTAAAAGAAAGACATGTGCAAAGGCCCTGAGGCAGCGAATATCCTCGTGAGTTCCAGAAATTGTCAAAGACCAGTTTGGCTTGAGGGGGAGGATGATACTTGGTAAGGTAAGGCTGGAGAAGTTTGTAAGATCTGTTTTTGCTTTCCCCAGAGCTCCGCTTTGTCAGAAAAACTCTTCTGTTGCTCTATAACTGTATCTCGCATGTGAGAATCCAGCCCAGTACTTATAAAGATATAAACAATAAGCCTAAATGAACATATGGTTTTATTCTTAGCCCTTATATTGTTATGTTTTTCTCTTACTATTATCCTAGATAAGTACAGAGGTATGGAATGTTTTTCTGATGAACCAAAGAGCTAACTCAGCCAGCCAAGCTCCTAGAACAGTAAATCCTGAAAGCCAATAGAAAAGATACAGTTAGAGAGGAGGGTAACTCCCCTGGCCCTGCCATTGTATCTGATAAGAGCCCCTGCTTGTAATTCTGATTCTCACAGGGCTGAACTCCAGGGAGCACAAAGAGAGGATGAGATAGGTAGGATAAAAGGGGTGAGTAACAAGGCAGGTCCAAGGTACCTTCATCCAAGCTTGCTTAAGAAAAGGATATGTGTGTTACCTGGGTGCAGTAACAACTGCCTCGGGGCTTATTGGATTGTATATCAGAAAAAAATACATTCTTCTCTTCAAAGAAATAAATAAATTAGAAAAGGACGTTCTTCTGTGAGAGTAAAGATTTCTAAAATATTTGCAGGCAAGTCAAGCCATAGGAAATCAGACTTTGGGGCAGAATACATGATTAAATGTCCTGTGTCCCACAGGCTTCCTACTACCCAGGTGACACTATGTGCTCCCAGGGGACTCTGATTTGGAGAAAAGGTGCCCTGAATCAAATCCGTCTTGCTCCATGTCCCTGCATGGTTCATTTCCCTCTCTGGATGCCTGCTACCTGTGCCCAAAATTGGCTTGGCCCAAGGTTCCTTTGAGCTGATGCAGCAGACATAGGGCAGACATAACAACAGTGCTGTGCACCCTGCAGGATGGCCAGCAACACCCAGGGTGGCACGAGTGAAGGGGAGAATGATAACTTCACATTCAGCTTCAAGATGTTCACCAGCTGGGACTACCTGATAGGGAATTCAGAGACAGCCGACAACAAATATGCCTCCATCACCACCAGCTTCAAGGTAGCCATTCAGGGAAGTTCCCACTTCCTGGGGGAATTTGGGTCCCTCTGATCATTGGGAAAATTCTTGCAGCTGGCATATGGGAAATACGATTGCTAAGTAATTTGTGGCAAGAGCTTTACCAGAAGCAGGAGCCCAGCTTTCTGTCCTTCAAGAAAAATTGCTCACAGCTGGTACCCACCACCTGTTTCTTAATAGGGCAGAGAATCAATGATGCTGAGACATGAGTATTTCCTTGAGGAACCGTTTTCCACTGGAAGACATGAAAGGACCCATTTGGGGCAGCAGTTCACAACCTTTTACACATGTTTGAATCACTCAAGGAGCTTTAAAAATCTTCTTGGTCCCGCTCCCAGAGATTTCAGTGTAATTGCTGTTGGATGGGTCCTGGCATTGGATTTTTAAAAAGCTTCTCAAGTAATTACAACACCCAGAAAGAGTTGAGAACCCTAGTTTGGAAGTGTGGGAATAAAGGAATTAATTGAGTATGTAACTCCATACTTAATCATCTCATTAATTTGTTCAAAAAAAGAGATGTGAGGTAATTCACACATTTCTATTGTATAATATTAAAACAAACCAGAGGGTAAGCAAATTAATAAAGGCAGAAGCTATGATGCTTAAGCACTAAACATCCTATTTTTCCCTCTGTTACTATAAACACCATTCAGAGTTCTTGATAGTTCAATATTTCTCCTGTCTGATCAGTCACTTTCCAATAAGACTTGGCAGAGGAAAGATTTATAACACAACTATGCTTGGCTATGTCTCTTTTTTCTCCTCTCTTCTGGCCCTTCCTGGGAGAAGAAGTGAGCTGCTGCCTACTGACCAATGCCTACAGATGGCAGGTACATCCACCAGGGATGTTGTCAGCTTGGCAGTGGGTGGAGCAGGGAGCTGACTCCTTTCCTTCTCACAGCAATGGGGAGCCTCTGATGGAGCATCCAAGGGCAGGGTAGGGGTCAATGAGGGTTTTAACTCTTCCTCCAAGCCTGCCAGAGAAAGAGAAAGGACAATATCTGTGAAGCACTTCAACTATCTAGGAAGAAGAAGGATTTGCCTCTGAGTCTATAAAAATAATCAAGATAATACACATACATAAAAGGGCACATGTTGTGTCCATTAATATATATTAACTGTTTGATGAGTTAGTTAAACCTGAACCTGAAAACAATAACTGTTAATTGATTAGCAAAGTCTCCTTCCAAGTACTTTAGTTTTCAAGAGACCTCGCTTTCCATCCCAGTCTGCCACATACTAATTGTGTCTTCATAGAGTTAATGATGCATTTTATTAATAATAAAGAATCTATTGTATTTTTATACACTCACAGCAAACGATTGAAAAATAATTTCTAATTCTATTTACAATACAATTATATAAATTACAAAAAAATTCCTAGGAATAGATTTAACCAAAAAAAATGTGCAAGATTGCTACACTGAAAGTACAAAACGTGGCTGAAGGAAGTTAAGAAACTCTGAATAAATGGAGAGATATATCACGCAAATGGATTACAACAGGAGTCACCAAACTATGGCCCAGGGTCCAAATCTAGTCTGCTGCCTTTTTTCATAAATAAGTTTTAGGAAACAGCCATGCCTGTTTATTTATATATTCTCTATGTTACATTTTGTGCCACAGTGGCATGGATGAGTAGTTGTGAGAGAGACACATAGCCTACAAACCCCAAAAGACGTACTACCAGCTTTTTATAGAGAGTTTGGCCAGAACTCTTTTTATAAAAAATGCCAGCCCTGAATTAATCTATTAGATCTATAGATTTTTATTTGTTTATTTATTTATTTATTTATTTATTTATTTATTTATTTATTTATTTATTTTTAAGTGAGGCAAACTTTGGTTGACCTCACAGATTGCAAGACCTTGTTAGCTTATAATCCTTTATTTTTTTATTTTTTATAAAAAACAGCATCTGATCTTCCTAGGTGGTCTCCCACTCAAGTACTAACCAGGCGCGACCCTGCTTAGCTTCCGAGATCAGATGAGATCGAGCTTGTTCAGGGTGGTATGGCCATAGAGTTAATCTATAGATTTAAGACAATCCTAATCAATTACTGAAATTTCTCTGGTCTTTAGTATCTGCCGTATAGGTAATAATAATAACTGCTCTATTGGTTTGTTATTGGGATTAAGAGGGATGCCCTATGGGAAGGGTTTAGCACCACATCTGGCACACAGTAAGTTTTCGATAAATTTAAGATTTTGTCATTACATGTGCCAAACAGTAACAGTAACAACAAAATACATTTTCTTAAAAGAAAGAACAAATTCCCCAAAGGGCAACAGTGCTTTCCATCACTCCTCTGTATTATTTTATTTATGAAGTATATGCAAAGTAGTCATCTGAAGACCCAAACAACAATGGTTCCTGTTGGTTCCTGGCCTGACATTATTCACATCTCACTTTTTAAAATCTATTTATTTATTTGTTTGTTTGTTTGTTTGTTTTTATGGTGTAATTCGCATCTCATTTTTATACACTAAGGAATCAATAGTAGATGAACAGGAGAGTAACAAAGAAGAAAATATCCACCTGACGAGATTTCTCCGTGTCCTGGCCAACTTCCTCATCATCTGTTGTTTGTGTGGAAGTGGGTACCTCATTTACTTTGTAGTGAAGCGATCCCAGGAATTCTCCAAAATGCAGAACGTTAGCTGGTACGAAAGGAATGAGGTAAGAAGGACATCTCCGTGGAAGTGAATATTGGAAGTGAAATTCAGTATAACTGAAATTATACTGGTTCCTATGCCACTTATCTGAATTACTGAAAGCCTGGGTTATAGGACTTGTTTTAAAAAGTGAAATTCCATCCCTTTCAAGTCAAGCAGTTGAACGAAGAACCACCTATTATTAGGCCTTTGTGACTAGATTAAGGTGGATTTAATTAGCCTGTCAGTCAACTGGATAGCCAATTGTCTTTAATTCCAGTTATTAATGAGATATTCCTTTCTTTATAGTTCTACGTGCCATGTATCATAAATCAAGTGTCTATGCATGGTTATGATTCTGGGCACCCTTTTCTATTCTGTTAGTCTATTTGTCTATTCCTATACTAATAACACACTCATTAACTATGGCTTTATAGTATGTATTGATATCTAGTAGAATGAGTTTTTTCATCAAGATCCACAATAAAACACATTAAGATTTTATTATGATTATATTGATCCATAAATCTCTTTTGGGAATTCAGCATCTGTGGTAGTTGGCAAAAATGGCTACAAATTCTTCCTATCCTTGTATGCGAATTTCTTTGCAATGTGATATTTTAGCTGCTCTCATGAAGAGGTGGGATCTATTTCCCCATTCCTTGAATTTAGCTTGCTTTGGCCATCTAACTTGCTTTTAGCCAATAGGACAGTAGCTACCATGATGAAAGCAGACTTGAAAAGTGCTTATGGATTGCGATTTGCTCTTTTGGGAACCCTGAGATCTTCACCATGTGGCCAATTCCAGGATAGCCTGCTGAATGAGAGACAAGGCCCACTTATCTCATCACCCCCAGGGATAGCCAGTCAGCCACCAGAAATGTAAATGAAGCCATCAACCATCAGTTGACCATAGATTCATGAATGAATCCAGGTGGGACCAGCAGATGAACCACCTAACTAAGCCCAGAAACAAACACTGACCCACAGAATCATACGCTAAATAAATTAAATAAAAGCAGGAAAAGATAGAAAAAGAAACTGGTAAGACAAATATGAAGCAGAAAGTCAGATAAGATTTAAAATTAAATGTATCAATGATTACAATAGATATAAATGGATTAAAGCTACAGCTTAAAGGTAATAATAAACTGCAGTTTCCTTAGGAAGCAGGCTTGACAAGAATAAACCAAAGGACAAACCGCAATAGGCAGAAACAACATGATCAAATAAGATGTTTTGGGTTACAGATGTGTTGCAGGGGGAAATGTCCGTATGAACTAGAGATACGGGGATTTGCAGCAAAGGCAGGAATTTAGGCCGAGCATTATTAGACAAATACGTAAAGAAGGGCAGTGGTAGATGTGGTATGGGGAGGGTCTCCATATGGAAAGAACTGCATGAGCAGGTATGTAAGTATGAAGGTGATGAGAAGCCAAGCTAAGTCAGTGGAGAGAAAGTAGGGGAGTCAGGACCAGCCCAGAAGTAGGGACCAACCCCAATTTGGTCAGCATCTCAAAGATTTACCCTCCACTGGATAGCAGTTTTCGTTGCAAAGAGAATGTTCTATTATAGTCAGGTTCAATTATAGAGTCAGGATTTTCCCAAAATGGATGTAAAATTGAGGGTTTACCAGTGACCAGGCTCTAGACTAGTAGATGTGCATTCATTCTCTCTTCTGACTCTCAAAACGAGACTGCCATCACCATTTTACACATGAAGAAACAAGAAGTTAGGTCACTTTACCTACATTTCAAAGCCAGCAAGTGACAGAGCTGGGACTCAAATCCAGAGAGCTGACTCCAAAAGCCGTTTTCAGCCGCATTCCTCTATTGTTACTTCTCTTCTGTGATCTGCGCTTCCTCTCTTCCATTCTCTGGAGATGAGGGCTGCCACAGTGACTCTTACCTAGCTCACAATTTTACAGAACACAAAGTATTGTCCCATAGGCTAACTCATTTACTTCTCAAAAAAGCTTGCTAGGTTTATCCATACTAATAGCGACAATCATGCTAGCAACCAGCCGCAGAGTAGTTATGATGGATGGGACATATGCTGACTGCTCAGGTCATGTTGATGCTTTTGCCAGGGTCACACAGCAAGTTGTGGAGACACAGAAGAGGAGGCAAAAAGGAAATAGAGTTGTATTACCCTGGGGGTTCAGAGATGATGACCAACCAAGTGATATTGACAACACAAGTAACCCAGGCTTTCCTGATCTCTCAGGTAGAAATTGTGATGTCTCTGCTTGGGATGTTTTGTCCCCCTCTGTTTGAAACCATCGCTGCCCTGGAGAATTACCACCCACGCATTGGACTGAAGTGGCAGCTGGGACGCATCTTTGCACTTTTTCTGGGGAACCTCTACACGTTTCTCTTGGCCCTGATGGATGACGTCCACCTCAAAGTAAAGACTGACCACAAATATCTGCCAGTCCCTGATGCCCATTATATTCTAAATATAATAATCTCCTTATGCACAATTCATATTAATTAAATAGATTTGGGGACGTTCAGAAAAGTAAAATGAAGAAAAATATCTCCAGGATATGATACAAAAATAGCCATTTTTCACATTTTGCTGCTGTTCTTTGCTGTCTTTTTCTTAGGTTGTCTTTTTTTCACATTATATACATGTCACTTGGTACCATTAATATTTTATTCACATCCTTTCCCATATCGTTTCATAATTGCCATAAGTGTTTACCAGCCGAGTAGCCAAGTAAGTGGCCATTGAGATGATATGTCATAAGCTTTCAACACTTCTTACAAGACGATTGTGGGGCACCCACTAGGTCAGGCCCTGGGGGTACAGCAGCAGTCAAGCACGGTCCTGATCCAAGGGTATTCGCACTCGCCGGGAGACAGACTCATTTGTTACATCACGCTGCAGGATATGCTTCATTGAGGGCAAATGCAGGCCAGCATGGCAGTGCGCAGGAGGGACTCCAGAACCCCCGGAAGAGTCTTTGCAGAGGTTGGAAAAGGCAGAGGGAACAGCTGGTGCAAACAGAGAACTGCGCAACAGAGTAGAAGGAAAGGGTGGAAACTGAAACTGAGGGAAGGCCCAGATGATAACACTCCTCTTCCTCACCCTCCCTCCTCTTTAATGAGCTGCATGAACTTTTTCCTGAGGTTAACAGGAAGGCTTGTAGAAGGTTCTAAGCATGGAAGTGATTGGATCTGGCCCTTGCCCACCACTCCACTCTCATCTCTGGTTCCTTCCCTACCCCAGCAGACTATTCCCCTCCTGAGCCTCACATTCCTCCATGGGACAAAATTCTCTCTTGCCTCTCTCTCCACCCTTCTTCCTGTTTGACTAGTTAATTGATCCTCCCTGAGGTTTGGGCTCAGATCTCTTTGCCTCCAGGAAGTCTTCTGTGGCCTCCACTGTCTGATGTGGATTTCCTCAATCCCCAGAGAAAATGTCCCGTAATTCTTATCACTCTGTTCTGTAATTGTCTGTCTGTTTCATCTGTCAATTACTAGACTGTGAACTTTCTGAGGAACACTCCACCTCTCTTGTTCAGTCCTGTGTCACCACTGCCTTGTATGTCCAGAATAGACCCTGAATAAATTATTCTCAAAAGAAGAATGAATGACTGGATGGATGGATGGATGGACAAACAGACAGATGGATAGTAATTTAGAGAAGATAACTCCATGGAAAAGGCCCAAATACTTCAGCCAATTGCCCCCTCTTCTGTTTAGATTTTTTGGGGAGACTCTGTTGAGGGGCAGGGCAGAGATTAGGTGGTAAGGCGGTGGCATGTGCTGGCTTTAATTGTTGTTTCTGTAGAAATGGTTAGACCATCCCTGGCTCCTTCTGACCCCACGTCTCCATCTTCCATTCCAGCTTTCTAATGAAGAGACAATAAAGAACATCACTCACTGGACTCTGTTTAACTATTACAATTCCTCGGGTTGGAATGAGAGTGTCCCCCGGCCACCCCTGCACCCTGCTGATGTGCCCCGTGGTTCTTGCTGGGAGACAGCTGTGGGCATCGTGAGTAACTGTGCTGCCCTGAAAAGATTACCCCTGTCCTCAGTTCTTGTTATTCTTTCCTTGATGTTTCCATTTTTAAGCCACTAAAATGCCCAGCCAATATTTGTTAGGAAAGTTCTATTTTCACTTTCTCGTTTTTTTCAATGTCCCACATATTTCTCTTACATGCTCCATTCATCAGTCTAATACCACTTGGATTCATTTAGTTTCACTGCAGATTTTACTGAAAGCCTGAGGTTCTCCATCATGAATAAATATCATGAAAATTGGATGCATGATTTTGTGTACCTGTGCATGTGTGCATTTTTCTGTAAAGAGAATTAATGATTTTCACTAGAGTCTCAAAAATTAATAACCATTTCCCCATACCCACTTTCACTATTGTCCTGTACTTTGCACAGTGTGGACTTCAAAGCCTAGTGTCTTTGCCTTCAGAAGCAGAAACTTCAAGTGCTCACAGATAACACAGGAATCCGCTGCCTTCTCTCCCTCAACTCCATCTCTTTGCATGGGATTTCTATTCATCAGCAGCCCCAGTGAGATGCAGTGTTTATTACTTTTTCATGGGTTTCCTGAAGAATTTACTCTCAAACAGCATTAGACAACAATGTTTTTAGCTGAGTATGTTGAGTATAATGAAGGAGGGCATTACATTACATACTCCATTGAAAATGGCCACCCACAGGTCCTTCAGGCCTTTTCTCCCTAATTCCTTCATGGAGGGCTCAGACTCACCACTTCTTGCCTCTTTCAGTTCAGATTCCCCATATTCTTCAACTCTTCCTCATCTTTAATGTACAGAGCCATTCAGCTTCCCCAGCTCCTGCATTTCTCAACCCATCACAATGTGTAACAGAAAGAATCTTCAAGTCACTAAAACCCATCCTCTTTAGAAGGCAGAAGAGAGTTCATTACCTATGTGATTCTTGGGGAATATGTTGCTATAGAGCTTCTCATTTCCTGCCACACATCCTTCCTTGGGAGACACCTCTCTTGCCCTCCTCCCTGAATGCCCATCACTGTTCCCATTACTGATGAAAGCTTGTTTATTTCTGAGCTTGTTGTTACCAACAAGCTGATGGGTTTGAGGTGTTATGTCCTACTCACCTGTGTCCTCTACCACCTCCACCCCAGGCCCCAGAGCATCATCTCACACAGAGTGGAGACCTAATACATGTTAGGTTGTCTATTACTTAGGAAGATTAACCCAAATTCTTATAAAGGAACAACCCTGAAAGCTCATTAGTCTTTCATCCAGCCAATGTTTATGATTTATCTTGGAGGATACAAAAATAAATAAAGCAGACCCTGTGCCCCCTTGAAATTCTACATCTATTAGATGTCTCACAGGTTATAATGATGTCTGGTTGATCTTTTCAATTTTCAAAAGAAGTAATGTTGTGTATACTCTACAAAGCAGAGAAGGTTCTCTGTTCCTTTGATTTAGCATCTTCTGTTATGTGTGAATAACCTGAATTAATTTCTCTATATAATAAAAAAAAATTCAATTAGCAGGTGGTAAAGAAAGCCAGGTGTTGTCCTCAGTGGCAATGGTCAGATTCAGTCTCAGCTGGAGCAGCTGGCATTTCAGAGCAGGTTGGAGAAGCAAGAGATGAGCTTTCAGATCCTATATTTGTGCAATAGCGCTAGTAACTACCAAGCACTGGGCATTGCCAGCATGCCAGGCAATTTACATACGTAATCGCTAAACTTCCCATTAACCCTGCAAGGTTAATATTATCAACTTCAAAAGGTTCAGAGACTATTCAAAAGCAATACAATTAGTAACTTGTAAAGCTGAGGCCTATTTTAAGCATTTTCCAAAGCCTAGGGTTCTTGCTCTGCACTACCACCACTCTGTCACCAAAAGTCAGAGGGTCCCAGAGAAGAATTCGGGTGTGGGGAGATTTGGCATGGCTGCAGTCAGTTGGGAGAAGTGAGCAAGGTCCAACCCTGAGCACCCTGTCTCTGTGTTCCTCCTTTCAGGAATTCATGAGGCTGACGGTGTCCGACATGCTGGTAACGTACATCACCATCCTGCTGGGGGACTTCCTGCGGGCTTGTTTTGTCCGCTTCATGAACTACTGCTGGTGCTGGGACCTGGAAGCTGGATTTGTAGGTCACCGTTTCACAGACATTCTGCAGCAAGTTGTTTCAGCCATTCTCCTTGATAGAGTTGGATGCATTCTTGTGCATCTCTTTAGATGCTTCATGCCATCTCCGCTCTGTGAAATAGCGAAGTATTTAATCTGCATTTCCTTTAAAAGTCCTATCTGCCTGTTCCTAATGCAATTACCAAGGTGACCTTCGTATCTGGGAAATGGAAGTGTTTGGCCTTAGGAAAGGTGGACCACATCTAAGACCTGAGCAGATGGCTGGTATAGAAATACCAAAGCAGCGTCAACTCTCATTAGGGGAAGGCAGAAAACGTTAGGCTTCACAGTCTGCACTGTGCAAGCTACAGGAACAGACTCGAAGTGATAAGGGAAACGACAGTTCTTACTTTTTGATTATAATGAAATCTGGAGTGGGGCAAGGCAGATGTGGACATGAATGTTTCAGAAAGTCCTGGAACACACCAGGAACACAATAACCATTGGCCCTGTCTTCTGGATTATTCTCTGAGAAATCTCTTTTTGACTCATTCCCTCCACCAGTGAGGTTCCTCTTACCTACTCAAGAAACTTATTCTAAATGTGTGTCATTTCTCTCCCTAGTGGCCTTCGAGAGCTGGCAGAACCTCTGGCCTCATCTGTCCTAGGCATGTCTCTGTCCCAACACCTCACTTGCCCACCCAGTAGTCGCTGACATGGTGGGGGATGGGCCTCTCCCTTAACTCCATATCTTGTTTACCTGTGTCGTGCTTGTCCAGGGTAAAGGCCCCAAGCACAGGTCTGTGTCATATTTTTTCTTTTAGTCACCAGCCACAGCTTTACACAGGCCTACTCAACTCCTCAGCAGCCAGGATAACTTTATAATCTTATCTGAAAACAAGGATGTAAGAACCTTGTGCTCAAAGAAGATGGCATCTTGACATCATGACCTTGCTAAGATGTCATTGTCCTCAATTTATAAGTTTTACAAGATCCCCAAATAATACTAAAGTTCGTTAAAAAAAAAAAAATAAGCATATAGAAATAGCCAGGAAAAATTTTAAGACAGCAGAATGAAATGAACTAGATTTACCCTTATGTTAAAACATACTAAAAGCTATAATAACTAAAACTGGTAATAGGGAATGGACAAACAGTGGAGCAGATTAGAAAGTCCAGAAATAAGTAGAGTCTGTGTGGAAATTTAGTTCATGAAAAAGAGAGGCTTTTAAACCAGTGGGAAAATAAAGGATTATATAACAAATGGGTCACGATATGGTTAATCATTGGAAGGGGATTTATATCTCTCACTCATTTCACCTAAATAAATAAATTGTAGGTGAATCAAAGTTTAAAACATCAAAAGATGAAATCACAAATTTCTAAAAGAAAGCGTGTGTAATATATAACATAATCTTGAGGTGAGGCAGATTTTTCTAAGCAGGACATAAAACCCAGTAAGTAAAGAGTTTTTAAAAATATTTTGAAATGTTAAATTTAAAATTTTCAAGACTTTACCCTCGTGTGTTTAGATTACACATGCTTCCGCTTTTGATCTATGCTTGCCTGACCTTTTTTCTCTCCCCTAACTTTTCATTCCTCCTTCTCTCATTCCTGTAACCCTTTATCTCCATTTCTAGAAGACAAATTGGGAAGTAGGTTTAAGCACGCTTCTCCCCAGTGCTCACAAACTTCATATTCTTTCAAATACTGCACAAATCTCCCAAAGTCTGTAAATGAGAGTCAGGCTGAAAATGTGTATCTGGCTGAGCTCTTTCTTTTCCATGAACGCTCTCAGACTAGAAGAAGATGAGCAAGAGAAAAGATAATTGGAGGAGTGATTTATTTTTACTTGTTTTTTAAATTTTCTTCTCCTTTGACTTCTCAATTATTTGCATTTCATTATTTATTAGAGGTACACCTTAGATATAATTTCAAGGTATGTTTCCAGTTAGAGCATTGATAAAATGTTCTCTTAGGGGCCAGCGTCCTCCCAAGAGCACACTGGCAGCCTCCAGGTCCTAAAAGGTAAAAACGCTGTTTTTTTTCTTGAAAAAGGCATTGAAAAAAGTTTCATCTTTAAGAATGTCAAATTTCTGCTTCTTTAAAAGTTTGAAAACATGTTTTAAAAAGCAGAACCCTAAATCTAAATTTCCTCTCTAGTCATTAGAGTTATCTCTTTGGGATGGAGTGGCCCTGGCTTGGCCACTTGGCTGGTTTGGGGTCTGGCTGACACGCCATCTAAATTCTCTCTCTCTCTCTCTCTCTCTCTCTCTCTCTCTCTCTCTCTCTCTCTCTCTCTCATTCTCCCCCCCGCCACACACACACACACAAGCCTTCATATGCAGAGTTTGATATTAGTGGAAATGTCCTCGGTTTGATCTTCAACCAAGGAATGATCTGGTGAGTTATCCATTTCAGGGAACACCTCACCTAGGGAGTCAAAATACTAGAATCTCAGGCTTTGTCTCTATGGGGAGGCTGGCCTCTTTGAGCTCCCTTCTTTCACATGAAAAATTGAGGGCAAGACTAGATGAGAAGCGGGAGTGTCTGGACCACCCCTGAGCTACTGTGGACATAGGGAGGGAAGGAGAGAAGAGAAGGGGAGAGAAGGAGAGAGAAGGAATACAGACGAAAGAGGGCAGAAAGGAGGGAGGAGAAAAGGAAGAAGGAAGAAAGGAAAAAGTAGGGAGGGAAGGAAGGAGGAGAAAGGGAGAGAGAGGAAAAGAGGAGGAAAGTAAAGGAAAGAAAGATGGAGGGAGAGGAGGGAGACAAACGAACTAAGAAATTTCCTCCTCTGAGAAGGGAGTTAGAGGAGGCTGCATAACTTTAGCCAAAGATTGTCAAGGTTCTGAGGGCTCATTGCAAGCCAATGTCAAATTCTCTTAATTTAAGGACTTTTCAAATGCTTTTCTGAGCAGCAGTGTTCCTTTAGAGAGACCATGGAGCACCAGAGAGGCCATGTAATTTACTAGATGCCTGGTGGTGAGGCAGTCGTTAACTTCTGGCCAGAACCCAAGCCACGACTGCTTGGAGTGTCTCCCTGTACCTGCATGGCTATGGCTTGGTGATATATGTCCTAGTTAAATGGGAGACCACATCCCTCGGGACCTGCAGAGAAAGCAGCAAGGCTTCATTCCCCTTAACCATCCATCCCACTTCCTTCTGTCATCCTTCCCTGGCCTCTCTTGCTGCCAGGCCAACCAGGTGTGCGGTTTCTGCCCCTCCAGGATGGGCTCTTTCTATGCTCCAGGACTGGTGGGCATCAACGTGCTGCGCCTGCTGACCTCCATGTACTTCCAGTGCTGGGCAGTGATGAGCAGCAACGTCCCCCACGAACGCGTGTTCAAAGCCTCCCGTTCCAACAACTTCTACATGGGCCTCCTGCTGCTGGTGCTCTTCCTCAGCCTCCTGCCGGTGGCCTACACCATCATGTCCCTCCCGCCTTCCTTTGACTGCGGACCATTCAGGTGCACAGTCTGGGTTGCTAAGAGGGGCTCCCCTCCTGAGGCAGTCTGCTCAGAAAACACTGGCTCAGAATTCCAATTCTGGTGTCACATCAGCCTGCAAAAGGCCATAGAGCTTTGGGCAAATCCTTAGTGCTATTCAACAGTTCTCTGCAAGTTAGAATTGTTCTATGTCTGCACTATCTAATATAGTAGCCACCAGCCACCGATGGCTGTGAGCACTTGAAATGAGGGCCAAGAAATGAATTTCCTAATTTTCTTTCATTTTACCTTTAATTTAAATAACCACATGTGGCTAATGGCTACCAGCACAGTTCTAACTTTTTAGCGTATGGATGGATAATCTACTGGAATACCTTACCATAGGATGAGTAACATAATGGGGGGAGGGTGGGTATTCCTGAAGATGACAGGAACATACACTGACAAATGACATTCGAATGTGAAGCCTCTACTGAGACTCTTGCTAGGTCCCCACAATCTACGGAGCATTTGCCAGCACTGTGAGTTCAGGGTATAAGTCAAACTAGTTTAGGAGACTGGACGTTGTATAAAGAGATAACTGATTATGTAAGGAGGTAGGTGGAGAAATAATATTCATCTATCTACCCCTCTCTCTACTCCATAAAAAGGGATCTGTGGTTAAAGCAGTTTGGAACATGCTGCCCTTTTGTCTGCCATCTTCTCCCTTAGAAATGTTCCTTTGTTAAAGGCTCAGAGGAATCATGCGATAAGATGCACGTCAATGTTTCCATTTTTACTGACCACAGACCTGTTCTTCAGGTAACACCCGTCCAGGTGTAGAGTGAGGCAGGTGAGGCACCAACCCTGCACTTGCGCGACCCTAAGAGTGACTACCTCCTTCAGTTGTGCACCCCAGAGCCTCACTAACCTCACTCTAGTGACAGCCCTGCCTACCAATAGGGACCCACATACTTTGGGAGTTCTGATCTAGTACTTCTCGATTTGTAAGAGACATACCTAGATAAAACCCTGCGGTTGTGCCTCACAGTGAGTGCCACGGGAGCTCAGAGGAGATATTGGCAGGAATGCTCACAGCAGAATGTGATCTGGCTGAACAGGGGCTCAGACAGAAGGAAAAGTGGGCTAGATCTGCAGTGGAAGGACGTGCTGAGCTGTGGAAGACCTGGAACACTGGGCTGAAGGGAAAAAGTGGTCGAAGCCTCTTTTGGCTTTTTCCTGAGCAGGTTTGGAGGACTGGGCTCTGGGTACAAATGCCAGTGTGCCTTTGTTCAGGCTGTCCCCCTGTCCCAGACAGGAGGTTAGTGGGTGGGCCTGTACCATGCCTGGTCATGGCCATCTGCCCCATGCTTACTTCATTTACTACCCTGAGAGGTCCTGACAGCATACACCCAGGTGGCAGGGGAAGAGATCTATAAATGGAGCTCAGAAGGAAACATGGCTGCCACCTCTTTCCTGTCACTTGTCTGATCAAAACTCACCAACAGCTGGAACATTCACCCCTTAGATATTTTCACAGCTGTCTTCTCACTTGCTTCAAAGGTCACCTATTCAGTGAAGCCTTCTCTGGAGACCCTAACTGAAATGTCCACTCATACACACACACTTCTTATCATTGTCTCTGCTTATCATTGCTCCTTTTCAACATCTAGCATGCCATTTCTTTTGCTTATTTATCTTGTTTTGTTGTCTGTCTCCCCCACCAGGACAGAAGCTCTACGAGGGTGTGATTTTTGCTTCCTTTCTCATTGTTTTATACTCAACTGTCTAGAAGAGAACACCTGGTTTATGGCCAGTGCTCAAACTAGACCCTTCATCTCACATAAATTCACTTTTACAGGGAGGGACTTAGGGCTTGGACCAGATCCAGACAGGCAACATAAATGAATAAGATGACCAGCAATGCAGAGCGTGTAGTTAAAAGGGTTGGTAAACTATAGTCTGTGGACCAAATCCAGACCACTACCTATTTTTGTAAATGAAATGTTACTGGAACACAGCCATGCCCTTTTGCTTACCTGTACTCTGTGGCTTCTTCTTGCTACAACAGCAGAATTGAGTAGTTAGTTCCAACAGAGACGATCTGGCTCGCAGATTATGGTGAGCTGAATAATGGCTCCTAAGATATCTAGGTTCTAACGCATGGAACCTGTGGGCATTGCCTTATATAGCAAAGGGCCTTTGTCAGTGTGATTAGGTTAAGGCTCTTGAGCTATGGAGTTATTCAGGTGAGCCTAAATCACAAGTGTCCTTATAAGTGCTCTTATAAGAAAAGCAAAAAATGATGTGACCGTAGAAGCAGAAAGAAATTTGGAGATTCTATTCTGCTGGCTTTGAAGATGGAGAAAGGAAGGTGCCATGAACCAAAGAATGCAAGGAACGAAGCTCTAGAGGCTGAAAAAGGGCACATTCTTCCCTAGAGCCTCACTCTGAAGGGAGAACAGCCCTGACGACATGTTGGTTTCAGCCCAGTGAAACCATTTGACTTTTGGCCTTCCAGAATGGCAAGAGAAGAGACATGTATTGTCTTAAAACACCATTGTGGTAATTTGTTACAGCAGCTCTGAAAACTAAGATATCATCTAATACATCATGACCCAATGGCAAAATAACCCAGTCTGCTGTGACTTAAAAGCACAGCATTTGAAGTTCACCTTACTGTCCTTGTTTTTACATGATGGGTATGCACTGGTAATAAAAGCAATTAATTAAATGTCATAATATGGTGATATGTATGGCACTTGAAATGCTGTCACGTTATCATTGCAATTTGTTGCATGCTATGCAACAGTGCTCAGCATTGCAATGGCCACAGATCGTATCTGACACAACTATTCGTGTCTGCCACTATAGGACAAAACCAACCATAGATAATGCACAAATAAATGGGCATGGCTGGGTTCCAATAATACTTTATTTATAGACACTGAGGTTTGAATTTTATACTTCAATTTTTATGTGCCACAAAAATAATATCCTTCTTTTGAAAATTTTTCAACCATTTAAAAACATAAAAACTATTCTTAGCTCTCATGCCATATAAAACCAGGTAGCAAGCCAAATTTGGTCCATGGACAATAATTTGCCAACTCCTGATCAACAACTATACATAGAGAAAAATGAAGCTTCTAGCTGTGACATTTTGGGAGGCACTTATAATTTGACAACCCCGTACTTAATGTGTAATACAAATTCATAACAATACCCTGAGGCAAGTACTATTATTATACTTATAATATGATGTTATACAGATGTGGAAACTAAAGCTGAGAAATTTTCAGTATCTTGACCAAAGATATCAAACCTCTGCAGCACTGTCCAATAGAATCTTCTATATGAAAAAAATTCAATGTCTGCTCTTCAGGGTAGCTACTAGTCACATGACTATTGAGCACTTGAAATGTGTGACTAAGAAACTAAATATTTTATTTTACTTATGTTTAATTTTTAATGGCCACATTGGACAGTACCACTCTAGTTGGAAGATCGGAGGTATGAATACAGGCAGAAAGAAAATAAATTGTCCATTGTGTCCTATGGTTAATAAATGGAGAAGCAAAGATTTGAACTGGAACTTTCAACCCCAAAGTCCACTTCTTGGCACCAAAACTACCAACCAAAAGCCAGCAGTGGCCAGTAATCTCTGGGCAGGCATTTGTGGAAGTCAGTCTACATAGTAGTCCTTAGGTGTTCGAAGAAAATTAAAATTAGGGCTGTGAACTGACCAGGAAATTGTTATAAATTCATATAAAACATTGAGTATGGGACTGTCAATTAAAAGTGCCCTCCAAAATGTCACAGCTAGAAATTTCATTTTTCTCTGATGTAAAATGTTGATCAGGAGTTGGCAATCCACTTTCCTAGAACTATAACCTGCAGACTAATTGTAGGTATTTTTGAGAGGCACCATGAGGTTGTCCATCACATCAGCCTCTGGAGAACTGTTTCTATGCAGGGTTCTTAGAGGAAGCACTGTGATCATATTTTCTCCCATGAGTATAGGAAGGTGAGGAAGATGTTAGATGTAAGGGCATCAAGTGCAGTTTGAGAAGTTGTGAGGTACCAAGGACAGGAAGCTGGCAAGCCAGAGCGCTGTCCTAGCTCTGATCCCTTACCAAAACGGCAGCCCCTCTTGGGGAACTTTTTACTTACAGTCCATTTGGAGCAGAGCTCCAGCTCTTCCAGGAAAGCAGTGGTGAGTGGCACCTTTGGACCTGCAGGGCCTGTAACATATCCTCTCCTCTTTCTAGTGGGAAAAACAGAATGTACGACATCATCCAAGAGACAGTTGAAAACGATTTCCCAACCTTCCTGGGCAAGATCTTTGCTTTCCTCGCCAATCCAGGCCTGATCATTCCAGCCATCCTGCTGATGTTGTAAGTTAGTCAGGGCCCATGGCTCTGCCTCATGGGAACCTCCCCCTTGCAGTTGAGACTTCCTTAGCAGGTCCCTCCGACATGCCCATAGCGTGGATTTCTCGGAAGCAGATCCTGAGACAAAGATTCAAATGCAAAGTAGCATGTTGGGAGGGTGGTAGGGAACACAGATAAAAGGAACAGGAAGGTGTTTTATTACCACTGGGAAGACTTTAGCCCTGGAGAACTCTGGAAAGTTACCCTGCTCAAGGATGAGGGATCTGGGGCATTTGTGCCCAAAGTTGAGTGGTACTGGGAGATGTGGGAGGGGAGAGGTGTTGATTCATTGCCCACCAATTTGGGTCAGCTGTGTTCCTGAGTGGAATGGTTTCTGTGGAGGGGGGTGCAGGGGAAGCCTCTGGCACAGAGGTGATGGTACTGGCAGTTGCAAATCTTTCAGGGAACACACTGAAAGATAGGGGCCAAGGAATATGAGTGAGTACTGACAGCATCTGCAACACCCTCCTAAACATTCAAAAGAAATATCAAAGATCTCTGGGCTCTGAGTCTCTGCGAAAGCTGAGGGGCCCGATGCAGTCTGTCCTTAGTTGGGCCCATGGGGCTTCTCTACAGAGCACCCTGTGCAGTTGAAACATTGTCATTCACCACTTCCCTCTCAAAGACTGAGAAATTCCTGAGGACAGTGGGTGGGTCTGATGATTTCTGTCCTCAACAATAGCCCCATTGAGCAAACAATGAATGCTCAAGAAGGAGTGAGGAAACTAAGAAGGAAAAGAGACAGGGAAAGTCCTAAATTTGAATTACTGTGATCAAAATGTATTGTGAAAACGAGGTTTTTCCTTTATAAATACCTATTTGGACATGCTTTCTCCAAATTATGAAATATTCCTGACCTACAGAAAATTACAGATCACAAGATTAAACAGGCGTTAATATTTGGCAATACTTGCTTTCAGATCTCTCTCTTTTTTTAGAGAAATAAAGTGTTATAGATACACTTCGAGCCTACCCAATCCTTCTCTCTTCTTCCTCTCCAAAGGTAACCACTATTTGGGTTAGTTTTAATCATTTCCATGCATATTTTGGTACTTTTATCACACGTGTATGTACTATTATTTTCTGAGTTTTAAACTTTTTTCTGAATGGTTCACACTACATAGCTTTCTTTATTCTACAGTGTTTGGGGGACTTACCCTGTGACATGTGAGCACAGATTTTAATGTCTCTATTGTGTTTCATTGTATGAATGGATAAATTAGTTTATTCGTTTCTCTGCATAGACCTAGTTAGGTTGTTTCCACTATTTTGCTATTGTTAATGCACTCCTTGTATATGTCTCTTTGTGCAAATGTGAGTTTCTCTTAGACTTCTAGAAGTAGAACTGCTGGATCACAGGTATGTGTTTCTTTATTCTTTTTAGCTAGTGCTTGAATTACTCTCCAAAGTTAGGTGTATTTCCTCATATCCTCAATTTCAAACATCCTCCACTTCTAGTCTTGGCACAAGAGAGGGCTGACATGATATGACAACCTGGACTGCCCTGTGACCACATGAGAAAATTCTGGAACCCAGACACCATACCTGACCCTTGCGGCAGTAAGGGGACATAACTAAATTTGGAAACAGCCTCAGGAACAACACTGTCACCCATAAGCACTTTATCCTCTCGACCTCTAGTTCCTCCCTAATTAATAGTTGTTAATTAGGAGAGAGGACAGCGCCTGGGGCAGAGTAGATACCAAAACAACAGTGGTCCTTTTGCCTGTCCTCTCTTCACTCCTCACTCCTCTTTCACCCTCAGTCCTCTGAGTTTTTGTTTCAGGAGGTTCACATGACAGCCTCCGACCCACACGCTGCCCCAAAGACAATGTGATTCTCTTCTCTGCATGGAGAGAGCTTGTAAACACTGAAGTGGGTATGGGTGGCCCCATCCCGAGGGGAAGGCTCAGAAGAGTAGCTAAGGCTTGAAATTCATGGAGAAAAGTGACAATGAGGAGGAACCTAAAAAGCTCCCAGGACAGGCTAGCAGAACATCTAATCCAAGTAGCACCCTGGCTTGTGTGACCCCTCAGTTCACAAATGATACAGTCCAGGTCATAGCCCAGAGTGTAGGTCCAGTAAAAGAGAAACTACAGCCTCAAAGGACACCCAGTCAGCTAGTAGGGGATGGACTCTGAAAGTCACCGGCCCAGAACAGACCCTCCCATCAGTGCACCCTGAGCAAGGAACCTCCAGGGCACCTGCAGTTGTGTTTCTACCAAACTTGGAGCATGTACTTAGCACCTCTGATTCTCTCAGCACTTGAAGATTGTGAAAAAAAAAAGCTTTAGCTTCAAATATGGACTCTGAGGAGTACCAAAGATGAGGTGACCTTGGGCAGATTACTTAACCTCTCTGAATTCCAGGATACTGATCCATAAAGATGGAAGTCATCGTTTCTACTTCATGGAGCTCCAGCAAAACCAATCAGGTGTGAGGTGCGATGCACATGGCACAGAGCCCGGCACAGGGCAGGTGCCCAGGAAATACAAAGTTTCTTGTGCAGACAGGAAGCCCTGCCACTCCCCCACCTCTTTAGATTCCCCAGAAGAGGGATGATTGATTCCCTAAGCCAACCTTTATCAAGCACTCTGAGATCTAGAAATGTGTAGGTCACTTCCACGTTCAATCAGAGAGATTGAGAGAGAGAGAGAGAGAGAGAGAGAGAGAGAGAGAGAGAGAGAGAGAGAGAGAGAGAGAGAGAGAGAGAGAGACACGAGAGAGCAGCAGGGATGTTTTGGACCTTCTCCACATTAAGTGGGAATTTGGGATGGTAGGATCTCACTCCACCCATTCCAGAGGCAAAGCCTTGGCACCTATTCCAGGAAGCATGCCTTGATTCCTCCAGAAGGGCATCCAGCTCATTATTTTCCAAGATTGCAGTACCACAGGAGGCATGCTTCTTTCTTGCAGCCTGGCCATCTACTACCTGAATCAGTTTCCAAAAGCCTTTCCCGAGCTAATGCCCAGCTGAGGAAGAAAATCCAAGCGGTGAGTCCATCACAAGCTTTATTCTGGAAAGTAAAAGATATGTTTCTGTTTTTTCCTAATTTTCTCTGTGAACCCAGCTGTATGCTCCAAATGGCCTTTAAAGCAAATTAAGAA
The DNA here is from genome assembly GCA_003508835.1 of Eonycteris spelaea. Taxonomy (NCBI): domain Eukaryota; kingdom Metazoa; phylum Chordata; class Mammalia; order Chiroptera; family Pteropodidae; genus Eonycteris; species Eonycteris spelaea. Next base: position 652,626 of record PUFA01000110.1, read on the forward strand.
ATATCTATGTAGTAGGAAGCAGCCACGTGAGATTCTACAGCATGCATTTATATCCTGCGTTATTTGGGGTCTGCTCTTCCAGCCCCCACCCCATCCCCTACACTCCATAAAGGGTGGACCCAACCCTAAGCCGTCTTCCTTGCTTCCTCAATGCCTCTTCCCCCACTTCCTTATCTTACAAGGCTCCTGCCCAGATAAAGAAGACCATTGAACTAGAGGATTGGAAAGCTTCTGTTCCCTCTCCCTCCCTGGGCCAGATACTCCTTCAAATACCATGCAAACCTGAGTCTCAGGCTGCTGCCCTGGCCTGTCAGTGATGAGGACTAACAATAGGCCATTTAAGGTAGTTCCCAAGAACTGAAGACAGAGTCCTTGCCTTCTAGATCTCACCATCCTGAGCCTCACACCCATTTCCCTGGCCAGGACCAACTGCTAATCTTTTCCTGCAGCTCCGTGAAGTTGAGAAGAGCCACAAATCTGTCAAAGGCAAGCCACAGCTAGAGATTCAGAGGACACAGCTAAAGGCAGCTCCGAAAATGCCACCCAGCTTCGACTCACCAAAGCAGGTAAATTCTATTTCATAACGACTACTTTCTACAAGGTCACATGGAAAGATGTAAAGGACATATGTTGTAAAATCAGGCAGATCTGAGATTAGAATAGATTCCGATGATTATTGGCTGTATAAAGCTGGGCCAATTAAAATAAGGATAAATCATAGTGTGTAAAGTGCTTTACAGAATTCCTGGCACAAAGAAAGGACCAATGAAGATGAGCTGAGAGGAGGAGGTACAAGAGTCTCTGTAAAGTGGGGAAATACCACCACTTGTCCTGCAAGGTTGTCTCACTCATTTCTGTCCTCCAAATCTCTCACGACATTGTCTGTGGTGACTGTTCTGATTCTTTTGGCTTCTTCACTTTCTCTTCTGAGTCTGTCAGTTCCCATGTCATAACCACTACTAAATGCCACGTAGGAGCACTATTGGTGTCTCACCCTACCCCCTTTAAGATGCTCAACGTGCTGGCTGACGTGGATCACAGCTACTGGGGTTGGGAGAGGTATTTGTTTTCCATGTTGTTTTGAATTATTTCTTTAGGAGGAGGAATAGGGAGATTTACACGTAGTAACTGCTACATATTTGTATTCTCTTTAAAAAGAAAAGCACTGGAATATCTAAATTAAAAGGATGAGAAATGGCCACAGACATTCCAAAGAAAGTGTCACAGGGCTTTGAAGGGGACTAATCAAAAACCATCTCCACCTTGGGAGTGAGGAAAGGTCAAATTGAAAGAGACTATCTCTGAGGTGATCTCATTTTCCAAGAACTGAATTGTCCCTGCTTTAAAATTAAATAGCATCAGTATGCTGTGATTTTGGTCTTTGGTGTCAGAATTGAACAAGATGCACAAGAAATGGCTGATAGTTTAGGAGTTAGAATTTTTAGTGCAGAAATTTTTTATCATTTATTTGATGCCTTTACAACATATAGGCAAGACTACAAGAAACAGAAACAATTGAAACACATAGCAGTATTTCTCTGCAAGATGAAAATCCTCCATCAGTTTATGTTCAACCCTCGAGATCCACTAGTGAAAGGAGTGACTGTGTAAGTCAGGAGGAACAAGGGCCACCAGTGTGCATCCCTAGGAACATCTTGTTGATAGTGGAATAGTAACAAGCTGCTTTTTTAGGGTAACAAGTAAACAAGTGGATGTTGCAAAAAGAGGGCAAAAGTCTGTCAAAATAGAGCCTATCCCTGGTGAGTCTCCCAAAATGTATGGAAGACATTTGGAAGCTACAGACATTCTTGTCAGTAATATAAGCTGGCAGTCCATTGACAGCCTCAAAGACTGGTTCAGAGATGAAATGCAGAAGAGTGACTGGCAGCTCATTGTGGAGCTGAGGGACATACTTGAAATCACCTAATTTTTCACACATTTCAAGAAATAGAGTAAATGCGATATTATGTTGTAATTACCAACAAAACAAAAAATGGAATGGACATCTTTGGATGCTGATGGACTTAGGGTATGGAAGGAAAAATAGGTGTATAAATGGTTTCTGTAAGAAACCAAGAAACTTACGCTGGTTTGGTCAGTTCACGTCCCCAGAGTCCCAACGTGCCTGTCCACCTTACCCACTCCTTCCTCTGCTTTCTCTACTGGCTGCTGTGTTCAAGTTCGCCCTTCTCCAAATTTTAGTTTTTATTACAGATCTGAAGCTCTTTCAGTTGGATACTGATTAGATCAGTACTGCAGTATTTGATTTTTTTCTTTAAGTGAAAGTGTTATCCAAAACACATCAGTGGGTCTAGGTGCAGGGGAGAGCTTAGGAAGATGGTCGACCTTTAACCTGGAAATTCCAATAGCCTCTACTGCCGCCCTCACTCTGCTCCTCTTCTTGAAAGTGCTGCTTCAAGAACCCCAAACAGCTAATGGCTCAAACACAATAAAAGTTTACTTCTCACGCAACATGAAGTCCAAATTGGGTGTTTCTATTCGATGGTCACTTTCTTCCCAAGTGATGATCCTGGTTCCTTCCATCCTGTGACTCTGCCTGCATCAAGCTAATGCAAGGGGAACTGTCTAGAGGACAACCTGGAAGTGCTATACATCAGAGCCTGGGCTTCTGCCACGGGCCACATCCATCCACAGTGGAAATTTAGTCAGTTCCTATGTCCCAGGAACTGGGTTTGAAGAACAAGACAGAAATTGCCCCTAATTTGGAGTGAGGGGAGGGGTTAAGAAGTTAAAAATCCAAAAATGGGATCTGATCGCAGAGTACACAGCCCCTCCATCGTCATATTAGACCCGGCAGCCACCTGTAAGGCTGTTGTTATTATTGTCCCAATTTTATACCCAAGAAAACCTAGGCTCAGAGAGTCCAGCCTAAGGCTAGCATTCAAAATCTAGTTCCCCAAGACCATATTTCTGCAGCAAATCTGTTCACGCAAAGGCTAGGCCAAAGTGTCCCCAGATGCATGAGGGTGACTGAAATCTACATACAGAGCAGCAGCTCCAGAGGGCTCCAGTTCAATACTAGGAAACTGTAGCAAATTCTCCCACATTCTCATTTTTGTTTTGGTTCTTTTTACAGGTACCATGCCTCACTCTACCAGCCAAAGCCAGACCCTAGACAAGAAGGCTCAGGCCCTGAGATCAGCAGGTCTGCTAGCAGGACCATACTGCCCGCTTCCAAGCACCTCCCTATAAGTCAGCCTCCTGGCGTCAGACCAGATTCTGGCCAACCCCAGCCTCAGACTCATCCTGGAAGGTCCGAAAGAGTACTCAGAGACCTCCCCAGTGACAGCCGGGACTCACAGGAGCGCCATCCAGGGGCTGATAAAACTCACACATCTAAATCGGTATTCTCTCTTCCTCTCTCTCACACATGCATTTTCTCTCCTTTTTCTGAACATGGGAACTTTGATTACTTAATCTCAGGCCCTTGTGGCTACAAAAAGGAGAAAAATGTTTCGTCTGCCCTTTAGGGGAGCTGAGCCATCTGCTACCCCATAACCATCCTTCTCGGTATCTTGATTCAGGTAGCTCTGAACCTTGCATTCATGGTGGTTTTCCTTGGCTACAGACTATGACAAGAGGGTCAGGGCCACAACCACTATCATAAGACTTTTTTTCACAGCACCCATGTTGGCACATAGGTTTCTGCCAGCTCCACCAACCAGGAGGGTGCAGAGGTGCCCACATTCCTGACTATCCCCTCTACCCAAAGGAAGTGAGGTAGTTAAAATAAAAGGTACAAGAAGCTACTGAAAATAAAAGTAAATGAACCAAACTCCAGCCATGGTGAGTGGAAAGATGGTGATACCCAGTCTAAGCCCAGTCAGGACCCAGTCTGAGGCAAGCTGGTGCCATTAAGCACCAAGAATGCACTGGCGCCTCCTAGCAGCAAGGCAAGGAAGGAGCAGCGAGTAGCCTAGTTCTTATCTGATTGAAACTTAAAAGATTACCCAAGGCAGAAAAATCTTTCTCATGCACCAAATTCTAAAGGAATTTGATAGCTTGCTTATTGTATAAGGGACTTGAAGGTGGTTTCTTTGAGTTTTGCAAAGGGTGCAATGCAAAGCCTTGTATCTGGTGGTTCTATGTTCACCTAGTGTCTATGTGGCCCTATACAGAATGACTCCTTGGGGGCATAATCTGGGAAGGCCAGACCATTGAGAGGCCTTGCCAGCAAGGGCAAAGGCTCAGCAAAGTCACAGTCCAGGACCCTTCCACAGCCCCGGTACCTTGTGGGAAGTTCCCTCCTTTCCTCTACCCCATGCTCCCAGACCCAGGTGAACATGTGGCTTCAAGATCAAGGATCATCTCACCAATGTCTCTGAATGTTCTGAAGGAAGTCCTCTCCCTCAGTCGCCACCCAGCCATGACCCCAGAGGTTCTCAGGAGAATTCCTCACATCCTGGAAGTCAGGCAAAGTCTTGGTAGAGATTTTACAGAGATTTCATAAGCTATACATTTAGGATAATTTCCAACTTCCCTTCTAATTCTTTCCCCTTCCTGACCCAGCGCCAAAACTTCACATAACCTGGATGGAATGGGAATGGCGACATGTGACTGGGAGAAATGATAAATTATTTTACCCCTGCCCAGATCCAGGCAAGGCTGAAGATGAGGCTGATGCCTCATCTCCATGGAATGGAGATCCAAACCCAAATCCAAAAATGTTTGTCTATTATACGCCTTCTTCTGGAAGGACACACCCATAGCCCTGAGCTAACCTGAGACCTGCACCAGGAGATCTAACCCAACTAATTAGGACTGGAAGGTCCAAAGATGGCCACCACACCAATGGCTGGCCTTCAAATTATCCTGCCTGGGAATATTGCCAGCCCTGGAGAAGGGAACAAGAGGCCTGAGTCATCAGCCTCCTAGTGATTATTGTCAGGTTTCTGATGGCTATCAACACACCTAAACATCTATCATAAACAAATCATCCTGTTCTGATGAGGCATAATTTTATGTGAGGGAATGCATTTGCTATCTATTGCTGCACAAGAAATTGTCCCCCAAACTTAATAGCTTAAGAAAATAAACATTATAATCTCACACAGTTTCTGTGGGTCAAGAAATTGAGAGTGGCTTCACTGGGCAGTTCTGATTCTGGATAGCACAGTCAAGATCTCAGACAGGGCAATAGCCATTGCAAGACCTGACTGGGGCTGGAAGATCTGTCTGCAAGATGGCACACACACATGGCTATTAGCAAAAGGCTTGGATCCTTGCTGGCTAACAGACTTTGATTACTACCCATGCGAACCTCTCCATAGGGCTGATGGGGTGTCCTCACAACATGCCACTGGTTTCCCCTAGAGCAAGTGATCTGAGAGAGAGCAAGAAGGAAACCACAATGCCTTCTATAACCTAGTTTCAGAAGTTACACCATTTATTCTACCACTTTCTACTCATTAGAAGTGGATACTAAGTCTAGCACATACTCAAAAGGAAGATTAGGCTGTATCTCTTAAAGGGGGTGTTTACCAAAGAATTTTTGACATACTTTAACAGGTTTCCTAATTCAAATAGTTACAAAACCTCTATCAAGAAAACTGTCAAGTTTTTTTAAGAGACATCCATCAGAGGATTGGTTAATGGTGACTTCTGGGACCCTCAAGAAAGGAAACTTCTGGTGAGCTAAGGAGATGGGTAGAGGACGAAAGCACAGGTGAGAGAGGAAGGGTGCTGATGTGGTGTGGCTTTATTTATAGCCGGGTCACATTATTAGAGAACAGTCTAAAGATTACCATCTCAGCATTCTCCAGTTCCATCTTCCAGGTCATTCCATCTCATAACTTCACTATTCAGCCTGTCCAGGAGCCATCAGGGATGAAGACTATCTTCCTTCCTTCTCTGTCCTTCCTTCTGTCCTTTCTTCCACCCTTTCTCCCTCCTTCTGCTTCTCTTCTCCTTCCCTTTCCTCAGTTTACCTAAGAATGATTTGAACTAGAAAGTCTATTTAACAATTTATCCAGAGAATTACAGCTAATGCCTTACTGATATTACCCTACTTTGTGTGTATCTTACTTACTAAGGGGAAATAAAACAGACACTATTTTACCTGTCAGAAGCTATTTTTGCAGGCAGATCCTTTCATTTCTAATAATCTACATGCTCAATGTCCATAAAGAGCTCCATTTCACACAGAATCACATAAGTAGGAACACACTTTTGGTGACGATCAAAGGGGACACCTGATCTCCCCATGACTGACACTTACAGAAACTAGGGAGCTATACACCAGCCAGTAGGGGGACCAGGGCGGGGTACCAATAGCATCCACCACTACACTGGTGATCCTTAATTCAGTAGTCACTTCAGATATGCTCTGTAGAGCCCCACCCACAGCTGGGGCACCAAAGCTCCTCATGCTCTGTAAGGAACAATAAGAAATAAACCAGCCATGAAGAAAGGGACATTTGTTTCTTTTGATTTGGCAGAAGTGGAGGAAAAAAAGTCTCACTTGAGAATTGATATCCACAAGGCAGCCCTCAGACAGAAAACTGAATTTCCTATACCAACTGTAGGCTCAAAACTTAAATGGAAATTTTTAATTTAAAGTGATCTTAGTTAATAGTACCTCAAGAAAGTGAGGGGTGGGGAGATAGGGGGAAACAAACAAGCAACAAACAAAAACAAATAGAAAGGATGTAAGGGACAGAAACAAATATATCAGGAATCAAAATAAATGCAAATGACAAAATCATCCAGATAGAAAACAAAAATCAGATGAACATTTTAAAAACCCACATGCTATTTCAAAGAGATACTTTAAAACCTAAGAATAGGATAGTAGGGACTTTTTATCCCTTTGGTTCCTAGGGAACAAAAACTTAAGTACAATCTTCAAGGGCAAAATCACCAGGTGTGGAGTATCATCCAGTTTTGTATGCTGGGCTTGTTTTTGAGTGCTGAGAATTTCTATTAAAGATAGCTAGCTGTCCGCAGTACTATGCCAGATAATTTCTTCTTCAATGCAGTATTAGGTTGGAAAATGTAAAGAAAGGCCCAAGATCATGATTAGGGCACATGAGGTATATAGAGCATGCAAGTATCTCTATCACCAAACCATGTCTAGAAAATGAGTCCTATAAACACCACCTCCAAATTCTGTTATGAGAATTCAACACGTAAGACTTAAGTGCCAAGCATTATGCTAAGTGATCAATAAATTACAGATATTATCACAGTCATGGATAAGATTAAATATCCTCAGGCTCAGGTTATGAATACAAACATCATCGACTAAACAAAACTTTTATCCTATAATCCTAATCAACTCTGGACTTCAGAGTCATAGCCAAAATAATGACTGTGGTTAGCTGTGCCCAAAAAAGTCAAGGAATGCTGGGCTATATGGTCTTCCTTGGATGCGTTCACTTCTTTGTGCCTATAGAAAGAAATGTTGCATATATGTGTAACTCATTACCAAAGACTGTTGCATGGTTTCTTTCAACATTTGAGAAAAGGACTAAGGAATTGCTAGAAGCCCTTGCAATTTGATGGGAGGTTTTTCTCATTCGTTAAATGAGGGTCAAGTGCCACCATCTTGTGGCTGTTTCATGCAATTTCTTTTCCTGAAGCTCTCCCTAGTCACTGGAATTTAAACAGTCATGTTCAGTTTAACATCAGGAATATGTTCTGAGATATGCATCATTAAGCAATTTTGTTGTGCAAACACCACAGAGTGCACTTACACAAACCTAGATGGTATAGCCTGCTACACACCTAGGTTATATGGCATACCACCACCGCATATAAGGTCTGTCTTTATGTGCACATGACTATAGCACATTCCATTTCCATAAGTCCCCATTAGCGTTGCCCATTGTTTAGAGTAAAAGCTCTGAGTTAATTTACATCAAAATGTCAGAGTAAGCCATAGACTGGACTAAATAAAAGAGGAATAGATGCTACAGTGTATGATCCTTCCCAATGGGTAAACATCCTATCTATAGAGAAAGAAAAGGCCCCAGGTGCCATGTGGCTTTAAAGCTTGCATCTGGAACATTCCTGGGAAACCCAAAGCACCTTCTCAGCCCAGCTGCCCATGCAGGACATTTTCTCAGCTAGAACTTTTTGAGAAATCTATCTCGCACATCATCTCCAAACTGATCTCCAAACACTGCTTGATGGTGAATATGAGTCTTGTCAGACCCAAGCCACTCATTCAGGCCTTCACTCAAGGCTTCTTATGTTCTAGATCTTACATGCTATATCCTTCAGGCTTCTGTCCAACTACTGACCAGGATGAATCGTAGACCTCTAGCAGGTTCTTCTCTTGCTTCTGGCTTTCGCTTCTACTTTCTTTTCTTCCTCTGTCAATGACCACATTCTTCCGTAAATACAGAATTGAAGTATTCTGGCAGTGCTGTCTTCAAGAGCTGTGGTCCCCCAAATTGTCTTCCAGTTAGCCTTCCATAGTATTGCATTTCAGCACCTGGTTATGTTCAATCTCCCAGGATTATAAAGTCTCTGAAGTCAGAGGTCAAAGGTTAGTTTTCCATTGATTTTATTATTCCCCCAGATCTCTGCATTACTTACTCCCTTGCTTAAGGATCTCTGCTCAAATGTTACCTCTTCACTGAGGGCCTCTATAAAATAGAGTGCACCATTCTTTAACACTTATCAATACCTGATGCATGACATAGTTTTTTGATTTTCCATTTCACCCCAGAATGTAAACTTGGTGACTTGGTTTGCTTACTACAGTATCCTGCACCTAAAGATACCTGGTATACAATGGGCATTTGAATAAGAACTGAGTAAAGCAGTTGGCCCTCCCAAATGTGGGTTGGCATCGCCCAATCCCTCAAGTGCCAGGACAAAAGGTGAAGGAAGGTCAAATTAGTTCTACTTCTGCTTGAGGTGAGACATCCATCTTCTTCTCTTCTTGGACATTGGTACTCCTGGTTCTCATGCTTTCAGACTCAGTTACATATTTATCTATCCAAAGTACGACTGTGGTGAGTTTTCAGTTCAGTGATTCTTGGGCTTCTTGTATTTAATCCACAGAAATGTTTATATGATTTATATACATATATGCTATGTATGTATGCATATATATTTTTACATGCATGTGTATATTTATATACACATGTATGTGTTTAGCTGAGACAAAAGGTTTACAAATCAATATCTCTTACTCTGTGTGACAATTATTTCCTATTCTTTCACCCTCTTTTTTTAATGCTGGCCAAGAAAGTCTAAATTAATTCTGCAATTCATTAATGGATTTGACTTCTTAAAAACCTCTACCTTAGTAGATATTTAGTATCAAAGTCATAGTATTAATAATCTCCATTACATTTTGGAACTATCTATTTACTTTGGTATTTATTATGTTTTGGAGAATTTAATAATAATTATTTTTGCCATTCCATTTTAAAATGTGAAATGGAGCAACTAATTCAAACTCATTTGTAAGTGGATATAAGTAACAATTTAACCACGTTTGCAAGTAATATTGAGATTATGAGATTTTAAGGTTTATCAACAACCACAGTTTTAAGTTTAACATGTTAGGTTTTAAGAGTGGGCTGAGTACTTAGATTTTGTCAAGTACCTGAATTGTTTAAGAAGAAAATAAATTTATAAGTGTACTTTAGTTATCAGAATTTAAGTTATAAAAATCCCCAAAATTTTTAAAAAGTTACCAGCATATATATCACTTTAGGGTCAGGTTTTAATATTAAAGCAAAGGTAATTCCTAGAGTCTCCCGAGTGTAGAAAAGCCACTCTCGTGCATAGGGCAGCAGCTCCTATTCACTTTGAGCTACCTAGATGTTAAGATTTAAGAGCTCTTTAACAGGTTGAGCAACACGTTGTCCCCCAAGAAGAGCTGGGTTCTGCTCAAGCGGAACAAGAAACCGATCTGGGAAGAGGTAGAATCGTCTTTCCTTCTTTATCGCCTGTCACGTCATTTAAAAAAAATAATAGGTAAAACACAATTTAAAAGCATTAAACCAGCCACGGAGTGACGTTTCCGCAGGGTCTGCGCCAGCGCGCCCCAGACCCCTCTTCTGCCCGGGAGAGGAAGAAAGCGTGCGCAGCCCACGAGGCTCTGGAAGGCGGAGACGAAAGGGTCCTGGGGGTAGTGGGGTGAGAGAGGTCACCCGCGCTGCGGGAATCGGGGTCGACAAGTTTCTGCTTGGGCACGCAGACCGGATTTCACCTTAGCTCTACGGACCGTAATTTATATGATGAATCCATGAGGGTCCGCACTATTACCAGAAAAGCGTTTTTCCAAACCGTTTTTGCGGCCTGCAGTGACCCAGCACCATCCCGCGCGCCCCGGGATGCAGCGCCCGACCACGCCGCAGCAAAAGCCGGAAAAGAACCGCCTGCCCGCGCTAGCACAGCTCCGCCTCCCCGCCCAGCTCGATGGGCTATACCACCACCACCCCGAGACCCCTCCGAAGGCCCGGAAAGGTACGGTCCCCGGCCTCTGATTGGCTAGCGGCGCGGGGGCGTGGCCTCCGGAGCCTGGTCCCGCGCGTCTGAACCCGCTCGCCGCATTGCGAGTCGGGCCAGCAGCGGGCGCCATGGTGAGTAGTTGTTCCGGGGAAGAGAAAGGCGAAGGCCGCGTTTCGGGCCTGGGTTCTGGCCGGAGCCCGGGCTGGTACTGGGGCCTGCTTTGGGAGCGGGACCGGGCGAACGCGGGGACTGCGCTGACCCTGCTGCCCCGGCCCTTCTTTCAGGTGCTGTTGCACGTGCTCTTCGAGCACGCGGTTGGCTACGCGCTCCTGGCACTAAAGGAAGTGGAGGAGATCAGCCTGCTGCTGCCGCAGGTGAGTGAAACCGGTGGGCTTGCAAGCGGCACGGGCTCCAGCATGCACTGCGCACTCACACGTGGCCGGCTGAGCGAGTTGGGGTGTGCTGGGCCCGAAAGCTCCAGAGCAGGGAGTTCTTAACCAATACTTGTGATTAGAAGCATTTAGGTGTAAGCTTTCCGCAATCCACCCGTACTGATGAAGCAGAACCAAAATTTAGGGCCAGCGATCGGTTCATTAAAGCGTTCAGTTAGTTGGTTCTTACTTACGCCCAGAGCTGAGAACCGCTGCTTTACTGCGCCCTAGAGGCAAGAGCAAGGGAAAGAAGTCACTTATCTTTCTCCCCCTTAGGTGGAGGAGTGTGTACTTAACTTGGGCAAGTTCCACAACATCGTTCGTCTCGTAGCCTTTTGCCCCTTTGCCTCGTCCCAGGTTGCCTTGGAAAATGCCAACGCTGTGTCTGAAGGTGAGTCGGCCACCTCCAAGTATTTCAGAAAGTAAAAAAAGATTACAATTCCGGCTATTGTATAGTTCCTTCTAGGTAAATTGTGATAGTATTTGCCTTTCCTTGGCTTATTCTAAATCTGATATGTTGTGGATGTTATTTGATGTGTACAGAATGTAATTTAAAATAATTTTTACAGAGCTCAGGGTCTAGGGAATATGGTATGGACTAAATATTTAATGCACACAGTCCAATATGCAGTCTTAACTTGTGGACACCGATGATAAATGAAATCTGATGGGAGATAGGACTAGTTCAGTGCTAAACTCAATCACATGTCATTCTTTGCTATTATGTTCGATTGACTGGAGAAAGCAACCTTGATAGATAAAAGCCAAGGAAAAGGTTTGTTCCCAGAAGGCAAATCAGGAGCTAAATACTTACATAGTGCTGGTGCTCTAGGATGTTTTAAGGTTTCAGTTATGCATTTCACACTTGTATAGGACCCGAGTTCCTCACATGGTTGATGCAGGCTTTGCAGTGATGACTCAAATCTGTCAATCCACTGAGTGCAATTACTGATGTCTCCATGTCTCTGAGCAAAGCCTGAAGGAGAGGGGTCTAGGCACGCCATCCCAGCATGCTTTGCTGGACCAATGTAAGAATAGTCTGTCACTTAATCAGCAAGTGAGGGGACAGGATCCCTTTTATGATTTAAGCATCCTTCAGTCTGTTAGTGGGGCCTCTGTTTTTTTGCCCTAAGGTGTTGTTCATGAGGACCTCCGCCTGCTCTTGGAGACTCACCTGCCATCCAAAAAGAAGAAAGTACTCTTAGGGGTTGGGGACCCCAAGATTGGTGCTGCTATACAAGAGGAGTTAGGGTACACGTGCCAGACTGGAGGCGTGATAGCTGAGATCCTTCGAGGTGAGACTATTATGTGTTAACAATCATGCCATCTTGACATCTTTGAGGGGGTTTCTGAAAACATACAAGGGCACTTAAGGTTGCTTCTGGTAAGCCTTCCTGCTTGGCTGGTGCCTATGGGTTCAAGAGCTAGCTTAGAGCCCTTCTCTGCTCATAGTCTTGCCCTCCTCCAGGAGTTCGTCTGCACTTCCACAACCTGGTGAAGGGTCTGACTGATGTGTCTGCTTCTAAAGCCCAGCTGGGGCTGGGACACAGCTATTCTCGTGCCAAAGTTAAGTTTAATGTGAACCGGGTGGACAATATGATTATCCAGTCCATTAGCCTTCTGGACCAGTTGGATAAGGACATCAATACTTTCTCCATGCGTGTCAGGTAAAGTGCAGAGGCGACCCTAGAGAACGGGGTTTGTGACATGTGGTTTAGCTAATTATGAATCCTGAGTTGAGGACTGGTTCCTGGGGGTAGAACTCTGGGGTGGGGCCAGGCCTCCCAGTGCTTACCACAGGCTGTGTTCTTACAGACTGTACAGAAAGAGGAGGCAGAGTAAACCTACCCCATATACACCTCAGCCCAGGCCCTTTGCCCGGTCTGTATTGTGAATGGGGGCACATGGTTTGGAATCTGACTTCCTCCAAGCAAATAAATGTGGGGAGAGCTGAGGCTATAACTTTGAGACATGGCAGCTGGGCCAGGGATTGATTGTGGCTCTTTGCAGGGAGTGGTACGGGTATCACTTCCCTGAACTGGTGAAGATCATTAATGACAATGCTACGTACTGCCGCCTTGCTCAGTTCATTGGGAACCGGAGAGAGCTGAATGAAGAAAAGTTGGAGAAGCTGGAGGAGCTAACAATGGATGGGGCCAAGGCTAAGGCTATTCTGGATGCCTCGCGGTCCTCCATGGGTCAGTACAGATCCTGGCAGCCAAAATAAGGTATGGGCCTTAGATTATCTGGCTCCAACATTCACACTTGGTGTCCTCCAGGTATGGACATATCAGCCATAGATTTGATAAACATCGAGAGTTTCTCCAGTCGTGTGGTGTCTTTGTCAGAATACCGCCAGAGCCTGCACACTTATCTGCGATCTAAGATGAGCCAAGTAGCCCCAAGCCTGTCGGCCCTAATTGGGGAAGCGGTGCGTAAGGGGAAATGGAAAAATGGGATTAAGGAATGTTAGCACGTATATCCATATTGCTGTATTTCTTGACCCGCCATATCTTCTCTAGTTGCACTTGAAGCGGGGAGGTGAAGCATATGCAATTGGTAGGTTGGCAATTGCCGCTTCTGTGACTAACTCTTTGAATACTTTTTCAGGTAGGCGCACGTCTCATTGCTCATGCTGGCAGCCTCACCAACCTGGCCAAGTATCCAGCATCCACAGTGCAGATCCTTGGGGCTGAAAAGGCCCTGTTCAGGTACCAGTGAGGGCACCTGCCCACACTCAGGTGCTACTTCTGGTGCCCACTGCTTGTTTGGGGATCACAGTGATGGCTGACCAGGGCTTCCTGACCTATACAGGCCTCTGCTATGGGGGTGATGGCCAGTCCTGGTGTCTGAGTGATTCCCAGGGCCCAGCAAAGGGACCGAGTTTCCAGGTCAGCGACATTGGATGCCTTCCCTGTGTCTCTGGGAGCTGTGGGTTTGCATGAGGTGGGATAGAGACCCGCCTAGCCTGAGTCTCACTCTGAAGACAGGGGAGGGGAGTGAAGGGGAAGAGCTGCCTTGGCTAATAGGGTTGAAATTTCTGATTTTAAACTCTTTGCTGAATATTCTTCTCCCAGAGCCCTGAAGACAAGGGGTAACACCCCAAAATATGGACTCATTTTCCACTCCACCTTCATTGGCCGAGCAGCTGCCAAGAACAAAGGCCGGATTTCCCGATACCTGGCAAACAAATGCAGTATTGCCTCACGAATTGATTGCTTCTCTGGTATGGGTGGGAGAGTTGGCATTTGTGAGAAGGGGCTGGTGGGGGGGGCCTCAATGCCTTAGCTTTTACTGTGATGGTAACATTTTTCGTCAACAGCAGTTCACCTAGTGAGTGATGATACTTTGGGTCTGAGTGAAGCTGAGGATAGAGGAAAATACTGAGGGTGAGGAGTAGTTTGTGCCTTTAGGAGCTGACAGGCTTTGTTCACCCCTACACACACACATCCAGAGGTGCCCACGAGTGTATTTGGGGAGAAGCTTCGAGAACAAGTTGAGGAGCGGCTATCCTTCTATGAGACCGGAATGATTCCAAGGAAGAATTTGGAGGTCATGAAGGAAGCCATGGTTCAGGTTAGTTTGGGCTTTGCTGGTTGCTGGGAGAAACATAGCTGGCTGTTGGAGGTGATGAACTGTCTTAGCCTGACCTTGTAGAGTGAAGGTACAAAACTGATTTAATGAGCCTGATCCAATAAAGCCAGGAGAAAGGCTTGGAGGGCCAGAGGTCTGACAGCCTTTTTAGCACTTTTCTTTGGCCAGGCAGAGGAGGCGGCTGCTGAGATTACTAGGAAGCTGGAGAAAAAGGAGAAGAAACGCTTGAAGAAAGAAAAAAAGCGGTTGGCTGCCATTGCTCTTGCATCTCCAGAAAACAGCACTAATACGCCAGAGGAATTTGAGGTCAGTAAGCACACTGGCCCTAAATGAAGATCCTGAGTTGAATTTTAAACAGCAGAACAAAGGATGTATTATGACCTCATAGCCCTGGTCTTGAGTCCAGGCTTTTTGCTGGAATGTCTAAAACTGCCTCTTGATTCTATAGGAAGGAGATAGGTGCTGAGAGAACTTGCTCAAGAGCCCAGAGAGCTGGTTGTAACACACCGGTTCCCTGAGTATGTTCTGTCCTCGGCTGCCTTTCAGGAGTCCTTAACCAGGGATAGTGTGATTTCCCGCTGTTTGTTCTCTGCCGTGTGTCTGGAGGTGGTAGCATTTCATAGTGCCCAGTTTGGGAACAGGGATGGGAACAAGGAGGTCTCCAACATACTAGGTTAGAATCCTCCCTGGGATTTTCATAGTGCCATTTGTCAAAATAGTGTTTCAGCATCCCCTCTGGAACCTGGCGTGATAGTTCTATTTGGACCAGTATGGTAAATCTTTCTGTAAGTTATTTAATTAAATGTTTTCTCCACCTAAGTTGTGGTCACCTTTGGGGGTGGGGTGGATTTCAAGTTATAGCCATATAATTGAAAACTATTCCATTGGGCACTGGGCAATTGAACAGCATTTCCACCAGTCTGTCTGTCTGCCCTTCTTAACTGATAGAATTGTAATGGGAGGGAGGAATCATACAATAAGTGACGGTTTCATGCCCATTTACCTTTTTAGGAGATAAGTGCAAGACCCAAAAAGAAGAAAAAGCAAAAGCTCCAAGAGGCTCCTCAGGAGAATGGAATGGAAGACCCACCTGTCTCTTTAGCCAAACCCAAGAAAAAGAAATCTTTTTCCAAGGAGGAGCTGATTAGTAATGATTTAGAAGAAACAGCTGGCAGTGGAAGTCTTCCCAAGAGAAAGAAATCTTTCCCCAAAGAACCAGTTAGTGACCCTGAAGAGGCAGAAAACAGGAGTGTTCCTAAGAAAAAGAGGAAATTCTCTTTTAAGGAGGAACTGCTCAGCAGTGGACCTGAAGAAGTTGCTGGCAGCAAGAGCAGCAGCTCCAAGAAAAAGAAAAGGCTGCAGAAGCTATCCCAGGGAGATTAGAATGGACAGTGCCCTAGTGGGGCATAACCACCCAGTGACATTTCCCAACCCATCCCTTATATCCCAATAAAAACATTCACAAGTTGACATACATGTTTTATTGGACACTTTTACATGGTTATGGGTGGGACCTACGAGTGAGACAGAGCATCAATGACAGCCTCAGTGAAGTCTTGGCAGGTGGCATAGCCACCCATGTCAGGAGTTCGAACCTGTAGGGGAGAATTGTCATCATCCCTGTGGCCTGGCCCCCTCCCTAACCCCCCACCCTAAATACACAAGTCCCCTAAGGAAGCCAGCCCCAGGCAACCTAGGCTCTGCCCAGGTGACTATGGTCTATTTTAAGAGTTCTTGTCTGGTCCACTGTACTGAAAGGAGGTGTAGTTAGTAGTATGGTCTTCATGCGGTTGGAGGGAATAAAGGGCTCTAGCCCCCATAGGGGTGCAGGTGGCCGATGACAGACTTGATGAAGTCAGTTGTGGTGCTGTAGCCGCCCATGTCTCGTGTCCGCACCTACAGCCACCACGTGCAACAGCCGTGGGGAAGAAGAGAAGAGAGCCCATGAAGGGGGGAATAGGGCAATGTGATGGAAATGGGATCCCAAGGAGACAAGGCCAGAAGACAAACAGCAGAGATGCAAGGTGGCCAGTTTGGAAGAGCATGGACCCATCCACTGAGATCTTTTGAGGTCCAGAACCACCATCAGAGGTATACTTAGGCCTGCACAGAATGAATGGGACACTGAGCAGGAAGTAAGATGGAAATGCAAATCAAAGACAAGATGAGGATGCCTTGGAGGAAATGAGACAGAGACCAAGCAGGAGGGAGGAAAGAAACCAGCAGGAAAATGCAAATGAGGATGGACTTCCAGGTTGGAGGTGACTGACACCTGTGCCTCATCCTGCCTGCTATCTCCCTCAGCTCCACCATCTCTCATTCCCCCACTAAAGAGAGCTTAAACCCACGTACTTTGTAAGTTCATCATTAAGATAGCCCATAAAAGAACCAATGGATGGAGGAGGAAAGGAAATAGCAGATGGAACTAACATGCAAAGGAGATCAAGAGAATGAAACAGCCAAGAGAAGGGAAGTGAAGAGCAGCCCTGACAGGAATGGGGGGGAGGGGAAGAAAGATATTCTGGGGACCTAGAGAGAAAGGCCCCAATTCAGGTTATCCAGAATAGTGCCAAGGCCTTAAACCTTTCTAACTCACCTTGCCAACTTTGATCACCTTCTTCACTGCATCTGCAATCATGTTGGAGTGATATTCTAGACTGTCAATGTGGACAGGAAGAAACAAATTACCCCCTCATCAGGCCCCAATTTCCCCACCTGTGCTCTCCTTACAACATCCAGTCTTCTCCAGCCCACCACAACCTACTTGAGGTGCCGCAGCATGTTGGAAGCTGACAGCAGCATGGCCGTGGGGTTGGCTATATTCCTACCCACTGCCTGGGCAAATGGGTGCCGGGCACCCTGTGGAGAGAAGAGCAGGCCAAAGTCACTGCGAGCAGATGTTTTACAGAGGTGAGGGTCAGGGAAAGGTATTAGGGAAGAGAGAGGTCAAGCCAGGGACACAGAAGAGACATGGGAAGAGATCAGGAGCAGGCCAGGGGTGGCACCTGGGAAGCTATCAGAGGACCTGAGGTCAGAAGACGGGCACACAGGGCTGAAAGAGGAAGTAACCTCACTCACCATTTCAAAGACTGCATACTCTGCACTGTAGCTCTCACCAGGGACAACACCAGCTCCCCCAACCAGGCCAGCAGCCAGATTGTCAATAATGTTCCCATAGAGATTGGGCATCACCAGCACATCAAACTGGTAAGGATTCTGCACCAGCTGGGGTGGGGGGATGGGGGAAGAGATGTGGACATGGAGAGATAAGTAAATTCCACTCCCCGCCCATCCTCAGCACTCTGAGAGCAAACATGGGGAGGGCCTACCTGCATGCAGCAGTTGTCTATGATCATTGTCTCAAATTTGATTTTGGGATATAGTTCAGCAACTTCTTCACAGCACTGCAGGAACAACCCATCCCCAAGTTTCCTGTCCAAGGGCGAAAGGAAGCAGATTGAGCCAAGAGAGTACAGGGGACTACCTTCCCTGGAACCCACCCCAAACAAAGCTATGTCCCTCACATGATGTTGGCTTTGTGGACAGCCGTGACCTTGTTTCGCCCCTTCTTAGTGGCATAGTCGAAGGCGAACTTTGCAATCCTCTGAGATTTGGTTCGAGTGACAATCTTCAAGCACTCAATCACGCCCCTTGCACTCTGGGTAAGAAGAGAGAAGCAGCTGAGAAACACTGGAAAGAAGGAAAGAAGGGACTCTGCCTCTCTCCCACCTTCACGACTGCCCTCCAATTTCTAGGGCCTCACCTCATGTTCCAAAGAGCTGTACTCCCCTTCCGTTTGCTCTCGAATGATCACCAAATCTAGATTGTTGTGTCGTGTCATGTACCCAGGAAGCGACTTCACATGGACTACATTGGCAAACAAGTCCAACTTACGCCTGGGGGTAGGGTAGAGCCATCAGCACTGTGCCTGGTGCCCCAGTCCCTCTCTGGCCCATGGCCCCCCACCACGTACCTCAGTCGCATATCGTAGGATGCTAGTTCCCCCTTATACTCCATTGGGGTGTGGATCTTTCCTGCATAAACAAAGTTGTGGGGGCAGGAAGATGTCAAACACAAACCACACCCAAGGGAACCCAGATTAGTGTCCCAATTTCCTCAGTGACCTAATACAACCCAGACTCCCATCTCCAACTTCCAAACCAGTGACCCTTAAATGCTTCTGGAGGCAAGAGATAAAAAATAATGCTGTTAAAACCAGAAACATTTTGTCTGCGGTTTTACTTTTAGTCATCATATTTGTGTTGAAAACTCAAAATGGCCTAAAAGGAGGACAGAAGATTTTTTCATGTTATCGAAGTGCCTGGGTTTAATACATTAAGAGACAAAGCTAGGATATCAGTGACCTTTCTTGATGTTTTTGTGTCTACCTATTTGACATCTCTTATTCAACCAACAAACTATTGAATGTTGACCATGTGTAAGGTACTGAGGACATCGACTAAAAACATAACACACAACTCCTGTCCCCAAGGGGCAAACAATGCAGTGGAGAAGGTAGATAATAATATAAAATACATGATAAAAACCATAGGAGAGGTATTAATGACATACATAAAAACACAAAAGAAATTCCCTCTGGTAATATCAGGAAATGTCACAGAACAGCTGGCATTTCAGCCAGACCTTCGGTTTAGTGAGAGCAGTAGGTTGAACAGTGACCCCCAAAATTATATGTCCATGCCCTAACCCCCAGAACCTGTAAATGTGGCCTTATTTAGGAAAACAGTGTTTGCAGATATCTTGAGAGGAAAACAACCTGGATTAGAGTGGGCCCAAAATCCGTTATAAAAGAAAAGGAGAAACAGATACACAGGCACAGAGGGAGAAATCCATATGAAGACAGAGGTAGAGATTAGAACGAGTCATCCACAAGCCAAGAAACACCAAGGAATGCCAGGAGCCACCAGGAGCTGAAAGAGCCAAGGAAGGTTCCTCCCCTAAGCCTTCAGAGGGAGCCCTGCCAACACCTTAGATTCAGAATTCTGGCCTCCAGAACTATGAATGAATAAATTTCTATAATTTTAAGCCACCAGATGTGTGGTAATTGGTTACAGCAGTACTAGGAACCTAACACAGTGAGTGAGGATTCTGACAGGTAGCATCGAAACATTCTGGGCAAAAGGAATAGCATAAATCCATATAGTGCATGTATTTGGAAGCTAATCCAGCCTAGTGTGACCAATGCACAGAACAAGTGTTGTGGAAACAAAGGCAGAAAAGCTGAGGGTCACTGTATAAAGAATTTATTTTCCTATGCTAAAGCTGGGCCTGGCAAAGCCATGCTGATTTTTCCAAGAGATGTAGAAAATGGACTGCAGGCACAGAACTGGAAGCCAAAAAATCTAATAAGGAGATTCAAGAAGGGAAACAGAGCGAAGACAGAAAAGAGGTGTCTAGAAGTGGCATACTAGGAAAAGTTAAGATTTGATGACTCATGGTGTAGCCCCATGACAGATTCTGAACCCCTGAACATTCCTGCATAGTCAACTCATAAGATCGCTCAACCAGTGTTCTCAAACAAAAGGAACGAATGGCCAGGAATTTTGTGGGAGCCCAAGGGGAGGTAGTGTATTAGTATACGCGAAGAAAAACTTAATGAACATTCATTCATTTGATTTTAAATGACACATGGGCAGGGTAGCAAGGGGGGCACACATACCAATGATGGCCACCTTGTTTTCCTTCATGGAACTCAGCACTTGCTCTAACTTCTCCTCAGAAGCCATATTCTGCACCTCACTCAGGTAATGCTCCTGGAACTCCACCGGGACACAAGCAGCCTGGGGGCAGGTCCCCAAAATTACAGTGTCAACGGAGAGTAAGACCTTTCCACCCACCCCAGCGTCCGTTCTGGCTGATTTAACCCAGGCCACCTGCCTTGAACACCTCCTTGACAGCGTGCATCAGCTCGGGGCCACGCCGTCTCCTGGCAGCATGGTCACGGGAAAGGCGCCCTCCACTCTCACGTCCTCGGCCTGCGACTGGGGCCATCAGAACGAAGGCTGGGTAAGAACTGGGGTCCTAGAAGGAGGGTGGAGGAGGGAAGGAGGAATGTGGAGTGGGCGAGACCCGAGAGGATCTTGCGCTTACCTGGCTCCTGGCCTGAGCTACCGCCGTGGTACACAGGCTCCTCCATGCCGAGGGATTAGGGGCGGCGACCACCGCCTGCGACAGAGACACACAAACCTGTGAGGTCGGGTCTGGAACTCCCTGACCCAGAATATTACACTGAGCCCTGTACAAACCCACCGCTCCCCTGCCCGCCTCCAGCCCGCCCAGCCTACCCCCGCCCGGGCTCACTCGGGTCAACCAGCGGACACAGCCGAGAGCCGCCATGTTCTCCGCAGGAAGTCGCGAGGGAAGTGACGCCAGAAACTTGCGCAGGCCGCACCCTGACTTCCGGTCTGTCCTGAGTCGCTGGACCGGTGGCGCTTCTATTTCAACACGGGCGTCCGCTGCTCTCCCTCCTTCTTTTTCATCCTCTTCTACTCACCCCCTTCCCCGGAGGCTGACGAGACACACACTTTGTTGCTTTATTTTCAGTCACCATATTTAATTTATGTTGAAACTTCAAAATAACATTGAAGAATACGGGATTTCATGTGTATCAAACGAAAACCTTGGTTTAATAAGTTGAGACACAATACTGGTTCATCTGTCTTAATGTTTTTGTGTCCACCTGTTTTTCTATTAACTAGTACTCGCTGAATATTCATATGGCAGGCACTAAAGACGTTAATGAACACAACACAGTCCATGCATGGGAGAGGTGTGTGTCCGGTTTCTCCTTAAATCTAGCCTTCCCAGTTACACTGTATTAATCAAGTTTACTCATTGTTTTTTTCCTGTGTGGTCGTGTTCCTTGTTCAGTTGTTTCTCTAAGAGTGTGTTCCAGGCTTGAACTCTTCTGATCAGGACCATAAACAGAGACAGAACTTAATTCCAGCATGTAAGTGTGACTAAAGGGGAATCTCAGACTAATTTCTAAAATTCTAGTCACATACTGTTTACAAGTGACATGCCTAAAAACAAAACGACAGGATAATTTGCCTATGCCAGTATTCTGGCAGTGTCATTTTGGATCACCTGTCCCATAGGGGCACTTGCTTAAAATGCAGACAGAGGAGTCCCACACAAGGCTTGCTGAATCCAAATCTCAGGATTGGGACCCCAGAAAATACATATTTAATGGGCCCCCCCAGATGATAACACATTGAATTTTGAGAGCCACTAGCTATATTTTTTTGTGGTTTGTATTCCTCAGCCATCCAAAAAGGTGCAGGGTATTCTCCCAGCCCAAGCGAGGGAACACAGTGGTTCTAGGGGAGCAAGCATAGGCTTTGTGCCT
Organism: Eonycteris spelaea; assembly: GCA_003508835.1. Lineage (NCBI taxonomy): Eukaryota > Metazoa > Chordata > Mammalia > Chiroptera > Pteropodidae > Eonycteris > Eonycteris spelaea. The sequence continues at coordinate 674,454 of PUFA01000110.1, forward strand.
CTCTCTGCATTCCTTTAGGCAGAGCATTCCTACAGTAGTGGAATGAAGAGGTTTATAGATTTAAAGATTACATAATAAATTTGTAAGAGTCTTGCTGTGTAAATATAAGGCTGTTGTAAGTATTATAGTTCGTATAATTTGTTAATGTATAATATTAATATAACATACTCCTCACCTCCACTCATATAGCCCAAGAAACAATTCAAAACCAGAGAGCATCACTATCTTGTTTCCACAGACTCCCTGTTCTCAGCTTCCACACTGCTATTGCCATCCACCACCATTTTTTTCCTCCAAGTATCACTCTTTCTGATGAAGAGAAAGTGGGAGGTTCATTTTTTAAAAACTGTATTTTCTGTTACTTTAGGAAATCTAGAGTGGGAATGAAGAGAGATGTGCCATATTGATCCAATCTCTGATAATAATCTAATTCGTATCTCAGAAAATATTAATTTTCTTAAGAGTAACTACAACACAATTTCTATCTCTAATTTCTGCACAGGCCCAAGCCCAAGTGACACTCAAACAATATCTGCTAACTGACATGACACTGTGTGGCCATCAGCAGGGTGAAAGGGACTAATGAATGGTACCAACAGACTCAAGCCAAGGAGATGAGACCATCGTTGTCTGAATTTGTTCATTGCATTCTTCCTGTGAGCTTGGTGAGCTCTCCTGGCCTTGAGTCCCCTTGAACGCATCTCTCACTGATAAAGCCTGAGAACTGAGAAGTTCAGTCAGGACTATTGAAAAGTTCCTTAATCAGTCCCTTGGGCAAGGGAGGGAGATTAAACCATCTTGTTCCTTCTAAGTGTTGTGAATCAAATATGAATGTTCAATGTGAGACTGGGTGGAACATATATGAATGTTCAGTGTGAGGCTGGGTGGATTGAATGTCAGTTTCCTGAGCTACAAGTTCTCTAGTACAGGGCTCCTAACTTGGGGTCCTCAGAGCCTCTAGGTATCCATGAATGCAAATTAATACCATGAACTTGGATGGAGAAAAATCCAAAAGTCATATTTTTATTCTCACTAACCTCTAACTGAATTTTAGCCTTTCCTTTCATTATGAATGTAGAATGAAATTACAGTGCTACCTGTAGAACCCTTGATTTTGTCCCTAATACATCATATTTCATACTGCATTTCAGCTGAGGCAGATATCCTGAAACATCATTTACTCTCATTCCTACTTTGATATTATTTGACCAGTGCTAGATTCTGTTATTTAAGGCATTGATAAAGTAGCACCCATTGTATTATATTACAAGGTTGTTTTATTAGTATTATATACCAATATAATGAGTTTCCTTTATAATCCTATTTGTTTAAGCATTTAAAAGCCTTTCTTAAGAAGAGGACAGGGGTGGCTCTGTAGTGTAGTGGTTAGCACGTCTGCTTTGCATGCAGAAGGTCCTGGGTTTGCTCCCCAGGTGGGGCCACAGACCATACTCCGGGTATGCCAGGCTCTGGGTGCATGCCTCAAGCATGTGAGAGGGACACCCGCCTCAGAGATCAAGTTCTTAAGGGGAAACTGCAAGGGTGGAAGTTGTGGGAGCAGGAATTAAAGAGGGAGAAAAAAAAAGAAGAGGACAAGGAAGGAGTTCAGCAAGATGTGGCCTCAGCTTGAAATGGGAGCTCTGGAGATGAATAATGTCTCAGGGTGGTCCCAATTTGAGAGGTGGGGCAAGTCTTCATAACCTTGCTTCAGCCCTGCCTGATTTAATCTTCCAGGGATCTCTGGCTCCAGGCATCTCTGTCTCTTCTTGGAGGCTCCTTTTGTCTATAGACAACCCCCCCCAGAGAAGGGGGTAGCTGTGAGCAGTTCACAACCAACACCTGAAGAAGTTGAGGGAATGGATGCACCAGTTGGTGAAGAGCATCTGGACGAGACATCTACTACCCTGTGGAGGTGAGAATGAACATGGATGGCATACTGAGACATAGGAGAGCAGGCACATTTGAGGAAATGAGGTACAGTGAGGAGTTGTGAGTAAGATTGATTCAAGGGGCTGAGAGAAATGGAGGGAGATTTGTAGCAATACTAAGGACCCTTTTGGGATGATGACCATGACTTAATCATGATAAAATTGTGTGTGTTTTCATGGAGAAAGCCAATCCTTGGACTCATCCAAAAGTAGGATTTTACCAGAGAGAGGTACAAGGGAGTTGCGGTTGTTGACAAAATGGAATCGGAGGTAAGCGAAGGCAGTCGGAAGAGATCTGATGGGTAGGCAGGGAGAAAAGTATCAAAGGTCCCAAAGTATTGAAAAAGTAGTGCTCATGGGATCTGTTCGCAGAAAAATGGGAGGAGAGGAGGGTGTCTCCACAACAGTCATGGAAGTGGAACAGGTGCCATTGATAATGAAATCTCTGTGGGGGTCTCCTTGAGGTCCCTTCCCTTGGCGAGCAGGGGAGACCAGGAGGGCAGAGAAGTCAGACATTGAGAAACGTGATATCAGTGACTGGGAAGAGCCCTCCAAAAGTAGAACTTCCTTTTTCTGTTATTTTTTTACGGGGTGGGGCAGGGATTGTTAGCCAGGTTCATGGAGAGGCTCAGATTGGGCATCCATCTGCTCAGTTAGTTTTAATGTAAAATTGTGCTTGGGTATTTTTAATTAGACAGTAAGGAAATAATCACATTCCTCTTTTAAAAATATTAAAATTATAAATAAGGCCAAAGTGTCTTACCACCCCAACCACAGCACCCATTCTTTAGAGGCAGTTAGTCATCTCCTTCAAAACCTATTTGCTATGCATGTACACCCCCTACACACAGAGAATATACAATATTGTTTTGGGTGTGTGGGTATATGCTTCAAAATAAATGCTTTCATACTTTATGTACTTTCTATTCTATAATTTACTTTTTTTCACTCAACACTATCTTAGAAATCTAAGATACCATGTTATAGAGAATGAGCAGACTCATTGTTTTATTTTGCTGCATAGTCTTCTATAATGTGAATTTGCTTAATTTACTGAGCCTTTCTCAAGCTGATAGATATGTAAGTTGGTTTCTAGTTTGAGTCATTACCAGCAATATTGCTATGCACATCCCTGTATGATTTCCTTTGTACATATGATACATGTTACAAGCGCCCCCCAAAGCATGTGTCCATGTGTATGTTTCATTTATAAATGGACTCTGCTGCAATAAACAGAAAAATCACTAAACAAATAAGGGCTGTTGGGTTTTTTCCTCTTGCTTCTGAAGGCAAGGAGCTACTGGGATTGGTTTAACTGCTAAGAGATGCCCCCTGAGATTCTGTCTAACTCCCACTCTGCCAGCCTTAGCATGTTGTCTGAGATCCTTGTCCTTGGTGCCACATAGACACCATATGGCTGCTGCAGCTCCAGAGATCACTTCTGCATTCAGAGCTGGAAAGAGGGAGAAAGAACAGTCCAGCCATATCTGCTCCTTCTTATCAGATATATATATAAAAGCTTTCCCAGAAACATTCTTAGTAGATTTCCACTGAGGTATCACAGGCCAGAAGTAGGTCATGACCACTTCTACTGCAAGGGAACCTGGAAAAGAGGAGAAGAGTTTGTCCTACTTGACTTAAACTAATTTTTAACACCCTGGCTGGGCATTAAACTCACCTGGGGAGATCTTTTTAAATACCTGTGTATGGACTCCACAACCAGAGGTTTTGATGTAATTGGTCTGGGTTGGGGCCCAGGTACTGGTATTCTTTAAAAGCTTCCTGGATGACTCTATAAGTAGACCAGACTTGAGACCCAGTGGTTTACACAATTATGATCCTTCACCTGGGGCTGGGCAGGTATATTGGTTAGGATTAGTGAGCAACAACACACAACATAACCACAGCCCGAACAAGAGAGAAGTTTATTTCTTGCTCACATAAAAGTTCAGTGATAGTTGGTTCACAGCTGGACTGGCCCTCCATGGTGCCAGAGACTCAGACTCCATTATCGTGTTGGTCCATTCCCAAGTTCATTCATGATCCATGACAGTTATTGCAGCTCTAGCCATCATGTATGTATTCCCACCAGCAAGAAGGACAGGGAAAAAGAACAGAGGCTCCCAGCCTTTAATGACACTTTCTGGAAGTCACATACGCCATTTCTGCTTACACCCCATGTGATACAGAAACATGTCAGCCTTTTTCTTCAAAGGTTTAGCTTTCTTTTCAGAAGGCCTCCTCTCCCTCAAGATGATAAGCATATTTTCCAATATTTTTTTTCTAATGCTGTTATGCTCTTGTGTGTTTATATGGTTTAGGCCATTAATTTATCTGAAATGTAGTTTTGTAAAAGGTGAAAGATGTATATTTAACTTTTTTTTTTCAAGAGGTTGACTACTAGCCCCAGTATCATTTATTGTCTTTTTCGCTAGATAAGAAAGTCTACCTTTAGCAAATACTAAATTCCCACATATATGTCGTCAAACCATGTGAAACTGCTGATGTATATCACCACAATTAGTGTTTTATTTTTGCAAGATATCAGTCACTACTAAATGTTTATATATTTGTTTATTGTCCATGTGTCTCAATAAAATAAAATTAAACTCAGTAAAGTCGGGTTTTGTCATTTTTGTCAACCACTGGCTCATATGTTTCTGCTAATCAAATGAAGGAGATTTAATATATGTTAATAAAATTTTTAATGTTGATTCATCCTTATATGTTATAAAAGCTGGCTTGATTGTGATACATTATTTTTTAAGTATACTGTCTATTTGATCAGCTAACATCTAGTTAAGTTGTTTGCATCTGTGATCTTAAAAGAGCTTAGATTTTTCTTTTCTTTGTTTCTGCTACCATCATCCAGTCTGGGCATCAGGACTGAGACACTGGGCTTAAAAAAGAGACCGGCATAGTCTGGAAGTGGACATGGGTAGGAACTGCTGGGAGAGGCAATCGGCCTAAGTGTCCCTGCACACTCTTGCTGGGTATCCCAAGAATGCAAGGTCCTAACTGCTCTTTGCCCATGCCATTTCTCAGACTTGTATTTGTGTTGAGCACCCTTGAGGGATGAGGTAATATCTCCCTTTAATACAAAGAGCAAGCTTTCTTATTTCCTACTATAAAAGAGGTGGTTTCCCCAAATTCCATGTTCCTTAGATGCACCACAAACCAATTGTATAAACAGCATCTCCTGGGCCCTCTACATTACCTCTGTGAGACTTGGAAGAAAGGGCACCAGTGTAAACATTACGCTATGCTGCTTGCTGTTTCATGAGTAATAACATTCTTTGTCTCTGACCCAGGAGTCTCATCTTGACCAGCATCCATGAAATAGTAAGAGGCTAATTATTCATTAATCAGCAAGGTAAATTCAAATGCCGGACACTGACAGTTTTAGCAATGAGGATGGGATGCTGACAGAGACAAGGCTTTCTGGAAGAAGAAGGACAAGGACCCCGTGGACCAGATTGGGTGATATAAAAAGGCTCCTGGAATATGTGAGTGAATCCTCTCACCCAAATAGTGGATGGCAGGGCAAGGGTGGCTAGAGTGAGGGTCTCACACTGTCCTACCTATTAATGATGCCAAGCAGTGAGAGGTAGGATGAAAACAAGGCACCTGAATGGTGCTTTGTTCCTGCTCACTCCTCCATGCTGAAGGTAGAAGGGATGCTGAACAATGAAGCAGCAAGCCCCGCAGTCTCACCTAAAAGGCATTAAGGATGGAGCTCCTGAATCAAAGCCTCCTAAAAGCTGGAATAAATGGCAGCAGATAGAATGTTTAAATTGGAGCTTTAGGTGAACCAAAAACATTACCAGTTTGTTTGGTTGAGCCCCACAGGTGGCCATTTAAATTCAAAGTAAATCAAAGCCTGTCTTACTGTCACAGATCTGCTCTCTCCCTCTGAGCTCTCCATCTCTCTATACTCCCTGTCCCTCTCTCCCATTGCTACTCCCCCACCTCAGCTGCTTTGATGAAAAAGCAGAGTATGCTGGGAACTTTGTCGAGGCAAGAGCCTCAAACGTTTATAGCTCTGTAGAACCCAAGCACCCGTGTCACCAACTTACCTAGTCCTGTGGGTGCACTCAGGCAGGAGTGGCTGAAGGCACCAAGTAATGCAGTAGCCATGGACTCAAGTGCTGTCTGGACTGACATCGGAGGCACACAGGGGAGAAGGCAGTAGCATGCCAACCCTGAAGCCAGAGGCCAAGAGAAGATGAAAGCCTCCCAGCTGTCCACTCCTCCCCTCCCCCACCCCCCAATGGACTAGCCTCCCCTATTACTCAGCAGTCCCTGCTCCCCCCTCTGGAGTGACATGGTCTCCTGTGGCTGTTGCCATAGCTCCTGGTCTGTATACACAACACTCCTTGGTGTGTTTTCCTATAAAGTAAAAAAAAAAAAAAAAAAAAAAAAAAAAAAATCACCCAATTTCAACTGATGGGCTTTGAGCAAAGTTTGCAGTGGGAAAGGAAAATTAAAGTGGCCCTGTAGGTGGGTCCTTTGGGTTAATTCAATGTACTGTATTGTCATTGGGGCTGCCATTGCTGAAAGTATAACTGAATTGATGTTTGTACAGGCTTGTACTGTGAATGTCCAGAAGTGTCAGAGGGGATCCACCAATTCAGAGACTGTTGCGTGTACAGAGGTGATTCTTGAATCCTCTGGGATGGTCCAGAAGAAACCATACAGGCTTCCAGGAAGAGAAACCTAAAACGAAGAAATTGACTCAATGGCACCAAGTACTCAGAAGCCATTTTCCAGTCCAACAGCACCACCTACTGGACACAGTCTCCAAGTACATCCCCTTTTAAAAGGAGCCTAACTTGCTGCTCTTTCTCATAGAAATCCTGCGACTCTCCAACCTGATATACCCATCTTGGGATGTACCAACCTGGATTTGGTGGCTTATCAAGGAAAGGCCACAAAAGGCTTTACTCATCAGATGGAAATGCTGTATACAAGTGCACAGTTGGCCTAGCCCTAATATTATCTGGGTTTGACAAGGAAGAGCAGCCACAATCCCTTTGGAGATAACTTCATTCCTCACTTTATCTCCTGAAGCAAAATGCTAGCTCAATGGAGCCCTCAATTCACAAAGGGTCTCTTTAAGTGCCTGGCTGTTTGCTAGCAGTTCAGTTATACTGGCACCAATGGTGTCCATTTTCACAGCATCAGCTATGCAGAATCAAAAAAAAAAAAAAAAAAGCAGATGTGTCATTCTACTCAATGGGCAGAACTAAAGGCAGTGCTACTAATCCTGGCCAACACCTTCCCTGATGAAACTTTTTTCTGCCTTTTGCGCTGTTGTCAATAGCTATAGCTGTCTTGTCTGCAAGATTGGCAGATTAAAGACATTTTTCTTTGGAGCTTCAAACTGAAACAAATTCAGCTGCCAATGAGACAGCCTGGATCATTCACGGAGATGCCCATGGTAAGGGCCCTTCAAATAAGACCAATTGGAATCAAGCTGCTGATCCAGCCTGCACTGCCAATAAAATCGCCACCGTGGCCTAGATCATTGCACAAGTCATGACAACACATCCATCATCATGAACTGGACACAAGGTGAAGAACTGTATGTTTCTGATGCAGAAGGCACCACTACATACAAGATTTGTGATACCTCCCCAAAGTTGAATTGTTTGTCTTACATTAAAGATGCCACATTGCACAGGCATTGCTCCCACCTGCTCCTGGATGACTGATTATCTCAGGTCAGTCCTTTCCTCATCTCTGGACTGTCACTGGTGCCTCCCTGCTGGGAGGTACATTTTCAGGTAACAATGTTGCTGTTGTGGTCCGAACAGGAGACTCTGGCCACACAATTGTGACCCTCGTAACTAAGCCATGTCAAGTTTTTGGCTTTTCAGACCATCTACAGTATGACAATGATGCAAGCTTTGTTGCAAAAGCCACCTGACAATGAGCCAATAGTCAAGATATTCGATGGCCATGCCGTGCTCCCTACCATCTGCAGGCATCCCGTATTACTGAGCACTAGAATGGCTTCCTCAAAAGCAAACTCAGGAAGCTTCTGACTACCTCCCTTATCCTTTTGGTATACACACCTCGGTGAGGCAGTGTGGTCACTAAATGCAGCTGTCCCCAGACAACATCATCTCTTCTCAGCCATTTCCTGGGTTATTATCAGGACAAAAGGGGTAGAAAGTTATATAGACCTATTTTGAAGATTTAGGATTTTGACTATTTCTGGGCATGGTGCTTCCCCCCAACAACAACCCCAGGCCAGCTGAGTTAGTACACCCTCCAGATGTCAGTCTGGCAAAAGGGGCTTGTGGGGTTCAAACTTAATTTTGATTTAACCACATGGCTTCTCCTAGTGGATTTACATGATTCTAGGACACAAAAAGTTGAGTGCACTGCTTGCCAAGTCCCTTTATACTGACCCACACGGGCCAAGGTGGGAGATATAACAGGTCTCTGTAAATTTTATCCCATTCATACCTGGTACCTCCAAATGAAAGGACAGGATATGAGTGAGGAGAAGACTGAAGAAAAAGTGAAGTTATAGCTACTGGAATGGGACATATGGAGGCCTGGTGAGAGACACCTTAGATGCCAGCATGTGTGTGGGGCGGTGGGATTAATGTTCTCTTTGTCCCCTAGGTCCGGCACTGCAGTCGACAAAACCAGCACCTGGGTCATCCGAGCCAAGTTGCAGCTGGCAACCTGACCCCTGGGTTTGTCATCCTGTCTTCATGCTATGGAAACAGGGGAGCTAATGTGGGTATGGGTATTCCGAACTCTTTGTGCCCGTTGCCATCAATGGCAGCTCGTGAATATGGAACCTCACCCACCGCCATACTTGTACAAACATACCGTCCGACACAACCTCGTTTCAGTCTGACTGGCACAAATGCGTGTACTCTCCTGTCACCAAAAGGGCCTTGGTTCATGTATGGCGACCAGGGCTGCAACTATCTGGTACCACCTCCCACGTGGCTTAACGAAACCAAGGTACTGGTGACGCAAATCAGATTTAACGCCGAATCTTGAACTGGAATGACACGTGTGTGTTTGTATGTGACCTTTCAGAGTATATGTTTGTAAGTGGGCCATGGAATGTCTCTTTATGAGGGATGAGGATTGCATTTTAGCCCATCTGTTGCCTCCTATAATTATTGGCAATGACATCAAAGATCAGCATATTAGTCTGAAACTCACTTGTGATCATTTTAATGGATAAGAACCTGGCTTTAGAGTATATCCTGGCCATCTGAAATAAGACCTACTGATCCCCTTGGGACTTACTCACAGGTGACAGTGTGGGACATTGGGTGGCATGGTTGAATCCAGTACTTCGGGTTGGCTTCATTTTGCTGCTTGAAGTTCTATTGATAGTAGCCTTAATTAAATTCTGTATGAGACAGATTGAACAGATTTGGTCCCAGCCTCTGATGATCAGATTAATCAGAGTGGCGGATGGAGTGGCATACTCATGTGAATATCCAAGTTCAGCCAAGAATGTGTAGGGCTAATTGTTGGGAGAGGCAAGCTGTTATAGGCCCTGTGCATCACTGCTCATTTTTATTGGGCATACCAAGATTATAAAGACCCGACCACTCTGCCTGGACTATTTCTTTTTTTACAAATTTTTTTTCAATTACAGTTGACTTACAATATTATACTCATTTCATGTGTACAACATAGTGATCAGATATTTATATAATTTTAAAGTAATCACCCCAATAAGTCTAGTACCCATGTGACACTGTATATAGTTATCACAGTGTTAGTGACTATATTCCCTGTGCTGTACTGTTTATATCCCTGTGACTATATTTATAACTACCAATTTGTACTTCTTAATCCTTTTACCTTATCCACCCACCCCCACTCCCCTCCCCGTCTAGCAACCATCAATTTGTCCTCTCTATCTGAGATTCGTTCTGTTTTGTTTGTTGCCTGGGCTATTTTTCAAGGTTGTGTGTGCAACAAGCAACCTTGAGGAATGAAGTAGTATCTTTCTCCAGGAAAAGACCTTGCTTATTACTTTCTGTGAAAGAGGCAGGTTCTACAACAAGATCAAATAAAATTGGACTTATTCTCTGTTGGAAGAAAGAAAGAAAGAAAGAAAGAAAGAGAGAGAGAGGAGAGAGAGAGGAGGGAGGGAGGAAGGGAGGGAGGAAGGGAAGGAAGCAGGCAGGTTTCCCGTGATTGTGTTCCTCATTGCCCCTGTAGGACTTGGGTGGGGGACAAGAAGAACTGATGTAAATATGATGCTTTTGCTACTTTGCTGTAATAAACTTGTAATACACTTCCTTATCTCTGATCCAAGAATTGCATGTCTTCTGCCAGCATCCATGAAACAGTAACAGATTAACATACTAGCATGAAAGAAGGGCAAAATCAAATGCCTAATACTTATATGTAGTGGGGTGAAAGAATAAACAGTAACTGCTAGAAAGAACCTTAGGAGAAAAAGTGTCCTTGGGTGTTGTCTTAGTCTGCTCAGGCTGCCATAACAAAATAGCATAGACCGGGTTGCTTAAACAACAAAAGTTTATTTTCTTACTGTGCTGGAGGCTGGGAAGTCCAAGATCAAGGTGCTAGTGATTCAGTTCCTGGTGAGGACTCTCTTCCCTGCTTGCAGATGACCACTTTCTTGATGCATACCCAGTGGTAGAGAGAGACAGTGCTCTAGTCTCTATTCCTCTTGTAAGAGCACTAGCCCTATCAGATTAGGGCCTTATCCTGTGATCTCATTTAACTTTTATCACCTCCCCATAGGCCCTATCTCCAAATATAGTTACACTGTGGAGTTAGGACTTCAACATATAAATTTCAAGGGGATGTAAACTTTCATTCCATAACTGGTGTCATCCAGGTTTCAGTTAAGGCTGGAGGCATGAGAAATCTTTAAAAGAAATGCTGAGAATAGAAGGAAGTTGGCTAATAATGGAGAAGAAATTCTGAAGGGTATGGTAGATATTTTGGGAGGTGGTGGTGAAGGATGAGTCAGGGCCAAGGAGAAACAGGGAATTATGGGACTGAGCATGTGGCCAGGAGGGCCGACCTTCAGGATCCACAGTTAAATAGGTGGGTGACAAAAACAGGCATGAGAAACACAAAAAATTTTTACCAAGTTAAAGTTATTAAAAGTCTTCACAAGGAATACTACACAGAAGTGAGCGAAAATAAATGAACAACTCTTGCACACATGAAATCTCACAGATGTAATGATGAGTAAAAGCCAGAACAAAACACTACATAGTGGATGTTATCATTTATATGAACTCCAAGAACAGGAAAAATTGGCTTACAGTGCTAGAAGTCAGGAGAGGAGTTACCTCTAACGGGCATGTATTAACTGAGAGGAAGTACCAGGGGCAGAATGTTGAAAATAGCTTGTATCTTAATTGAGGCTGTGGTTACATGGATATAGATGTGGGTAAAAATGTTTCAAGATGTACATGTGCAACTTATTGTGTTATGCTGAATTGAAAAAATAATAAAATTGGGCATTGGGTCAAATTGATCACCCATATGAAATGATCTTGCTAGCAAAAACTGCCCGTATACATGCTGGCGCAGAATAGGGGCCCCTTCATCCATAACTCGTATTCAAATAAGAGGAGACTCCATCATAGGGACCCACACTGGAGTGTGCTGGAGTCGGCTTGCACAGGCTCTGGAGAACCTACTGTGCCCGTATCTTCCCAATATGCTCAGTAATATCACATTGGTAGTTTGAAAGTAGCCATGGAGGAAACACATACATCACAAAAATTGACAGATGCTACAAACCGGGTTTACTTATTGAGAGAAAGTTGTTAAACACTTACCATCATACCACTAGACCCTTACTGCCCCAGGCTTATGCAGGAACCAACTGAAGCTGAGGATAATTAGTGATAATATTTAATTTATTTAATATACTAATAATTAAAGAAAATATTGCCTACTCAAGTCTCTAGACCCAAACTGCTTTTCACCAAGTAGTAGTGCATTCCAGCGACCTGGCTCTAACTGGCCAAGAGGCCACTGAGGGTTAAGAGAGAGAGGCCTTGACACTCTATCCCAGGAGGGGGCCTACGTGACAGGTAATAAGTGTGCTCAGCCCATCTATTTGGTGGGGCAACCCTGTGGAACCTCACATACCCAATCAGTCATGAGTTCCTGACCTCAACCTCCCAGACAAGTAATAATTCCACAAATATTTGTGTGCTAGGCATTGTTCTGAACACTATGGATACAGAAGAGAAGAAACAAAAATCTCCATCTGCCAGTGACAGCCCTTTTCTATTAAGACATATCTATTTTCTGTTTCTCTCTCCCCCCTTAATCTGCCTAAATTTAGGTCTTTATTATCTCTTACCTGAATTTTTCCTCCTCAACTCTAGGTCCTATTCAAAGATCTAAATTTAGGGGATCCTAAAACTTATACATTGGAGGAAGGTGTCTTTTTAAGAAGAAAAATACATTATGAATACATTATAAAAGCGTAAAAACATTATGAATACACAATCTAGAACCGTGGGAGCACACGGGCTTGGAAAGGGGCCTGTGAGGATGAGGGTCACTGAGGCATAAGCTTCCTGGAGAATTGGCCTCTGCCAGGTCCTCTCCCCACTTCACCCAGGACAAGGTGAGCAATGGCCCCCTCCCACCTGCCCCCTCCAATTCCCTCACCTCTACCCTACCCTGCTCCACTTCAGTGGTAATGGCTTCCGATCCAATTGATCCCACAGCACTCAGAAAAGGAAGTTGATCTTGCCTGAGTAAAAATCAAATATATATACTTCAGATTTTCTGCTGCTGCCTGTGGGTAGCTAAGGGGAAGCCTTCCAAGGATGGTGTTGAGTTCTATTATAGCTTTAGGTTAGCAACCTGCAGGTCCTGGGCCCTCTCTGAAAGTCAGAGGATGAACAAAGGGGCTGGCCTAGCATAGGTCTTACTGCAGTGGGAAAAAGGGTTCCCTTCACATTCCTCGGTGGGGATTGAGACCAGCTGTCTTTAAGTTGGTTTGTGACTGGTGAGCTAGCTCAGAGATGGCAGCTCTACTCTCTTGCCAAAGCACCTATTCTCCTGTTATTATTCAAGATTTAATAACTCAGCCTAGATGCGGATAATGGGATGGATCCTAAACCAGGCCTAACACCTGCAGTGCAGGGGTTTTTTCTCAAAAGGTTGAAGAGACCTCAGGGTCAACAGGGAGGAAGGCTAAGAGCTGGGCATACACACCAGGAATCCTCTGGCATGGCCCTAGCCATTTTTGTTTTCTTCAAGGAACTATGTGAACAGCCATATTTAGTACATGCTTTTTTTTTTTTTTTAAATTCTTCCTATATTTTAATTTACATCTGGGAATTTGACAGGAAGTGGATCTAAGTGCTGACCTGACACTCTGTGACCTCCAGGGTGCGCTATGGCCCAACACACAGTCTGGCCAAGGGAGCTTCCTGCCTAATGCACCACTTCGAGTCTGTTTTCTATGGTGTTGCACCCCCTTTAGTAGAAAAAGAGGGGGAGGAACAGAAGAGTTCTGCCGATTTTGAAAACATTGTTTTAAGGCCCAGACCTGCAGGAAAAATTCCAAGCTCCTCAGCGTGGCATCTTAGGCACAAGCACAATGCTCCAGGTACTAAAAGCTTCCACCTTAGAGTATGTACAACAAACCCACCCAATGAGCTCTCCAAGTCTTACACATGCTGATCATTCTGCTCAGGATTCCCTTTGCCCCATCTCAGGCTCAGGCCCTTCTTCTGTGCTGGTCCGCATACTTGCACCTACATCTTTAACAGCTCAGGTCACTCTGGAGTGACACTGGGTGTTTCCAAGTCCCCCACTACCACACTGTGATGCCCATAAGGGCACAGCCCCTGTTTTAGTCTTTGCTTGTTCTGTAGCACTGAGCACATGACAATAGCCCTTCCTGTAGATGTGAGCACAAATGTCCATAACAGAGAAGGATGAGGTCAGAGGCTCTGGGCTGGTGGTCTGGGGTGAGCCTCTCTCTGGGGCAGAAAGGACTGGCATCCTCTGTGGGCTTGGATTCAGCCTCCTCTGTCTGTTACCACCACCCCTCTGGCTCTCTGTGACCACAGCCACAGAAGCCCCCAAATCCCTTTCTCAGGGAGAAGCTGCAGCAGTTTGAGATGAAAAATTTGCCGAAGGAACAAAGGTAAATAATACATAAGAAAAACATGTGTAGAGTTCCAAGAAACAGACTTGGTGGATCTAAAGCAGAGATGCTTACCTCTGAACGCAAAAGCTGACCCAGAAGTTGCTCACTGGCCTTCCACCTGCTGGGCCCACTTTGTCCCTCATCACCCAGAGGACTTGCCTTTTGGTTCAGAAACTGTAATCCAGAAGCTGTCCTCTGGGGCTGCAGGCCCTGAGAAGCCTCAAACACCACCCTGGTTGGTTTCTTTCTAGTCCATGTGGTTAAAATAGAATAGAAACCTGCAGGAGCTAGGAGCCTGTCCTGACTAGCCTTAGCTCAGTACCACTTTCCTGGGTTGAATGACTCCCCTTTTTGCACCAGGTTAATTCTGAGCACCTATCTCCCAAATCTACCTTGGAAAGAATTTTCTAGAACCATGAAGATCAGCAGGCAGCTGGAAGCAGGGAGATAGCTAAGGAGGCTGTCATCAGAATAGGGCAGATTTCTCCTCCAATTCAGGGAGGAGTGCAGGAGAGGACCAGTGTCATTGTTAAAGATATTCACTGTGGGTACTGGGGTAGGGAGAAAGACATGGAGGGAGAATCCTTAAGATTCATGAGCTTATGGGCCCCAAGTCTGGTGGGCATCAGGAAGAGATGCCATGAGCAGACACATGGGAGCCAGGAGGAAGAGCTGGTATGTGGGAATATGCGATGCGGTCTGGGCAGTCCAGGCCCCTGCCCAGGGGCAGAGCTATCATGATTAGGACCCTCTGTGGAGGCTGGTGCTCCCCTCCTCTCAGATGGCCAAGCCCAGTTCTTTCCTCACCATCTGATGTTCTGGACCGACAGAAGCAGGATGGAGGCCCACACTAGATCATTTTCCCAAAGATGGCCTCTGAGACTGTGGGAAAGTGTAAGTTCTCTGACAAAGAAAGGGTGAAGGAAGCAAAGCACCGAGGGCTAGGGCCCTCAAAGGGATAAGAAAGACAGAGTGCGCTGGTCATCAGGATGGCTCTCTCAGGTGGGGGGGGAGGTGGCGTGGGAAGCTCAATACTGCAGGGGGATCAGAGGCCTGAGGCTGAGAGCTGAGCAAACAGCAGCAGAGCTGAGAGGGAGCCAGACCACCAAGGCTTCTGAGTAGCTTGCTGGGGGCCGGTGAGGCCTCCTCTGGGGGAGTGCACCTGTAGACTTTTTCAGAAACAGGAGGGGTACAAGTTGGAGGAGGAGGTGGGGACAAGGGGAGGGTTCTTTTAAGAATCGGAGGTCTGAACAGAGGAAAGGAGGAGGATCAAGACACGAACAGATCAGATGGGGTAACATCAGGAGATGCAGAAGATGAAACTGAGCAAAGAGGTCCCTGAGTTCACATGCCTCTCCAGCGGCAAGGAGGGAGAGAATGGATGAAGAGACTGAGAAAGGATGAAAAGGATGGACGGCTGAGAGACAGCAGGATTCTGCCAAGATTCCCTGTATCCTCTCCATTAAGTAAGAGGTAGGGCGTCTGCTAGAAATTTAAAGAGCAACTCTGAAGGCTGGAGAAGGGGTGGAGCATGTATGGAACAGCTTTAGGGGGTTTCTTTAGAGTAATGTTGCTCAAATGTAATATGTATACAAATCATCTGGGATCTTGTTAAAATGTTCTGATTCAGCTTCAGCTAGTTTGGGCAGGCCTAAGATTCTGCATTTCTAACAAGCTCCCCTGTAATGTTGATGCTGCTGGTCCAGCGACCAAATTGGGGAAAGCAAGGATTTAGAGAGCCAGGCATAAGAATCCACTTAAAGGAGAGACCTACCTTTGATAATGTGCCTGGGATAAAAGCTGAGACATTGAGAGATCTGAAGGGAGTAACAGGCCCTGCAGGTGATGGGGTAGGGTGAGGGAGGGATGGTAAAGAGGACAGAGATCAGGAGAGCAGGTGGAGAAACCTCTGGAGTAGTAGGAGGCCCAACAATGCTCCTGGAACCCCTCACCTGAGTCCATGTGGGGCAGACCACTAACTGCACACTTGGAGGCCCCCTGAAAGTGGGTGGGGGTCAGTTGGGGCAGGAAAGTGATATTCCAGGGGTGTCTGAGAGTGACACTGGCAGGCAGAACAGGCACCCCCAGGCTGTTCTGCAAGAAAGTGCTGGACTCATTCTGGGCTTGTGAAAAGCCTGGCCAGGACTTGCCAGGACAGAACGTGGGGAGAGGGGCAGACGATTTCGGTGTCAGGAACTAATAAAAGAAGAATAAAATCTGAGAGGGAAGGTTCTCTGCTGAGGAGAAAGAGGAAGTAAGTTGGCTCTGAGTCCTAACTCCAAGCTCTAAGTCTCCAACGTGCAATCAAAAATCAAGAGGTTTCTAAAAGGCGCCGGTTGGAAAGAAAATGCATTTAGGTTTAGATACGGGGACTAGGGATGGTTGCGGGGAGAGTGCAGGAAAGAGGCTCAGCGCCTCTGAGGCCCATTCTAAGAGACAGAGGTTTGAGTCCTGGGCTGAGGTTAAACCGAGGTCAGGTTCACCAGGGAAATGCGGGAAGAACACACCCGTCAGCAAATAACGTCAAGAGTAAAAGCTCGAAGGCGTCAAAACAGCAGCAAGTGCAGGACCGCGGCGTCGGCCTGAAGAGCACGGCGGTTACTTAGGAGAGGGAGATGAGGCCGAGAAGACGGAGCTACGTCCTGGGGCGACCCCGAGGTGGTGGCGGTTCCTGAGCAGTGCGTGGTTGGTTCCTCCGCCTCCAGCCGGGCTAGCCCGCCGCACAGCCCCGTCTGCTCCCTGCCCTGGCCTCCGGTCCCGCTGGACCCGCCTGCCCTTCCTGTGGCCTCAGCCAGGCCGCAGCCCCCAGCCCCGGAGACCGACTCGCCAAGGGTCCGCCCCGCCGCGGCAGCCCGGGCCCGGCCGCTCCTCCCACGATGATGTCACGTCCCCGGCCGCCCCTCGGCCAGCCGCGCCGCCCCGCCCCCGCCTCCCCGGCCCCCAGTCCCCTGGGCCCGCCCGCTCCCGCCATCCCTCCTCCCGCCTGTGCTCCCTCCCTTCGGCTCCCGCTCCCCGGGAGCGGCGGCGGCGGCGGGATGGCCCGGGCCCGCGGCCAGGCCCCAGGGAGCGGCGGGCGGCGGCGGCCGCGGCGGGGCAGCGCGGGAACCGGGCCCCGGGGGGAGTCTGCCGGGCTGCTGCTGCTGCTGCTCCAGGTGCTGCCGCCCGGGGCTGCGGCAGGGCCGGGGCGCCGGGGCACGCGGGGCGCTGGAGGCGGCGGCGGCGTCTGCTGGCCCGGCGCTTCCCCTGCCTTTCCCCGGGACGCGCGGCTACTGCTGCTCCTACCTTCGCTGCCGCCGCCGCCGCCGCCGCCGCCGCCGCCAAGCTCCGTGCCTGCAGCCTCCGCCTCCCGGATGGTAATCAGCGCCCCGCGCCGGCGCCGCGGGCGGGCGGGAGTGGGGGCGACGAGGGGGAAAGGGCGGGCTGCCCCGCGCCCCCTCCTCGCCGGAGGCAGCTCCCGGGGCGCTCAGCCCCCACCCCCCTCCGACGACCGCGGCCCTGGGCAGCCGCGAGAGCGCGCCTCTGGGGCGCCTCCGCGCGGACCGGGTGCACCCGGCTGCGCTCCCGCCCTCCCCGCCTCGCTCACAGTCCGCCCGCCGGCGCTCAGGCCGCGGGGGAATCCCTCCATCTCCCCGCCCCGCGCCCCGGGAGGGGAGGGGACAGCGCCGGCGCTCGCGGACCAGCTTTCTCCGAGGGAGCGCCCCAGAGGCTAGTGCGCACTGAGCCGCCGGAACTCGGCGCTGCGCTGCGCTCTTAGGAACGCGGGGTGCCGTCGGGTCCGGCGGAGTAGAGACGCCGTCAGCCTCGGCGGGAGCGAATCCCGGGTGGTGGGGGCGCCCACCCACTGAGCGCCCTCATGTTTCCTGCGCAGGACACTCTGCCCCGCGGCGGGCTGAACCTGAAGGAGGAGCCGCTGCTGCCTGCGGGCCTGGGCTCGGTGCGCTCCTGGATGCAGGGCGCGGGCATCCTGGACGCCAGCACAGCTGCGCAAAGGTAAGCGCTGGGATGCGACGCGGAGCGCTCGGGTTGGACGGCTCCGCGCCGCCTTTGCCCAGCTCCCTGTGCTGCTGGGGCGAAGACGAGGGCGCCCTAATTCTGGACAGTCCCAGCAAGCTCTCCCGCCCACCCTGTCCCGAGCGCCTGTCCTTTCTCCTGAAGAGGTGGGGCGGGGCGGGGCGGGGCTTCTGCCTCCACTCCTGGCTGTCCGGGCTCAGACTTTTGACTGTCGCTGGCAGGCCCAGCCGTTCACGACTTTAGTGGAAGAGGTATCCCGGCTGCCTATCGTCCCTGAGCCATGCCCTGCAGCCACCAGCTGTCAAGGAATGGCCAACCCCTCCTTCCTGGGCAGTCCCAGTGCCTCTCCTGGTCCAATTCTGGGGCTCTCTGCCAGGAAAAGCACGAAACCCAGCCCCCTTTCTGCTTTCCCACGCCCCTCAGAGTTGGAAGATAGGTTGTGCTGCGCTGGAGAAGTGGCTGGGGGCTGGAATGGAGAGAAAAGATGAGGTGGGCAGTCAGCTTGCTGGAATGATTGGGGCTTGGAATGGGGCAGGGCTGCTCAGTTCCCGCCTCTTAAGGTGTTTTTCTAGCGGGTCCTGCGGGAGGCAGGGTGTCCCTGGAAACCCAGCACCCGCGCCCATTTTCTCTGACTCCTTTACAGGAGTCTGGGCTGGGGGGCTTGGTGGGGGATGGACTCCTGGGTTTGGAAAGATGTAAAGATTTGTTGCTCTGACCTCCACAACACCTGGGCCTTCACCTTTTTGTAACCCCGGTTGTGAGAGTGGGGGTGGGGGTGGTGAGGGAGAGGGTAGGACTAGGGAGGTGGTGCCTCTGCGTATAGCGGGAGCATGCGAAAGCCAGGCTTCCCAGGGTTCTGAGCGCCTGCTTGTCCAGAAGCTTGAAGGGATTCTGTTATGGGGTTGCCTGGGCAGACCAGGGCTGGCACCCGGGCCACGCATTCACATCCCCAGTCCTGTCCAGGGGACTCCACTCTTAGTCCAGCCCCAACCTCACCCCTTAATAGACACACACCTTATTTCACGCACAAACTAAACTAGGGATTCTGCACTCCTGTTCTTTCCGGACTGTCAGGAAGGAGAACTAGGGGCTGTCTCTGAAGCTCATCTCTTCAGGAGGAGAAAGGGTCTTGCCTGCGAATTAATTCACGTGATTTTACTCATGATATAACTATATTCCAGAAAATTAGAAAATAGAAAACAAAATCCCACCTCTCTGATACAACTACTGTCAATATTTTAGTGTATTTCCTTCCTATCTTTCTTCTCATTAATATATTTTTTCCTGTGCTATGCATACAATTCTGTTTTTCCGTTCTGTTTTTTTATTTAACTTGAGACGATCAATTTTAATGGGGCCCCATTTTTTTCTCCGCCACTGGCCATGTGGTAAGAGTTCCTTGTAATAGTAGATAGGGCGTTCCAGTATGGCCTCCGCATTTAAGGTTCCTATTTCTCTCCGATCCTTCCCCTGTTGCAGCTCCAGGAAGCAGATTTGATGAGGGGAGAAGCAGATGTGAAGGAGGCAGTGCCCTTGTCGCCTGTGTGGGTGCAGGAAGTGTCAAGATGAGTTTCTTCCAGGGGATCAGGCCATGTGTTGTCTGCACATGGGGGATCCTAACTGGTGTTGGGGAGTCTAATCAAAGTCCCCAGGGCCACATTGCTGGGACTCAGAAGCCTTTCCCAGTTTGAAATGGGGCATTTCTTCAGGACTGGGCTGTTTATCTCTAAGTCCAGAGACTTCTTTGTCTTAGGACACAGATTGGCAGATTCCCCCCACCCCACCCCATATTTGGTGAGTCACGTCCTTCCAGAGAAGAGTAGGATAATCCTTTCTCCTCATACTTCCCGAGGTGACCTGGCATCTCTCCTGTTTGTGTCTAGATCCTCAGTTGGTCCTCTGCTCAGGTCTTCCCATCCTAAAACAGCAACAACTAAACTTCCTTTCCCACCCCTAACTCCCTCTTCAACCTCTACCTGCTTCCTCTCCCTCTGCCTCTGAGAACCTTGCTCAGGAGCACTCCTCCCCGCAAAGGGCTGCTTGGGATCTGACAGTTGTCTTTGATGCTGTTCTCACCTTTGCTACATAGCCACCCGGTTGTTAAGGCTTCTAGAGTTCTCTGCCTGTGTCCTACTCCTAAGCTCAGGGCCCATGACCAACTGTTTACAATAACACGCCCTGCCCCTCCACCACTTTCTCCCTGGCTGAAGGTTAACCTAGCCTGATTTCCCACCTTAGCCTCCTAGCCCACTGCCCCAGCCCCAGCCTCTACTCACTCTCCCAAAACCATCTCCCATACACCAGAGACCAAAGCAATATTTCTAAAGAACTTTTCTCTGATCATATCCCTCCTGAATTAAAAACTTCAGTGACCTGCCCTTCCTCCCAGATATTCAGCATTCAAAGCCCATCACCATCTGACCCTAAATTTCCTTCTAGCCTCCATATAATACTTGACATCCAACGATGTCTCTTGAAACAGTTGCCCTGACCCCCCGCCACACACACACAAACTCACCAAATAAAGTCTTACAGCCTCTGGGAGCCACCCCACCCAGCATCTTCTCTATCTGTGCTCTCCCACCCAGCCCAGGAGAATGGTTCTTAGTGCTGCCTAATGATGCTCACCACAGGTCACATTCAGCTGCGCCCTGCCTGTCCTGGGCTTCCTTGCCCTGCCAGTCTGTGCCTTCCTTTAGGGCAAAGATGGTAGCTTATTCATCCCCATGTCCACAGCATGAAGATAGGCTTGAGCAGTCAGTAGGGGAGCAATGATTATCTGCTGAAGGAAGCAGGAGTGCATGTTAGAAGGTTCCCAAATCTCTTTCTGTTGGGCTGTCCACATTGGTGGTCCCCAGGATCTACCCGACCCCAGGAACCACACACTGGAGCAGCTGCTGCTCTCTAGCTTTACAATGCCCAGATTTTACAGACGGAGGAGAAGGCCCAGAGCCTAAGAACAGTGAGGGAGGTTCTGCCAACAAGAAGGAAAGTTCCGAGCAAAAGTAGGGAGAGAAGGGGCTGCATACCCTCTCACGGGAGGCAACAGGGAAGGGAAGGCAAGGGAAGGCTGGTGCAGAGGGCTGGCTGGGTCTTCCTAGTGGGGAACTCTGCACAGGACCCTGGCCATTGCCGTGACTACCTGGGGCCAACAGGACTTTATCTCTGAGACCCACATCCCAGCCAGAGCCCACCTTCCCCAGATTCCCATTCACATCCTCTTTCTAGAGTGTTCAGCACAGAAGGAGCTATCCACTCATTCTCATGTGACTCCTAGCCTGGGGAGACCCCTGGAGGACCCAGGCCGGCCCTGTCCCTTGAACTGGTTCCAGTGCACTTTCAGGGCCCTGAGAGGGAAGCCAGCTGGGGCTGCCTTTCCTGTAAGCAGCTGCAGGCTAGCCTCCCTGCTAGGAAATGCTTTTGTTTGCTTTAATAATTAATAGCCCATCCTCAGCCTAGGACCTGGCAGGCAGGCATGTGGGTGGTGAGGGGGTGGGCCTAGAGAAGCAGGGTGGGCAGTCTTTTTTCCCTGGCTTAGGGATCTTGGTGGGTAAGACAGTTTCTTGGGGCAGGTGCTTAGAGCTGCTGCTGGGGCAGTGGGAGCAGGGGGATATGAAGTAGTCCCCAAAACCTCCTCTCATTCCGGCAGGCGTCCCTGGACATAGGTTCTGAACAGCTGCCTCTAGCCACCAGGTCCTCCTCTGCCCGCATTGTCAAGGTGGGTGTGCCCCAGTGAGCTGCTGCTTTTGTCTTCCTTGGTCTGTGGCATAGCCAGGCTCTGGGCATGTTGGGCTGGGCAGGGCTAGGCCAATAGATCTTGACTGGGGCCAGGAATGCTAGGCCCAGCTTGATGGTTACCAGTAGCCCAGCAGCCGGGGGATGCCTGCAGAGAGAGTAGGGGCTAGTGGGATGTTTGGAGGAAGAGAAGATGCAGAGAAAAGAGGACATTTGTGCAGCCCATGCCAGAATGGGAAAAGAGCTGAATGTAACAGAGACTTTAGAGAAATCTGAGACAAAGGATGACATACAGGAAACATATTCTTTTTACTCCTTCTGTCTCCTTGAGGGTGGCCAAAAAGGAGCCTATTCCCATTGCTGATGACCTCAGGGCTTGTCCCCATTTCCCCAGTATCCCAGACTCCAAGATGGATCGGGCCCAAGCCAAAGCCCTGCTCAGAACCTTGGGCTGTCAAGAAGGCAAGACAGGATTTGGTGGGGTTAGGAGGAGGCAGAGGCCTGAGGGTGCTTCTGTGGAGAAGCCAAAGCTCCAGCCTTGGCCCCTTGTCCCTTGAGTGATTTGATATGCTTGTTTTAAATTGCTCATATCTATAAGCATGTGGTCAAGAATGTAAGAAGCCACGAGTGGTCTTCCGAGTAGAGAGCAGAGACTGTGAGGCAAGTGTCTGTATTAAACAGCTATGACATAAGACAGGCCCTGGGGCATCCTGCTCAGTCTCACAAAGGAATGTCTCCAGGGACTGCTGGGTGGCCCTAGCAATAGCAGCCAGACAACTCAGCAGTCCCTAGCGTGTCCCCATATGCACCCCCTGTACTCTGGAGCGCAGGCCACCTGAATGGCCCAGGCTGTGAAGGTCAGGTTGTCCTTGATGTTGACTTGAACCTGGACTCCCAGCTCAGTACTCAGGAAGCCCATGCATACCATGCTTGCTTTCTACCAGGCAGGTGTCTTCCTACCAAAAAGTAGCTGTGCGAACCAAAGCTCTTCCCTCACAGTCATCTTTAAATTTTGGGCTGTTTCAGAACAGAAGATAAGAAGTGGTGAGTGGGCCATGGTAGAAATATTAAAACAAGCACTTTCTCCGCCCACATCCGGGTTCTTTAGTACAGGAGCGGAGCAAATGGCCTACCACCTCAGCATGCTCCAGAATTGATAGGAAAGTGTTTGAACATTTTGTTGAAAACAATCTTTTCTAAGAAAGCAAGGAGATGTGTAATTTGTTTTGGAGTCTTACAAAAAGTAGTTAATGTGGCCGTTTCCATCACTCAGCTGCATTTATCTGAAAAAGGCTCTTATGTGGTAGGCTTTGTGCACTAATGATGCTAAGTGAATGAGGTATTTCTGAATTATTGGACCCAGGAACACATGTACCAGGTGAGGCACTTCTTGTGCATATCTGCCAAGCTGCAGTCAGGCCCGTGGGCTGTAGCTTTGCTGGCTTTCATCACACCACAGCCCCTAGGTGGCTAGTGGTTGGCACCCATATCCTCTTAGACCTTCGGTCAGGGATCTGCATCTCCTGCCAGCATCTGCTTCCCAAGACTTTCTCAGGCTGCAAGAGGCTACTCTGCCCACTTGCACACCAGGCCAGAAGTAACGAAGAATTACTCCCGGAAGCCCTCAACCAATGATTGGAGTTAGTCAATAAATACCCCAACACCCCTCCTCCAGCCCTCTGAGGAGATAACTCCAAAGCACGTGTTCTGGACGGTTTCCAGAGCTCCCGGTGGGATTGAGCAGCAGTTGCCCATAGTGGTAACTTGTTAATAATGTGCCCTTTATAAACGGCCTTTTCCTTTCTCGCGCACTCCCCACCCCCACCAGTGTTTCCCAGACTCACCTCCCACATGAACTTTGCGTTTGAGGGTCTGCTTCTGGGGAAACCAAAATAAATGACTGTCTCTCTCAACTCCAGGGACTCTACTCCTGCCTCCTTTCTTTCTTTTAGATAAAGGATTCATATCAATAGACATCCTTGGAGTATCTCCCACACTCTAGTGGTTGGCTTAGGCACCCACACTTTGGAAACCACAGAATCAGAGACATCAATTGGCCTTCATCACATCTGCCTGTCTCTAAACTAGTGTCAGAGCAGACAGTGTCCATCCCCCCAGCTGTATCCCACACATCTGCACCTCCTCTGCAGGAGTGCCCAGCATGGCACTTAGGCCTCTCCACATCCTATTTCTATCTTCTGAGTCATTTGACCGAATCTCTATGTTTCTTTCTTTCTGTTCTTTAATCGTGGTTTGTTTTCTCATTGCAAGAGCATCAGCTAGTCCCAAGGGGAGAAAAGCAAAAGTCTCTCCTTCCCCTTCCCCCACCCTCTCTCCCTCTGGGGCCTGCAGTTCCACTCAGGGATGTTGGTTGGTCACCTACTGCACACTGGGGGTGGAGGTGCCTGGGGGTACCAGGAGAAGGAAGGCATAGTCCAGACCAACCTCTGGTGCACCCACTGATATGCTGATCCTTATGTCATTCTCCATGTCGTGTTCTCGAGAAATGCTAGAATGTCTTTAAAGCAAAACCTTTTCTATTTCACTTTGATCTTCTCACATGTCTGGAAAGAATATGAACAAGGTAAACAGAGAGACATTCACAGACCAGGAGCAGCCCTGGGGGTGCCCAGCAGGGGAGTTGCCAGTTCTTCAGTCTTCTGCTGGTCTGCTGGAGGCTGCATCTGTTACATTGTTCTGCTGTTATTTGTGATAGGATTCTTTCTGGGAGCTGTATACTAGCCACCTCAATCCCATTGCTTTGTATGGGTAGGTAAAGGCCCAGGAGAATGATTGATTGTGCCTCAGAGCCATTAAATGAGATGAGGAAAAGAGGATGATGTTGGGCTGTCTCAGGGGAAGTGGAAATTAGCCTGAACCCACTGTGAGGTCCGGCCTGTGAGCACTGGCCTGTGAGCACCAGTGTCCACAGACCTCAGGCAGGGGTACCTGACCTCTCTCTCCAGGAATCCTCTTCTGCAGGAAGGATGGGCCCTATGAAGGGAACTTGGCTTGGGGCTTAGGCCAGACGTCCTAGGTCCAGTCCTTAGAAGCCTGGCAGGAGCCAGTAGGCAGCTAGGACGCAGGACTGACTGATATTTGCCAAGAGGGATGGATGAGATTGGAAGCTCAGGCCAGCATTGTTGATTTACTCTTGGCCTGGAAAGTACAAGAGTGTCCATGTAAAAGGGTGTGTAGCGTGGTCTAGGAGACTGTGTTTCTGCCCAGCATCCACCACTCCCCTCTTAAAACCTTTTTCTTTACCCTTCCTCCCTCCCTGCTGTCTGAAAGCTATCCAGTGCCTTTTCTGGTCTAGATGACAGAATAAAGGGCAGAGCGATCTCGGATGGTTCCACTGACCCGCCTCCTTCTGGCCTTTTCTCCTCCGAGGTGGTCCTGGAACCCATCCCTGGGAACTTATCTCTCTATCTCTCTCTCTCTCTCTCTCTCTCTCTCTCTCTCTCTCTCTCTCTCTCTCTCTCCTCTCTCTCTCTCTCTCTCTCTCCTCTCGTCCTGGGGCTTAAGGGAGGAGTCAGGATTGCCACCTCATTAGCATATTCATCAACAGTAATCAGGGACCTGCTGTGATCAAAGCCCTCTTCGGGCTTCCCTGCCTCTTGGCAAATGGCAAGTGGGAGGGTCAAGGCCTGGACTTGAAAGGACTGTAGCCTGAGGGAGGGTGGAGGAGAGAGGGAAAAGAACACTGTCCCTAGAATGTAGAAAAAACCCTTTGGGAATGGGGAAGAGAAGGTGTTGGCAGCCCCCTTCCTCCTCATCTTATTTGGACAAGCAAGACCCAGCACTTCTGCCTTTGAAACCAACATTTCACATGAACCACTGGGGCTCCCAAGCCGGCTTTAAAAAGAAAGAACAATTTTTATTTTATTGTCTCTGTATTTACCGTAATCTATATGAGCAAAAACACAACAAGTCTCTCAAGCCATGACATCGCAGATATCATGACTTCACATGAGGCCAAGTAAGAGTAAGTTGGTTTTAAATCATATGAAGAAAATTCTTAAGTAGTGATGAATGCGGCAGACGTCACAGTGGCATGTCCATGGTGGGGCTCTGATCTAAATGGCTCTCAAGGCAGTCCCACCGTCCTCACTCTCTGCATCCCTGCAGCATCCTCTCACGTTCCCACGACGGCCCCTCTCTGCCTGCAGCATCTTCGAATGCTGCCTGGCTTCAGAACCTCCTGGTGGCCTTTAGTTGTGTTTCCCAAACCACGTCCCTCAACAAAAGCGCTCCATAGTCAAGTAAGTGTGGTGTATTAGTTATCTATTGCCACGCAAGAATTACCCCCAGAACTCAGCAGCGTAAGACAACAAACATCATCTCATGCAGTTTCTGAGAGTGAGACCTCAGGGAGCAGCATCGCTGTGTGGTTCTGGCTCAGAGTTCCTTCTGAGGCTGTCATCAAGACGTCGGCCAGGGCTGCAGTCATCTGAAGACTTAACCGGGGTGGGCAGGAGGCCTTGGTTCTTCTCCATGTGGATTTTCCACAGGGCTTGTGTGTCCTCACAACATGGCAGCCAGCTTCCCCAAGTCACTGATCTAAGAAAGAGAACAAGGTAGAAGATACCATGTCTTCTGTGACCTAACGCTGGCAATCATATGCTCTGACTTGTGCCATATTCTCTCAGCTGCACAGACCAGTCCTGATACAGTATGTGAGGGGACTGCGGAAGGCTGTGAACACCAGGAGGCAAGGATCGTGGGGAGCTATCTTGGAGGCTGGCTACCACGTTTAGGGAGCATTGATTGGCTTCAGATAGATTAAATAGAGTCCTTTCCAGGAGGGTGTCCCAGGGTCCCCCAACATGTATGCATGTGTGCTATGAAGTCACATGTCCCAGCAATTGTGACCATAGCACTCTTTTGTAGAGGAAGGATCTGGAGCTATGAGCTAAGGAAGATGCTTTGGAAGACCCAGAAAAGAAAGCCTGAACACTCTTTTCTGTGTCTCTGCATAGGATGGCACTTCCAATACAACATTTTCTCTCCTCACTTCACTTTCAGAACTCTGGAGTCCAGTGACACTAACCCTCACCCCTACAGCCATTTCTTAGGCTATTTGGTCTACTCTTTTGGCTGCTGTACCTGTTGAACTCCTATTCATTCCTCAAGAACCAGGGGAAAAACCCACCATCTTCAGGGAGTCTTCCCTTCATCTCTCTCAGAAAAAAATTGCATTTTTCTTCCTTTGCTTCTGTAGTTTTTTATGCATCTCTTTTGGAGGGCACCCACTACTTGCTTTGTCTTGTGTTATAGCTCTCTGTGTCTGTCCTCCCTCCCCTTCCAGGCATTTAACTCCAGCCCCACTCGGTGCCATGTGTCCAGTGCTTGGTACATCATTTGAGTTCAGGAAATATATGGTGAATAGGGCCTTGGCTCTTCCTCCTCTTACTCTTGCCCTGGCCTTGCTTTTGGGAATGGTTTCCAGTGAGCCAGAAGAAAGCCCTTGGCAAGGCCAGACCAGAGATTCTCCTACCCACAGGAGCCAGTGGCTGTCCTTCTCAAAGCATGGAGGCACGCACCTCCACACTAGGAGAGGGCGTCCCCCATCTTCAGCTATAGCCCAGGGTCCAGGCTGGGCAAACTAGGGCCTTAGCCAGTTCGATGTCTCTGAGAGTCACCCTCTCCCAGGCAACGCTGCAGGTTCATGCACACAGCCATGGACTAGGGTACATACAGTGGGATATTTGTTCCAGAACCTCCCAGCTACCCCTTGATACCCTAAAGGCAGGCACAGGAACCTCTGGTCAGTAAGATGGGTTGTTCACACATTTGGTTTTGGAGATCAGCCTTTCAAAATGTGGGGCCCAGGGAAAAGTCTGGAAGGGAACCTGAAGGGACGCCTCTGGTGCGATCTGCTGTGTGGCCTGTTCCCAAGGGAGCAGGCTGAGGTGACCTCTATCCCGAGAGGCCTTTGTCCGGAACTGAGATGGCCTCGGCGAGGGTGGATCAGGCCCATCCAATTTATTC
The DNA here is from genome assembly GCA_003508835.1 of Eonycteris spelaea. Lineage (NCBI taxonomy): Eukaryota > Metazoa > Chordata > Mammalia > Chiroptera > Pteropodidae > Eonycteris > Eonycteris spelaea. The sequence continues at coordinate 702,276 of PUFA01000110.1, forward strand.
CTTGCCCACACTCTTGACATAGCAGAGCCAGGTCCTGGCCCACCTGCTTACCTGGTTAGAAGCGATGGGCTCTCCATAGGGCACGTCCAGTGGCTTCCCGGCTCTTTTCCTCCCGCAGTGGCGTGGGCCTGGCACGAGCACATTTGAAAAGCAGCCTCCCTCCAACCTCAGGAAATCCAACTTCTTCCACTTTGTGCTGGCCATGTACGACCGGCAGGGGCAGCCCGTGGAGGTGGAGCGCACAGCCTTCATTGACTTCGTGGAAAAGGACCGAGTGAGAGGCTCGTGGGCTTGGTTGGACAGAGAGAGGGGGCAGGAGGGTTTCAGGGACCTCCCTTCCAATGGATAGATGGTGGAAGAGTGGAGAAGGAGGGGGGTGACTAGATGAAAGGGAGGAAACGGGGTAGGGTTAGGGAGTAAGGTTGGGGGTGTGGCAGAAGGATCCCTGGGAGCATCAGAGCATCCTACTCATCTTGGCCCTGTAGGAGCCTGGGGCTGAAAAAACGAACAACGGGATCCATTACCGCCTGCGGCTGGTGTATAACAATGGTGAGTAAAACCCACTGCCCACTGGGTAGAAAGCCCCATGCAACACAGAATGCCTTGTTGTGAGGGCTGAGGAGGCCCCTGGCTCCAGGCGGGGAGGGTGTAGAGTGTAGTCCAGCCATCAGAGGCCATAGATGCTCTCCATATAGCAACCCTCTTCGCCTTCCTACCCTTAGGTCTTCGGACAGAACAGGACCTCTATGTGCGTCTGATTGACTCCATGTCCAAACAGGTGAGCTAATCTAGGGAGTGTTCAGACCCGTCCCACCCTCTTCTCAGACCCAGTCTACTTGTGGTCTGAGGGAACATACTTTTCCCTGCTCCCACTTCCCTGTGCCGTCACCCCACCACTCGGGCTCCCCTGGTTCTCATTCTAGCCTATGGCAGGAAGATGTATGGTCCTTGCCGATAGTCTAAAAGAAAGGCAATATTTGTACAAAGACCTGCATCCTAGGTCCATGTTCCCTAGAAGCCCAGCCGAGATGGGGATTCAGGTGCACATGGTTTGTTGGGGAGGCAAGAAGGGCTCTCAGGAGAAGGGAGAGAGGGAAGCAGCACAGGGCAGGGGGTGCTCAGCAAGGATGGGGTCTCAGCTGGAGTCCAGCCTTGGCCTAATCCACAGGGAGCTCTGGAGACAGAATGACACCAGAATTGTTCCCCCGCTTGAGGCAAGAAGGCCAAGATTCTGTACCCTGTGTCAGTCAGTCATTGGCTGGGGAACACTCCCAAGGGGAGCCTGTAACCTAGACATTTCCAGGCAAGGAAGCCCTTATCCACTGAGAACTATTCTTAAGAGAAAGCCCTTACCAGTCAACACTAACTGCAGCTGGGGTGGGCACAATGGTCCAGGAAAGGGGACTGGGCAGGGCCCCAGAGCTGCTACTGCAGATGGGCTTCACAGAAAGTTGTACGTGCTGGTATGAAGGAAACTGAGTCTCAAGTGGGCCGATCAGTGGCCCAGTGCAAGGTGGAGACTTGGGCTTTGCCACACAGGCAGAGTCTTCCAGCAGCCTCTGCCCAATCCCAGGGCAGAGAAGAAATAATTTGTTTTGAGGAAGCCAGTGGTCACCGTGGTAGGAGAGACAGACCAGACAGTGGTACGGGGATTGTGTGAGGGACAAGTGGCGAAGAGGTTGGAAGAAGTCCAGAGAGAAAGGGACCTTGCGAGTGGGTATGGCTGAGAGGCCCAAGTGGTTATAAAGTAGGAAGCCAGATTAGCAGATCAGGAAGCTTACTCTTTGCTTCAGGGCAGAGAGTAGAGCCTGGGTGACCGGTGAGGAGAGTGATCTAATAGTCCAAGGGGGAGATGCTCACCCAAATTGGGGAGATGATAAGGATGGGGGGAGAGGCTGAATAGCCAGCTGGGATAACTTAGAGGACAAAGCTTATGAGCAGAAGCAGAGGTCCACTAGGGCCATGGGAACAGTGGGGATAGGAATGTCTAGCCCCATCCCAGCCTGACTGAGGTCCTTGGTCTGGGGCCTTCCCTGGCCCTAAGCAGAGATGGATCTGGAAGGAGCTGCCTGTGGACAAACAGAATCTGTAGACCTCATGCCACCGTTGCCCACCCTGTCAGTAATCCTGGCTTGGGGAGCCAGGCTCCCAGCTCGTGCCCTGCACTCCTTGCAGCCACTTGGAAGGCATGATCTTCTCCAGAGGCAGGTCTCTCCCCCCACATTTGGACATAAGGGGAGCCTTCTTCCCCATGAGCCTGTGCACTTCCTCTCTCCCCCAGGCCATTATCTATGAGGGACAGGACAAGAACCCTGAAATGTGCCGAGTGCTGCTCACCCATGAGATCATGTGCAGGTGAGGGGGGCTGGGTCATTTTCACCTTACCTCTGAGCCAGGATGTTGCCAAGGACCCCTACAAGGCCCTGCCCCCTACCACTGCCACCACCACTCTCCCTGCTGCTCTCTAGAGAAGGCCTGGTAGGGGAGACAATGAGGGAAGAGAGAGGCCCCTGAGCACAGCGCCGGCTGAGGAGAGGGTCCTTGAGGCCCCATTAGCCTGGTCTGTTTATGTGGCTTCTCCAAGTGTTTTTGTAAGAGAGGTCTCCTGCCACTACTGGGAAGCTTAACTAATAAAGCTCAGGGGAGGGCTCTCTGGGGATGGGGACCAGGGCTCCAGAGCTGGAGGGAGGAAACTTTGCTACCTCCTACTTGACCCTGGGGCACTTCCTGGGGAGGAGGGTGGAACAGGAGGAACACAGCTCTTGGCTCCCCTTCCCTACAAGTCTTGGCATTTCTAGGTATGGTCTCCCCAGGAAAGGCCAGTCAGATGGCATCCTTGGAGGCAGTCCTTGTACAAGGAAAAAAGAATACATAGTGTTCAAAAATCTGGTTGAGATGGTGACTACCTTTAGGAAGAATAGTGACAAAGGGGCACGAGGGGCCTTCTGGAGGACTGGGCACGTGCTATTTCTTGGTCTGGCTGCTGGTTATAGGTATGGGTTCACTTTGTGATAATTCACAAGCTGCACATTTACAATTTGAGCTCCTTTCTATATGTATAAGTGTACATACAGAGAGAGTGAGAGACCCATTAGGTGGCCAGCAGCTTGCCCTTTGCTGGATCCTCCAAGAACAGCATGCCTTTGGGACAAGGGTTTCCAGGCCAACCTTATCCCCAGGACTGGGCTCTCACTGCCATTTTCCCCAGGCCCCTGGGAGTGAGCCCCTCTGGCCCAAGGATTCCATCCCCAGCATCCTCGCCCCCACAGTGCCCCCTAAACACACACACACACACACACACACACACACACACACACACACAACAAACACACACACACACACAGACTCACTGTAATCGCCCTCTCCTTCACTCCCTTCCTCCTCCTCTTCCCTATCCTCTTTCCATCAGCCGGTGCTGTGACCGAAAGAGCTGTGGCAACCGGAATGAGACACCATCAGACCCCGTCATTATTGACAGGTACAGGCTGGAGGAGGGGACCTGGGAGCTGCAAGGACTAGGCAGGCTGAGTTCAGTCACAGAACAAGGTGGTGGTTCCAGGAAGGGATGGAGCTGCCCACCCCCCTTTCACTCCTGATGTTTGGTGGCTCTGAGCAGAGGGACAAACTGTCAGATACCATGGGGCCTCTAGCCATGGCCCCCTGAGTGAAGTTTTGGCAGCAGACTTTCTGGGGCTGGGCTTAGGAGCAGTATTTCCTGACAGAAGGAGCCCAGGAAGAGCAGGGGATGGAGGTGGGGGTGGGGATGGTGGGTAGGAAGTGAACCAGCCCTAGAAAGAGGCTGGGAGGATAGAGGGGCTGGCACGAAGGCTGGGTTCTAGTCCGGGCGCCACCTTTGTACTGTTTGACTTGACTTCACTCAACGTCTGTTTTCGTCATTTGAAAATTGGGGAAATACTTGACCAGTTTTGGTCATAGGATTGTGTAGGTGATGCATGTGAAAATTCATTCTCCCATCATGATTTTTTAAAATTGTATTACTTCTGTTTGAATAGGAAATTCATATATGTTACAAAATTTGAAATTCATATAGAAGTTACAAAAGAGTAAATAATGAAAAGTAAGTCAGCTCCCACCACTATGCATAGCATACTCCACACTTATGTATTTACCTTTTTAAAAAACTCATAGCATATAGAGAAAGAGAGAGAGATAGATAGAAATAGATGTAAATATATCTTAAAGATCATTTCATATTAGAACATAAACCTTGCTTTGTTCTTTTAACAGATAAAACATTCACATATTATATGTTATACACATTATATATATATTATATGTATATGCTTTATATATATATATATATACACACACACACATATATCAGACTACAAGAAATCTCATTTTTTTTTGCTTCTGCAAAATATTCTATTGTATAGGTGAACTGTAATTTCTTTAGGCTATTGCTGGACATTTTGGCTGTTTTCATTCTTTCTCAGGGATAAAATAGCTGAATTATTTTGTCCACGTGTCATTTTGAACATGTATGAATTTATATGAAAGATATTACTAGAAGTAGAATTTCTAGGTTAAAAGATATGTACATTTGTAATTTTTATAGTTATTGCCAATTTACCCTCCATAGAAATTATACCAATTGACATTCGTACCAGCAATTTTAAGAAAACCTGTTCCCCACACTCTGGCCAATTAAGTATGTTGTTTATTTATTTAACAAATAGTTTTTTTTAACATTCACTGTGTGCCAGAGTCTATTCTATATGCTATGGATTAAACAGTGACCAAAAATCACAAAAAGCCTGTGTTCATGGGTTTACAATCTATTAGAGAAGGTAAACAAATTAACTGAATGAATAAAGTATATAGCATATTAGATGGTGATAACAGCTAAGGAGAAAAAGAGCCATCAGAAAAGGTCAGAGAGTGCCCAGGAAGGGAGTATGTAAGGAAGGCCTCACTGAAAAGATGACATTTAAGCCAAGACCTGAAGGAAGTAAGGAGGCCACGAATCTAGAGGGGAAATGTTTTTGGCAGGAGTGTACCTGATATATTTAAGGAACAGCAAGAAAGCCCAGGTGTCTGGAACGGGATGGACATTAGAAGGAGGTGATGTTGGAGAGCTAATGGATGAGGCAGAAGGAAGGCGAGATTATGCAGGGCCTTGTAGACTGCATGTGGGCCATGTCTGTAGGCCACTGTAAGGACTTTGGCTTTTGTTCTGTATGACGTGGAAGCCATTGGGGATTTTGAGAAGAACGGTATGACCTGATTTGTATTTCAAGATCACTCTAGCTTCTATGTTGTAGATGATCAGTAAGAGGCAAGGATAGAAGCAGAAAGGTGAGTTAGGCAGCCATTACAATTATCCAGGTGAGAGATGGTGGAAGCCAGGACCAGGGATGTAATAACAAGAGGTCTTAAGGAATGATTGGATTCTGGATATATTTCACAGGCAGAACTGACAGGATTTGTTATGGAAGGAGAGACAAAGTGACAGAAGTCAAAGTAACTCCAAGGTTTCTGACATGAGCAACTTAGAAAAAATTTCTACCTACTGAGGATGGGGAGATTTGGGGAGGAGCAGGTTTAAGAGGAGGAAGGTCAGGAGTTTTGTTTTGAACATGTTATGTTTAAGATGCTCACTAAACATCCAGGTGTGGATGTTGAAAAAGCAGCTGAAAACATGAGTATAGCTCTCAAAGGAAAGGTCTAGGCTGCAGAGAGAAATCTGAATGAATGACTTCATTGAGGGAATTAGTGTTGATAAAAAATAGAAGAAGCTCAAGAACTAAATCCTGGGTGTCCGGTATTTGGAGGTCATGGAGATAAGGAACCAAAAAAGGGGCAGCCAGTGAAGTCAGAGGGAAATCAGGGGCGTGGAGGGTCCCAGAGGCCTAAATAAGAAAATATTCCAAAAGGAAGCAATAGTTGATAGCATCAAATGCTGCTTGTGGATCTGCTACAAAGAGAATAATAATCGACCACTGAGTTTAGTAACATGGGGGACATTGGCGACCTCAGCAAGAGCTATTCAGTGGAGTGGAGAGGGAAAAGTCTGACAAGGCTAGGTCTTAAGAGAGGATGGGAGAAGAGAGGTTAGGGATGATGACTAGAGGAATTCTTTTTGAGTTTTGCTCTATAGGGATCAAAGAAATGGGGTGGTTGCTGGACCACCTGTAAGGCCAAGAAAAAATACATAGCTTGCTCATATGCTAATGTGAAAACCCAGTAGGTAAGGGGAAAATTACCATGCTAGAGATAGAAAGGGGACTTGCTAAAGCTATGTCCTTTAGTTGACCAGGCATATGCGATCGCATGCACAGGACTGATTTTAGTTGGAAGCTTAGATAGTTATCCATGGAAACAGCAGGGAAGGCAAAGAACCTGGGCACAGAAATGGATAAATGGGTATATCCATTGTGAGAGATTATGGACATTCTCTTCAGATTACTTTTTTTCTCAGTGAAATAAGAAACAGGGTCAACATTTGTGGATGAGGAGAGAGGGAGACACCAGGGCATGAAATACTTGTCCAGGGGAATGAATGGACCACGGAAATGCCATGTGGTGGCCAAGTAGTACTAAGGGCCCGTCTAAGGTTTGTGGTCACAAATTCAAAGTAAGAACTTTCTCCAGCCATGCAGAGCTGCACATATGCAGGTACAGAACAGATGAGGGGTGGCTTATAACCAGAGTTAGGGGCTTGCCAGGTGAGTACAATGCAACATGAAAGGGCAAGAGAGTGAAAGTGTATGCATGGGGTGTTGACAAAAATGAAACAAGGAATTTAAGCTGGGTGAGGAGAGAAGTGTGGGAGAGTGAAGACACGGCAGAATGAATGGAACAAGGTTCTGATGGGGCCAAAGAATTATTATAGAAGAGAGCTGAGCTGGAGGTTAGAAGTTGGTTAGAGGGTGGGTTGTAAGTAGAATTATTTGGGAATTGCATTTATTGGTAATGTGTGGCCAAGGGACGGGGAAGACAAGGGCATTGCAGGAGAGATGCTCAAGGAATGGGGAGGAGACTATGTTGGAAGAATTATCTATCTATTGACATGGAAATCACCAAGAATTATGACCGGGCATATATAGTGATCTGGGAGTAAAGTCTTCAAGGAATGAAGGCAAGTGATCTCCGGATTGAGAAATAACTGCAATAAGCAGTGGTAACTGTAATTTTTTTCCTCTGTCTCCATCATAGAAGTCAACTTCTCTTACTCTGAAGTTGAGCACACTGTCATGTATTTAGTCTCTTTGTGTTTCCTTTTCTATGAACTGTCTATTCATGTCCTTTGCTTATTTTTCTGTAAAATATTGGCTTTTGTTACCGATTTTTAGGAGTATATATTAAGGAAATTAGCCCTTTGTCATGAGTTGCACATATTTTTTCTAGTTAGTTGTTGCCTTTTAACTTTTTAATATGGTGAAATTTACCCAATTTCTTAATCTTTTAAGTACTTTGCATTTTTATCATATTTAGAAAGGGCTTTATCATGCCGATATAATTTTTAAAAATTTATTCGGTGGTTTCTTATAGCATTTATATAGCTTCATTATTTATACTTAAATATTTCACTCATTTGAAAAAAATTAAGTTATTATGTCCTAGATGATACATAGAACATAAAAATATAACAAAATAAAATTCATGAAGCATAATAACCAATGTACACCTGTGAACTGGCCAACAAACTGAAAATTAGAACATTAAAAATACCACGAATGCCACCACCATGTCCTTTCTTCATCTCATACCACTGCCTACCCTCTCCTAAACATAATAAATAAGTTGAGTTTTGTGTTTATCATGACCTTGCTCTTTAAAAAAATAAATTATCACAGATTGTATAATATTAAACAACATGTTTAGTTGTGCTTGTGTTTAACTTTATAAAAATTTTTTACATATAGTAGTCTAAAATGGTCTTTTGAAATTCATTATATTTCTAAGATTTTTTTATGTTGCTATATTTAGTTGTAGTTTGCTGTATTTCATTTTTGCTATGATAAGCAAAGCCTCTGTGAACATTCTTCTCTCATAATTCGAATAGGTACAAGAGTTCATTTAGGATATAAACCTGAGACTGAAATTGGGTGTCTTTTATTCATTTTTCTTGCCTGATTGTACTGGCTAGACCTTCCAGTACAGTGTTGAATGATAGTGGTGAGAAAGGACGTCTGTCTTGTTTTTTATTTTAGGTGGGAAGTACTCAGTCTGCCCCCATTATGTATGTATGTGTGTATGTATATATGTAGCTGTATGTTTTTCATAGATGCCTTTTATCAGATTGAGGAAATTCCCTACTATTTTTAGTTACTGAGAGTTATCAGGAATGGATATTAGATTTGTCTAATGCTTTTTCTGCAACTATTGAGATGATTATATATTTTAAATTTTAATAAGAGTTACTTCAGTTGGTTTTCCAATGTTAAGCCAACCCTACATTTTCCAGATAAACCCCACTTGGTCATGATGCATTATCTTTTTAATATACTGTTGGATTTGATTTAATAATTTTTTTTTAGAAATTTTGTATCCATATTCATGATGGATATTTGTCTATAGTTTTCTTGCAATTTCTTTGGTGTCAAATGTGATATGCTGGCCTCAGAGAATGAGTCGGGAGGTATTTCCTCCTCTTCAGTTTCTGGAAGAGTTTATGTAGAATTGGTATAACTTTTTCCTTAAGCCCTTCTAGAATGAGCTTTGGGAATTTGTATTTTTCAAGGAATTTGTCCATTTCTTATAAGTTGCTGAATATGTTGGCAGAAAATTGTTTATAATATTCCCTATCCATGTAATGTCTCTAGAGTCTGTAGCAATGTCACTACTCCATCTCTAATGTTGGCAAATTGTGTCTTCTCTCTTTTTCCCTGAGCAGTACAGGTATATCCATTTTATTGCTCTTCTAAAAGAAACAGCTTTTGGTTTCATTGATTTTCTCTATTGTTTTTCTGTTTTATAGTTTTATATTTATAAGTTCTTTTCTTCTGCTTACGTTGTATTTAATTTCCTCTCCTTTTTCTGATTTCCTAGAGGAAAGTTGAAGTCTTTGATTTAAGGCTTTTCTTTTTGTCTAAAATAAGCTTTTAGTGCTATACATTTCTCCCTAAGTACTGCTTTAGGGCCATACCACAAATTCTAATATGTTGTATTTTCATTTTCGTTCAGTTAAAAATACTTTCTAATTTCCTTTGTGAGTGTTTTTTTTTCCTTCTGATCCATGTGTTATTTAGTTTCCAAAACTTTGGGGATTCTTCTAGAATCTGTTTATTATTGATTTCTAATTTAATTCTTTTTGTCAGAGAGCCATCTTGAATTCTTTTGAATTTATTGAGACTTGTTTTATCACCCAGATTATGGTCTACCTGATAAATGTTTTGTGTGCACTTGAGAAGAATGTGTATTCCATTTTCTTTGGGTGAAGTGTTTTATAAATATCAAACTGATCAAGTTAGTTTATAGTGTTGTTTGAGTCTAGAATATCCTGGCTGATTTTCTGCCTATTTATTCTACTTTTGATAGAAAGTATTAAAATCACCAATAATTATTGTGTATTTGTCTATTTCTTTTTGAGGTTCTGTCAGTTTTGCTTCATATAATTTGAACAACTGTTATTTGGTACATATGTTTAAGATTATTATGTCCTCTTGTTTAATTGACCTCTTTATTATGAATCCATGAAATCTACTTTGGTAATAATGTAGCCACTCCAGCTTTGCTTTGACTAGCATTAGCATGATAAATCCTTCTCTATCCTTTTATTTTTAACCTGCTTATGCCTTTATACTAAAAGTATATTTCTTGTAGGTAGCATATAGTTTGGTCTTTTTAAAAAAATCCAGTCTGATAATTTTTACCTTCTAATCGAGATGTTTAGGCCATTTTCATTTAATGCAATTATTCATATGGTTAGATTTGAGTTTGTCATTATGATTATTGTTTTTCATTCTTATCTCTTTTTGTCTTTTTTAAACTATTCTTTTAGATTTGGAGATTTTTGTTATTCTATTTTATCTCCTTTATTGGCTTATTACCAAAACTTTTACTTTTGTTATTTTAGTGATTAATTTAGGACTTATAGTAAACATCTTTAACTTATTGCAATCAACTTTATTATACCACTTGATGTATACTATGCCATTGTGTTAGGAATTTTATTTTTATATGTATTATAAAATCCACAGTACATTCTTCTTATTTTTGTTTAACAGCCAAGTATTTTTAAAGAGATTTAAATAATATGACAAAATCTTATATATTTACCCATGTAGTTACCATTTCCATTATTCTTTATACCTTTCTATAGATCCAGATTTTCAGTTGTTATTATTTTTGTTATACCTGAAGAGCATCCTTTAATATGTCTAGTATTTTTGAAAGATATTTTCACTGGGTATAGAATTTTAAATTGACAGTTGTTGTTTTGAGATGTTGCTCCACAGTCTTCTCTCTTGTATTTCTGATTAGAAATCAGATACTATTGTTATCTTTGTGTTTCTGTACATAAAAAATCTTTTATCTCTGGCTGCTTTTAAAATTTTTCCTTTATTATTAACTTTTTAGCAGCTTGGTTATGATGTGCCTTGGTGTAGTTTTCTTCATGTTTCTTGTGCTTAGAATTTATTGATCTTTTTGGATCTATAAGTTTACATTTTCATTACATTTGGGAAGTTTTTGACCATTATTTCTCCCCCCCCACTTTTGTTTGTTTGTTTGTTTGTTTTTAACATTTTATTTTTTTATCTTTCCCCCTCTCCCCTCCCCTTTCGCTCTGATAACCACTAGTCCATTGTCCATGCCCATGAGTCTCTTCTTGTCCTGTTCATTTGTTGCTTTTAGGTTTATATCCCACATATAAATGATATCATGTGATTTTCAACCTTTTCTGTCTGGCTTATTTTGCTTAGTATAATTATTTCAAGGTGACCATTATTTCTTATTAAATATTTCCTCTACCACCCCTCCTTTGAGGACTCCTCTTACCCATATATTAAACTGCTTCAGATTGTTCTGTGTCTCACTGCTAGTTCTTTCTGTTTTTTTTAGAGGGGAGATTATTTTTTCTCTGTGTTTCATTTTTGGATAGTTTTTACTGCTGTGCCTTCAAGTTTTTTCTAATCTTTTTTTCTATAATATCTCAATATTTATCTGCTATTAATCCTATCCAATATATTTTTATCTCGGACATTATAGTTTTCATCTCTACAAGTTTGATTTGTATCTTTTTTATATCATCATCAATGTCTCTACTTACTTAGATTTTTGAACAAATACAGTTATAATACAGTTATAATAACTCTTTTAATGTCCTTTTTTCTGCTAATCCTAATATATGTATCTATTGTGTCAGTTTCAACTGCTTATTCTTTGTTATGGGCCATATTATTTTGCATCTTGGCATGCATGTAATCTGTGATTGGATGGATGCCAGACACTGTAAATTTCTCCTTTTGGGTGGTGGATATTTTTGTATTCCTAAAACCTTCTTGAGCTTTGTTCTGGGATGCAGTTGAGTTACTTGGAAACAGTTTGATCTTTTTGAGTTTTGCTTTTATGATTTATTAGATGAGTCCACAGCAATAATTGATCTGAGATTAATTATTCCTCACTACTAAAATAAGACCTTCTTGGGTACTGTACACAATGCCCCATGAATTATTAGTTGTTTTCAGTCTAGCTTATAGAAACAGGCACTATTCCTATCCCTATGTGAGCACCAGAATTGCTCCCTTTATTCTTTTAGAACAGCGGTCCCCAACTTTTTCGCACCAGGGACCAGTGCTTCTGTGAGAATCTAATGCCTCATGACCTCAGGTGGAGCTGAGGCAGTGATGCTAGCACTGGGGATGACTGCAAATAAAATGAAGCTTTACTTGCTCACCTGCCCGCCTCTCATCTGCTGTGCAGCCCATTTCCTAACAGGTCAGGGATAGTACCAGTCCATGACCCAGGGGTTGGGGCCCCTGTTTTAGAGTGATTCTTTCCCTGGCCTTTTTCACATGCACGCACTAATCAGTACTCTGCTAAATACTCAAGGGAGCCCTTCCACAAATTTCTGGAATTCTCTTTCTAAGAACTTCTCTCTATGAGACTTTGTCCTATAAAGTCTAGCTACCTTGATCCCCCTGACCTCTCAGGTCCATCTCCTCAACTCTGGAAGTGGACCCTGCCTTACTATCCCCATCCCTGTGCCCTAGAAAATCTCAAAGCATCATGCTGGGTCATTTGTAAGGTTCACTTTGTTTATTTCCTATCCCTCAGGGATCACTGTCCTTTGTTGTCTGATATTTATTTTCTTGAAAAATGTTTTGTGTGGTTTTGGTCTGGTTTGTTTTGTTTTCAGGCACAGGTAAATGTGGTCTTTGTTACTCCATCTTGGCGTAAGCAGAAGTAGAAGTGTATTTCTTAATTTCCAAACAGGTGATATTTTTCTAGCTATCCTTCGTTACTAATTTCTAACCTAATTGTCTAATTGTTTTATATATGTCCATTAACTCAGGATTGTTAGTTGTGTTATTCAGATCTGTGTTTACTTATCATTGTCTGCTTAACCTATAAAAAATTGAGAAAAATTTTCAGCTTATACTTATGAGTTCCATCAGTTTTTGATACATATATGTTATTGACTATTTCACTAAGTGGGTACAGGTTTTAAATCTTGTAGCTTCCTTCTCAGTTGATCCTCTTATCAGCATTTATGGATCCTTTGTTTTTACTAATATTTTTGCTTTTAAGTTTATGTTATCAATATTATTTAGAGGCCCTCTCAATTTGTGGTTATATTTGCCTCATTTCTTTTTATACCCTATGATTTTCAGTCATTATGTATTTTTGTGTTTCAGATTTTTCTCTTTTAACAGCACATTGCTGGATTTATAAAAATAATCGTCTGGTTTTTTACCTGGCAAATTTAGTTCATTTACTTTATGAGATTATTAATTTATTTAAACTATTTACTGTCATCTTTGTGTTTTCTATTTGTCCCACTTCTCCTGTGTTTCTTTGTTTTCTTTTCTTGCTATTTAAATTGTTTGACTATTTTGTTTGATGTGACATATGAGTTTCTTATTCTATTTCCCCCTTTACTGGTTTGGAAATTTTTTCACTTTATCTCTATTCGTTTAGTTATTACCCTTGAAATTTACTATATATTCTTAACAAAGTCATACTTCTTTTCATGACTAATATAGAATATTTGACAGTGGTGTGACTGAGCTGGTTCATACCAGCTCACAATTATTAGCCACTTTTCTCAACTCCATACTCAGTGACATCACATTGGTAGCTTAAAATCAGCTGCCAATCAGGGGAACATATAACCATGGAAATTACCAAACACTATAAATCAGGTTTTCCCTGCTCTGGAAATGGTTGTTAAACATATACCAGCACACCATTGACCTTATGCCGTTGTATTACCCCTGCCCTATGTATAAGGCATGTAGTCCAGAATTTTAATTCATTTTAAATTCCACACATTTTTATTTTTCTTTTTATTATATAAAATTTTTTCTTTACTTTTACCAAATTCCTGCTCATATTTTTATTCTTGCATCTCAGACAGCTTTTTATGGGGTCACTTTCTGAAGTCCATCTTTTAGAAATTCCTGCTTTAGTAAAGCTCTGCTGGTGGAAACCATTCTCACTTTTGTTTTACTATAACTGTCTTGATATCACTCTCTTGAAATATAGTTTTCCTGAGAACACAATTCTAGATTGACAGTTATTTTTTACTTAGCGTTTTGAAAATATTTCCATTGTTACTGTTGAAAGTACAACATAGTTGTCATTCTTTTGTGAGTAAGCTCTCTTTCCTCTCTGGCCGTATATAAGAGCTTCTTTTTGTCTTTAGAGTTCTTTAGTGGATGGATTATTCCATAATTTCTCTTGGAACAACTGATAGCTACCAGAAAAAAATATGGGTGTGTTGAATAATTCATCTTTCCCCACCAATTGTAAATGTCACCCATACTATATTCTAAATGTAATTGTGTATTCCTGGACTTTCCATTCTATTTCATTATTCCATTTATGTGGAAATATGATGCCTTTTTTTTTTTTAAGATTTATAACATGTTTTACTAACTGGTAGAGCTAATACTCCTTTACTAGTACTAGATCTGGTACTCCCCATTGCTCTTATAGTTTTGAATTTTCCTAACTATTCTTGATTACTTTTTCATATTAACTTTCCAATTAAGTTGCCTAGGTCACCATAAAATTACTTCCTGGTGTCATTTTTTAAACTTTGGTTTAAAAAAACCACACACACATAAAAAATTTACTACCTTCACCATTTTTAAATGTACAGTTCAGTAATGTTAAGTATAGTCACATGTTGTGCAAAAGTTCTCCAGAATTTTTCTTTCTTTCAAAATTGAAACCCTGTATCCATTAAACTACAGCTCCTCATTTTCCCCTCTCCCTAGTCCCAGTAACCACCATCCTACTTCTGTTATTTTGAATTTGGGTAGTTTAGATACCTCATATAAATGAAATCATACAGTATTTGTCTTTTTGTGACTGGCTTATTTCACTTAGCATAATTTCCTCAAGGTTTATATATGTCGTAGCATTTTTTTAATGCATATACCACATTCATCCATCAATGGATATGTGGGTACTTCCATCTCTTAGCTATTGCGAATATGAATGAGAAAACATCTTTTCAAGGTATTGATATTTGAGATATCATTTCTTTTGGATAAATATCCAGAAGTGGGATTATTGAATCACATAATAATTTTTAAAAACTTTTTTGAGAAACACAATACTGTTTTTATAACAGTTGCACCATTTTACAGTTCCACCAGCAGTGCACATGGGTTTTAATTTCTCCACTTCATTGCCAACACTTATTTTTTTTATAATAGCCATCTTTATGGATATGAAATGATAGCTCATTGTAGTTTCGATTTGCATTTCTCTAATGATAAGTGATGTTGAGCATCTTTTCATATGTTTGTTGTCCATTTGTACATCATCCTTGGAGAAATGTCTATCAAAGCTCTTTATCCATTTTTAAATTGGGTTATTTGTTTGTTGTTGAGTTGTAGGAGTTCTTCATATATTCTAGATATTAACACCTTATCAGATATTTGATTTGCAAATATTTTATCCTGTTTTGTAGTTCTCTTTCCATTCTGTCTGTCATTTATTGAGATCATGTTTAACTCAGATAAACCTAGGTGGAAATAAAATCTTTATGATGGTAATATTGAAAGTGCTTTGTAAAAATATAACTCATTTGTTGTATGAGATGCGATAGGAAGGGCTGTTCAAGTCTTCTATTTCAATGTTGATCTTCTGCCTAATAGTTCTCTCTATTATTAAAAATAGATCATTGAAGTCTCCAACTATTATTGCTGGCTTATATATTTTTCCTTCAACTCTGTCATTTTTTGCTTCATATATTTTGGAGCTCTATTATCAGGTGCATATATGCCTATAATTGTTATTCTTTCTGATAAATTGACACTTTTATCATTATAAAATGTCTTTCTTTGTCTTGTAACAATTTTGTCTCAAAGTCTATTTTGTATGATATTAATAAAACTGTTCCAGCTCTCTACTGGTTAGAGTTTGCTTGCTATATCTTTTCTGACCCTTTTATTTCAATGTATTTCTATCTTTGAATCTTAAACTATGTCTCACTTAAACAGTATATAGTTAGATTATGTTTTTAAAATCGATTTGGCCAATCTCTGCCTTTTCATTGGAGTGTGTAATCCATTTACATTTAATATAATTACTGATAAAGTAGGATTTGTGTCTGTCATTTTGCTTTGTGTTTTCTATGTCTTATTTTGTTGTTGTTCCTTTTTTCCTCATTCACTGCTTTTTTTTGTGTCTGTTAAATGGATAGTTTTCAGTGTACTTTTAAAATGTTGTTGTTACTTAATTTTTGAGTAATTTTCTTTCAGGTTTCCCTAAGAATTACAATTAATATCTTAATTTAAAACAATTGAATTTAGATGAATATCAACTTCAATAATACAAAAACAATGCTCCAATATAGCTCCATTCCCTCTCCTCTCTTTTGTTATATCTTTGTCAATCACAGTATGTATTGACACATTGTAAGTCCATCAACACAGTTTTATAAGTAGTGCTTTATGCAGTTTCCTTTAATAGATTTTCTTTTTTAGAATAGTTTTAGGTTTACAGCAAAGGTGAGAAAAAGTACAGAGTTCCCATATACCCCCTGCCCACCCCTCCCACATGCAGTTGTCCTTCGTATTAGGTAGGTAAACAAGATAGTTAGAAACAAAATACATATATAATATCACTTATATTTACCAGTTATATTTACTTTTACTAGTACTCTTTATTTCTTCACATGGTTTTGAATCACTGTCTTGTGTCTTTTCATTTTAGACTGAGGGTTCTCATTAGTATTTCTTGCAGGAAAGATCTATTAGCGATAAATTCTCTCAGTTTTTGTTTATCTGGAAAAGTCTTAAATCATCCTCATGTTTACTTAATTTTAATTTATCCTTCATATTTGAAGGATAGTTTTGCTGGATATAGAAATTTCGTTGACAGTTGTTTTCTTTCAGTAGGAATACATAAGAGCTTTACGGAGCCTCCTATGAACATCTCGTTCCTACTTTTGCCTGACTCTCATTGCCCCAACTAGTATCACTGCCACAGGCACCAGCAATGTTAAACTGTTTTCAACAAACACTCTGAGAATAGGGCTTTTCCCATCTAGCAAGCTCTGAATCAGATCAAATAACTGGTACTGAGAATGGGGCTGTCAGGGAGCTGCCAGACAGATCAAATAGCAACTATTGTCTGGAAATACAGACCGTTGAGAAGTTCCAAACTCAATGTCTTTCCCAGTGGCTAGTAGACTTGAAGCGACTATCATGGCTTCAAGGCTGCTGTTTTGTTGTTGTTGTTGTTGTTGTTGTTGTTGTTGATGTTGTTTGTTTGTTTGTTTGTTTTCTTTTAAGGTTACCACAGCGCTTGAGCAAGGGAGATGGGAATAGGACAAATTAAAACACTTTGAAGCGCTCTCTTCTTATTAAGATTCGGCCATTTTTTGAAACAAATACTCCTTGGATTGTTGCAAACCTTTTGTTAATTTTCAGAGTTCTGAAAAAGTTACTTTTGACGGTTTTGCCTGTGTTCCTTTTGCTTTCTGAAGGAACAAATTCTCAGAGGCCCTTGCTCTCTCATTCTCAAAGTTCTATCTCTGCAATTGGTATTTTTAATTTGGATATAGGATTTCACATTGTTCCCTGTTAAAAGTGATTTGGGGGTTTTGGTCCAGCATTCATCATGTCACAGTAAATTTGACTCTTGAATTCTATCATGAATCAGTAAACACTTGCTGTGGAGTTGGTACTGTGATGGATGCTCAGGAGAAGGGAGATAAGTTTAAACAATGATTCCTGCTGTCTGAGAGCATACAGAGCTGTTGAGACAAAACATAATTATGTAAATCTTTACATAATGGTAAAAGGAAATAGAGAACAATGTAAGGCTTTAAGGTAACACTATCCAATAGAGCTTTCTGTGATGATAGACATGTTCTGCATGATGATTAACATGGTAGTCAATAGCTACATGTATCTATTGAGCACTTGAAATATAACTACTGTGACTGAGGGACTGAATGTTTAATTTTATTTAATTTTTGATTAATTAAAATTTAAATAACCATATTAAAGATGACTATCTTATTGGACATCATGGCTCTAAGATTAAAATTTTGCTTGATTGTTCAGGATGACCCTGGTATAGGAATCAGTGGAGAAGATTCCCATCCATGGGAGGCCATAGCTCTCCCTGCCTGGCTCCCAGGTGTGGACAGAAGCTGTGGGCTATGAACACTCTCTGGCATGTAGTTATGTCTTATGCACAGTGGGTGTCATTTAATGACACTGTTGAAACAGGTTGTGGCTGAACCACTTGGCAGAGGTAAGCTCTAGTCTGCTCTGTTGGTGGCAAACTTAGACCCCAATCCTTAGATCAAGCACAACCTGACAAATGCAGTTTGATGAGGAGGGGTTGTGGGAGCTGTGAAAGAATAAGCCCCCCTTCCCAATCCAGTGGTCAATGGAACATTCCCTGTTTCCCTCTGCAGCCACAAAACAAGGCCACGATAGCATCTGTGTCCTTCCACTCTTTCTGGTAGAGTCTCTTTACTCCACACTGATGCTGCAAGTACAGGCTTCTATCTAAGGTCCATTTTGGCAATTCTCCTTGAGGTCCCAGAACCTCCCTGTCGAGTCATTGCTGAAGTGGGACTAAAATCTTCCCTCTTGACTACAGAATGAACTGCACTTTCTTTCCTTGCCCTACCCCTTTCAGAGCTGGGCATTTGAGAGAGGGAGAAGCAGAAGAGCTTCACGAACATTTCCCCCATGTGCCCTGGGGTTCATGTAGGCTGGGGTCCCTAAGCCACCCCTAATTCAGAGCAAGGACTTAAGGAACTATGACATCTGGGCAACTGAAACTATTTCACAGTGCATAGCACAGTGTCTGTCACAGTGTCATCTCTTACCCCACCTACCCTCACCCTCATTGACCATCTTAGAGAGTAGGTGCAACTGAGCCTAGACAGCAATGAGAAAGTCAGAGCCAAGGAAGAACTTCCCGACTCTGACCACAGCAGGAGCTGAGCAGGAGAGGAGTAGAACCTCTGCCAAGGGCCCTGGGGTGTCTGGGCTAATAATGAGTCTGTCTCTAAATAGGAAGGGAGCAAAACTCAACCTTCCATCTGTTCTCTCCGCCCAGAGTCACTGACAGGCCTTGCCAGCCTCCACTTCTGCCTCACATGATTCATAAGCAAGAGGTGCCAGGGTCTCAGGCTTTGGAGACTGGCTCACCCACCAAGAACAGAGGAACACACAACTTCTTCTTCCCTTCAGTCTCGGGACCCCACATTCCTCTTAATGTACCCACACTATTCCCAAGCACACCTTCCTCCTCTATGGCTTCCTTCCTTCTCTCCATACCCAGCCCCTCCATCCATCCATCCTACTTCTTCTCCGTCCCTCCTCCTTTTCCATTCTTCCCATCCTGCATTCACAGAAGATCCTCTGGGTAGGAAGTACATGTAGGGGACACATGTATCTCTGTATCTCTGTGGCTTCATGCTCAGGTGACTCACTGTAACCACACTCCAGCCTGTCCATGCCACTCCATGTGGGGTGCCCAGAGGCCTCCCATTAGCAGCCTCTCCACCCCCTCCCCTCAGGCCCCATTAGAGGAAAGTGGAGTCACCACCACTCTTCATGGGCAGCTGGGGGCCCCTTAGCAGTCTCTCCACCTCCTCTCCCTCTCTCCTCAGGCCCCATGCCCAGCCCCGAGGTTTGGAGAGCCTAGTAAGTGCCCTATCAACATGTTAATCAAATTACTTAGGAGCTAAAATTGACGCTGTTCATTAATTATACAAGATTATGCTAATTGTGCATGCAAATGCATGCAGGGGAACAGAAGGTGTTCAGGCGCATGGTGGGACATTAGCATAGAGGATGGGGTTCGGGTACATTGGCATGCTAATGTATGCACACTGGCTATTTATAGACCCCCCAGCCCATCTGCACTGCAGCCACCTCTGCCCCAGTGAGGATCATGGTGGGGAGGCCAGGTCCAGGCCTGGCAGGTGGCTATGGCCCTAGGGACACTGGGCCTTGTCTGCTGCCCCAGGCCAAGACGGAAGTAGTGTGGGTGGCCCCCATCAGGGCCACCTCTACCTGGGCCTGGACTATCGCACCAACCTCCTCATTCATCATTCCTTCTCTGGCCTATGCCCTTTGGTGCCTGCTTCTCCCTGGAGGTGAAATGACTCTTCCATATGACACAGCCATTAAGGTACCCCATGCTCATTTTCCATCACCTACAGGGTCCAAACCCTGCATGATTTGATGCCAACCCCTCCCCTCCCCAGACCCTAGTCCATAGCTGCCCTCCTCAGTCTTGTCAGGCACCACTGGGAAAGTGTTTCATGCTTGCCACTTGTGTCTTGGCAGGGCTGTTATTCCCTTAGCATGGTGGGCCCCTGACTTCTACTTCTCCTCGACAGAAAATGCCCCTGGTCCTCTAAGACCCAAAATGCCCAAGATCACATGCGACCTCTAGGACCCCTTTCACCTTTGCCATGCATAGTGGCTGCTAAGATTACACTTGGCAGGTTATCTTGCTTAGCCCACCACTCTATCTTACTGGCTGTGCTTTAAGTTTTTCTCTTTCCTGATGGATTGTAATTCCTTAACCTTGTTCACCTCTAGATTCCACTGCCCGACACATAGAAAATGTTTAATAGATCTTTTTAAATGGGGGTATTGAATGAATGAGAGAATGAGAGAGGCAGTTAGAATGAATTTTCCAGCTGTCTGTATCCTCCTTTTCCCTTGAGCTAGGGGCAGCGGGCAACAGGCAAGGAAAACAGTGGCAATCACAGACCCTGCCCCAGAAGATGTTTTGTTTCTTCTGAGCTCAAAGAGTAGCCCTCTGTAGTGAAAATTAATGGAGGTTCCCCCACAAGCGCACACACGGTTTTCCCCATCCCAGGCTGCAATGCCAACTTTTGACTTGGAAATAAATATGTAGTTTTATTCTACCCTTTGCACCCAATATGCTTTCTTTCCCAAGGCCTTCACTCTGCCCCAACCCATGTATCTATTCACACTACTTCCTCTTTCTAGATCTGTACTCTTCGATATGGTAGCCACAGCCACATGTGAGTATTTAAATTAATTAAAAAGAAATAAAATTTTAAAGTTAGTCTCTCAGTTACATCAGCCACATGCCAAGTACTCAATAGCCACATGCGGCTAGTGGATATCATTTTGGGCTTCAGTTGGACAGAATCTGTAATCCAGACATTCATTCCCTTACTCTTGACAGTCCTTTAGTTGCAATTGCCCTTAGGCTCAGTCCAGCTCTTTCAGTTACTAGTAGCTTTCTCTTTGGAAGTGGGAATATAATTTCAGCTCTAAGTATCTCATAGGGATGCAGGGAGAAAAAAAAAAAGCTGATAAAAAGCTCTGTGACCTGGTTTCTTAGGATGAGATTCCTAGAAGCAGAACTGCAGATGGGGATTCTTGTGAAAGTGCTGTATTGGAGGAGAGCGCTGGGGAAAAAAAGGAGGGAGGCAGGACCAGACAGTTAGCAAGAAGATAATCTCACCTGGGATCTAGCTCTAGCCTGATCCTTTGGGGAGTTCTGGAGTATGAAGGGCACTGAGTTGGTCATCCTTGTGATATCTGTCTGTTTTGGCTATGGACTGCTGGTAGGGAGCCTAGGCTTCTAACTGAAGATAATTCTCAGGTAGCCATAAGCCCTTTAGCAGCCAACACTCACAGAAGCTGAGAGTGAGGGAATCTAGGCAGGTACCACCTACCATATGATACCTAGACACTACCTTCCAAAGAGCAGCTCCATTCCACTCTGCTCTTCAGCCCCTAAGAACCCAGAGTTTAACAGCGAACTTACATCAGTCCCCTGAACATTTTCTGTATCTCTTGTCTCTTTTTAAGTAAAGCACTGCTCTCGTGGAACTTTCCTTATGCAGTGGTGTCACCCCTGAGTTTTGTATAAATTAAACATTTACACTTGAGTCAATCCAGCATTTGCTTCTTTGGTAGGGAATATTCCATTGACAAGTTTCATTTTAATTTCATCTTGAGTTGTTTTACAGAGAGGAATAAAAGGCATTTATAGCAATGATTAAGAAGGCTAAACTACATTCAAGATGTAGTAAGGTAGGTGTGTGAGTGAATTGCTCTTTAGTTTCATTTAAATCATAGGCATCAAAGTCGTGATGCATAATTACCACCCTTTAATTGCTTTATTAGCTGGATGACCACTGTCCACAGCTCTTCATCTGATCTTTTATTAAACTTTCATTATGGAGAATGTTGAATATATAGGAAGAATAGAATAATGAACCACGTGTACCCTTCACTAAACTTCAACACTGATCAGCTCTTGACTCATGTTGGGCAACTGGTCTTTAATTCTGAAAATCTTCTCACATTGAGAGCAGCAGTCATGACAGCCAAAGGCCCAAAACTAGGGGCAAGGGGGCCTGAGTCACCTTTGCAACCTTGATGAATGTTGAACCTTGAGGAAATCGCCATTCAGTGGCTAACCAGGTCCCTGCATGGCCTGCCGTTTTTGAAGGACAGCATGTTACACAGTATAAGCCTCGTGACTGAGGCTGGTTTGGACTCTGAGAATGTCACTTAGAGGCACTTTTCCATGATCCTTGTCAATATCAGTGGTGTATAAAGCCCCATGTTTGTATCCCAACGTTGGCATTTACTGTGATTTATAGCTTTTTTTGCTTATCTTCGGTTTTCTCATCTGTGAAGTGGGAATGTTTGCAGAACTACACTACCTCAGGATGATGAGAGGGTTAAACAAGATAATGCAAGTGACCAGCTCAGCAGAGTTCCAAACTCTTGCTAGGTGCTTAATAAATTAGACCTGGATGACTTTTTAAATTTTTTTGCACCATTTTGTATTTTATTTGTAACTCTTGTTTATGATATTTTCTCCTAGTAAATCTAATGGCAGCTCCTGGGACTTCACCTTTCTCTTCCCTCTCTTTCTGTGGGACCATGCTCCCAAAGAGCCTCCTGGGGATGGGCACTGGGCACAGGTTCTGCTTGACCCCAGGGGGCATCCTAACTGCTTATACACCATGGGGATACTCAGGTCATCCAGGACTGTGGGCTTGGTCCTACCCAGCCAGGGAAAGGGGCTCCCCCAGGCTCCCTTCCAGCCCCATGGGGATGGCAGAGCTGCTCAGAAACATTCCCCCTTCTCCATCCCCACCCATATCTCCCCCATTCCTAAGATCACCTGGATTTGGGTTGGGGCAACACTTCCCTAAATGTCAGCAGAACTTCACAGCCCAACAGAGTGCACATCACTTATTGCCTCAGGTCCCTGTAGGATATTCCTGCCCCAGTAGGATAGCTCAATCCTCACTTACCCAGACCCTGCCAAGCTTTCTTCTTTCCAGGGGAGTATATAGTTATGGAAAGGAGTAGAGGGAGGGAGGAAGAGAGGGAGAAAGAAAATACAGGAAAAATAGAATAAAATTGCCAAGTTAAATACAAAGCTAGTTAATGATGTCCATAGGACAATAAGAATTATAACCTTTGGGGCTAATTTCTCTACTGAACAAAAATTATTTACTTCCCCAACAAAAATCATTTGCATCTTATCAGTTTCCTGTAGATTAGCACCTAACTTTACAGCATCTGGGCAACAATCTATAGCAAATAATGAGTCAGCTATTTTCCCCTGGAGAATCAGCTAACTCTTAGATGGCTTTGCTAACATAATACTCGAGAGCAGTGGTGTCAATATAAATATAATGCAAACCACATATGTAATTTAAAATTTTCTAGTAGCCACATTTTTTAAAAAGTAACTGACCATTAACTCTGACAATGTATTTTATTTAACCCAAGATATCCAAAATATTATCGTTTCGACATTTAATCAATACCAAAAAAATTTGCTAATGGGATATTTTACATTCCATTTTTCTAATTAAGCAATTGAAATCTGATGTGTATCTTATACTTACATCACATCTCAGTTCAAACTAACCACATTTGAAGTACTCAGGTCTAGCGGCTGCCATATAGGGTAGTGGAGCTCTAGAGTAGTGCTTCTCAAACTTTAGGGGGCATCAGAATCACCTGCAGGGCTTAGAAAACATAGATGGCTAGGCCCTACCCCCAAGAGTTTCTGATTCAGTGAGTCTCATGTGGGGCCTGAGATTCTGCATTGCTAGCAAGTTCCCAGGTGATGCTGCTGCTGCTGGTCTGGGTACCACACTTTGAAAACCACTGTTCCAGGATGACTTTGAAAGGACTCAGTCATCTTTTTGCCCTATTTGCAAGTTATGGATAATTTTTCTTAACAGCCCTGAGGCTGACAGGAGGCAGGGTGCTGCACTGCAGCAGCAGCGGGCTCTCTAGAGAGTGTGTGCATTGCCTCGGCCTCTGACTGAGTGAGCAGCCTCATGGGCCACCAGCTGGCAGTGGGTGAGCAGCTCTGCCATTGATGGCATCAGCTATGTAGAGCTCTGAGCTAGAGGCTCAGAGTGAAAGGGAAAGAGTACTAACTCCCATCACCCGCAAGGAGGGCCCAAGCCTTGTGCTGCTCAAAAACTGAGATGTCCTGGGGCAGGTCCACATAGATATAGGTGCTGGCCGGGCCCTGGGGCTCCCAGGGAGGGGTGATCCCTGAAGCTTAGAGTGGCCAGAAAAGGAAGTAGGAATAGGTGTAGACCCAAAGGACAGATGCAATCTGCACTAGAAAGGGAAAGGGTGGGAAGACCTGCTGAGCAAGGGCTATGGCAGGGTCCTGGCAGGAAACAGCAGCCTAAGGTATTGGGAGGCCAAAAATAAAGGATGTCCCAGAGGCAGGACTGTAGGCACCTCAGCAGCTATCAATTGCTACTCACCTGGTTCATGGATGAAGATAGATGCCAGAGATACAGGATTTACCCCAGACCACGCAGTGAGTTAATGCCTGGGCCAGAACGTACATCTCTCGCCCCAACCCAGAGACCCTTGCTCTGGATTCTGTAGGTTTGGGAGTAGGGTTGAATACAGCAGGCATGTTCGTAGATGTAAAGGAATTGTGTGTCACCTTTGGGTCACTCCCATACTTGTTGCATCATCAGTGACATCCAAGTGTTAGAATTAATCCTCTTCAGGACAGGGACCATGTCCTCTCCTGCTGTTTTGCCCTCCTCTCTCTGGTACCCTGTAAAGGACTGAGCACATGAATACGGAATTTAAATAAACTGGTCTACACTGTGTGTGATTAGGGTGTCTACACTCTATGTCATATACATGTGGGACATGCCGAAGGTGACTACTATGGGCATAGAGGTGTTTATGCCATGGGTATCTTATAGGGTATAGGGAGTCGTTATGACATACAACATATAACATGAGATAAATGGAGTGTCTACACTATATAGGTATACTACTTGGGAGCATTTGAAGTGCCTGCGCCTTGGGGTGTGACCTATTGGGGTGACCTACACTGTGGTGGCTACTGTATGGAGACATATAAGCTATCTGCACTGCAGGGTATTCTGTAGGGGTGGATGGAGTGTCTACATGGTGGGTGTGTACTATTTGGGTTCATATAACATGTCTGCACCTCAGAGTGCTCTGAGGGCTGTATAGAGAAGGTGTATACTACTTGAAAGTATTTTGGGGGTGTCAGCTGTGTATGGAAATGCATGCTGATGTAATGTCCCTATGGAAAGGGAACTAAAGGGGGTTCCCAGAGGGGTACCTATTGTGTGGGAGAATATGACAGGTGCTGAGGAGTTAACAGTGGGACAGAGCAGGGCTCAAGGGGTGGTACCATCTCCAGGAAAATGACTGGTACCAGCACCCAGTAGGGACTGCCCTCTGGGACACCTCTGTTCCAGGCGTGGTACCCACCCCTCCCGACACTTAGAGAGACCTCCGCTTTGGGGACTAGCTTTCAGAGCCTGTAACAATTTTTCTTCTAAACATGAATTTCATGTTTGGAGACTTTGGCAGCAACTCCGATAAGTTAAATGGATGTTCATGTTTGGGGTTCAAAACCAGAGGGTGGTGATCAAATTAGGAAGCTGACCAGAGGAGCTCACATTAGCCTAGGAAGCTGTGCCACATGCCAGGGCATCTCCCAGATGTTCACAGAGTCCTGTAGAGGCTAAGGCAGGTGACGATAGTATTCTGAGTTTACTAAGAGTATAAAACTGGAGTTACCCATGGTTACCTCACTGATGGGGGCAGAGCCAGTGTCCCACCATCACAGCCACTGCCTGGAAGGACTGGAGGTCCAAGTGCTCATGTGTTTGTCTAAAAAGCAGGCTCATCACTGTACATAACTGTGCTTTTTTCCCAATTACTCTATGTGAAGAAAAAGGTATTTACTGTGTTCTGTATGGCATGTCTGACAGGTACACCACATGTATATAACAGGCATAGGCTCAGTGTGATTAGGTTTTGGGATGTGTATAATGGATATAGAATATGTGTGAGGGGCATCTGTTTGAGGGGACTGCTGGGGTCAGGGATCTGCTATGTGTGAGTGAGATCTGCTGTGTGCGAGGGGGATTTGTTGGAACTGCTATGAAGGAGGAAGCGGGGATCTGCATGCTATATGTGATGACTGTACAGAATTTGATATGACTATATTTGGGGCAATCATATACAACACAAAATGGTGTACCAATGCATAGACTTTCATATTCTTTCTGTGCATATATGATAGGATGAGTATGCACTGCGCATGATGGGTATAAACTACGTGTGTGATAAATATATCATATGTGTGTGATGAGTACACGTTGTATGTGGAGTATGTATTATATGCTTCTGAGAAGAGTATACCCTGAGTGTGGTGGGTATACACTGTGTGTGATTGGCTATGTTTTGTGAGTCATAGTATATATGGCATATACAGTGTATAGAATGAATATACTGTTTATGACGGTTATACATTGTATGGATAATGGATACACCCTGGGAGAAGGATATGCTATGTGATGTAGATGCAGTATATGTGTGATGGACATATACTATGACAAATATACATGGAATGGGATAAGTTTACAGGTAAGCATAAGTACCAGATGCATAGGGAGTATACATTGTTTGGTGGGTATCATACATGAGTAATAAGTGTATATGGGATATATAATGGACATATTCTTCATGAATATACTTTGTGTGGGTGTGATGAGAATACTTTGTGAGACAAGTAAGCACTGTGGGATGCTACACTGTGGGGATATTCTGTGCAGTGACGTAGTTGTTGGGACGGGTCTGCTCCCTGAGTATCAGGCACTCTGTGTGTATGCAGCTTGTGATGGGAATATGGAGTGTGTGTCTGGGTGTGAGCAGGCAGAGGGGAGTCACCCTGCTGGGAGGGCATGGCAGGAAGCAGTTGGATCTTCATCTGTTTCCAGAACCCCCAGACCCTTGAGCCCATCGACCACACTGTTTCAGGTTCTTCCTCAAGTTCTTCCTCAAATGCAACCAGAACTGCCTAAAGAACGCAGGGAATCCCCGAGACATGCGCCGCTTCCAGGTGGGTGTGGGGAGTCCCCCTGCAAACTGCCCTTTCCTGACAGTGGGAGTTGTGGGGAGGCTGTGGCCCTGCCACCCTGTAGAAAGCCCCCAGGGCAGATCCCTGCCCAGCCCTGTGCTTCAGGGCCTGGTGCCTGCTGGGGGTGGGGAAGCTCCATCTCAACTTATGCTGGCTGCCAAGGGAGGCTTCATTAGAGTCCCACTTAAGGAGATGCTAATTGTGACATTTTTACATGATTAACGACCCAGCTAATTTGCATAGTGTGAAGCAGAGAGCAGCTGCCCTTAGCGCATCCTCAACCTGCACACCCCTCCCAGGGAAGGGGGGAGAAGGAGGCAGCCCCAACTTCCTCTCAACGGTGGGGGCTCCAGCTGATGGGTTTTCAGGCCGATGCTGCCCCACCCCAATCAAAATTCTCACTCTCACTTGCCTAAGACCCATTACTGCCTTAGAGCCCCAGGGATACAACCTGGGGGTACTTGTGTGCAAAAGCAGCAGCCACTCCACCCAAGGAGCCAGAGTTGTTTTTTTTTTTTTTCCTGACTTCTTGAGTTTTCTAGCTCCTTTGCGGGGGAGGGGGTGTCAGTTTCTCTGGGCAGCCGGAGATTGTACATTTGGGGGTGTCACTCCACCCAGCTGGACCCCCCTCCCACCAGCTCAGCCCCTGATGGGCTGAAGCTCTTTTCCATGCCAGTGACCCTTGAATTCCAACATCCAGCCATGGCCTCAAGTCGCTGGTGCCCCACAACAGTTAACCTCTGCGGAGCCCCCGAGGGCCCCAGCCAGGCTGGCCTCGGCTCTCCCTGCAGGTGGTGGTGTCCACGACGGTGAGCGTGGACGGACATGTGCTGGCCGTGTCCGACAACATGTTTGTGCACAACAACTCCAAGCATGGCCGCAGGGCGCGCCGCCTGGACCCCTCCGAAGGTCAGGACCCCGGCCCAGCCCCTGCTGCCGCGGGCCCAGCCAGCCCCGAGTCCCACACCTTGGCGCCGGCCCCTGACCTGCCTCCTCTCCTACCTCCCAGCTGCCACCCCCTGCATCAAGGCCATCAGCCCCGGGGAGGGCTGGACCACGGGCGGCGCCACCGTCATTGTCATCGGCGACAACTTCTTCGATGGGTTACAGGTTGTGTTCGGGAACGTTCTCGTGTGGAGCGAGGTGGGCCACCCCGCCAGTCTCCCTCAGGGCGTCGGGGCTGGGCCCTCCCCTAGCCAGCTCCGAACCCGCAGGCCTCCCCTCTCCCCTCGCAGCTCATCACGCCCCATGCCATACGGGTGCAGACGCCCCCACGGCACATTCCCGGGGTGGTGGAGGTGACCCTGTCCTACAAGTCTAAGCAGTTTTGCAAGGGAGCCCCCGGCCGCTTTGTCTACACAGGTAAGGAGTCAATGGGGAGGGGAGGCCTAAGGTCGAAGAGCTGATCCCCACCCCGCCAGCGTGACCCGTAGTCTCAGAACCAATATGTACTGTGTGGCCACCCCCTATCGCTTGCTTTCCCACGACACTAAGCCCGCGCCCCCTTCTCGCACAGGACCTTCTTTCCCTGTGCTCTGTCTTTCTCCCTGACCTCTGGCTCCTCAGTCCCCTGCCTGGCGCCGAGTTTCAGCCCTCCTGTACATTCTTTCTGCCTGGGGCCTTCTCACCAGGGTGTCTAGAACATCCCACTCCCCAGAGTATAGACCATTTCCACCAAGATGTTTATTTCAAAGGTACTCCCAAATAGGTTCTCTGATCCCCTAAAACTCCTGGGTCTCTTTGTTCCCCCAAGCCACCCCAGTTCTCACTCTGCATCCACAGAACACACACACACCACCACCACCACCCACCCACCACCCACCCCCTGCAGAAGCCAGGGCGAGAAGTTAACAAGAGTGGAAAGAAAGCCATTCCCTGAAGATGCAATGTAGAATCCTCCATCCCAGCTTTATTTGGTCACTTAACCAAGATCTTTTTCACCTTTACCCTCCTGTCTCCCCAAGCCTAAGACTCCCACTTCTCTGCCTCTCCCCACCCCACCCAACAGATATTCACCCAGCCCTCCAGGAATCTGTCCACTCGATAGTGATTCTACTTACTGTCAGGGACTTCCAGTCTCACTGGGGCTGCTGAGCAGGAACACTGTGCGTGGGTGGAGATACACGGCGGAGGCGTTGGCTGCCAGGGACTACCTCCGGGAGAGAGTGTAAAGTAAACGTGGATGGGAGGGGGAATTAGGGAGATAGAGACGGTGAATGAAAGGGTCGGAGAGAAAGAATGCAGATGCAAAGATCCAGAATGAGGGCTTTATGCTTTGGGGTGAACTAAAGGAAGTTCTCTAAATGTGGAGTTGGAGGTGAAGGTAGGTAAGACTGTGACGCCGGTGAGTTGGAAGTAAGGTTGGGGTTCGGAAGAAGATAAGAGGGCACGAGGAGCCTAGTCAGGAGGCTGCTTCGTCCTGGGTCCTCCTGAGAGTTTTGAGAGTGGCCCGTCCCTTCCCTGGGGCGCATGCAGAGCTCAAACGTTCAGGTGCTGCTCAGAGTCCACCTGAGCTGTGATAAATGGAGATTGCTGGGGAGGGGGGTGTCTTTTTTATAACAAGTAATTTACACCTGATAAGACCAGTGCAGACAGAAGACTCTTCCACCAGTCCTGCCCCAAGGAATATGAAAGGTAATATGTATGTATACACAGTTTACTTTTTTTCTAATAAGAAAGGAACTGAGGAAACTTCGAACCTCGCTGACCTGTGTGCCCGGAGTTTTCCGAGAGGTTTGGGCTGGGCTTGGTGGAGGGGTCTGCAGCGAGGTTCCAAGACTGGTTGCTGGCAGGCTTGGCCCTGCGCACGCGCTGGGAAAGGGCGTCCTCCAACGCCGCCCCTCTCCCCAGCCCTGAATGAGCCCACCATTGACTACGGATTCCAGAGGCTACAGAAAGTCATTCCCAGACACCCCGGAGATCCGGAGAGGCTGCCTAAGGTACTCAGAGGG
This sequence comes from Eonycteris spelaea, assembly GCA_003508835.1. NCBI lineage: Eukaryota > Metazoa > Chordata > Mammalia > Chiroptera > Pteropodidae > Eonycteris > Eonycteris spelaea. Next base: position 732,311 of record PUFA01000110.1, read on the forward strand.
GTGCACCGGGGCGAGGATCAGGGTGTCCTGTGGCCGAGGTGGGAGGAGTGGGCTCCTGGCCCCTCTGTCGCCCCCAGGGGCTGCCCCTTGGCCCCGCTGTCTCCTCCCCTGCCCCAGGAAGTGCTGTTGAAGCGGGCGGCCGACTTGGCGGAGGCCCTGTACGGAGTGCCCAGCAGTAACCAGGTATGGCGCCCCCAGTCACCTCCTAGCGCGGCCAAGCCCAGGGCTGTCCTCAGCTTGGCGCCTGCGGCTGCCGTGGCCATGCCCTGCTCCTGTCTTTGCAGGAGCTGCTCTTGAAGCGCGCGGCAGACGTGGCCGAGGCTCTGTACAGCGCCCCCCGCGCGCCCGCGCCGCTCGGACCCCTTGCTCCCAGCCACCCGCACCCCGCAGTCGTGGGCATCAATGCCTTCAGCAGCCCACTAGCCATCGCCGTCGGGGATGCCACGCCGGGCCCGGAGCCAGGTGCGTCCTGCAGCCCCGGCGTTGAGATTACTGTCCCTTCCCTGCGGCACCACGTTCCTGACCGCCACTCTCTCGCAGGCTACGCGCGCAGCTGCAGCAGCGCATCCCCTCGCGGGTTCGCGCCCAGCCCCGGCTCACAGCAGAGCAGCTACGGCAGCGGCCTCGGAGCTGGCCTCGGCGGTTACGGGGCGCCGGGCGTGGCAGGCCTCGGCGTGCCTGGGTCTCCTAGCTTCCTCAATGGCTCCACAGCCACCTCACCCTTCGCCAGTGAGTGTTCCCTGCGCGCAGAGGGTGGGACCGGGGCCCTGGGGAGCAAAAATGGGGGGGCATCACCTCGCCCTCTTCTAGTCCTTGGTGGGGAAGGAACCTCCGGTACCTGTTCCATGAGGATCAGCCCTGGCCTTGCCTTTGGAAGCCAGGCCAGCCCTGTTCGTGAGACCTTCTCTGCTTGGGCGCCCGCCCTCGACCCCACACCTTGGTTTCTCATCCTGGGCCGTGAGGCCGGGGCAATTCTTGCACTTTTAGCTGTCTTTGCTGATTCCAGTGGTACACATCGCTTCTAGCCCTTCGCTCCTCTTTAAACGGGCTTTTAACTAGGGAGCGTCTCGCTGAAACCCGACAGACCGCCACTTCTGTCTTACGCCGGGACTTCGGGAGGAGGCTGGCGCCCCCTGCCGGAAGTCTGAGGGAAACTCCGGACTCAAGAAAAGTGGGCTTCCGCCTGGCTCCATACTCCGCTGGAGCATTGGTGTGAGAGGCAGCGGTCCAGGCAGGGGTCGGAGCAGGGAAGACGTGGTTCCCTGTGATAGCGTTGGGCAGAGTGAGAGAATTCTTTGTGGTCAACAGCGGGATTCAGAGTTTGCGTGTCCAAATCCTCTGTCTGACATTCAGCAAGTTACTTCTTTGAATGTCAGTTTCTGTAAAATGGGATCTTTATCACCCCCTGCCTAGGGTTGTTCTCAGATCTAACTGTGCCACTGGGCACATTGTCTGGCTTCTTGGGGTCTGGCGGCTCGAAGCTGTGTGAACAGGCAACAGGGCATTTATGCTTTTACCATTTCGCACTGCCCTCAAGTTCCTCTTCCGACACCAAGTTCCAGAGCAGCCTGTTTTCAGCTCCTTAGAGCTTAGCTTTTCAGCAGGTATTTATAAAGCACCTACTGTGGGCAAGGCACCACCCTATCAATTGTAAAAAAGATTGTACTTCAAGTCCTGGGAGACACTGCTCAGCCAGAGGAGTGGGGAAGGCTGCTCAAGGAGAAGTTGGTTGTGGCTTTTCCTGTGTTTCCCTCGCCTGTCCCCTGTCTTATGTTTGCTATTACCGAGGACTGAAATATCTGGCCATCTACCTAGCCTTCCTTGTCAGTGGCCTACATCCTGGATACTGCTCTTTCTGGCTGGGGGTTTGAGTCTAGCTCTTTCCTCCCTGCCCAAGCTTAACTCCTGGGACCCGAAACCCCATGTGCCAGCATCCACGGGCCTTGACCCTCTGGTGTCCCTCCCAAGGCTTCTCCCTCTTCTGGCCAATTGCTCAGGCCAGGCACCACTGCTCCCACCTCTACGCAGTTCTAGGACAGTGCTCTTACAATCTCTCTCTGGGTGGCCCTCAGATTTAAAGCTAATGGAATTTGGACTACCAACCCCTTCCTCACTACACACACAGTGCCATCAGCAGTAGAGGAACATACTGCCCCAGTAGGCAGAAATCATGCCACCTGGGATCTCCCCATTCAGCCAGAGGATGGAGAGTACTAGAGCTGCTTATGCCCCTCTTCTAGCATCAGCTGGGGACACCCTGGAGTTGCCCGAGGGCCAGTCCCACCTTGTAATAGTGTCTTGACCAGTGCTTACCCAGGATCCCATCCACTCCTGTGTGCAGAGTACTTTATAGTACAGCTGCAGGCGCTGTCATTTTCATTAAGTGTGTCAGGACGTGCCTGGAATGACATCCGGAACTGTCCTAGACAGAGGGTCTGGGACCGTTTGGATCTCTTCTTGGTCTTGTACTTCGGCCTCTAGCAGCCCTGGGTTGACCCACAACTCCCAGTCCTACCAAGCTACAAAATGTGGTTGTGAGCCCTGGCCTTGAGAAAGAGCACATCTGTCTCAAGCCCTCCATGGAGCTCATGGCCTCCTCAGCTAGCAGTGGCATTGTCTTAAAGGAGATGGCCATCCATGGGGCTGAGGATACTTGGCACAGGGCCAGCATTGTATCAATATGTGTGCTGGGGAGAGGGAGGGAGTCTTTGATGCCAAAGGCAACCTTCTCAGGCTATTAGTTTCTTCCAGGAACCCCCTGCCCCCACCCATAGTCAGCTGTTTGGACAACACTGAAATCACAGTCTGATTGGTCTTTAGGAGAAGCAGGGAATTGGACTCATGAGGACATATGGTGAAGGAGGGATCCAGAGATGCCCTGGGCAGGAGCCCCCAGGAGAGAAGGCTGCAGGAAGGAGGGGCAAGCAAAGCCTCTGTGTAGGAGAGCAAGCCACAGTCCTGGGTAGCCAGGGATTGGAGAACAAGAATATTTCTTTAAAATTGACCAGCTAGAAGAGGATGATACAGGACCTGGGCTGGAGATGACAAGGACCTGCATTAAGCTGGAAGAGAACAGATTCCTCAGGGGTTAGGGGTAATTGGTAAGGGAAGCGTATTTTTGGAGGAAATTAAAGTGCTTGTTGTGTGAGCTGTGATCCTGGACAGACAGGCCTTGTAACAGGAGCCTACATACACCCGCAAACTTCGTTCTGACTCCTTCCCCAGCTCTACTATGAATCCCATTCTTTGACACTGACCTTGGTACCCCAGGCCCGTAAACATTTCTTGGCATCTCAGACTCCCAGTGGTTTTCAGCAAGAATCCTGATCTGCTCCATCTCTTGCTCATCCCTCATCTGTGGGATCAGTCCCCAGTATTTGATTTTGTTGGATGTTCTGGTTTTGCTTTTGTTTTTACCTAGTCTGACTCTGTCACTTCCAGTCCTGAAAAAGGGTCTCCAGAACCCCCAAAAGGCGAGTGTTGGCCCAGGACCCCAGAAGCTCCTAGCCTGCTTCCATGCCTTTCCTTGTACTGGTCTCCCCAGGACCCTCACAGCCCCCAGTGAGGTCTGAGTCTGGTGCTTAGGTCAGCAGCCCGCACAGGGCCCACTGCCCGTACCAGAGCCCTAACTGAGCTGCTCACTCTGGTGCTGTCTCCCTGTTGTGTCTCCCATTGCCTTCCCTGCTACGCCTACCCCTTCCTGCCCCGCCCCGGAGTCATGCCCTCTAGCCCCCCGTTGGCCGCTGCCTCCTCCATGTCCCTCCCGGCCGCTGCCCCACCACCAGCGTCTTCTCCTTCTCGCCTGTCAACATGATCTCCGCTGTCAAACAGAGGAGCGCCTTCGCCCCCGTGCTGCGCCCACCCAGCTCCCCACCCCAGGCCTGCCCCAGAGCCCACGGAGAGGGGCTTCCAGGTGAGTGGTCCATGTGGCCTGGTAGAGCAGCTCTGTTTGAGGGGCCACTCCATCCACATCTTACCAGAGCCTTGTGGCAGTTGACCAGTTCTCCTAGGAAGGTTCAAAGCAGGGAGCTCTGCAGAGATCCAAAGAGGTCCAGTTGGAGAAGATCAAAAACCACCCCCAAGTCCCACCCCCAGCCAGGTGAGCCCAGAGAAGAGACCCAGTACTCAGAGCCAGAGGAACCCCACATGGAGTGCATGCTTTTGACCTGTGTGTCCACTGGAGGGTAGCACACATCACTGTGAGAGACTGGGTCACTTGCTGGATGGAAAGGGACTGACCTTGGACAAGGTTTAGCCCAACTTCCTCCCCCCCATTTTACAGTTAGAGAATTGAGACCATGTCACCCATTTACATCCCACTTGTGAAAAGGTTGTCATTTGCCATTTATCAATCTCCAAGTCAACATCTAACTTAACAAAGCCTAGCCCCTAACCAACAGTGTATAGCAAATTTTAAAAAAAAGTCATATCCCTAGAGGAATATGACTCTTATATAGGGTGGGCTCGTTAGATGATTGAAAGGGCACATAGTCATTTTTTGCCTTGTTTTTCTTAATCCATGTATATCTAGAGCTTAAAATGTGAGGGGTGGGGAAGACAGAGGATCACCTACCTCTCCTACCAACAAAGAGAGCAAGGGAGAGGCTAGGCAGGGGCAAGGGGTGACGGAAGTAATTAATTACAGGGAGATATGGGAAGAAGACATGCCGCTGCTGCCACGTTGGGTGTCCGTGCTTCTAGAGGCTGGCCTTTTTCCTTTCTGTCCTGGTACTTGGCCTTCTGCTTCCTCACCTTGAGACTGGCCCTCTGAAGGAGGCAAGGCTGGGAAGAGGAACCCAGAGACATCTCTCTTGATTGAGGAAGCTAGGGTAGCAAAGGCTTGTGACACCAACCTCTTTAGAGGCCTGAGGGACATGCCTCACCTCTCTGCAGTGCTGGTGCCAGGCCAGAGTTAAGTGTAGCCCACTACCTTCAAGGCTGTTGATAAATCATTCTGCATTCAGAAAGTGTTACATGTCCTGCATACTGGACCAGCCAGCCCAAAGAGGACAGGCAGATAAGGCCCCAAGCTACATGTGACTTATGGCTCCTCCCTTGGTTACTACAGACCAGCCTTTTGAAGATTCTGAGAAGTTCCACTCTCCAGCCCGGGGGCTTCAGGGCCTGGCGTACTCCTAATTACGGTAGGTCTCTGACTGTTCTTACCTACCCCCTTGGTTCTAGATAGGCTCTCTCTTCAAAAGACATTAACAGGGATGGGGAGCTGGGGTCCCTCTTCAGGGCCCATCTAGACAGCTGTCAGGACCAATAACCCATGCAGTGACCCAAACTGAGCAAGTGTAGAGAAGTGGCTTTCTGTCCCCTTGAAGCCAGCCTTCCTCCAGGACCTTCTTTCCATCTCCCACCAGGTCTACACATCTGGCCCCCACTGAGCCTGGACTGGAAATCCCTCCAGGATTCACACCCACGTCCTGGATGGCAGCACAGACAGATGCAGGGCCAGAGCTGCAGGCAGACCTCAACCCATGGGCCTGAATGGGGAGAGAACTTACTCCCATACTCGAGGCCCCCCACCCCAGCTCTACAGGCTTCTCTCACCTCCCTTTTTGGGGCTGGTCGGAAGCCCCAGCACTGTGCTGATGCTCTTGGCAAGAGAGCATTCTGGGGAGGTGCTGGGATGCTGGACCTCGCCTGCTGGGTTGGTTTCTCTAAAAGAGATGGACTTTGTGCAGACCAAGGGCATCAGGTGACAGTGCATGGGAAGAGGACTATGGGAAAAAGGACAGCTCAGGGAGAAGTGGCCTGGGAAGGTCCTGTTTGCGTCTGACCCATCTCACCGGCTCAGCATCCCAACTTCTCTCCAGGGCAAGAGGAGTGCCCAGCAGCCTCAGGATGCCTTCCCAGGCTCCCATGGAGCTTCTGACAGCCACATGACCCCATGGCTGCCCCACTCCCATTATGGACTGCACACTCATGCTTGCCACATCATGAATCCCAGTGGGGGCTTCAGGCATGGTGAGTGCAGAAGAGGGGGTGCCAGGCCCTGTGAATTATGGGTCTTTCCCCTAATGGATGTCTCATGGATTCTGACCCCCACACGCATAACTGGCTGGTCCCATAAAATGGAATGGGCCCAGCTGCCCCTGGCCTCACACTCTACTCTGCTGAGGTTGGAGAAAACAATAATAAACACAGATGCAGGTGGCCACCCAGGCTCCCTTGCCTGCTTCCCTGGTGTGGGTCTGCTTTTCTTAGCTGTTCTGCAGCTCTCCGGGGGCCCCTCCAAACCATGTCCTGGGCAGCCTTCTTGCTCCTTGGGCTTTTTCAACAGCCCCAGAGTTCACCTGAGCGAGTATTCCCTGCCCAGGTCTTCTTTCTGGTACTGTTGGGGAGATGGGGAGCAGGCTAGCAGGCCTGAGGACCCTGGACGGGCTCAGCCCCAAGGGCTCTGGCTGAGAGTGCAGTCTGACCACTGAGGACTCCATCCCTCAGCTATCTGTCCAGGACCAAGGTAGGGATTTTCTCTCCTCAAGGTGGGGGTTGCTGGGAACCAGAATAGAATAAATATTACCCAAATGTACACGGGCTCAGACGTAAGATCATTCCTGACCTGCAGGGCCTCACCTGAGCTAGGCAGGGTAGCTTTGGGCTCCCAAGGTTGCTCTGAGCAAGGCCCAACCCCTCACCTGCCTCTCCAGGACTAGGTACCTTCCAGCTCTCTGGTCTCAGAGTTTGGGAGGAGGGGGTGGTAAAACTACAAGATTCCTGGTTTCATTTACTCCCTTCCTTGGATGAATCCCTGTCATCCTAACACATGTACCCTAGACTGAAAGGTCTAGCTGGCTGCCCCTGGAATCTGGCTGACACTGGGAGCCCAGTGTCCAGCCCCAGGCCTCAGGCTTTCTTCTCCTTTGGCAATACTTTTAGCTCTGGCTCTGGAAACCCTGTCCTTCCCCAACTTATGTGCCCATGACCCTGCAGGCCTCTGGACAAATACACTTGCCAAGGCAGAATGGCTGGTCCCACCATTTCCTTCTATTGTGTTCTTGGCAAATACCTGGGACACATGCCAGGGGTGGCCTTTTGGTCATCCTGACTGATTCTCAGTGCTTACCTGAACTTCATCTCAGTTCCCACTTCCAGCCTGTGTTGCCTACCTGCCCACACCCTGCTGTGTTTAAGCTCTGAGCAGTTCCCACTGCCCAGGGCTCTCCCAGGCTAAGCCCCTGTAGAACTCTATACTGGATGCAAGTGGTAACTGGACAGTAGTTACATTCTGGTTTGTGAGATGGATCAGGTGCCATGACTGATATGAACAAGATGTGCTATCTGTCCTCAAAGATCTCTCACCTGTGCTCAAGCCATCATTTGAGTCAACACTGCCCACTCCCTGGTCCACAGCAGGCCACGCTAATCAATTATGATGTTTGCTATGGACTGAATTGTGTCTTCCCAAAATTCATACGTTAAAGCCCAAACACTTCCTCCCATGTAACTGTATTTGGAGACAGGACCTTGAAGGAGGTGATTGAGGTCACAAGAGTGGGGCCCTCATCTGATAAAACTTGTGTCCTTGTAAGAAGGGATTCCAGAGCTCTCAAGCTTTCTCCGCCGTGAGGACACAGTGAGAAGGTGGCTTTCTACAAGCAAGGAAGAGTCCTCACTGGGAACCAAACCAGCTGGCACCTTGATCTGGTATTTCTAGCTTCCAGAACAATGAGAATAAATTTCTGTTGTTTCAGCCACCCAGCCTATCGAGTTTTATTACGGCGACCCAGGCTAATACAATGTTCTTGCCCACATCTCAGTTTGGGTTCCCCTAGAAGCAGAATTTGAAACAAGTTTCCTGCTGGAGAACTCCGGGAGATGGTGTAGAACGTACGTCAGAGCTTTTTCACCTGAGGGGGAAGGGAGCTGGAGTGTTTATGCACCACCGTCCATCAGTGAGTGATTAATGGCTTCTGGATGGAGTGGGAGGGAAGCACTATCTTCCTGGCACTTGCAGTTAACCCATGGGTGGTGAAATAGGTCCCAGGAGCTAGAGAAAATTCTCAGACAAAGAAATGCAGGTACTGGCAGATAGAGTCAGGTATACACTGAAGAGATAAAGATGAGATATGAGTGAGGCACAACCTTGGAAATGGTCTCTGGCAATCAACCTGTTTTGGGAAAAAAGTTGATTTTTTGTACTTGATAAGTTTAGAGGGGGCGTGAACTTTCCTTTATCAGCAGGTCTAGTTGAGGTATCAAGATGCCAGGCGACAGAGGGTCCCTTCTCAGCATCAACCAATCAATCCCTGGGTCTTTTTTCCACAGGGCCAGTGGGGGTGGCAACGGGCTGGGGGTCAGACACTTGGCCACTCATCCTTCAGAGACAGAACATCTGGAAATCTGCTTTCTTCCACATATTTCCCAATGGAAACAAGCTACTGTGTTCTGCATTCGCTCAGGTAGCCTCTGAAGCTATATTTGATGAGATGTACTGTAGACTGGCCTCAATGATTCAAAGGAAGCCAGGCAGTGGCTTAGACCAGCCCTACTGCTAACAGTTCTGCAAAACATCCTCCCTACCCCTGCCCAAATTGGTGGAGCCCTTAGTTTCTTTAAAAAAAAGAAAAAAACCACCAAAAACGAACAACAAAAAAAATTCTCATAAAAAATAGAAACTGCTGTGCAGTGGGGAAAGGATGATCTTTTCAATAAATGGTATTGGGTCAATTGGATATTCATATGAAGAAGTTAAACTTGACCTCTACTTCACATCATGCACCAAGTGGATCATGGATCTAAATGTGAAGTGGACCTAAATGTGAAGGCTCAAATAAAAAACTTCATGCTCTTGAAGACAGACTAAAAACCTTTTACCAGAGTAACCGCCAAGGCCAATTTCCCTACCACTCAGTCAATTTTAGAATGAGGCAATCATTGAACATGCTTGAGGTGCTTTAAATGGACCCCAAAATCTCTTTTCTCTTCCCTAGGATAACTTCCTCAAAGAGTAAAAAGTTCACAGATCACAGTATCTTTCTCTCCTAGAAGAGACAGGCTCTTCATAGGTAGTGATTCTCTAAAGCTCCTAGCTCCTGAGCTTAGAGTGGCTCCCATCCCCCATCGAACCCACACCTTTGCATTTATACCCTGGACCTTCCCTCTGCTACCACCTCAGTGACAGTAACAACATCCACTGGATAATGGAAAGGAATGAGCCTGCCACCTTGAAGCCACCAGCTTGAATTCTGGTGTTGAAAGGAAGCCCCCCCAACATGAGAGTCCTCATGGGTGTGAGACACTGACCACTCCTGTGAACTCAGATCCTCCTATCACTTCTTTCACACTACCCTTCTCTTCACTCTCATTATGGGATTTTTGATGACTAAAACTTCTTCATTGAACATAATCTAAGTTATCAATCTTTTCTTTATGGTTAGGGCTCTGTTTATCCTTTTAAGAAATATTTGCCTATACCAAAATCAAGAAGATATTTTGATTTTTGTGTATAGCATAAACTAGGGATCAAGTTTATTTTGTTTTTTATTTACTTATTTTTTTGGTATGGATAGCCATTTGGTTCAGCACCATTCATTGAAATGACCATCTTTTCCTCACTGCACTGCAGTAGTACCTCTATCATAAATCAAGTGTCCATATATGTATGGGTCTCTTCTGGATACCACCTCAGTACTTTACCCTGCTGTGCCACCTTCTGCTACTTTCTTGGAGTGGGAGAGAGTAACGCACAACAAGAACACAAGTTAATCTCTAAGTCATTCTACCTCAATTCACCTGTCTCTTCCCAGCTGGACTCATAGCTCTGGGTCCCCCTAGTGGAGTTCCAGAAGAGCACTCATGGGCTGTCTGTCCACCCTGCTTCCGCTCACTTCCCAAAGGGGAAAATGAACAAACTTCTCTGCCTTGCCTTAGCCTTGGTAGGGAGCACAGAGTGGCAGCCCCCAAGAAGATGGCAGCTTCTGGGTTTAGAGCTGCAGAGACTGCCAATGAGAACGGGTAGGAGAGTTCTGATATACAGACTCCCCATTGGAGACAGAATGGAAGAGACTTCACGGCTCTAAAGATGTAGAAGAGGCTTTCCAGCAGGGCAATAACAGAAACAAGACCATTTTTTGCACATTTCCTTTTGGCCATTTTATTCCTTGAGAGAGAAAGAGCCAAGTGTTTTAAAGGGGAAAGAAAAACACCATCGAGTAGCAGGTCTGCTGCTCCTTAGGGCCCGGCATCCTGGCATTTTGGTTCTCCAAAGCCTTTTCTTCCCTTTCGCCTGCCAGCCTGAGAATCAAAGCTACCTCTGACGCACCCTTGGCTGTGCAGTGGGCCCCTCAGGGTAGGCTGCCAGGGTTCCCAGGCTGAGCTGGGAGAAGCTGCTGAGCTGCTAGGAGAGGGCAAGTGGGGATGCCTCCCATGGCAGGGTTGTAAAGAGATGTCTCTCTGGCACTGTGGCTAAGGGCCACTCCAGAGCGAGGCAGCCATCCCATGAGTCCAGTTCCTGATGGCCTGCCTCAGGATGGAGTGCCAGCAGGAGTGGCCCTCCAGCCTGAGCCCCTGTGCCCCTGTTGCCTCTCTTGGAGTTCCACCCACGTAGAAGCCTGGCTCCCTTCCGCATAGTCCCCCACTCACCCAGAGCCTGAGTCAACCTTCAGGTGGGTGGGGGAGGGTCTGACCACTTTCGGGCTGGCACCAAGTCAAGCCCAACAAGCTTTGGCTTCTGTGGTGAAAGCTGGTTTGTCTGGGCTGCTGCTCAGGCCCTTGTTGGAGCCGGGCCCAGAGGGGCTGCCTTGCCAAGACAAATTGTGGCTGTAGGGTGGAATGTGGTGGAGCGGCTGCTGAGCAGACCCAAACCTGGCAGGCCTGTCAATGGTGACCCTGCTGTGGGTTCCAGAGCATGGGGCTTTCTGGGGATCAGCCCAGGCCAAGGGAAGCTACCAAGGAACCACTGGGCATCTCTCTGCTTTTTATTGCGTGAGGTGGAGACATTTCTTTTCTTTTGGTCTCACCTGAAAACCAAAAGCCCATAATCAAACCTCAAATTGACAGAATTCCTCCAAACCCACTTCCTCTGGGGAGTGGCTCAGGGGTAGGAGGTTGGGGAGAGGGTTTTCAGGGAGGCGTGTGTTCCTGCATGTGTGCACATGTGGAGCGGGGTCTGCCAGAGCAGGAGGAAGAGCCCCAGCAAGGCCTCTTCCTGCCTCGACGGCCCAGTGTGAGGGGGCTCCATTGCCATTAAATCATCCGCCTATTCAGCACTTGCCTTAAGCCATTCTCTTAGGTGAGATTCCCTAGAAGCAGTCCTGAGAAGGGATTTGAGTGCATATGCAAGTGCTCTCTGGGGAAAAAATAAAAAAGGGTGAGAGAGGCAGGACAAGGCAGGGGAAAGCACTAAGCAAGAATGTGGTCTCAGCAGGAGTCTAGCATGATCCCCAGGGAGCTCTGGAGGGTGGAGGGCACCACCGTCGGACCTTCTTTGTGGCAAGGAGATAGCCCTATAGTACCCCTGTGCCAGTCATTGGCTGCAGGCTACCAAAACCGTCTGGCGCGTGTAACCCCTGGGTTAAGCAGCTCCCATTTGGCCAAGAGTAGTACTCGGGGGTGCTGTGAGCTGTTAGCAACCAATACCCCCCACAGTTAGAGGATGGATGCACTAACTAGTAAGGAGGGTCTGCATGGGACATTAAGAGCCTCCACTATATCCATCGACATAATGCACCACGATTTCTTGAGTGGCAAAGACTCCTTTCCATTTCAAATTGGGCTCACAGGGAGTGAGTGTACTGGGCCATAGATAGACAAAGGTCAGGGATCTACCCAGGGAGGTCAGATGAGGCTGGGCAGAGATCTGCAGAAGAGGTGGACACATATAGCCAGTGGGACAGTTGACTCAATAGTGGTTACTCACTGGTAGGACAATGGTGGTGTCTATACTAGATCTGATAACCCGGAGCTCCCCCGGCCATTGCCCAGATGTCTGTGAAAGCCAACCCACCTTCCTGTGCTTGTCTTTTCCTCCCTCCTCAATCCTGCTACCCAAGCTGAATTCTGCTTCCCATCTCCTCTGTCTCCCTAAAGCAACCCTCATCTGGTCCCTAAGGTAAGGGAAAGGGTGGTAGTCTTGCTGTCCTTCTAGTCTCCTTCCAAGATATTATCTTGGCATCAATTTCTGCTTCCCTCAGGCCTTCCCTTCTGATACTCAAGAGCCAATTTCCAAAGCAAAACAAAAAATACTGAACCTGCTCTGTTTCTCCTTCTAAATTGCTGGGACAGAGATCCTAATTCTCCTTCGGGCAATGTGATACTGCACAGATTAAGGGGAAGAGCACAGAAATGAGAAAAGAGAGGAGGGAAGTTCAAGCAGAGGTGACACACTGTCCAGAGGGTAAAGATAGCAGTGGGCTGGGGTGAGGGAATGAGACTGGGAAGGAGGCTCTGGACAGGAAGTTAATGGGAAGGAGGATTAGGAAAAAATAAAAGTGTGTGGAAAGCATCTGTATGCACTGAAAAACCAATAAAACAAACAAAAGAGCAGTAGAGACTTTCACTTCTGAGAAGATGCAGTAGATGTATATTTCCCTATTCCTTCGCTAAGTGTAACTTAAAACCCTGGACATTATATAGAAGAAAAAAAAACGTAAAAAGACTCTGAAAGAAGAAAAGGAGGCAGATTATCTGGGATATTAGTACCTGAGAAAATGCACCACATTGAGTTTTCTGGGGTTTCTATTTGCCTCATAGATCTGAAATTTAGAAGAAGTGAAGAAGCTGGCAACCTAGAAATGCCAATAGGGTGCAAACAACAATAACAAAAGGCCTCCCCAAAACATGCTCTTTCTAGCCCAGGGACCAAGAAAGGAAAAACCTTCTAGAGGAAATGTTTCATCCCCAACCAAACCCCAAAAATAAACACCCAAGGGGCAAAAGCCCAGGGGGAACCTAAATTTTCATCCTCCCAGGCTGCAGTGAGGTACCCCAACACCCCTGCCATAGTGATGTCAGAGAATACCACGTAGAGAGCAGGGACTTTCATCCCCACCAGCTGTCACCCCACTGCACGCACGTGAAAACCACGTGAGGAACCTGGATTTCCACCCCACTCAGCAGTGACAAGGTGTTTCTCACACTCCCTGCTGGGATGGTGTCCCAGGGAGCCTAATGGAGAGTGAGGACTTTCACCAGGACCAAGAGGTGAAAGATTACCCTACACTGTGGTGTCAGTGGAGGTGGCATGCAGAGCCAGACCCCCCGTACACCAAACAACCAAATTTCAAAGACGTTTTGGCCCACCAGGCCCACCAAACAACCAAATTTCAAAGACGTTTTGGCGTGGGCCGAATATTTTTGTGGATATTTTAGACAGTATCAAATGTCCTGCAAAGAAAAGAACATTTGTAATTTTAAAGTTCTAAGAAGCTTGAGGATTTGGGTCACTATTAGACTAGATGTGGTCCCCCAATTCTTTCTGCACACGGATTTTAGTGACAATTCGACATTAAATTATGAGCCCGTGGCCATTATTTCCTCCGCACGGCTTTCGTAAACTTGGGGGTATTTCGTCTGAGACTGATCTATCACTGCCTGAAACCACCTTGGTCTTCCTCTCCATGGATATCAAACAGCTTTCATCTCAAACATATGCTAGTACCTATGGTGTGTCTGTACAAATTAGAAAACTGTGTCCCTTCCTCAAGTCAAAGAGAAGTGTTATATTATTTCTTAACAATAATAATTAGGACAAACCTACAGGAGCACCTGGTTCCTCCCAAAGCTGAGAGCCTTTGGTGACACCTGACATATGGGCTGGCGGGGTATTCCTAGATGAAGAATGTGTTGTCTCCAGAATCCAAAGAGGCCACAGGTGCTATGCTTTCTTCTTTGGACTGGGGTGCAAGATGCAGCAATTACTCTCTTACTTTGGAGTGATATCCTGGCATGCCTTCGATTAATGGATCCCATAAAACTTTATTGACCGTGACAGTTTCCTGAATCTTTTTAGGTTCGTTTCCCACCATCCAGAGTGCATGTGCCCAGCCAATGTCATGTCCATCCTGTGCAATGTTCACGATGTCGGCATTGTGAAGGACCATTGCAGTGTTCTGCATGACATGCAGATGGTCCAGACACCTTCAAACCATATTATGACAGAGACTGGGCAAGTTAACATAGCCTTAGGGCAAAACTGTAAGTGAATATTTCTGTCCATTCTACATTAACGAGAACTGTTTCTGATCCTCTTTTCTAATTGAGATGGCATTCTAATGTGAAATTCACCATATTTAACAAACTAAAAAAAAGAAAAAAAATATGACTTTTCCAGCTTGGCAGTGCAAGCCACTCATTGCTGGGCCCAGGACGTTGCCTTCCCAGTAACAGCGGATCTCATCATACCTGTCATTGTAGTTGGTCCAATAGCTTCCCCAGCTTAGCCAGCACTCCCTTGTCTTCTCCATTAACCTGTGTGAAGGCAATGGTTAGTGCAGGTCTCCTTGTGGACTAGATACCCCAACGCGGCCTTCCCTTGATAATGCAGTAAGGAACCCCATGTCAGGTACAGAGCAGGCAGGAAGACAACCAGCTTGATGGGTTCCATGTCATGTGCAATCACTACCACCTGAGCCTTCTTGTTCTTCACCAAAGTGATGACAATATTAAACCCCTGCTTGAAGGACAGGTAGCCTCTTGGTGGGGACATCCCCTTTTCTGGCAACTTTTTTCTCAGGCCCAAGTTAACAGTCTTTGCTTCTTCTTTGCATTGTCTCTAGTCTGTACCTGTGGGCCAGCTTAAGCAATTGAACAGCTGCTTGGGTGGTCCAAGGCCTGGGTCACCTGGTTTAATTGCAGGCGCTTAAGAGAAAGCCCTTTGCCGCCGTAACTAAATTTAGCAGAAACCATTTTGACAAAGTGGTGAGGTGCCTTTTGACCTGGATGTCCTGTCCAATGCCAAAACGTTTAGGTCTTTTCTCAAATAGGGGATTGACCACCTTCTTGGCCTCCTGCTTCTTCAAACAGCTGGGACTGGGGCCATCTTCTTTCCCGCAGCCTTTCCTTTTGGCGTCTTGGGCAGCGGGTGGAGAGAGAAAGGAAAAGGAAATTGTGGGAAATGTGTATGCGACCTCAGAGATGGGAGAATTGGCACCTGCCCTGCCATTGTTTCTAAATTCCCATTTAATATAGTACTGGAAGTTCTAGCAAGTGCAATCAGGCAAAATACCTACATATTTACATATATATATACATACATGCATACATACATACATACATACATACATACATACGTATGTACATACATGCAGGGCTTAATATTGTTAAAGGAATAAATAAAACTATCCCTATTCACAGACACATGATCATCTATGCAAAAAATTCTAAGGAATCTATTTTTGAAAAAAGCTCCTGGATCTAATAAGCAAGTTTAATAAGGTCACAATATTTGAAATCAATATACAAAAATCAATTACATTTTGATATGTGAGCCATGAGCAACCAGAAAATGAAATTTTTGAAAATAGAACTTAACATTAGTTTGCTAGAGCTATCAGAGACTAGACAACTAAAACAACAGAATTTATTTTCCCACACTTCTGGCTGTAAAATCCAAGATCAAGATGTTTGAAGATTTGGTTTCTCTTGACAGCATCTATCTTTGGCTTACTGATGGCCACCTTTTCACTGTGTCCTGACGCAGCCTCTTCTCTGTGCATGCTTACCCCTGGTGTCTCTGCCTCTTCTTTTAGGGCACCAGACATATTGGATTAGGGCCCACCCATCTGACCTCATTTAACCTTAATGAATTCTTTAAAGGCTCTATCTCCAAAGAGGGAATATAGTCAATAATATTGTAATAACTATGTATAGTGTCAAGCAGGTACCAGACTGATCTGGGAATCATTTCGTAAGTTATAGAAATATCTAACCATTATGCTGAACACGTGAAACTAATATAATATTGAATTTCAACTGTAATTAAACTTAAAAAAAAATTTTAAGTCTCATCTCCAAATACAATTGGGGGAAACACAATTTAGTTCATTATCACTTACAATAGCTCAAAAAATGAAATACTTAAGATCTAAATCTAAAAATAAATGTAGGATCTGTAGTCAATTAAAGGAAACCTAATAAAAAGAAACATACCATGTTCATAGACATAGTACATTTAAGACATCATTTTCCTCCCAAAGTGATCTATAAATTTAATGCAATTCCTATCCAAATCCCAGCAGGATTCTTTGTAGATTTAGATAAGCTAAATCTAAAGTGTACATAGATTTAAATGTTAAAAAAAAAATCTAGAATAGCCAATTTGAAAAAGAAAAAAACAAAGATTTAGGATTCACACTAGCCAATTTTTTGTAGGTTTGTGTGGGGTTTTTTAAGTTTTTTTTTATTGTAAAATTACCATTGTAAGCTTTAAGTGTGGCAGTCAGTGACATTAAGTAAATTCACAATATTGAATGCTAAAAAGTACTAGTTACTGTCTATTTCCAGAACTTTTTCATTCATCCCAAAACAGAAACACCCATACCCACTAAATCATAATTCTCTATTTCCCTTTCGCCCAGTCCCTGATAACCTCTGTTCTACTTTCAGTCTCTATAAATTTACCTATTCTCCATAAATGTGGTCATACCACATATTTGTCCTTTGTGTCTGGCCTATTTTACTCAGCAGAATATTTTTGCTAATAAGTTTTGTATTTATTAGGGTCTGTATCAGAATTTCATCCCTTTTCATGGCCAAGTAATATTCTATTGTATGTGTATACTACATTTTGTTTATTTACTCAGTTTTTAGTAGACATTTGGGTTGTATCTTCCTTTTGGTTATCATGAATAATGCTACTATGAGCATTGGTATACAAGTATCTGAGTTTTTGCTTAAATTTTTGGCAGTATATATCTAGGAATGAAATTGCTAGGTCATTTGCTAATTCTATGTCTGACTTTTGGAGGAACTAGTAAACTCTTTTCCACAGCAACTGGAACATTTTACATTCTCATTAGCAATTACTCAAGGGTTCCAATTTTTCTACATTATTGCCAACTCTCATTATTTTTCATTTTATTGGTAATAGCTATCCTAATGGGTGTGAAATGCTACCTCATTGTGGTTTTGATTTGCGTTTCCCTAGTGACTAATGATGTTGAGCATCTTTTCATGTACTTATTGGCCATTTGTATATCTTCTTTGAAGAAATGCGATCAAGTCTTTTGCCCATTTTTGAATTGGTTTGGTTTTTATTGTTGAATTACAGAACTTTTTAATATTTTTTTGATATGTCTGTAAATATTTTCCATTCTGTGTATTGCATTTTCACTCTCTTGTGATGTTCTTTGATATACAAGTTTTTAATTTTGACAGAACCTTCCAGAACACACTGGGTGAGAAGCAGAGGAGCATCAGCTGCCCCAGCTGTGCCCAGCAAAGTGCTCCTTCCCACTCTCCCACAGCTGCCTCTGCCCGCTCACTGGCTGTCAAAAATGGTAAAAGAAACCACTTTCTATGTTGTTTTGAAGGTCAAACCCAATGCCACCCAGGAAGAATTTTAAAAGGTTTACAGGAAATTAGCCTTGAAGTACCACCCTGATAAGAATCCAAATGAAGTAGAGAAGTTTAAAAGATTTCTCAAGCTTACAAAGTGCTCTCTGATGCAAAGAAAAGAATTTTGTGACAAAGGGAAACAGGCAAATAAAGAAGATGGAGCAGATGGAGGTGGTTTGGTTTTGGCTTCCCACATCTTTGATACATTTTTTGGAAGAGAAGTAGGATGCAGAGAGAAAGGGGAGGTAAAATGTTGTTCATCAACTTTCAGTAACTTTAGAAGATTTATAAAATGGTGTAACAAGAAAACTAGTTCTGCAAAAGAATGTGATTTGTGACAAATGTGAAGGCCGAGGTGGTGAGAAAGGAACAGTAGAGTGCCGTCCCAATTGCCGAGGTATGGGATGCAAATAAGAAATCATCAGATAGGATGTGGAATGGTTAAGCCAATTCAGTCTGTGTGCATGGAGTGCCAGGGCCATGAATCAGTCTCAAAGACAGATGTAAAAGATGTGAAGGAAGGAAGATAGTTCAAGAGAAAAAGATTCTAGAAGTTCATATTGACAAAAGTATGAAAGATGGCCAGATTACATTCCATGGTGAAGGAGACCAAGAATCAGGACTGAAGCCCAGAGATATCATCAGTGTTTTGGATCAGAAGGACCATGTTGTTTTTACTCAATGAGGAGAAGACCTTTTCATGTGTATGAACATAGAGCTGGTTGAAGTATTGTGTGGCTTCCAAAAGCCAGTATCTCCTCCTGACAACCAAACTATCGTCATCACCTCTCATAAAGGTCAGACTGTCAAGTATAGGGATATCAAATGTGTGTCAAATGAAGTCATGCCAATTTATCATAGACCATATGAAAAGGGTTGCCTAATCATCGAATTTAGGTAAACTTTCCTCAGAGTGGCTTTCTCTTTCCTGATAAACTCTCTTTGCTTAAAAATCTCCTATCTGAAGGGAAGGAAGTAGAAGAGATTGATGAAATGGACCAGGTAGGAGTGGTGGGCTTTGATCCAAATCAAGAAAGACAGAACCATTACAATGAAGAAGCACATAAAGATGATGAACATCATGCTAGGGGTGATGTTCAATGTCAGACCTCTTAATGGACCAGTGAATAACACTCACTGCTGGCTGTATATGCTGTAGTGAATGAGCAAAGGGCTGTAATTACAATATGCTCACTACTTGCTATCATTTTTGTTTTGATATTCAACTATAGTAGTGTTTTAAAAGTTAAATGAAGAATAAACTCAAATATGAAAGCTCTGATTTTTCCCTTTATATATGAAGACTTCAGTGTGCAAGATAAGTTTAATACCTATAAAAATTACTTTAAAAAATTTCCCTTAAAAAATAATTTAAGATTTTTTTAATTAAAAAAAATTTTCTTCTAGCATTTGTTAGGCCATACTTTGTAATTAATTTCATCTATGTGCATAGAATAGTTTAGACTGAAATGCTAAGTATATGCATCAACTTCAGTATATGACCCTTAATTGTTAAGCTATGAAGCTAAAATTCTGTATCCAACTGGCAATCAGACATAGAACTTAATTCGTAGAGAAGTGTTAGTCTGTATAGTTGTATTAAGTAGAATTCATTGTGATGCCTCTACATTTATTCTATTGCCTCAACTGATACTTAAAGATGGCATCCTATATCATTTAGCCTGTGGTATCAGTGATAGAAATGATAACTTTCTAAAGAAGGAGTTTATCGTCATAAGCAGCTTCTTGAGGGCTTGTACTTGTAGAAATGCATTCCCTTCCGCCATTCCATCATTTTAAAAATGTATATAACTATATCAGTCCTTGGTTACATTTTTTTTCTTTCTCTTTGGACCATGATAAACCTGAGAGTAATGAATTCTACATCAGGCTAACTTAGAAGTTAGGGTGATGAGAACTTTACATGGAGGAGTAATTTACACGTATGAAATAGGAAGGTGTTTTTAGGTCTGTTACAGTCTTACTTTAAACCATTTAACTTATGCTCCAAAAGTAACTGTAATTCAATGCTGGTGGTATAACAATTATAATAAATAGCTTTAATTATATGTTTAAACGTTATGATCGTAAGCTTAAATTTTGATATTAGAATTTAAGCAATTCTTGAAATGTATGAATGTCTCCTTAATATACTGATTGATTACAAAGCAAAGAAAAAAAAGGATTCAATTTTGATTAAGTCTAATTTATCGTTTCTTTTGTTGCCTGTGCTTTTGGTTTTATATCCAAGGAATTATCAAACAAATCCAATGTCATAAAGATTTTCTCATTTTCTTCTAGGAATGTGATAGTTTTAGCTCTTAAGTTTAGATTTTTGATCCATTTTTGAGCTGATTTTTGGATAAGGGTCCAATTTCATTCTTCTGCATTTGCAGACTAGCAAATTTTAAGATGTGTCATAAAGCTACAATAGTCAAAACAGTGTGGTATTGGTGAAAGACAGATACATACCAATGCAACCGACTACAAATTCCAGAAATAGACCCACACAACTATGGTGACTAGGCTTTTAACAAAGGTATAAAGGCATGTTCTTTCAATGGAGAAAGGATGGTCTTTTTAACAAAAGATGCTGGAAAAACTGAACCTTTATATGCAAAAAAATAAACCTTAACTTACATCTCATATACATAAAAACTAACTCAAAAGGGATTATAAGTCTAAACGTAATATGTAAAACTATAAAACTCTCAGAAGAAAACATAGGGGAAAATCCATGATTTTTGGTTAATCAAAGAGTTCTCAGATAGGACACAAAAAGTATCATCTATAAAGAAAAATAATAATAAATTAAACTTTATCAAAATTTAAAACTTCCACTCTGCAAACATTATTAAGAGAATAAAAAGATGAGCCATAGATTGTAGGGAAATATTTGCAAATCACATGAGACAAAGGACTTGAATCTAACTCTCAAAACTCAAAAATAAGAAAACAAACTACCCAATTTCTTAAATGAACAAAATAACTTTTTTTCTTTGTCCCTTGTACCTGATATGTCGTTTCTCTCTTGCTGCTTCAAGGTCCTTTCTTTGTCTTTGTCTTTTGACAATTGATTCTGTGTCTCGATGTGGATCTCTTTGAGTTTATCTTGCTGAGAGTTCATTGAACTAAAGTGAAAATATAGAAACAACCAAGTGATTAGTGCTTGCCTAGAACTGGGATGGGAGGAGAGTCTGAATGCAAAAGGACAACACAAGGGAATTCTTTGTGTCTGTGTCTGTGGAAGAAGAATCTATAAACGTGACTCATTGAAGTGTGCATCAAAAAATGAATTTTATCATATGCAAATTTGTAATAAATGAAGGTGGATACTTTTGAACTACATAAAATGGTCACACAAAGTTCATTTCCTTCTCCCTCATTATCACCCCATTGCTCCCCCAGAATCAATCACTACCCTGAAGTTTTTCACAATCACATCCTTGCTTTTCTTTATTATTTTATCCCTCATATACCTATAAACAATATAAATCAATTTTCCTTGTGTTTTGATTATTTCATTCAAAATTGTTTTTGCGAGAATCATCTATGGTGTATATGTATAGTGGTTGTTTATTTTCATTCTTGTATACAATTCCATTGCATAAATGGACCATATTTTATTCTACATTTTACTCTTTTTTTTTCATCCTCAAACTTCACCTGTGCCCAAGTCGTGCTATTGAGAACAGGGTCACCGTTTATTTAAACTGATTGATTAGTGCAGAACATAACAAAATTTGTGATATCACTGCTCCTACTACAATCCCCCAACCCCAAAAAGTAAATAAATGTCATGCAAAATATAAACTTACCCCAAATAAAGTCAACATCAACTTAAGGATCCTACTGTAATAATACCCTAACTACAATACTCTCCGGACCTATTTACAGAAT
Source organism: Eonycteris spelaea (assembly GCA_003508835.1). Lineage (NCBI taxonomy): Eukaryota > Metazoa > Chordata > Mammalia > Chiroptera > Pteropodidae > Eonycteris > Eonycteris spelaea. The sequence goes on from PUFA01000110.1 coordinate 753,716, forward strand.
ATCCTCATTCTGAGAACTCCAGGAGCATTGTTGCATTAGATTCCTCCTCTTGAGGTAATTCAAAGTCTTGAAACATCAAATTTACACATTTTTACATACTACCACATCGAAGGCCTAGAAAAAAACTCTCACCCTCTGATTCACTAATCAGATCATACAAACTGTTCTTCCCTCAGATGACACAAACTCATTTAAAACTGTAAATACAAATTAAGTTATACAAAAAAAATTTTTAAATACAAGTTATAAAAAAGAAATAAGAGATCTGTAAGTAGCATCACAGTCACAGTCTACATTTTGCTAAAAAAAAAATTTGCTTGGTTTACTAAAGCTAAAGGCCTTTTATAAAGTACTCAAGAAATAACAGCTTATAAAAATAGGGGGAAATTTTTAGGTGAGAGCATGAAACTAAAATCATCTCATTCTCTGGCAGAGTTCTTCTAAAATGTTAGGTCCCCAAAAAGTGATGTTTGGGAAAAAAAAAGAAAAAAAGAGAAACAACCTCTGTTTAGGCTGACTCATAGAGCAGCTCGCTTTCAGGCGGCTCTTACTCAGGTCTGCTTCATAGGCGCAGGGATATTAGCAGCCGCTTGCGAGAGGTAGGCCGAGGAGCCTTGAGGGATGTCGGCCCGCTTTTTGTGCTGCGCACTGAAGTCTTCCAGCACCTGCGGCCAACGCCGCAGCTTTGTCAAGTGCTTCTGGACCAGAGCATCTTTCCGCTGTAATTCATTCCTTAGCTCTGAGATAACCTCTTTGATTACTTGCTCTGGTTTCTGGACAGATAATTGCAATCTTTTCTGTAGGAAAAATTATTCTGTCTCAAAATATCCAGAAATTTCTGGATACACTTATCAACATCAGTTCAAATTTCTTCCTGATCCGTGCCATTGACATAGTCCTGACTCACCAGAGAAGCAAAGCAAGCCTTGAAAGATGACTCCAACTCATCCTCAAAGGTACTCGGAGAAGATCTCGGCGCGTCAGGAGTGGCCTGAAGAAGCAAACCCTGGCCCGGGAGTCCCAGAGGGGCTAGTGGGGGTCTGGGTGGCTGCCCAGAGAAAACCTGCCAACGGAGCCGCCATTTCTGAAAGGCTCTACGTTTTACTCTTGATGGACATTTGGGTTGATTCCAATTTGGGTCTGTTACAAATAAGGCTGCTATAAGCATTCATATACATGCATCTTTTTGCACATGTGTTAAGAGTTTCTCTATATATACATTGTACACCCACGACATCTGTGTCTTCAATTTTACTAGATTATGCTGATGTGTTCATTTGTCATATATGTCAAGTGGAATCCAAAGGCAAACATCTCTAATGACACATGGTATAGATACAATTATTTGGAATTTATTGGAGGGAACTTTCAGGCAAAGAGTTGGGACAATGTACATATCACCCAGAAGTCCCTGTATCCAAAGATGGGTTGCTAGGCCAGGCAGGGCAGATCTCACTGTTAAAAGAGCTCAAGGACAAGGGCCCTATTTTCATTCTACTTTACATATTTATGAGGAAAGTAGGAGGGATCTGAGAGCCCCGTGGTAACTATGTAATGGAAGGAGCTTTTTGGCCAGGCAAATGTCTTGCTAGAAGCTGGGGGAAATCTAGGGCTTGGACATCAGCTAGGGAGTTCACATACCATTTCAGTCATGCTGAACTAGCTGATTCTAGGCTACCCAAGGTATAAACCTGGGTGTGTTCAGTTGTATCATTATATAATGTTCCTCTCTGTCTCTGGTCAAATAAGTTTTATTTGTCCTGAAGTCAACTTTATCCAATATTAAGATATCCAGTCCTGCTTTCTTTGATTAATGTTTGCATGAAACATCTTTTTTCATTCTTTTACTTTAAAGATGCCTATATTTCTATATTTGAAGTAAGTTTATTGTAGTATTTAGTTGGGTCACATCTTTTAATCCACTCTGCCAATAAGATGTGCGCTTATGAACACCTTTCATTATGTATATTAAACTTCAATGAATAAAAAAAAATTATGGAAAAAGTGATCCAGAGGAGGAGTTGGAGGTGGGGAGAAAAGGAGCAAGGAGATGGGAAATATGGCCCTGAATTCCTCATGGTGATTTGAGATTGAAAATATGAGGGGCAGAGACAGAGACACCTCAAGAAACAGACAATGCAGCAGCCCTGCACTAGGCAGAGCTACGTAACAAATGGCTGTGTGGATATCTTTGTGGCATATTTCACCTTATTAGTATTTGTTCCATTCCTGCCCTTGCAAGCTCTCTTCTGAATTGCAGGGGGCTGGAAGCCTGAAAACTACATTTTGTGGGATTCCTTGCAAGCTAGGTTACAGTTAGATTTGCCAGTGTACTTCATAGGTTGGAGATTAGATAGTGGAAGGGAGAAATTATTCTCTTCTGGCTCTAGTCATGGCAGGTGATCACAGTGATCACTGGTGACCCCAGCTCATTGTAGGCTCTAGCACCGACATCAGCAAATACAGGCTTATAAACTCCAGACGAATGGTATTCTCAGCTTCCTAAATTCTAGGTACAACTTCCTTCTTTTTTTCATTCAGCTCTTCCAATATGTTTATATCTAATGTCCAGCATCAAATTTCCCTGTTTCCCAATAATTTAATGGGTTATTTTCCTGGCAAGACACAGACTGACACATAACTTCCCCTTCAGTCTGAAAGAAACAAATCAAATCCTATCATTTACCAACACTTTCCAAAATGACTGGCGAAGCAAATTCAAATACTCAGGTGTCATAACTTTGGTTCTCTCATTAGAGCTGTCCCTGTCCACACCCCTGCACTTAGCCCACTTCCCATCGGAAGCCCTAGAACCATCCCCTCTATTGCATCCCTGACCATCTGAGTCCCTCTTGATCTGCAGCGCTGTATCTCACATGTATGCATCGCCCCTGTCTGTGCTCCCACAGCAGCCAGCCTCCACCTTGGCACACCCCACATTGTACTGAAACGTCCCTTCTTGACTGGGAGCCTCAGGAGATTGGGTGGGCACTGCTTGTTCTTGACTCCTTTGCATGCTTAGCATTGAGCAGGTGCTTCCAGAATGTTTACCAGCACTATATGGTGTCTGCTACAGAAGTGATGGGTTAACGAGATGAGTTGCTCTGCTAAGACCTAAGTTGAAGAAGAACCCTAGTGGGGTCCTCTTTCCACCTATTTCTCCAGAAGACAACTGATAGGACTGTGCAAGTGTGAGCAGAATAGATAGGGTTGAGGAGGAAGAGAAGCTGAGGCCTCGCCGTGGGGTGGGGGATTCTGGGACATAGAGATCACAGGAAGATTGGCTGAGGTGCCAAGTAGCTTTAATGAGCCTGAGCACCTCTTCTCCCACTCTGTCCCTCCCTCCCCACTCTTAGTCCCCCTTAGTTCTGGACAGGTCCAGCCTGCCCAAGGCTCTGGGGCTCTCCAGCTGGGGTGTTAATCCTTCTGCCCCCTCAGCCGCTCCAGCCGCCTCCGAAGGTCTGGGGGCACCTTGGCCCCAGCTGCCAGCAGCTCTCGCAGTCTCTGTTTGGGAGTCTTGGTGAGGTGGAAATTGCAGGGGACAGGTCCCTCTTCAAAGGTGACCCGGCAGCTCCGTGTCACTGTGTGGTATCCCTCAGCACTGGCGGTCACCATATAGTCCCCTGGGGTCAGAAGGCGCCAGTAATCCCCGCCCCACGCTGGGAGGAGTGAAAGGCAAAATCAGGGCCCAATGATCCTCAGCTTCTGACCCAGCCCGCTCATGCCTCCACCATCACCATCCCCTCCCCCACCACACACACCCGTTGTTACATCATGGTTAATCCCGTCAACAGAAATGACAGCATCAGCAATCCCGAGCTCCGTGTCCTTGTCCCTCACAATTCCTGCAATGCCCATGCGCACCTGTGTGGGGAAAGGTTACCAAAACCCTCACCCTTCTGCCTGAAAATGTGACCATCATTTCATTTTCTGGCTCTTTTCCTCTGCAAACATGAGATAGGTGGTATGTGTACTATGTTCCTCGACGACAACATTCTGGCAAAAATACCTCCTGTTAACAAATTGCATCAGGACTGGGAGAACTATAAATACCTGGTAGAGATTTTTGGAGATTCCCCAAGTTCAGTGACCCTTGTTATGGGCTTGTCATTTAGGAACCCTTGGAAGCTATATTTGTAAGGGACACGAGTTCCTGCAGAATACGAAGTGTCTGTGCCATGGCACTTCCTGCACTTGCCTAATGCGAGTCATGTCGGAGAACAGTCCTCCTGAGAACAGCTCTGGGACAGCTCTGTGGACCACTGCCTGAACGGCCGTGGTGTCTACTCCTACCGGCTAACAGCGTCCGACACTGCCCTGCTGGCACCCTGTGCTTCCTGTCCTATGGCTCTCCAAGTCAATCTGATGACCCGTGGCATCTAGTGAGTCAGAAAGCTCAGATGACCCCTGGTGGGAGCTGCGACTTGAATGGAAAGCCGGCAGGTCAGGAGTAACATGGGCAGGTTGGGGGTGGGGATTCCGATCGGACCTGTTCCAGGTAGGTAAGGAGGGCATCTTTGTTGTTCTCCCACTCCTGGGGCAGCTCGTTCTCATGAGGGAACTTGTCACAGGACAGCTCCACAGTGATCTCGAAGCAATTGGTGTGTAGGTAGCTGAAGTCATTCATGCCTAGGGGAACCACAGACACTGGAGCCCACAGGGCAGGATGGGAGCCCCAGCACCCCTCCTGGTGCCCTCCTCTGGGAGACACTCCCCGGTGGTAAAGGACACCAGCACTGGAAGCAGGTTGTCTTATTGGGGTAGGATTATGGAGACAGGGTTACTCCACTCTTGAGCACATACTCCCAGGGACCGTGTGCCAGTCGGCCCCATTGATGACGTTGCCATACAAGGAGAAGTCCTGGCTGTGACAGGGTCGGCGGTCTGGGTCCTGCATAGCCTGATTAGTGCCAGCATAGACGGTGCTGAGCCAGCGAAACACAGCATCATCCGGGGTAGGCGTGAGTTCGCGGGCAGCCCACGGGGTCCGAGTCATGTCGAATGGGTAGGACACCACAAGCTCACCCCCGTGGAGGTTGGCACTCAGCACAAAGGGGATCCGCTCCATCCAATCGATCACTGCCCGCGTTTCAGGAGCCACCTAGACCAGGGGCAGGTCAGGAGGGGCAGGAGACAGAGACAAGGGCCTCCAGGGAGGGTGGCCCGCCATCACTGCCCCCAGAATACTCACAGTGGCATTAGGCAAGATGTAATAAGTGGGCAGTGGCAGGTGGTGGTTGGGGACAGTGTTGGGCACCAGCCCATCATCCTCTGCTTCCCACAGTGGTGTGTTGAGGTCAGCAAAATTATGATTAAGGTCAATGCCCTGTTGGTTCCAGCGGCCCTCTGCCCAGCCCACCAGCTCCGAACCCTGATGGGAAGGGGGTTTATTTAGCCAAGCAGGCGCCAGGCACCAGTAGAGAAGGAGCAGGGTGGCCCTCATGCCAAGTGGCCTACCCGGCGGAAGGCAGTCTCATAGCCATCAGGGTTCATGGAGGGCAACAGGTGAATGCGCGTCTCTGTGAGCAGCCGAGTCACCCGGGGATCCCCTCGCAGGAACTCATGGCACAGGAACTGCATCAGGAGCAGGAGCAACTCCCGCCCCAGGGCCTCATTTCCGTGCATGCCAGCCACGTAGCGCACCTCTGGCTCTCCTGGGAGCACACAGGGGCTCGAAGCTGACTCGCACCCAAGGCCCTTCCTTGTGCCTACCTCTCCCACCCCACCTGCCAGTACCCAGCTCATGCTCCCCAGGCTGGTCCGACATTTCCATCACATACAGCTTCAGGCCCTGGTGGCTCTTCCCAATGCTGTAGATGCGGGTGATGTTGGGGCATTGCTCGTTCACTTCCTTCATTAGCTGGCAGGAGCGGTGGGTAGAGTGTGGAATGGGAGGATAAGACTCAGGGGTCAGATCCCATGTGGCTGTGGAGGGACTTATAAAAGCCAGTGGTGGCCCACACAGATGGGGGCACCATGGCACAATACAGGAGGGGAAGGCTCAGACAGGGAAAGTAGAGCAATTTAAGGATCGACAGAAAAGGGTCAGACAGCAAGGATGAAAGAGGAGACATGACAGTAATCACAGCAGGTTATGCTCTGGTGAAAGGGGACATGAGCTAGGCAATTACTGCCTCCTGGGTCATAGAGGTTATATCTGACCTTCCTCATGGCCTTGTAATTGTGATGCCGGAAGTCCAGAGGATCAGAGGATCCCAGCACAGGGGCCTCAGGGAATAGGCCATTAGGGTCTGGAGGAGGGTGAGTTCATGGTAATGGGTGAGCTGACAGTGCACGTTGTACCCTGCCCATCCAGCCGTTGTACCCTGCCCATCCAGCCATTGTCTGACTACCCACCTGAGACTGGGCAGGCCAGGATCTCTGCCCGGAGGCACGACGCGCCTCCCTGAAGCCAGGTCTGGGGCAGCAGCGAATGAAGCGGGCCACCTGGGGTTTAGGCAGGAGGTTTAGCACTGGTGTCTCTGGGTCCGAATTGGCAGGAAAGACCTGGGAACATTAAGTCCTTTGGTGGGGCTGCTCAAAAGCCAGCAACCTAGTCTAGGATCCAGGGAAGGTGCTAACTACCCTGGTGGGCTCAGCTGGAGACTTGTACTCAGTGTCAAACACATACCCTGGCCCACAGTCCCTGCTAAAAGGCAGCCCTAGGCAGCCATACTTTGTCTGCTTGGGTCATAGCTCATTAGACCAATATGTCCATGTGACTCAGAAGCAGCCAATCTTAAAGCCAGCCAGAACCCCCACTGTAGCCTGGTGTATAAAGAGATCCATGATATGGGGAGGTAAGAGGTGATGCAAAGACCAGTGACCTCATTTCCAGAAGGGGTGTTCCAGCAGGAAGCTGTGGCATGAAGTGGCACCCACCCAGTGGAAGAAGTATTTGGGGAGAATTTGGCACGTTCCGAAGCATTCTAGCTCCCGAGGCTGCCTGCTTGGCACCACCAATCCTGTCAACAACCCTTTCTCTCTTGAAATGGCCAAATGGGCATCTGTTCCTTGCTCCCAGAAGAGCCCAACCCAGCCTAGCACTCTACAGTGAGCTTGTTGCCCAGCTCCCGGCCTAGAGGGCCCCAGCCACAATGGCACCACGTACCGCATCCATCCCACTGCTGTGGTTCTTACTCCCCCACCAGATCCTACTGTCATTGCTGAACTGGACCTTGTATGAGGTGACCCAGTCGTACCTGGAAGGATGGGTGGGAAGAGATCATCAGTGGCCCTCAGGACTCCAACCCAGCCCTCCTGAGTCCGCCCATGACTTCCTGGCCTGGGGCTAGCCTGCCTCACCTCCAAATGGAGTTCCTGCCCTGGGTGATAATGCCTGAGAAGCGGGTGGGATGCCTAGCATCCACCTGAAGCCACGGCTCAGTGTCCTGCTGCTCAGCACACCAGGCTCCATCGTATAAATCACCATCCTCCAAGCCTGACTGTGGGCACAGGACATGGTGATCAGGCCGAAGCGGGCAGTGTGGGGTGGGCAAGGATTGTGGGGAGAAGCAGCAGGAAAGGTTCTAGGGATTGCCTTGCTCTGAGCCAGGGTGCTGACCTGAATGTTGAGCCGTCCTCGGTGTGGTCCAAGACCAAAGGACTGGCTGCTGGAAGCCTCAAGCTGGTTATCTGAAACTCGCAGGGACTCTAGGCCCAAAGGTGGACAGCCTGAGGCAAGGACAGCAGTGAGACAGGACCAGAGAGAGAACGGTCAGGGCAGGTGGGAAGCTGAGTCTAAGCTTGCCCATGTGCTGGGCAGGCTGGGAACATGCCTATGCCCACAAGGTTAAGAGTTACGTTAGTACATATGTGTCTAGGGACTGCAAGTCTGGGCAGAGCCCCTGGAGGGGTGGTACCTGGTTCCTGCTCCTTAGAAAGGTCAAGGGCCCCTGCAGTGCTGGTGGTCACTGGAGGCCTGAAAGTCACCAGGGTACTAGGGCGAGTTAGCTTCTTTCGCTTCTTCATGATAATCTTTTTCTTCTTGATGACTCGAATCCGAACATGCTGTTGTGAGGTCCCTGGAGACCAGAAAGGCACAGCACCAGAGGAGGGAAGGATGGTATGAAAGTCCAGATGGAAAGGTCTGCCAGCCCAAGAAGCCCATAGCAGGCCCTACCACAAGCATCTGAGGACCTGAGCACGGACTAGACACCCTCACAGCCTGATCCCAACCAGCCTCTCCGGCCACTCCTTTGGCTCCTTCTCTTTCCTGGAGTGACGACATGCTTGGTTAGCCTCCTCTGACCCTCTCCAATGGAGGCTATACCCAGCCTCTGGGAACTGTTTGGTTCTTTACTTCCAGGCCTTTGCACTGGCTGTCCCCTCCCCATCATACCACACACCACTTCTGATTTTATTGCCTAAGTCCCATTCTTCCTTCACCTCTCAGATGCCCTTTGAGGAGCCCTCCTTAGCTCCAGACTGAGTCTCCCAAAGCCCCTGTGCCACCTTGATCGCTGCATCTGCCCTCTGGGCTGAAACATCCTGTCCTGCAATCCAGGTCTACCTGGGTGCTCAGGCCTCTGAGAGCTAAGCCTGTGTCCTGTTCACTCTTCAGCACAGGGCCTTGCACAGGGCGGGTGCCACTAGTTCTTCACTCACCCAAGCTCTAGAACATGCTGTACACTTTCTGGTCTGGTGCCCCTGTGCCTTTGCGCACATGGCTTACGTCTGGGCTGCCCTCCTCTCAGCTCTTCCTGATTCGGAGGTGATCACCCTTTGTGAGCAAGGACCCAATGCCTATTTGCCTCCTCTGAGAAGCCCTCCTTCACCACTACTCACTTGCCTCTCCCCTCCTGAGAAAGTGCCCCCTTCCTCCAGGCAGCCTCAGCAGAGTGCTCTCCTTCCCTTTCCCTCTCCTTCCTTCTGGCCTGTGCCCGCAAGCTCTGTCCTGCAGTCTTGCTCTGAACCCCTTAGTGTCAGTGCTTTGTCTTTATCTCTTTCTCCCCAATTCCTGGCTCTGGTCTCAGTTTCCTCATCTGTAAAAAAGGGAAGGTTTGAGGCTGGAAGAGGCAACATCCCACTGGCTCCTGTCCCAGGACTGCTGACTTGGTCGGCTGGGAACTGGGGCTGCTGAGTCAGCATCTATTGCACCAGCCAGTGTGTGAGTGTGAGTGTGTGTGTGTGTGTGTGTGTGTGTGTGTGTGTGTGTGTGTGTTGGGGAAGGGGATGGGAAAGAGTGCGTGTGTTGGGGAGGGGGATGGGAAAGTGTGTGTGTTGTGTGTGTGTGTGTCTGTGTTCTGTGTGTGTCTGTGTGTGTGTTGGGAAAGAAGACGGGTAAGGGGAGCAGCGGGAGAGGCCGGCGCTGGGGCCGGGAGCTCACCGTTATCCTTTCCCGCTGGCTGCTGTGCCTGGCTGCTACGCGGGACCGGGGTTGAAATCGGGGCCTCGGTGGTCTTGGGTGGCACAAGGCCCAACACGGAGGTGCCAGGCGCCCCCAGGCCCTGACCGACGGCAGGCACGAAGGCGGCCAAGGCGAGCAGAAGACCCCACATGGCGAGGTCCTGAGGTGGGGACGCGCAGGACGGCGGCGGTCGGTGGGTCTGTCTCTTCCTGCCCGCTGCTCCGGAGCCCCCCGCCCCTTCCTGCCGCCGCCGCACGCCCCCTGCGGCCTCTGGCCCGCCCACAGCCCGCTAGCAGGCCTCGGACCGGGAGGGGAGGGCTGGGGCGGATCTAACCCGGCGGACCCCCGACGGGCGGCCGAGGGTCTCTGCACGCACTGATCATGCCGCCTCCCTCTCCCGCCTCCCTCCGGCGCTGCCCTTCACAGTCTGCAAAGCCCCTCCGCAGCCGTGGTTTCCCTGTGAGGCGCCTGTCCTGTAGGGGACACCTATTTTGTGCCATGCACCATACCAGGCGCTTTACACATGGCCTCTTAATCCAACCCCATTTTATACAAACTGGTAAACTGAGGCTCAGAAGGGCTATTCACATGGCCAAAGCAGCAAAGCTGGGAACTCTGGGGGAGGGAACTACAACCCAAGAGGGAAATCCATCCAGAACCAGAGGCAGCCTACCAAGGCGAGTGGGACAGAAAGAAGAGTGAGGGGAAATTGAGGCGGGAGCTGGGGGCAGAAAGGGGGCTGGCCCTCCAGGAACCTTTCTGACGCGGCCCAGCCAGAGGCTGCGCGTCCCACCACCACCACCACCACCATCACCCCAGCCCCGCCTCCCCTCTCTCCTTCTCCCTCCCCTCCCCTCCTCTGCTCACCAGGCTGCCACGTTCTGGTGTTACATAATCCAAGGAGAGAAGCCCGAGCCGATACCCGGCGGGCTGAGGCCAGGGGTGGATGGGCCGAGGCTTGTTGGGCGTCCTGTTCTCTCCTCTCCCTCCCCACCCCCGCTTCGTTCTCCTCCTAAGACGCACAGCCCCTGGTCTCTGACCTCAGGGTTACCCCACTCCTGAGATTCCAGAGCACAGGACCCTGCCCATGCCCCCTCGAAGACCCCTTTGACACCCCCATGCTAGGGTTGCCTCCCCAGAAGGAAAGAAACGCGTCCCGTGTGCGCCTCTAGCTGTTGTTTTGCCCTTGCAAGGAGCCCGCGGGAAATACCGCCAACCCCACTTGAGAAGCGATGCCCAGAGGTGGCCAGGAATTCTCTGGAGGACGCGGGGCCTGAGCAAATATTTTTTGCAGGGCCACTTTCTATACAATTTGAATCACCGGAAGTCAGAGTCTCAGCGCTATTCTGGTGGCCCTATCTCGCAGGATGTCTTGAAAGAAATACCGCGTCAAGCTTCAGGAACGGAGGCCCACCACTGCAGGAACGACTTCACAGATGCCTCGGGCGTCTCTGGGTAGATGCCCAGGCGCGCTCTGGGTAGAGAGCCCCGCAGAAAGGGAGTAACCCGGCCAGGGCCCACGAAGGTCCCAGTCCTGCCTTGGAGCGCCCCACCTCGACTGCCTGGACGGCACTGTCAGGTCCCAGGCACCAGAGAGGGACTTAGAAAAACTCAAGGTAGGCGCTCCAAAGCCCACATTCCCTGAAGCGTGGGGCGGAGTTAGGGGCAGAGTGACGGTGCAGCAGACCGAATGGATGGAGAAGCAGATCTGAACAGGTCCTGTGGGCTGTTCTGCTCCAGCTAAAGCCCAATCTGGCCATTACCTGTCTCTGGCCCCTACCCTCATCCAAATTTCACAGAGAGGAGTGAGAGAGTATGGGGTACTGGGGCTAAGACAGTTCAGTCTCTTGAGACTCCTGCCCCCTCCAAGTCCTGCCCCACACAGCAGCCAAATTCTGTCAAGTTCCTCCTGGCTTAAGTCCCTAGTACACTCACCTGCAAGGCCCTTTATGACAAGGCTCTCCACTCATACCTTTCCCACCTCATCTCCCCATGCTCACCCCCTGCCATATTCCTCCAGCCGCACAGACATTCTTGCTGTTCCTCCAATGCACCAGCCCCATCCAGGCTCAGGGCCTTTGCACTGGCTCACCAAGTTTGCCTCCTCATCATTTAGATTGCCTTTCAACATCACCTGCTTTCAAAGGCCTTCCCTGACCATTCTGATGAAAGTATTCTCCACCTCTGCACATAGTCTATCGTCTCATGCTGTTTTATTATATTGTCTTCAAGGCACTCAAGGCACTATCTTCAAGGCACTATCTCATTTTATTTGTCGTGCGTTCACTGTTGGGTACCTCCTCCCCCACAACAGGAAGTAAGTAACCCAATAGAGGAGCTTTGCACCCAGATGTTCACAGCTGCACCTCAAAGTCTAGAAGAGTGCCTGTTCTCTAGTCAGCACTCAAAAAGCATGTGTATAATACATTCAAGGTTAGAGGAGAACAAGCAAGGCTGAGGGAAGTTGACTCTTCCCAACACACCAGGTTTTATGGGAAAGGAGATGGCAAGCCGTGAACTGGGAGACCTGCCTCCCAATAGGACTGGCAAGACAGGGTATGTTGGCCACCTCCAGCCAATCCCTTAGGGCTGGGATTTGCAGGACATTCATACCTTTTGTGACCCATGTGGCCCCCATCATCCTTCTTCTCATCCTTTTGTACCCCTTGCTCTCTGCCCTATTGCAACATTTAGGATCCCTTGGCACCTCTCTAAGTCCCCTGAACCCTTAGCACCTTCTCATGACCTTTTATAACTCCTGCATCCCCTCACAGCCCTCTATGCTCCCAGCCCGGTACTGCCTTTGGCCCTTGCCCCTAGGTACCCGGGGCTGCAAAGCCACGAAGCTCAGAAGCAGGTTCTGGAGGTAGCGCTCCCAGAGTACAGCAGCAGGTTTGCAACCAGGTACTTACACAGCCAGATCTCTAGCCCAGAGCCCAGTGGAGGATCTTTAGTGGCTTCATAAGGGTGAGGATATGTTGCAAAACACAACTGAGCCACGCTGGGTGGGGACACCTGCCCAAAAGGGATTTTGGTTTAAGGAATAGGATAGGAATCTCCTGCCAGCTCCTTGGTGAGGTCAGGTGGCTGGAGATTGAGAGGACAGATGACTTTGGTGCCACACTGGCTTAATTTCACATCTGGCTTCTACTATTTATTTTGTTTGGGTATCCTTGGATACTAATTTCACCGCTTTGAGCCTCAGTTTCATCTGTAAGATGGGAACGATATTTTCTTCCCAGGGTTGCTGTGGTTCCAGGGGTTCTCTGAAATTAACCAAATGAATTAAAGGTGGAGAAAACAGCTTGTCCCCACATACATGTATGGAATAAAACAATATCGAGAAAAGAAAGAACGCTGTGTCTGGCGGCACAAGTAGAGAAAGTGGAATCTGTCTGCTGTCCGTGCGTCCTTATCTCCTGTCCCTGGTGTTGAAGCAGAACTCTTCAACATCATAGGTGCTCTTCCTATGATGCAGGTGAGTATTGATGAGGACTCTTGGGGCATTCTCTCCTCGCCCCTCCACCCCCCGCTGTTCTCTCTCTCTTTTGTGCATCAATATCTCTGAGAGCTTGCTCCTCAAAGCGCAGCCCTGTACCAACAGCAGCAGCATGCCCTGGAGCTTGTTGGAAATGCAGAATCCCTGCCCCAGACCTACTGAATCAGGATCTGCATTTTAATAAGATCCCCCAGAGGATTCGACCCCAGGAGAGTCATATGCACATTTAAGATTGAGAAGCAATAGTTGGAAGTTTAAAGCACCTCCACTGAAAATGCACGAAATTCACAACTTTCTCAGTTTGATGGTATCTGATGCTGTCGCTGGAAATGTTATCTCAAGCCATAAGAGTACATCCACATAACATTAGGAAATTGGTATTTCATTCATTCCGAGAGGTTATATCCCCGATCTCCACAATATGACCCTATATTAATTTGCTTTTTTTTTAACTAAACTAAATCATTTTTTAAAAAATGCTACATAATATAGTTTTAGGGGTAAATCACATTTAGGCTTGTAAAAGACTTTTGTATGCTTCTCCATTCCCGTCAATCACTTTAAATTCTTTTTGTTATTTTTCCTTGTATTTACCTCTAAGTTTCTATTGCTGTTTCTTTATTTTTCTATGTTTAGATGTTATATGTTGATTTCCTGATATGAATTAAGGACTTAGCTTTCCTTCCACCCTCCCACCCATACACACCCAAAGACACGTACATATGCTTTTACTTTTTTCATTTTCCCCTAAGACTTAAATCACTGGAGTCAATATTCAGTGCTTATATGATAACCATATAAATATTATTGTTCAAATTTTTGTGTTCCCTGGAGTTAATAATTGTTTTATAATTTGCTTGGTTTCAAGGTAACAATTGCTAATTCAATCCTAAAGTTTCCAACAGAACTGGACATTTATTTTGAATGTCTAGAAGCAGATGATCATCAATTTTATTTTTTTTCTGGAGACATGCTTCCTGGAGCATCTATCTTTTGATTTCAGGCTGAGTTCCTTGCTTTCTTCACCTGGGAGCACAGCCAACATCCCAGCCCTTTTTCATCATACATCTTTAGTATTTAAATGTCCTCTTTCGTTTTTCTGAAGCGCATCCTCCAGTAGCTTTCTAAGAAAAAGTGTACACAAGGTAAAATTTTTGAGACCTTGTATGGCTTAAAATGTCTTTATTCTGCTGTTGCACTTGATAATCATTTGGACAAATATGTTTCTAGGCTGGAAATCATTTTCCCTTAGAATTTTGTGGGCATTGCTTTACTGCTCTGAGCAAAAGCAATCAATGAATGGTCCCAAGGACTGGTGGCACTGGCTCCATGGCAATCAATTAATGTTCCCAAGCACTGGTGGCACTGGCTCCACGGGCTATTGAGCTCATCACCACCAAAAATGTCAGGTCACTAAGCTTTGGTCTTCGAACAGGGCCCACTGGAGGCAGACATATAGTCTGATTCTTGCTCTGTCTTCTCTCCTGGGGGCTGTATGACCACTGTCCTCCATTCCTCACCCCCATCAGTTTTCCTTCAAACTGTGATTTGTGGACAAGGATCAAGTTCTCCCATTAATGACGCATTTCCATTTTTGCCTCTCAAGTCATTAAACTGAGATATGCTAGAACCTCCAGAACCATCACCTAGTTACAAATTACCAGTGGGGGTAGGTTTCTTTCCAAGGTGATCAATCTCTTCATTACATGTTCATTTTCCTTAATTTCATTCTCAGAGGGTAACCTTAACCTCCAGTTTGGAGGGTACTATGTTGTAGCCCTCCTACATTCACACCCTCTTTGCCATTTCTGAAATCCCAGTATCCAAAACACCTCCCACAAACCAAAGTAGTACTTAGAATGCCTAAACAGCCCCTCCTGCCCCATTCCCAAGTAGCAGGTCATGTGGGAGCCCAGACCCAGAAAGCCGCAGGTTGTTTCCTGGCATAGTCTATCTCTGCATTCCAGGGCTGCAGTCCTGAAAAATGCCTCTAGGGACCCACAGGCATCGCCCTACTCTCAGGAGAGAGAGCGTTGGACAGGAAGATTGAATGACTTGTCCCTTGACTCACAGCCCTGGGAACCTGCAGGTTTGAAAGCAGCCCTTCCTCCCTTGGTTAGCTGCCCATGTAGTGATAGGGTTAGAATGCAGCCTTATCAACTCAGATCCTCATAGGCGGGCCCTAGGGCAGAGAATTAGCGGAGGCAAGAGGGTGAGTTTGAGTTCTCAGAAATCACTGACCTCCTCTGGCTAGCCCCACCTGGGCCACCAGCTGCTTGTGAAGCCAGAATCAGCAGCAGCCACTCCCTACCCCAGGGCTCCACCTGGCAAGAGGTCACAATGCCCCAGCTGCTCAGTCCCAGAATGGCTGACCAAAATGGGAGGAGGTGAGGGGGTTTTGGTGAGTGGGAGTGTGGGGAAGGGGAGATTCCCCAAGACCCCAATCCCCCACTCCCCAAGCTCACCCTTGAGTGTTTTCCACCCCCTCCCATACTCCTCCCACATAGCCCCCTTTTGTAACCTCCACTTCCCTTCATGACCCAGGTCTGCTTACCCAGGCCCCACACCCTTGCTTCTCCTATCCCTTTCCCTCTCAGGGGCCTGGGTGCTGGGGAGGGATCAGATAGTCCAGTAGGTACATATGTATCCTCCTGGGGCCCTAGCCCAGCCCAGCTCCTGGACAGTGTCCTAGGGCTGGGGGCACTGGGGTTGACAATTCGGGCAGTCTTTTCCATGGCTGGCCTAGCCTTCCTGCTGCTGCTGCTACTGGTCAGCTTCCTGGCCTTCGACCTGCTCCACAGGTAAGTGAGCAGCAGCCTGGCAGGTGGGCAGGTACGGGTCAGTGAGCCACTGGTCAACCTCCCAAAGCCTAGCTCCTACCCTCTCTCCACAGACCTGCAGGTCCCACGCGGCCACAGCACACACTTCTTACAGGGGGCCAGAGTCAGGGGGCCGGTGAGGGTCCAAGACAGCAGGCGGCTCTACTCCTGCCACCGATGGTGGCAGCCACAGGACAACTGCGCCTCCAGGAAGCTCTGCTACTGCTGCTTCTGGGCCTAGGGCTGCTCCTGGGGGCCCGAGGCATGCCCTTGGCCCTGCTTGGTCTGGCTTTCTGCCTCCATCCTTGGGCCTGACTGCCTTCCAGAAATACACTGGCCATAATGCTCCCTTAGGCCTCCTTTCCTCCATCCTGGGCTGGGCAGGCGGAAGGGTACACTATTGTCCCCAGCCTGAACCTCAGGAGACCTCACACCCCACAATAGGGACAGTGGATACCTAGGTCTGATTCTATAGGTGGCAAGATAAGGGACAGGGAGCCCAGGGTTGGGGTCCAGGGAGCCCGTCTCAGAACCTGCAGGTTGAGGCTGGGCATTCTGGCCTCCTCTGTGGTTCTAAAGAATGAAGGTTCAGAGGGAAAGACTTGCAAGAGAGCGGAGAGGGACTGGTTATCAGCCATCAGGGAAGGGACAGGGATCCAAGAGGGCTTCCCACAAGAAAGCATGAGAAACTACATCTATAGACTACCCAGGCTCCCCTGTCAGCCTGAAAGGTCCACAGAGAGGGGCTCAGATGAGGCTCACACCCTAGAGTGGCTCCTTTCTTGGCTGTACCCCACCCAAGTTCGGGTCACAATGGGGCTCTTCTGGGAAGGGTGGGGATGAGTGAAAGAGGGTGCTTGACTCTGGGTGCTAGGCCGTCCTGGGTGCTGCAAGAAACAACATGGCTTAGGTAAGACCCAGGCCCCAGCTCGAAGCCCCACCCCCCCACCCATGCTAGTACCCACCTGACCCCTGCATTTCCACCTGCCCTGAGGTCCCAGGCATATCCAGGGCTGCTTCTGCAGCTGGCCTGGCCCTCTCCCTAGGTGCACCAGCCATGATGCAGCAGCTGAGAGTGGAGACCGATGCCATTGGGGGCGGCGAGGGGCCGCAGCCGGCGGTGCCCTGGTCGACCTGGGTCACACGGCAGGGTTGGGTGCGCTGGTGCATGTACTATGTGCCCCAGAACTGGACCCAGTGGTGGATCACATCAAGCTGGAGGCAACCTCTGCAGCGTGTGCTGTGGAGCCTGGAGGGGATCCTCTACCTGCTGCTGGCGCTGATGCTGTGCCATGCGCTCTTCACCACTGGCTCCTACCTCCTGAGCTCCCTTTGGCCTGTTGTGGCCGCCGCGTGGCGACATCTGCTGCCTGCTGTCCTGCTGCTGGTCCTCAGTGCCCTCCCAGCCCTGCTCTTCACCGCCTCCTTCCTGCTGCTGCTTTCCACACTGCTGAGTCTCGTGGGCCTCCTCACCTCCATGTCTCACCCAGGCCACGCTCAGGACTTGGACTAATAGAAGGGCAACCCCATCCTGCTGCCTGTGTCTATTGAGCCCTGGCCTAGGGCCCGAGGCCCAGGGGAAAGGGAGGGCAATGGGACCAGGGCCTTCCTGCTTCAGCAGGCCCCGACCCCCAGTCCCTAGCAATGGTTGTGGCATGGGTGACGTTGATGGAGCTGAAGGCTAGATTGACCTGATCTCTGGGTACCTCCCTCAAGATGATGTTGCAGGTACTTGGTGTGGGAGAACAGGGGCTTTAAGGAGATGGGCTAGGGCAGAAGGCTTAGATAGGGGAAGAGCTCGGCTAAGCCATCAAGAGCTCCCATGTGGGTGTGGTGACACCACGGGGACCCTTTTAACAGCCAGCAGCATCTTTTTCTTACAGCTGTCTTAGGTTCAGATTCATTGAGAACATCTTTCTGGGTTCCCGTGGACTTGTCATTCCTCCTACCAACCCTCTCTCTCCACTTGCCCAAGCTCTAGAAAGGGCCCACTGACAGAAACCTAACTGCAAGAGCGCTGGCCACAAGCCCCATGAGACCTCAACTAACTCACCATCCCACATCTTTCTGCAAAGGAAGTCCCCCACTCCCTAGACATCCTAACTCCTGCCTCAGCCCACATCCCCAAGTCTTGGAAATGGGCTGACCAGGGTAGTGAGGTTCCCAGAGAGGACCAATTCTTTAAGTCTCCTGAGGTCTATCCTGGAAAAACAAACAAGAAGTGCCATTTCGCCCACCTTACACAATGTGACCAATGAATTCTTTTCAGCCTGTGCTAAGTGGGTCCCAACCCCCTTGTGGAGTTGAGTCAAAGGCAATACCTATGTGTGAAGTACTTTGTAAAGACCAGAAAACTGTAAGATATTGTGCTGAACTCTAAGAACAGTCTCTAGGTTCAAAGGTCTTTTGACCCTGAAGGCCATAGGAAGAGCAGGAAATTCTCTAGGCCTTCAGAGAAATGCTCTGTTATGGATATAATTACAACGGTAAACAGAGAATAGATGGTATGGACAAGCTGTAAAAGGTTGTGTGCCATGATATCTCAAAATATGCAGATGTCAAACTCTCCTGATTGTGAAATGCCTAGGGCTGGGCCCTGTGCCAGGAGATGCTTGCACAGCTGTGTCAATGGGAAAAGCATAACCCGTGGTTTCCAATATGGACCCAGCAAGTTGCTCACAGCACCAGGAGGGCCTTGGAAGGTGGCATCCCCAATGTCCAGGGCACTGGCTGTTCGCACATCCGCTGACCCTCCAAACAAAACAGCAAATGATCAGCTATTACTAAAGCACATGATAGGCACCTTTACCCACAGCTAAGATCCACTCACCTGGCCCTACTCCACGCAACCTCCACCCAATTCCTAATCCCAACTCCAGCTGAGTCCTGACCCCATTGTACATTGAACCCTAAAAGCCCTGCTCCTACAGCCCTAGACCCAAAGTACCCCTCTCCAACCACCGAAATACTCAAACCCTGAGGACCAGACCTTAGAACTCAGGTTCATTTTTGCCAAAAACCTATTTGCTATGGAATTTCATAACCCTGCATGCCACTGGTTAGATGCCTTCAGTGTCAGTGCCTGAAACCGCAGGCACCGTCCTTTCTTCCCATTTCCTTGTGATTCTCCCTAAATATGGCCTGGTAGTAAGGGCAAGTCTAGACTTGGAGGTGGAAATAGCCTCATAGTTAGCATGGGGTCTGGTGTATTAGCTGAAGCTGGGTTTGAATCCCAACATTGTCACTTTCTAGCTCCCGGCCTTGGAAATTACTAAGTCTTTCTGAACTTCATTTTCCTCATGGGTAAAACACAGGCAAGAACAATTGTCATAGGGCTCCTGTGTGACTCCTGGCATGTGAACGATGTTTTGGACTCATTCTTCACTCCAGAAACTATAGCTATGCGGTTACTATTCCATTTTAGAGATGAGAAGGCAGATTCAGCTAGTCACTTGCCAGTGGCAAGGCCAGGCTGTTTGAGTCCTAGTCCACCTAACAGGCTACTCAAGAAAAAGCAATGGAGACAATACAAACCAACTGAAGACCCCACGCCTGTTCTTAAAGCTCATGTCAGAGATAAAGCCTGGATGTAAATCCTGGGTCCATGATTAACTTAGCTGTGCATTGCTGGCCAGCAGCATTACTCCGGAGCCTTGAGGCCATTCCAATTAAGGGAGAAAGGAGGTTTTGACCCAGACCAGACACACTGGGGGACAAGATGTGGGTAGGAGCAAGAAGGCCTTCTTCCCTTCCCCACATATATATACCTTCCACTCTCCTACCCCACTGTTGTGAGGTAAGGTAGTACAGCCAGATTGGAGAGCAGATGGGCAATATTTATCAAATTAGATCAATATATACCCCATTGATCTAACAACCTAATACGAATTCTCATTTTAGGCCCATAATGGCTTTGCACCTCAAAGTGTGGTCCCAGAACCAGTGGTATAGGCCTCACCTGGGAGCTGGTTAGAAATGCAGAGTCTCAGGCCTCATCTCAGGTCTGAGGAATCAAAACCTGCATTTTAACAAGATCTTAGGTGATAAACGTGCACCCTGCATGAGAAACGCTGCATAAGAGGCGACATATTTGAGAGTGAGGATTGCACTGTTATTGGGGGTGGCAGGAGGTGAGAAAGGTGAAAGGTGGTAGATGAGCACTGTGGAGAGGACGCAGCTGTTAGAAGGAGTGGGAACGATACGGATTGATCGGAAATCCTAGCGTCGAGTGAAAAAAAACTGAATGAGAAATAATATAGTTCTTTTTACACAAATTTCAAATGCATGCCAGCAAAACAAGACACTTGGGGAGGGGGCAGAACACATAGAAACAAAAGCTAAACAGAATGGAATGGCCAACCCTAGGGGTAGGCAAATGGGAATAGAATATACAGATAAAAGGGAATAAAGTGAAGGACTTTGCAGAGAAGAAAGCAAAATATGAACAGAAGTCTTGAAATTCCTTTAAATGTAGACCAAGTAACCCATTTAGAGTTAAAAAGTTTTTAAAATGCAAGCCCAGGGAGATTGAACATGCTGGAATGAAGGCATTCTAAGCCTTTCAGGTTTGGGCCAAGAAGGGAGAGCTGTTCCTTTGGCCTAAGTGACCTGGGCAGCTGACTCGCTTTGTCTATCCTCCCCATTGCCTCAGCAGCCTGCTGTGATGGGGTGGAGGTGGGGGTGGGGACCTGGTGACTGGTGTGGCCGGGCCAGAAGGCCAGAAAAATAATCAGATCAGGCAGGGACTAAGGCACGGAGTGAGGAGGTGTCGGTGAGGGGCCTTGCATCTAAGAAAGCCAAGAAGGAATCCACAGTAGCATATACAGATCCGGGGAGCCCACAGGTGCAGGAGCACCCATAGGACTTTCCTCTGCCCCCAAGGCACAGAAAGCAATGAGTAGGATCGACCAGGACGGGAGAGGGCCAAGGGCGTGTCAAGGGATTCATAAGGATGGGGCATCACTTGAGACAGTTGTCAGTGGCCAGCCTCCAGCCTCGGGAAGGAGGGGGTGGGGTGGGGAAACGGGTCCATGAAAGAAAAAGGCGTGCTGTCAGACTCGTATGTGCAGAGGAAAGGGGGCGGCCATGCCCCGGCTTGGCGGGGTGACGGGAGCCGCTCTCCTCATTCAACAGTCTGGCCGCAGAGGAGAAGGGGGAGATCAGGTCCTGTGCTGAGAAAGAGCAGGCGTGCGTTGCGCGGGAGGTCGCCCCAGGGACAGTTGGCGGGTGTCAGGCGCTGCGCAGTCCTCTAGGCTCAGGTGCACGGCAGAACCGCCAGGGGTACGGCTGGAGGGAGTCGAGGAGAGCGCGTTGACCGTAGGGGCAGAGCGGGACGAGCAAGAGCCTGAGACTGGGAAGGAAATCCCGCCTAGCCGGAGATGGAAGGGCTGCGGGCACCCACAGAAACAAGGTGCTAACCATCCTGGAAAAAACGACGGCCCCAGAATCGCACCTTGCAGACTCGGCGACCGACAGTGCAAGGCGCGCCCCCTGGCGGAGATTCCAGCTCTGGCAACGAAGAGTCGGGCTTGGCTGAGGTGTGTAGAAGTGGGAAAAGGGGGAGAGAGGTATCGCACAGGCCTGGACTCTTCTGGCACTAGGGCAAGGGTGGATCCTGGGGCCATAAAGGGGAATTTATGGCCCACTGTCTTTACAGTAGCGGCTTCGTTGAATCCTCGCCCCTTACTCCAAATCTCCAGCCTGGGTCCCCTAGCCAGAAACCCAGAGGGTAGAGCTCCTGAGACTCCTGGAGAAGGGAGGATCCGATCTAGCCGGCTTCACTGTATCTAGGACTCCTGGCCCAGCCCTAGTCCATTTTTCATTCTTTCTCCGGTAAAGAGCCGTCTCCTGAAGTTCTCTTAGGGTCTGGATGCAACCAACTTTGTACAATTTGTTTTTCTGTTGTTATTTTTTGTTTTCTGTTGAGCAAATGTCTCCATCTATATTTTGAATCTTGCTTCCTTTATACTATCTTTCAAATATTTTTCCATTGTAAAAATAAAAGAACTTGATTTAAGATCTATGGCTTCTACTATATTTTCTGGCCTGTGTCTTCAATGTCTAATCAAAAAAAATTTTTTTTTCAAATTGATATGTGAAACTGCACACCTGCAAAATATTTGCAACATGTGTGAAAGTTGTGATGCCCTCTAAATCAAAAGAT
Source organism: Eonycteris spelaea (assembly GCA_003508835.1). Taxonomy (NCBI): domain Eukaryota; kingdom Metazoa; phylum Chordata; class Mammalia; order Chiroptera; family Pteropodidae; genus Eonycteris; species Eonycteris spelaea. The sequence goes on from PUFA01000110.1 coordinate 775,546, forward strand.
ACCAAATGGATCTAAAAGCCTGTAGTTCTCAGGATAGGGCCTCTTCCTGGGTGTTCATCTTCTGCCTGTGCAACTGTATATGGAATTGCTGTTTATAGGCACCTCTGACTTGATTCAGATTTTTTTTTTAAACCTGCCTCTGAGGCTGCACGATTAGGAAGTATGTAGATTACTGTAGAGTTTTGGTGGTTAACCTTTATCCAGTTAAGAAAATTCTTTTCCATTCTTAGTTTGCTAACAGTTTTGATTGAAGGGACATTGAATAATAAAATTGTTTTTTCTGCATCTACTACAAGCACTATTTGGTTATTCTGCTTTATTATGTTTATACAGTGAATTACATTTTTAGGTGTCTTTTAATATTAAGCCATTCCTGGAAAAACCCATCCTGGTTCCCTTTTAATTGACATATAATTCCCACACAGATTTTACATACAAGTAAAATACTCACATCTTGAGGGTACAGCTCAATGAATTCTTACATATTTGTGTATGTATATGCAACTACCACCCAGATCAACTTCTCCCTCATCCCAGAAAGTTCCATCATGCCCTTTCCCAATCAATACCTCCCCCAATAGGTAACCACTATTCTGACTTTTATCATCATAGATTAGCCTATTCTTGACATTGTACAGAACAAAATCTTAGAAAATATACTCTAGTGTCTGGCTTCTTTCAATGTTACGTCTGTGAGATTTACCCATGTTGTTGCATCTACCAGTAGTTTTTTTCTCCTTTATAGTGTATACTATCCCTTTGCATGGGAAGACAATAGTTTGTCCATTCTCTTATTGATGGACATTTGGTTTGTGTCCAAGCTTTGGCTACTATGAATAAAACTTTAATGAACATTCTTGTACAACTCTTTTGGTAGACAGATGCACTCATTTCTCTTGAATTGCTGGATCACAGAGTATGTAAACATTCAATGTTAGTAAAACTGCCCCATAATTTCCAAAGTGATTGTACCAACCAGGGATTCCACTACTTTTTTTAAGCCTATCTACCTAATTCATTGTTTGGAATTTCTGCTCTCTCCTGGTTATTGGATATGATATTTACATTTCTGTTTCTCATTTTTACTTTTGCTTGGGCCACTTCTGAGAAGAGGAAATACCATCTTTACTCTATCATCTTTAAACTGCATAACCTCTGTCCTTTCTAAAGCCAAGAATTTTAAACCACGGTTGGTTTAAAATTCAAAGAAACCACGTAATTCACCATATTATCAAACTAAAATTTTTTTTAAACACCTGAACATTTCGATAGATGCAGAAAAGGCAATTTGACAAAATCCAACATTAGTTCCTACTTTAAAATAATCTCTCAGCAAAGTAGGAATAGAAGGAACCCCTCAATTTTATAGAGGGCATCTATGAAAAACCTACAGCTAATGTCATACTTAACGGTGAAAAGACTGAATAATTTTCCCCTAAAATCAGGAACAAGTATGTCCTGTTTCTATTCAACATGGGAATGAACATCCTAATTAGTGCAATAAGACTACAAACATAAATAAAAAGCATACAGATTGGAAAGCAAAAAGTAAAACTGTCTTTATTCACAGACAACAGGATTGCCTATATAGGGAATCCAATGGAGTCTATAAAAAACTACTAGATCTAATTAGTGAACTTAGTGAAGTAACTAATGTGTGTACTTGGTCATGGTTATGATACAAGGTTAATATACAAAAATCGGTTGTATTACTCTGTACTAGCAATGAATGATCAGAAAAAGAAATTTTAAAACAATATAATTTATAATAAAAGTATGAGTACTTATGGGTAAATCTGACAAGAGATATGAAAGATCTGTATGCTGAAAACCCCAAAATGTTGCTGAGGGAAATTAAAGAAGACTCAAACGAATAGAGAAATATATCTTGCTCACGGGTTGGATTACTCGATGTTGTTAAGATGTCAATTTTCCCCATTAATACAATCACAATCAAAATCCCAGAATTTTTGTAGAAGTTAACAAGCTGATTTTAAAGGTCACATGGACATGAAAAGGGCTCAGAATAGCCAAAATAACTGGTAAAGAAGAATAAAGTTGGAAGACTAACATTATCTGATTTCAAGACTTATCATAAAGCTATAGTAATCAAGAAAGTATGGCACTGGCATAAAAAATAGACAAATAGATCAATGGAACAGAGTAGAGGGTCCAGAAATAGATCAATACATATATGCACAATGGATTTTCAACAAAGGTGCAAAGGGAGTTGAGTGGAGAAAGGATAATCTTCAATTAATAGTGCTGGAATCACTGGATATTCACACACACAAAAAAATTTCAATTCATATCTTACATCATATATAAAAATTAATCTAAAATGGATCATAGACCTGAATATAAAACTGAAAACTATGAACCTTCTAGAATAAAACACAGAGAAAAACAGCTGTGACCTTGGGTTAAGCAAAGATTTCTTAAGACATGATCCCAAAAACATAATCCGTAAACTAGTAATAAACTGCCCTTAATCATATTAAATTTTTCTGTTCTTCAAAAGACACTGTTAAGAAAAAGACAAGCCACGGACTGAAAGTATTTGCAAACCACACATCTGATAAGAGACTTGGATCCACAATATAAAACTCGTGAAGTCCAATAAATTTTTAAAAGGAATGAGGGGATAAGAGAAACAATTTGAACAGAAAATTTTACCAAAGAAGACTGCACATAGGCACAGGAAAAGATGTTCGACATCATTTGTCATTATGGAAATGTAAATTAAAACTATATTACACACCTATTAGAATGGCTAATATTAAAAACACAAAAAATAAAAAAAATCAAAAAAAGACCAACACCAAGTGTGGACAAAGATGTAGAAGAACTGCAACACTCATACACTGCTGGTGGGAATGTAAAATGGGACAACCACTCTGGAAAACATCTGGCAGTTTCTTAAAAAGTTAAACATACATCTACCATGTGATCCAGCCACTTCATTCCTAGGTATTTACCCAAGCAAAATATATGTCCATGCAAAGATATGTACATAATTGCTCATAGAAGCTTTATTTATATAGTCAAAAACTGAACTCAACTGTCCATCCGCAGGTGAATGGATAAATAAATGTTAGTATAGCCATGAAATGGACTACTACTACTCAGGTACGAAAAGGAATGAACTACTGATCCACACAATGCCATGGATGAATTTCCACATTGCTCCATTAATCCCATTATTTAGACTAAGAGAAAGAAGCCAAGTGATTCAATAAAAAAATTCTAGGAAATGCATATTGATCTACAATAACAGAAAGCAGATTGGTATCAAGAGTTGTTTGGGGATGGGAGTGGGGAAATGTGAGGTTGTGGGGAGGGGAGCCAGGGAGGATTATAAAGAGCAGAAGGATAGATTTTATTTTGTGATGATGGTTTTGCAGATGTATACGTGTCAAGATTTATCAAATTATACATTTGAAATATGAGCAATGAATTGTCTCAGTTACACCTCAACAAAGCAGGTTTTATGTCAGTATGTACTATACTTCCTTACAATCAGAAAGTTTCTCTTTCACCAATGTACATGGTAGATGTACTTAAATACTAAGTATTTAAACTCAGCACACAATCTATGCAAGGAACTGGGCAAAGGCAAGTTATCTGCTTTTGTTAGGAAATTTTCAGTTTCGTTGAAATGGTTTGCAAAAAATTCCACTAATTTTCTTAAAAGATTTCCCTCCCCTACCCCACCAAATAAAGACTGGTGTCATATCTGAAGTGCTCATGCATTTTTCACTCCTTTCAGGAAAAACCAAGATTCCATGAATGAGAGAGACTATGTAAGATTGTCTTATTAAATGATTTGTCAATGGTTAAATATTAATAGTTTTTGAGACAATGAAGTTCGAGTCTGTCATGCTTAACTAGTAGACAGCATGCCTACATACTGGAGAAACATAAGATTTTCATCATTTCTACAACTCAAAACAAAGGCCAGGAAACAATTTAAAAGCATGTAATGACTTGTATGTGGCTACTATTAAAAATTTCCCAGTCACGGCTGAATAAAACCACGGAGGCGTCAAGTGTCTTGTGCTGTATGGTCTTTTGACAACAAACCAAAAAATAACATCATCATTCTACTCTTAGGATAGGTTTCAAATCTATGTTTGGATGCTGAAGAAAAGGTTGTAAAACCTCACTGTGGCAATGGGAGCCACACAGCAATATGGGGTGAAAATTAGAAATACAGAGGTAGAATGATGGGGATTTAGAGCATACTGCAGCCTCAAGGTACTTAGAGTAAGAGTCCCAGAATTGGAGTGGGGTTTGAAGGGAGTGAAAAGCCTAGGAAAGGCTCAATAGGGAAGGTGATAAAATTCTCAGAGAACAGGATGGCAAGCAACAGAGGGGCCCCATGAGGCTGGGTAACTCATATTACTTTTTTCAGTAAATCGGTCCAGGTGAATAGTTTTCTCCAGCAACACTGAAAGCCCCAGAATCAGAGATGTAAAATATCCTGACAAAAAATAGGGTTTGGAAGAAAGGCAGAAAGAAAACAAGGGATTGGGAAAACTAGATACAGTCGATGAGGTCTGCTCCAAGGATAGATTTTTGTTAAAAAGAAAATAACAATTTTTGCAAAAAATTACCTAAAATCTTATCTTCCTAACACAAGGCTTTCTTTCATTTTTGTACATTCCCTTCCACTTTTTGTCTATACCAAAAGAAAACCATGCTTGTTTCAGGTGCTGTGTTGGTACCTGACTCTCAACTGTCCTGTTGAGGTGGCTCTCTAAATTAGGGCCTTATTACTAACTGTACCAGTTTCCCCAGCACCAGTGTGTGCTGATTTAGCAGCTTCCTTTCATTTCCACTTAGACTGCCAGCAAGGATTAACACTTTTCTCATCTATTTTATTTGTTTGTGAGATTTTATATCTTTTGCCAAGGTGAAACTTCAATAACAAGTACGGGAAGTTAATGCAAGAACTCTACATCCCTCTTCCATCCAATTCTACTTATTAGTGGGTTTCTGTGTTTCCTAATTTTCCTGCCCCACATCATTTATCAGTCTGCTATGCTCCACCCCATGCCACCATTTAGCCCACATGTTGCCCCTGATGCTTAGTAGTCGCAAACCTAGGATCAAGACCACTTATCAAAGCTGAGACCATACACTTTTAACTTCTTTATGGAGTCTGGCACAGTCCCCTACCCACTTTGGAATTCTCCCTCCACTCCTCCTCTGCTGTACCCCCTTACCACCAAAGAGGTTAGCCTGTGTTCAATTTTCTCCCATTGCACATTTTATCTATTAAGCAATGGGTTTCTCTTTGGTCTCCCACTTGGGTTTGGGAGCTTCTTGTTTAGTTACAATCACTTATTGAATGTCCACCATATGCCAAAAACTGTGCAAGACAAGGTATGTGTCTTTCTATCTCCAGAAGATGAATGTTGAATGTACACATGAACACATGAGACTAGCATAGGTGAGAACTAGCCAGATCTAAAATCCTATATAAAATGTTGACAATTTCAACTCAGCCCTTGATATTTCTCAATCCTGAAGAGCTACTATCGACAGCAAACCCCTCCAGGATTTTTGTTAAGCACACATGTTCTGGTGAGGGTGGAAATGAGTGTGTGAGATAGCAGGAAGGACATATTCAGTGATTTCTAAACAGCATGAGGTGAAAGGCCCAAAGCTGGAAAGAGCCAAGAGGCAGCCTCCCCAACTCTCAAGATCATGGTTTGGGAAACCCGCTCCCTCACACAGGAAGATGCCACTCTGTTCTTCCATGCCTTTATTGGTGACAGCAATGGACAAGAACAATATCAGGCATAGCAGACACCCTGGCCCAGCACCTGGGGTGGCAAGCAGGCCCTGCAGGGCCATTGGCACATCCAGCCCCAGCCTAAGATCCAGTCTATCCAGGCCATGTCCCCGAATGAGCAGGAGGCTGTCTGTCCAGTTTGTATGTGTGGATCAATCTGTCTGAATGTCTGGGCCGCTGCCTGCAGGGTTCCCCCATCCTCGGCACATGGTAGGGGCTGCTGGGAACACAGCGTGGCATCCCCCGGTGGACCACTGGGCCCCGGTGCTGCCCATAGGGAATAGGGCCAGAAAATGGAGGTGGCAGGGGGCCAGGCACAAAGTTCATTCCAGGGCCACATCCTACAAAAGAACCAGTCATTCATAAGAGTGAGCTTTTGGCCAAGGTGAGCCCAGCTCTGCCTTTAGGCTGCTCTGGTCCTCCAAAGTGAGCTTCTCTGGGCTTCAGTTTCCCCATCTGCAAAATGGCAATACCACTTCCCTAATTCCGGACCAGGAAACTGTGAGAACCAGTAAGCTGATTAATGAGTCTACAGATGCTGTTCCAGACTCAGTTGTAACTGAACCCAATCCTGCAGGGGCACATAGGTGATCCAACTCCTCTTAGCCTGTCTGGGCACAGGAGATGAGGCTGGGCAAGGCTGAGGGAGGTGTAAAGGGGGGCTGGGAAAGTGTGACAGGATGCTGCAGAGGCACCTACCTAAGTGGGGTGGCATTGAGAAGTCTTCCGTTGGGTTAAAACTGAAGAATTCATGGGGTGGGAAGGGCTGGCCTGGGAAAAAGGGGGCATCCTGGGGCAGGGGTGGGAACAGGGGAGGTGGGGAGGGCTGAGGAAGGGGGTAAGGAAAAGGCATGGGAGGGGGGATGGGAGAGGGCAGGGGGAGGGGCAAGGCCAGCTGCTCCCCGAAGTCTGGGGGCTGCCCCTGGCTCCCCTGGAACAGATGATCCGGCTCTGGCCAGTCCTCAATCCACGGGTCTAGGAATGGGATGGTTGTTTTAGGTAGGCCGGGGAGGCCAGGCAGCCTTGACCTCTGGCCCTCCACACTTCTAAACCTCTACTCCCTCCTCCAGGAGGGAGCACCTTTTGCTTTCCACGTTTCCTCACTCCCTTTCTTTTCAGGCCAAGTCCAAGATGTGTTCCTCCTTCCTTGCCTTTCTCAAAAGTCAGTGGCTTTGCCTTCATTCTGACCTCAGGCTCCCCTCCAGAGTCTTCTCTTTCTGCTGAGCTCCTGTACCTTTAGCTTCTTCCTCTCCCAGCAACTCCCCACAGACCAATAAATAAGCTTAATAAGTCTCTCAGAAACACTCCCTTCTCCCAGTAATCCCCTGCTCCTTTCAAGCTTCCAGAGTATTGTACCTGATTTCCATTCCCTCATCAACTGCTTAATCCTTCAACATTTTCCCCACTAACTATAACCACTTCCTGGCAAATTTAACAAACTTCTTTCTTCCTGACAAATCACATGACATAGCCAATGGCCTCCATCCTCCCTGAAAGTATCTCTATCTTCAACTCCTTTTATTTTCTCCATCAGCCCCTCTTCCTTTTCAACTCCAAAATGTGGTTATTGTTCTGTTCTCTCCTTCACAGTTCACACTCATGCCCTTTGCTTCCATCTCTCTGTGGACACCACGGACTCTCAGATCTACTCCACACTTTCACAATACCTCAAATAGACCTGCCCTAACCAAACTCACCAACTCACTCTCCCACCCAGCTTCCTTTTGACATCCCTATTTCTGTAGCTTCAAATTGAACTCAGAAGGCCTGAGCCACTACAATCTAGTCTTACAAACTCTGTGGCATCCCTTCCTTTCTGGGGCTCGGTTCTCTCAACTAAAAAACAAGAAAATTGGACCATTATATAATCAAAGTCCTAATTTACCTCCCTAAAGCTTCGACTCCTGGCTACCAAGTCCCAGAAGTCTGCCTCTATGACCCTCCTGACCTGTCTGTGCCCCCAACCCCTTCAGTGCTGCAATGAACAGCTGTCTTTCTAACATGACTCATGCCTCCAATTCAATGAGCACTATCCTGTAGTACTGTGTACACAGCAATTGTGCTAGATACTGGGGCCAGAGAGGTGAGTTGTCAACAAGTGAGGGAGGAACCCTGACCTCTGAGGACACGATGCAGGAGAGAAGCGGACTTGGAAACCATCACCACGATGCCCCCTTTGTGAGCAGACAGGAACTGAGAGGCTGACAACTCCAGCCAAGGGACTTCTTTGCTTCTGCCACACTGCCTGGATTGCCTTTCCTCTGTTTATCTTTCCGCCCCCAACTTCTGTACCTAGTTAAAAGTATCCCCATTTCTTTCCTGTTCGTTTGTAGGGTAGGGATCTTTTGACATGCTGTCTTATGTGCTCAGTGCTTGTATAAATGCATCTGTATACACAGAGGTGACTATATAACTAACCATACAGAACCATAACTTGAACTGCAGTGTTGCTCCTGTGATCCTACCCCAGGGGATGAAGGAGCACTCGGGGGCCACAGCAGTCCTTCAAGGGACCTCTACTCCCCTGGAGTACCTATGTCTTATTCCACTTGTGAGACCTATTCTCTGAGGGCCTGATCTGCATCACTACCCTCCCCACTTGTGGTAGGGCTCACCAGGGGGGTAGTCATGCTTAGGCAGTTCCACACCCCAGGCGTCAGCCACATGGGTAGAAGCAAGTGTGAGATATGGCGGTGGGCATGCTGGTCCCAGTGGATACCATCCCAGTGACGGTGTCGTACTGCATGCCGGAAATGAAAATGAAGGTCCAGGACATCGAAGTAGTGGTCCCCAGCCGAAGTAGCACTGTAGAAGTTCCCTTCAACCACATCCCGCCGCAGAGAGGCTGCCAGGGGCTGGAGCTAAGTGAGAAAGTGCAGCATCTAAGAGCCACAGTATAAAGCAGGGTTAGGAGGAAGGGTCCCCTGCCAGCCAGTTGCCCCTCCCCCATCATGAAGAACCCTGGTCACTTGCCTCGGGCAGAAGAAAACCCCCAGTGACGCGCTCCCCCAGAGGCATCGCCATGTTCCACACCAGCAGGCAGGAGTCTGGCAACACCTGGTCCATGCGCAGGAACACCCGCTCCAGGTTCTCTCGGTAGCTCTCCATTGAGCAGCGGCCATACCTTATGGGCAGCAGACACGGTGGACAAGACGCAGGGGTGGATGGCCTCTGAGCCGTATCTCCACCCCAACCAGTATTTCCCTCTCCCCCAGCCCAACCTGGAGAGATCCCAGAGGCAGGAGTTGATGATCACCAGGTCCGGGGTGGGCCCATAAGTCAGCTCCTCCAGGACGCCCTCGAGGTACTCAGAGTAAACGCGGGTGAGGAAGTAGAAGCGCACAAGGTGGTGACCAGAACCCGAGCAGAACTGGCGGACCTCTCGGTATTGCGTCCCGTTGTGCAGCTCTCCCAGCTGACCCCCAGCCACAAGCTGGTCCTGTTCAAAGCTCAGCTCCCCCTGCATACCCACCCCCACCCAAATGGTCAGACCCATGCCAGGGAGGAGAACCCTGCCAGGCCAGGGTCTGTGCCCACCCACCATTGCCTGGCATGGCCACCAAATTTCCCTCACCTTGGCCTTTAGCTGGGCAGCTGTGAGCAGTGAGTCTTTCTGGAGCAGGAGCACCAGGTCCTTGTACACAGCCCGCTGGACTACAGGGAGACAGAGACCAGGAGGCTGAGGTAAGCCTTATCCCATCCAAGCTCCCCCAAGTCCAGGTCCCCCATATTCCCAGGGCTAGGGTTGCCCAACACCTCCTCTGTGCAGTGTTGTCTCTGAGGCAGGAGAAAAGGTGAGGTTAAAAGATCTTGGCACTGCCTCCAATGCTTCAAGTTGTGCACCCCCCCATTTAGTATACAGGGGCCCAAGATCACCAGGCAGAAATAAGTCGGCCAAGTTACCTGGGAGACAGACAACAAAACTGAGGGAAATTATGGAGGGCTGTCAGGGAGAAAAAACACTGACCAAGGATAGGGCAAAAAGCTTGACAGGCTACATCTGTCAAGTCAGCTCTGGAAGGTGCATGGGTACATAAAATGAGAAAAATCTACCGGACTGGAACAGATTAGGGGTCAGAAGAGGTCTGAGATGTAGTAGACAAAGGTTCAGACCTAGAAAACAGGTTGCAGGTGTGAGACTGGGAAGTGTGATCTAGAGGAGCACTCACTTGAGTCCCCCAAGATGACAACGAACTTGTTGTGTAGCAGCTGCTGAACTTCGGAGGCCTGGAAGTGAACCATGGTGCTTCGCAGCGGGCGGCGCTGCTCCTCGTTCTCCAGACAGAAGACCATGCCGCCGCTGACAATGACGGGCTGCAGGGAGAGGCCACTAAGCCGCGCGAGGGTGGAGACTCAGGGCAGGTCAGCCCCAGGGCCCGTCCCGGGATAAATAAGACCTATACCGGCCCCTCCAGGAACCAAGCGGCAAAGTGGACCTCATGGTGACGCTGGCTTCGGTCACACCTGGTACCAGAGGCGGGGTGGGAGGGCCGCACAGCCACAGGCCTCCTGGGCACCGAAGCACATCCCGCGCGGAGCCGCCCTACACCCCGCCACGTGCCCGCCACCGCCTCGCGCATGCGCGCCCGTCCGCTCGCATCAATTACCGAGTCGCGAGTTCCGCACGGTTCACCCGCGAACAGGGCAGGCCCGTGCACCATGAGCCTCGTCTTCAGCGGGCTCTGTGCCAAGCCTCATGTTCCCGCGCCCCGGGTAACTCGTTGGTGCCGCACAGTCCCCGCCCCGCAGAGCCCGTGCGACCAGGTTAGCTGTCGGTGCGCAGCCCGGCGCCCAGCGCACTCCATGCGTGCGTCGCAGTGGCCCCGAGGGCGCCTTGGGCCTCGGTGCCCCGGGCGGCGACGCTCACAGCTCCCACTTCCGGTCACCCATGTCCCGCCCTGCGCTACCCCCCAATGTCCGAGGGGACAGGAAGGCAGCGGTGGTGGCCGCTGTGTGGGGACAGAAGCCAGGGCTGGGCCCACCCACACGGGCTCAAGGCCCGGGTGTCGAGGGGGGGCCGGGGGGCGGCTGAGTGCAGCTGCCCACAGTGCTGATGACAGTGGCGGCGGCCTTGCCACGTGACCAGAGCAGGCGGAAGCGGAAGTACCGGCCTGGAGCCCGCGCTAGGCGGGTGGCCGCTCAGCGCTGCCCAGCGCCGCCTGCACCAGCCATGGACTGCTATACTGCAAACTGGAACCCGCTCGGAGACTCTGCCTTTTATCGGTGAGCCGCCCCGCTCTCCCGCCCACGGCCCGGCTTACCCAGCTCGCCCGCCGGCTTGAGTCTCCGGGCGGAGCCGGCGGCGAGCTCCCCCGTCACTCCGGGCGCTGGGGTCCGCCCCTCGCCGGCTCTACAGTGTCGTCTGCCCCTTAACGTACACCCGCGTAATGGCCAGGGAACCAGGCCTTCTCCTGCTCCAGCGAAGGAAACTGAGGCAAGCCCAGTGGTCACACAAGTAGGGGCAGAGCCCAACGCTGAAGCCTAGGTCTGTCAGTCTCCGGAAGGATGCTCAGATCACGTTGAGGGAGGCCGCCCACTGGTGACAGCGAGTGCCCAGGCTCCTGCCAGGAAGTGCTGCTGAAGTCAGACCACAGGGGCGCTCCCAGTGGGGCGGGATCGCACGGCAGGCGGGGTAACAGTGCTGACCAAGGCTGAGAGAGAAGGGGGAAGAGTCGGCAGTGAATCCAGAGGCATCCCCGGCTAGCAGTTCTCTCATGGGAGTCGTAGAGCCCTAAACTACTAATTTGTCTAAAGTGTTAACCCATCACATCATTACCCTAATTAGGATTTTTCAGTGGTTTCCTTTTGTAGGATAAACTCATCTTGTTAAATCTATAAGTCGACTCCTGTTTGTCCCTCCAACTTAATTTGCCCCTTCTCACCTAAATTTGTGTTCCAGTTGCACAGAAGAGGACCCCAACTTACCATGTTTCATGGCTCTCCATAGTCGCAGCAGCCTGCAGTTCCTTTTGTGGGCACAGCCATTTCCCTCTTTATCTTACTGGAGAAGTTGTGCTCATCCTTCAGGACTTAGTTCGAGGGACTTTTCAGAAACTTTCCCTGACCCAACCCCAGTAGAGTCAGCTGACTTTCCTTTGGGCTTCACAGACCCAGTGCTAGAATAGAGTCTGTTATGTATGGCACAGTAGGGCAATATTTGTATAGGTTTCTTCTGCTAAACCAAGTTCCTTGAGGGCTGAGAGCATTTCTTGTATCTCTTTATCACAAATACTATTTAGAACATGCCTGCTATGTTGTTGTTGCCCAATAAAGGTTTTAAAAAAATACTTTATTACTACTAAAAGTCACAAAGATATCACATTGGGATTTTATTTCAATAGAAGATACATGTTTTCTATGAAACTATGTACTACTGTTATTCACATATTAAAACTTTCCTATGTAATTTTTGATACATAAAATCTCAGCCCTTAAGAAGGACAAATGCTTTGTTGCAATGTTGTAGCTGCTAGCCCCCGAATTATAGGAAACACTCTTTATTCAGCCAGCTGGGTCTGCCAGGGGTATGCAGACCCCAAATTAAGCAGCCCCGAGATGTATAGGTACAGGGTTTTTAAGCCCAAAATCTCATTCTTCTTTCTGTCTAAACACAAAGGTCTATCCTTCTTCTATTCATTACCTGTCAATTCACAGGTCAGGTGCGTAAGCCGGGGTACAGAAGCAGAAAGCTTATTGTTAGAATGTTATGTTCCTATGGGTGACAGCCTATGTTCCCATGGACTTAGCCAAGCAGTGATTTTCCTGCAAGTAATAAATTTCTAGCAGTCATTTTCCAGCCATTACAGCAATATTTAGAGATCTTTTGCATTTGTTGTTTATATCTGATTCTTAAAATATGTCTATACTATATGAAAAAAATACAAAAGTTTAGTTAAAATTAGTGAAGTTCTTAGGAAATCACAATGATTTTAACTTTGTGGTGAAGGGATGCCAATTGACATAGGTGAGCATGTAACTTAGTGCTTACAACACAGCATACACTTTTGAAAATATTAACATTATTTTTGAAAATACAGTTGCCCACAGAGGCCTGTTAAGTAGAAGAGTACTAAAAATGGTGACCTCATTACTACAGAATGCCTGTTTATCACTGAAGTCTTACTTAGCTTTGTTGATACACTAATAAAGTTTTAAATGAATATAAATGTCAGTTCATGCCATAGACCAGCATGCCTAGCCAACCCTTACCTATGTGTGCTATATTGCCAGAAAGAAGTAGAGGTCTAAGCCTTGCTGTGGAAGATATATTATTTTTGCTAACAGATGTGCCCTTCTATACACTAGATACTCAGCTAAGTACTTTATGTGTATTAACTTGTTAAAGTCTACAATTCCATGGAGCAGGTATCATTATTAAATCCGTCTTACTAATGAGGAACAGACACACAGAGGTTAGGTGACTAGGTTACACAGCTAGAAAGTAGTGGAGTGAGGATTTGAACCCAGTCTTCTAGAACCTGTCCTAAAGGATAGAGTTTTTTGTTTTTGTTTTTTTAAACAGGAAAATAAAATAGTGTATTCTAGTTTCTTCACCAGAGTGGAAATGTTTTAAGTGCAGATATTTGGTGTTATTTGTATTTGTGCATAACCTTATGCCAGATTTAATAGATGTTTAAGTGAGTAAATGAATGCGTGAACAAATGAAACAGGTGGCAGACAGTGCATTGCGAGTCTATAGGACAGGATTCTTTTGCATTGGAAGTACCATTTTGGAAAACTAATTTGGGGAGGCAAGGAGAGGGAATGGTGACTAGTTACGGGGCTTCGGAATTTTAGTGATTTTTATCCCCCAAAAAACAATTTTGGCTAATCCTGTTAATGAATTTTGCCCAACCCGTTGTCAGGCTGGCTGTGTATCAGTCAATAAAAAGATATGGACCCTGTCTGCCCTCATAGAACTTACAGAGGAGACTGTTGATAACTGTTGATAACCACTAATGACTCAGTATGTTTGATCATAATCACTGTGAAGGAGAGGTGTAGGGTCCTAAGAGAGCATATAACAAACTGAGAAGTCAGAGGTAAAGAGGACTTCCTGAATGAAATGGTAACCCATCCAGGGGATGGGTAGGCATTAGTGCAGGGAGTGGGATGAAGAAAAACATATACAAAGATCCTGAGGCAGTAGAGACCACTCTCAATGACCTTGAATGATGAAGTTGATGCCTTTCCCTTAGGGGCCACACCCTGGGGGCCTTATAGGTCACCTTTATTTGCAGAACAGTGAGAAACCTAAATGAAAGGGTTTTAAAGAAAGGATTAATGTGATTGGATTTGTTGTGTTTGGGTTAAGTTCCTTCTGGAGGCAATGGGGGGGAACAAACTGGTAGGGACAAGCAAGAATGGAGGCCAGGAAACTGGTTAGGAGGCTGGTGGAATACACCAGGGAGAAGTTGATGGCAGCGACTGGAGTGGTGATGGTAGAGATGGAGAGAAGGGGGCAGATCTGAGATATTTAGGAGGTAAAATTGAAGGAGATCGTGATGGGTTATACCTGCTAGGGAGAAAGAAGAGCAAGGTGTTGAGGATGACTTGGGTTTTTGGCTTAAGGTAATGAATTTGGTGGTGAAGAGGGTAAACTTGGTTTTGAACACATTTTCAGGTACTTTAGAAACATCCTTTATGGTAAAAAAAAAAAAAAGAAGAAGAAGAAGAGAGAAAGAAGCTGACGATATGTTTTTCTGAAGTGCTTATTAGAAGTAGACTATTTTAGTAGGTTTTTTGGCGGGGTTGGTTTTTGCACATATAGAGATGAATTTTTTATAAAAAGTTGTGGTTAAATACACATGATGTAGAACTTACTTTCTTATTCATTCTAAAGTACAATCCTGTGGTGTTAGGTACTTTCACATTGTTGTGCAACCAATATCCAGAACTTTTTCATCTTGCGGAACCAAAACTCTGTACCCATTAAATAATAATTCCTCATTCTCCCCTTCCCCCATCACTGGCAACTGCCATTCTATTTCCTACTTCTTTGAATTTGACTACCTAGCTCATATAAGTGGAATCATACAGTATTTACTTTTTTGTGATGACTTATTTCACTTAGCATACTGTCCTAAAGGTTCATCCATGTTATAGAATTTATCAAAATTACCTTCCTTGTTAAGGCTGAATAATATTCCATTTTATGTATATACCACATTTTGCTTATCTATTCATCCTTTAAAGGACGTGGGTTATTTTCACTTCATGGCTGTTGTGAATAATGCTCCTATGAACAGTGGTGTACAAATAGCTCTTTGATACCTGTTTTTATTCTTTTGGATATATACCCAGAAATGGAATTGCTGGACCATATGGTAATTCTGTGTTTAATATTTTGAGAAATTTTCATCTTGTTTTCCATGGCAGCTGTACCATTTTGCATTTCCAGCAACAGTGCAAAAGAATTCCTTAGTAATTTCTGAGGCAAGCTGGAGTCAAGGGATTTCAAGGATGATAGTGGGCTTGCTTTAGGGCCTGGGGATTTGGGAATTAATAGATTATTTTCCAAGGCTCCCCAGTGGCCCAATAACCCAACCTGGATAGGCTGGAGATGATCTATTTTTATATAAGGGCCCTTCTCACACTGTAGTGGACCAGGCTTTCCTAGCAGTTCAGTGCACTGTCACAGGGTTTTCTTCACTGTTCCTGGAGGGGCTTGAAATTAGACTACCAGAGCTGCTAGGTTTAGTCATTTCCTGGCATTAGAATCCAAAGTCCATGAACTGCCCCTGTGGTGATTTCCACTGTGAGATCTCGAGTAAAGGGGAAAGATCTAATTGGCCTTCCTCATTGAAAACGTGGCCTCACAAGGTCTACATCCTCTAGCCTTTTCTGAGAGTCTGCCTTCGCTACTGCCCTCCATTGTACCTATCCATACCCCTCGCCACCCTTGAGGCACAGCTTGAGTCACCTCACTGTCCCTGAGAAGGCTTCTTTATCTCAAAGCCTTGGGAAGGCGGTCCGTGCTTTGCTACTCTTCACTCCCTGACCCTTACTCCTACATTGCTGACAGTCTTCTGACTCACTGCATTTCTCACCAATTGTTTGATTGGAGACTGTGGCCCACAGTTCTTGCCGCCCTTTCGGAGTAACTTAAGTGACTACCTGGCTTCATGGTTCCATAGGTTCTACTCAAATGATCTTATGCACCTCATCCCCCCCACTCTGCTCCTGTGCTTATCCAGAACTGCTCTACCTCAAATGTTAAATTCAGACAGCCCCTTCTCAGACCACAAGCTCCTGTCCTCACCGACACTCTGATACCTTCTGAAAAACCGCCAGCCTCACTGAGACCCTCGACCCTGGAGCCCTCTCTTCTCTTTGTGTCAGCGTGCAGAAATCCCTTCTATAGATGTGTCCCTTTCTGTCCAGCGTGGTGTGCAGCCGTGGTCAGTCATTGCAGCTGCTTTCTTTCTTACCTTTTCCCTAACAACCTTGTTCCTTTGCCCTTTGGTTGCACCTGCCTGGCACAGAACCACTTCCTAACACATCAATAACTCACCATCTCTATGCCGGTATCCAGGCTGCTGAGCGCTGCCATGAGGTCACACACGGGCAAATTGGGTCTAGTTTGAATCCATGGTTACAAGCCTCAACGGGGCCCTCACAATCTTGTTATGTGGGTTCAGCCTATAGTCACTCACCACAAGGGCTTTTTTTCTTCCTTTTAAAAGATTATACAAAAAAAAAACCACACATTAAATTGTAAACAATTAAAATATTTTGGAAATATTGAAAATTGAAGTCTTCTTGGCCCTCTTCCCAACAGCTGACTTCACTTCATGCTTCTCAGAGAACTGGAGTCATAGAAGGGCCCAGGCTTCCCCTGCCCAAACCTGCCTGCTATCTTTCCGTTCTACTGAGATGATGAGCCCCTGTCTCCTTTGCCTTCTCAGAAACCATGTGCCATCCACCCACACCCTCCCTTGGCCAGTCTCTCCAGCTGTTGTTCAAGACCCCCGTGCATCAAGATCGCCTGAGATGCTGGCTACGTGCAGCTTCCTAGGACAGATCTCCATTATCTCTGGGGTGGGTCCTGGAAATTTGATCTATTTTTTAATAAGCACCTAGGTGTTTCTCTGCTGCTCTACATTGTTTTCCACCATCCCTACCCCCAATTGTTCCCTACCAGATTTCGAGTATACTCAGATCTCATCCTAACAAAAAATAAACTTTCATATTCAGAAAACAAACAGATCCTTCCTCCTTGCCCCTTCACTTTCTTCCCCACCTGAAAGGTCTAGAATCTGCAGTCTATACTTGCTTGCATTTTCTCTCTTCCCACTGACCACTCACTCTGGTCTGACCACCCTGTTCTCAGTTACTGCAGTGGTCGCAGCTCGGGTCTCATCTGAGCTTGACTCCCTGGAGCATTGGGAAAGATGAACCCCACTTCTTTTTTGGAAATTGTATTTAACCTTTACTCTGAAAAGTTCCAAATATACAACTAAGTAGCAGCATAAACATCCATAACCATCATTTAGGCTTAAAAATTACTATTGTGCTGCAATATCTGCTTCAACTATTGTGGAAGTTTAAAAACTTTTGTAAGAACATGTTCAATACACATCAATATAGTAAAAGTAATTTAGTGGATATCCATGTACTCATCACCAGCTTCAACAAATATCAACAGTTTGCCATTCGTTCTCTCCTCACCTTTCCCTCCCTGCTAAAATACACACACTTTTCTGGAGTTATTAAAAACAAACCCCAGACAGAGTCTTTCAATCAAATACTGTATTTTTAAGTAAGTTACTGACATAATTTCAGTGTGCATTATTTTTTTAAATGACAATTTCCAATAAACTATAATAGTATTTCGCACCTAACCATACCATTAAACAACCAGTCCTTATTCAGACTTCTCCAGCTGTCTTAAAAGTGTCTTTTTAAATTTGTTTTGTTCAAATCAAGACCCAAGCAAGAATTACTCATTTGCTTACATTCTTAATTCTTTTGTAAATTTGAATGTTATTACCCATACTCCCTCCCCTACCTTTTATTTTCATGAAAGACCAAGTCACTTTCTAGATTTGTGCCATTGCTGCCTTTGAACTTTTTTCTGTCATAGCCTATATTTTCTGAAACTGTTTGATCTAAAGACTCGATTAGATTCAGGTCGAACGTTTTTGGCAGAAATGCTTTTTGGTGATGCCATGAGTCAGCATTACATCAGGTTGTCTGCTAAGAGAGAAGTTGACACTAACAAGTGGATTTGATGCTGTTGGCCACATCCTTCGTTGTAATGTCATATTTTCCCCCTTCGTGACAATCAAGTGGTCTGTGGGTGCTACACTGGTTATGTCAGTATGAGTCTAATCAGGAAACAGAAACCCTAGTGATTAAACAGGGAAGTTTCATGTAAAGGACTCTTAAACTATGTAACAAAGTAACTATAAGAAAAAATAATACTCTGTCCTCCCCGTGGGCTGGGTTCCCTCCCCAAGCTGGGGTTCTAAGCTCAATGGAAAAGTAGTTACAGTCCACTGGGTAGTACAGAAGTTTGCTGGTTTGCCTGGACCAGAGCTGGTCTACAGTCACTAGGTGAGCACAGATGGGCATAAGTGAGCCATAGCTGGGGACCAGGTTATGGGCTTGCACAGAGAGTTAGAGCACCAGTGTGAGCCAGAGATGTGGAACTTGCAGCATCTGTGTGGAGAAAGCCACAGGAAGATAGATGCAGGTCAGGGCCAAGGCTGTGAGGTCACCAATGGATTATGTATTCTGGGTGCATGTTTGGGGCAGAGCACCACCAGGTGTTCTCATAACCACACTGCTGACTGACCTCGCAGCTGCTGGAAACAGCCAGAGAGAGCCCCTTCCTCCTGCAGTGTCCCTACAGTGCCCTCTCCTGAGAAGGTTAACATCTAGTTTATTGTGGAACACATATTGAGGGTAAATTTGAACTTGAGAGACAATAAATTGATAACTGACACAGTCCACCCTTTGCCTGCTCAGCTTCCATATTCACCCTCTACATACTTTTGAACTCCCTCATAGCAACAAAACAACCCTATGTTCCTGCTTAAGAAGTTACCACTATCCTCCTTACAAGTAAATACTCTTCCCCAAAATGAGAAGACACTTCAGCCAGTAAATTAACCCATTTTCTTATGCCCATTGGTTCAATGGCATAAGGAGACCAAAGTGGCAAGGTGGTGCTCTTATCTTCTAATTCAATGAACCCATTTCTGTGTCCCCTGGTAGAAACATTCTCCTCTTGGAGACAAGCTCCCAAACCTTTGATCTCGAAGTGAGTGGAACTGGAAGCAACATTTTTCTAAGGGAGGTGGTAAGTGTAATAGAGAAGCCACACTCACTTTCACCCCTTGATTCTGAGTTCCACGTATTCTGACTCTGGAGGAGACAACACCATATAATAGTCTCTGATGTAATGCATAAGCTGATGCTTTACATCAGAGATGTTAAGATAGAACCCCATCCCTTTAGGATACTGTCTACTAATCAGTGTTATAACTGGCTCGTCAGTAAATTTGGGCCAGCCATTCTGGATGATCAGGTATGTGATAAGACTAGTTGATTCCGTGGACCTATGCCCACTGCTGCACTTTCTTTGCTGTGAAATGATCTGATTAGATGCAATGCTTTGCAGAATGCTACTGCAGAAGATATGGTATTCTATAAGTCCACAGATGGTGGGTGCTGCAACAGCATTACAGATACAGAAGACAAATCCACATCCAGAACGTATATATATTCCAGTAAGGACAAACCTTTGCTTCTTCCATCATGGCGAAGGTCCAGTGTAGTAAACTTGCAGGCTGGTTCCCCTGGGAATGGTACTATATTGGGGCCATGTATTGGTCTCTGCTGTTGACAGATTAGCCACTCAGCACTAGTGTTAGTTAGCCAAGTCAGTCTGAGGGAGAGAGGCTCCCAAGATGTCTACCCTAGTTGAGGTCATCACAGGGTTTTCAAGCAGGAGAAGGTTAGTCTCCTTGGATGCGGGAAGGCAAGCTACTTTTACTTGTAAGGAAGGCTCAGAATGATTTGAGGGTTCAAGATTGTCAGTTTCGTCTGGCTCTAACCAGATCTCTCTCAAGTTTCAGGATCCCATTCTTTCCTGATCAGTGCCCTTTCACATAAGAAATAGTGTGTTGGTGAATTCAACTGTTGTAATTTAACAATCCACACAATTCAATTTTGTGTTTGACTTTCAGCAGTAGTAGCCTATGGCTACAATAAATAAGAGATTCATTTAAGGGTGTTATGGAAGCTTTCTGCTTCTCAGACCATGACTTGAGCTGAAAATTAACAGACTCAACCTAGTCATTTTCTCTTTGTAAATGTTCAAATGCACTCAAAATAATCCATCTACATCACAGCCCTTATAATCATTACTGCTGTACAGCCAAGCACAGAAGTCACACCCAAGGACATGTTTGACTTGGCATGTCACCACGGAAAACTGCAGGCTTGATTAATTGTGATGCCACTGCATGCAGTAGG
The DNA here is from genome assembly GCA_003508835.1 of Eonycteris spelaea. Lineage (NCBI taxonomy): Eukaryota > Metazoa > Chordata > Mammalia > Chiroptera > Pteropodidae > Eonycteris > Eonycteris spelaea. The sequence continues at coordinate 795,830 of PUFA01000110.1, forward strand.
TTACTAACATCCATTTCCTTTGTTGGGGAACTCAGCACTGCTCTCAAGCTTAAGCACACAACCAAACTAATCCTCAAATCCCATCTTTAGGGGTTAGTCTCCTGGGACCACTCTTTGTGCCAAATCTGTAACAGTCTGGGTCCAGTTACGAGTTTTAAGCAAAGTTTAATAAGTATAAAGAATTATTAGGATCACTTCATAGATTGTATAAATGTCTAACTTTTGAAAAATTTAAAATAAATAGGAAAAAAGAATTATTAAGCTGTGACAAAGACTATAAGATGTAATAAAATTGTATATGGCAGCCTAGAGCTGAGGGAGAGTACCCAAGGAAGGACAAATTTGGAAGGGTGGGGCACTTCCTCAGACTGGGGTACAGACCTTGTTGGAGAAATTGTGGTTGCAATACACAGGATGGCAGAGACTTCACTGGTATGCCCAAGTCAGAGCGGTCCACGGTTGCTGGGCAAGCAAGGAACAACCCTCTGGGGTTCAGGGGTAGTGGGGCACAGGTGAGTTGTAACTGGCAGCCAGGGGTGTGGGTGTGCAAGAGGAGTGGGGGAGCTTGTGCAGGTAGGTAGCCTGGAGCACGTGTTGTCTGTAAGGTGAGCCACAACCAGTAGCTGAGAGCATGGGCATGCAGAGGGGATCAGTGGAAATACTCAAGTGGGCCGGCAGGACAGCCACAGCAGACATCTTGGCACGCAGAGGATATACAGCCTAGCATGGCCGGGAGGCCAGGAATGTGGTATCTCTCCAGGTAGCCCTGGGAAGCTGATCACCAGTCAAGGCAAGCCTTCAAGGTTGCTGCATGGCTGGGTAGATTACCCCTAGGTGTCCTCACACCATGGTTGCTGGCTGGCTTTGCCCTGCTGGAAGTGGCAGGAGAGCCCCTTCCTCATGCAGCGTCCCTCCAGCGCCCTCTACTGAGAAAGCTTAATATCACACTCACTGTGAAGGAGAAATGTTTAAAAGAACGCTGTCCCTTAAACTTTGAAGCATGAATTTGGAGTCGAGCGGCAATTAATAACTGGCATGTTAGGCCTGTGTGAATCTGTTTTCTCATCAGATTTTCATTCATGATTTTAGTAACAAAATGTCAAAAAAATACATATCGGTTATAAAAATTCAAATAATGCAAAATTATATAGCCTATAAATTGGCAGTTCCCTTACCTCCTTCTCCCACTTAACCACCCTCTCCAGAAGTAACCACTGTCTGGCTTAGTATGGAGACCTTTGAGTGTTTTTTCTATGTATTTATACACATTCATGTGATTATATGTAACTATGCTTGTCAAAAATATGTGTTCAGTTTTTTAATTACATAAATAGGTTTATGTGGTTCATGCTGAGCTGCAGCTTAGTATGCAAAAAAATCTAAGAGTATTTTCCTTGATACTTTCTGGGTTTTGTGTCTTGCTCTGAAAGACTTTACCGTAATTCCCATTGTACAAATATTAGGTTATATTTTCTCAAGTTTTTTGTGTTTAGTTTTTAAATATTTTCACACAAAGTAGTATGATATAGTCCTTGACCATCTTTCTTTTAGTTTATTTTCATTTAAAAAATAAATTAGAGACTTTTGTATTTTTTTAAAGTATCTCTTTTTCACATGTGTCACAAACATTTTTTGTCTTCCTAGTTTATTTTTTGGTGGATTATTTTTAATGTATAAAATTTTAAAATGTTAATTATTTTAATAAATAACAACTAATGTGGTTTAAAAACTCAGTCTCATTCCCACCCTGCCCCTATTCAGCTGATTCTACCCCTTACCACAAGTAACCACCATTATTAGATTTTTATAAATCTTATTAGTTTCTTTTTTGAAATGGAAGCAAATATAAATATGTGATTTTTTCACCTTTTTTATATAAAAGTATACAGAAGTTCTAAATTTTTATTAGACCCATTCATTGGTCTTGTTTTGTGATTTCTGAGTTTTATATCATGTTTAGAAATTGTTTCTGCTTTGAGATTGTTAAAATACCCAAGACTTTTTCTGATGTGGCTTTATTTCTTTAATATTTAAATATTGAATTCCATCTGGAAAATATTTTATTGTAGAAATTAAATGATGAAATAGTGTTTATTACAGTGCTTCCCATATACCCCATTGTTTCAAGTATCAATTTCTACCAATTTGAAATGCCATCTTTATTACATGCTCAATTTCCCAGGCCTTTTTTTTGATTCTGTTCTCTTCCATTGATCTATTTGCTATTCTGTGCCAAAACAACAGTTTTAGTTAACTTTAGTATTATATAGTATAATTGGAATCTGATATGTATATGTTCTCATATTTTCAAATGTTCTTAAATATCTTCCAGTATTTTCTCTTTCAGATGTCTGGTTTTTTTACCCCAGGTGTGCTGTAGGCAGTTCGTGCTTCCCTCCCCCCAAAACACTGGGGTGATTTTTATTGGAATTCTGTGCATTTATAGATCATTTGGGGATACTTTCTCATGTCTCTATATCCTTGAGTACACTTTGATTTGATTTTGTAAAAATTTTTATAAGGTTTATTCTTGGGTATCGTAGCTTTATTGCTATTCTGATTAGCATCTTTCTAAAATTGTGTTTCTAATTGGTTCTTGCTATGGTATCGAAAATTAATTAGTATAGAAAATATATTGATTGTTGCTCACCTAACTGAGCTTTTTTTATTCATTGTTCCATAAACTGCTTCGGGTTTTCTAAGTAGACAGTCACATTATTTGTAAATAGTAGCAATTTCACTCTTCCAAAATAAAAAACTGTTGTTATTTTGTCTAGAACCCCAAGAAGAATGTGAAATAGAAGGTAATTGTGGGCATCTTCCTGACCTTTAATGGGAAGGCTCCTGAAACAATACCAGCTGAAACACCCTCCTTAAACACTGTTTTTTCTTGGCATCCTGGAATAGTGCCCACTCCTTCTCTGTCCTCTTCTTCCCCTCTAGCCATCAAGTGATGGCCTGCCTCAAGCCTCCTACTCACTCAGTCTTCTCATACAGCACACACTCTCCGTGCACACCTCAGATTGTAGTCATCTCGTGCCAGATTGCAATTTCATTTACCTCCCATAAGCTGAGTATTCAGATTGATATCGCTAACCCAGGTCTCTCTCCCCAGCTCTGGACTTACTAAAGACTCCTCTTCGATTTCTTTCAGGCACTGCTAACTGAGTACCTCTGACACTGAGTTCTTTATTAACTAGTGTTGAGCTGGACCTCTGGGTATAAAGCCCACAACCTGATTCAGTATTAAGAACCAGAAATAGAAGAACTGCCTACCCTAAGAGACCTTCTCAGAAGCTTTATTTCCTGCTAATGTAGGCCCAAGCCAGCCACTCCACCCAAGTCAGTTTGTGACCTGGATATTTGCCATGCAGCCTTCCTCTCCCAGGAGCTTCTGCCATCTCTGCACACTTGTCCCAAGAACCACATCTTTCTCTGTCAACAGCCTCTGCTCTCTTGCCTTCGGTCCCTAAGAATGCATGTAGCTGTTTCTAGTCATCATCCCCCTTCCTGCCCCGGGAGGCATCCTCAGCTTTTTCTGTGGAAGACAAATGAGGCTTCAGGGGTTTCTCTAGGGCTCCTTCCATTGAATACAGGCTCACGAGGAGACTAATTTCTGTTTTCCTTTGTGTGGACAGGAAATATGAGCTGTACAGCATGGACTGGGACCTGAAGGAGGAACTCAGGGACTGCCTGGTAGCTGCTGCACCCTATGGGGGCCCCATTGGTATGTCACTCTGCTACTGCATGCTCTGGGACCATGGGATGAACTCCAGTTTCTTGATTCCTGGGGGTCTTGCTGTTGGGTTGTTCTTACTAGCATATGCCCCCTCCCCCACTCCCCACCCACTTGAGATGCTTTTAATGATTCTCATGAGGCCTGCTTCGTATGGGATGGGTCTGAGGTGCTGCTTCATGAGGCCTTCTTGAAATGGTGTGGGCCTAGCCTGGTGAGCTAGGACATGAGGTCTCTTCTCAAACTGAAGCACTGCTGAGGAACCCCTGGCGGAAGGAGAAGCCTGCCAATGTACGGCCAGTGCTTGAGATCTACTCTGCTTCTGGCATGCCTCTAGCCAGTCTGCTGGTGAGCATCCCTGGCCCACCCTGAGGCTGGGGGCTGGGCAGGGTTCCTGTGTCCCTAGACAGCCTCAAGAACTTCTTCTCCTCTGCAGTGGAAGAGTGGCCCTGTGGTATCCGTAGGCTGGTCAGCTGAAGAGGAGCTACTCTGTGTGCAGGAAGACGGTGTAGTGCTGGTTTATGGCCTTCATGGTGACTTCCGGAGACACTTCAGCATGGGCAATGTAGGGGCCACAGGAGGTTGTGGAAAAGGAATGGAGTCTGTGACTCTGTGGCTTCTTCAAGGCCCCTCTCCACTTGCCCCTTTCCCTAGGAGGTACTCCAAAACCGGGTTCTAGATGCCAGGATCTTCCATACTGAGTTTGGTTCTGGAGTGGCCATCCTCACAGGGGCCCACCGCTTCACCCTCAGTGCCAATGTCAGTGACCTCAAACTCCGCCGAATGCCAGAAGTGCCAGGTGAGCATCAACACCCCTGAGACAGAGACAGCCATTCAGACAGCCTACAGATGTGCTTCCAGACTGTGGGATCAATAGAGGTAGAAGCTATGGGCTCTGGTTATCCCAAGGTTGTCCTGTTTCTGACCACAGGTTTGCAGAGTGTACCTTCATGCTGGACCACACTGTGCCAGGACCGAGTGGCACACATTCTTCTGGCTGTGGGGCCTGATCTTTACCTTCTAGACCACGCAGCATGCTCTGCAGTGGTAAGGGCCTGAGTGGGAGCGAAATGGAGGAATAAGGGGAGGCAGTGGAGAGGCTCTGAGAAGTCAAGATTTCTGGTGTCCTCCTTGGCCCTGCCCCAGACTCCCCCTGGCCTGGCCCCAGGTGTGAGCAGCTTCCTGCAGATGGCCGTCTCCTTCACCTACCGACATCTGGCACTCTTCACAGACACAGGCTACATCTGGATGGGGACAACTTCACTGAAGGTGTGATCCTGAGACAACACAGGGACACCATGTCTTGTTCAGGGAAGATCTATTTGGTAGGGGTAGGGGAGGAGCTTTTCAACCTGCCTACTTGAACAGGGCCATGATGCTTCCTGCATCCTTTCAGGAAAAGCTGTGCGAGTTCAACTGCAACATCCGGGCCCCCCAAAGCAGATGGTCTGGTGAGGACAGGGGTGTTATGCTGGGGGTGGACATAGCCTTTTTCTTGGGATACCTTGATTTATCCTGTATACTAGCCAAGCTAAGTGGAGCTTGAATCTTCTCTGCCAGTGCACATTTGAGGGAAACCCCTGCCCTCCTATGGGGCCGAGATGACCCCAGTTACTGGCAATACAGGGTAAGAAGGAAGCAGACAAGTCAGAGGAATGAGATAAGGGGCAGGAAGCATGTGCAGGGCTGTCCCAAAACAAAGTGATGTAAGCAGTGATATGAGAAACCTGACTGTGGGCCTATGAACTCGTGTGTGTCTTACATGTATGTATGATGCTGCCCACAGGTGCAGCCGTCCTCGCAGCAAGGAGAGGGCCGTCGTAGTAGCCTGGGAGAAGCGGCTAATGGTGGTGGGTGATGCGCCTGAGAGCATCCAGTATCCTTGAAGGGATACCTGTGGTGGTAGGAGGGGAAAGGGGAGAGGGTCACCTGCCTTATCCCATCTCTGGGTGTTCTTGAGAACCTTGACCAAGCTCAGGTTTGTGCTGGATGAGGACTCCTACATGGTACCTGAGCTGGATGGGGTCCGTATCTTCTCCCGCAGCACCCACGAGTTCCTGCATGAAGTTCCAGGTGAGGCCCTCACAGGGGCACCACATACCCAGAGCAGAGGTTCCTAGGTACTGCAGCTGCTGTGGGCCAGAGGAGGATGAGGGAATTAGGGCATTGAGGCATTGAGGCAGAGCTGAGGGTGCCCTGTGCCCCTCCCCCACTCGCCATTTCCCTTCTCCAGTGGCCAGCGAGGAGATCTTCAAAATTGCCTCAATGGCCCCTGGAGCACTGCTATTGGAGGCCCAGAAGGAATATGAGGTAAAGTCCCGGCCTTCTCCAGGACCCTAGGATACTCTTCTCCTTCCCCTGATTGACACAGCCAGGTGCCACCTGTGAAGAGAGGGGTCTAGGCAAGACACCAGACGGGGCTGGGGTGGGCCAGCTCAGGTGGACTAAAGTGAAATGGGGTCCTCCGCGTGGTGATGGGGAGCCGCAGGGAGCCCCGACTATCCCCAGGCCAGGCGCAAGTCAGGGCTACGATTAAGGGGTCTTGGGGATTCTCACTGGTAATTGTGGGCTGATATGGGGTGGGGAGAATATCTGAATGCTTCGGGTAGACTGAGTGCACTGAGGGGGTTTGGGCTCTGCTTTTGCAGCCCCTCCAAATCAGCCCATTTGAACTGTAGCTTGAGGAGCTGGGGGCAGATGTGGGGGTGTTCTCCATCTTGATGCCATGTCTCTTGCACCCTTTCCCTCCCCAACCCCAGAAAGAGAGCCAGAAGGCTGATGAGTACTTGCGGGAGATCCAGGAGTTGGGGCAGCTGACCCAGGCTGTGCAGCAGTGCATTGAGGCCGCAGGACACGAGCACCAGCCAGACATGCAGAAGAGTCTGCTCAGGGTTGGCCTGGGCAGCAGGGCTGCAGGGAGGGGCACTGGGCAGGGTGGGGCTGGCAGGGGGGAAGCTCTCCTCTATTGCCCTCTGGCTCTTTTCAGGCGGCCTCCTTTGGAAAGTGTTTCCTCGACAGATTTCCACCCGACAGCTTCGTGCGCATGTGTCAGGACCTGCGTGTGCTCAATGCCGTTCGGGACTATCACATCGGGATCCCGCTCACCTATAGCCAGTATCCCCATGCATTTCAGAATGGTGTTCACCACCAGGGGCGTCAGGGGAAGGGGCTGGAGATGCCACCTAAAGGTCCTTGGCAAATAGGGCTTATTTCCCAGCTAGATCCTTAACCAAGTGAAATGCAGATACAAGCAACTCACCATCCAGGTGCTGCTGGACAGGTCAGCAAGCCCAAGGGTGCTGGGAAGGCTCTAGGTGGGCGAGTGTTACAGCCCTTTGTGGGCTCTCATGGTCACTGCTCCTGACCTATTTCTTTGGGATTTGGGAGAACTTGAGTTGCAGGCTGGGGCTGTGCTGTCCTCTGTCTACCCCATCTCGCCCCTGTACCCATTATCTCTTCTGCCTGCCAGGCTTGTGTTGCGGAGGCTTTACCCCCTGGCCATCCAGATATGTGAGTACCTGCGCCTTCCTGAAGTGCAAGGTGTCAGCAGGATCCTGGCCCACTGGGCATGCTACAAGGTGAGGGTGTAGGATAGGGTCCGTGGGCATTTAGGGACTTTCAGGCCCTGATGAAGTATAGGAAATAAGAAGTATGAGACTGAAGGGCCAGGTCCTGATTGAGGGTCGGTGTGGTGAGGGGTGAGAAGCAGATGTGTGTGACACCCTTTCCCTCTGCAGGTGCAACAAAAGGACGTGTCTGATGAGGATGTTGCTCGGGCCATTAACCAGAAGCTGGGGGACACACCTGGTGTCTCTTACTCTGACATTGCGCGCGGGCCTATGGCTGTGGCCGCACAGAGCTGGCTATCAAGGTGTGGGTGCCCAGCCCTCCCCAGATGCTCCGACTTGGGTATTGGAGGCCCCCAGGTGAGCTTTTTCTCCTTTGCCTTTTTCCCCACAGCTGTTGGAGTATGAGCCACGCTCTGGGGAGCAGGTACCCCTTCTCCTAAAGATGAAGAGGAGCAAACTGGCACTGAGCAAGGCTATTGAGAGCGGGGACACTGACCTGGGTGAGCAAGGTTTGGGTGAGGCCAAAGACCAGGGCCCCTGGGCTGAGCAAGAGGCTGGGCTGGAGTCCCCACCTCACCTTACTACCTCATAGTGTTCACGGTGTTGCTACACCTGAAGAATGAGCTGAACCGAGGAGATTTTTTCATGACCCTTCGGAACCAGCCTATGGCCCTGAGTTTGTACCGACAGGTGTGTGCAGTGGGCAAGGGTGGGGCTAGAGCCTCCTGAGCCCCTGAATTGGCCTTGCTGACTGACTGCCTGTCCCCGGCCCCAGTTCTGTAAGCATCAGGAACTAGAGACACTGAAGGACCTTTACAATCAGGACGACAACCACCAGGAGCTGGGCAGCTTCCACATCCGAGCCAGCTATGCTGCAGAGGAGGTCTGAGGCCCACAGAGGGGGTGGGGCCCTTGGGCTAGGCTGTTGGTCTGGTTCCTTCTCTAGGAATCTAGGCCTCGTATTTGGTGCACATCCCATCTGGTCCTCACTGTTGAGGAAGTCTAAGAAGGCGAGGCCAGGATGAGGGTTGGTCCCAGAGGAGCTAGCCTTCCCACTAGGGACACCAGAGTGGTACACCCAGTGGGTAAGACTGGCCCTGGTGACCCTTAACATAGGGATTGGGAAGAAAACCGCAGGCTGGGTTGGAAGGGGTGAGGTCCTTGAGTTATGAGCTCAGGCTTTTCTTCCTGCCCTTGTAGCGTATTGAGGGGCGAGTTGCAGCTCTGCAGACGGCAGCTGATGCCTTCTACAAGGCCAAGAATGAGTTTGCAGCCAAGGTCTGGCCTACTCTTTTCTAAGAACCGCCTCGTTTTTCCTCTCAGTCTTCCCTCCTTGTCCCTCCCATCCTCATCCTGCCTTATCCCTATCCCCAGGCCACAGAGGATCAAATGCGGCTCTTACGGCTGCAGCGACGCCTAGAGGATGAGCTGGGGGGTCAGTTCCTGGACCTGTCTCTGCATGACACGGTCACCACTCTTATCCTCGATGGCCACAACAAGCGTGCAGAGCAGCTTGCGCGTGACTTTCGCATCCCAGACAAGAGGTACGTGAGGGTCCAGGCTGCATGTAGGTCCTGGGATCCCTGCCCCTCCTGCAGCACCTCCAAGCCCAATTTCCTCACAGGCTCTGGTGGCTGAAGTTGACTGCTCTGGCAGATCTGGAAGACTGGGAGGAGCTAGAGAAGTTTTCTAAGAGCAAGAAATCACCCATCGGCTACCTGGTGAGGCGGGGACCCTCCCTCCACCCTACCACCAGGGAGGCTAGTCCTGGGGAGAGGACCAGGCCCAGGGATAGGCCAATGACCTATTCATGCATCTGTTCGGCTGGCCAAAATTTTTAGTGGGTGCTTCCTGTGCGTGCATGTCCACGAGCTAAATACATTAGAGAATGGGCCCCAGTCGGCCTGCAGATGTCAGCAGGCAGGAGAATGAGCTGCTTTCCCCAGGATGACCACAGGGGGACCCCACGTGCCTAAGGAAAAGTCCTATTTGGGTGGAGAGTGGAGGGGGACAGGAAAAGCACATCTGCAAAGCAGTGGAGGATATTGAGGGGTTTGTTTTTTATGGCAGGCAGTTCAGAGGTGTGGTGAGTAAGTGGAACAGCCATGGGAGAAAATACAGGCTCTGAGATGGTAGGAAACACCTGTTGTGAGGGGGTGACAGTGGATGGTGTTGTCGATGCATGGAAATAATTGGTCTCAAGGCTCTAACATCTGTGGTTTAGGTTGTTTCTGCCCTGAGAATGTCGAGATCATACCTCTTGTAGATGTGTGTCAGGGCAGGGGTGGGGGAATTGTATGCACTAAAGCGTATATAAAATATACAGTGACAGTATATTCAGTGGCCTTTTGTTCATAAGACAGAGGACAGAAGGGCTCTGCCTTACCTTCTCCCTCCTTCTCCTCCCTCTCTAAGCCCTTTGTGGAGATCTGCATGAAGCAGCACAACAAATATGAGGCCAAGAAGTATGCCTCCCGTGTAGGTCCTGAGCAGAAGGTCAAGGCTCTACTTCTTGTTGGGTACGTTGGCTGAGAGCCCTGTGCTGCTGGGGTGCTGAGCTAGTGGGCTGATGAGGGGCATGGTTTGTACCCTTGATCATCCCAACACCATCTCCCCTTCTCAAACCACAGGGATGTGGCTCAGGCTGCAGACATTGCCATTGAGCGCCGGAACGAGCAGAGCTGAGCCTCGTATTGTCCCACTGCACTGGAGCCACAGATGGTGCCACGGCCGACAAGATTCAGCGGGCCAGGGCTCAAGCCCAGAAGAAGTGAGGGACTCACCCTACATGTCTCTTCATGTCCTAGGCTTGGCAGAAGTGTCACTGCTCATCCAGCTCCTACCCCAGAGCTAAGCTGAGGAGGCAGGGTGGGAAGGGATGTGGTTGTAAATAAAATTGGAACATTTTAGAGTGCTTTTCTTATACAGTCCTGCCTAAGCAGAAGCAAACTGGACCAGAACCATCCAGATATCTCAGCAAAATCCCATGTGTTTGTGTGGGGTCTGGAGGAGGAACTTCTCCAGCTATATTTACAGAGAGATTTGCCCCTCAGCAGGGTGACCAAGGAAAGCTCTCAAGCTCTCAGACCCTAGAAAGATTATGGGGAGAGATGGCACAAAACTAAAGCAACAACTCATCAGGAACCATACTAAAAATATTATACACCCATATACACAAGAACCATGCTGAGTACTTTACCATTATTTCATTTATTCCACATGACAAACATAAGGCCCTCCATAAGCAAGGGAGTTTAGGAAAGGACCCTGGTTTGCACTGCCATGAGAGTTGGAGGACTAATGAGAGGCATGTGGCCAGCAGGTTGTAGGGGTTGAAGGAAGAGCCTTTGGAGATATTGCCCACTGAACAGTGGTGAACAATTCCTAAGTCATCTCTAGGCTGAGGAGTAAAAGATGGACTGCGAACTGGAGACCCCTGGATCCACCTTACCCCCAATGAAGGCTTCATCCCCAATATGTAGGAGCCCTCTGTAGGAGCCCTCCAGTCATCCTGTCTCTAGCCTTCAGTCTGCACTCCAGTGCACCTTAGCTTCATGTCCCACGCCCCACCCCATCCCCACACACACTAAGGGCATTATCTTTTCCTCTTGTTACCTACCCCTTAGTCTAGAAAGAAAACAAAGGAGGATACCAAAGCCCAGAGGGAGGGCATGCCTTACTAGAGCTTCCTATTTCCCCTTTAATGCCCATAGGCTTGACCATGCTGAAAAAGGGAGAGACAAGGCCTGGTAAGGTGTTTCTTTTACTTTTTCTTCTCCGACCTGATTTGTAAATTAAGTTTGTGAACATCCTCCGAATGAATATAAAACCAATTGTAAAATAATTATTATGTTTACCACTTACTACACGGGTCAAGAATTTGGTCAGGATAAACCAGGGATAGTTTGTCTGCCCCACAATGTCTGGGCCAACAGCTGGAAGATTCAAAGGTTGAAGATGACTTGAGAGCTAGACGCTGACGTCACCTTAAGGCTTCTTAGCTCACAGTCTGCCAATGGAAGCTGGTTGTTGACTGCAACCTTAGCTGGCGCTGTTGGCCAGAACACCTGCAATCTGCGGAACCTCACAACATGGCTGCCAGGTCCCAAGGGCAGCATCCCAAAATAGCCAAACGAAGTTGTACTGCCTTCCCTAACCTAGCTTTAGGAGTCACTCAGGGCCATGGCTGCTACATTCTATTTGCCAAGGTAGGCCAACCCCACCCAATTTCAAAGGGAAATTGACTCCACCTCTTGATAGGGAGTAGCAAGGCTCTGGAACAGTTTGTAGAACTGGAAATGTGGCCAGATTTTGAAAACAGTCTGGCACAGCCTATCAGTTTTCTCTCTCAGAATCAGCAGACACCTCTGAGAAAAGGAAAGAAGATGCCCAATACTGAGCTCATTCTAGGCTTTTTTCTTCCCCAGTCTTGGCCTCACAACTGCTCACTGCATTGGTAGCTCTTCAGAGCCTTTTAAAAATGTTTTCTCCAGCTTTTCTAGTTCTCAATGAAAAAGGGTTGTACCATACAACCCAGTCCACCCTCTCTGGAAGGGGTGCCACATTCCCAAAGGAACATACAGCACATACTTACTTATGTGATATGCAAACATTAAACACTACAAGTGAAGTTGTAGAAATGTGTGAGAATGATGATGACATACAAACAGTGATTACAACTTCATTAAAAATGTACATATATGTGGATGGAGAAGCACAAGAACTGTTCATGGGAGAGTTGTTTGAAAATTAAAGGCAGCTTTGTGTACTTTTTTAATGAAGTTAAACACCGATTTTTCCCTCAGCATTTTATCATAAAAACTTTCAAGTGTATAGCTAAGTTGAAAGAATTTTACAGTGAACGCCTATATACCTACCACCTGGATTCTACAATTAACATTTAAATATATATACTTTATCATACATCTACCCATCAAAGTAAGTTTCAGTCAGTGTACTTACTTACCCTAAATATTTCAGAATGCATTTCATTAGTTAACTAGAGTTCCCTATTTGCAATTTTTTTCTTTTCAGACAAAATATGCATAATGCTCAAATCTTAAATGTTTTTGCTGAGTTCTGATAAATGCATACACTTATAGTGATATTAAAAAAACAACCAGGATTATTTTTTTTCAAATCCTCAACTGATCTATAGAAATTAATGTAAGATGCTTCTGCCTTGAGCAATTTGCACAGCAGGCCTGGGCCTACAGTCTGGGCGGGGCCAAGTCCTGGCTAATGGATGGAACTAGGATTGGGCCTGGGACCAGGATTTGGGGGCTGGGGCAGATAATTTAGAAACATTTCTTCTAATTTAGGGTATTTATGGCAGCCCTGGGCAAATGCTTTTACAGGTCACCTCAGGGTAGGGGGGCTGCGGTCCCTTTTAGGTAGAAAGCACTGGCAAATGACCTTGGGAGTAGAACAGTGGCTTGGAAAGGCATTTGGCTCTCAGTTACTTCAACTTTATATATTATTGCCTTGTTTTATTTTCATTACAGCATTTAGGAAGTTTCCTTGTTCATTTGTTAATTTATTATCTGTCATCCCAAACTAGAATAGAAGGGCCTAAGAGGAGAGACCTTTTCTGTCTTATTCCCTGCTGTGTCCAGCATATGGTCTGCACTCAATAAGTATTTGTTCAGTAAATAACTCATTGTTCCATTTAGTACATGGGGAAAGGAGGCCCTGAGAGGGGAATTGACTTGTCTACAGAAACAGGAGTTCTTTAACCAGCTCTCCTTCTAGTCCAGTCTTTTTCTCGTGAATCCTGTGATTCTTGGTGGCTGACAAGTCCCTACCTGTAGGCATATGCTCCCGTGGCTAGGACTAAACCAAGACTGGGAGCAGGGCTTTGGCCTCCCACTTGGGGTGGTCTGGGTACAGCAAGTCCTGCCTCCCCTACCTCTCTCAGGTCTCTCTTCTTCAAAGACAGCCTATTGTCCTGTGGTGATGGAGATAAGCTGTAGACACCCCGGATGTCAGGATGGGTATGCTGGGCAAATCTCCACAAGTGAGCAATTGATAATGGGACTCTGTCCTTCCTACTGGAAACAGGGTCTATATGGATGCCAAGCTGAACTCTCCTTCCCTGGGTCTCCGGAATGGGACACCCAAGATTCTGCCTCTCCTTGGTCTGAGGTTCTGCTCCCGTGCACACATACCACAAATGCTCTGACCATAGTACAGCTGTCTCTTGGAGAGAAGGAACTGCATTTCCTGAGACGGGGTTACTTCCCAAGCTGTACATGCCTCCATTTCTCAGTATAGCTCTGGAAGGTTCCAGGAAGAGTAGCAGAGGGGGATTCAGGACACCTATCCAGGGGTCCCCAACTCCAAGGCTGCAGACAGGTACCAGTCTATGGCCTGTTAGGAACTGGGCCACACAACAGGAGGGCCAGGGCAAGCAAGCAAAATTTCATCTGTATTTGCAGCTGCTCCCCAGTGTTAGCTTCACTGCCTCAACTCTACCCCAGATCATCAGGCATTAGATTCTCATAGGAGCACTGGTTCCTGGTGCCAAAAAGGTTGGGAACCGCTGACCTAGCCAGTGGTGACCTAGCCCACCCCAGGGCTTTCTGATTCCCACACCCAACTGCAACATTTTCCTAAGTGTGGTCAGATTGCCTGGTGATCCTTCAGACAATCTCAAAGATGAACATTTATTTTAATAGCTATTTATTTTAATATGTTAGAAACATAAGTAGCATGTCAAACCCTTTTAGATAATATAAGTAAAAATATAAATAAAATATAAATTAACCAAAATAAACATATTCAGAAATAATAATGTAGGTCTGATGTAGATAACACAAAACTACACTGGTGGGGTTTGTTTCTAGGATGCTGCTATCCTAGCTACCCAGGTACCTCCTGCACCTACAGTCTTTTTTTTTTTTTTTTTTTCAGGGCTTCTAAACATTGAATTCAGGCTTTTCGTTTTTCCTTTGGTGCAGATAGATTGAGTTTGGACTTCCTAGGGAAATGTGAGGGGTGGGCATGTGGAAAAATCTGCCCTCCTTGGCTGCCCCTTGTTAGGCTAACAGTCTGGGCATGTGGCCTGGGGGCCCTTGAGCTGAAGTGTCTACTGGGCAGAGGAACCTTGGGTTTGGCCATTTCAGGACACCTATTGGCCAGCCCCGCTGAGAGGGAGTGAGAAACACATCTGCCACCTGGGAGGAGGCCTGAAGAAGGCCCATGCATTTATATTTGCAGGCGGTGACTATGGTCCCCATACACTCACCTATTTCATAAATATGGGGAATAGCGTTTTAAGTTGGAGACTCAATTGCAGGCGGTGGTGGGAACTGGAGGTGGTAGTGGCACCACCCCGTGCAAATGACAGCTGATGTGAGCTCCTCCTGCACTGAAATGTCTCCACTGCATCCTTCCCGCCATGAAGAAACAGACAGACCTTTCACCATGGAACATAGACTCTGCCGGATGGGGCTAGGGGATTTTGATTGGGGCACTCAAAGGATGCGGCCTGGAGGAGAGGCTTTCTGCCACTCAGTCTAGGCAGTGCAGACTCAGGTCTCGGATGAAGGGTCCCCAGGTAAGCTCCGCTTGCACATTCCAGCAGTCCGTCTCCACCCTACAGATGCCCAGCAACTCTTCCTGTGCTGGGGTCCCGGTGTCCGAGGAACGCCGCGTGGGATTACAACGAGGAGAGTGTCCCACTCGCCATCCATACGACTAAGTAATCGGCCTTCAGCCGCAGACCCCCAGGTCCTTGCAGCCTGGGAAACCGCTGCCGACAGACACACGGACGGGTGGCTTTGGTGCGCCACGCGTGGGGCAGAGATCGCTGGAAAAGAAGTCTGTGCCCCCAAACTGGTCCCTGGCCCCAGGGGGGATAAACGCATCTCCCTGTCCTCTCTGCGCTTTGAACCTCCCCTCCCCCGCCAGGCCTATCTCAAACGAAACCCCTACCGTTGGGCACCATGTTTCATGTTTCTGCTCAGCTCAGTGAAGAGCCGGGCCTTGGTACACGCATCTGGAAAGCGAAGATTTCCCTGGGGCTCGGGTGGGGATGGCGTGGGTTGACTTGATGTAAGACGACACCCACGGTGCCAGTTCCTGTTCTAGGGGCTTTGCAGGTTCCTCTCTCTCCCCAGTGAGAGCCTTCATCCCTTAAATACGTTGCAGCGTATTTAAGGGGGTGGGGAGCAAAACCAACCAATCAACCAACCAACCAACCAAATAAATAAATAAACGAATGGAACACATTTGGAGAGAGTCGTGGAAAGACGGATTTTTAGTTCCAGGCGGCCCTACCTAGTCCCTGGACATTGGTTTAACTTGTATTTGGCCTCAGTTTCTGCATCTGTAAACTGGGAAGTAGGCCCACATCCAGGGGGCTGGGACTGTAGAGAGGCAGAAGGCGTAGGTGCCCGGGCGGCGGGTGCTGCTGAGGATCCGCTTTCCCGAGGACAGGGCTGCAGTGGGGCGCACATCTCCTACGGCACCTGTGGGACTGTAAGACCCTGAGATCTGGCTCTGCGCTGGGGCAGGGTAGCCAGCATTGGGAAGCGCACAAGGGCGGGGCCCGTGGCCAGGAGACGCCCTTTTGGTATGGGCCAATCACCCGTCTCTGAACGGCCAATGAGGAGGCGCCTTACAGCCAAGGCTGGCTCGGGAGCGAGGCTGCGGCGAGTGCGGCGCTGACAGAGACGTGCGCGCGCGAACCAGCTCGGACCCCGGGCCGCTGCCGCCATCACCGCTGTCCACCCAGTCGCCTCTCAGCCGCTTCCCCTCGCCATGGAGGCGAGGCCGCCGCCGCCGCCGCGGGGCTCTGAGCCGCGGGCCGGGCGGCGGCCCTGAAGGCGTGTGGCGGGCCGAGACGCCGCCGCGGAACCGAGGCGGAGCCGCCGTCCTCGTCCCCAGCGGTCCCGCCCAGCGCCGGACTGGGTGAGTGTTCACGGCCGCCGCCGCCGCCCTGGGGGGCTTTGGAAGGCTGGAGGCAGCTCCCGGGCGCGGGTGGGAGGGGTCCCTGGCTGGAGCCCCAATTCCTCTTTTCCGGTTAGAATCCTTCGGGCGTCTGCCGTCGGCTCCCACATCCTTGCTCTGTCTGGAGGAGGGGGGGTCCCCGGAAACGTGCCGGACAGGGCGCCGACCCCTGTCGACTGCCCAGGAACTTTGCGTGCGTCCTCCTGGGGCCAGGCCAGGGCGCTGCCGTAGTTCATTCTGAAAGAAGAAACTTGGAAAAGTGAGAACAGCATTTGCTCAGGTCCACTTAATGGGAAGAAAGAGGAAAACTCCTGGCATGAGAAAATAGCTCTTGCAGTGACCAACTTTTCTTTCCCTTAAAGCTCCCTTGGCCCCTCTCCCAGGCCCCTCTTTTTTCCACCCACTCCCAACTGTTGAGGCTGCTTAAGAAGGGAAATAGGGGCTCAGAGCTGCCTAGAATTCAAAACGAGCCAATTGGGAATGCAGATCCCCTCCTGTTTGACTTTTGGTAAATAAAGAATATCGTTTTCTGAAAAATTATTTTCTAATTGTATTTTCTGAAGGTAAAAATAATAATGGTAATCCTGAGCCCAATGTTGAGGGCTTTTTTTGAGGTCAGTGATGATGTTCGTAAGACAGGAAAGGATAGTTCAAAACGTCCCTAGACTGGGTGAATACCTTCAAGAGCCTTTGCCCAGGTTAGGGATTCCTGCTGTAGAACAAGTCACATCCCCCGGGAGATTCTTCACTTGCCACCTGCTTGCTGTGAAAGCAGCCTTAGAACCAGAAGATGGTGGGCGGGTAGAGGACTGGCGATGGAAGATGGGCGAACATCTTGCCTGGCCACTCCTTCAAGAAGCACAGATCTGATGCTGTCACTTGTTTACTTAAAAAACTCCCTTGCTCTCCTCTTCCCATGGGATGAATGAAGCCGAAAATGTCCTATCAAGCCATGCAGGGCCCCTGAACTTACTCTTTTACATTTAGCTGAATCCTTCAATTCTCCTTGCCCTTATTCCTCTCCCTACCCATTCAGAGCTGTTTGTCTGCCGCCTCACATGTTTAGGTGCCTTTGCTTGTGTGATCCTTTTTCCTCTTCACCTTTACCTCTTCCTTTAAAGCCTGTCTCACTAGAGAAGCTTCTTGAGGGCAGGAGCTATGTATTTTGTACCTTTTCATCTCCCATGCTGAGAGGATTCTTCCAGTTGTCTTGTAGGTCCCATCCCATCTCTTCCCCCTTATGTCTTGACACTTACTTCCAGGTACCCACTTCCCAAGAGAGTCTTTCCTGTTTCCTGAAGGCCTTCTTGGAAATCATGTCTAGAACTTAATAATTCTGATTCCCCATTTCCCCATTTCTATCCCATCCAGCCCCCATAACTAGTCAGCACACAAGAACTGGCAGATCTCCCACTGGCCTCCAATTTGCCTGAGTGTCTCTAAAAAGCGAAAAGCCCCACAGTATCTTTTTACCTCTCTGCCTGCCTGAAGTGGCCTGGCCGATATATGCACTCTAAGGCATGATGGGATCCAAGAGGCTGTTCACTGGGAACCTTTTAGCCATTTATTTACCAAATTCAGAACCAAAAAAGCCAATCCTCTGACTTAAGTACATTCATACGCCTTATATTTGCTAGCAGAAGTGCTTGGGGTACAAAATAAAAGCGAGGAAGTCACATCTTTCTTTACCTTTGAAAAGCTTATAGTCTGATACAGGACAGGTGGTGAGGCCACCACCTGTGCTGCCCATGGCACAGGGTGTTGGTGGGAGGCTCAAATTAAATCATCCTCAGGTGGTATGAAAATGTAATAATAGCTTTTATTTGCCTTTTGACAGGTTATGTAATAAATATTTCCCATGAATTATTTAATCCTTTCGACTGTCATATAAGGGCTTATTCTAGAGAGCATTCCCATCCCAGATGGTCCGAGAAAGCTTTCATCGGAGGGGGACTTTGGGTCATGAAGGGAGCATAGGAGTTTGTGTGTGGTGGACAGGATACAACAAAGCAGCAGCAGCACAAATAGGCTTGGAGGTGGAAGGAACCTACTGTCCTTCGGGAGCCAGGGCCAGGTTAAACATAGTTGGATTGGGTAGAGGGAAGAAGCGTGGGAAATGAGATTAGGCTAGGCTTGAAGAGCTGTATGTACTGTTAGAGTTTAGGCAGTGGAAAGCCACTGGAGGATTTTAAAGGAGGTCAGGGACTTGAGCCGGCTGGGCTTTGGAAAGGTCATTCAAGGCACTGTGGAGCCAGGTGCTCTTGCCCCTGCAATTTTGGAGGCAATGGCTAGGCCCCACAGAGGCAGAATCACAGCCTCTTAGACCCAGAGGGAGGCCTGGAGAGAATCCTGCTCAGTTTTGAGAAAAGATAATAAATACATATAAGAAAAAAATTCCAGCAGTACAAGAGGGTATGTAGAGAAAAATAAGTCTCTCTCCTACCCTGACCTCCCCAGAGATGGCTGGTTTCCAGTTTCTGTGCCTTACATAGACACTGTTCCTTTATAAAGACATGTCTACCTACTTCTTCCTTCGTGGTACATACCAGTTACACCTTGCTCTTTTTTACTTACCATATTTAGGAAATCATTCTATACTAGTATATACAGAGCCACTCATTCTTTTTATTAATATTCTTTGACTTATTTCTTTGTATGGCTACACCATAATTTGTAACTATCCTTTGGGTTAAATAATATGTAAGTTGCTAGGTTTTTTATTACAGTGTTACAATGAATGTTCTTGTACATACTTTATGTGCTCATGTGTAAAATTGAGCAATGTATTTCTAGAAGTGGAAATACTGGGTCAAAGGATGTGTGGCCAAATCACCACCCCTTTGAAGATGTCCTAACTTATCCTATCTGCCAAAAATGTGAGTGGGACTCAACATATCTTCATCAAAATATGCATCAGGATTGTCTGGGATGCTTTATTAGATATCATATGCTTACATTTCCCTCACTTAGCTGCTTTTCCCCCATGTGAATCTAGTGTATTCCTTTCAATTTACAGGAGGAAACATTGAGGCTCAGAAAAATAAAGTGACTTGTGCAAGACAGTCAGTGTGGGTGGTGGCTGTTTTTAAAGCAGCTCTGATATTTGTATTTGCCCAACACCTTTCATTGGAGGTGCTCAGTCGATTTGTAAACATTGTTGCATTATTTTTCTCCACCTTCATGTGGAAAAAATGAGATACAGGTGAAGTTTGAGTTAATAAGCAGGAAGCTGGCCAAATGTAGAATCTTGTCTTTTTTCTTCTAGTTTAATAACTAATAAATGTTCCCAATTGCCAAAGCTGAAGAAATTTTTTTTTAGTGAGTGTGAGTACAACAGTAATATAACACTAACTTAATAAAACTGACCAGCAAAGCCACAAATAACCCAACATTAAAATTTGCTTTAATGTAGTCTCTATAGAAAGAGAATCCATTAAAAGTTAAACTATTTATTGTACTCTAAATTCACATCCATTTGTATCAGTGTACAGGCGTAGATTTTTTTTTTATAGTTAGTACATACAGAATGATTTTTGTATTCTTGAATAGCTTCGACTACTTTATATTTTCTCATTTATGTGTCTTTATTCATTTAAGTCAGAGAATAGTACCCTGTGCATTGATAGCTGTAGTTCATGCACTCTATTTTTTTATTTTTATTTTTTCTCCTTTTTACTATTACAAATGGTACTTCTGAGCACCCTTGTTCAGGTATTCTTTTGGATTATTTTCTTGGACTCTTACCCCTAAAGTGGGTTCAAGGAGTCAGGATATGGCTTCAGTACTGAATTGCTCTCTGGGAAAGTTGAACTAATTTACAGTACCATGAGCAATTGATGTAGCCCTGACAATCCAGCCAATGCTATTACAAACAAGATCGAATATTTGATTTTATTAATTTAAAACAAATGTAATAATACTTTGAATTAGGTTTAATTTATGTTTATTTAGAAAAAAAGACCAGTAGCTCCTTAGATTTTGAAATTAAGTACAATGCTTTGATATATATCTTACCCAAGAGTTATGTAGCTAAAACCAACTTATTTTTGAAGAAAGGCATTGTTGATGGGACAGAAATATTATGGAAGTTTAGGATAAGATCATATTGGTATGAAACATAAAACTAGATACCATTTAATTGAAAATACCAGACATTGTGCCAGGAGTAGGGGGATACTCCAGAGTATCATGGATGTAATGTCTCTTCACGTGACACTTCTGGGGCTAATGCAGTAGACAGACATTAATCATCTTATGGTAATTACAAATATAATCAAAGGAGAAGAATAGGATGTCTTGGGAGTGCCAGAGAAGTTAACAGGAAACAACATTTGCAGTTGAACAGCACTTAACAAAGGTCCTAAGCTGGGAAGGGGTTTGGTGCCTTAGGGCAAAGCTTCTCTAACTTGAATATTCACATGAACCATCTGAAGATCTTGTTAAAATGCTAAGTCCTGATTGAGTAGGTCTGGGGTGGGACTTGGGATTCTCCATGACTAACCAGCTCCCAGGTGAGATAGATGCTGCTGGTGGGTGTATCACACTTGGAGTAGCAAAGGCCTAATTGAGAGCTTGGTGAACACCAGAAACTAACCAAGGTAAATAGGAGAATGTAGTTCTCCACCCTGACTGCACTTTAGATTTACCCTGGGGAACTTATAAAAAATCAGCTATGCAAATGTCCTACTCTCAGGTATTTTTATTTAATTGGTCTAGGGTGGGGTCTGAGAATGTGTATGTATATATGTTTTAACTCCCCAGGTGATTCTGATGTGCAACCAGGATTGAGAACCACTGGACTGGAGAGGCAGGGGCCAGAATTGAGGGCTCCATACACCACGCAAGGGTTTTGGACTTTATCCTGAAGGCAGAGCTAAGCCATTGAATGATTTTAAGGAGAGTGAACTGATCAGATTTGTAGTTGTAAAAAGTTTACTGCAGCTGCAATCTAGAGGGTAGTTTTCATAGTGAGGTTGATAAGATGATTATTCACTGTTGGAAGAAAATTTTAGAGTTTTTTCTTATTTTTATCTAAAAATAATAAAACATAAAATTTAGGGATTCTATTGGCATCTTCTTGGGACTGTAGGTCCAACTGTGTTAACATGCTAATTTTGAATGTCCTGAAGGAAGAAAGGGGAGTTCTTCAGTGAGCAGTCATATTCACACATTTGCTTTCAGCTTATTGCAACATATTGATAACAGTTTATATTATCCAGTTCTCATTAAGCCTTCACAAAATGGACAAGAGGCTTAAAATGGTTTCTGCAAAGAAATCAGTGATTGAAGAAAATACTAATAATGCAAGCACAAGCAAACAAAATGGCAGAGCTGACCCTTGCCATCTCCTATTATGAACTCTTAGTGAGCTATTAAATTAGATTAAATAAGTCAGCCTTTATTACATTGGAAATATCAAGAACCTGTTTAAAACATGGATTTACTTCCTCTGTCATTAATAGGAATCTTGCTTTAAGAGTATGTAAAGCCTTGAGATGTTAAATAATAAAATATGAGTCTATCACTAGCACCAAGACTTTTGAAAATTAAGCATCTGGAGCATAAAGAGAACTTCTACATTACCCCGCCCCCCAATGATGTTTAAAGTCATAGGCTATTTAATCAGATGCTGTACAAAATTTTACTAACCTAATGATTAAAATATATATTTTAAGTTTCTTGTTCTTAAAAAGACTAAAAAGACACATACCATTGGCAAGTTCTTTCTGTCTTGCCCGCCCCCCCCGCCCCGCCTCCAAAAAGCACCTACTTAATAAAAAGACTGATATAGTACATGGAAAATAATATGTCAAGAAAATGAAGTGCTTTCCTTTGCCAACAAATACTTTTGTAAGATGCATAGAAAATGTTGACAATTTGACCAAACAGTTTGATATAAATTTTGTAGTGTGAGAGATTTGCTATATAAAAGTATAGAAGCTTCTAGCATGTCTTAGTATATGTGAGATTCTCTTTTAATAATTAAATCCAAAGAAAATCTGTTATTTTGTGAGCTACTAGAGGAAAGTTGTACTATATGGAATAATTGTCTAAGTGTAAACCACTGATAGAACAGCTGCTTTGACTCAATAAAAAATGAAGTTCATTCAGTGCGTCTTCATGGCTGTTTAGGCAGGATATCACTTGTTAGGTTATCTTGTGATAGAGTTATTGATATTATGCATTTTTCTTTAAAATCAATTTTCTTGATAAGTGGCTACCTAGCAGATGTTCTTTGAAAAATTAATACCCTTAATTTGTCTCTTCAAGTGAAGGTATTTTAACAGTGAATGAGAAAGTAACTGCTTTTTTCTTAGAAATGTGCTATGAAATAGCATTTTCCTTGTAATTAAAAAAAAATAAGCTCTTTGGAGCTGTAATTTACATACCATAAAATTCACCCTTTTAAAATGTACATACAGTTCAGTGGTTTTTAGTATATTCATGGAATTGTGCAAATATCACCTTATCTAATTTCAAAACATTTTTATCATCTGTTACAGTAATCTGAGTGGCAAATATAATGATTTCTTGTGTGTGTGTGATATAAACATTTTAAAGTTGTATTTCTCCCTGTTGCTACTGTTGCAGTGGTCTGTGTCTGTGTAACCCAGATAATGCAAAAAATGTCTTAGCTACCCGAAGTGTGTAAGATAAATAGACACCCGTGCGGCTGGCTGATAAGACACTGAAGACATCATAGAGTATAAAAACGAAAGGAACTTTAATGTAGACTTAGAGAGTGTGCTCCCTATCCTCCCGGGACTACGTTCCTCCGTCTCTTGGTTCCTGATTGCTCTGCTTTGAAGAAGAGGCTTTGCTGATCGACCATCACAGATCGACAGCATCCGAGCCAGCATCGACTGGTCACTGCTTAACACGTGTCTTGTCTCCACCAGCACCGCCGGGTGGTCTGCTAAGACTGAAATCCATCAAGATCTGGTATGATTAAACTTGTGTGATGCTCCTTGCTTAGTTGGTTTCTCGCTGAGCTCGTTATATATACATATCTTAAACGAAGTGCTCTCCGACGCTCGTACTGGCTTGGCCTTAGGGAGTGAGTTGAGCCACCTGTACACGCGTCCACAGAGAAGTTAGACATCATCCTAAGAAGCAACTTGGTACCCTGCCCCTCATTAGCTTCACTCTCCATTTTTCCTCCCCCCACCCACTAAACCACTAATCTTTCTGTCTCTGGATTTGCCTATTCTGGACATTTCATATAAAATGGAATCCTACAATATGTGGCTTTTGTGACTGGATTCTTTTACTTAGCACAGTGTTTTTGTGGGGTAAGGGGGGCGGCTCCATGTTGTAGCATGTATCAGTACTTCATTCCTTTTTATAGTTGAATAATATTCCATTGTATGGACATACCACACTTTATTTAACCGTTCATCAGTTAGTGAACATTTGGGTTGGTTCCACTTTTTTGGCTATTATGAATAATGCTGCAATGAATTTTCATATATAAGTTTCTGTTTTTATTTCTTTTGGATATATATCTAGGATTAGAATTACTGGGTTAAATGGTAATAACTCTTTAACTTTTAGAGGAGCTGTCAAACTTTTTTCTAAAGCAGCTGCACCATTTTACATTTCTAGCACCAATGTACAAGGGTTCCAGTTTCTCCAAATCTTTACTAGGACCTGTTATTCTGTCCTTTTTATTATAGCTATCTTAGTGGGTGTGAAATGGTATCTTATTGTGGTTTTGACTTGCATTCTTCTAATGACTCATAATTTCATAATTTTACACTTAATAAGCTTGGAAACATAAATTTGTTATCTGTTAAAAATCTCCAAATGTATTCCAAAAAAATGTCCAGATAATCTAATGTAATAAAGGACCTAAGCATTGATCATCAGTGGCTCTTAAAACCATTAGGGAGCTTTATAATAGAAGAATCAGACTGACAGTCTTCTGATCAATCATAACATCTCCAAAATGGGAATAACCAAATCTTACATTCCTTGATGTAGTATATAAGAAAAATGTAACATCATTCATTAAATATTTTCCCCCCGCATCAAATCAACCCTGACTCTGATTAATCCTCTAGCTCTAACAACCAGTTTACAGAATATAATTAGAAAATTCAGAATATGAGAAATTCTATAGTATAGATGAACCTAATAACTACAAATAAATGGCAAGAGAAAAATTTAGAAAATATTACAGATTAGAAAAGACTTGAGACATTAAATGTAATATGTGGACCTTGTTTAGATCTTGTTTCATACAAACCAACTATAAAAAGATATGAGAGCATTGGGGGTAATTTGAATACCACTTGTATATTAGATGACTTTTTAAACAATTGTTTAAAAATTTTAAGGTATAATAGTATTAAAAGAATAGAGGTAATAGAGGTAAATACTGATTTATGGATGAAATGATGTCAGGCATGCTTTTTAAAATAATTCGTTGTTTGGAGGGTTATAGATAGTGTACCATACACCGATAATTATTGAAGCTGAATAATGGGTATATAAGGGTTTATTATAGAGTTTGTTTTACTTTTGTGTATGTTTCAAAATCCCTATAGTTAAAAGTTTAAAAAATACTTCAAGTGAATAGTTTTAGTGGGTTTCAAATCTATTTGTTAGAAATAAAAGACTAACTTTTCTGATTAGTAATTGCAGCAGGGAAGATGGACATTTTCTAGCCCAATTTAAACGAAAACGTATAATTGAATAAGGGTTTGGAAACCTAAATATCACGATTTAGTAATCACAGCCATAGAACTTCTTCCTTTTGGATCCATGTTTCTTTTTTGGTTATAATACCCATTAAAAGCAAGTATTAATTTGAAACTTACTTTCAGATTGCTCTATAAAAAATATTAAAGAATTTTCAAACCTAATGAAAAGTATTTGATCATGCTTTTAAAAGAAATCATGCTTTTAAAATGCTTTTAAAAGAAGTTTAATATTAATATTTTAGGGATAGCAGTAATGGTTTTATGTTTACCCTTACAAATTCACATAAAAGTCTATATTGCGATTATTATTTTATTAATATTTGAAAAAATGTTGTATTCATATGTATTAGTACCTTTGTCATATTTTTAGGTGAACATACGTTCAGGATGTGCACATTGGTTGGTTGATTGGCTGGTGTGTAGTGAGAAGGTTTGACTGTTACTGTGGAGTATAAATTGGACAGCACAGAGACGAATTTAGTGATTGTTAGAGCAGATTTGGCTAGGGATAATGATGTTCTGGATTGGTTTGGGGTAGAGGGAGTGGTGATGTGGATGGAGATATGTGGATAAGTGTGATTTAAGCAGTAGAAGCATTAGTAGGGTTCTAGGTATCTGGGTTTTTGAAAGAGATGATAGTGAATTTAGCTTTTTGAGTGTGGGAAGAAGTTGAAACCTGGCTGCTGTGAATTGTGCAAGTAGTTCTCAAATATTGATTGACAAATAGCTTAACCAGCAATTAGTTTTTAAACATTGGTTGACAGGTGGCTTAATACCGTATTACAACTGCATTAATTCAACCATTAATAAAGAGAATGTCTTTCATTGATGTATCAGCAGTACTTTTACCAGAGCAATGTGGAATAGTTCCAGGACTTCCACTGTTCTTCTAAAAGGAATTGGGGGTATATGGGGTGGGAGGCAGAGTTTTTACAGGGATGCTTCTGTTCTGGTGGCCCTTTCCATGATGTGAATGCTTTACCCACCTTTCAGGGAGTGAGGCCAATCCCTGAAATCAGTGCTTCTTACTTTCCACGTGGACTTGCTAATTTTGTTAACAGGGGCTGAATTCACAGTGACTTCCAGCTAGTGTTTCTTTCCCCAGTCTGGGTTGTTAGCCTAGCCCAGCATCTTGCTACTAGTTGGTAGAAGTCATAGAAGATCCTTTTTCTTCCTGTAGTTTAGTGGTTCCCAGTCTCCTATGAGAAACTAATGCCTGGTGATGTGAGGTAGAGCTGAGGCAGTGATGCTAGCGCTGGGGAGCGGCTGCAAATACAGGTGAAATTTTGCTCACTTGCCCTGGCCCTCTGTTCACCTCTTGCTGTGCGGCCCAGTTCATAACAGGCCACAGACCATTGAGTGGCCTGGGGGTTGGGAATACCTGCTATAGTTCGTAACCAGTTAAACAATGGTGCTATTGGCAGCAATTGTGAACCTCTAAGTTGGTCATTCTCAATAGTGGTTTCTGACTGTGGTGGGGAGGAGGTAAGTTTGAAAAAGCCCTTTTGAAGAAAAAGGAAAAAACATAGTTTTTTGTTTTTCAGTCAGTGTTTGTATTTTTAAATTTCCTTCATTTAAAGTCAAGTGTGCATTTGTACATGTTAAAATAAATAATATTAAAAATATACAGTAAAAGGTAATTCTCTTTCTCCTATCTTCCAAGTTTTCCTTTCTATAGGCATTCCAGGTACTATGAACAGTACTTGTGAAACTTTCTGGAAATAATACACGCCCATATAAGAGTTACTTAAGTTATACATTTCAACTCACAATAAAGGAGGGTATAAGAATTTTATGTTTATCAAAAAGAATGAGTGTTAGGAAAGATTGAGATGTGTTCTTACCTTTGGTGGGGTTTATACGGTGTTCAGTTCTGTTTCTCCAGTGTAGTGGGAGACATTGCTTAAACAGTTCATACTTTTTCAGTTGAACTTAGTTTTCAAAGGTTCTATTTTGAGGAAGTTTGCTATAGAGCAAGTAGCGGTTAACAGTAGCTTGGTTATCTGTGTTTTTAATGTCTGAGTGGGGCTTTAGTGCATGGAAAGGACTATTTAAAATTACTTGGGCTTCAAATTAATACTAGTATTTAGCAAATTAAAAACTTAGTTTTCTTTTAGTTTTGTTATTTTAGGCATTGTAATTTTTATATAGAAATAAGAACAATAACTTTCTCTTTAATTAGCTTTAATTCAGGCTTAACAGATTAAATATCTTCATACCTCTTTGTTAGTGAATTAAATTTCCTTAGATATTTAAAATATATTTATACTTTCAGTTTGTCAAGTACAACCAGTCCTTGACGGGTCAGAGTTACCATCTTAATAAGCAGAATCTCCTTAAGCACTTGAGCAATACTAAGAAATTAAACTTATAAATGTGGTAAAACAGGTTCTCTTAAGACTTCCAGAGCTTTTTATTAGCTGAATTTGAATTACCAACGTTTAAAAAACACATATCCAAAACTTAATGCAGTTAGTACCATGAGTTTGATATGCCTCATCTTGTTGCTGACATCTTTTTCTTCTGGAGTTATAATGTCACTTACCCAATTAAGGAAGACAGCTTCTCCATGTAAGAGAGCCAAGATTACTGGATTGAAAATACAGGACAACAATAGAGTTATTTTGGTCAGAGGTTCAAGACTAAGAAGAGAACTAAGGGCTCTATGTTTCTAGAATAATTCTACTTAAGAGGTGCCCTTCCTTATGGTAGAGTCCTGTATTTGGCATCAGTGAGGGAATCCCATATCTAGTGTTTGTTTTGCAACCCCCGTATATATATTTTTTTCAAATTAATTTTTTTCCAAATCTAATTGGATTTTGTCTATAGTTATTTTAATTTGGGGAGTTGAATGTGACTCAGGTTCATATCCCATACCTGCCATGCTTTGTGAAGTTGGGGAAAGTACTTCACCTTTCTGAGACTCAGTTTTCTCACCTTATAAATGGGTTCAATGATAGTACTTTTTTTTTTTACTGCATATGTTTGTTTTAAGGATTAGGTAGTTCATGTCAAGTGCTTAGCACAGATCTTAGCACATAGGAAACCCTATGGGGGTTCCCTAGTTGTCTATTCAGTTCTTCCTTGTTCCAGGTCATTTATTAATGTTAGGAAATAGTATACGATCTTGATCATCTGTCTTTCCTCCATAGTAGTTGGTTGATATACAGTGTAGCTGTATGAATTATCAAGAGAGAAGGAGAAGAATTGAGTAAATGTGATAGAATATTCAGTGTTTACTCCCTGAACTATCTTCCTTAGAGTTCTATGACATATTTCCCTGGCTTTTCTCTACCTCTGTGGCTACTGCTCAGTTCCCTGAGGTCCCTCTTCTCTTTGCTTAACTTACCAATGATCCTATCCTCCTCAGCCCTCTTCTGTTTCATCCGACATGTTCTTCCTGGAAGCTCATGCCTGTGTCCATGGTTTCAGCTTCTATTCTTGCTAATTAGGAGAACATTTGTCCTCAGCACAGGCTGGATGATAGCCACCAACCAACTGGTCATCTTCACTGGGCTGTTTCCCAGGCACCTACAACAGGCTTAGAATTGACCTCATCTTCTCTTTAAATGTATTATTTTTATATTCTCTATCTCAATGAATGGCATAGCCCAGTAATCCATACCAGAAACCTTGATGATGTTCATCTGATGATGCAGTCCTGTCTGTTTTACCTCTTTACTATATCTCAAATTTGCTTGCTTTCCTCCATCTCTTCTGTCCCTTATTTCAAGGTCCTTCTCACTTACATGACTGCTGCGGGTTCCCTAGTTGTCTATTTAATACTTCCTTGTTCCAGGTCATTTATCATGTTGCTGTCAGTCTTTCTGACTTCCTTATCTAATCACAACACTCCTCAGTTTAAAATCCTTGGAATAAAATCCAAAACTTATCAGAGCAAGCTTTTGCAGTCCAACCCTTCTTTACCTTTTAGCCTTACTTTTTCCCAGTTCCCACCACCCACTGACTGCTTTTCCATACCCTCTGCCTTTGACTGGATTGCCCATCTCCCTCTTCTTTACCTGGCGTAATAATTTCTTAGAAAAGGATTGCTCCTGCAGTCAACATTACCTTATTGATTGCCCCAGGTCTGATCTAGGTGTAGATCTTGTGCTTATTTTTATCAAGTCACTTATATTGGTATGATCATCCATACACTTACATTGTATGATAATCCACATATTGGCATGTGCGGGTTAATGGTCTTAAAAGGATTCTGGTGGTCCAAAATATGTAGTAATACGTAATTTTGCTGAGGCACGGTTTCATGGTACTTGCACGTCAGTGGCAGCAGGTGAGTTCACTTCGCTATTCGGTGAGCCTAAACTCACTCAGCATCCAAAGCTATCTTTTTTTTATTCCTGCTTTTTCCTGTTCATCTTCTAGTATGTAGGTTTTATTTTTCTGATTCCAAAACTAGAAAATACTTTTAAACAAGAAACTTTAAGCCCCTGTAATGCCTCACAATTCAAAAGGTTTTTAAGAAAAGCATTTTTCTTCTCTGCTCCTTCTGTCTCTCTTATCTTTGGCTTTAAGTTAGTCAGGGGATGCAAACTCAAATATGTGTTTGGAGGCTAGGCAGGCAGTATGACTGAGAAATAGATCTGTTGGGTCCTGTGCCACAGTAGAGGTTCCATGACCTACCAAGGAGTTGCAATCAGTTTTTTATAACACATTGTGCTACCAGTTTACAACCTTCACTGTCACTGCCAAAGACTGTATATGATTCAGTTTATCTTTCTCTTTGAAACTGAATTAATTAGACAAAAACTTAAGTAACCATACTACCACTGATTTTTCTAGACCCAGCCAAAGTATCACCTGCTTAGTGAAATGTCCTGAATTCTTCTAGAAAATTTTTCCTCCTTTTAGGATTGACATAATGACTGAAGTTTTGAACACAATGTATTTTAATTACTTGTTTCATGTTTAAATCCTGGTAGTTTATTGAGGAGCATGTCTTCTATTAGAAGTTGAATACATTTGTGTTGAACATTGAGCAAAGTGTCAGGCATTTAGTAAACAGACATGTTTGTTGATGGACAGGTATTTACTAAAACCAAAATGTGAGGGTCTGTAATATAACTATTTTTTTTTTTGATGATTTGAAGGGCTATGTGTCTACACTAAATTTCAACTTTGTTTCTTGGAAATTACCAAGAATGTTAGTGATGACATATCTATGTTGTTGAGTTTGCTGTGGACAAATCTTTCTTTGTATAGATGGTGACCAAACAACTTAATCTCAGATAACCATTGTTTCATCTCCCTGAGAAAAAAATTCATTACAAGGGAGAACTTCCTCCTTCCAACTTTGTATGATTAAGACAAATTAAACACCCGATGATTATGGAAAATGTAAAGACATTTGAGTACACTTTGGATGAAGAGAAAGGGGTTTGTAGTTAGCAGACCTCAGCTCTATTTCTGGCAGTGGTGATTAGCCATGCA
Source organism: Eonycteris spelaea (assembly GCA_003508835.1). Taxonomy (NCBI): domain Eukaryota; kingdom Metazoa; phylum Chordata; class Mammalia; order Chiroptera; family Pteropodidae; genus Eonycteris; species Eonycteris spelaea. The sequence continues at coordinate 826,243 of PUFA01000110.1, forward strand.
ACTTTAGGCAGGTTTCTCTGGGTCACAGTATTGTCTGTAAAGTGATCAGGGACTTGATGGTTTAAGATTCTTCTATGTCTAAAATTATTCAATTCTAAAACATTGTAATTTCTAAACTATTAGGACCAGTGAAGGCAGTTCTTATGATTTAACTCATTGTTGGGAAAATTTGAAGTAATTTACTATAATACATATAATATCATAGTGTGTGTGCGTGCGAGAGAGAGATTAGTATATGTGCTGCTGAAGCAAACGCTGTGTGTTTAGAGAGTCTGTTTTGGTGTTCTCTAGAAAAACGCTGAAGAAACTGATGATAATAATTACCTCTGGGGGTAGGGAACTGGATGGCTGGTGGGAAGGATACCTTTTATTCAGTGTATTTCTTTTGATTCTTTGAATTTTATAATGTGTGCTTGATTACCTAAAAATAAACTTTATATGTGTAAATATATACATAAAGAAGCCAGAGTAAAGGGAAAATAAGGGTCTCATGCTAAGAGAGAGGCAGCCTGAGAATGTTAGTACAGAGAGTACAGATCATTATATCCTGAGCAGTTATTTAAAGAAAACTATACACGTATTGAGATTACAGGTTATATTAGCACTGGCAACATGACTCCAAGAAATTCACTTGATTTACAAGATATAAAACTATCATCAGTTGTGAAAAAAGCCTTTCCTTTCACTAAGGTTTGAGGCATTTTCCTCTTAAAAGGAGTATTGTGTTGTGTGATAGAGGATGTTTTTAATTACACCTCTATAGTCATAGTATAGTACAGTATCTCAAATGGGGATCCTTGGGTATATTTTGGAGAGAAGTTTCAGTACTCTGAAATATAATCATATAAATGGCTGTCCACCTTATAACTATTACCACACAGTTTCAGTGCCCATGTTTGGATGTTTAGGATCATTGGTTATATACTTCTTTATTTGGAAGTAAGTAGTTTGTGGGACCAGTGGAAGGCCAAGTAGTGCTGGGCACACAGGGAAACTTGGGTGAATGGGAAAATGGTGGGAGAATTGGTATTATATGGCGTGTGTTTAGACATGCTAAGCTTAAAAAAAAAAACTGTATGGTAGTCAATACCATATCTATGTTGCGAGTGGTGATTTGATTTCTGCATTAAATCTGTTTTTATTAATATTGTTAATTTGAATTTCATTGGTTTTCTATTTTATGTTTAATTTGTAAATTTGTTTTGGTCTTGTAGCTGTACGATAGTTTTATGTTTATATGTTGATAAAAAATTTAAGTTAGCATCGGAAGTGTGTTAAGAATTTTATTTTCTTTAAAAGGGATCTGTACCTCTCAAATTTGAGAAACTGCAGTAGTGATATTGTAATTTTGTTACAGCTTTACCTGTTCTAAGCAGAGTCCAAAAATGCCCAAATAAAGGCAGTTTTCTACACATCATTTCTTATAACTGAATTTCATTGAATTAGAAAAAGAAACTTTGAAATCAGTTGCTGATTAACGAGAAACCCAACTTTGACAGTGAAGGAGTCTAAAGACAACACTGCTTGATAGGTGATGAGTCCATCTCTACTTGGAGCAACTGCAGGCAGGACTAAGATGGTTATCAGAAAAGAGTTTGAGTGCTCCAGCCCATAAACGAACCGATAGATCAGGCTCAAACCTTCTCTAAAATTGAAAAGAGCATGACTTGAATGAGTTTCATCTGAAAAAAAAAAAAAAACCCATCAAAGTTGAAGTACCCAGGCATTCATTTTAGTTATAGAGTGATATCAGTAATCCACCTGTGAAATGCCTACTTTCAAACAGTGTGATTTCCCAGTGAGTCCAACAGGACAACTCTTTTGGAAGAAGTAACTGTAGAAAGCAGAATTGTAGTATTTAAAGAAATTTTTGGTTATTAACTTCCTGCCCAAAATGATGATTTTGATTTTAAAGTAGTTGATCTTAAGCCATTTTTTTTTCCTGATAGTAACTTAGAAGAACTGTTTTTTTCTGTTGAGGTCATTGTTCTTGACATCAAAACAATGCTTATTGGCTTAATGGAGTTAACTTCTTATTTTATTTATTTATTTGTTTATTTATTTGTTTTAGTTTCAATATACAGTACATTGGTTAGACATTTTTATAGTTTATAATAAAAACAATCCTGGTGGTAACTTCCTTTTCTGCCTTTTACATTTCAAATAATGTGCTAGAATTTCAAAAGAAGGTTACAGGATTTTATATTCCATGAGTGTTATCTGATCTGGCAGTAGTCTTTTGAATCCAACCCTGTGATTCTTAGGGCAATTTGGCTGGAGATACCATTTATCAGATTAAGGGAGTGTCTTTCCATGCCTCGTCTACAAAGTGTTTTTTATGAATGTATATTGAATTATATCCCATGCTTTTTCTGCATCTATTGATAGTCATATAATTTTTCTTTAAGTTGTCAATACGAGTTACATTAATCATTTTTATGAGAAAATACTGCTTTATTCTTTTTTTAAAGCTCATTGTTTTATCTAGTTTTTTATTGTAAAATATATGTAACAGAATTTACCATTTTAACTATTTTTAAGTGTATGGTTCACAGTATATTCACATTAATTTTTGTGCTACCATCACGACTACCCATCTCCAGACCTTCATCATCCCCAACTGAAACTGTACCATTTAAACAGTGACTTCCCACTTCTCCTTTCCCCTTGCCCCTGGCAATACCTTTCATCAATATGTACTGTATTATCTTCTTTATCTTATATGTTGATGGCATCAGATTACTAATAATTTGATTAGAATTTTTTTCAATGACAATCAGACTTTTTTGTCTTTTCATTTTCAAACAGGAGGTTTTTCTATTTATCTTTTTGTAGTGGGTTTATAGATTAATTGCATTGTGGTTAAAGAATATGGTCTGTACAATTTCAGTCCTTTGGAAATTGTTATTTGTTGTTTGGCCTAGTATATCTTTCACCCATATTCTGCATTGTTAATGTTAAATCGTTAACATTTTGCCATAATTGCCTTACCTTTGTCACTTTATCCTTCTTTCTATACAATTTTCTCAATCATTTGAGAAATAAGTTCCAGACATGCTCTGTTAGATCTAAATTAATGTGTATTTCCTAAAAAACAAGGACACTCTTCTGTATAACCACAGCACATTCATTAAAATATTGATATAATACTACCAGCTAATTCGTAGACAGCGCTCAAATTTCACTGATCCCAGTTATGTTATTTACATCAAAAACAGAAGAACAACAGAAAACCAACTGCCCCTCCACAAAACAAAATCAGAAAAACCTCTTCCTTTTCACCTTGTATTTCTGATTCAGAGACCATTCAGGACCATGCCTTGCATTCAGTCAGCATAGATCTTCAGTCTCCTTCAACTTGGAATAGTTCCTCAGTCTGTTTTTAGTGATCTTGCCATTTTTGAAGAATAGACCAATTACTTTGTACAATGTTCCTTACCTTGAGTTAGTCTGATGTTTTCTCTTAAATAGATTTAGGTTATGCATTTTTGGCAGGAATACCACAGACATGATGTTGTGTTTTCACTGTATCATATCAGAAGGCACATGTCAATTTGTCCTATTACTGGTTATGTTAAATGTTATCTCTTGGTTAAGATGTTGTCTGATAAGTTTATACAGTGTAAAGTTAGTTCAAAACTGTTTTGCACTTACTAATTAGTAAATAATATACATTTTGCCAGTTGGTACTTTGAGGCTATTTAAATAGTCCATTTCTCATCAAATTTGCACCTACCAGTTTTAGCATGCATTGACAGTTTGTGGCTGAATCAGTTATTACTATAGTGGATGCCAGATGGTGAATTTTAAAAATTTCACCATCCCTTCTGCATTCATTGTATGGCATTTCACTGAAGGGAAAAGCTTCTCTTCCTGCTTTTTAAAAAAATCATTTAAGCATTAGCATGGACTCCTTAATTCCTATTTTATTCATTTTTCCTTTATTTTGATGCTCATATCTTCCCACAACCCTGTCAAGCTGGCTCCTGTGCCCTCTTTTCATGTCCCCATCATTCTTTGATCACTTTTCTTATTTTTTGACACACGATTTTTCCGTGTTCGTGTGCTCCTCTCTACTGGGGTGTTATTATTGCTCTTTGGTTCTTTTAGAGGTCAGAGGTAGGATATTGTTTGAAAATGTACCCAGGATTTAATTTATAGATATGACTAAGTGAGGACTTGAAGAAGTCAATGCCATTGAAGAATGTTTATTACTCATAATTTCCTAGAAGCAGATGGGACACTATGCTATGCAGGGCCACATGGGATAAGCACCAGGGTCAGTCAGGAGGGAGAAAGAGTCACATGCAGATAAACAGCAAGATCTGTTATTACTATAGCAATGGGAACGACCTCTATTGGGCAGAAATGAAACACAGATGTTGGAGTTTGTGTTAGTTGGAAGGTTTGCAGTATTTTTATACATATACATAAATATGCATATAAATATATACAAAACATATACAGAGAGTTCAGTTCTCATTTTGCTCGGTTCTAATATACATGAATTCTGTTAATACAGATTAATTAAATGACACCAGTCCCCAAATCAGTTAATGAAATGCAAAATATAACTTGTGATCAGGAATAGCTTTTCCAAAAATTTAAAAATTTACTCTGACCCTAGACATCATTCAATTGAAGGTAGTCTTTTCTTTTTTTTGAGAAAAATTACAGTTGCACTGCTCTCAACAAAAGCTCTGCATTTTCCTCTGTCAGTTCCTTTTGGAATGGTGGGTGGGTAGCAGAAGAAAGGATATGTATGTACAATAATGTATTTTTAGTTCTTTTGAACTGGGGTTGATCCAGTCATTGCTGTTGACGACCGGAAGTATATTTATAGCTTCAGGGAAGAAGGGTCCTGGTTTATGAAAACCTGGGAGGCAGTACTTAACATATTTCATTAAAGCTCATTTGTACTTCGTAGGAAGTTCTTGCCTTAAAAATGTAGCTAAGGTGAATGGATCTGTAACTCATGAAGTATAGGTATTTCCATAAGTGTATATTCAGTCTGCTTCCAAATTTGGAAAAACTTACCATTTTGAAATTTCACAGTTTACAATGTCTAAAACAAAGGACACTTGTAGAGTACACAGGATGTGTGTGGAGAATTTAGATGATAGTTGTATCTGCTGCTGTATATGCTGTTGCATAGTAAGGATATTAGGAGCACTAAATATTGTTCCCATTAGTTCTTACTGGTTCAACTTCTATCGTGATTTTCAAAAGTTGAAATATTGTATATGGATCATAAGGTACTCTCTGTAAAACAGGGGTTTTCCACTAGGTACCACGTAACTTTCTCATAAGTTTGTTGGGCAGGACTTTTACCCATGATTATCATGTGCAATGAGCACATTAAATACAAGTTAAATAATTCTGAAGGTTTTTCTTTATTTTTTTTTCCTATTATCTTTCTTTATTGAGGGAAGCAGATTTGGTTTCCAAGGATACATCCTTTCTCTCACGCACTGGTTGCAGATTGATGCAGTCATGGAAACCAGGCAGTAAACTCATTCTTGGCAACTGCCAGCACTGGTCTGATCCTTTCTTTTAAAAGGATGAGATTCTTTAATAAATACATTTTGGGAACGTTGGTGCCAAATGATTCCAGGTCATCCCAGAGGGGAGTTGAGAATGTTGAACAGATTTAAGTGATTCAGTTAGGTATTAACAGGTTGCTAAACAAAACTGCAGTGATTTTAACTAAAGATTTTTATCTCTAATTTAAACAGAAGTACTTTAAAATATAGAATTATTAGTGTTTAGTATTTTTAAAGAATAAAGCATTCCAAATTATAATTTGAAGAATTTTTTTTGTTTTTGACTTTATAAATTCAAAATGTTAATGAGTTCTGAAGCTAATTGCCTTGGTTCAAATCCCATCTCTGCTACTTATTATGTAACATTGGGCAAGTTACTTAACCTCTCTGTGCCTCAGTTTACTCATCTGCAAAGTGGGGGATAATAACATCCACTTTAGGGGGTTGCGGTGAGGATTAAGTTAGGTAACTTGCCTAACTTATAGCGCTCAGCAAATGTTGACTGTTCCATTTATACATAGGAAATAGAATTATTGATGAGGTTTTAAAGATAAAAATAAATTCAGAGATTTGTACTGAACTCATTTATGAAAGACCTTCCAAAAAAGGAAGGTAGGTATTTTTGACATATGTACTATTTTGTAGGTTAACAAGGGTGACGGAAAATTTAGGGATCTCTCCCTTACTCCAAACAAATAAACCACCTGTTTTCTTGTCCCTTTGAAAGATTTAGTGTTGGGTTTACATAACTTAGCAAGATATTTGTCAGTTTTGGAAAGATAGCTACTAGGTACCAGAATTTCAAAAGAGAATAAGATGCATCTTCTTCCCTTGACAGCTTCTTGGGGTGAATGGAGAAGGCTGAAGAAGTGAGGATGATGTCCGCTTATAAAACTTAATTTGTTATTCAAATGTTAAGCGAATATCATTTAGTACTGGTAGAATTTTAAATTTTAAAAAATAATATGGAGATAGGTGAGAGCACAAATTAACTTGAAAAGAAATATGCAAGACTAATATGAAGACAACCTTAAAGCTTTACTGAAGATTTTAGAAAAGACGTAAATAAATTAGTATTTATGCTATGTTCTTGAATTCAAAAGACCTACATAATATAAAGATACCATATAGATGTCAGTGCTCCCCAAATTATTCTACATATTTAATGCAAATTGCTTTGTAAGTCCAGTGGAGTGAACCTTTTCAAGAGGTTGACAGATTGCACGTGCAGTTCATTTGGAAAAGTAAATTCAATAGTTGAGAAAATTTTGAAAAAGAAAAATTATTGGAGTGCAGTAGCAATGGGGAGGGTGTGTGACACTTGACTCTCCAGAAAGATAAAAGTATTTAAGACAGCTTGGCATTCATGTTAAAGTAGACAAACAAGTATTTAGAGCAGAATAGTAAGTGTAGAAACAGACCTGGATATGAATGGAAATTTAGAATGTGATTAAAAAAAAAAGCATTTAAAAATGAGGGAGAAAAGGAGTATTTAATAAATGGTGTTGCAACGGTGGGCTGTTTGGGGTGGGGGAACCTAAGAATTGCTAATTTAGACTATGCACAAATAATCACCAGATTATAGAGTATACTTATCCAAATTACTAAATTAACCACACTCTTAATTCTTTCTCTAGAGTGTACTGAATGATCCTTAAAATAAGAATCTACTCATGGCTGGTAGATTACTCTCTAGTGTGTCTTGCATTCTGTAATCACTAGTTGAATTTTATACTTCGAGGGGTCAGTGTGTTCCAAACCTGCTTATACTAGTTAGACTTATTATTGTAATTTCATAACCTAGTTAAGTGTCATATAAACTAATGAAATATGAGTACAAAAAAATAATTGTTTTTAAGAAAACTAAGTTGAAGATCTTGAAAGAATTGGATAAACACAAGTCTCTTCCCCCCTCCCCTCAAATTACTATCTTATTAGTTGTGGGCCTGAGCACTTTAAAGCAGGGGTCCCCAATCCCTGGGCTGTGGACAGGTACCAGTCTGTGGCCTGTTAGGGACCATGCAGCACAACAGGAGGTGAGCGGCGGGCAAGAAAGCAAAGCTTCATCTGTATTTGCATTCACTGCCCCCTCCCCCAGCATCATTGCCTCACTTCTACCTCAGATCATCAGACATTAGATTCTCATAGGAGCACTGGTCCCTGGTGCCAAAAAGGTTGGGGACCGCTGCAAAAGATTGGGGGAGGGAAATCATATTAACAGTTACACTCAGTTGTTTCACAGCTGTAAGTTCTTGTTCCACTTTAAAGAAATTAAAATTTGAAATCACAGATACGTATTATGGATATGATATATGCATGAAAGAACATGTGAAACATGAATTAGCAGATCCATACTTAAAGGAGAGGCTTAAAGAAGAGGCTTTGGCTTTCTACCAGAATATTGTCTGATAAATGTACATATATTTGTTTTAAATAAAAAGAATATTTAAGTTAAATATGTATTTTTTGATTACCTGACTTACTGTACTTTTTCATGTAACCAATGAGCCCTAGGTCCTATTTATATTGGGTAAAAGTTTTTTACCAGTCCCTGAAGGTAATAAAGGAGATGCTTTTATATGCTCAGGCTAAAGAAAATCTTTTTGCAAAGCAGGGGTCATCTGCCGTAAAGGCTAAGAGTGAATATTTTAAGCTTTGCAGGCCAAAAACCAAAGTAGAGGCTATTATATATGTAATGTATAATGAGAGAAAACACAAATTCTCACAAATTTCTTATAAAATTCAAATAGAATAATAAGTATTTTGCTATTATAAATTAATAAATTATTATTAAGTACAACTTTTGGTAATATAAGTATACTGATGAGAAAAAGGATTCTTTTTTAGGGTGATACATTTTGGTTAATTAGGGTTCAGAGTTTATGTTTCCTATTATCAAAATCGATTTCAAATATTAATGCTGATCTGTAATGAGATTTTATTTCTCATGAAAACGTCTTCAGACAGATGTATGACCAAATATTGATATCAGCCCACAGTATATGATTTTAATTAAACATATTGATTACTTGGGAAGCATTTATAGAACTGTATTTAGACTTTTCTTTTTAATATTTGTCATTTAGCATATCATTATATTACAGATTAATTTCAGTCGAAGATTAGGTGGAAGCTCTACAATTACACTGTTAAATAGATTTCGAAATATGAAACTTTTGTTTACACTTGCATTGAAATCCTAAAAATGCTTCTAGAACTGTAGTTTGAGCTAAGAAAATATATCCACTGCAAATTTGTTCGGAAATGGAGATATCACTTCCTGTTTGAAGCATGGGAAGTGAATAAAGCAGCTCGATATTTGCTCATGGTTTAAATATTAGTTTTTGTCTATGTCTAAGTGACATAACTGCAGTTTAAGTTTTGCAAATGAGGGCTGTTCTGCCTTGTACTTTTAGGTCAAATTTATTAAATATAGAATCTGCAGGAAAGCTACATTTCAAGAGCCATTCATTATATGATAATGGTGGCTGAAAGAGGTCTTATTGTTTTGAGAAATTTCAGTCTTTGCCTCGAGCTTTAAAAAAAAAAAATCACAATAAAACTTTACTAAGCCATCAAATTGCTGTGTGGCAGGCAAGTCAAGTTACTCAGCTTTTATTGCTGACAGTGGTCAAGTCCATGACAGTGAATAAAGTTCACCATCTATATTGTCGGTTCAATAACACATGATGAATTCACATCTTTTTTAGAGTACCCGCTGATGATAAATATAATGAATAAACTACCTTATATTTTTACAAGCCTCGTAAATTATCCAACTAAGCCTTTTTCTACTCCACATTAATTATAACACACACATCTTATTAGATTCCACTTCAGGTTGTACTGAATTAGCATTTTCTCAACTTCTGGTGTGTAGTTGTTCCACACAGTCTATTTGTAGAAACTAATTCTTTAATCACTTTAGACTTAGCATTGACTCCTTGAGTAAACAACTGAGCAGTGTTGGGTAACATCTGTCAGCTCATGAAGAGATGGGAATCTACTTGAAATCATTTGCTGTCTTGTGTTTTGTGTGCCTGAATGGAGTAGAGACGAGGGTGAGTCCTTTCCCTTTCCTGGCTCTGCTGTGCTGTACATATTGCTGTGGTTGAGAAGACAAAACGTGCAGAGTTTAAGCTCCATCAGATTCCTCAACCCCAGTCCTGGCTTCTGTATCTTCTTGTTTTACAGGGGCAACTTAATGGGCACTGCTGGCATTGATGCCCTGTTGACTTGGAGGTCAGAGGTTTGATTTTTCAAATGAAGATGAAACTTCATTGGTTCCATTGTGCATCTTATAAATAATTTTCATGTTAGGAATTTTGAATTGCTTTTTAATTTTGTTGTTTTAAATAACTATTAAAAGAAGTGATGGGTGGAGGGATTCTTCTAAATCAAATCCTGCTTAAAATAATTCTGCCTTTGGTAGGATTCTAGATTTTCTTAGATTTGTTAAATGTTTCTAAAGTCATAGGTGTTAACTTTGTTGGGCCCGTTGCATACAAGCCAGTTTTTTTTCTAGTTCTGAATTAAGTCATTCATGAACAAAAACAGAACCTGGTAGGTGAATGCTACTGCATTAGCTCAAGGCATTAGGTTACCAAGGTGAATCACAAAGGATGAAAATTCTGTTTTGCATTTTTTTTCCAATCAGGAGTTGTAGAATTTGATGTACATGAAGCATACTGTTATTCTACTGTCTATGTAGAGGATGTCATTAAACTTTGGCTTTTAGCTCTTATTTAAAATACTGGAATGATTGGCTAAGTGATAATTAAGTATATCATGTGAAAAAGGAATAATATGTTTGTCTTGAAGTAAGCTGAGCTGATCAGGAGGAATCTTATCCTGGACATGACAGGAAATAAACTTGTAACACCAATTATATACAATGTAGCAGCTATGACTAGAGGAAGATGACTGAGAGAGAGTAAAAGTAGTGTAAATTATAAGAAGTTTGGGAGAAAGTGACTTTGTGATCTAACTTTGTGAGAGCCAACTTTGTGGGTAGATAATGTCCCTAGATTTTAAGAAGGCATACTTCTAAAAGTGGAGAAGACATAGGCACGAATTGATAGGAATTGTATACCAAAACGGAAGTCAGTTTAAAGAATAACGAAAACTGCTCTCATGCTAAAGAGGTAGGTGGTTGCTACCTAATAGATATTCAGACTTGATTAAGAAATTAGAAGAAAGGAGTTTTGAAAAATATACAGGGCCATTAGTCTATCAGCAAGTATAGAAAAGTAATGTAATTTGTTTTAAATTTAATTTGTACTAAAATTTATACTAAAATTGTTTTTGTGAAAAAGCTCTGTAAATTTTTATGGCCTTTATTGCTGTTTTATAGTCCTGCGCTGTCCAATATGATTGTCATTTTGTGCTATTGTATTGGGCAACATGTATGTAGAACATTTTTAACATCACAGAAATTTCTACTAGTCCTGTGAAAATTTGATACATTATTATAAAAATAAAAGTAAGTTGGGTAATGGGTATTTTACTAAGGAAGACTTAGGTTTTTATAATACCGAGACATTGGTGTGTGCTTCTTTATTGTTGTATTTGCATTTGTCCTTTATTTTGAAATAATTTTAAATTTACAGATAAGTTGCAATAATAGTACAGAAAGCCTTTTCCCTCCCTGAACCATTTGAGAGTAAGTTGCTCACTTTATGCCCATCATCCCTGAATACTTTAGTGTGTGTTTACTGCAAACAGGGACATTCTCCTATATAACCACAACATACCCGTTAAAATCAGGAACTTAACAGTGATACCGGCTAATTAGTACCAGCTAATCCTCAGATCCCATTCAAGTTTTCAGGATATCATTGTCACAATGATATCCTGCATAACCGAAGGATCCAGTTAAGAATCATACATTGCATTTCATTGCCATGTTTGTCTTTGATCATCTTGATACTTTTGAAGAATATAGGCTAATTATTTTGAGGAATATTCCTCATTTTGGGCCCGATGATTTTTCATAGTTAGATATAGAATATGCAGTTTGTCAGGAATACCACATAAATGATGCTATATTCTTATTCTGTCCTGTCAGAGGTATACGATTTCCATATGTCCCACTTTTCATTACATTAACCTTGATCACTTGATTAAGGTGGTATCTGTCTGTTTTCTCTACTGTACATTTATCTATTTTTTAATTTGTAGCCAATAAATGTTTTTGTGAGAAAGACAATGTGACCATATAAATATCATTCCTTGTCAGACTTTGGCCTACTAGTTTTAGCATCACTGGTTTTTCTTGGCTGGATTATTACTACAATGGTTGCCAAATGATATTTTTTCTGATTTCATTATCTCTTCCACATTCATCAGTTGACATACCATTATAAGGAAAAGTTTATTTTCTCCTTATCTATTATATTAATGTGAACTTATGGATTCCTATTTTATTCATTGAGTTATTATTTATTAATATAATTTGTTATTTGATGCTGAATTTGTCCTAGATTTGGCTAGGGCAAGCCCTTAGCTTTAAACTGGACCCTTTATCCTTTTGACATGTCCTATCATTCTTTGATCACTTCCCTTGTTCACATCTGGTACAAGATGTTTCAGTCTCTTCCTGTTTTCATGTCCCAGCCCTGAAATCAGTCATTTCACCCAGGAGCCCTGGTTCCTTATATTGGAGAATGTATTTAGAAACCAGATCTGGATGCATCTGTGGCAACACTGTTTCTAGGCCCTCTCAGTGAACAAAGCTCAGGTATATATATGTATGTATGTGTGTATGTATGTGTGTATGTATATGTATATGTGTATATATATATTCAGACATATATATTTACACTTAAACCTGCATCCATTTGTCTCTCGCTCTGTGTATAAAATTCTGTGAGTTCACACTGGTACCTCTGATTCAGTCTAATACCTCAGAGTTCATTTTATTTTCCTCTCTTTCATATTTGTGACATAAAAAAAGTCTGTGCATGTTCAGTACAGACACAGCAATAGTAGACCTAACTATAGTACATGGCAGCAACAGTATAACGTTTCCCCCTGAATATTTTTGATCCACAGTTGGTTGAATATGGGGGGCCCAGTATTTTGTCTTCCATATATTAATAAGCATTTATGAATTGAAGCTGCTAGGAACATGTGTTTTGTTTGAATAGATATTTTTATTTCTTTGGGGTAAATCTTAGGAGTGGAATTGCTGGGTTTTATGGTTTAAGTATATATTTAACTTCATAATAACCTGCCAAACTGTTTTCTGTGGTTTTAAACTTTACGTTTACATCAGCACTGTGCAAGAGTTTCAGTTCCTCCGTATTCTCTCCAACACTTAGTATCATCAGCCTTTTACTTTTTAGCCATTGGGTAATGGGTTTGTGATGGTATATCATTGTGGTTTTTATTTGCATTTTCCTAATGGCTAGTATAGTGAGCATCTGTTTATGTGCTTATGGCCATTTGTAATTTTGCTTTTGTGATGTATCATTTTAAATCCTTTGCCTCTCTTTCTTTTGGATTATTATTTGTTAGTATTGTCTTATGCTTGAGCTGTAAGAGTTCTTTATATATCCTGGATATAATACATTAATCATATATGTGTATTATGAATGTTCTCTCCCAACTTGTGGTTTGGTTTTTTGTTTTTTAATGATCTCTCAAGGAGCAGAAAGTTGTAATTTTGATAAAAGTCCAAATTAGTCATTTCAAAAAAAATTCACGTTTGTGACCAATCTAATAAGTCTTTATAGTAGGTAGAATTCTGAGATTGCCCCTGATGACCTACACTCATATAATTGTTTCTCCTGTGTGTATGGGCAGGACCTGTGAATGGGATGAGATTTTACTTCAGTGATTATGTTACATTACATGCCAAAAGGGATATTAAAGGTATGATTAAGTTACTAATCAGTTGATTTTGAGTCAATCAAAAGGGAGGTTATGCAGATAGGCCTGACCTAAACTCGGGAACCCTTAAAATCTGTGTCCAGAAATCAGAGCCAAGAGAAGTCAAATAATTTGAAACATGAGATTAAACAAGAAGGATATTTTTTCTATTGCTGGCTTTGAAGATGGAGAGGTCCATATGGCAAGTATTATAGATGGCCTCTAGCCATAAGAGGTAGCAAAGAAACAGGGACCTTAGTCATACAAGTGCAAGAAACTGAATTTTGCCGCAACCATGTTTACTTAGGAGAGGGTCCTGAGTGCCACATAAGAACACAGTCTGACAGACATCTTGAGTTTATCTTTGTGAGACCCCGAGCAGATAATCCAGCCACCTTGTGCTTGAGCTTCTGACCTCTAACTCTGTGTTAATTTGTTATGTAGTAATATAAAATTAATACACAGTCTCAAAATTGTGAAGTTTCTTATGCTTTTTAGCTTTTATATTTAGGTCTAGGTCTGATATCTTTTCAGGTTAATGTTTGTATATTGCATGAGGCTGAGAGTCAAAGTTCATTTTTTTCCATATGGTATCTAGTTTCTAGCACTATTTGTGGAAAAGACTGTTCTGTGTTCTCATTGAATTGCCTTGGCATTTTTTTGGAAAATCAATTCATCACATATGTGTGGTTCTATTTCTGGACTCTCCAGTCTGTTCTCTAGGTTTATATGTCTGTCCTTATACCCATAGCATACTGTCTTGTTCACTGTCAGGTAGCCTTCCAACTTTGTTTATCAAAATTGTTTTGGCTATTATAAGTTCTTATCATTTCTATGTAAATTTTATAGTCAACTTTATGTTTTTTAGTTCTGCAGTTATTTTTCTAGATCCAGGATTGTTTCTTTATTTCTCTGTGTAGTGTTTTGGATAAAGTCTTCTGATATATTTTCCAAAAACTAATTCTGTATTCAGCTGTGTCTTCTTTAGCGGTTAACCCATCTATAGAATTTTTTTTAATGCCTACAGCAACTGGTATTTCTAGTGGTCTCCTATCCAAGTACTAATCAGGCCCAACCTTGCTTAATAGCTACCAAGATTAGACGAGATAGGGCACATTCAGGGTGGCATGGCTGTAGACTGGAATTTTTTATTTCAGTGACTGTGTTTTACTCTGGAAATCCCATTTATTTCTGGGTTTTTTTTTTCCCCAAAAAAAGTTTTATGCCTTCCTTATGGTTTCAATGCTTTTATCTTTAGTCATTGTTAAACACGCTTATTTTATAGTTTTTATGAATCTTATGCATTTGTGTCAAGGGTTTGCCTTTCCGCAGTTTTTACTTTTGTTTCTACTGGAGACGTCTAGGGGTTTCACTGCCATGGACCAGTTTTGTTAATTTTTCATGGAGAGGAGGTCCTGCATCATAAGATAGAGTAAATTTAGGACTCAAATACATATGAAGCATATTTTTATGGTTTCATATTCTCAAGGGGAGACTTTTTCTCCCCTTACCAACAGCGCATACTGAGGCAGACAAGCTTTCTGGTCTTATTCATGAAGGTGGATTTCCCCTCCCCCCCCTTTTTTTTTATTGAGAGCATAGGTCTTTGAGGGCCACAACTTTTAAAGAGGTCTAAAGAGGTCTTGGATCCAACACCCACCTTTCCCAAGGGCCTTTTCTTTTCGCCTGCTTTCCGTCTTCTTTCCTTCACTTCCCTTGGTTACTGAAATGTCTTAACAAATGCTTCTCGGGCCAATACAGAGGTCAGCACATCCGTGCAGCTCTGACTTTTAGTTCACTCTTTGTTTCGTGCCACTGGCATTTTTTTTCTTCCTTGAGAACTTAACCCAGCTTTCAAAGGATGTTAGCATGTATTCAATATTTCTAGATTTTAGTGGGATTTTCTAGATTGCTGTATTGCAAGGTAAAAGAGATAAGACTGTGCTTTAAAGGTCGAGTTTAATATACAGAAATAGTGGGCATCAGCCAAAATATAAAATTACTTTTACATATTTATTTCTATTTTTAAATGGCAGGTCTCTTTAAAAA
The DNA here is from genome assembly GCA_003508835.1 of Eonycteris spelaea. NCBI lineage: Eukaryota > Metazoa > Chordata > Mammalia > Chiroptera > Pteropodidae > Eonycteris > Eonycteris spelaea. The sequence goes on from PUFA01000110.1 coordinate 841,707, forward strand.
GAGAGATCAGGAGCCTGATTTTCCTGTCTGCTTCCTCAGGAAGCAAAAAGGCAGAAACTTGGTGAATAGCAAGACCAGTGGTTGCTATAGTAAGCATGGGACTTCCTGCAGTGGCTCTATTAACAGTAAAATGAACATGACAGTGTCTCTAATTTGCCACAAGGTTTTATTTCTCATCTTTGGTGTAGGAGTTTTGCTAATCAAAAATTGCTCTTCCCAGTTTGTTTTATTCATTCAATCGGAGAGTGATTAAAAATATCACTGGCTGTACATTGCACCATACTTATAAGTTTATAATTGTTTGACAATTGTGATAAATTTCAAACAGGCCTTTCCTTTTAGCTCCTTCTTGAGGGAAACCGTTTTCCTCATGTGACATATTGATGTACATTTAATAGGCCCTTTTTAACCAGGAGTGAGAGCATAGTTTTAGAATAAGATATACCTGGGTTTGAGTCTCAATCTAGACACCTACCAGTTGTTTAACTGAGGACAAGTTATCTAACTACACGTGCCATGTTTATCTGCAAAAGCATCTATTTGTTGTGCTTATTTTAAAGATAATGTTAAATAATATACATTATACAATTTGACACAGTGTCTGACACATAATAAGTGGATATTATCCTGATCCTTGTTGAGTTGCTCCTTTTGATGTGTCTGGTTATCTCTAATTGGTAAATGGCCATTCTGTTGGCATCTTCCAAGATTTGACCAAGTTGATTGTTCCAAAGATCCAAGCAATATTTATTGGCCTTGAAAAGCAGAAAAAGTACCCATAAAATATAAATGAAGTATTATTAAAGCATTGAATAGTAGCGAACATTATTTGTACTTAACAAGGTATATGTTTGCCTGATCTTTTATTTAATTTTAAAATTTACCCTTTTTTTTTCTCTTTAAACCTATCATCAGATTCAAGAATAAGCTAAACCAAAAAGAAACAGATGTCTTACAATAAAGAGTCAGATATTAGAGAATACCATTAACTTTCATGGTGGTCAATTTTCTCTGTGTTTTATACTAAGAAGAGACTTAAATAAAAAGCCTTTTATAGGTTGCCTATAGCATGTGTTCTAGAGATTTTGCTTCTCTATGGATATTATTAAGATACAGTTCTTACTGTCAGGATCTTACTTCATTGAGGAGGCAAAACAGTGCAGTAGTTTGTGACAGACTTTGCAGAGGTCATGATTGACTGTGATGAGTAAGAGGGAGGAAGGAATTGGGACATTTAGGATTTCTGGCTTGGGCAAGGGGGTAGACCAGAGTTGGCATACTGTGACCTGCTGACAGTTTTGCACAGCTCACAAACTAAGAATTGTTTTTACATTTTTAAATGGTCGAAAGTAATCAAAAGAATATTTTGTGACATGGAAATTATATAATATTCAAATTTCGTATAATTTCATAGTTTTATTGGACAAAGCTGTGCTTAAACTTATCTGTGGCTGCTTTTGTGCTACAACAGCAGGGTTGGGTAATTGTGACAGAGGCTGTATTACCTGCGAAGCCAAATATTTACTGTGAGGCTCTTTACAGAAAAAGTTTGCTGACTCCTGAAGTAGGCAGTTCATTTTTATCCACTGAGATAAGCAATTAAGGAGGAACAGATATAATATAAAATGACATCTTTCTATAAGTGTTGGTTATTTGAATCAGAGTCACTTGTGAAATATGCAGGTCTAGAAGGCAAGAGCATTCATAGGTCTGGAGTTCTGAAGAGAACTGAGGCTGGAGATAGATGGGGGAAATTATGAGATCCGGAAGACTTGTATGGAGAAGTGGTTCTCAGCTCTGGCTGTACATTGGAATCACTAGGGGGTACTTATCAATAAACAAACAAACAAACCCAGATACTGCCTGGGACACTCCCTGCCATCCCAACTCCCCTTCCCCTGGCTGGTTTGGGCACGAGGACTTTTTAAAAACTCCCCAGCTGATTCTAATAGGCAGCCAGCTTTGGGACTGCTGGTATAGCGTAAGGACAGTACCTTGAGGAACATCAATATTGCAGGGGCAATTCCAGATCTGTTGAGAAGAAATGCTGATTGAGTGATGATAGGAATTGGGGGAGTGGTCAAATTCTGCAGTTTGGTAGCATGAGGACTGAAGATTGAGAACTCTCTTTTAGAAATCTCTGTTGACTCGATCAAAAACAGTTCTTCATCAATGTGGAGACCCAAGTAAGAGGAATTATCAAAAGCTTTAAGGTAGGGGAAGAGAGACACTTATGTGTGAACTATTGAAAAGATGGTGAAGAGGAATTTTCACTCAAAAGGCTCATCAGCTCTTTGTTCTGCTTCTGTAGGTATGCTTGCTGCATAGGCTATACTCGAAATTAACTAAAGACTCATCTTCTCTTGTGCTTGTTCTGTCTAAGCAACAAATGTAACTGCCTGTACCCCCTAGCAACTTCCAAGCTTTGTAACTTTGTAACTGCCTGCAACCCATAGCAACTCCCTTACTTTGTAATTGTCTAAGGACAGATTAACCAATCAGCCCGTGCCAAATAAGTTCTATATAAGGAATGTTGCAACTAAGCTCCCCAGATCTTCAGAGCACTAGGGCCTGCCAGGTGTAATAAACCTGAGTTCTCCACCTCTCTGAGTGCTGCTTGGTTTCTTGCTGGTCTGATTTTTGCAACTTCTCTGCAACAATGGAAAGCGGGGTGGGGGATGGGGTGGGGGCAGGGGCAGGGAGTGATAACTGGAATGGGGAGGCACTGGAGATGTAGTTTGTTCAAGAGTGGTATTTTAAGGTGATAAAGCTTTGAGCCTATTTATTTGCTGAAAGAGTCAACTGTCAGTAAGGAAACTGCCTGGTTTTACAGTTATCAGATGCCACCATTCAGTTGTGATAGAAAGAGGAAAAGAGCTGGATTTTGAATATTTCTTGGAACAATATTAACATTTTTGTCTTTTTGGAATTGTTTGTTTAATGTGTTTCCTACATTTAGATACATTACCAGTATAGCTGGAAAGAGAAATGAACCTAGGTATTGAGAAACAAGGTCAACAACTGTTCTTTGCTAACCCATTCACTGTCATCTTGTCTGGGGCCTTAATCTCTTCTGTGAGAACAGGAGGGTGAACTGAACAGGCTTCATAGTCTCTTCCAAAAGTTTTAATTTAAACTAGTGCAAATTTGATTTTTAAAAATCGGGAAACTGAGTTTATGAGATGTCTGTAAAATCTGCCTGATCTTTTAGTTCCTTAGTACCTGGACATGCACTTTTTTTGAGGAACTCCAGCAGGTTGGTTCTGATTTACCCCTCGTGAATTTGGGCATGTTGTTGACAAAATATACCAATTTTTCCTGCCATAAGAATATTTCTTCAGGAGCAAAATCTCACATAAAGTCTTCCTTAATTTTTTTCTTTGTTTTTAAATAATAGATGGTAGTTAAGGAATACTTGGATGGTACAGAGATCACACCGTTGTTAACATTTTGGTTTATTTATTGGGAGTCTTTTTTTTCCCTCCAGTGGTTTTTGTTTCTTCATCAGTGTAAATACACTTAATATATGTGCCAATTGGGTTCTCCAGGAAGCAGATTGAAATTGAATAGGAGGGCTAAGGGCTTATTGGTACAAATATAAAAAGGGGCTGCAGACCTGGCAATCTCAGGAGGCCACATGGCAGTCCTGACAAGCTCAGCAACTGAAAGTAACCACTCAGGATGGTCAGATCATAAGTTCCTAACTGGGCAAGTCATGGTGGGTAGTCGTGTCCTACACCTATAGCTTCTTCAGCAAAGGTGAGTTTTTATCTTAAGCAAGCCCTATCCATTCTTCTTACACATCTAAGATAACATACCTTTGAAATGTCAGAGTAATCTTCTTTTGAAGACTCCACGAAAGTACAAACTGGCACCAGAGCACAAAACCATGAAATTCCTCGTTGTTATCTTGTTGGCCTGCATACCATCTTTATTTACTGTAAATGTTAAATATTAAATGTTAACTATCCTGTACCCACCAATGTAAAAGAAGAATGTATCTCTTAATTTTACTTTTTATTCAGTTCTTGGGATCTCCTTGCTTTGCTTTCTCCAGCTTACTTAATCTGCCATCAATGGATTTCATAGACCTTCTTTACGTTTTCTCTCTCTCCCTTTTTTTTTAACGCCTACAATACCTGGGTTCCTAGGTGGTCTCCCATCCAAGTACTAACCAGGCCCAACCCTGCTTAGCTTCCGAGATCAGGCACGTTCAGGATGGCATGGCCGTAGACCATTTTCTCCTTTGATTATAAATATGTAAGAAGAACTGCCAAACTGTCAATCTCCAGAGCATTTTCTCAGTCCATTGGGATCTTGCTTCTGGGTATGTCTTCAGATTTGGCTCACATAAACTCATATAAAGTTTTTCTATAGGTTTGGATTTTTTTTTAAATTTACATTGGGGAGTAATGCCTGTGAGGGAAAAAGGAGAAGAGTAGGATTGAGTATGAGAAGCCACCAGACTACAGTGCACACCTGACAAAGTCTCTGTCAGCCCAGATTGCCCAATAGAGGAGCATCTCACCAGATGTGAAAATGCTAGGGCCTTAGACCACAACATTGCCCAGTCATTGGGCAGTCAATGAATGTCTTTGTCTGAAATTCTTTACTATATTTAGGATTATTTTCTTTGACTAGATTTCCAGAAGTAAAATAGATTGGAGTGTGTGAACATTCTGAAAGTCCTTTGTGTTCAAAGTGGTTCTCTTTTACAGTGGCAGTGCAACGTATCAGCAGCCTGTGGCACCAGGTACTTAACAGCTTTGGATCTTCTTTACCAACTCTTGGTTAATTTATAGCCAAAAAATGGTATCTCTTCTTTGTTTCGGATCTACAGTCTTGTATGGTGTTTAGTGGGCTTTGAATTAAGGGATGTGGTTCTTAATTATCTGTCCAAATGTCCAGAGGGGTAAGTGAAGATAATGATAAGAATGAGGACTGCACAATCAAATTGGCCAGATTCAGCTCCTGGCTCTGCTGTTTATCATTTTGTGACCATAGACAAGTCTGTGTGCATTAGACTATTCATCTGAATAATGAGGATAATGACAGCATCTACCTTATAGGGCTATTTTGAGAGTTCAATGAGGTAAAATACATAAAACACTTAGTATAATGCCTGACTTATTGCATATGCTTAAAAATTAGGTATTTCAATATAAATTTGATTATTTTAGTACCTTGAGAATTAGAATGGGAGAGAACATTTAATTCAGACTATTATTTCTTCAAGAGAAAAAAAACAAGCTTTTAAAAAGAGGTTAGTGAATTTTACCTGGGTCTCTTAGCTAATGAGTTACAGAGCTTGGACCTGAAGGTGGGTCTTTGACCATTGCAGAGTTTTTCAACTTTGGCATCTGAGGATAATTCTTTGTTATATGACTTGTAAGACAATAAAAATTATCTTCAGACATTGCCAAATGTCCCCTGGTACATAAACAGTTTTGCAATAGAATAGTCCAAGTTTCAGAGTAATGGAGGAGTGCTCCTCCACCGGAAAAACCAAATTTCTCATTGAATCCTGTTCTCATGACCTCATCAATGATGTGAATTGATTATTTAAGATGGAGCCTTGTTCTACAGCTCTGTAAAACATCTTGTTAGAATGTACTGCTCTGCCCGGGAACAATCTATGTGTTTAAATAGGGGAATTTTATCTTTCTAAAGGTTTTCTCCTTTAGTTACAGGTGGCACAACTAAGAAAAGGTATTTATGGAATTCCAATGAGTGGGGATTGATGATGCAGTTCAGATAACTAAGGTAAGAGAAATAAAAACAGCTACAAGGAGTTTTTTGCCACTCAAGTTAGTGTCCTCACAAAATAAAGCTAAAATCAAGTTCTCTCTCATTCAATTTTATTTCTAAGCTGTAAGAGCAGCTTATTTTTTGTGGTTAAAAATATTATTATTATCATCCTTTGAGATGTTGGCTCTCATCCTGGTCATTCCAAAACATGAATACAGTGTATTTTTTCATACATTTAGGTCTAATTTGATCATTCGTGTTTTGCAGTTTTCAATATGTAGTTTCTAACATGGTTCCTTAGATTTATACCTATACATCTCCCCTTTTTGGGGGAGTGATTGTAAATGGTATGTTTTTAAGTTTGTTTTTCAGTTAGTCTGTTTTTTAGTTAGTGTTTCCTACTATACAGAAAAACTGATTTTTCTGTGTTGACCTTATGTCCTGTGATGGTGCTAAACTTACTGGCTTCAGGAGGTTTTTGTTGGTGGTCATGGTGATTTTTTTTCAAGAGTTTTTTGTAGATTCCTTGGGATTTTCTGTGTAGATTACCATGGCCGCTACAAAATAAGGGACAGTTTTAGTCCTTTCCAATCTATGGAAATTTTAATTTCCTTTTCTTGCCTTAATGCACTGGCAGAGGCTTATGGTACTATGTTAAATAGGAGTGGTGAGAATGGGTATCCTGGCCTTGTTTGTGGTTTTAGGGGGAAAGTAACCAGACTAGTTTTTTGTTTTGTGTGTGTTTTTTTTTTTAAGGTGCCTTTCATCAGGTAGGGGAAGATTCCTTCTGTTCCTACTTTGTTGAGAGTTCTTCTCATGAATGGGTGTTAGATTGTGTCAAATTCTTTTTCTGCATCAATTGATAGGATCATTTTTTTTTTTCAATCAATGATTCACATTGAATTTTTTTAAAACTTGAACCAGCCTTGCATTCCTGGAATAAACCTCACTTGGTGGTTGTGTGTTATTCTTTTTATTTGTATTGATGCATTTGACTTGGTAATATCCTGTTGAGGATTTTTGTTTGTTTCTTCATGAGGGAAATTGGTCTGTAGTTTTTTTTTTTGTTTACTGTCTGGTTTTGTTATCAGGATAATGCTGGCATAAAAATAAGAGTTGGGAAGTGTTCCTTCCTCTTCTATACATATGGAAGAGATTTTGTAGAATTGGTGTTATTTTAGTCTTTGAATGTTTAGTGGGATTTGCTGGCAAAGCCATCTGGGCCTGAAGATTTATTTTCAGAAACTGAGTATTTCTATAAGAGCTGTAGGAGTTTTGGAATTTTGTGATTTTTCAAGGAATTGGTCCATTTTATCTTCAGTTGTTGGATTTGTGTGTGTGGAGTTGTTCATGGTATTCCCTAATCCTTTTAATGTCTATACCATCAATAGCAGGGGTCCTCAGCCTCGGGCTGCGGACTGGTACTGGTCTATAGCCTGTTAGGAACTGGGCTGCACAGCAGGTAGTGAGCGAAGCTTCATCTGTATTTGTAGCCGCTCCCCAGTGCTAGCATCACTGCCTCAGCTCCACCTCAGATCATCAGGCATTAGATTGTTGGGGACGGCTGATCTATAGTGATATTCCTTCTTTTTTAAAGTTGTGAAGGTTTGTCTTATGAATCAAGATACGGTCTATCTTGGAGAACGTTCTATGGAGCTTAAAAAAAATACCTATGCTGTTGTTGGATGGAGTGTCCTACAAACATCAGTTAGATTTGTTGGTTGATACTGTTGTTCATTTCATCTGTATCCTTGCTGATTTTCCATCTAGTAGTTTTTTCAGTTATTGAGAAAAGGTGTTGAACTCCCAAACTACAATTTTCAATTTATCTGTCTCTCTTTTCAGTTCTGCCAGTTTTTGCTTCAAGTATTTGGAAGCTCTGTTCTTTGGTGCATACCCATTTAGAATTTTTATGTCATCTTGTTGAATTGGCCCTTTTATCATTATGTGTTATTACTCTTTGTTCCTTATAATTTTCCTCACTGTGAAGAATACTTTATTTGACATTAATATAGCTACTTGAACTTTCTTTTGATTAGTTATTTGCATGGTGTATCTTCCTTCATCCATTTGAAAAAAATTAGTAGAAAAATTTTAAGCAGCTTTTGTTTTACAGAAAAATTGAGTGGAAAGTGCAGAGTTCCTGTATACCCACTTTCTATAAACCTCCCCTCTCCGATTTTTCCTATTATTAACATTTTGCATTAATGTAGTAGATTTGTTAACAGTCAACAATGAACCAATATTAATACATTATTATTAACCAAAGTCTATAGTTTATATTTGGGTCCATTCTTTGTATTGTACATTTTATGGATTTTGACAAATATATAATTATGTATATCCATTACAGTTTCATACAGAATAGTTTCACTATCCAAAAAATCCTTTCTGCTCCATTTATTCATCCCTCCCTCTGAAACACTGAATCCATTTATTTTTAACCTACCTATATCGTTGTTACGTGTGAAGTAAATTTCTTGTAGACATCACATAGTTAGGTCTTTTTTTCCCAATTATAGTTGATACACAGTATTATATTAGTTTCAAATATGTAGCATAAGTGCTTAGACATTTATATAATTTACAAAGTGACCACCCCAATAAGTCTAGTACCTACCTGGTACCATACAGTTATGCTGTACTTTATATCCCAGTGACTATTTTGTAAGTGCTAATTTGTACTTCTTAATCCCTTCATCTTTTATAAGTGAAATAATATGGTATTTCTGTCTCTGACTTATTTCATTTAACATAATGCCCTCTTGGTCCATTCATGTTGTCACAAATGGTAAGATTTCATTCTTTTTTAATGGCCAAGTAATATTTTATTGCATTTATTTACCCCACCCCTTCTTTATCCAGTTGTATATTGATGGATACTTAGGTTGCTTTCATATCTTGGCTATTTTAAATAATGCTACAGTGAACATAGGGATGAATAAAGGTCCTCTTCAGGGAAATGTTTGTTCAGGTCCTCTGCTCATTTTTTAATTGGATTGTTTGGGATTTTTGATGTTAAGTTGTATGAGTTCTTTATAAATGTTGGTTATTAACACTTTATCAGATGTATCATTGGCAAATACCTTCTCTCATATAGTAGATTGTCTTTTTCATTTTATTGGTGGTTTCCTTTGCTATGCAAAACTTTAAATTTAATGTAGTTCCATTTGTTTATTTTTTCTTTTGTTTCTCTTGTCCGAGGAGATATATTAAAAAATAAAAAATTACTAAGGACAATGTCAAAGAGTTCATTGCCTTTGATTTCTTCTAGGAATTTGATGGTTTAGGGTCTTACATTAAAGTCTTTAATCCATTTTGAATTTATTCTTGTATATGGTTTAAGAATGTGGTCTTCTTTTTTTTTTTTTTGCATGTATCGATCCAGTTTTCCCAACACCATTTATTGATGAGACTGTATATTCTTGCCACCCTTGTCATAGATTCATTGACCATAAGATAAGCATGGGTTTATTTTGGGCTCTCTGTTATGTTCTGTTGATCTATGTGTCTGTTTTTATGCCAGTACCATGCTGTTTTGTTCACTGTAGCCTTGTAGTATATAGTTTGATATCAGGTAGCATGATACTTTCAACTTTGTTATTCTTTCTCAGGATTGTTGTTATTATTCAGGGTCTTTCGCAGTTCCATTATAAAATTTCAGATTATTTGTTCTAGTTCTGTGAAAAATGCCATTGGTATTTTGATAGAGAATGATTTGAATCTATAGTTTGCTTTGGGTAGTATGGACCTTTTAATGATGTTAATTCTTTCTAAATATGAATATAGTATATGCTTCTATTTGTATTTTACATTTCTTTCTTCAGTGTCATTTAACTTTCCAAGTATAGGTCTTTTACCTTCTTGGTTAAATTTATTCTTAAGTATTTTATTTTTAAAATGCAAATATAAATAGGACTATTTTCTTAATTTCTCTTTCTAATAGTTTGTTATTGATGTATAAAAATGCAACCCATTTCTTGTTTTCCTATGGGTTGCTTGAACATTTTCTTAGTATTCCGTTTGGTTTATCTATAGTGTTTTTGAGCATATCTCTGTGTAATTTTTCATGTGATTCCTCTAGGGATTACAATATATGTACATAACACTTATGCAGTCTACTAATATCAACTTTTTACCACTTTAATTGGAAGATAAAACCTTACCACCTTTTAGGTCCTTTTACCTTCTCCCCTTTATAATGCCGTTGTCTTAAATATTAACTCTATCTATATATTGAGAACCACAAGGAAATACTTTTTACTTTCAACCATCAAACATAATTTTTAAAACTCAAGGAGGATTATTTAATTACTGTATGTGTGTTTATGGATGCCTATACATGTATAACATATATACTTGTGTGTATACTCCCTTTCCACTGCTCCATATTCCTGATGTTAGAGGTTTCTTTCTGTTATCATTTACTTCCTTTCTTAGTAATTCTTTTAGCCATTCTTTCAGAGCTGGCCTGCTGGTGACACTTCTTTAGTTTCTTTCATCTGCCATTGTTTTTTTCACTTTCATTCCTAAAGGATGTTTACTCTATATAGAATTTTGACTTGATTCTTTCTTTCAGCATTTGAAAAATACTGTGTACTTCCTTGCAGCTTCATAGTTCCTGATGAAAAATATTCTTTGAATTGTTGTTCTTCTGGAAGTAATGTATATTTCTAATGGCTTTCGGGACTTGCTCTTTAGGGGTTTTTTAGTGGTTCAAAAGTTTATATCTTTAACTAAATTTGAGAAATTTTCAGCCATATTTCTGCAATTATTTTTTTAATCTCTGCATTTTTTCTCCTGTCATTCTTAGGACTCTGGTGGAACAAATATTAGATCTTTATTATTGACCCACAGGACTCAGAGGCTCTGTTTATTTCTTTTTAATCTCTATCTGTTGTACAGATTGGACGTTTTCTGTTTATCTGTTTTTAAGGTCATTGATTGTTTCCTCTCCTTTCCATTTTTTTAGAGCTCATCTAGTGATTTTTTTTTTCAATTTCAGCTATTGTATTTTTCAGTTCTAAAATTTCCATTTGATACTCTTTATATCTTCTGTTTATTATATCTTCTGAATATATAAAATTTCTTGTTGGGTAATTTTGATAAAAGCTGCTTTAAAATCCTTTTCAAATAATTCTAACATCTCTATCTTTGCATTTGTATCTGTTAATTACCCTTTCTTCACTGTAGTTGAGATGTTTATGGTTCCTTGTATGATAAGTAATTTTGGATCACATCCTAGACATTTTGAGTATTCTGGTTCCTATTTAAATGTTTATATTTAACAGGCAGTCCACCTGTCTAGGTTTAGAGCACACATCCTGGCTCACTTTTGTTGGCTATAGTTCAAAAGTCAGTTAAGTTTTCAAAATCTTTCTGTGCTATTTTGGTCTGCCCTACTTGTATGCTACCAAGAGGCCAACCTGAAATCTGGGTGTTTTTCCAGACCAGTGTTCAGTTCTGAAACTGTTTGCTATGTTGTTACTGGTCACTTTTACACGTGGATCACTCAGAGGTATGTCTAGGATTTTATATGCATATTTAGAGGATTTATTTCTGTAACTCCCTCCTCACTGTAATTCCCTTTCAACTATGTGGTTGTGCTGGGATTGTAACTCTACTTTGCTATTCCAGAGTAGAGTTGGAACACGAAGCTCCACCCACACTCTCCACAGCTACAACCCTGGGGGGTTGAGGGAAAGTATTGCCTCATTAATGCAGGGCAGGGTTGGAAGACAGACTCTGCCCACAGTTTCTGTGCCGCAGTATCAGGTGAAAAGAGGGAGGGGGTACCACATTTTTTGTTGTTTTTCTGTAGGACAGGTATGGTCAAAATGTTTGTTTTGCTGCACTTCCCCTGGTCCTTGGTCTAGAGAAAGGACACTTTTCTTGACACTTTTTTGTCTGTGATCATTGGTGTTTTGGGGTTGTGGGCCTCTCCAGAGCTCAAGCCAGACATATTAGAAGTCAAACCAAGCAAAAACATAGGAAACTTCCTGCTGGGTCAGTCCTCATGTCCCGTGATCTGTAGCCAGTCCATGTTTTTTCTACTTTTCAGAATCTTCTGTCAATTGCTTCATGAATTTTATCTGGATTTTTTGTGTTGTAATTATTGGGAGGAATAGAGTAGAATATGCATCTTCCATCTTATCCTGAACTAGAGTCCCCATTTAAGCTTTAAATTATGTACATGAGTTTATGAACATTAGTTTTTTACCTATGTATTTTTTTCTAAGTACACAGTCTTTCATCTGCAAATAAGTTTTTTTGGGGAGGGAGAATTTTCAGCCTTTGCCTCTTAGCTATTTCTTCTGTCTTATTTTCCTCTTTTCTCTTATCTTGGACTCAAATTACATGTAGATTATATCATCTTATTGTATTCTCTATACTTCTTACCCTCTCTTGTATTTTGTATCCTCTTACCTTCCAATGTTTATTCCAGATACTTCCTTTAGACCCGTCTTAATTTTCTTTTATTCTCTCTTCAACTATATTTTATCTGTTCTTACATCCATCTATTAAGGTCTTTACTTCAGCTGTTGTATTTTTTCCATTTTAAAATTTTTATTTGGTCCTTTTCTGTTTTAGTTCTGCCATTATATTTCATAATATGTAACATTTCATATATACATATATGTGTGTGTATGTATGTATATAAAAATAACTGATTCTTAGCTGTAATTCTTAATACTGTGGTACTGTCCTTGTCTATTTTCTATTTATTCTCATGTTACCACCTCAGGAACAGACATTATATCTTTAAAATTGTTTATAGAATGATTTGAGACTTGGGATGATATCTTTTTCTAGAGAGGATTTACATTTGTTTCTGGCCTCGCCTAGGGGTATTGAATCATTTTAATCTACTTTCAGGAACTGAGATTCTTTTAAGCAGGAATTAGTTCCTACAGGGACAGGTTGATCTTGACTATGTCAGGTTTCTTTATTCCTCAAAAGAGTTTGCACTTCAGCATGTGTAGTAGGCATTCTGTAAATATTATTAATTTAGCCAAATAGAGATCAGAGGATTTTTTAAATGGGAAATTAATAATAGTAGAGAAGAATTAGATAAGAATTTTCCATCTTATTCTTCAATGTAAAGGAAAGAGAGTTAATGAATCAAAATGAGGAAAAGCCATATTCATTTACCTCCTGGATGATAAGAATTTCATTGACCAACCTGAAATGTTTTGGGTAACATGAGAAAGGTAGGTGAGAAAACACTTGAGATGTGAGCTCCTCTAAGGCAGGAGCATCTGTCCTGTACCTCCCTACCTGCACATGACAAGGAGTTTAGTTGAACAAATGAGCAAATGAGTAGTTCCCTGCTTTGAAGGAACTTAGGCTGTCTTTACCTTTCAACACAGGCTTACCATCCATTTGCTTTGTATAGGATTCAGGAAGAGATTAAGAAACTGTTTTCTTTCATGATATTATTATTAGCCCAAATTTCTGATCTGATTGATGGATTATAGAATTTAAATTACATCAGAGCCCAGCAGTCAGAGAACACATTGTTGCACTGAAGTAAAGAAGAGATTAGCTCTCAGAGCCTTATGAAGTATCTTGTCTCTGGCCACAGATCCTAGGTCTTGAGCTGATATTTGAGAGGGAAGATTGGAACTTAATAGAATTATACTCCCTGTATCTTGATTTTCCAACCATTATGTAAGGTTTTCTTTTTCTAGAAAGAGACTAATCTAGAATGAGAATGAATTCTCATCAGTAAAAGCAAAGCTTTAAGTAGGTCATCTGACTTTGCTTTTGTGTTTCACATTCACCATGGTTATAAAAGGGCCTTTCATGAGTTTTCTAGGCTTTCATTGCTGCCAGACTCTCCACAGGCAGTGTGAAAGAATTAACATACCCTCCCCCACCCCCAAAGCCTGTCTCATGGACTCTTTCGTAGAGTGCACACTGCACTATGTTTAGCTCAGTGGGAGCTATTTGCAGACACTGAATATATGAACAATCCTCCTTCCAGATAAAAGATTTCAGTATTGATTAGTGTCATAGCCATCGATGTTAATATTCACAGGTATTTAATAGATAAAATGACATACAGCCTAATTTTTGCCAAGTTATTAGGCCAGAGTTTAACGTTTATGTTAAAGTTATTTATATTTAAAATTTATCTCTTTGTAATTACTATCTAATCAGTTGTATAAGAGATTGATGGATGCTTCAAATAACCTACATACTCATGATTAACTTTTTAAAAGAAGGTAATCAACACTGAAATTTGTTTTACCTGTAGGAGTAGAGAAGGAAGTAAAGGCTGAGTTTTGTAGGGATATTAAGCAAGCTGCTTGTGGCATAATCCGGGGGTAGTAAAGGATTTTACTGGCATTTAATTCATACATCTCAAGGAAACCGTAACAATTAACCATATTTATTGATTTATTTTCAAAGATTATAGCCTATCAGAAATCGTTTCTAAACAATTTTGGTGAAATTAGTGTCTTGGACCCTTCCAGTTTATCTGCTCTGTTGTTTCCACTGTAAAATATTCTCTTACATCTTCTGAGTTTTCAGTCACTTAAGTCATTTATTTTCTCTTAATTATCTTTAATATTTACCTTCTATTCCTATCAAGGCTAGACTCTTTGGTTTGGCAATTCAGTTGTTTTCTTGACAGTACTCAACCTTATTGCTAATAGTTCTGTTACATTCACCCAGCAAAACCTTAATTCTGTAAGTTCTCTAAACCATTATAGCTTAGAGCATTTTTCCAGAAAAGAATTCTTGAAAAATGGATCTCATCTCATTTGGGCCCTTTGGGCTGTCCAATGTCAGCATTTCCTGCCATTTTCTACATACTTCACAGGAAATCATCAGCATTTATATTTGATTTGTTCTTTCTCAAACTAACAAACAAGACCCCTTTCTTAACTGCAAATGTGGCTATTTTCGCTAGGGTATAAAAATATTGTATTTAGTTACCTTGATAACTTCACTTATTTGTAATAATTTGCCTCTAGGTTCTTAAGGATTGCCTATGTAAATATTTATGTTTCCTGCAAATCTTATCCTATCTAATTTTTACATGTCTAATTTCTTTTTCTTTAACTGCAAAGGCTAGGACCTCATATACATTATTAAATAGAAGTGATAGCAGGACAGTTTGTCTTATTCCTGATTTTAGATGGAATACTTTCCGTGTTTCCCTATTGAAGGTGGTAATTCTGTAGGGTCATTGCTGTTGTTTTAACATAGTAATTGTTTCATCAGGTTAAGGAAGTCTTCTGTTCCTAATTAAGAGGGTATTTAAAAAAACATCCATTTATTTGTTTTTATTCAGTACTTTTCCTACATCAATTGAAATGATTATATGATCTTCTTTAATATAGGTGAATTATAGTTATAGATTTTGTATTAAAACATCCTTGTATACCTTGGATAAACTCAGATTGATCATGGGTTATCTTTTTTATATACCAGTTACAATATTAACAAATAACAATATTTGTTAATATTTTGTTTAGGATTTTTGAATATTTTATTGAGTAGAAGTGGGACTGTAATTTCCTTTCTTTTAATGTTTTTGTCCAATTTTAGTACCAGATTTCACCCACCTCTTAGGATGAGTTGGAAATTATTCCCTTTCTTTCTCATCAACTGAGCTCAGTGTTTTCTTTGTGGGAAAAATGTAAACTTCTGCTTCAATTTCTTTAATGGGTACAAGAGTATTCAGAGCTTTTTTTTTTTTTTTTTTTTTTTTTTTTTTTTTTTTTGCATTTCTTTCTGAGCTAATTTTAAGTTCTGTTTTTCCAGAGATTTGTTCATTCTTTTAAATTATCAAAATTATTTGCCTACATTTAATAGTCTGTTTTCATTTGCTTTATCTATAGTTATTTCCACTTTTTACTGATAATACTTGTGCTTTCTTTTTTTATCTATTTTGTTAATTTATCAAAGAACCATCCTTGGCCTTGTTTCATTTTTATTGTGTATTGTAGACTTGTAATTTTTTATTATTGGTTATTCCTGTAATTTCAGAACAACTTTATAATTGACATAATAAACTGAGCACATTTAAAGTGTAAAGTTTATTGTTTTGATGTAGATATACAACAGTGAAACTGTTAACCACAGACAAGAAACTGTGAACATATCCATCACTCCCCCAAAGCTTTCTTGTGTCCCTATGTAATCCCCTTCTTGCCCTGCCACTGCACTATCCACTGATATTTTCTGTTGCTGGAGATTAATTTGTATTTTCTAGGGTTTTACATAAGTGAAATCATGCATTATTGTATTAACCATGTGTTTCTGATGCTTTGGCATCTAGGGCCTTGCTGACCCTGGAGAGACTGCCTCTTAGACTGCCTCTTTCAGGGGCATTTGGTATTGCTGATCTTTTAATTTTAGCCACTTTAATGGACATATATGGTATCTTATGTTTTACTTTGCATTTCTCTAATGGTTAATGATTAGTGACATCTTTAATGTTTGTTTGCCTTACGTACATCTTTGGCGAAAATGTCTGTTCACATCTTTTGCCCGTTATTTTATTGGGATACTTATTTTCTTATTGTTGAGTGTTGACAGTTCTTTATATATCTGTATGTCAGTCCTTATCAGATAAATGCTTTGCAAGATTTTCCTAGTCCATATCTTTCCTAGTCTATATTTTTTAAAAAAATTGTGGTTAAATAATATAACATTTACCATTATAACCATTTTTCAGTGTATAGTTCTGTGGCACTAAATTTATTCACGTTGTTGGGTAATCATTACCACTGTTCATCTCAAATATTTTCATCTTGCAAAACTGAAACTCTAGCCATCAAACAACTCCCATTTTCCCCTCTCCCCAAGCTCCTGACAACCACCTTTCTACTTTCTGTTTTTATGAATTTGACTACTTCTGTGTACTTCATATAAATGAAATCATACAATATTTATCCTTTTCTTACCAGCTTATTTCACTTAGTGTGATGTCTTCAGGGGTCATTCATGTGGTAGCATGTGCCAGAATTTCCTTTTTACGGTTGAAAATACTCCACTGTATGTATATAACACATCTTGTTTATCCATTCATCTAGCAACTTGGGTTGCTTCCACCTTTTAGCTATTGTGAATCATGCCGTTATGAACATTGGTGTACAGATATCTGTTTGAATCCCTGCTTCTAGTTCTTTTGGCTATAGACTCAGAAGTAGAATTGTTGTATCATATGGTAATTTTTTGAGGAATCACCTTACTGTTTTCCACAGTGACTGCACCCTTTTACATTCCCAGGAACAATGCACAGGGGTCCTAGTTTCTCCACATCCTTGTCAACACTTTTTTTTTGTAATAGTCATTTTAATGGGTGCTAAATAAATAGTATTTCCTGTTTCGATTTGCATTTCCCTAATGATTAGTGATGTTGAATATCTTTTCATATGCTTATTGGCCATTTGTATACATTCTTTAGAGAAATGTTTATTCAAGTGTTTTGCCCATTTTTGGTTGTTGAGTTGTAGGAGTTTATATAATCCGGTTTTCATTCCTTATCAAATAGTTGATCTTCACATATTTTTTTTCCATCTATGGTTTCCTTTTATTCTGTCGATAGTATCCGTTGATACACAGAAGTTTTTAATTTTGATGAAGTCCAACTTACCTGTTTTTGTTATTGTTAACTGTTTTTGGTGTTAATGTTTAAAAAATCATTGCCAAATTCATTATCATTGAAGCTTTTCCCTTATCTTTTCTCCTAAGGGTTTTTATAATGTTAGTTCTTATGTTTAGGTCTTTGATCCATTTTAATTTTTGGATATGGTGTAAGGGTAGGGGTCTAACTTCATTCTTTTGCATGAGAATACCAGTTTCCCACCACTATTTGTTGAAAAGATTGTCCTTCTTCCATTAAATTGCTTTTGTACCTTTGTCAAAAATTATTTGGGCATTTGTGTGCATTTGTTTCTGATTCTCTATTCCATAGATCTGTATGTTTATCCCTTTGCTAATATCATGCTGTCTTAATTATGGTAGCTGTATACTAAGCCTTAACATTGAGTAAATGGATTCCTCCTATTCTTTTTCATAGCTGTTCCTGGTTTGTTTTTATTTTTTACTTTATTCATGTAACCTGTATTGTACTTTGGTTTTATATGTCTGGTTGTTTATTCTAAGGTGTGCTTTAAGCAGAACAAATACTTTTCCATATTTTTTTTTGTCTTAATTCATCTGCAATATAAATTTATACCAAACTATTTTGTATGCTTGTTTATTGAAGTAATCTGATTGACCTTCTTGCCTCCAAGCTCACATCTCTCAGTTCCTAAAATGAATCTTCCCTTAGATCTAGCTTAAGGGCAGTGGAATTTAGCAATCTATTTTACAGCCTTAGTTGTCCTCTTTCATTTTCTACAAGATTTCATCTGTGGAAGCAAACTGCTCTTCAGGACCTTGGACTCCTGCTAATTTTAGGGGTCCTCTTCCCTTTATTTTAGACTTCCCCGGCACAGTGCTTTTCTCAAGAGAAGACCTGTAATGAAAGTTGATTTCTGGTGTTCTAGGACTTCTTCAGAAGCCTTCAGCAGTTTTTAAGCTGTTTTCTCTCACTGGCAAGTATTCAGTGTGCCCTTCCTACCCCGCTCTCCCTTGGTGGCATGTATCAGTTTTCTACTCATCAACACCCACCTATTCTTTCCTCCTGTGCTTGTCAGATGTCTCCTGCCTGACTTGCCATTGCTGCTTTTGTCACCCTTAACAGCTGTCTTCTTCTTTTCTTTGGCTTCCTGCCTGGCTTCTGTAGCAGTTGCTCTATCATTACCTGTCTGCCATTCTGCCCCTTCTCCTATCCTACACCCCCACCCTTGCCCCATGTAGGTACAACATGGACATTTTCCATGTTCAGCTCATAACCTTCCCCATGGTATGTCCCAAACCAGTCACCCTCCTGCTTATAGCATTATGATTCACCTAAGTCACACCTGGGCATTTTTTACCTCTGGCATCTCATTAAGTCTTCAGTTCTACCCCTATAAATTCTCTTATCAGTCTCCTCTCGATATTCCTGACCTGCTCTGAGGTCCTCCTGGTTTATTGGCTAAATTACTTCTGAAAGCTTCAGTCGGCGGCTCTCCTAACCTCAGACCCCACCTTGCTGTCACTCATTGTTTCTAAAATCCAGATGGCTCCTGTGAACCTCCTTGTGCTAAACCCTTTGTTGGTTCCTCTGTGTGTTCAGTGGAAAGTCAAAACTTTTTGTTGTAGCCAACAGGGCCCTTCGTGATCTGACTGCTGCTTCCTTTGGCAGCCTTATCACCTGCATTTCCTCCACATATGCTGACAGACCCCAGTCTTTCATGTTTGCAGTTTTCACATTCATTTAACGTATTTATTGAAGTCCTGTTTGAGGACCTTAAGCTCTTTGCCATTCCTAGAACCAGATAAGCTTTTCCAAGCTTCCAAGCACTCTCTGAAAGATTGTTTCTGACCCTTCTTTTGGCTAAATACTCTATCCTTCCATTTTAGCTCAAGCCTTACCTCCCCTGAAAAATTCCTTTTCTGGTCCGCAGTTTCACCACCTTACTTTAGTATTAATTAGCTAACATCATTTATGGCAGGCGTTAATTCAGGGTTTGAGTAAATAGTTTATTTGTGCCTCACTACTGGTTAATGAGCTACTTGATAACAATGTACATATCTAATCTGTCTCTGTATTCCCAATATCTGGTAAAGCGTGAAGGGAAGAATGTGAGCTTTGGAGTTTTAAAAGCCCTGAGTTTGGTGTATGGCCATGCCACCCTGAACAAGTCCAATCTCATCTGATCTCGGAAGCTAAGCTAGGGTTGAGCCTGATTAGTACTTGGATGGGAGACCACCTAGGAAGACCAGGTGCTGTAGGCATAAAAAATAAGAAATAAGGGATTGTAAGCTGACAAAGTCCTTAATCTGTGAGGTTAAGCAAGGATTGTCTTGCCTAAAAATATATATATAAATAAAATAAAAGCCCTAAGTTTGAATCCTAATAGCTACTTATTAGGTATGTAGCCTTAAGCAAATTCTTTAACCTCTGTGATCTTTAGATTCGTCATCTGTAGACTGGAAAAACAATACCTTACTCATAAAATGGTTATGATGATTTAATGGGTTAAAGTGTAGAGAATGCCTAGTACAAGTACCTGCTATAGGCAACCAAGGATTGTAGTTGTAATAATAATTTTTGCTTTAATGTAAATAATATAATGTTGATCTAGTGAACAACTGGCTGAAGGAACTGAACCCTCCTTTTTCTCAAATCAGAGAACCTGAACAGGTTCTGCTCTAGGAGAAGGCCCAGGACAGAGCTTAACACTCCTAGCTGCCACTTCTTTGTTTCTCCTACCCCTGGGAGACATCCTCAATAAGGCTGAGCATTGAATACATTTTTTTTTCTACAAGGAGCTTTATCTTTACAGAAGAGATGAGTTTACTTAAAATCAGCACTAATACTTGAGCAGTCATATATTGACTATCTGAAAATCAGTCAATGATTAACATGAGCACATTTTTAAAAATCACTGCCCCTTAGTTTAGAAATCTGTGAAATGGAAATCATCATCACTTAGTTTTAGTTAGCATTAAGAATTTTCTGTTTCTTCATTAGTCTTTAAGCTTCTGAAGGACCAAATGGTGATAAGAAGAAAAGTCAGGTAGTCCTAGATTTGAATTCTACTTGCACATTGACCAGCTGTGTGACCTCTCTCAGTTTATTTGCAAAATGGGAGGAAGAAGAGTATCTAGGTTGTAGAGTTGCTGTGAGATTTAACCAAGCTAAAATGTGAATATTGAGATGATATATACCTGATACTTGATCACGTTTTATCAGTACTAATGTATTGAATATTGAATGCTTAACTTTGAATAGATGGACTCAGTGAAAGCTATCACAGCCAAAGTGTAAACTTTAGGGAATGTGCAGATTGGCTAAAACCTTCCTTTGTTAGTGGGGAATTCATAATGTTAATTCCTTGTAACATTTTTTATCTAGCAAATGTGTACAGCCCTGTGCTTACTAGCAAGAGAGCTGAGAAAAAGTGTATTCCAGAGCACCCTCCATCATCATCCCATTCCTAAGTCTTAGTTTTTATAGCTAGCTGTATCGGGATTGGGGGTGGTTGTGTATATCAGAAAATAAAATAGATTTATTTCCTTCTCATACATATGAAATATGAAACTAAGTATGGCCAGTATGGCAGTTTGACAGTGTCATTGAAGAACTCATTTCCTTTCTTGCTGTCTATTCTGCTATCCTCAAAGTCACTTCAGGGTCTATTAATACTGCTGCAGCTCTACTCTTCAGATCTAAATTCCAGACTACAGGAGGGAGGACTGGGAAAAAAGACTCTGTCCCTTTTAAATCACCTTCCTGGAGACCTCATAACATACTTTATCTTATATCTCCTTAGTCAGAATTTAGTCACCTGTTCACACCTAGCTGAGGAATGGGCAATTTCTCCTTAATACCCAGTTTTCTTTGTTCTTCCTCTCCTTGCTCTTAGGTGAGGAAAGCTTATCTCTCAAGACCTTGTCTCTCAGGGTCCACTGACAGGGAATTTGTGTCTTTGGCCAGAAACCAACAAGTATGTCTGTGAATGGTTCCTTCACTTTGGGTGAAGGATATACATTTCACATAATTTACCCCTAACATGTGTGTTAGCATATATAATAAATTGCTTATAAATATAACATTCAAGGTTTCTGCCGTTCAAGCTCCCACACTCCCAAAGGTATACCAATACCAGCATTGTATGGTTGGGGAGGATTAAGCCAGAAGAGGCATATAGAGTGCTCAGTGCAGCTGGGTTTTGAGATGGGAGGGCTAACGTGTGATTTTTAATAGCCAGGAGGCACCACGATCCATTTTAGAATTCAGAGCCTCAATATGTATCCCTGGAGAGTGCCTCAGATCAACTATGCTGAATTTGAATTTTAAGAAAATTTAGAAAATGTTCTTAAACACTCATATCAAGAAAACAACAGCTATAATTTTTTAGAATTTCCATTGTCATTTATCCCAGGGCTTTTAAGTACTGCTAATGGAATTTTGATTTTCCTCTTATTTGAATGTTAAACTTTCCAGACTGAGCCTTCTAATGTATGTGCAGTGGAAACTGTTTTTTTAAGTAAGAAATGATTTTGTAATGAAATAAGGACTGTATATTGGCCTTTTGGGTGTGGTAGGGTAGGAGAGAGAACACAGTGTGTGTGCCATTGTGTCCAATAAATTAGAGAACTGCCCAAACTTCATGACTCATCTCCCACAGCTTCCCTGCTCAGTTTTGTGCATTCACAGTTAAAGGCTTATGATTCACAAGTACTTTTTGAAAAATGAACAGTGTATAAACTTGAGTTTTTTCTATTATTTTGGCTTTCCTAGAATATATAATTCTATCTTTAAATGAGACCTCATTTGCCTAAGCAAAAATGATATATAGAGTGGTCCCCAACCTTTTTGGCACCAGGAACCAATGCTCCTATGAGAATCTAATGCCTGATGATCGGAGGTGGAGCTGAGGCGGTGATGCTAGCTAGCACTGGGAGAAGCTTTGCTCGCTTGCCCCACACTCCTCCTGCTGCGCAGCCCGGTTCCTAACAGGCCATGGACCAGTACCGGTCCATAGACCTTTGATATATAGAATAGAGAAGAAAATCGTATATAATTGACTCTTACTTAGCAAAAGCAGACAGAAAGACTAGTTAAAATAATTGTAATATATCTGTATGCAACTACTGAAAAGAAAGGTAGCTAGATGTGTTGATGTGATAGAGGTCCAGGATTTATTATTTAAGTAAAAATGCAAGCTGTAGACAGTATGTGTAATATCCTCTTTATAATTTTTTAATATGTAGGTATTGCTAGTATAGTATAGGAAATTTCTGAAGGATATAGAAAAAAGTATTTAATGATCACTTTGGAAAATGAGACTGGCAGGAGGTGAATGAGACTTATGTTTTGCTTTATTTCCTTCTGTTTGTATATCTTGTAATGAGCATTCTTTACTTATTTTAAATTGCAGTGAAGGGGAAGAATACCAGTGTCCTTCCTATTTAACAAAAGTAATATTTTAATAAATAACATTAAAAATTTCCATTCATTTCAGCTAGATGAATGTAGTCTTGGGATCTAATGTAAAACATGACTATAGTTGATAATACTGTCTTGTAAAATTGAAATTAAGAACTTAAATGTTCTCACCAAAAATGGATAAGACAAAAAAAAAATACAGTAATACTTTGAGGAACATAAAAATGTGAATAAATGAAGAAAATAGAGATAAAAACTGAGAGAATTTTATATCTACCACCTATATTCTACAATTAATATTTCACTATACTTGCCTTATCACATATTTGTTTATCCCTTTATTCATCCATCAATTCATATTGTTTTAAGGTATTTCAAAGTAAATTGCATGTGTTAGTATACTTCTTACCAATACTAAAACATGTATCATTTACAATATTTGCTAACGGGTAGAGTGTTTTTTAGAGGTAAAATTTATGTACAGTGAATGCACAAATATTAAGTTACTATTCAGTGAGTTTTGAAAAATATATACAGTCATGGAACTCAATTCCCTGTCAAGATATAGAATGTTACTATTGTCCAGGAAGTACTCTCATGTTACCTTTCCTGTAAATCTTCCATTTTTTCCGAGGTTACCATTGTTCTGATTTTTTCCACCATAGTTTTGCTTTTTCTAGAACTGTGTGTGTGTGTGTGTATAATCATACATTGCATACGCTCTTGCATAGGCTTTTTTCCCCGCTCAGCAAGATGTGTTTTAAATTCACCCATGTTGTTGCATGTATCAGTAACTTTCCTTTTTGTTGCTGAGCAATACTCCATTGTGAGAAAATATCATATATAGTCTCTTATTGATGATTACCTGGCTTTTCAGTTTTTTGGTATTATGAACATTGTTCTACTAGTCTTTTTGGGGACGTGATTTATTGCTCTTGGATAAATATATAGGAATGGAATTACAGGAACATAAAGTAGGTATATACTTAGTTTTATAAGAAGCTGTCAGACAAACTAATTTTTAAAATAATATTAAAATATCACAATGAGTAGCTCAGCTCATCCTAAAATCATCCTGTGACAAAGTGGAACTGTTCCCACTATTAGAATGTGTGCACAGGGTTACTGGCATCATGCACACTACAGCTGGCAGGGCTAGTTTCCTTCTGACATTTGGTAGTGCATCTTTCCCTCGGATTCAAACCATTTAACTGTTCATCCATGTTGAAGCTAGATCTTCATCAAAAACCAACTTTTCAAATCCCCAGTTCAGAGAGAGGTGTGTAAAGAGATGAATTTGGAATAGTATGGATTGTCAACAAATCAGAGAAAGGTTGAGAGATTTAATAACAAAGGGGTGTGGAAGGTGAGAAAGAAATACCAGTGAACTTCCTCTGACCCTGTGAATTTTAATTTATATTTTTGTAAAAGTTATTTTTAGGGTCAAAATCAAAGGTGTCTTGTGTACTAAAATGGATCTCCAAAGAGCCTCCTCATTCTGTTCAACAGCCGCATAGTGTTACATTTCATGAATGTGCCATGACTTATTTAATCTTGTTTCTTTCTACTGATAAACATTTAGCTCATTACCAGTACTTTTTTATTGCAAACAATACTGCATTGAATAACCCCTTGTACATAGGTCACTTAAAAAATATGAGTATATCTAGAAAGTTCTCAAGTAGAATTTTGTCAGAGAGTTGGGCTTTTGTAATTCTGATAAATATTTACAGATCGTATGAAGCACTTGTTTGCTCAACCCAGTGCAGTGTTCAAGTTTTTTTAATAGTTGCTTCTATCTGACAGTCGAAAAATGGTATTGCAGTATAGTTTTAATTTGGCTTTCTCTGTTTATAAGTGAGATTTTGCATCTTTTCATATATTTAAGAGAAATGTTTGGTTTTCTGTGAATTGTTTCATATCTTTTGTCCACTTTTCTTTTGGATTGTTGATCCCCCTTTTATTAATCTGTAGGTGTCCTTTATATATTAGGGAAATTAGACCTTTGTGGATAAGTTGGAAATATTTTTAAAAAGCTCATTCTTTAAAAATGAGGTAGTTCTTTTAGTGGAATGGTAGAAAAAGAAGCCAGATTGCCATGGACACAACTTTCTAGAAATTTGGCTGCAAGGTGGAGTAGAAAGAATGCTAACTGGAGAATTGACGTAGAATCAAAGGATTTCCTTTTTTTCTTTGAGAAAATTTTGTGTTTAAATGCAGTTATAAAAGGGAGGAACTAAATCTAAGAGATGGTGATAGAGGATGTATACGATAAAGTTCCTCCTAATGGACTGAGATTCTTAGAAGAAGTTGCAACAAAGGAAGAAATTTTTAAATATGGTGACTGGGAATAAATATGGTGACTAGCCCAGTGGCTTCTATTTTCTCTAGAGTGAAGGCAAGACCAACAGCTCAAGGGTGTGGGAGGAGAGGAGTTTCTTTTAAATCACTGCTATGGACAGCTGGAGAGAGAGCTGAGTAGGGAAATAAAGATTGCATAAGGTATTTGGAGTTCCATTGAGGCAGAAATAACTGATATCAACCTTATAAGTTCTTTGATTGCCTTAAGCAGCATTTGGCAGTTCGTGTGTAGAGATGACAGTTAGATTCATTCAGGATTGTTTTTTGGGGGTTGGGGAAGTTCCCATGTAGGTGTAATAAAACAATATAGCAAAAGAATGTAGGATATTAGCAAGGGAGAGATTGAACCGACACTAAGTTTTCTTGGTTTGATAGAGAAAAAAATAAAGACAGGACAGAGATGTTGGAAAGGAAATTAGTTCAAGGGATCTGTTTTTGTTTTGTTTTGTTTTTTAACTTAAAAAAAATGAGCCTGTTCCATTTTCTTAAACTTTTTTTGAATATAGCATTTTTTCTTTTTTAACAGTTTTGTTGAGATATAATTCACATACTATACAATTCACCCATTTTATTTTATTTTTTTATTTTATTTTTTTCTTCTCCATTTATCTCCTCCCTCCCCTAATAATACCCTCTAGTAGCTACGGGTCTATTGTCCATGTGAATATAGCATTTTAAATAGCAACACTATGTCGTCTTGAAAGCAACATAATACATATTTCAGCTTTTTCCTATTTTCCCTATTGGGTATTTGAAGTATTTCTACTTTTCCAGTCAATGAATATCTTCATATCATTTTATTCTAAGTTTCAAATTATTCACATTTACTTCAGAATAGAACCTTGGAAATGCATCAGAAAACAATATGGACACCTTTAAGTTCTTGTATAATCTTTCTGGAAGGGATTTGTTATTATAGGTTAATTGGCGGTCCTACTAGTATTTAAGTTCTTTTCATGTGACTCTTGCCAGTGTGGGGAGGAAGAATCTTTCCTTCACCCTCCTAGGGTCTTTCAGCTTGTCTAATAATTAAATTGACATGAGACACATTAACAAGAGAAGTCAACCAACTTTAATTACATATGTATGCATGGAAACCCCACATGCCTGAGAGTCAAAGAGCTCATATAAGAGGTTCAAAGACAAAAAGAGAAAATGAGGTATATTTTGACATTCTGAGCTTAGGATGAGGTAAGGTGCCTTCGGGCTTCAGAAAAGAGGAAGGTCTTTCACAGGATGATAAGAGCAGATGTTCAGTAAGTAGATGTTTGCCCTGCATATAGATGGGTCAAAAAAAGTTATTTCTGGTTATAACTCATTGTGGGCAAGTCTCCCCATTTAAATTCATTAAAAGAGAGATACAAGTTTCTATTTAGCTTTCAAAATCTCAGTTCTCTTGAGCTCAAAATAATTTACATACCAAAGTGGTACATTTTGGGGAGGCCTCTTCTGAACCCCTATATCAGCACTGAATATTTTATGATCTTTTCTGATTTGGAAAGTAAAAATGTCATCTCATTATTATATTCTTTTGATTAGTGAGGATGGTCAACACTTTTTTTCTATGTTAGCTGTTGCTTTTTCTCTTCTATAAATTATCTGTTTAAATTCATTTTTCATATTTTTCAGGATGGGGTTTTAATGTTTTCCATATTGATATATAAATTCGTGTGTTAATCTTTTGTGACAATTTCTTCAGTTTTTTTTCCTTTTTTTTAAGAAAAACTTTTTTTAGAGCAGTTTTAGGTTCACAGAAAAATTGAGCAGAAAGTATAGCATTCCCAAATACTCCCTGCCCTAAACATGTGCAAACTCCCCTACTATTGACATCCTGTACCACAGTGATACATTTATTAGCCGATGAACCTACATGGACACATCATTGTCACCGAAAGTCCATAGTTTACATTAGAGTTCACTTTTGGTGTTATATATTCTGTAGGTTTAGACAAATGTGTAATGACATGTATTCACCATTGTGTTATCATACATAATAGTTTCACTGCCCTTAAAATCCTGTGCTCTATCTGTCCATTCCCTTTCTCCTCCCTGACCCCACAACTATTGATCTTTTTACTGTCTTCATAGTTTTACCTTTTCAAGAGTATCATACTGTACATAGCTTTTTCAGATGGGTTTCTTTCATTTAGAAATATGCATTTAAGATTCCTCCATATGTCTTCATGCTTTGATAGCTCATTTCCTTTTAAAGCTGAATAATATTCCACGGTCTGGATGTACTACAGGTTATTTATTCACTTACTGAAACTTGGTTGCTTCCAAGTTTCTGCAGTTATTAATAAAGTTGGTATAAACACCTGTGTGCATGTTTTTGTGTGGATATAAGTTTTCAGTTCTCTTGAGTAGTCACCAAGGAGCACAATTGTTGGATTTTATGGTAAGAGTATGTTTCATTTTGTAAGAAACTGCCAAACGGTTTTCTAAAGTGGGTGTACCACTTTGCATTCCTACCAACAATGAATGAA
Organism: Eonycteris spelaea; assembly: GCA_003508835.1. NCBI lineage: Eukaryota > Metazoa > Chordata > Mammalia > Chiroptera > Pteropodidae > Eonycteris > Eonycteris spelaea. Next base: position 869,310 of record PUFA01000110.1, read on the forward strand.
AGTTCCTGTTGCTCCAAATCCTCACCAGGATTTGGTATTGTTAGTGTTTTGGATTTTGACCATTCTGATAGGTAGGTTGTAGTGGTATCTCATTTGTTGTTTTAATTTGCAATTTCCTAATGACATAATTTGTTGAACATCTTTTTATGTATACATACTTACTTGCCATCTGTGTATTATCTTTGATGAGGTATCTGTTTAGGCCTTTTGACCATGCTTTAATTGAGTTGATAGTTTTCTTATTGTTGAGTTTTAAGAGTTCTTCGTATATTTTAGATAATAGTTCTTTAACAGATGTGCCTTGCAAAAATATTTTCTCCTAATCTGTAGCTTGTCTTCTCATTCTCTTGACATTGTCTTTTGTAGAGTAGAGGTTTTTAATTTTAATGAAGTCCAGGTTATTCTTTCATGGATCATGCCTTTAGTGTTGTATCTAAAAAGTCATCACCATTCCCAAGGTCATCTAGATTTTCTCCTGTGTTATCGTCTAGGTTTTATTGTTTGGCATTTACATTTAGACCTATAATCCATTTTTAATTAATTTTTGTGAAGAGTATAAGGCCTGTGTTTAGATTGTTTTTTGTACTGTATGCCCAGTTGTTCCAGCACCATTTATTGAAAAGACTTTCTTTGTTCCATTGTATTGCCTTTACTCCTTTGTCAGAGATCAGTTAACTGTATGTGGTCTGAATCTGGGCTCTCTCTTCTATCTGCTGACCTATTTGTTCTTTTATCAATATCACGCTGTCTTGATTACTATTGCTTTATAGTAAGTCAGATAGTATTAGTTCTCCAACTTTGTTCTCCTTCAGTATTGAGTTCGCTATTCTCATTCTTTCATCTCTCTATGTAATTTTTTTTTCTTTATGCCTACAACACCTGGTCTTCCTAGATGGTCTCCCATCCAAGTACTAACTAGGCCCAACCCTGCTTAGTTTCTGAGATCAGACAGGATCGGGCTTGTTCAGGGTAACATAATCATCGACTCTCTATGTACACTTTAGAATAAGTTTGTCACTATCCACAAAATAACATGTTAGAATGTTGACTGAGATTGCATGGAATCTATAGACCAAATTGGGAAGAACTGACAGCTTGACAATATTGAATATTCCTATCCATGAACATTGTTTATAATTGATTTATTTTATATTTAGAGGCTTTATTTTTTCTATTGTCAGGTATTCCATATTTAACTTTTGTAATTTCTTCTATTGCCTTTATGTTTAGAAAATCCTTATCCTGAGCTCACATATTTATTTATTCCCTTTTAAAATGTGTTTTTAAGCATTTAATTCTTAAACTCACCTGGGTTTTATTTTGGTATATCGAATGAGGTAATGGTCTAACCACCCCCAAATACATAATTAATTTTCTTTAAGCCATTTCCCACTGATTTATCAAGACTAGACATGCATGCATATATAATAATCAGCCTTTCAGTCTATTTCCTAACCCTATGGAGGGAACTTTATGCTTTCTCAATTTTGGAGAGGCCTGTCCTACTTCCTTTAGAACATTACTACGATACTGAATTACCTCTAGGCCATAGGGCCCATGAAGGTAGGGGCCTATGAGTGTATTGCTCCCCAGTTGTTTCCCTAGTACCTAGTTTAGGGCACAAGTTTGAATGGACGGATGAGCTTCTGTTACTGATGGGAATGTGCCACAGCCCTTTGATACGGTTTGAGGTAGAATAAAGGTTGAGGACAGCTGTGTAACATCTGCTTCAAAGGACAATACATTCGTGCAGTCAATTTACCTTTTCCACACTTCTCATTCTGAAGATGCTAAAGCTGCACATAGCAGTCACCTGGAGAGCTTTTAAAAGGACATCTACTTCTCCCTCACCCCCAAAGATGAAGTCTGGTTGGAGATTTTTAAAGTTCTTTGGGTAGTCCTAAAGCGCAGCCACGGTTAAGAATCACTGCTCAAAAATGTTTGTTCTTATTAAGTCTTATTTGTATAAAGATTTATAAGTAGTTAGATTCATGGGTAAATGTGCATGTCAGACTCCCAAAAGATCATCAGTCTCCTGTGTACGTTTAATAGCTGGGAAGACTTTGCCCAAAATACTCAGTTACTATAATGTTGAACCTTATCTAATATGACTCTCTGTTTTCCAGGTCAGCATGGATTCCTGGTTTATTCTTGTTCTGCTTGGCAGTAGTCTTATACATGTCAGTGCCAACAGTACAACCACAGGTAAATTGTCATTTGATAAGACTGATATTTGGAGTAGAATTTTGCTTTCACATTTAATGGCTCAAATTTGAAGACCAAGGTGGTATTAAAAATATTAAAATTTTACTTAAATGATGGTTAAGTAAATGTCTTTGGAACTCTGAGTTGTAGTGAGTGTGCAGCATTGTTTTTTGTAACATGCTACATACTATGACATATACCAAATACATACTACTTTAAGTAAATAAAGAGATCATGTGTTCATTCCTGAAAAGTTTTTTAAAAATTGCTATTTAAGACTCTTGCATATTGATTCTGAGGAACTAGGTAAAGAATCCAGTTTCTTCCTCCGTTAGACAGTAGTCTTCTGAAGGTGGTAGGAAGGGCCAGCACTAGATAAAAGTGTGAGTGAGTGGGTGGGCGAGTGTGTGTGTGTGTGTGTGTGTGTGTGTGTGTGTGTGTGTGTGTACCTGGTCTTTGGTTTCCAAGTGTTTGAGAGCTTATTAAGACTTGTTACTTTGTGCCTCATAGCTTTTGAGCTATCATGTTCTTCGTGTGATGTTTCCTTATTTTTTTTGGTGTTTGTAGTTTCATCTTCAGGCATTACAAGACCTATTAAAGCATCCACAACAGAGTCAGTAAAAGAAGAGACCAAAACTTCAAAACCTACTTCTTCAGTAACTTCTTCTGTGACGCCAACATTCAGCCCTAATCTAACTCTGGGATCCACCTATGTAACCACTGTCAATTCTTCAGACTCTGACAATGGGACCACAAGAATAGTAAGCACCGATTCGGTAGTCACTACAATTTCATCAAATGGAACATGGTTTCCAGATTACCGGTTCATAGATGCCAGAACAGAAACTTGGGACGGGAATTCCAGCACCGCAGCAACCACTCCAGAAACTTTCCCTCCTTCAGGTACTAGCGATGGTTTCTATTTGTTCTTTCTTTTGCTCTTTGGGTTTATTTACCCTTTTATTATTTTTGTTTGTCTTTTCTAGCCATAAAATTTCTTGAAATAAGTAAAATTCCCCAAGTAAAATAATGAAACCTAGAGGAAGGAAATTATCAGGAATATCTGGTTAACATAGGGTTAAGAGAAGAAGAAAGATTTGGGGAAGTCCTGCTTTGCATGCATTCCTGGTAAGATTTAGGGAGGTTAATCGTGTTTAAAGGTAGAGAAGAAGGTTGAAAATGTAAAGGAAGGGAGCTAACAGATGATGCAAGAGAGTGAAGATGAAAGGATATGGAATCTAAGTAATAGGATTAGCCATGAAAAGGAAGGGATCCATGGAGACCATGGGAATGAGAATGGGTCTGGATGTCCGAAACAATTAGATATGGAGTGGAAGGCCAGTGTCCAGGGGTGGAGTTAGAAGAGGGAGCTCAGGGAAACGATGCGTTGCAGTTCCAGCTTGTTCAGGGCTTCAGCCCAGCCTGGGCAAAGCATATCTGAGTGTTCTCAGAAAAAGTAATGTAAATGGTCTTTCCAAATATGAAAAGGTGCTAGCTAGCTTCATTTAGTGAAATACTCATTTTCACCTCTCAGATTGGCATAGATCCAGAAGTTTGATAATTTACTGCATTGAAGAGAGTGTAGAAAAACTGGCACTCTGACACATTTCCAGTGGGAATATATTTCCCAGTAGAGGGAAATCAGGCAATATCCATCAGTTTACAAGTGTACCTTTAAAATAATTTATCCTACCAGTGTTCTCATACATGCTTGAAATGATAAATGTGTTGTTTGTAAGAGCACTCTAAAAACAACCTTAACGTGCGCCGATAGGGAAGACTGGATAAATGCATTAAGGTATGTCCATACAATGAAGCAGCTTTTTAATACAGAACAAGAATGATAGGCTAACTGAAAACAGCAATGTGCAGAAATGTAAATAGTATGTTTGTTATTTGTGGTATAAATAGGAGAAAAAGGAATCTACATATGCATTTGCTTATTTTAAAAAGGAGAAAAACTCAAAAGCAAAGGTCAGTAGGAAAGAAGATTTTAAAAATTAAAGACTTAATTCAGGATATGTTCAATATCCAAGTAACAGGAGTTTTAGAAGATGAAAACAGAAAATGGAAGAGGGAAATAGAAAACTAAGCAAAAATATAAGGCAATTATTAAATCCAGAAAAAGATTATACAAGAAAAGTAATCACATTATATCAGTAGCTCAGCAAGTAATAATATTACATGGGCATAATAATATAAAGCAGCAAATACTGATTTAACCAAGAATTATGATGTAACAATTATGGGAGTATTGGTAAAATGGTGGTGATAAGTAGAATGTGTGGTTTCAGACTGACATTTTGATGTACCAAAATGATTTCCTTGTGTTTTACTGACCTTGAACAACAGTTGCCAGTGGAATGTAGTTTCAGTCTCCTCTGAGACATGAAATGTGTTTACTCTGTTAGAATGTAAGGCTTTTCTGACTCATTTATAGAAGCTCTTTAATCTTAGGGAAATGAGCCCTTTGCCTACCTATGATAAAGCTGCAGATATTTTTCCCTAGTTGTTCATCTACCTTTTTACGTTGCAGAAGCCATCCTTAGCGCTTAAAAAATTTTTTTAATTTAAAATTTCATATATATGAAAACATTTGGATCATATATAAGAAGGTTCCCCTACTCCAATATTATAAAATAGTTTTCCTTAGGTTTTCCTCTAGAATTTTACGGTTTCTTTCTTCTGTGTATGTGCATGTACTCATGTGTGTGCTTAAATCTTTGATCCATTTGCAATTTATTCTGATGTGAAGCGGGACTAGGTATCTATTCTTTTCGAAATGGTGAACTACTTGTCCTGATACCCTTTAATGAATAATCCAGTTTTACTTCACTGATTTGAAATGCCACCTCTTTCATATGTTGAATTCTGATATGTATTTAGGTTCCCATAAGTATTTGAATTCTAGTTCTCAGCACTTACATTTTCTTTTCATCTTTTTCTCTGTACAGAATCCCACTGTTTTAATAATTATAACTTTATAAAATATTTAATATCTGATAAGATGACTTTTTGTTATTTTTTAGCATCTTGCTGGCAATTCTTGATTATTTTTCTTTATGAATATTAGAATCAACTTGTATAGCAGGAAAGAAAATTTTTACTGATCATGTTAAATTTATAGATTAACGGGAACAATTGACATCTTTAAGCCTTCCTATCCAAGAATATGGTGTTATCCATCTGCAGGTCTTATTTTGTGTTTCTTGAAAGTGTTTTAAAGTTTTTGCCACTCATGTCACACATTTTTTGTTCAGTTTCTACGTATTTTGAAGGTTTTGTTGTTTTTTCTGTTAGTATAAATGGAGTATTTTCTTCCATTATGTTTTTTAACTGGCTACTTTTGGGATATAATGGCTATTGTGTGTGTGTGTGTGTGTGTGTGTGTGTGTGTGTGTGTGTGTGTGTGTGTGTTTAATTAAGATATAATCGACATATAACTTTAGTTTTTGGTGTACAACATAAGGCTCTTGATTTTTGTAGGTGTATGTCATACTGGTCATCTTAATAAATTTCTTTAGTATTTGATATAATTTTCTTCAGTTATCATAAGTCTTTAACTCATCTCATCTGCAAATATCTCTTCCTAATTTTTAGATATCTTTCTTCTGTTTAAATGAATTGGTGAATACCTCCCAAACAAAGTTAGGAAACTGGTAAAAGCCTACAGCCTTGTCTTATACCTGACTCTAAGGAGGATGCTCTCAGTGGTTTTTCGTTAAACATAGTGCCGACTCTTGGGTTGAGATAAACATATTCATGTTATGATTTATCAATTTATTCCTGTTTTAAAGAGTGTTTATGTCAAGAATGGGTGCTAAATTTTGCCAGTTGCCTGCTCAGCCTCAGTGAGCAAGGTCTATATGAATTCTTTTATCATATGCTATGATAAATCATATTAATAGATTTCCTAATTTTGAACTACTTACATTCCTACAGAAACAACTCTGCTTGGTTGTGTTGTATTTTTCTTAAATGAACTGTTGCAATTTGTTTGATATTATTTTATTTGGGATTTTTCCATTGATATTCATAAGTTATTCCTAAATGAAATTAGTCTGTGTGTTTCCTTTGTATTTATGCTATGTTTTAGTAAGTTTTAGTTCTCTGTATTTTGTTTTACTTCATGGAAAGAATTGAAGTTTACCTAGGAAACTGTATTTCGTTCATGTTTTCAAAATTACTTCAGTGGACTTGAAGAAAAGTCATTTCAGGATAAATTTCTTACATAGCTATGAATATTTCTTATTTTATATTTTTATTTACTTTTTCTTGTTTAGGTTGGCTGTTTCATAGTTCATTGTTTTTTTCTTCCAATGAATCTATTATATATATATTGCCTTTTTTACTTTTTATTTTATTAATTTCTTCTTTATTCTTTCTATTTTTCTTAGATTTACTTTGTACTTTTTCTGTCTTACTTAATAAATATGTTTAATGTTGTTAATTTTTTACAAGCATAGTTTTTAGCCATATCCCAGTAGTAGTCTTGTAGGTAGCTGTATCAGTTAGGGTGCAGTCTAAGCTGCTCTGACAAAGACAAGCCAAATTCAGTGACTTAAATTAAGACGGAAGTGTCTTTGCCTGATCATATTCCAAAGGTAGACAGGGCTTTGCCTTATCAGGGAACAAGTTCTTTTTTTCTTGTGGCCCTGACATCTCAACAAAGTTGCCCTAACCTCTTGGTCAGAGATGGCTCTCATCATTGGATTTTGTCTGATTCTAGCCTCTGGGAAGGGTGAACAGAGGCCTTGGAGACAAGCAATTTCTTTTCCAAAGGATGTGACCCAAAAATTAACCCTCATCACTTTTGCTCACATCCCATAGGCTAGAATTCTTCATATGACTATACCTAGTACAAAGGAGTCTCAGAAATGCAGTCTCTAGCTAGACAGCTTTGTGCTCAGCATGAAAAAAACAAACAAAACAAGGGTTCTGTACCAGAAACAAGAATAGAATGATATTGGGAGAGAGTTGGTGGATTCTGCCACAAGACTGATTTTATTGTTATTTTTTAGGTATTGTGCGATTTTGTTTATAATTTTCAAGTGTTTTCCTTGTTAATTTCTAGTTTTATTGCATCATGATGAAAGAATATTGTCTGTATTATTTCTGCAGAGGGAATTTATAAGGACTTGTGGATATTCCACAGGCCTTCGAAAAGATTTTCTCTGTTAGCATATAGAATTTGATATGTACCAATTAGACTATATTACCTATTATCATTTAGATCTTTTATATCCTTAACTTAATTATGCCTGTTGAATTTTAATGACTAAAAGACATAAAGACCTTTAATACCAATGTATTTGTATTTTTCTTTGTATTGTACTTTTTATGAATATTGATGCTGCATTGTTTTTGTAAATCTGAGCAATCTTGTTTCCCAGTTGTTGGAGGGTGCTTCATTCTAGCTCCAACATATACAAAGAGGAAAGTATCTATATTCCTAGAGTTTATTTTGTCTTGCCTTAGATCGAATAGTAATGTTTTTCTTTGAGTGAATATTTCTATTTTTCACTTATTACACAGGTAATTCTGACTCGAAGGACAGAAGAGGTGAGCCGCTCACCTTATGTCTGTTGTCCCTTTTACAGTATACAACATTTGTCATGTTTCCTCTGCTCACAGTGTGTGGTAACCTTGTACATCTGTGACTGTTATGTGTTTACTTTCTCTTAAGTTTGTTTCCATATTAACCTCATAAAAAAGAGTAACAGAAACAAGTACCCATTATGTGTTTAAATGTTGGTTACAAATTCTAACAGCTTTGATATAATAAAACAACTGTATTCTACTTTATCATGTCATCTTGTTAATATTACTCTTTGGTGATATTGGCCGTAGTTAATTACTGATTTCTAGGGCCTAGTTACCTTTAAACATCCTACTTTGTGTTTTTCCTAGTCTGTAAAATGTTGACCCTCTGTCAGATTTTATGTGGGTTCTATAGATCTTCAGCCCTCTGGTGTAAAGTTTCTATGGCCGGAGATGCTGTGTCAGTGCTCTAAGCAGGACTGCCAACTCTCTGGTCACCCACCAGAAAACAGAGTATGTGGCACATTTTGCTTAGGACAACAGTACAGCTACCATCAAAGAGCATAAGAGAAAACAAGATCATCCAGCAGTGTAATCAGAATTGCATTTAATTTTGAGAAATATTAATCTATGATTATTTTATCAAATCAAACTTTTTGAGGTGTTTTTTTCTGGTTCCATTATTTAACTATGCACAGTTTTTCCTGCATAATTAAATAATGGAACATTTGAAGGCTTATGAAGTCCACTAAGTAAAGATAACTTGAATCAGAGAAGTAGATACTTAACCCTTTATGTGTTACATATCTGCCACTATATTTGTTGAGAAATAGCGTAATCATACTGTAGAGATTTCCTTTGATTGTCCAGCTCTTGCTGTCCTAAACTTAGGAACTAGATTTGATTAATGTATGTCCTTGCTATTCACATCATCTTATGATTCTATTACATGTAAAACTTTACAAATTGATGTTGCAATAGATACTTATACATTTGATCCCTAAAACTTCTCTTTTAACCACTATTACCATGAAGACAAAATACAAAGTGGTAGGTTTCAAGATTAAACATACATAAAATCTGTGATTCTTCCTCTACTTGGTGTATACTTTCTTAATATTCAGCCTTTTTTCTGCCCCCAGGTAACTAATATGGATTTGAGTAGTCTCAATTTTATGATTAAAAAGATTATTGCTAATTGTGACATACTAATATAATAAATTTCCTTTTTAAGGTAAAAAATAATTTTGTATATGCCTTTGACCAAACAAGAAGATGAAGAGGCAGTCTCTAAAGCCCCATATATAATGACGATTTTACCAGAGCATATCTTTTGAAGAATTGCATAAATTTTGATATTGCATTCTTATTTTAAAGCCAAATGCTTTTTGAGAAATGAGGTGATTATTTTGAATTTGCATTATAATGGGTTTGCTAAACAAATAATGTCTTATGAATTAAGGGATATATATTTTTATGCACTGGCTTTTTTTTTTTTTTGAAATCCAAGAAACTGGTTATTTTCTCATGTGTATTATTTTTTAAATTCCAAATTATTTTGGGAGAACCAGCTTTTTTTTCCTAATTGTGGTTAAATATACATAATAAAATATTTACCATTTTAACTGTACAGTTCAGTGGCATTAAGTATATTCACCCTGTTGTGCAACCATCACCACCATCTATCTCCAGAACTTTTTTATCATCCCAAACTAAAACTCTGTAACCTATTAAACCGTTAACTCCCCATTTATCTTTCCCCCAGCCTCTGGTAACCACTGCTTTACTTTCTGTCTCTATAATTTTGTCTAATCCACTTAAATTTTGTATGTAATTTAAGTGGAATCGTACAATATTTGTCATTTTGTAGTCAGTGTTACCTTCAAAGCATTTTTACTGGTTAATTTGGATGATTTGTGTAATATATGGTAATGCATTAATCCAGTTCTGGCATTATCTACCAAGTCCCTCTCCGTGATGAAGTCAGTGGTTGTAAGTATAGCCTCCAGTTGCTGTTTAGTTTTCACTAGTTTGCATCTCAGTTTTATTAGTTTTGTTCTAGGGGAAACAGACTCAGAGACAGAGATTTACATGCAACAGGTTTATTAGGGAGTACTTTCCTCCCTACAGCTCCTGTGAGACAATAAAGGTAATAGGACAGGATAGAAAGAGGAAATGAAATGCCATGTAGTCAAAGCAAAGGCAGTAAAGACCTCAGTCCCACAGGAAGCTTTGGAACTGGAATTGGGGATCAGGGAGAGCCTTTCCCTTGGCCAGGCTACTCTCTTAGGCCAAGGGAAGTTCCTGGTGAAGGACTTGGCTGAGAACCATTAGCTGCCAACCTTCTCAACAGCAAGGGGAATAGGTTCTTTGGTCCTAAAAGAGAATCTGTAACATCTACCGCTTTTCCCATGAAGTTTGAGCAAGAGATGGATGCATGCATGCTCCCATTTGTAAATAGAGATTTTTTTATCATCTAAGGATATGCTATGGAATGATTTGGATATATGCATGAAGGCTGGGGAGTAAGTTGCAAGGTGGACTATTTGGAGAGGCAGTGTTTGCAGTGGTTAAAAGCATGAGCTTTGGAGCTCGCCAACCTGGGTTTCTATGTTGATTCTACCACTTACCAGCAGGGTGTGGTAGGTGTTTAATTTCCCTGTGCCTCATTTCACCATTTGCAAAATAGGATAGAAACAGAATTTCCTTCATAGAGTTGTTATGAAGAATGAAGTAACACATACGAAGTGCTTGGCCTAGTGCTGCATCAGCATATAACAGTTGCTCAGCAAGTATTGGCTATTACATTGCTACTCCTACTACCATAACCCCTCTGTTACCATCACTATTATATGGGAGACTAGGGAGATCAGGAATCTTGCCTTTCATTTAGAACTCTTGGAAACAAAGTTACTCCTGGGCCTCCTGGAGGCTACTGCTGTGTGAGGCAGCTTCTAAGGCAGGGTCATCTTACACCCATACTACCAAAACTATAGACGTTAGCTAATCCTCTGCCCTGCACATTTTAAACAAAATTCTTCATAAACCCATCTCATCCTACTTTTTATTTTGATAATAGGATTTTCACATGAAGACCTTATAACTGATATTTGTTAAATAGCAAGAACACAGGATAAATTATTTTAGATGTACAGTAAATCTTAATGTCGATAGGTTCTGTAACTTTAAGCAAAATTATGTAGAATGAAACCAATTTTACCATAGGCTAATTGATATAAACAAGAATTAAGTTCCTACAGCGTCTCATCAACATTATACTGAAACAACATTGAATGAAACTATTCAAGGACCTGCTATAATCATTTATATAACTTCTTTTTTTTAACCTGGAAATAGTATCCTCTTAATATTTGTGAAGTAGTCCTTTAGCTACAGAGTTCAAGAACTGGGCAGGATAAGCATTAAAGTTTCTCAGCTATCATGATCAAATCTCTGCTACCTCTGGCTTTCTCCTTCAGTACTTTTCTAGAGTTGGACTCTAGAAAGAGGTTGATGTTTTTGTTTAAAGAGGTATTTTTGGATTATTGTAGTAAGTGACATTATTGTGAACTCCATGATGGCTTTCCCTAAGCACCTTTTAATATATTTATTTAGCACCTGTTAGATGCTGAAGATTCCAGAAATAAAAGAAAAATGTTCTCTGTTCCATGGAAGGAACACATGAACACTAAGAATCAAAAGTCTGTTCAGCTACATGCTATTGGATCTACCACACAAAGTGCTGATTTTATCTGGGGAGTGGGAGTGAGGCATGGAGGTGAGCTTTGGGCAGTTTAAATTAACATAGTAACTGAGAAAACTGAGAATGCACCACATAGGGTAAAAGCAAGGAGACATGAAAGAGCAAGTTGTATGTTTGAGGAAATGTGCATAGTTGACATGTATGAGGTGGGGAGTGGCTAGAGGTAGACTCAGCAGAATGAGCTTATTGGTGCATTGAGATCAGGAGTCAGGGCATCTCTTGGTGTTGATGGTAAGGAAGGAAATGACATGCTCAGATTTTTGTTTATAACTCCAGAGGCCTTCGGGAAGATAGATGGGCCATAAAAATTAAGATTTCTGAATGATAATTTAGCTTAAGCCAACAGTGAGTGATTGGGCTCAGCCCAGTGGTTTTGGTTCCTGAGGTAACCTGGTGACTTGCTGTTTTTAGAGCCATTAGGAAGCACATAAACAAATTACAACTCTGCCTTTGGGAGTTGATAGATACTTCTACAAAAACATGTTGAGATAAGACAAATAAGTGAGACTTAGAAAATATGGCTTTTACTTTACTGATTATTTTTGTAGTTGACCAAGGTGTGTCTAGGTCCTAAGGTGACTGGCCTGTCTACATGTGAGTTCTTAGAATAATATGACCTTTTGTTTTCTTGGAAAGGGGATATAGCAAATAAATACCTGTTGTCTAAGAATACCATTTTAGTATTTTTTAAATGCCCTCCCCCTACCCCGCCTGAGTCTAGGAGGTAATATTTAGCCAGAATGGGTTGTACGGGGAGCTGGGGAGAGCAGGGCATGTATAGATGTACCTGCCTTGCCTGCATCATGCAAGTCCACTTCTCCAGAGGACCCAGACCAGGATAAGCCTGAGCACGAGAGGATGAGCCTGTCCAGTTTTGGAGGAGCCCTACAAGGGTGACTGGATTCTGAGCCTATCTCCAGGTCTGAGATTTGATACAGGGAGCTTTAAGTTTTCTCCTATTTTCTTTACAGATCTGAGTCTCCTTCCCTCACTGAGGCCAGGGGACATCTGTACTATTGTCTTTAACTATATTCAAAGACGTGGCTGTAATTCAGATGTCAAGAGGTAAAATCTGACTTTTATGATAGAGGACTGTTTTGACCTGTAAGCTGGTAAGAGTTATAAAGTGTCGTTAGTCCTGTAGCTCATGAAGAGTCTGGAGAATAGTTTAACTTTGTGTTCTTGCTTAAGATTTCCAGTTGTATAATATGGGCAAGTTAATCTCTCTGCTTAGTTCCTTCATAAAATAGGGTTAATGGTATTTATCTTAGGGGTAGTAGAATAATTGAATGATATCATATGTGTATGGTGCTTTACTCTGTGCTTGTTACATAAGTGCTTAAACATTAACTGTAGTAATTTTTATTAATTTCTGAGTTATCTGGCTAGCGACTCTTTTCCTGTCACATTGTTTATAGATATCAGCTCTACCACTAGTGATCATTAACAATACTGCACTGTTTGTGCATTCCTGATACTCCATCCTTCTATTTAGGACTTTTTCTGACCACCACATCTTACATCACAGAACACCTCCCCTCTTCCCTCTTCACCCTGCCTTATTTTTCTTTATGGCACTAATCACTACCTATATTATATATATCTTATCTGTTGTCCTGTCTGCCCTACGTAGCTGTGCTCTGATAAAATTTTATTTATAAAAACAAGCGATGGGTTACATTTGGGCTGTAGTTTCCCTGTTCAGTCATGGTTTAGGAAGTTGGACACAGTTATCCTCTAGGCCGAGCTGCCTTTTTTTCCTCTTTTTCCCTTCTTCATCTATTGTGGCTGCCCAGATTATCCCAGGTACCACCCTTGATCTTTCTCTGTCTTCAGGGCCCACCCAGGAAACCCTCTGTGAATTTAGTATACATTGCAATCATGTGCAATGTATAGATCTCTGGATGTCAGTTCTAACCAAATCAAATACATATACCTACATATATATGTGTGTGTGAGTGTGTGTGTGTGTATGTATATACGTGTGTGTGAGAGAGAGATAATGAGGAATATTTAAACAGGAACTGAATATTAGATTATATTAAGGAATTAGTGTTGCTTTTGTAATGAGATAATGGTGTTGTAATTATGTTAAGAATCCTTATCTCTTAGTTATACATTCTGAAGTAATTACAGTTGAAATGCTGTGTCTTAGATTTGCCTTAAAATAATCCAGTGGGATGGGTATGGACCAGTTGTTCTAAACTCAGGGCAATTTTCCCTCCGGAGGACAATTGGCAATGTCTGGAGATGATTTTTGGTCATCACAGTTGGGGGTCTGCTACTGGTATCTAGTAGGTAGAGGCTAGGGATATTCTTAAACATCCTACAGTGTACATGACAGCCCCACAATAGAGACTTATCTAGCCCCAAATGTCAATTAGCACAAAGTGGAGGAACCATGGTATAGATAAAAAACTGGTATGTAATAATAATGTTGACGTGAAGTGATAAGTACATAGGGATTTATTGTAGTGTTCACTTTACTCCTGTATAAGTTTGAAAGTTTCCCATAATAAAAAGTTTAAGAATATATATGCAGCATTTCTTTAAGAAGCTATCAGCATGCTGATACCTGCCTCCCTCCAACTCTGTATAGAGCTCTGTTTTTCCAGCTGAGTCTGGATGGGACACCACTGCTTGTTACTCAGCCCGTGGGTGTACTCGTTCTGCTTTGACAAGCCTTTGGTTAAAGACCATCATCCTCCTACCCCAACGCTCACTTTCATCCCCAGTCAGTTGACTCTGAGCGTGTGGTGTTTCCAGTCCCAGACTGGTAGAACCAGTACCTACCTTTCAACTAATGTTCTTTGGCTCTGATTGAGCCCTTCAGCAGTCCAATCCCATCTGTTTTGTCTTCCACAAACCCCTCAAAGTTTTTGGTCTATTGATATTGTTCTTTAGAGTCTTCCCAGTATGCTTTTGATTTGTTAGTATTTTTATATTTCTTCTATTATTTCATTGTCTTTTTAGGAAGAGAAAGAAGTAAAAATTACTGATTCAGCTTACTATCTCAGCAGATGTCTCTACTAATGACCTTTTCAATACCTGTTATATAATAGCCCTCTGTGATTGGCATTTAACAAAGACATATTTAGTGATAAACCAGTAATTCTTTTTATTCACTCATTGTAGTCCAGTATTTGTTTATTACCAACTATGTGAAATTCTGTGCTAGGTTTTAGGTATATGATGAGAAATCAGGTATGTAATCCTTGCCCTTGTGGAATTTATGGTGTAAAGGAGAGACATTCATTAATCAACTAAACAAATAAATATATAATTACAAAGTCTGTGAGGTGTGTTATCAAGGGAAATAATATCCTATGAGAATAAAAAGGAAATTCTAACATTGACCGAGTACATGATGTGTGCTAGTTACTATGCCAAGAATGTCACATGGATAATTTCATTTAATCTTCAGAATAACAAATTTTAGAGATAAGGAAGCAAAGACTTAGGATCCTAATTTAGGAAGCAGAAAAGATCTCCCTGGGAAAAGTTAACACTTAAAATAAGAACTGGGTGACTAGGAGTTAACCAGGCAAAGAATGGAAGGAGACTATGTAAAGCAGAAGGAATAACATGTTCAAAGGCCTAAGGAAGGAATGAACTCATTGTGAAAGGATACCAGTAACTGAAGTTTAGTGATCAGGGAAAGAGAGTAGCAGGACATAGAATAGGCAGGGGCTAAATGGGCCAGGGTAAAGATATTAGATTTCCTTCCAGAGGATTGGGAAACCATTGAAAGATTTTACATGTGAGAGGAGCATGATCTAATTTGATTTCTTGAGATCACTTTGCCTGCTTTGTGGAGAATGAATTGGCAGAGGACAGAGGCTTACTGTGACGAAGATGAGAGAGGATAGAGATTTAGAGTATAGTGATGGCAAGAGAATGGAGAAAAGGCAGGAAAAAAAATGAGGTGTTGTTTTAGCCCTAAAACATATTACTTGCAGCTGGGTTGAATATAGAAGCTAAGCATGAGGAAGAAATCAGGGGGATTTCCACGTTTCTTGAGCAACAGTGGATGACAGTGCTAGCTTACTGAACGGTGAGGGAAAAGTTTTAGACAGAAATTTTGCTTGCTTGCGAAATTTAAAGTGGAGGTGGTTTATAGGCTCAGAAGAGAAGTCTGACCAACCGATACAAATGTGAGAATTACTAGTTTGTCTTTCTGCTTATAGCCATCTGTCTGATCATATCAGCTTGTATATAGAGAAGAGTGCCAGGGACAGAGCCCTGAGGAAATCAGACATTTAAAGATCTGGTGTTGAAAGAGGAACAGCTAGCAAAGGAAACATGATGGAGCAGCCAAGAGATAGAAAATCAGAAGAGTGCTTTGTTGTAGAAACCAAGAGAGGAAAGTTCATCAAAGAAGAAGTAGTAGTCAGTTTGAATGCTCATTTTAAGATGAGAGCCACCTACCAGGCTGTGTTTGAAAATTGCCATTAACAAAGAAGCATGGTATAATATCTCCCATCTCTTAAAAAAAAGACTTTACATCTTCCTTCCACATGCTGCTGCTTTTCTCTGTCCTCGCCTCAAATAAGGAATTGATATCTTACTGTCTCCTCTTTTCATCTTTATTTTACTCTATTTAGGCTTTTTCACCATCTACTCAACTGAAATCATTCTTGAAAAGGTCACCAATAGCTGCCATCTTGTCAAATTCAGTTTCACTTCTGTCTTCATTCTGCTTAATCTGTCAGTAGTATCTGATTGAGCTGATTACTCCCTCCTTGAAAAATTCTGTTGTTGGCATCTATGAGACCATATTCTGCTGGATTACCTCCCATCTCATGACTGCTGCTTATGAGTCATTTAGTTAGCTGATCTTTTAAAAGAATGTAAATCTAGTTATTTCTCTCCACTGTTCAAAGACATTCAATCACATAGTGCTTCCCATCACATCCAGAATTATATCCGCACTCATTACCATGACCTACAAAGCACTAAGTCCTCTGGCTCCTGCCCACCTCTCTAGCCACATCTTGTACCAAAACTGGCCTTTGTGCTATTTCTTGAATGTGCCAAGCTCCTTAAGGACTATTATGCTTGCTGTTCCCTGTGCCTAGAAAGCTCTTTGCCCAGATCTTTGCATGGTTCACTTCTTCGCATTATTTAGATCTCTGGTCAATATAATCACGTCTGACCTTTGCAAAAGAAAATAGCCAACCGCTGCCCTCCCCAACCCATCACTCTCTAATCCCCTACCATAGCAACTTGTCCCTGTCTAAAATTGTGTTTACTTGTTTATGAACAGTGTCTCCTCTTCCCCCAGAATGTAGGTTCTCTATCACTTGTTTGCTTGATCACTTCTCTATTCCCAGGGTCTATAACAGTGGCATATAATTGCTGGTCCATAATATTTGAGTGCATGCTGCTAAGAGGTTTAATCAGATGAGGATGGGAATGTTTCCATTGGATTTGGAAATATACCATTTGTCGATGTCCTTGATGAGCAGTGTAAATGGAACACTGAGAGTAGGAGCCAGAACAAGAAACCTGTAGGTAAAGAATTAGAGAAAATGACTGTTTTATAAGACAGCTGTTGTGAGAAGTTAACTGTGAAGAGGCATTGGTCACTGGAGAAAGTGTAAATGAGGCCAAGAAGACAGGTCGTTATGGTGACATAATGAACGTAATCCAGAGCACATGTGACAGGATTGAGTCTCACATGGGAGAGACATGTGTGAATCTCTGTCCTCCCTTTTAGCAGAACAGAAAAATGGTGAAGATAGTTTCAAACTCAGTTTGGTTGTGTAGTTCGTGGAGGGGGAATGAGAATACAGGAGGGTGAGTCAGCACCTGGTCAGCTGCCATGAGAAAGGAGGCTAAGTAAGTATTGGTTGGAAAGGAAGCCAGGCCCTATGGCATAAGAAATCCAAGGGCCTATCTTCCGATATATCTCTAAGCCAAATGTTGCCGTAGTTGGGGTCCTGGTAAAAGGACCCCTGATGACTGTAGAAAGAGGTAGAAACGAGCATTTTTGGAAACATAACGTTTAAGGATCTAATAACGTCTCCTTGTTTTAATCAGAACAGTGTTCTCTGTGCCAGAAACCATTTGGGTTTAGGATAGGAAAATTGTCCTTTTTCTTTCCTCTCTCATCTTCCTCTAGATGGATGGAGCCTGTCGAGGTTGGGAGAGAATACATTGTCGGCCCTGTACACCTAGTTTGCCATCAGGATTGGACATGTTCATGCTTTCAGATATTTGAGTGTTTTTTATGTGCTAAGCACTGTTTTAGGCTCTATAGCAATAAACAAAACAAAGTCTCTGCCTTCAAAGAGCTTTTATTCTAATGCAAGAAGACAGAGTAAACAAATGTATGATTAGTCAGGGATGGGGTAGCAGTGGGAGGTGTTCTGTCTCTCAGTCTCTCTCACTCACTTAGTCCATGCCCTGCCATCTACAGGAGCATTGAATGAGCCCTTCTTCCTCATTTGGGTGTTTCCCTGAGCAGCCAACTCGAGCCCTTCATTGCGCACAATGGTAATGACATGTTTTGTTCTCTCGATTTCAGATGAGACGCCAATTATTGCAGTGATGGTGGCCCTGTCCTCTCTGCTAGTGATCGTGTTTATTATCATAGTTCTGTACATGTTAAGGTGAGCATGTGAGTTAATGCTTCTCCATTCTTTTGGACTATTTCAGTAACCCAGGATCTCAAGTCCACACAGTCCAGAAGACAATAGGATAAAAACAGTGAATAGATTGAGGAGAATGACTCATGATCATGCTTAGAGGATTAAAATTCCACTTAGAAATGGTTTGAAAGTTTTACATAGTCTTCCTCAAAACTCAGCCCCTCCCTTTTGCTTCCATCTGTCCTAAGTCCAGCCCCCCAACTTCCAGTTTAGCCTAAAGTCCAGTGTCTTGGAAAAGTCTGGAAAAGCTTAGTGTCTTGGTCTTCCAACCCAGGCTGCTGTGTTGAAGTGAAAGGGAAGGAGAGGCCAGATCTCAGGTTTGGAGTTTGAGGGAAAAAGCCACAGTGTACGTTGTTACTGATGGGTGTTTAAGATCTTCAGATCTAGCCCTGATGAAGCAACCCCTAAAAGGGCCCTGGTGGAGATTATGTGCTCAGTAAAGGCCTACTTGATTTCTAGTTGGGGGTTTGTCCCCATACCCCTCTAGGACTCCTTACCCTGGCATGCTGAACTAAACCATGTGAGTTACAGGGTTCCCCCTTCTGACTTTCTTTCAAGGTCTTCTAATAGTACTACTCAAACGGGTAACAAAAGCAAGAAAGGGAAACCCAAGGAAGAGAAGAGGGAAGAGGGAAGTGTATTTGTTCTCTTCCTGCTGAAGTTACTGCTGTAATTGGGTTTAATTCTGCCCTTATTTTTGGCTTAGGCTGCTCTGTACTCCATCTGTTTTTCTGCAGGGATAAAAAGAGGGGAACTTTGTGTACCCCTGTAATTTGTCATGTGTCTCCACCATTCTTCAGGAGACCATGGCCAGACTGGTGCCCACCTAGTCTGAAGCTCTGAACTTCTCCCTGTTGGACTGGGTTTCCCAGATTGTACTAGGATTTTTGTTGCTATGAATATTCTCTCTCCCGCCCCACACACACACGCATACACACAGTATATTCTACCCACTTATCTCTTCTTCAGCTGGTAGAGCTGTGATCTCTGGTGAGTCATGGAACCAGAGCTGCACAGAGCCACACAAGTTAGAATATGCTGTTGGTGTTAACTGGGTTGGAGTCAGTATGTTTAGGTTAAGCAGGAGTACCATGCAGTGGAGCTGCCTGCCTCACCATGTATAAGACGAGTCTCTAAAAGAGTCTGTTAATTTGGTAAAGGAGATTTAGAGAGGCCAAATTGATAGGTGGAAGAACAAAGTTGATGATTGGTCTCTTCTGCTTCTATGCTTAGTTTTTTCACTGTGAACATTTTCTCATTAGGTTTAAGAAATACAAGCAAGCTGGGAGCCATTCCAATTCTTTCCGCTTATCCAATGGCCGCACTGAGGACGTGGGTAAGGCACCCATTAATAGCATGGGGAACCTTCATGGAGAAGAAAATTTTTTTTCCCTAAAAGGGGGGAAAAAAAACGACTTGAAAATAGCCTTAGTTCTTGGAGGCTGGGACCATGAGATAGAATCCCCAATTTAGTCTCCAGAGAAGGGCTGATCCCCAGGGCACCTGACCAACCTTCCCCCTTGTGCACTGCAGAACCCCAGAGTGTGCCACTTCTGGCCAGGTCCCCAAGCACCAACAGGAAGTATCCACCCCTGCCTGTGGACAAGCTGGAAGAGGAGATAAACCGGAGAATGGCTGATGACAATAAGCTCTTCAGAGAGGAATTCAACGTGAGTTCTTTGCTAAGACTGGTGTCAGCAGGGAGGAAGGCAGACCTAATGTCTTGGGATAGAAAACAGGTTTCTCATGGGTTAAGAGGTGAGGAATTTTTTACCAAGTTCATCTGATTCCTTTCCTTATGTGATTATGGGTAGGAAATGAAGAAAAATTTGCCTCACCTACCTCATCTACTCATCCATCTATCCATTCATCATCGCATCTGTTACTTTGTTTAATAAATATTTATTAAGTTATCTAATATGTGCTAGGTGCCAGGGATTTTCTGGGGAGCTGAAACAGATCCAGTCCCTACAAAGAACTCGCTAACTAGTGGGGAAACCCCCATAAACAAGAACAAAAATAACTAAGTTTAAAAGAGCAATTTAGTATACAAAGGACTGCTGCATAGTGGTAGGAGTCTATATTAACAGGTGGCATTTTAGAGTCTGGCACAAGAAACCCAAAGTGTGTTAAGTAAACAGTTGGAGTAGTCCGGCATGGAAAATAAGGACCATGGCAGACTGCAGAGCAAAGGCCTCATTTTGGAAATTTAGATTTATATTTTTTATAACTCCCTCAAGAAAGCAGAACGTGTTTGTGAATCTTTGAATTCGTGATTTTAGCCCTCCAGTTCTTATCCTAGGTCAGAACTTCCTTGAAGAAATGTTTTTATTGAGATCTAATCATAGGTGAGGACATTGGGAAAGGGGAATGGGGAAGATTTCAGGCACTGGAAATAGCAGGAGCAAACTGTTAGTAGTAAGGGTGGATGAGGGAAGGGCACATTCAGAAAATAAAGTAGGAGTATGTGTGGCCGGAGGGCAGAGACTCAAGAGAGTAGTAAGCGATAAAACTGTAGAAGATTAGGCCAGACTGTAGATCTTGTATATTGTCATGAGAGAAGTTGAACCATAGACCAACCAGATAGTATTTTGAAAAAATGACTGGCTGCTATATGGAGAATGGCCCACAGGGAGGCCAGAATAACTACAGGGAGTACAGATAAGGGCTGCAACAACTGTTGGTGCCAGAAGGGCTGATAGATTGACTTAAGGGGATCATAGAGAGGAATGGATTTGAGGACAGGAGGAACAGTTCCAGAGGTGGGAGATTCATCAGCATGAGCATTGTAAAACACTCAGTCTCCAAACCTTTCCACTTAGCCACGTGTCAACTTCGTCTCTTAGGCTGGCTCCCCTCTTAATGCCAAAATGGCTGCCCCAGTTCTGGGCACCACCTGGAGGTTTAAAAGGTCCAGTGGAAAAAGGATGACTCTTTATTTCTGGAGACTTTCTTTGTTACATGCTCTGTTTTAAGCAGAGGAGAAATAGGCTTAACTGCAACTGGCTGAGACCAGTTCAGATTACTCCTATTGTTGTAGCCACCAGCCCCCCGAAAGATACACGGACCACCAGAACTCAGTTACAGGAAACACTCTGTATTCAGCCAGCTGGGTCTGCCAGGGGTACATAGACCCCAAATTAAGCAGCCCCGAAATGTAGAGGTACAGGGTTTTTAAGCCCAAAATCCCATTCTTCATTCTGTCTAAACACAAAGGGCTATCTTTTTTCTATTCACTACCTGTCAACTCACAGGTCAGGTGCGTAAGCAGGGGTACAGAAGCAGAAAGCTTGTTTAGAATGTTATGTTCCTATAATCAAAGGCCTACGTGCCCATAGCGATAGTAAAACAGTAATTTCCATTAAGAGTCAATTTTTCAGCCACCACACTATGTCACAGGAGTAGGTGGACAACCCCACAGAATGGAAGTTCTACTAGCAAGGAGGAAAGGAAGAACAGTTGTGTGAGTGGATCACCACCATATCTGCTCCACCACTGAAGGGTTTAGGGGAGCAGAGAATGATGAGGTCAGATTTGTACTCTGAGAAAATCACTACAATGTGGAGAATAGATGGGTGGGAGGAAAGACTTAATGGAATAACTTGGATCCTTTTTTCTGGCTGTTGGAAAAATAGCACCATTTAATGTTCATTATTGATTACGAACATTTATCTCATCCCACAAGTTATCACCCCAGTTTCAGCACCATAGCTAGGTCTCCCATAGGCACTACTGTTTTGTAGTCTGTAGTGCCAACTGGTTCTAGCTAATGGGGGATGGAACCCATGGCCATACTTCTTTTACCGTGAAAGGAGTTTCTTTACTTGGAGTTAATATTCCCTGAGATCCCATGATAAGGCATTCTAGTAAATCCCTGGGTGGAGGTGGTATTCCTAGAGGCATGTAGGCACATTCAGATAAATATTGTGGCGAGAACCATTGTCATGCTGCCGTGGCCACAATTTCATTGGCTTCTTGGACCAGCACTAGGGTAGTGAGGGAAAGGACTAACCAACGTCTCCTTGGTTCTTAGCAGTAAGTGCCGCCTGGTGAGCATACACATGGTGTGTAAATATTTCCAATCTTTCTCTTTCTAGTTATCCACTGCCCAGGGATTGGCTTAGATCCTGACCTCTAGTGAGATAGTGAGATTTTGTTCACTGGAAGAATTTTGCTTTTATATCCATTTAGAGCTATTTCTTAAGTAGATTCTCTCACAGCAGTCTACCTCCAGAATGGGCTAGCATGTCTCACAGAGCCATTTGTACACTAGGCTGGACTTTCTTCATCTGTCAACTGTTGATATCATCAGGAAGTGAGAAGTGTCTATTGGAGTGGGTATATGGCAAGCGTTCTGTATATATCATTTCTAGCTGATGGTGGAATTCTGCTGGGCATGTCCAAATCTATGGCTTATTGAATCACATAATAGTTTATGATGGGCAGTTGAAGTCATTTGGATATCCAGTGTCCCATGGTCAAGCTTAGAGTCTATACCAGAGCCCAGTGCTAAGCTAGGAACATGATTTTGTTGACAAAATCTTGGTCTTATCCCCAAATCCTAAGGTTTTTCATTATGATTCTTCTGCTCAGTATTTTCCAGACACTTAAGGCCCCATAAGATCTACCAGCACAGATGTCTTTGTGGCCAAAATCAGCTGGAGAGCCTTTTCTTTTCATGTCACTCAATAAATGAGTTAGAATAGGACACCAGTATGTGGTGTTTGCTGTCTCCAAAATCAAAAACGGCCCAGCAGGTATCGGTCCTCCTTCTTAGCAGAGGGGATGGAGGGACTAAACAGCAACTTGTGCTTTATGTTAGAGGGGAAATGCCACAGTCCTTTGACTTTTAGAAAACTTGACTGAGGTGGCAGGCCACTATATTTTTATTTTTATGCTTAGCATGTACATCTCTAAGATACAAAACATCCTCCTCTTCAGGTCCTGTCAGCTTGATGTCATAAGCATAGTTGTCAGGATGATGTTCTTTGAAACTATGAGACAAAATCCTAATGAATTAGATCACAGCAGAGATCAAAATGATTTAGCACTGAGGCTGTTCCTACCATGAGAAAAGAAATTGCTTCATGTAGTCTTTGTGCACCATAAAAGAAAAAAAAAATGGACCCGCCTCATTGATAGCAGTATTCCAGGTACCAGGGGTTAAATTAATTTATAGGAAGGATAGTATCTGGAAAAGCAACTGCAAATCTACAGCTCCACGTGATTCATATATAATAATCCACTGACATTCTTAAAAGCTGTCAGTCTTTTGGGCTAGTCTGTTAGTAGCTTGTCTGGGGGTAATAGGAAGCATCAAAATAGCTAATTAACTAGTAGTTGAACATTCACTTAATGCCATCACCAAACTTAGACATGTAAATAGATTATCTCATTGTTATTCTGCAGCTTTAAGTTTTCTGTAGCACTTAGGATCTCAGGATCTCTGTGACTCACCTAGGGATTTAGCCCTTTGATAAAGAGAGATTACTGCTCTAACAACTTGAATTTGCTCTTGTTACTGTGACAGTCCTTATCCATAGGGTTTTTTTTGGGACCAGTGCGGGTGGGTATTCAGCTACTGGCTTTAAATATCTATACAACCATACACTGAGAAAAAAGGTTGTTCCTAACATGAGGCCAGTTCAGGCCAAAGCTCCTTTCATCACCTGGCCTGTAAAGGCTGCATTCTAACTGGCATAAAATGTGGCATTCTGAGTTCCCAGGAATTAGTTAGCTCAGGGCCAGAAGCCAGTAGACCCCAAAAGGTGTATTTCCATTTCCACAGTAGAGGAAACCATGGTAAATAGCTGCAGATTCTTAGGGGAAGATGAGGAGAAAGGTTCATAGCATATGAGTGTTGATGTGCTATGGCAGGATTTTTCCTTACATGTGCCCATCATTGAAAGGTTCTGGGTCTATGAACTGATTTAGGCCTGGAAGTTGGGTGAGACGGGGCCCTTTCTCTAGCATGGTGGTCTAGTCAGGCCCTCTCAACTGACTGCCTTCCATTTCTATTATTGGGAGCTTCACAGTAATTCACAACTAGAAATGTCTGAGTCCTGGTGGTTGTGGCCTCTGAGGTTCCTTCCATCTCAGTAAGGTCAGGAATCCCATTTTGAAGTCAGTCCTTTCCACCAGCATCTCACTCTGGTAAAGACAGTAAAGCCCTTCTGAAAGATTCCAGTGCTTTCCTCACCAGTGTGTACACCCTCTAGCAAGACACATGTTGTAGATCCCATCAGGGGCATGGTGAAGATATCAATAGAAAGATTAAGCCTGTTGGATCCTATGTAATACTGATCTCTACTTTGTGCCAAGGATTTTCTGGCTTTTCATCGTTACCTAGCTGAACTCAGCATTCAGTCCAGATTTCCACTGGCCAACCTAACCCAGCATTAGAACCATGGCCAGTATCCTGAGAGCTGGGTAGTGGAGTAATTTTCACATGAAAGCAAGATGCATAGAGAACATAACAGATTTTTTTAAATCGGCTTTCTCCAACTCCTCTGTTTCCTTTCAGCATCATTTCAGTTGTCTCACCTAAGACCCTGTCTTTCACATGAGCAACCCAGGAAAGATGTGAATTCTATTCGCATTAACTAACATTCGGCAACCAACAAAATTCTGAGATGTTAATTCTGAGATTTGGTTCAGCACAGTACATAACACAGTCATAGCAAGGCCCTGAGTCCTTGCCCTGTTTTTGGAGATGAGCATTTGATGTTGGAGCTGGGCTTTTTCTTGTTTTGTTATTTAGTATTATCAGAAGTAATCATACTTCTTGGTTTCAGCATTTCTTTTCTTTTCAGTGGGACTCGCCCTTCCCCTATACCACTAGCTAAAACACATTTC
Organism: Eonycteris spelaea; assembly: GCA_003508835.1. Classification (NCBI taxonomy): domain Eukaryota; kingdom Metazoa; phylum Chordata; class Mammalia; order Chiroptera; family Pteropodidae; genus Eonycteris; species Eonycteris spelaea. Next base: position 894,327 of record PUFA01000110.1, read on the forward strand.
AGGTGATTACAGCAATAACTGAAGCAACTATTGTACAGTTTGAACTATGAGTAGCTTGCTCTTTCCTATCCTGAAAATTGATTAGCAGTTCCTTTCCCTTTATTTGTACACAGTAATCAAGTTGACGTCATCCACATTTCCCTCATCAGTCTCTCAACTACAACCCACTTTCTGATACTAATGCTAAGTCAGGTAAAGTCCTTTATTTAAAAACAAGGAGGTCAACTTAATTAAGCACAGAAACAAAACCATTAATTGGGGCGAGACACTGAGGAAGCAGGCAGATTCAAAAGATGAGGTAGACTCCCAACCTTTGGGGAGAGCAAGGCCTGTTCTGGTCGCCCTGGAGCCCTCTTGGGAAGCCTCTGTTTCTTTCAGGGTTTCAAAATCCTGGGAAAGAGAATCTGGTTGGTGCTGTATGGGTCAGGTGTGACTGTGTTGGCATCAGTCAGACCTGGCAAAAAAGAAGACAAATAACACATGGGGCAAACACACCAACTTGTGTCTGTTATCATAGAATAATCCTTTTATAATCATGGCGTGAGGAGGGCCTTTCTAAACAAAACACAAGATTCAGAAGCCAGAGTGGAGTAGATTGAAAAATAATAAATAAAATGTTAAATGTCTCTATGAAAAATGACACCATTAAAAACGGCCCACTGAGAGAAGCTATTTGCTTCAGGGAGAGAGAATTTTCCATAAAACATAAAGAGTTTCTGCAGAGCTGCAAGGAAAAAGTAAACATTGCTGTTGCAAAATTGGCAATTTACAGAAAAAAAAAAAAAACCACTCTATAAATATGAAAAAAAGCTCAACTATATCTAGTAATCAGGGAAATCCAGATTAAAACTAACCATTATTTTGGGCCTATTAGATAGGGAAATTTTAAAATATTGATATCAAGTATGAGCAAAGGTATGAGGATATAGATACTGTTGTACACAGGTAGGAGGAGTTTAAATTGGCATAGTGTCAAAAGGATGGTTTGACAGTATCAACCAAATTTAAAATGCATGTGCTATCTGACCTGACTTCTGGGACTCTGACAGAAAACCAAATATGTATTTGTACAAGGATGTTCATTACAGTATTATTTATAATAGCAAAGAAAATAAAATGAAAAGTAGATATCTGTCTCATAGTAGAATGGCTAAATGATTTCTTAAATCTATTTTGAAATTCTGTATTGTCATTAAAATAAAAATGACATAAATCTCTAAGTCATACTGTTATAGGAGAAAACATTGCAGGGGACTATACATGGTGTAAGCCCCCTTTTTGAAAAAGAAAGAACCATGTATATATGTGTGTGAGTGTGTTAATGCATTTTTTAAAGTCTGGACCTATTTTGGGGTGGCAGGGATAGAATATAGGAGAGACATGGTAGAGAAATTTCCCTTCTGAATTATTTGGCTTTCTTTTACAATAAGCATATTCCTTTTATAACATTTTTTTAAAGCAGAGAGGTTTTGTTTTTTTTTTTTAATATGGTAAATAAAGCTAATGCAGCTTAGCTTTAGAATGAATATACAGCATGTAGAATAAAGAGTTGTCCCCAGCTTGAACTGTGCCAGAAATCTTGTGTTCAGGTCTCTGTGAAAAGGCATAACACTAAATGAGAAATTCTGGAGAAAAAATGGACCGTGGAAGTGAATGGCTGAAGGGACAATAGACAAAGGACAAGACAATTGTTTTCATATATTTGAAAGGCTCTAAGGAGAGTGTATAGCATCTTTATGAAGCCTCACCATAGTTGAACTTTACATGCAATGTTTTTCATCCTTGAATTATAAGTTGGAACTTTTTATTGACCAGCATTTGTCTTAGAAGGAAGCATCAAATTTGTTTAAAAGAAACATTTTGAAAAGCCACTTACTGAGGTTCCCAAAGCATGTTCAAGGTTTAAAAAAAAGAAAAATGATTTAGTTAGCTCCGGGCGGGGGGCGGGGGCAGGTAGGGAGAGAGAAGGGAGGGACTGAGGTGGAGTTCATGAGATGTTTAAAATCTCTGTATTGCCAGATGTGACACTCCCTTTCTCAGGACATTACATCTTTAATAGAGACAGCTTAATTCTTAGATTTTCAGATGAAGAAGCATGTGTGTTTAATCTGGTGACAGGACTGTGTGACATCTGAGTGAGGCAGAGGCAAAAAAAAGCATCTACATTGATGAGTTGTCTCTAAACAAATGAATCAGAGCCAAAGTACTATAAGAATTAGCAGGCACTAAGAGCTTTGGAATTCAACAGTACAGGGAATTCGAGGTTCAAGGTTTCCAAGGGGGAGAGAAGGCACCAGCTGACATCTGGGTTTTACACTAGTCAGTATAAGGGAAATAACAAAAGAAATGGTGTATCCGAGCATTAGGTCCTTCTAAACAGAGCTGTTCCAAGATGAGATGAACTGCTTTGGAAGGTAGTAGATTCCTCATCACAGCAGAATATTCAGACACTGGTGACTATTAGGTAAGAGTATTTAAAAGAGGATTTAAAAGTTAATAAATGAGATTCAGTACTGTGCTGGAGATCTTAGCATAGTGAGGCAAGAAAAGAAATGAAAGGAATTAAGGATTGAAAAGGAAGAGACAAAATATTTTTCACAGAGGAGAATATTGTCCTCAGAAATACAAAGTTTCACCAATAAATTATTAGAATTAGTAAGTTGTTTTAGCAAGATAGATACATAAGGAGCATTAAAAATTAATGCATTTCTATGCATAAGCCACATTAGACTCTAATAATAATTTTTAAAAGGTGGCTATTTATAATAGCATCCAAAATGTAAAGTACCTAGGAATTAATTTAACAAAATATTTACAAAATCCTTGGAGAAAATTATAAAAATGTTTGAAGATATTAAAGAAAAAATCCTAAATTAGTGAAGAAATGAGATCAGTGGATTAAAAGGCTCAATATTGTAAAGATGTCAATTCTCCCCAAACTGATATGTAGATTCAATGCAATTCCAATAAAAATCCCAACAGGTTTTTTGTGGAACTTGACAAGCTGATTCTAAAATTTATATGGAGGAGAAAAGATTCAAGAATAGCCAAGACATTCCTGAAGAAGAAGAACAAGGTGAGGAGACCTGCCTTACCAGATATAAAGAGTTATTATAAAATTTAGTAATTAAGACAGTTTTGTATTGGCACTGGGATAGATGGATTGACCATTGGAATAAAATAGAGAGCCCAAAAGCAAATTTATATATAAATGGAAGCCTGTTTATGAAAGAAATGCTGTTGTAGTTTTGGTGGGGGAAAGGATGGTCTTTACAATAAATAGTGCTGGGACAATTGGGTAACCCTCTGAGAATAAATTAAATTCAATCCTAGTCTCATAACAGACAAAAATCAATCTTGGTCAATGTTAATACTGAAATTTAAAGGATAAAATGAAACGTAGAGACAATATAGGAAAATATACTTACAATCTCATAGTAGAAAAGGATTGTTAAGACTTAAAATGTTGATAAATGGAAAGATTAATCAACTACATTAAAATCCAAAACTTCCTGTTCATAAATAGATACCACAAAGAAAATGAAAGGACAGGCTACAAACTTGGTAAAAAAAATATTTGTAACACTTATAACTGATGAGAGATAAGTATCCAGAATATATAAAGAACTCCTGCAAATTAATGATGGGGAAAATGCATGACGAGGTACTTCACAGAAGAGGAAACTCTGTTGACCAGTAAACTGTGGAAAGGTGGTGAACCTCATTAATAATCAGAAATGTAAATGAAACCTACATTTGATACATTTAAAATTTGACACTAGCAAATGTTGATGAAGATACAGAACAAGAACACTTTACATCGCTGGTGGGAGTGTAAATTGGTACAACTACTTTGAAAAACAATTTGACCTTATCTGGTAAATTTACAAATACTCATACCTAAAATTCTTGCACATATATATGAGGAAACACATACCAAAGTAGAATTGTGAACTGTAAACACCCCAAATATTCATTAGTAGTAGAATGGATAAATAAATGTTGGAACACTAGAAAACAAAGTGAATGAACTTTGGCCATGCGGAACAACCTGGATGAATCTTTAGAACATAATTTGGGCAAAAAAAAAAAAAAATTACCACTAGATTATAATTCCATTTTTATAAGAAAATAGCCTGAATAAAAATATATCGTTTCAGTATACAAGATGTATGGAGTACAAATAACTTAAAGCAAGATAATGATAAACACGAAATTCCAGATTTATTAGTGAGGAGAAGAAAGAGTATATGATGAGGGTAGGGCCCAGGGAGAACTTCTAAATTAAATTATGTGGATATACTTTTTAAACTAAATATAAAAGTTGAGAAGAAAAAAAAATTGCATAGATGATAGAGGTTCTGTTCATCCCTCTGGTGACCAAATCAAAGTTATGACGGAAACAAGGAACAGCAGCAAGGAAAAATTGCCTGGGATCTAGAGGAACAAGCCATACAACTAGGGAGAAGTCCAAGCAAGCACCCTGCAAAGGCAGAAGAAAACAATTTAAAAACTTAAAAAATAAATAATAACTTTGCTGAAAAAAAAATTGAAAAACAATTTTTTAAAAAACTGACGTTTTTAGTATGACTTAGTACATAGCCTTGCTCCCAGTAAAGGCTTAAGCAAGGGATGAAATGGTCTTTAATGCCACTTAGTGTTTTAGAGAATTTAACATCTTATAGCCTGGTTTGGCTATTTCCTCCTACTTCTGCAGGCTAGGTTTTTCAGAGCAGAAACTAAAATGAGTAGGATTTCCCTTGTTTTCATCCCTGTCATAGGCTCATTATGACCCTTTGCATCTAGCACCATTGGGCAGGCCCTTCTCTTTGGACAAACAATGGCTCCTTTTTCTTCATAACTTTCCTTTTAATAGCCTTAGCCTGGCTGGAGACCTAGTTTTTTTTCATTATGACTGGGGAACTAAGGATGCTGATAGGACTATGAGATGTGGTGGTTGTCATTACTGACCCTGAGGACTGTTTTCAGGCATCTTGCTGTCACTGCCTCTGTTCTGCATCATTTTAAACAAGCAATGTAGAGAGAAGGTAATGCCTCTAGATTGTTGTGAGGACTTTAAAAACTGATATCTCATCCTACTCTGTACCAGGGTGGAAACCTGTGGAAATCTAGCTTATCTGGGTGAAGAGAAGGTGAACTGTGGAGGAGCCCAGCCCAGGATACTTTTTTTTTCCCTTTGTGTATTTGGCAGCATAAAGTCTAAGGAAATTGCCTCTTAGTAAAATAACATGCAGAACCCTCCAGGGTTTTAACTGTGAAAGGAAACCTCTTGAGTGAGTGAAGGCAGATGGACTGTGAGACCCTGACTCCCTTTTTCTTAGATTTTTTTACTTTAATCTCCCCTACCACTGTCTTACTGATTCCCAGGAAATGTTTGCTCCCTTCTTTTAAAGCTCTTGCTTCCATCTGGCAAAATTGGTTCCTTTTAGGCTAGCATTTCCTTTATTTAATCATATATTTTGATTATCAAAGCTAGAACCCTAGAAGTCATCTTTCATTCCTTTCTTTCTCCAGTCTACGTTTCCTTCATTCCGTTTCTAAATCTAGTAACTAACTGTAAAATATTTCTCAAGTGCATCTATTTCCTTATACCATCATCTTCCATTCTTGCCTTCCAGTCCATTTTCCACTTAACAGCCAGAGTGATTCTTTATCATATACATTGGATTGTAGTTATAAAACCTTGAATGGTTTCCTTGTGCACCTAAAATAAAATTAAAACGCCCTCTTTAAGGACCTATGTGGAAATGTGTGAATTAACCTTGCCAAGCTCATCTCCTCCCACCTCCTCTTGCCACCCCCACCAACCACACTTTCTACATAACATGCTCACTAACCTTTCAGCTCTTCACACAAGCCAACCCTACTCCTGCCTTTCGGTCATCACAATCAATCTTCTCTGCCTGGAATAACTGTTCTCCATACTCATCCTTCCTCATAGAGACCTGTCCTTCAATCTAAATTTGGGTATGCTTTCTCTAATAGCATTTTGTTCTTTCATTGCATTTATCATGGTATATAATTTCATTTTTTTTCCTTTGATGTCTTTCACCCACAAATTTGTATTCTTTAGAGCAAGAACTGTGTAAATGTTTGATTCACCATTATTTGCTCAGTATCTAGCCCAGCACCTAATAGGTACACAATATATATATACGTTGAATGAATGAATGAATGAATGAATGAATGAAAAATAATACATGAACCTTAATTTACTTAACTCTTCCCCTACTGCTGAATACTAAGGTTGTTTTCAATTCGAGTCATTCTAAATAATGATGAAGTAAACAATTTGAACATAGAGGTTTTTACCCCTTTAGGCTAGATTCTCAGAAGGGGATTTGCTAGGTCAGAGGGTATGAATATTTTTAAGACTCATAAAACATATTTCTGAATCACTTATCAGAAAGTTTGCCTAGGTTGGAATTTTAAACTGTTCCCCTTTTGCTTTCTTAGTTTTGAATATATGGAACATATAAGAAGAAAGCAGTTCAGATACCAAGGTTTAACTTCCCACTCCTATAAAATTATTAAATGCTTATTCTGTGGCAGATATTAGTATCCCAATCTTACAGGTGAGGAAACTTGAGCCTAGAACATTTAACAGATTTACTCAAGTTCACACAATTCACACTATCTGATATCAAGCCATTTATGCTTACTCACATACCTACTTAATATACATTTGCTCCAAAACTGCTGCAGTCAATGTCACCTCACCCAAATCCTCTGCTTCCTAACTGTTGAATCCATATAAATGTCTGCCCTCTCACCCACCTGCCTATCCTTGCTTCCTTGCCATATAATGCTAGAAGCTGGGCTGCCATACCCCATCTCAGGGCCCTAGAGAGGACCTAACTCAGTTAACCATTCAGAACCCTCCTGTGTGGTTCACTCTGAGATGCATCTCATCTTTACGTGGTGATTAGCATAGGGACAAATTGCTCATCCCTTCAGTTGTGTCCCCACTCTTGTTTAGGAGGGTGGTATGTTTTGACCCAGCATTGTAACAGGCTCCTAACCATATAGTAATCATATAAAGAGCATGCTGAGCTTATAGTGATAGGAAGGATATTCTGCCCCCTGGGGATTCTTGGTGGTAAACTCTAGGAAGCTTGCAAGCTTTTTAGAGAAGAGATGTACTCTCTATTAGGCTTTAAATATTCACCTGGACCCATCTCTACCCCTACCCCAGGTCAGGGTTTGGTGTAACAGTTTGCATGTTAAATGTTTATCTCTGTTAATAATTCCTCTAATTCCTCTTAACCTTTCAGGCTCTTCCTGCTTGTCCTATCCAGGCCACCTGTGAAGCTGCCTCCAAAGAGGAAAATAAGGAAAAAAATCGATATGTAAACATCTTGCCTTGTGAGTATTTGTAGGGTTTCTTGGGATGTAACCTGAAACTGCATTTCTGGCCAGTTTTTCTGAGGCTGGAAAGAATCTTGCAATGATTTATAGGAGGGTTGATGATGAGAGTAGGGTCTAGCCTTTGGTCAAGCTGAAATTTCCTTTACGTCTCCCACGGCGACCCCTAGGTGTTCACTAAGTCAGCTGGGGTTCTTGACCAGGTTTTACTTTGGCAGGCTTAAAGTTCTAAGAGGTTAAGGAGAGCAGTTTTACTAGGACTAGATAGAAAGTGGATTGTTATGATTTTTTTGTAGTGCTCATTGCAAAGAAATTACAGAGTTCTCTTTATAACCCCTTCCCAGAGTTAGCCATTACTAATCAGTTGGTCTATAACTTAAACATTTTTCTAGGCCAGTAGTCTCCAGAATGTGATATGAGAGCAAAATGTTTGAACTTTGCTTTATTTTTATAATTGCATTTATATGTATAATTCATTCCTTAAAAATATATGGTATATTTTTGGGTGCATAACGTGTTAGAGACCACTATGCTAGGCATTTACAGATACTTATGGTCTTATTTGTGTATGAATGTATATATGTAGGGGTTTTTTTTTAATATGATTGGTATACTGTATATAGTACTCTGACTTTTTTTCTTTTAACAATATATGTTGGCAGTTTATCTGTTGCAAAACAGAAATATTCACTTTTTATCAGCTGCTTACTATTCCATATTATGAGTATATCTTAATTTATTCAACTATTCTTCTAATGAGTATTGAGATGTGTCCAATTTTTTGCTTTTATAAGTAGTGCTGCAATGACATATTCATACATGTGTTGTGTCTGTACACGTAGGTACAGCTATTTCATCTGGCCTGGTTGCATTAGGACAAATAAATAAAATTGAATTCAACTGAAGTTTTAATTATTGTTTTTTTCCTAGACGACCACTCTAGAGTCCATCTGACACCAGTTGAAGGAGTTCCAGATTCGGATTACATCAATGCTTCATTCATCAATGTAAGAAACTCAGGCTTCTCTCATTATTGCCTTGAGCAATTGTTGGCTGCCATCTGCTGGCTCCTTCCCAGCTACACATCAGGAGGAATACTTGTCATTTCAAGGTTTCCCTGAGGAGTCTAATTTTTTTAAGTGATTGAAAAAAAATGTTTAATATCAAATAGATAGTTTAAAATGTATTCTTATGTTTACCCGGTTATCATTTCCAAATGTTTCCCTTGTAGTAATCTGAATCTAAACGTTTACTTTTTTTAGGAGTCAGTGAATCCTTTATTGAGCTTATTCATAAAACTAAGAGCAAAAGTAGGCCTTGCCATCTATAGTAAAAATAATGGAGACTGAGGCAAGAGTATCTGATATCAGCTAAGTCTGGTTCATGCCTGCCATGAACCAAGGCCTAAGGGAAGAAGTGAAACTGGGAGGTTTTTAGAGGTGATTTAGAGCCTGTTTATAGAGATAGTATAAGAGATTCGAGTATGTTTTATAGGGTGTGGGAATGGAGTTAGTAGAGAAAGAGAGTTTGAAGAGATGGGTGGGGAGCACACAAGAGCACGTGTACACGCACACTAGCAAAAACAAGCCTAACTACAGCAGCAGGATGCATGAGGGGAAGAATACTGATGGAATTTGTACACCCATGTTCAGACCAGCATTAATTCTAGTAGTCAAAAGATGGATGCTATCCAGGTGTCCACTAACAAATGAGTGGCTAAGCAAAATGTGGTATAAACATACAGGAGTAATTCAGCCTTAAAAAGGAAGGAAATTCTGACACACTGCAACATGGATGAATCTTGAAGACATCGTGCTAAGTAAAATAAGCCCCAGCTTCTGCTAAGCACACTGAGCAAGAGGTACTCATGAATGAGATAGAAGACCAGGAGAGATGAGCATCTCAGAGGGCATGGAGGAAGCATTTGGTCAGCAGGGTTAAGTACAGATGGGAGATACACTGGGAAAGAGGGAACAAATGTGCTTTGGCCTTAGAGTATAGGGGCAGACCGTGTCCTTTGCCAAAGCAAATTGCGGCCATTTGTCATAGGCTGCCAATTACACTTACCAAACCCTTGTTTCCCTAGCTTTATTGAGATACAGTTTCTATAACAAAAATGCATTCATTGAAAGTGTAGAATTCCGTGATTTTTTTATTGTTTACCAAGTTATGCTGCCATCACCCTAATTGTTTTAGAACATTTTTAAATGTTCCTTATTAAGATGTAATTCACCCATTTAAAGTTTATAGTTCAGTAGTTTTTAGAATATTCACAGATATGTCCAACTATCACCAGTCAATTTTTTAACTGTGGTTACCACCTAAAGTCATTTGGGATTTGACTTGATGTCTCAGTAACCAGGGAGCCGCCTTTCATCAACATAACACAAGGAAAATCAGTTTTGCCTCATTCTAGTTATACTTACTGATTAAGCAGTGTCGCCATAACACTATATAGGCATGCTTTCATGGAGGACAAATGGCACATTCTTGGTAAAGAGAGGGCAGGAAGTTCTTTGGGGTTGGTCCTCAAGCTATTTCATGGCCCACATTCTCCAGTGAGGATTTAGCAGTGACTTCTCTTGGAGTATGGATATGACGTGGCTTAACATACTCTAAGAGCTTCTCAGTTTTAATTACAGATTTAGAACTAAAGCAGAATGTAGCATCCTGAATTAAAGCTTTCTCAGTTTCCATCTTCTAATGATGAAAAACATTTGCAGAAATTTAAATTCCTCTTAGTAAAAATTTTAACAAGCTTTCTGTTGCTGACTCTTAATATACTCATCTCCAGGCCTAAAGCTTTCTCCTGTGCTGAGAGGCAACCTTGCCCTGCCCTTGTTTGAACTGGAATAGAAGTGGTCCCTCCTTTATTCTGCCACTGCCTTGCAGACTTGTATTTTACATTATCACCTTGGTGTGACCTGGTGTCCCATCTTTGAAGCTGCCTCTCTCATTGCCCCTCTTACTGATGTCAGAGCTGGCAGAGGGTGATTTTACTCCTAAACCAAATAATTTTTCACTTACCTAGGACTTCTCTTATATACACTACATTTAAACAATGAGGTCGAGAAGATAAATGACTAAATAAAGACTGAAAAAGGAAGTTTCTGCCAGTTTTTCAGAGGCTCCTTATCTATTAAGTGGCATACCCAGGCTCCTTTGCTTCTCCCAATTGTCTGTAGTAGAAAACCCTATTGTCAAACTTGGGAAATTGATCCACCATACCCACAGGCTATTCCCAGAACATTTTGCATCTAGGTAAAGCATCATCAAGAAGATAACCCTTTTGCCTTCCTAGTGTGGGCCCAGCTTCATCCCTGGAACCACCACATTGTTTCAGCCTTGGAGGGTTCTTACCCATTAACACTAAGCCCCAGATTGTCACCCTCTGTGAAAGTTAGAAACAGGCTTTAGCCTAAGATTTGGTATTTAGATATTCTTCATTAATAATTCACTTTGAGAAGACTACCGAGATCATGTAATCTTTGTAGTCTTTGATTCCTGTTATCCAAAGCTAATCTCTTAGAAATTTCTAGAATGGAAATCTTTGTTAATTGCCTGGACCTTTTCACAAAGAAGGCTTTGTCAACTGATTGGGAGTCTGGAGAAGTTCATTCCAATCCATTTTTCACTTTTACTTTCTTTTTCTCCTCACTTTCTTCCCAGGGCTACCAAGAAAAGAATAAATTCATTGCTGCACAAGGTAAAGTAATGATATTTTTCTACTCTTGGTCCTAACTATGAGTTCATAGTGGGTTTCAGTTATTTCTTCCAAATGATAAATAGATTAATCATAATACAATAGCCTTTCTGTAATACTATCTGAAATAAATGTAATCTGCCTTACAAGTATATAACTAAGAGCCTTCATTCATCTTGATGACTTAGTATCCAGGGACCCCTTAAAAGAAGTCCTTTTGTAAATGTCCACAAAAAAAAACGAAGAAGGCTACATGCACACACACCAAAAAACAAACAAACAAACAAACAAAAACACCATGGTCTAATGAGGCCCTCTATCTTGAAGACCTTTGGGAACATTGGATTCTAGCCAGGTTGTTGTGAGTTAGAATCTGGAATCGGTCTCCAGAGAGACTGTGAGACTGTCTCACAGGGTCCAGGCTGGCTCATCTCCTCCCTTAGTTCATGGGCCTGAGCTCCACTACTATTCACAGATAAGTGGTCTAGGAATCCTCACAGCAGGGACCCAGCGCCATGGTCCTGCACACATTTCTACACCCTGCTGTTCTAACAAGTGTCATCACCCTTGGAAGCCTAGCAAAATATTTTGATGTTTGCAGTGTATGATCCATCTGAGCCCATTTATTTAACCACTCAATAAATAATTATTGACCATCTATTATGTGCCAGACATTGGCCTAAATGATGAGGATATGTAGGGGAATAAAGCAGGATATAGTCCCTGCTTTTTTTGGAGCCTTTAGTTGGTAGAGGACAATTTACAGTAAAATTAACAAATTTTGTTAAATGGCTGTGCTCTTCAATATAGTAGCCAATAGCCATGTACAGCTATTTTAAATTAAAATTTTAATTAAATAAAACTTAAAATTCAGTTCCTCAATTATACTAGTCACATTTTAAGACTCAGTAGCTACACATGAGGCTACCATAGTAATGCAGGTATAAAACATTTCCATCATTACAGAAAGTTCTGTTAGGCAATACTATGTAGACATAAAATAGAGATGGGATGTAAAATAGAGATTGACATAAAGTAAGTTGGGAAAAGCCTCAGATCCTCCCTGCCCTTCCAGTCTCCCACTGGGGCTGGCTATTACCTAGCCAGGTTCCACTTTCCCTGCCTCAGTAGCCATCTGTCAATTCAGATACATCCTCTGAGGCCCAGTTCAGCTACCACCTACTCAGTGATGATTTTGGCACCAGCAACCATCTATAATCTCTTCCTCTTGTTATTTGTCATGGAGCTCTGTTGATGCTAAAATATTTAATATAGTAAGGTTGCCTGTAGCTTTCTGGTGGACCTTTTCTCAAATTCCTATCTTCTTGAACCGCTCAGTACTTCACGCTCGTTAAAACTCTCCATTATTTTCTGATGTTCAGTTATCTTGATTTTTCTCACTTTTCTAAACATTTCTTCTTTGGCTCTTATTCTTCATTCTACCCCTTAAATGTAGCCTCTCCCCAAATGTGTAGATGACTGCTTCCTTGAAACTCTATCTCTGTCTTTCATGGAACCATTTTTTTCTCAATTCTCCTGCCTCTCCATTTGCTTCTCCTTAGTCTCCTTCCCATGCTTTTTATTCTGTCTGAACTTGAATAATGCTGAGGATCCCCAGCATTCTCTGTCTGACCCCTTCTTTTTTCTGTATTCTCTTAAAGAGACCTCATCTAATACCTACCTGTGTTTGACTGGCTGCTCTCTTGAGCTCCTAAGCCACATTTGCAAAACTACTTTTGTACCCGTCCACCTGAGTATCCCCACATATTCTTTAGATTTAACATCAGAAATTAAAACATGACTTTTCCTTAATCCCCACACTGCCTTCCTCCTGTATTCTCTGGCCATTACCATGATTGGAATGTGATCTACCTAATCAAGCCAGATTTGGGGTTATCCAGATCTCTTATCTATTCCTTGATCTAAATATGACTAGTCCTCTTGTTTCTATCTCCAGAATCTGTCTTCTCTGACACACTGCCTTACTCCTGTCTTTTCTTCCAGTTCTGTTGCTATAGCCTACTTGCCGATCCCTCTACACCTCACCCTTGCTTCCTGCATTGCTTCCACCAGAATGGCCTTTCTCAATGCAAAACTTTTGGCAGGACTCATGAAAATTCTGTAATGATTTTCTATTAACTATAGGACAAGGCTTTCTTAGCCTGGCCTCCACCCCTTTAGATTCTGGTGCCTTAGCTATTTTTCCAGCTCTATATTCTACCACTTCATGCACTCTACACAGTGACCTTACTGAACTCCATACATCCTGAACATCTTGTGTTCTTTCTTGCTGCTAGCTGCCTACACCTCTGCCTGCAGTGCCTCTTCTCTCTATGCCCCCTTTCTAAACTCCCATCTACCTGATATACCCAGCATGTGGCTTAAATGTCACCCCCTCCAGGAGATTTTTCCTGACCTTGTCAGGCAATGAAACAATTCTCTGTACATCTTTCTGGCATGTGTCCATTTATGTCATTGTTTTTAATACTTTTTTTTGTTTAACCAAAGAGAATACAGAATTTTAAAAAATAGTCAAAAGATATTGCAAGGCTTTATAAAAACAGAGTTCTCCCCCTCTTTCTCCTTTACTTTTTTAGCCTAATGCAACCATTTTTATCTGTTGATTTCTTATAGTAGATAATTATTTAATCCTCATAAACTACTCATACTCAGTCAGAGAGACATTCACACACATGTCCCTTTTCTCCAGTCTCCTAGTAGAGTTAAATTACAATTTGGGGTTAAGATTACATTTATTATTTACATTATTATTACTATACCAATATTTTTCACAGCTGAAGTACGTAATATTGTATGATGGGGGGGTACAGTTTTTGGTTTTACTCTTTTCCAAGAGTTAATAATTGCCCCTTTTTCTGTTCATTCAGTTTTGTGTATACCTAGCACTAATTTTCCCCAAAAAACTCCTCTCTGGAAGTATATGTTTTTTCTCAGTACCTTCAGACACGTGAGGTTTAGTTTTTGTTTTTCTTTTTGTTTTTTTTTATCTTGAGATCCTTTTTTCTTCAGTTCCTGCTGGATTGGTTGCTCCCTAGCCTCTGGCTGAGTTATCCTGAACCTTCCCTTCACCAACACCCTGGGAATTCCTTTAGTCTCCCTCCTGTGTTAGATCCCATCGCTTTCTCTTTGCTCCTTCATTTTTGTTTAGAAATCTTGTAGTGGCTTTCTGGGGAAGACTGTGTGGGAGATTAATTTTAAATTCCACAAGAGCAAGTCACCCAGCTTCTCTGTGGCTGATGACACCTACATCAGAGCGTGGTGGGAAGGGATAAATGAGATATAAAGCATTTAGCTCACTACCTGTGGTATTCACTGAGCAGTCATGATTTCTAATCCTCAACTGAAATATCCCTGGGAGACATTGTTCATGTTCTCTTTATATTTTGGCAGCCTCACACCCCCACTCCACTATCGAGTGAAGTGCCTGGCACATACATGATGAATACATGGGAAATGTTTAGTTAGCAGGTGGGTAGATGGATAGATATATTGGATATTTAGCCGAGAACATGTGGGCATAGGCTTCTAAAAGTCAAGAATGAATGTTCCAGATTTCCTAACACCTTTCTTCTCCTTGCTTGTGTGTTCTCATTTTTGCTATTGGCTGCTTTAGGACCAAAAGAAGAAACAGTGAATGATTTCTGGAGGATGATCTGGGAACAAAACACAGCCACCATCGTCATGGTGACTAACCTGAAGGAGAGAAAGGAGGTGAGTGGAGAAATTCGATAGGAAGGCCCCTGATAAAACAGATATGACCAGCAGAGATAGTGCTCTGCTGGCACTCTGTGTTTGAGCTTAGGCTGTTCACCATTTATGGCTCCTGTGCCAGTCATTCATGCAGACAGAACTCAAGCAAATGTGCCTACCAGACTTTCCTATATGCTAGAGGCCTCCAATGAACCTTAGGGGGGCCTAGGGCATGTTCCCTGTGTCTGATAGTCAAACAACTCACCCTGGTTCCGTAGAACTTGGAAGAAAAAACTCGGGCCCATTGGCCAAGGAAACACCACAGAAGGGCTTTTCTTCCCTGGCTTCTCTAGCCCCTCATTCCATTGCTTTCCTATCCCTCCTCCTGATTCAGCAGAGGGAGCTTTATGAACTGAAACCCTGCAGGTGCAAGGGATTCTGAGGCCCTGGACTGATCTTGCAGGCATCCTCTGACTGGTTCTTTTCTTTTTGTGGATATCAAGTCCATGCCTGGCCAGTTTCATTACTGGGTCACAGCCAACACCAGTCCTGAGTCCTGGATCAAGATCAGGCCCCAGAAAAGAATCTCTATTCATGGCAGTTTATCTCCTGATAGCCCTTGAGTCCCTTTGATCCACATACACTGGGTTGTTGGGTATATTGATTAGCAGCTCCACAGTGCTTAGGGGAGATGGCACTAGGGCTGGACTTTAGTTTTGTTTCCTTCAACGAGACCTCTGTCTTGGAAGCTGTCCAAGGACCAGGCACCAGAAAAGACCTTGGGCCTCTTGTGGTAGGTTTACAGTCTATATCAGTCCACCCTGGTGGCCTCCTCATAGCAGGTTTCAGGGATTCAGACAGGCTTGCCTATAGAGTATGCTCTGGGATACTGCGGAAGTGCAGATTTTGTAAGTAAAATGCCTTCCAATTTGCCCTGAACTAAATGAATGGGTTTGAAAAGAATGAGAAGTATGGAGCTGGGACTGAGCATGAGTTAAGAGATTGTGCTCAACAGGATGAAAGGTGAGGAACTTGAAAAAAGAGCAGATAAATAAGTTTGCAATTGAATGAGGTGAAAGAAGGGGCTTTCTGGGGACTCTAGTGTGTGTTCTTGTGGTCCTTTCCTTTCATGCCCTTTACATATGCCAGGGGTGGGAGGTCTGAAGTCAGCGGATGCATGTCTGTTCCTTTCTAGTGTAAGTGTGCCCAGTACTGGCCAGACCAAGGCTGCTGGACATATGGGAATATCCGTGTGTCAGTAGAGGATGTGACCGTCCTGGTGGACTACACAGTGCGAAAGTTCTGCATTCAACAGGTACTGTCTCCTACCTCCTTTCTCAGTTCTCACTTAGGATCTGCTAATCATTGAGAGGGCAGAACAGGGTGGGCCATCCCCCTTTTTACTCAGCGTGGTCAGGGAAGCTGAGTGTGTGATGTGTTTGGACTCTGAAACCAGAGATCTGGGCTTCCAGGGAACTTCATTGTTTAATGGAGGAACATTTTCATGAGTAGGAGAAACAGTATTATTAAGATGGAATTTGATCATCTTAGATATGAACCAAATATATCAGTAAGTGATATAATCTTCTGGATACTTGACTTCTCTTTCATTCTTACTCCAAAGGCTCCTGACATCAAGGATGTGGTAGGCCCAGCTCTTGGCCCTCCAGAGTGATCCTGGAGACTTGAGCAAATCACCATTGGTTGAGGCAGTGTGGTTCTGTGAAAAGGAGCTTACCAAGAGTCAAGAGACGTGCATTTTAGTTGTGACCTTGCCATTTACTAGTTTTGGGACCTTGAACAGGTCATTTAACTTTGCTGAGTTTTGCATTCCATGTCTGTAGACTGAGAATAATAGTAATAGCCCTACTCCATGGGGTTCCTGGAAAGATTCTTTGTTCATCATTAAAACTTTCTTGAACACACTTTCACTTCCCCATTGTCACTGACAGCCACAGCTGGCCCTGGCCCCTAAGCCTTATCCTTTCTCCCCTGGTGCTGCCCTACCCACCCCAGAGTATCGGGGCCAACATACAGGATCTCCTCACTTTACAGGTGGGCGACGTGACCAACAGAAAGCCACAGCGCCTCATCACTCAGTTCCACTTTACCAGCTGGCCAGACTTTGGGGTGCCTTTCACCCCGATCGGCATGCTGAAGTTCCTCAAGAAGGTGAAAGCCTGTAACCCTCAGTATGCAGGGGCCATCGTGGTCCACTGCAGGTCAGTGTGGCCTGACCCTTGGCTTCCCACTCATACTACATTTTTTTCCTATGGTCAGAGCCAGGGAAGGCACAGGAGCCCTGGCTGAGGAGGCTGGAATAGAGCAGATGAGCTGCAGCAGCCAAAGAGACCCCTCAAGTTTTGGTACCAGGTGGAGAGCACTTGAGGAAAGATAGAAGAGTAGTCCCCTCCGAGTTTGGGGGTGGGGAGACCACTGTTAGGAATCTAGAAAGCGAGATCGAGTGCTTCCTTGTGTATTGGGAGCCTTCTGACCCCTCTAGTGTCAGGGTTGCCTGATCCTTATAGCTAGAGGTAAGGAGTTCAGGGTAGAGTGGGGGTTTGTTAGTTCCACAAGAGTCTGAGCTCTGCCCCATTCAGATTTAGAATTTAGAGACTTGAAGAAAGAGCCCTAGCCTCTGCTGCCCTCTCCCTATATGCTCCCACAAAGCCTGCTAACACTTCTGCTCTCTGGCTACAGTGCGGGTGTAGGGCGGACAGGTACCTTTGTCGTCATTGATGCCATGCTGGACATGATGCATACAGAGCGGAAGGTGGACGTGTATGGCTTCGTGAGCAGGATCCGGGCACAGCGCTGCCAAATGGTGCAAACAGACGTGAGTGATCTGCGGGTGAAGCAGCAATGGGGCACTCCAAAATCAAAACATCTGCCTGCCTCATGAATTACTCAGCCTCCCGGGTTATTGTAAATGATTATCACACAGTGTGGTGACTGGCCCTTATAAATTATGTATTAAAAGAGACAGAACACAGAGGAGATTGTGGTAGGTGAACCCGGAAGGCACATGTCATTTGCACTAAGCTCTAAGGATAAGAAATAGGTCCTGAAGGAAGCAGGCATGCGAGCAGCTGAGACAGCCAGTGCTATAGAGTTCTGACACAATTCGGCCATTTGCGGGAGCAGGAGTTGAGATCAGCTCTGTGGTTAGGGCACAGGGTTCAAAGGGCACAGCACTGGGAGGCAGACTGGCACAGGTTTTTTTGTCACTAGATTCTTGGCAGCCCCCTCAGACTGTTGAATCTGTGCTCTCAGAACGAATAGGAGTTGGATTGGTCCTCTCCAGGCTTCCACTCTAGTAAGGTGCCAGAGAAGGACCCTCTCTCACATGTTAAGCACCCCCAGGGGGACTCATGCATTTCGTGTCCTTCTCACTGAACTGAAACAAGAGCAAATCATTATATCCCTGCTAGGATCAAGAAAAGTGGACTGAAGGGAAATGGGGGGGGGGAACGGAGTGCTCTGGCACCACAGGGACCATGCTGTGTGTAACTAGAAACTTGGGCACCCTCCATGTTTCAGATGCAGTATGTCTTCATATACCAAGCTCTTCTGGAGCATTATCTCTATGGAGATACAGAACTGGAAGTGACCTCCCTAGAAACACACCTGCAGAAAATATACAACAAAATCCCAGGGACCAGCAACAATGGATTAGAAGAGGAGTTTAAGGTGAGTTGGAGCTGAACACCTCTTTCAGATTGAAGGATCTGAGATGCTTGACTCCTTGTGGATTTACCAACAAATGGTGAATCCCCGTGCAAGGCATGTAGGTAGTTAAGGAGATGGGTCTCATACCCTAGTCATTCTCAACCCATCCTGTACTTTAGAATCACTTGGGTTGTGTTTGGGTAGGGGCAGGAGGCAGGCAGTGGCATTTTTCTTAAGTTCCCCAGTTTCTCTCCCCCAACCCCTGGTGATTATCATGTACAGCAAGAGCAAACGTTTTCTCTAAAGGACCAGATAGTAAATATTGTAGGTTTTGTGTGCTATACATTCTCTGTTACAACTACTTAACACTGCTGTTGTAGTACAAAAGCAGCCATGGACACTATCTTAACAAAGTGAGTGTGGCCACATTTCCATAAAGCTTCTCAGGCAGCGGGCCAAATTTGGCCTGTGGGCCATAGATTGCTGACCCCTGCTGTATGACATTAGACAGTGGTTCTCAACACACCTGGGGAGTATTTCACACTCTCCCCAAAGTGCTCCAGAGGCAAGGGATTCTGGGTTGTGGTGGGGAAGACCACATTCTTAAAAGCTGTTCTTATGCTGTAGTGAGTACCTGAATTACCTCAGGATCCTGTTGAGATGCAGGTTCTGATTTAGCAGGTTTGAGTTAAGACCCGAGAACCTGCATTTCTAACAAGATGAGGCTGAAGATGCTGGTTTATGGCCTACACTTTGAGTAGCAAGAATCAAGAAGGGAACTAAGAATTGGAGAAGGGAGGGTGTACATTTGAATAAGATTTTCTAAAGAGTCTAAGATAGCCTCTGGGGGTGGATCAGAGAGAGGGAAGGGTGGGCATACCCTCCTATGAGCTGGGATCCTTGCTCTAGAATCATAAAGGTCTAGCCCACGGGAATCTCAGAAGGGTCCACAGGAGACCAGAAGGCAGTTTCCCAAGCACTCTTTTGGCTTGCTCACTGAGCTTAGAGACAAAAGAAACAGTCTTCCTATAAGGACATGTGGAAATGGAGGTCAGGGCTCTGGTGAGGAGCTGTATGCAGCCAGGGTGGCCTGGAGATGCAGGTCTAGTAACAGGCATAATCTTGTCAAGTTCAGTTACTGGGATCAGTAATTTTCCCCTCCCCATCCCAATTCAGAAATTAACATCAATCAAAATCCAGAATGACAAGATGCGGACTGGAAACCTTCCAGCCAACATGAAGAAGAACCGAGTTTTACAGATCATTCCATGTAAGAGCCCTCCCCCACTCAAAGCCTTAGTGCCTCATTCTCTCTACCCCACTTTGCTTCATCCCTTCTACTTCTCAGGTACTAGTTAATCAGCTTGAAGACAATTATTGTGTTGCCTCTTGTTCCTCTCAGTTCTTTAGTGGCTTCTGGAAATAAAAGCATGAAGGCCAAAGGAATTCTCTTTCATGGGCTAGAATAGGCACGTTATTGCCCAGCTGGTATTGTATCTGCCTAGGTCCTGGGGTTGGGAGGAAAGATGGAAAGAGAGAGAGAAGACAAGTAGTATTGGAGAGCTACAAACTGCTGTCCTTCCTACAGATGAGTTCAACAGAGTGATCATTCCAGTTAAGAGGGGTGAGGAGAACACAGACTACGTGAATGCATCCTTCATTGATGTAAGTGCTGTCTGTGTCCCCGGAGCCCCCAACACCCTAACCCTTCATGGAGATTCAGCTGGGCCTACAGTGTTACTTCCTCCCATCCACACAGTGCTTGAGAGGGCTATCTTTGAATCAGTCATCAATTCAGAACTGATAACCTACTCATAGCACTAGATCTGTCAGGCCACAGAGAGCCGAAGATAGGGTAAGCATGGGGTGCATGCACCAGGGTAATAGTGCTGGAGGAAAAGTTCACATCATAAACCAAAGGCTGAAAACCTGTGATATTTTCTAATCTTGCACCTTTCATTCCCAACTCCAACCACCTTCCCTCATCCTCATAGAAGAAGACCAGCTTATGAGACAGGGTTTGGTCCTTGGGCAGAGGGGAGCTCTACCTGGGATAGGTTTGCCTTCAGGCAGCCCCTGTCCCTTCCTAGTGGCCTGTCTTCTCCACTAGCCCCTCCCTGATTAAATACCTCACTTCTACTTTGACCTGGCCTATACAGGGCTACCGGCAGAAGGACTCCTACATCGCCAGTCAGGGTCCTCTTCTCCACACAATTGAGGACTTCTGGCGAATGATCTGGGAATGGAAATCCTGCTCTATCGTGATGCTAACAGAACTGGAGGAGAGAGGTCAGGTGAGCTCAGAAAGATCCTGTGCTACAGGAGACTGAGACCACATGAAGAGGAGGGGAAGATGTCTAAGAAGGCATGTTTGGACCTTTTCTTTGACTTAAGCTGCCCAAAGAGTCATTTCCAAGCAATATTGTCCAGCCAGTTGGTGTTTAAACAATCAGTACCCTCTCTCAGAATTGGAAGAACAGTGCTGAGCCTCCCTTCGGGTCCCAGACAGTTCACACCCTTCTACTTCTCTCCTGAATATAACCTCCCCCAGCTTAGCTTTATGCATACCCTCTCTTCCACCTTCCCAAGGCAGAGCAGAGCTCTCCATCCTCAACAGGTCCTAAGACATTTTTAGCCCTGGGCCACAGTGGGTACAGCCACTGCTGGCCTCTGCAGTGGATTCCTCTAGATTCCTCAGACTATCAGTGATTTTTATTTTTCTGTTGTTCTGCTTCCTAAGGAAGGGGGTCTCCTCTGCCTTTTAACCTAGAGGAGAGTCACCCCAATAGACCTCTAAACTGAAGTTGCTCTTGTTGTATTTTCCAAAGCCTGTGCCTTCTCTTCCAAAACCTTGCCTCCCAGGAGCTTAACTCAGCCTTCTGAATCGGTGCTACTTCAGTGATAGCTCTTTCTGCTATCTCTCATCCCACAGCCATGGGAGGGACCTCTGGAGTACCGTTTCCCTCTCTTATTCCTTTTTTCTCTCAAATAGCTTGTTTCATTTAAGTCTAGCTTGCTTCCTCTCTTTGTGTTGCTTTGCCCACTTGGAGAGCTGAATTAAATAAACCCTATATCCTTCAGCTACCTGACTGGGATAAATTCCTGCCATCATTCTAATATCTATAATCACCTTCTGTGGCTTCTCTTTATCAACCCTTAAATCCTAACCCCGTAAGTTTACCACGCTTGTTTTCTCTCAGCACATCATACCTGCTTCCTTACGTTAACTGTGTCTCTTTGAAACTCACTATATAGCACTGACCTAACCAACCGCTTGTTGGTTCTGACCATATGTAACCACCTTGGGTAGTTGTCCCCATTAGTTGGCCAGAGCCAGCCTCCCTTTTGCTTTCAGTGTTGACCAACACCCTGTCCAGTTTTTTTTTCCTTCCCAGTTTTAAGAGGGGACTGACTCTCTTGATAGTTCCCCAGGCCTGCATCCAATCCGCCCCTTTTCCTCTCTGTGATGCCTCTCTGCCTAAACTAAGATCTAAAATATCTGAAAGACATTAGGTGTGGGACCATAGTACAATTGACCCTTGAACACTGGGTTTAGGGGGGCTGACTGGCCACACAATTGAAAAACTAGATGTATAACTTTCAACTCCCCAAAAACTTTAGTCATCTCTTGCTGCCACAAGGGATTGGTTCCAGGAACCCCTAGAGATTCCCAACCACAGATCATGGTTGTTTGAATCTACGGATGCAAAACTTGTGGACACAGAGGGCTGACTATATATTTTTTGGTGAAAAAAATCCATGTATAAGTGGACCTACGTAGTTCAAGCTTGTGTTGTTTGAAGGTCCACTTAATTTTTTTTTCTTGTCATTGTGTGATTCTAGCTCATACACTGTGTTGCTCTCAAGCCCATTTGGATCTTAACAGTTCTAATGGTTTTAAAACCCCAGTCTTCAGTCTTGGGTGATAACTATGTAAAGGCAGTGTTGGGATGGAACTGTGGTAGCAAAATTCATTCCACCAATCAAAGTCCTAAAAACCAATATAATCTATTTAAAGCGAGTCTTAACTAGAATTTTTTTAACTGTTCTGATTGAAGGGAAGGCTCAGAGCCCTAACCTCCCCGCATCCCAGGGCTCTTAGTGGACACACATAGAAAAGCCCTGGTCTCTGGCATTTCCTTAATCCACCAATTTAATAATTCTGTGTTTTAAAATGAGCTCAATGCTAACATATAAAGGGGATAATGAATGATTATACATATGAAAAGCAAGAAAGGTCATTAACTGGACTTTTAATAATTTTATTTGGACTGAGACTATCAGGGATCTTTATTTTTCCACTTAATTTTCCCAAATCTTTTATTATGAACATACAGAGTATATTTATGGCTGAGGGTTTTTAAATTCCTAGTAACGAAGTATCTAAGATCTCTCCCAAAATGATCTAAAGAAATGGACGGTATGACTGTATTTTGTTTTATTTGTATATTTATACACTGACTTGTTTTGCAAACATGGGAAAAATTCACTTATGAACTACTGAGAGCGTACTGTAGGAAGGCTGTGTGCAAGGTGCTGGGAATACAAAGGTAAGAGAGGCAGCCCCTACCCACAAGAAACTCTAGAAGTGACCGAGCTCGGTCCAAGCACAGACAGTAAACCATCTTCCACTTACTAACGGAGAGAAATGCAAGTGCTAGCAACTTTAAGGTGTCATTGCAGATTAAAGACATAAAAAGGATGAGGGGATGCTGTGGACTGGGCTGTGGTGAAGTACCATGGCTAGTGGGGGGAATGTAATGAATTCAGTTTTTCTGGATTAGCAAGCAGTCTGACCTCTGTAAACAGCTATAAAATGTAGGACTACCCAAGAGAGGGGGAAAGGGGGACTGGAACAAAGACATTCACTCCTCCACTCCCTCCACCCTGCTATTGAGAGTTGGATGCAGCTGTGAGATAGATGATGGTCAGAGTTCTTCAGAGACCCTGTCAGTATTGCAAGTTAGACTATAAATAAATAACAAAAGGTTAAGTGATTATCTCTGATAGTGGGATTACGTTGTTAAATATAGATGTCCTAGTGAGGATCAGAAGTTAATTGGAGTCATGTTAAGTAAGGAAGGACCCACTGAATTTTCAGTACCTTGGAGATGAAGTGTTTTGGGTAACAGGTAGTTGTATTGAGAGTGGGGCAAGTAGCCCACGGGGCAGCCCTGCTTCTACCATACATGGTATTCTGAGCCCCTTATGCTGTCCCATTTATTCCAGGAGAAGTGTGCCCAGTACTGGCCCTCAGATGGACTAGTGTCCTATGGAGACATCACAGTGGAGCTGAAGAAGGAAGAGGAATGTGAGAGCTACACTGTGAGAGACCTCCTGGTCACCAATACCAGGGTAAGAGGCCTGGTGGAGCTTCTCCCACAGGGAAAACCAGGGTGCCCCTGCTTCTCTGACTCCCCTTTCTCCAAAGGAGAACAAGAGCCGACAGATCCGGCAGTTCCACTTCCATGGCTGGCCTGAAGTGGGCATCCCCAGCGACGGAAAGGGCATGATCAACATCATCGCAGCCGTGCAGAAGCAGCAGCAGCAGTCAGGGAACCACCCCATCACGGTGCACTGCAGGTACCACTCGCCCCAGCCCTCAGAAGGGAGAGAAAGTAATGAGAAGCAGACATGGGGAGGCAGTGTTGAACAGGTGTCAGAAAGTAAGGGAAGGAGAACAAGAGCAGGACGTTGGTGTGCACATGGCAATCAAGTTTGATGACTGGGACAAGGCCAGATGATAAGAGAGGATCTTGGTGTTTGAAGTTTGCACAGTAAGTGCCGAGGAACCTGGCCTCCTTAAGAAACACAGGAAAGAGAGAAAAGCAAGTACGGAAGACAGTTTGAAGAAAAATGAACAAGACTGAGAATATAGTTGTGAAAGAGGAGTCAGGGGTATCTCCCAGGTTTGAGACAGGGTTGCTGGCAGTTATTGTGTCACTGACAGAAGAAAGATGAAGGTAAAGGGTCTCATTGTTGGGGAGAAAGGTGAATTTTGTTTGTAGCATATTGTTCAAGATTGTATTTTAGAAAAAATATTTACCATAAGCTTGTATTGCTTTTATAATTAGGGGGAAAAAATCTCTTTTAAAGGGGAAGGAAAAGTAAATTAAACTTCCTATGGTCTATGGCCATGCCACCCTCAACACACCCAATCTCCTCTGATCTCGGAAGCTAAGCAGAGTCAGGCTTGGTTAGTACTTAGATGGGAGACCACCTAGGAATACTGGGTGCCGTAGGTGATGGATGGGTGGGTGGATGGATGATAGATAGATAGATAGATAGATAGATAGATAGATAGATAGATAGATATAGATCTTCCTATGAATTGGTTTTGAAAATAGAAAAGTGAAGGAACGTACAGGAATGTATCTAGTAAATGTTCTTCACGTGATCCAAATGAAATAATTACCAGGGTTGAAGTACTGCTTCTATTAGTAAAAAGTTGTAAATGATATAAACATATATTTATTAATAGGGGACTGATTCAATAGCCCTGATATATCTTATACTACAGCACTGCAAAAAATTAATGAGGAATCTTTTTAGAGACTGGTGTGGAATACTCCCCTAGAGCAGTGGTTCCCAATGCCTGGGCCTTGGACAGGTACTAGTCTGTAGCCTGTTACTAACTGGGCTGCACAGCAGGAAGTGAGTGAAGCTTCATCTGTATTTGCAGCTGCTCCCCAGCACTAGCATCACTACCTCAGCTCCACCTCAGATCATCAGGCATTAGATTCTCATAAGAGTACCGGTCCCTGGTGCCAAAAAGGCTGGGGACTGCTGATCTAGAGTTGTTTGGTGAAAAAAGCAGTAGGAGACAGGAGAGAATTTGTATATATTTACATTCATATATGCATAACATATTTCTGGAAGGACACACAAAGACCTGATGATATTGCCTGTTTCCCAGGTGGAAACTTGAAGGGCAGAGAAATGGAGTAGGAAGGAGACTTGTCATTGTTTTTGGACCTTTTTGAAATTTGCACTATGCTAATTAATTATCTAAACATAAATAATTTTAAGGAGTCAAGAAAAAGAAAAGGTGGCAAAGTATATCAACTAATACTAATAGACAGTAAACATGGAAAGATGGTAGACCTTATTAGTAACATGAGCAATGAGAATGACAACAATGAAGCATGGCTCCTGTCCATCAGATTGGCAAAATTAAAAGAATTCCTTGGCCTACCCAAATAAACACTTGTTGCCTACACTTTTTTACCTCCCATGCTCCTTCCATTGGTCACCCCCTCTTAGGACACTGCAGATTCTCTAGCTACCCTGCCCCTGCGCTATACAGTTGAATGTGGCTGAAGAAAAGCACCGTGTTTCAGGCCTCATTTTACATTTCTGACCTCTGACCTTGTGGTTGGCTCTTGGTGCTGTCCTGCAGTCCTTCTGCATCTTCTCCTCTTCTAGACCAGGGCGAGTCTAACTAGGGCGCAGTCTGGCCTGCCATCTGTCTTGTGTGAGCCTACAAGCTTAGAATTGTTTTACATTTGTGAATGGTTTTTTAAAAATCAAACTAAGAATATTGCATGACTTGAAAATTACAGAAAATTCAAGTTTTATTGGAACTCATGTTTATCTGCTCATGTGTTTATTTATTGGCTGTGGCTGTTCTCATGCCCCGGACCATAGTGGCTCTCTACTCGCCTCACACCTCTGCTGGGCACATAACAAGTCACAATTGTGCAGTTATAACTATTTTGTCTCTTCCCAGCAAAACCTAAAATATATCCTATATGGCCCTTGAGAGAAAAACTTGTCACCTTTGTCCTAAAATCTAGGACTTAGGTGATTATTTCATACCTCTTCTCAAACCTCTACCTGTCAGCACCTCTGTCCTCTACTTGAGTAACAATTCTGTCCCCTTTTGTCTTCTCAAGGACCTGACTTCAGTATCCTATATGATCAAGTTTTCCTCTTAATAACTACCTGGATAACTGTCATCTTCATACAAATGCTATAACTTCTCCCTTGTTAATATTTTAAAAAGCAGACATGCCTCCAGTTTTCCTCCAGCTACTCGTCTATTTGTTTTCCTTAATAGTAAATATTCTCAAAAGATATGTTAATAATAATTCCACAGTTCCTCTCCTCCCATTCTCTCTTGAGCCCATTCTTGTTAAACACACATACTCACACTCCATTGCAGCTACCCCTGTGAGGACTGAGTCCAGTGATCACTTCTCAGTCTCATTACCCTTGACCTTCATCAGTATTAGACAGTTGGTCACTCGTTTCTCTGTGGAATGCCTACAGCTTCTCCCCTGGTTTTTGTGCTCATTGGCTATTCCTTCACTGTTTTCTTTGCTGATTCCTCCCCATCTGTGGTCCAAGGCCCGGTCCTTGTACCTCTTCTCTGTCAACTGACAGTCACGCCTATGATGAGCCCATTTAGACTCCTGGCTTTAATATCAACTCCCAAATCTTAATTACCAGTTACCTCTCCAGATTTTATATTCAGTTACCTACTCAGCATTTCCATATAGGTATTTCAGTTTAAAGGGTTTAAATCAGAACTCCTGATCCTTCTTTCCAAGCCTACTGTTCCCACAACCTTCACCAAATGAGTAAATGGCATTTTAGTCACCACTTAGGTGAGAAGCCTTTGAGCCTTCTTGTTCTCTTTTTTCTTACGTATGCACATCTAATGCTGTACCTTGCTCTACATGCAAAACAATTTCAGAATCAAGTGTTTCTCACTCCCTCCTCCTCCATGACCCCTTTGTCCAGCCCACCATCTCCTTTCCCCAGTAATTTTATTGGCCTCACTGCTTTCCCTGCTTCCACCCTTCCTCCTGTTCTCGACACAGCAGCCTCTGTGTTGAGATATTCTTTTAAAACTTCAGCCAGACCATACCACTCCTTAATTTAGAATCTAATAATAGTTTATAAAGCCCAGTTGATCTGATGGCTACTTGATGATGTTGAACCGGGTGGATAGTGTCATGGTCAGAGTCTAGATTCCTGGGATTTAGGAAGAAAATGAGCGGTAAGGAAAAGAATCGGCACGCGCGCGCGCATAGTATAGAGGGTTGGTCAGGAGAAGGGAAGAGAGGGCTAGAACTTGATAACAAGTGAGCAGCAGGTCAGGGCAACCCAGGCATGTTTGTAGGTAGACAACAAAGCCTCAGTGCTTTGGGGATAGGTGGAAGTGGGGTTTCAAGATTTTTCACCACTGTCCCATGGGCAAGTCCTCCGATAAGCAAAGTGGGCTTGTGCAGGAAGGGCGGCAGGGGTGCACCTGCCTTCCCAGAGTGGGGCTTATGTGGAGAGGAGCAGGTCTTCCCAGGAGCTCCAGCCTCAGCCTTTATCTGCTCATTGCCACCGTCCCTCACCTTGTAAGCATAGAGGGGACTATAGCAGGTGTGTTAAGTGTGTATGCTCTATTACAGTGCGGGGGCAGGACGGACGGGGACCTTCTGTGCTCTAAGCACAGTCCTGGAACGGGTGAAAGCAGAGGGGATTCTGGATGTCTTCCAGACCGTCAAGAGCCTGCGGCTTCAGAGGCCACACATGGTCCAGACACTGGTATGCTGCCCACATATTTGTCCATGCCACCACACCTTCTGCAGCCCTTCTCAGTCAGGGCCAGCTCAGGAGAGGCTCTTCCAAGGGACCCATGGTTTTCAGAAGCCTGTGTAACTATAGACCCATCACTCCCCAGTGTGCCCCAGACAGAAAAAGCCTTGAGAGTCAGTGAGAGCAGCCCTATCACCAGTAAGAGATGTAAGTAACCTCTGTGAAGGCTAGAAAGGGGGCTTATCTGCATTTCTCCATGAGTCTTAGAGTGGGGAAGAGTCAAGAGTACCTTCTCTCTTCTGCTTAGGCTCCCACTTGAGAGGTCTGACTCCAGTCCAACTAGTATCCACTGAGTTTAGGGATAGACATCCAAAAGGGTTCCTGAACCCCATGGAATTCTGAAGGAGAAAGACAGTAAATTTTAAAAGGTTTGGGAGTTGATGAAGTGCCTGACAGCCACAATGAGATATGGGCCACACAGAGCCATCTCCCCAGCTGTTCTACTAAGCCAGCACCTTTGCAGGTCTAAGATCATCATCTTCCTTTCTGGTCACCTCCATCTGTAGAATATTAGTGGCATTCACTCCAAAAGGGTAATGCTGTCAGAACTCTGGCAGTTAGATCAGGGCTCAGGTGGAATTCTAAAACATTCATTTTTTCTCAGTTTTCCATTTTTTAAAAAATGGATCTGTTAGGAACTGCATATATTCTGTTCAGTAACCCTGGCTTTTTCTTCACCTTAATTCTCCAGGAACAGTATGAGTTCTGCTACAAGGTGGTGCAGGAATATATTGACGCATTCTCAGATTATGCCAACTTCAAGTAAGAGGTGATAAGAAGGTGAACAGGAGAATTGCCTTTAATATTTTGTAATATTCTGTTTTGTTAATATACCCAAAATTGTGTATATATCTTATAACTGTTTTAGAAATTGGTACATAGGCTTCTATTACTTATTAGGTGGAGATTTTATATGTAAATGTGTTAGCACTGATAGTCCTTTTTCCAATGTTTTATTGGGGAATTAAATAGTGTGATGTTTGGATTGATATCGTGAAATCCTCTGCCTGGAAGTTAGGCTTTATTGTTCTTTGGTTTATACATCTTTTCCTGAAGAAGAAACACAAAACCCTTTCCAGGTAGCTCGGCATCAACTAAGAAAAAAGCACAAAGTTCTCAGAGGTCTTGAGGAAAGTGATTGTCCCAGTCCCCCATTCAGAATGCTGTTCCCTTCCTGCTCTGTAAATAATCCCTCCCCACTCACACCTTCTCCCACAGCCCACATCCATTGTGGGAGTAAAGGACCAGAGCTATCTCTGGAACCACACTAGGGATTATCAGGTAATAAAAGCTTTGCCTCCCTCAGGAAATGTCTCCCCCTTTGTCTGGGTTGGGGCAGCCATACCAGGGCTGGGGCTCTTCTAGGCCACACCTGGCCCTGCTGTTGCTATTTTGTCTCAACTGGCCACAGAAAGGCCAAAGTCCTCCAGACTCCCTTCCAATAAGTGCAGCCCTTCCTGCTCTTAGCTAGTTGCCAGGACCCATCTTTCCCTCCCAGCACATCTTTGGTGCAGTGGTCCCAGCCATCCTTGCACCCTGGGAAGATGGCTGGGGTCCTCACTCTCTCCCTGAGTGCAGGGGTACAGAGGAGAGAGGAAGTGGCTCAGCTTTGGGGCTAAGGCCAGCCTGACCTCTCCGGTGCTTTGCTACAGAGCTATCTGGATTATGTCAGTGTCCACAATAAGTCTTTATACCCACACTCATTGTGTTAAATAGCTTCAATTTTCTTTCATACCTGTCCTCATTTCCAGGATTTTTATATGGAAGTGCCTTAAATCCTGAACGATGAGAGTCTTAAATCCCAACTTGATTCTGAGCCTGACATATTAGACAAAAGTATCTAGCTTTTGTGTATTAAATAAGGTAGATGTTCATTTATTTCTCATGTAATGGTTTGCCCAGTCCAGAGATCCAGTATCCTCCCATCATGTGGTCCCAGTGTCCCTTAAGATATTATTCTTGTCTCGTGGTTGGAGCTGGATCACACTGTCTTTTTCCCATAGAGAAACAAAAAGCATAGAGAGTAAGCAACTTCATTTTTAAGGATGTGAAACAAATGTTGCACTTTTCATTTTCACTCATCCCATTGGCTAAAACCTAGTCATAAGAATATATACCTAGCTACAAGGGGTACTGGAAAATGCAGTCTTTAGTTGAGGGCACAGGTTGAGGGATGGGTCTTTCCACTGCCTCCTATCCTCATAAACAGCTACTCATGGAACACGAGAGTAAACAGATTGCTGTGGCTGCCAATAAGGGCTGAAAGAGCCTTGGAGCCTTCCTTGAAGAGCAGGGACAGACCCTACGCTTCTTGGGCTGTCAGGAGTGAGAGGTGGAACCCTAGCCTGGTCCATGGAGGCATGCTTGGAGGTCAGTGCTGCTGTGCTTCTTGGAACTTGAACTGGACCTGAGGGATGCTGGAAATTTAGATGAGTGAAAGGAAGAAAGGTCACAAGGAGTTGCATTACAGAGGGCCCCAGAGTCCAAGCAATCAAAGATGCTATGGTGGCTCCAAGATGGGAGGGAAGTTCTGTACTACGTATTCAAAATATATACAGGAGGTGGGGACACCTTGACAGACCACTCTGGAAGCTTGTTAAGAGGTGAGTGTGAGTTGGCAGAGGCACTGGGTGCTTCTGTAGGACTTGAGGAACTCCAAGGGGCAGTAAACTCAAAACTCAGAAGTTTTAAAAGAAGCATGGATGGAGTAAGCAGATATCACCTGGTTGATAAACAGATATCTGTAAACAAGCTCTCATGCTTGCAAGAGATATTAACCCAACAGGAACTGGCTCAGGCTAAAAGGTAAGTGTACTGGGACTCACACAGCATGTTTATGTAGAAAAGGCAGGGGTGACTGCTTCATCCAGTGCTCACACCTCAGCCCGCTGGCAAGGATTTCTCAGAAGGGCAAGAGTGGTGCCCAGTGCCCATCTCACAGCCAGAGCTCTGGGGCCTGCCCCGCTGTCAGAGACCTCACTCAAGGAGGTCAGCTTCCTCCTGGGTTTTCTGTTTCCTTTATCACCTCTGCCACCAAATGATCAAGTCTTTCAAAAAAAAAGCAGTTCTTGTCTACGACCATGCCACCCTGAATGTGCCCGATCTTGTCTAATCTCGGAAATTAAGCAGGGTCAGGCCTGATTAGTACTTGGATGGGAGACCACCTAGGAAGACCAGGTGCTGTAGGCATTAAATTAAAAAAAAAAAAAAAAAAAAAAAAAAAAAAACACTTCCCCTGGGCCTAAATTCTTCCCCCTTTATGATAAACTTCTTGAAGAAGTCTCCACTCTCATTATTCCCAGTTACCCACTTCATTCCTACATTCCTTTCCTACTCTTCAAGGTGGCCTCGTTGCTGAGCCCCAGGGATCCCTTGTCTGTTCACTAGCTCCCCTTCAGTGTTAATGACTCTCTTCTGACTCTCATCCTTACTTTGTAACTGCTCCTCCATGCTCTCCTTCCTCAGAGGTCAGGCATTTCTCCAGTCTATGTTGTGGACCCTCAGACTTCTCAAAGCCTGAGCCCCCTCCTGAGCTCCAGATCTGCGTATCCTGCTTCCTGCCAAGTGACTTCACTAAGGTGACCCACAGGCACCTGTCCCATGCTCCCAGAGCCCAGGGATTCACTCAGTCTCTCCAAAGTCCACTGTCCTTTCCTGCAGCCCTCCAGAGTTCTCTGCACCCCTTTCACCCCCATCCCCACCGTGCTCCAGCCCACGGATTCACAGGCAGTTCCTGTGTTGACTCTTCTCCATCTTGTTCCAGTGCCAGAGCACCCGCTGCAGACCTGTTTCCACAACTCTAGCTAATTCGCCTTCTTTCATCCCAGACCACCAACTCGGGTTTGGTCCCTCTGTGCTCCAGTAGCACCTGAGCACTCCGCTCTAAAGCTCTGCTTTCCCCACTTAGTACGAGCAGCTCCCAGACTGGAATGTTGTTCTCTCCTCTGGGCCAAGCATTAGTTGGAGCTTAATGATGAGCAAATGACTTTGTGTTTCCTGCTGGGAGGGATTGGAGGATGAATTCCAGAGTTTATAGTCTAGAAGGGGACAGCAAACATTTCTGGAAAGTTAAGGTATGTTGCCAGAAAGAAAGGGCCCAGAGCTACCCCTGGGGAGCTTAGTTGTTCTGGTTTGGATTTTTTAGGAAAAACCACAAATTATAGGAAAAATAAAGGTACTCCCATTACTCTTTTTAAATAAGAACCAGGGACTTTGAATAAAGAAAGCATTCTATAAACCAAATCAGAATTAAGCTAGTTTATTGAACTCAATCATTTTCACTAAACCACAAAGCAAATGTTTTTCTAAAAATTACTTGGTTAACCAATACATCTAGGAATAAAGTCTGTATTTCCCAAAACAATTTAAGTGAACACACATTCGTTTCAGGTCCCTGCTAAATAAGTCAATTTGGAAATTCACGTGTATGTGTCCTGCCTGAGAAACTGAATTCCAGGTGCCCATGACCTACTATGGTACCCATTTTGCTATCCCCTCCCCCATCTTTGCTACAGAATATGATACACCTGCTCACCCAGTGACTGGCTACCATGATGCCAAGCCCTACCCTCCTGGCCTTTGCATTTGCTATTCAGCCTAAATGCGAAAATTGGCTATTAACCCCATAAACAGGCCTTTGCCCTCCAGAGGCTGATGGCTGGTGTAGAAAGCTGAGCTGACAGACAGACAGGCTGGAGCATGTTCTAAGTGCTATGCCCAAATCCATGAATAGTCCTGGGTTGAGCACAGGATGGGGAGGGGTTGGAGCCTTTAAAGGCAACATTATTCCTACCCACTGCTGATGGCCCTACAGATGCTGCACCGCCCCTTACTTGGCCCTTTTTATAGGCCTGCTTGGAGGGGAGAGAGGTCACCTGTGGGTAGGTGTGCCCCACCAAACCTACCTGTACCTTAAGTGGCCCAGCCCTTGTGCCCAGGTGTGTGAATGATAACTGGTCCACAAAACCTATTTTACAGAGGGGCAAACAGAAGCCCTTCAGGTGGTTATAGCCTCCCCCAGACTTCAACAGGCTGCTGGGCTCCCCACTCTTAGGTTGCCACTTTTTCACTGAGGATTGTCTGAGCTGGGTGGGACTTGGGTTGTCCTCAGGCATTGCCCCTCTCTGGGCCACAGTTTCCTTTTGGGGTCAGGAAAGACTGAGGGCTTTCAAGGCCTAAGGGCAGGAGCTTGAGGATGCAGACTGGGAGGTTGGGAGATGAATGTTCAGGGCACAGACCAGACTGGAGCAGGGTTCTATGACTTCAGATCCCTAGGAAGAGGGGGATGGAGCATTTGTCTACTGATCCCAGGACCAGTGTGAAAATACACTAGAACATAACAGTGGGAAGAGAAAGAGTTTAGGTGATGAGCTTCTCCCCCTCCCCTTTTTGAGATGTCACTAGAGTCTGGGCTGGGAGCAGGGTGTGGAGCCACCTCATCCACAGATCTCCCATGGTGACTAAGGCTGCTTTCCCCAAGGCTTGCGGCTCCTGGACGGAGTTCCATCCCAGGGCATGGGACCCTGCTCTTCCCCTTCCCAAGTCCCTCTACTCAATTCACATCCCCAAATGCCACAGAAAAGATATGGGAAGCCACAGAGAAAAGGGGCAGAATGCCTGCCATTCTGGTCTCCCAGCACCCAGTGCCCCAAGTGGCCTCATACCGCTGCCTATCCCATAGAGAACTTTCTCCTGACCATCATGAAGTCTGTTTCCTTCAACTGTTCCCACTTCTGGATTCCAAAGGAGGGTGGGACTAACCGACTGGGGCAGCCCCCAGGGCTCAGAGAAGGCTCGTTGCTAGGAGCTCCCAGGGCTGGGACCCCTGTGCTCCTGGGATGAAGAGCAGTGGCAGAAAAGGGATTAGGAGACTTAAAGCTGCCCTGAAGTGCCAGTTGTCTAAGGGGACACAAGGAAGTGGGGGGTGAGGGTGTTGGTATGGATGGAAGTGTTAGACTCTGAATGCTGTCCACTATCCATGGGAGCAGCCCTGCCATGGCCAGCTTCAGGCTAGGTCTCTTGCTGCTGCTACTGTTGGCCACCTACCCTGCCTGCATCCTTGAAGCCCCAGCACTGGTCCCACAGCTGGTACCCTGGAGAAAAGCAAGCTTCCAGTACCCGCAGCATGCCACAAGGGCCCTGGGTGGGATAGTGAGGATAGGCTCTCTTCTAGAGCAGGATTCTGAGCACCACAGCCCAGACCAGATTGTCCACAGCTCCCAAGTTATTCCCTGGCTCCCTGCAAAGACAGTGTGCCCTGGGTGGGCAGGACCAGAGGCCAGTGGACCCTCCACAGAAAGCAGAAGATACTGGTAAGTAGGGTGAGTGGTGCTAGCATTGACTACCAGGGGCCATCAAGACTAAGGACTGGGGAATATGTGGGTGAAAGGAGTAATGAGATAACACTGAGACACCCCTGCCACAGCACCCTCAGCTGTTGATAACCCCCCCCCACACACACACACACAGCTGCACACAGCAGGGTGCCATATTCTATCCTCCCTGTTTCCAGAATTCTAGACAAGGTATCTATGTTAAAAGATTAAGAGTCACTAGTGGAGTAGGAAATAATTGTACTTAAAACCTCCATAAATAAGACAGGGACTGCAGTGGGGTCCCCCAGGCTTCTTTTTGTGTGGCAGCAACACTGACAGGTAGCTGGGCCCTAAGAAATAGGTGGTCACTGACATGGCACTAGGAATGACTCAGTGATTGCACAGCTCCCAAGGCCGTAGCAGAAATAGAGGTGTGGAGATGAATTATTACTACTTTGCACATTGTATTTTAAAGTGTACCAGGAGAACTCGGTAACTAATGAAGAAAGTGGTAGATTCCTATGAGGCAAAACCTTATCGCCTAATTTGAGTCTGTGTGAGCTCAGGTTTTACGTATCAGGTTTGTTTAGGGTGGACAACGCGGTATGCCCAGGGACCTGGAGTGCCCCCACCCTGGGTCCTATAGGAGCCTGCGGACTGTAGGGCGGCCGCATCCTGCTCGTTGATGCCAGGTCAGGAGGGGAAGGGACGGATCAGACTGCAACGCGGCGGCCAGGTGACCAGAGCTTCCGCTGGAATGACTGTTCCCTTCCTCTCACAACCTGGACCCCAAGCGTCGCGCCCCGCCCCCAATAAAAATATGAGGTTGCCTTGAGTTCTCTACTGCGTCCCTTCCTCTCCCTCCCACTAGCTACTTGAACGCTTCCCCGAGTGGGTCTGGAAGGACGCAGCAACAGCCACACAGCCACAGACAGCCGAAGACTAGGTTCGCTAGCCCCCGAGCGAGCTCCAGGAGGCTGAGGAGGGGAAGCGGAAGGCCGCGGACTCCACGTCCCGTGGTGCTCCGCGCCCGCTTCCGGCCCCCGTGACGCCGTGCGGGGCGCTGGCCGCGGGGCGGCTTGGGTCATGCTGCGCGCGCTAAGCCGCGGCCTGGGCGGCCGACCCCCGCGCGGGCCCCCGGCCCCGCTGCTGCTGCCCGCACGCGGCCGCAAGAGCCGCCATGACCCGCCAGCCAAGTCCAAGGCGGGGCACGTGGCGACGCCGCCCGCGGTGGATCCTGCGGAGTTCTTCGTGCTGACAGAGCGTTACCGGCACTACCGCCAGACCGTGCGCGCCCTGAGGTGCGTGTGAGGGAGAGGAAGTTGGCCGCTGAGTGGGTGTGTTGGGGCGGGCGGGCGGGCGAAGAGGGTCCCGACCTTGCGCGCGTGTCCGCCCAGGATGGAGTTCGTGTCCGAGGTGCGGAGGAGAGTACATGAAGCCCGGTCCGGCGTCGAGGCAGAGCGCAAGGCGCGGCAGGACATTGCCGAGCACCGAGATCTGATGGCCTGGAACCGGGCGGAGAACCGGCGGCTGCTAGAGCTACGGTGAGCCGCGCGGGCCAGACCCCCGGCCGGCCCCTGGGCCCTCCAGCCAACTCTGTCTCAGCCTCTTGCTTCTCCCAGTATAGAGAGGCTGCGGCAGGAGGCGCGGGAGCAGGAGCAGCGGCAGGCTGAGGAGAAGGCCCGGCAGGCCCGAGAGACGCAGGCCTGGGTGCAACTCAAGGAGCGAGAAGTGCAGCAGCTGCAGGTGGGCCCCGTTTCCAGGGGGTGTGGCTGGCGGCCAAGAGCTCGGCCTGGACGGCTGGCCGTCGGAGACCTTGAGTCCTGAGCGCGGAAGCGGGGCACTGGCTAGCAGACGGGCACAAAGCCCCGGAGGTTAGAGTTAACGCTCCAGCGTTCAAGTAGCTAGTGAATGGTAAGCTGGTGTCTGAAGGAGGGACCTACCCCACACGCAGCCCCCATCTTCAGGGAGTTTGTGTATTGCCTTATGGGGTGATGAAGTCATTGATGAGTTAAATATTTGGGCCAGGATGGCAGGTGTGAGACTTAAAAGCAGGAGTGATCCAGTAAGAATGGTTGAGGCTTTAATTAAACTAATGGAGAAAGAGGAGTTTGAAAGGAGTAAGAAGGGCCCAGGCAACATCAAGGGACTGATTCCATCTAGCAGGACACCAGATTGTCACAGCTCTTGTGCTTGGGTCTGGCTGAGGTGCCCAGTGGATGGTTAAGAAAGAGAAATGTGATAAGGCTGCCTAATTTTACTCCCCTGGAAGGTCAGTGGAGTACTCAGAGGACCTGGACTTCAAGCATCCTCCAGGGAGAGCTGGAGCCTCTCCTTCAGTGGGCTAAAGGCCAAGAGGTTGTGTGGGCAGGCTGGCGGCTGGCTTGTGCTAGGGCCTCCAATCAGATGATTTTCTCTCTCCCAATAGGAGGAGGCAAAAAACTTCATCACTCGAGAGAACCTGGAGGCACGGGTGGAGGAAGCATTGGACTCCCCAAAGAGCTACAACTGGGCCGTCACCAGAGAGGGCCTGGTGGTCATGCCACAGCACAAGGGCTCCTAAGGGCTCAGTAAGGACAGTGCCTAACCAGGGAACATGTGTGTATGGGGGTAGGAATGTTGGGTCTGACCTGGAATAAAGCAGTTGGTGTTTTATTAGAAGAAAGCTCAACCTGTTTCAGTGTTGCCCTCATATTCTGGCCTCTGCACCCACCACCCCGCACACAGTGCCCTGTAATGCTCCTATGAACAGCTGTCAGCACAGCACCAGACCCTAAAGGTTTTCCTCTCACAGAGGAGAAGACTGGGCCATAGTCACCTGGTCATCTGAATATCACCAAGGCTAGTCATTGGCAAATTACAGCCCATGGTCCAAATCTGGCCTACTATCTGTTTTTAAGTAAAGATTTAAAGTAAAGATTTATTGGAACACAGCCACCCCATGCATTGACCACCTTCACACTCCCATGGCAGAGATGAGTGGTTGCAACAGGGACCCTATGACTTGCAAAGTCTAAAATATTTGTTATATGGCTTTTTACAGCAGTTTGTTGACCTCTGACCTAGGGTTTTAGGGCTCCAGCCAGGAGCAGCTATCACCTGGTACCTGAGACACAAGCTAACCATTGGCCAAGGACCATGGGCTTTGCTGGCCAGGATCTGGTGTCCCCAAGACACAGGGCAAAGGAGAGGCCCATTTCTTCCAGTAGCCCTTTCCACT
Organism: Eonycteris spelaea; assembly: GCA_003508835.1. Classification (NCBI taxonomy): domain Eukaryota; kingdom Metazoa; phylum Chordata; class Mammalia; order Chiroptera; family Pteropodidae; genus Eonycteris; species Eonycteris spelaea. Next base: position 931,924 of record PUFA01000110.1, read on the forward strand.
TATGGTCTCAATGACCTGTGTCTGCCCTGGCACTGCTGGACTCCTTGGACCATCCACCAGATGGGTGCTGGCAGAGGGTGACCAGTTAATCCTTTGCAAAGTCAGTATGGCTTATCAAGCACTTGGATGGATCAAGCCCTGTGGGTACCAGAAATACTTGTGATAAAAGTTCACAAATTTGAATAAATGAATATATAGCTCCATGGCCCTTATTCTGATGCAGGCCCTTAAGCAACGTAAAGAGACATTTCTCTGAAGCAGAGCTGCTGCCCCTTTGCCACCATTCACTTGAACTTGCCAGATACCATAAGAGGAAAAGCTGCTTTCCTGAACTCATGTTGTAGAGAGCCTGGGAACGCCCCCCAGAATGAAAACCTTTTAGGAAATATGGGCAATCCTTCACATGGAGGTGAGGAAGCAGGTAACATAGGTATAAGCGGAGGTCCCAGTGGTTATCATGCCTTGAACCCAGCCCCAATGGCACTGCAATGGCCCTCAAGCTGGTAATAGTTCTTTTCCCTGGCACTGAATCCTGGGTACAGCACATTGGAGTCCTTGCTTTCAGACGCTCAATATAACTTCTGGGGTGAGAGCTGATGGGCACCCATTGTAGACCATGGATTGGCAACTGTGCCCACAGCCTTGGGGCTTTGTTGTGAGGAGTGGAAGACCCTTTGTTCCCTGCAGTGGAAGCCCTTGGTGAGCTTTCATTTGAGACACAACCCATGTTAGGAAGTCCAGTTTCGTTCTTTCCACGTCCTTTCCCCACTGCACCAGGATCCAGACATAAGGCATCGGTCGTCAGGTAGTAGAGTGTCATACATTCTTAAAATTCTGTCTGGGCTACTTTTCTTTGATTCCCGTCCTTTAATGTCTTGCATGAAGCTGTAACTTCTTAGCATTCACTGCTGATGCCAGTATGTCATGCAGAGCCACCTGTAAACCAAGCTTCAAGGTTTTTATCCACCTACAACCAGCCTGCTGGTATAGGCACAAATAGGTTGCTTACTGGTACCTTCCAAGTGAACTCAAGTCCAGTCCCATCTATACCTGCCTCTAATGGATGTAGAGTGCTGCTGATGCACAGGCAGGCTGTCACATCCCACCCAGTCCAGGTGGCAGAGTTAAGTGATGTCCCATGGATGAATGCCTCATCTCCAATAGAACCCTGATACTTAACCTGATGGGCATGGTCTTGCTCACACTAAGGTCTCCTGATCCTCGCCTCAAGTTCCGGATATGGTTTGGGTCTGATACAGTGTGAGCCTGGACCACCTGGAGAATTTTGTCTTGCTCAGGTTCCCCCTTAAGGGTAGCAGATTTGAAGGCTTCCTAATAAATTTAGAGCATAATACCCAAAGTAAGTGCTTTCACCAAGATTTGAAAGAGGCCTGCCTACCATGTTCTGTGCACAATAGGTAGAGCAGCAGTCCCCAACCTTTTGGGCACCAGGGACTGGTGCTACTATGAGAATCTAATGCCTGATGATCTGAAATGGAGCTGAGGCGGTGTTGCTAGCACTGGAGCACAGCTGCAACGACAGATGAAGCTTTCCTCGCTGGCCTGCTACTCGCCTGCCGTGTGGCCCAGTTCCTACCAGGCCACAGACCAGTACCAGCCCACAGCCCGGGAGCTGGGGACCCCTGAATAGAGGGTAGATTGGCGGATAAGTGCAGTTGTGTTCTCACTGCCAGGCAAGGTAACCCCACTACCCCTCAGGAACTTAGCAGGGTGAGCATTTTTTCCCAGGATTTATCTCCCAATTAAACGTAGATGTTTTACCAAGACACCCAGGTTCTTGCCCCTTCCAGTTCTCCAAGATAAGCAGCATGTCAGTGAGGTGGACCATGGTGGTGTCCTGGGGGTAGGTGATCAAGGGCCTGACGATGTGGTTGTACAAAACTAGAGTTGTTCACCCCTTGGGCTGGGTGGTGATAGCATACTGCTGCCAGGTGGTCCAAGTGGACAGGAAAAGAGAGCACTTGCCGCATGAATGGGTGTTGGGTGCCACCTCGATCTGCTCCATTATGAAGACCACACTAGGTCTGAGTAAGTCTTAAGTCATTCCTCACATTTTCCCAGTATACTCCAAATTTTCTACATGTCACAGGCCAGTATTTTCTGAAATCTTTGTAAAAAGTTCCCCTGAACTTACCCTGTGGTTATTTTGCTGACACAAGTACAGAGATGCAATGGACACCTAGGAAACAAGCCAAGGTGACCGTTGAAATAGAGACATACCTGGTAGGAAGAGTTAAGCTTGGAGCCCTTTCCAAGGAGGCAGTCAAAAGCAATGTTTGCAACCCGAAAATCCAAAGGCAGGCCTAGTGATGAGGCACCCATTTCTCTCGTTGGGTGCATTAGTATTTCCTCAGTGCAGATAACTGCATAAGCTATATTTGTGAATCTTAATGAAATTCTTATTATAATTATTTTAAATTTTATTTGTCCCCTTCTTTAATCTCCACCCCCGCCCCCTACACACACACACACACTTCCACCCCTGACCTACGAATGTTGCTGTCGCCCTGAAGGCTGGGAGTCTCCTCCCACGCACGCACCTGGGACTGGTCCTGGCTCCAGCAGGAGTGGAACCCAGGACCTTCTGCGTGTGAAGCAGACATGCTAACCACTACACCATGGAGCCACCCCTTAAATGATTTTAAACTGAACATCCATGTCAAAAAACAACACTAGGTCAAATTCATAGTTAAGTTTACATGGCCATGAGGTCAAGAATCTATAAGGAAGAATCCCACTGGACTCCCACAGAAGGCAGTAAAATGACATGAAGATCAGAGCTACATGAGCCCACCCTCATCAGTGCTCCACAGTGACTCTGTGAATCACAGACATCTAATAATCTTCCCCAAATTTGGGGCATTCCCTCTCCCAAAGTAAAAAAAAAAAAAAAAAAAAAAAAACCACCCACATAGGTAAGTAGTGCTATATTTCACACTTTTTTTTTTTTAATGCTAGCTACTGAGGGGAGAGGTGATCTGGGAGTGGGAATTTGTGATTGGGAAATTCATAACTACGGTATAAATGTCAATCATGGCACCTTTGCCTGTCACTGCCAGAATCCACAAGTGTTTGCGCTGGCCGATTTGCCGTTGCTGCTACTGGACCTGCAGGGCCCCTGCAGGAACCGAGGAGCCAAACTCATCCACCACCGCTCTGATGCAGCTGCCAGAGGTGCCCCAGAAGCTGGAAGAACCGTGGATTTGTTCTTCCTCTGACCTTAACAACAAATCTTTTGCCAGTGACTCCTAGGTTATTGTCATAACGGAAGTGGCAAGGAAGTCTGGGAAGTATGTTGTGCAAGCCTCCAGCTTCATGTGGAGCTGAGAGCATTGAATGAATAACCAGTATAAAAACAATTTTTTAGAAGCAGTTTTTCTTACAATTTGTAGTATTTAGAGTGGAATAGGCAGAATTGTTTTGTGGGGACTTTTTAAAAATATGATGAAGTGAAATTTGAGACTAGTATTTTTGACAATTAGGGATCTATACTTTCTGCAATTCTACAAAAGTTATCAATAGCTACAAACATAGCATATCACTAGCTTGTTTTTTTAATCTGAAAAACATTTCAATACATTTAAATGTAATTTTGTCTAAAAAACAAACATAGTTTAATCCCAAGTCGTAGTAACAGACAAATTGTATTTGTCAAGAAGGGTTTCATGTAAAATATCTTCAAATTAACATTTGGCAAAAATCACCATTAAAATGTATATTTTTGAAAATGGCCATTTTATAAGCAGTTCTACATCCCTTTTTTCATCATTTATCAAGATTGTCACTTCCTTGTGTGAGACGCATGGTTTTTTCCTCTGAATATTTTATTGCTACCTGTAATTCAGCACCTAGTAAAAAAATTTAAATAACAAATTTCCAGGATTTCAGTTACTTCTTGACTTGGCAAGATTTAAGTTTATGTTTGTTTTTGGATGATCTTCATAAGTATACTAACTGGTCTTGAGGGGAAACCAATTTAGAGGTGACTAAATTGTTTTTTTTTTTTTTTAATGACGCTATAGAATGGCCTCAGACTCAAACCACAGACTAAGAATTACGTGCCAGATATAGTTAAATTGGAAACGAATTGTTGGAGGACAAGACCTACCCTGCAGCTCCCGTTATCTCCAGCAGAGGGCAGTCTCATCAAGATAGTGACAGGACCCTCAAAAATGTAGTCAATAAGACTGATGAATTTGACTAGAGTAGTCCTCCTTATCCGTGGGGAATGTTCCAAGCCCACTAGTGGATGCCTGAAACCATAGATAGTATGGAACCCTATATATACACTACCTTTTTTTGTATACGTACATACCTTTTCACTTAAAGGAAGCACTTTACATCTTCTCTGGCATGTCTGAATTGCCAGCATCACTATTCTTATGCTTTGGAGCCATTATTAAGTAAAATAAGGGTGACTTGAACACAAGCATTGTGATACTGTGACAGTTGATCTGATAACCAAAAAAGGCTACTAAGTGACTAGCAAGTGGTAGTGTATACAGGATGGATATGGTAGACAAAGGGATGAGTCATGACAGATAGAGCAGGTTGGCACAAAATTTCCTCCTGCAACTCAAAACAGCACGCAATTTAAAACTTATGAATTGATTATTTCTGGAATTTTCCATTGAATAATTTTGGACTGCAATAAACGTGGGTAACTGAAATCATGTAAAGCAAAACTGCTGATAAGGGAGGACTACTGTAAGAATACAATATAAATTTATTTCATTTTACTGTTATGGACATCTGGGTTGTTTCCAGTTTGGGACCATTAAAAATAGTGCCACTATGAGCAACATCCTTGTCTTTTGATGCTCAAATTACGTGTTTCTGGAGTGGAATTGCTAAATCACATGTTGTGTATATGTTAGTAATATTGCCAAACAGCTTTCCTAAGTAGTTGTACCAACTACACTCCCTACAGCAGTGTATAAAGGTTCCCTTTGTTCTATAGTCACTCAGTAATGCCAGCCTTTTTAATTTTAGCTATTCTAGTGGGTGTGTATTTCCTTATGGTTTTAATTTTAATTTTCCCTATAACTAATGGGATAAGTACCTTTCATTTTTACTGGACAATTGCATAGCTTCTTTTTGTGGTTTTCTCCTAGTTTGTTTGTCTTTTTTGATTTGTACTTCACTTTATATGTTGACTATGAGCACTTTGTTGAGTATATATGCTGTGCTAATGAGAATGGTTTGATCCACAGGGTCTTTAAGAGGTACTAATTGGTCATGGGTCTCCCAGGATTGAAGTAGAAAGCCCATTAAGGTCCCACTTGTTCTATTTGTCCAAGAATATTCTATCTGTAGTGAATTGGGGCCTAATCTGAGCCACCACAGTATAGTAGCCTAGTCCCTTACCCGGTTACTCGACCACCACATGAAGGAAGAACCCTACAATAACATTATATAAGTTTTCCTCCTAGAATTTGCCAAGGGTACTTGTGACCTGTGTAAATGTAGTGAGAGAAGAAAAATCGCCAGACCTTCCTAGAATTACAGGGTACACAACCCCTGGGGACTCAGAGTTCCGGTCTGGTCCACTGATCAGAGCCCAAGCTGTGGTAATCAGGAGATAAGTAGGACCTAGGAAGCAGTAAGTAACATCATACCTTTATAAAACGTGTGTGTGTTGAAGGATGGGAGATAAATCCCATAAAAACACAGAGCCTTGTATATCAATGAAATTTCCAGAATGTAGTGGTGTGGGGCATGTTGGGATATCCTGTCTGAAGCTAAAAAGAATTTTTACACTGTACTGATAGGAACAATAAAATGTACAATAACTCTTGAATCTAACAATTCCACTCATAGGTATATACCCAAGAGAAATAAATGATGCTTATGTCCACCAAAAGACATGTAGAAGAATGTTCACAGAAGCTTTATTCATAATAGCCAAGACCCGACATCAACCCAAAAGTCCATCAACAGAATGGATAAACACATTACAGTATATTCTCACACCTGGATACTATTCAGCTACAAAAAGTAAATGAACGACTGCTATGTGCATCAGCATGGATGAATCTCAATGAGATAACGCAGAAAACCAAACATAAAAGAGCACAACTCTACAATTACATCTAAATGAAGCTCGAAAGAGGCGAAACTAATTTATTGTGACCTACATTAGAGTAGAGGCTATCTCTGAGGTGATGGTGACTAGGAGACAGCCTAGGGAGTCTTAGGGTACAGATCATGGTGGTGTTTTACACAATGTATGTATAGGCAAAAATCCATCGAGCTATACACTTAAGATTTGTGCATGTCAGGTAAATTTTACTCTAATAAATAGAAGTGAAGGAGAAATATTCCCCATCACAAGCACAAGATGAAGTAGTCAGAAGTGACTGCATAAATTTTGTTGGCTACGAAAGGAGAAAGAGCATCATATGAATGCCCTCTCTTAGGTAAATATCTATGTTGCTCTTCTAGCAATAACAAAACAGGTTGTCTTTCTACCCCCCAAAAAATTATTCACGACTTACTATACCTTGCAGCCTTTATCCCTGAAAAAGAGATGCATGCACACTGGACCTCTGCATTTTGATGCCCACATTGGCCACATTCGAATGTGCTGCTCTGACTCACTTACCAGAACCAGAAGGGCAGTCAACTTTGAGAGTCATCCAGGGCAAAAGGGCACCTCAGGAGATGCCACTGGAAGGGCAAGCAGCTCTGCCTTTTATAACTTATGACCCAGCTGGGTCTCTCATGCCCACGATGTCCATAGCTGATCAGAATGCTGAGGGCGCCTGGGTCCAGCTCCAGTGGGACCTCACATCAGAAATCCCTATGGTTTTAGAATAAAAACACAACCCTTTTGACAAATCACTAGCTCCTGTTGAAAAGCAGTTCTTTCCTTACTCCTCCCCTAATCCTGTTAGACACCACCTGATGTTGAAACTTCAGGTGTGTATCAGTTAGCTTATTCTTTATAACAAACCACCCCAAACCTCAGTGGTCTGAGGCAATAAATACTTATTACTGCTCATGAGACTATGGGTCAGCTGGATGATTCTTCTGCTCTTGGTTGGCCTCATGCGTACATGTGTGTCAGCTGAGAGTCAGATAAGCAGCGCAGGGAGATACTCTCTCCCTAAACTCATGCTCCTTCTTCAATTTATACTTGTGATTTCATACGGAGTCTTAAATGCCCAGTTGCCCAAAAATGGAAAAAATGGAGTCCGGTTTTCAGATAGTTCATATCCAGATGGCCGATGGCTGTGCTGTTGCTGTCTTGCTCATGAGTGGCCCTGAAGGAGATTAAGGAGATGAATTTCTCCAGCTGGCAGTACTTGAAACATTACACTGCAACCACTTTACCTGGAACTAGAGAGAGCCTTAGGGACAGACAGACAAGCTAATGATTGGCTGGATGATAAAGGACTTGGGACTTAGTAGAAATACGTTTGGAGGACAGTAACATGGAGGCTTGTGGAAGAGTATGTGGATGGACCTCTCAGAATGGACCTAAAGTTGGAGAATATGTGACTCCCTTGTGGAAGCTCACTGCAGATGTCGCTGTCAAGAATCAGGTGGACGAGGTGACTCGAGCACATCAGACACCCTCTATCCTCATATACCCCAAATCTTGCTCGTTGGACTCATGAACAAAGTGGTCATGGTGGCAGGAACTGAGGCTGTGTGTGCGTTCAACCACAGGGACGTCCCCTCACCGAGGCTGACCTGGCTACCGCCTCTGCTGAAAGCCTAACCCACCAACAGCAGAGACCAAAGTTGGACAGTTCCCAGCCAGCCACTGCCAGCACCAACATAGACACTGAATGCCGCATAGAGCATGACAGACGACCACCAAATCGCTTTTGATCAAGAAACTCCCTTTAGAGGAAAAGAAGGAGGACAACAGATTCTCTGGCCTCACCGTGCACTGTCCAGCAGCCGCAGCTGGCCTTGGCGAACAGCAGAACAGCCTTCTGAAGGCTGAGTATGGTGACAGCTCACTGACAATACCTGGGGGCGGATTATATTGTGACTCTGCAACCAAAATGTGGGGCCCCCTCCCCATAGCCAGTGGCATGGGAGAGAACAGTTACTTCAGCAAAGAAAAATAATCCATGAGCACCACCGAGAGCCGGTGCGCCGCCACTCTCTGTAGCGGTGAGATCTCCATCAGTGGTTCTCCGCCACTCTGGCAGAAGAACGGAGAAGGCAGCATCAAAAACCAAAGCTATGTGAAACACCTTGCAGCGGCTCAAAATCCTCTCAGCCCTACTCTCCTTGAACCACCGCGGGGGGACCACGCCATGTGGGCTTCAGCTGGCTCCGCTGCACTTCTCTCCATTAGACAAGATACTGTTCACCTCTTAAACTATTAATCGGACACACAATATGACCCAGCAATTCTTTTCCCAGGCAACTACCCAAAAGACATGAAAACATGTGTCTATGCAAAGACTTGTATGTAAAGATTCATAGCCAGATTATTATCATAACCAAAACTAGAAGCAATTGAATGTTCATCAGCTGGTGAAGGGACGGCGAAATGCGGTCCAACCCTGGACTACTTTTTGGCAACGCAAAGGAACAAATTTATATATCTTACTGACACACACACAATCACTAGATGAACCTCCCAAACACTATGGTGAATGAAAGAAGCCAGGCACAAAGATTATGTTCTGTATGGTTCCATTTATATGAAATTTCTAGAAAAGCTGACTCTGTATCAGTGGTTTCCTGGGATTGGGAGTAGAAGCAGGGAGTGACGGCAAACAGGCATGAGGGAACTTCTTCAGAGATGGAAGTGTTCTGAAACCAGATTGTGGGATGGTTGCACAACTGCTTACTAAAAATCACCAAACTGTGCACTTACAACGGGTGAATTTCATGGTATGTCAATTATACCTTATTGAAACTAACTTACTAAGGAAAGAAGTTCAACTTTCATGTTAGCAGCATTTGGCACAACTGATCATTTCCTCCTCTCTTGACACCCTGCCTCTACTTCCCACTCTTGTTTTCTTTGAGTTTACTCAGGATTTGATCCTTGCTCCACTTACCCATCTCTATGCCCCTAGGTGATCTCATTAAGTCTGTGCCTTTAAATATTATACTGATGATTCTCAACTTTACATACCTTCGGCCGAGCCCTCGTTTGAATCCCGGGCTCTTACAACCAAATGCCTGCTCAAAGTCTCCTGTGGATGTGTAATGGGCGTCTCAGATGTTGTCTGTCTACAGGGAGCTCCTGCCCTTCCCAATCCAAATCCGTGCCTTTCGGGGTCCCCCATCCCTAGCTGGTGGCAGCTCCATCCTTCCCACCGTTCATGTCAAAAGCCTGGAGTCATCTTCGACTCCTTTTTCTCTTCTGCCCATATCCAACCTATCAGCAAACCCCAAACTTCCTTCCAAAGAATGGATCACTTCTCCCCACACGTACCTCACCACCTCAGCCCAGCCAGCCATCATCATTCACAAGGGATTTCTACAGTAGCTTCCTCGTAGCTTCCTGGAATCTATGATCTTTTCACAACACAACATCCAAAATTGTTTTTATAACATGTAAATCCAATCATGTTGCTTCTTCACTCAGAATCCACTCTGGTTCCCCATTTTATTTGACCCTGTGTGACCTAGTCCCATGCGACTGTTCTGACCCCAGGTCACTCTGCTCCAACCCCACTGCCCTGCTTGCAGTTCCTTGAACATCCCAGACACATGTCCACCTCAGGACCTTTGCACTTGCTTATTTCCTCTACTTAGAATAGTCCCCCTCCGTGCTAGGCAGGATTCTAAAACGGCCCCTGTGTTTCCTGCCCCTGGTATTCCACACTGTTGTATAATTTCCTGCTGCATGTGGGTAGGACCTGTAACTGTCTTCTAACCAATAGAAGAATATGACAGAAGTGATGGCTGTCACTCTCTACGTTATATGGTAATAGATTTTGCAGATGTAAAATTAAGGCCTCAATTATCCAAACTAATCAGTTGGAGTTTCAGTTAAAAGGATGGCAATCCTGGTGAGTCTGGCCTAGTCTGGTGAACCCTTTAAAAGAGGCTTCCCTGTGCTCAGTCTCAAAGCACCAAGGATTCGTTGTTGCTGTCCTTGAAGAAAAAAGCCACCATCAGTTCTACAGCTGCAAGGAAATCAATCCTGCCAAAAACCTCATGGGCTCCAGAAAGGTATGCACCCTGGCTGACATCTTCTCGGCAGTCCTGTAAGACCCTGAGCAGAGGACCCAGCTGAGGCTTGCCCAAGCCCACATAAACCATAGGATAGTCAATGGCTATTGTTTTAAGCTGCTAAATGTGTGGTAATTTGTTACATAGCAATAGAAAACGAGTCTACCCTCAGATAGCTACATGGCTTCTCTCCTCGCTGCCTTCAAGGGTCAGGTGTCACCTTCACAAAGAGGCCTGTGCTGAGCACCCTGAGGAAAAGCGTGACATGCCCCTACTTTAGCACTTACTGCCTCCTAACCTGCTGAAATATGTTTATTGTTTAACACCTCTCCATCCCAGCCACCCACCACTACCAATATAAGCCCTCCCCGCCCCCTCCCCCCCCCCCAGCACAGGGGCTTTTGTCTGTTTGGTTCACTGGTGTTTCCCAAATGCCTGTGCTGGTAGGGTGCATCTTCAGATCAAGATGTTGAACAGATGAAGGAATGCTGGCCCTGTGGGGGCCATTATGCTAAGGTAATTTATGTGCATGTGTTAACTTGGTGAGGTCAGTTTGCCCACAGAGCGGTAGAAGGCCTCACTGCAGCTGTCTCTAGGGTCAAGTTCTTGACCTTCCAGCCCAGCCATGCCAATGAGCTGATTTGAGTGAGAAACAAGACTGACTGTGACTGGTAATCCAGGTCGGCCTGACCGGCGGCTCCTCGGTGCTGGGCAGCCCACGCCAGTGGCTGGGAGTCAGCCAGGCTCTGTGACCCGCTCAGTGCCCTTAGCCCCCTCCTCTGGGAGAGTCAACAAGAGTACAGGACTAGCTGGGGCCATCCCAGTCTCCTCTTCCCTTGGTTGACATCGAGGGACTGGTCCTTCTGAGTCTGTTCTTTCTGACATTGGCCTCATTTCCTCTGTGCTATTCCAAGTCGGGTCTCCCAGAAAGCAGACCGACATGGAGTTTCACATGCAGAATGTTTATTATCAAGGTCCCTTGAGACCCATACCTGTGGAAAGTAGGGAGTGGAAACAGGATTGGGCAGAGGGAGAACTTCCATGTGGGCCTCCGGTGACCCCACAGAAAGATCCAGAGCTGAAATCATCCTGCGGAGATGCCTGGCATTGGGCCAAAACAGACCAGTAATTGGATATGGGCCACCTGGGCAAGGTGTGACCTTGGGCCAAGTAGCTTTCTGCAGCTGAGTGAAAAGTCCTTTTTTGAAGGAGGATCCATGCTGACCATTCCCTGGTTATGGCACTGACCAACACCCCTTCCCCCGGCAGTCTGTCATTCTTTTAATTATTTTCATTTTAAGATACATTAAAAATGTTTTTTAAAAAGGCAAAAAAATGCATTGTTTTTAAATGCATAAAGCAAAAGCATGGGATTACAAATGAAACCAATTATATTTATATTCAGGTATAAAAATGCCAGAACAAATCTGTGATAGAGTCATTGACGTGCTTCTTTATTTAAAACATTAAACAAGATCTAGTGGCAGGTCCAATAACTGTCCTGACTTCAAAATGATGATGGGTTTAAATAACATTTAGAGACCCTCACAATAGCCGTAGTGCGATAGGAGGGTATCTGTCATTCCAAGATGTGACAAAGTGGGTGTTGGTGTAGGGACTGGAGATGGGAGGGTGGGTTTCAGGAAATTCGGGTTCAGGAAGAGGAGACCTTTAACACAGGGGACAAGAATGCACGTATGGTGTGAGTGAAGAGGGCGCGGGGGAGCCCTGCCAGAGCCTCTTCTGGCCTGGAGGGGTCTGGGTGTCTGCCCTACTCCCCCCAACCCCTGCCCCAGGGTATTATGAGTCCAGCTGCATGATCCCTGGATAGGCCTCATACACCGGCCACTCCATACCCCCTGTCTTACTCTAGGGGACGAGGCCACCGCACTAGCTCCCTTCCCCCGCCGGTCAGTCACACACCATCTTCGCCATAGTTCATTATCCAACGCAGCGACCTTGACCTGGACGGCCCCTGCAAATGAGGGGCGCGCCGGGGGCACAGGGCCTGACCCGCAGCGACGGGCTGTGACCAGACATGCGGCGGCCCTCTTAGACAGTGCGTGGCCCCGGGCATAAAAAGGCCGGGCGGAGAGCCAGCCGCAGCCACCGACCCGGGACCACGCGCCCTCACCATGGCCGGCCCCGGTCTCGCCTGCTGCCTGCTCGGCCTTCTGGCGCTGACCTCCGCTTGCTACATCCAAAACTGCCCCCTGGGGGGCAAGAGGGCCGCGCTGGACCTGGATGTGCGCAAGGTGAGTGCCCGCGCCCTCGTCGGGCCGCTCTGGGGTTGGAGGGACCTGGGCCCCAGGGTCGCCCCGCTGCTCCTTCCCGGCGCGATCTGCGCCGAGGCCTCCAGCCACCCAGCCCGGCCCTGGACCCAAGGGAGGTGAGTAGATGTTGGCACCCTCCTCTGACAGCGTTTTGGGCTACAATAGCGCCATGGCAACCCCGAACTTCCGGCGGTCCTCAGCTGGTGCTCGCACCCAGAGGGGCCCCAAACCTCCACCCGGCCCAGCCGCGGGGCTCCCCCTGCCGCCCCGCCAGTGCCTCCCCTGCGGCCCCGGGGGCAAAGGGCGCTGCTTCGGGCCCAGCATCTGCTGCGGGGACGAGCTGGGCTGCTTCGTGGGCACGGCCGAGGCGCTGCGCTGCCAGGAGGAGAACTACCTGCCGTCGCCCTGCCAGTCCGGCCAGAAGCCGTGCGGGAGCGGGGGCCGCTGCGCCGCCGCCGGCATCTGCTGCAGCCCGGGTGAGCGCGGCCGGGGCGGGGCCGGGGCCGGGGCCGGGCCGGGCGGGCCGGGGGGCCGGCCGGGGGACGCAGGCACCGGTCCGGGACGCGCAGCAGCCCCTGACCTTCGCTCTCCTCCCAGACGGCTGCCGCGCGGACCCCGCCTGCGACCCCGAGGCCTCCTTCTCCCAGCGCTGAGCGGATCGGCCCCGGACACCGTCGGGGCGCGCCCCTCGCCGCTCCGTAGCTCCTTCCCGGAATACTTAAAATAAATAAAGCAGATTTCCACCCCCACCAACTCGACTTGCGTCTCAGTGTCAGCACTGGGAGGGAGGACACTGGAAGGGGAAGAGCACGCGGCTGGGCGGGTGTCTCGGGCTCCCCACAACTCAGAGCTGGAAGTCAGGGCCCGCGGAGCGGAAAGGAGTCGGCCCGCTGTCCCAGGGGAGGGCGCCTACTGTTCCGGCCACCACCGCCCTGTGGGGCGTGGAGGAAGGAGGTGGACACCAGGCAGGGCAGGCTCAGAGGGAGATGAAAACAGACCCTAGCTTCCCACCCCAAACAGAGCTGGGGGTCTACGGCAGGCTGGACTTGAGAGGAACTTTCAAAAGTCCAAACGACAGGGTGAGGTCAGCACAGAAAAGGGCCTAACAGGCCAGAGGAAGGGGAGGCAGTTGGTGGACCGTGAATGACCCTGACGTCTGGAAGGAGGCTTGAGCCACACTTGAGGGCTGGGGCTGAGGACACCTTCCCCTCTGCAGATGAAGGGCCTTCGTGTTCCCAAGGATCCCCTGTCAGAAGAGGTGGCGGAGCGGGGGACCCTACAGGAGGACAGGTTCCTGAGAACCCTAGACAGAAGTAACCCCAAAGCAGAGAATGCCAACAGAGAGAATCCGGGCCTACTTCTCTTCGATGTATTCCTGGACCAAACACCCTTTGGGGAATCAATAAAAACCTAAACCCTCTCCCCCAGAACACACCCCTTCACTTACCCACATGCTGTGGGGCCAGCAATTCCAGGAGGTCTGTGCCCAAGCTCCCAGTCCAAATAAAACAAGACACATGGTTGTCTGTTAGTGACAAAAAATGTTGTTTCTATGGCTTTCACACACTAGGAGACTGCAGAGCCCCCCTGCCCCAAACCCAACAGTATATGGAGCTCACAGAGTAGAGAGAGAAAAAATGTACTAAAAAGGACTGTAAGATTTCACATAAATTTCAAAAACAGGCAAAGTTAAGCAACGGTGTTAGAGGTCTTGGGTAGGGCAGTAACGGGAAAGGGTTTAGGGGGCTTCTGGGGTGCTGGCCATACTCTGGTTTTTTGGCCTGGGAGCTGGTAAAACAGGTGTGTCCAATTTATAAAAATTCATCAAACGGTACACGTGTGATTGTTCATTTTTGTATGTATATTACATTTAAATAAAAATTTTTTTAAATGGGGGAAAAAAAGATCATTATTACTAAGAGGTATGAAGAAAAGAGATGACGCTTTTGAAAGCCCCAGTGGCCAGCAGCGACCTAGGCTGGAATTTTTGCGGAGGCTGTGAGAGCCGGTGTCTCCTCTGACCCCACATCTGGGGGGTCGTTCCAGTAACGGAATGTTCCAGCATTGGGAGGGCTTAGTCAGGGAAAGAAACAGGAGACAACTCAAAGTAGAGTCCTGTTCAAATAGGGCATGGAGAACTGTGTGATACACATAAATGAGTGTCTGAGGAAAGTAGTAGAAGTCCTGTGGTCCCTCAGAAACCACACGAGAGAGACACGTGGTTACGGATTTATGGTTTCCCAAGCTTTGAGCGTCCACCTGCCACATCGGAAGCAAGTCTGGTATCTCCCCGCGTGCCCTGTGCACCTTCCACGCTGCGGTGCCTGACACCGCTCACGAGTGTCAGTCCAGCTTTCTCTACCTTTGGACTAAGTTCGGGTCCCCTCACCCCGTGGACACCCCACCCACTGTCTCATTCTTTCTCTAGGATCCAAAGCCAGCAGTATTTCCCTTTCCAGCCCAGATTAATGCCTCTTTTTCTGGGGATGTCCCAGGGGTGGCATCAAAACTGGGCCCCGTGATGAGTAGGCAGACTTGCTGAGGAAATGCCTGCCGAGTGAAGATGTTCAGTGGCCAGACTGACCAGTGCAGAAGCGAGCTTGCTTGCTTTCTCCACTCCTCTTCCTGACTCAGTCCACGGCCTCTAGTCCTTGAAGGAATGACTTCTTCAAATCCCCAAAGTGTCTTGGGCTTGCCAAGGCGGGAGTTCCCAACTCCCCCTTTGTGCAACTAGTACGTTGTGGACCCACTTTATTACCCGGAGATGAAATTCCTAGATAATATGCCTATTTACACACATTTTCAAAAAATATATAACTAGTCTTGGCAGTAATATAGAGAAAAGAAATGTATTATGAAATAATATTTTATTTATTTTATTTTTAAATGTATTTAATTTTTATGGTGACATTGGTTAACAAAATCTGATAAGTTTCAGCTGTACATTTGAACAGTAAGGCATTATATATATATATATATTTACATTATGTGTTCACTTCCCACAAATTTCTTTCCATCACCACTTATTTGACCCCTTTTACTGCGTCTACCTCTCCTTTCCCTCTCCCCCAAATAATATTATTTTAAATGTAACTAAAGAGGCGAGGTGACTCAAGGTGACATACAATTCACACAACAAAATCATCTGATTATACTTGCTTATAATGGATACAATAAAAAAAATTGTAAGTAATTTGCTATAAGAAGTTTAAGAAAATAAGAGGGTGGAAGGGTCATGGAGATTGATTTTTGTGCCTTGAAGAATAAAAACAAACTTAGATATCAATGAATTGCAAAGAATGTATTCATGGAACACTTGGGGAAATTTGAACAGTGCCTGAACATTTGGTGACACAAATGGTTTACTGAGTTACCAGACCCTCCACCAGCAAAAAGATTACAAATCGCTTTATTGCCATATTCACTTTATTGCGATGGTCTGGAACCAAACCCACAATACCTCTGAGGTGTGCCTGTGTTGATACATTGTTGAGTTTTGGTTTTGGGTCTGCGTGTGTGTAATAACACCCGTGGTCATGTTTTTAAGAAGAGTTCTATCTTTTGAGATACATACTGGAATGTTTAAAAATAAAATGGTATGATGGTGATATTGACCTCAGTGTAATCTGGGGATGGCAGGAGACAGTTGGGGTAGAGATGAAACAAGCCACCCCATACTGACAGTTGTGAAAGTCAAGAGGGAGGGGCTGGTTACCTGAGGGGTCCTGTCTATGCGCTCTACTTTTTGGTATATTTAAAATTTCTCACAGTAAAAGCTAAAAAACAAAAATATTGTGGTAGAGGTAAATGTTCTAATATCTAAAGATGTTCCAAATTCACTTTGTTAAAAACGGTGCAAAAAATAAATAAAATTAAAACGGTGCTAATTAGTATATATGGATTATGAAACAACACTAATTTGTAGTATGAAAATGCCTATGCGCGCACCCAGAGGACTGTGGGCAACATCAGAGGTGAGCTCTGCACAGCTGTGTGAAGCTTTACACAGAGCATCCCAGTCTGGAAACTAGAAAACATCGACCACAACCCTGAATATTTATTGTTGCGATTTATTTTTACGTCACACTGTATTAGCTCTGGAGACATGAAGGACAGGGATTTTGAGAGCCCAGGGCATAGAAAAGACCACAAAAGACAGAGGACACTGATGAGAGAAACTCCCTCAGCCTATGCTAATTAGGGTCAGAAGCCCTCTTGACCGCCTCACCCACTACTGAGCCAGGTCATGGGTGAGAGCAAAGCCAGCTCTAAGAGAGCCTGACCTCGGCTTGGAGCCTGGACCCCAGCCAGGGTTGCCTGAGGCTGTCACGAGGCTCTGGCCCAAGGCAGGATATTGGTGTCAGGGCTCAGCCTGACTTCTCTCCATCTTAGCTTCTGTCCTGGCCTCCAAGTCAGTGGAGGATTCAGGAGGAGATGCAGCTTCTTGTGGCCCCAAGACCTGGAGCAAGACATCCCGAGGAGATGATGCAGAGAACAGATGGGGCAGAGAGAAGAATGGGAAGTAACAGAGGGGCAGAAGAGACAAGGGAGGGGTGTAAGGGAACAAGGAGAGAAGCAAAAAGGGCCAAGGAGCTGGGGGCAGTGAAGGAGGGAGAGTAAATGGGATAAAGGGGCATATGGCAAAGAGGGGACAAAGAAGGACAGAGGGACAGAGAAGAGCATTGGCCAAATGCTAGCAAACATCTTTGCCCTAAAGTTACATGTGTCAAAGGGTGGAAGGCCCTTGTGTTGCGAGCGTGTGTGTGTGTGTGTGTGTGTGTGTGTGTGTGTGTGTACATGTGCCTGTCTATTGCTGAGCCTGGCGTGTCTGTTTCTCTGGGCGTATCCGTGGTTCTGAATGTGTCTCTCAGAATCTGTATCTGTGACTGTGGTCAAGGATCACCTGACATGTCCCTAACAATTATTTTCTTGTCTGTATCTAAGTATGCATGTGTTGTGCGGGATGTATTGGGGGTAGGGATGTAGCCAGGGTCTCGGTGAGCTTCCTTTCTCATGGCTGGCTTGGCTGGCTTGGCTGGCTGGATAGACAGCACGTGACTCTCTCTGCTGGGTCTGGGGTGATGCTGCTCCCTTCTCTGCCCCCAAGTCACAGCCTTGGATGGAATAGACATTGAACTGGGGAATCTGGAGACCTGGGTAAGTCCCTGAAATTGTTTGTCCCTCAGTCTCTTGGAACTCCCGGTCACTCCTTGGCTTGTCCTTCCTGCCTTTCTGTCTTCTGTCACTCTCAATGTCTGTCTCCCCTCCCCCTTTGCTGGAAAACCTCTCACCCAGGCCCTGCAGGGTCACTCTTGGCCCTGGCCCTTCGGCTCCCCCGGCCCCAGGTCGCCTGTTCCTAGTTGTATCTACAACTCTGCTGACCCAAGATCGCTTTCCTTCCGGGTTTTGTCCTTTCCCTTGGCTGGATCTGTCCACGACTTCGGTCCGAGAACTGGTAGGCAGGCGCGTTTGCGTTGCAGGGAGTGGGGTAGGGAGTGGGGTCCGAGGCTCACCCTCCCGCCTTCTCCCTCCCGACTCCCAGAGACGGAGACAGACACCAACTCCTGCATCTGAAAAGGTTTATTTTTCGCGCCGCGAGCGCGGGGCGGGGCGGGGCGGGCTCAGTAGACGCCGGGCGCGGCGGGCTCGGGCGCCGCGGCCAGCTGCACCAGGCGCAGCAGCAAGGCTTCGGTCTGGCCGTCCAGCTGGGTCGCGTTGCTCCGGTCGCTGGCGCGGGCGCGGCGGTGGGAGCCGGCGCCCTCCCGGCACTCGGGCTCTGTCACGCAGCTCTCTGCAGAGAGCAGGGGCTGAGCGCGCGGGCGGACCAGACCCAGACCGGCCCCCAGGGCCGCCGCCCCCGGCCCCGGCCCCGGCCCCGGCTCACGCGCCCCCGGCCCGGCCCGGCCCGCGGCCACGCACCGTCGTTGCAGCAGATGCCGGCGGCGGCGCAGCGGCCCCCGCTCCCGCACGGCTTCTGGCCGGACTGGCAGGGCGACGGCAGGTAGTTCTCCTCCTGGCAGCGCAGCGCCTCGGCCGTGCCCACGAAGCAGCCCAGCTCGTCCCCGCAGCAGATGCTGGGCCCGAAGCAGCGCCCTTTGCCCCCGGGGCCGCAGGGGAGGCACTGGCGGGGCGGCAGGGGGTGAGCCCCGCGGCTGGGCCAGGCTGGGAGCTCAGGGCCCCTCTGGGCGGCAGGCGGGCAGGGGAGCTCGGAGGTTCGCGATCGCTCTGGTGCTGCTTTGGCCCCAAAGGGGTCAAAGAAGGGGAGCCAACATCTACTAACCTCCCTTGGTTTTCAGGAGATGGAGGACTGGCTCTCAGAGACAGCTCGTTGAGGGAGGGGTCTCCCTTGGGCTACAAGCCCCGGAGGGACCTTCCTGGTCACCTCTGGAGCCTCAGGGTTGTGTGCCCCTCTCTCAGCTGCCCCACAACTTTCTCCCTAATGCAGATCTTTCTCTCCTGCCCCCATTAATCAAGCCTGACCTCCACCACCACCTCTGCCTTGTTTCCCCCAAACACATCCAGTCCATCCTACCATTTCCTGTCCCCTCTCTGGCCTTGCCCTTTGCTCACCTGCCTTCGAACTAACCAAGTGGGTGGCTGGAGCCAGAGGCCTAAGGAGGGCATAAGGCACCTCGGTGACTCACACCTCCAAGCAGTAGGAAGGAGAGTCAGAAATCTGCCCACCGACCCACACTTCTTTGTTCAACAGCTCAAAATTGAACCACCTGTGGCCTAGGCAGTATTGGAATTGAACATGGTGATTGGATTTCTTTCAGCTCTGTTGAATGGAATAAAAGGGAATTGACTGGATATGCAACCTGAGAGAATTGAGCTAGGTACCCAGCAGAACTTCCTCACTGGGTGCTAGGGTGGAACTTCCCACTCGGGCAAGCTCAGAGCAATGGCCACTGTCTGTGTGGGGGCCAGATTGGGGACCTGTGGCTAGGCGAGGCTGGGGGCTGGATGGGGGAGGCCTCGAGTACTGGATAGGACAGGGTCTCTGTTGCTCCGGCCAGTGCTGGCTGAGAGTCCCCCATGGGCACAGAGGAGGCCTTACTGCCTAGTTCTCCCTGACCCATCCCCAAGCCCTGTTACTGGGAAACTTCTCTTTCCTGCATCCCTTGTCTGGATGGGGACAGTGTCCAGGAAGCCCTGCAGCCCATCCTAGCCTGGTCCCTTCTACCTGGCCACACCAAGCCTCCCGTCTTCTTCTGTGCATGCCCTAAGCCTGCCTGTCCCGCAACTTTCCTCTTTCCCGGCCCCTGGGGCTCTGCCTCTTCCCGGCAGCCCTGAAATGGGTCATGGTCATACCTGTCTCAGCTCCAGGTCAGACATGGCCCTCTTGCCACCCCTCGGGCAGTTCTGGAAGTAGCACGCAGCAGTGAAGGCCAGCAGGCTGAGGAAGCAGGCGGGCAGCATGGCGTTGGGCATCCTGGCGAAGGTGGGCACAGCGCGCGGTGCTGCTCTGTGGGCTGTGCTGTGCTGCCTTGGTGGCTGCCTATTTATGTCTGCAGGTGTTCCCTCTGAGGCCATGTGGCCACCGCCCCCTCTCCCCAGTGACTCCCCAGGAGCCCCCGGGCCACCAGGTCCCAAGCCGTCAGCAGTGATTCAGGCGCCTGGGGACACACGCACGTGGACCTGATTGTGCCGGGGATGATGGGGAGGAGTGCCAGCCTCGCTGCTGTCACTGGCAGTAGTGTGGCCACAGTGCGACAGGAGCTGCTGTGACTGTGAAGAGATCGTGGCTCTCAGGACCCAGGGAGAGGGACCGGCAGGGGTCACCTGGAGACTGTCTCCAAGCTTTCTGGCTGCCCAGAAAAGGCTGGGGGTCTACAGGCCCCATCTTTCAACACAGCCCCCTGAGAAGGGGTCTGGGGGACCTGAGAGGCTGGTGTGTAAGGACCAGAGTCCAGACCAGCCCAGGAGTTGTTGGGAGGGGGCCTGTCAGGAGTGTGGGACCCCATCAGGAGTGTTGGCCCTGTGAGAAGACAAGGGACGGAGAGCAGCACACACCCAAGTTGGTGTGGACAGGGAGCTTTGCACTGGCGTCACTGCGAAAAGGAATTGCTGCCTGCAGACCCATGGGCCAGGCAGCCACAGCCAGGGGGGCGAGGGACCGACACGGAATCAGGGGGCCTTTCTCGCAGGGCGGTGAGGCAGGCTCCTGGGGAAAGCTGGCGGTGCTCCCATCCCATACACACACCCAGAGCAGTGCCTAGGGACTCAGAGACTGGGGCCTTAGGGACAGCTTCCCGGCATGTCCCCATTATTCCTCTCCAAGGCAGAAACATGAGGGTAGGGAAGTTTCTATAGGGAAAATACGAAATCCAGACCCAGTGAGGTTCAAAGTTGTGAGTGGGAAGAGCCCCTTCGAACCTGACAGCCAGCCTGCGCAATCCTACCCCCACCAATATCCTAGTTTGTGGGGACCAGGGCAGGTATTATTTCGGCCTAGAGTAGGGTAGAGTCACTGGGGGAGGGGAAGAGCCACAACCAAATGGACCCGACTTGAGAAAGCAGCCTTTGTTCAGCCTGGTGGGTTGAAGGGGCCTTCCTCCCCTCAGGCCACGGGAGCGCCCCTCTGGTCATCGGACCTAGGCTAGCCACCCCACCTCTTAGTCCCCAGCTCTCTCATCTCCCAGGCTCTTGGCCTCCTCCAAGGTCCTGTAGGAAAGCTCCGAGAGACAGGGCTGCCTCCTTCCCGCCAAGTGCCGTGAGGGGTCCAGCGTCCCAGGGAGGGGGCCTCCAACACTCAGAGCTGTGAGAACACTGGCACCCAAAGGCCTGTTGGAATCTGGCTGCTGTTGCCGGAAACATCATGACTTGGGCAGATCACTTGTCCTCTCTGTGCCTCACTTTCCTTCAGCGTGAATTAGGGTAGATACTAGCACCCACATCACAGGACTCTTGTGAAGACTGAAATCATGTAACATATAAGAGCTTTAGAAAAGTGCCTGTACGAGTGTAAAGTTAATTACAAGTAGTATTGTAATATGCTTACTAAGAACTGAAGAGATTTTTCAGAGAGTATCTTCCTGGGTTAATGAGGAGGAATATCTCATTCCATTCATGACCTGGAGGAAGCTTGGTCTGAGTTGTTGCCCTCCTGAGACTTTGTGGATGGGAAGACAGGCTGAGAGGGAGGACAGAGGTCTGGCTTAGGCTAGCTGTGTGGCCTTGGCCCAGCACCTGACCTCCCTGTACTTCAGGTTCAAGTTACTGTCTAAACAGATAGATTACACTCACTAAAGGACGTAGGCCTCGGGACAGGCCAGGATACCTGTGTCCTGACCAGCCGTGTCTTCCAGGATCATCATTCTAAGAGTTGCCTCCCACACCAGGAACCCTTGAAGACCCCAAACCCACCTCCCTACAGATGCCAGAGGGCCTGCGACTCCCAATATAACCTTCTTGGGACCTGCACAGACTGACAAATGTCCCATTATTGTGCTGACGGGCTGCACTGTAACTATATCACCTCACATGTCATTCGAACCCTCCAAGAGCTCACACCCCTTCTATACCTCCTTTACGTGTTCCATTTCCAAAATTACTTTTTCACACCTTCTCCATTCTTACGTATCCTACACCTTAGCTCAGTATCTTGAGTCACACATTACTTTAAGAGGATTTAGTTCTTTCCAGTCTCTCCCTCACACGTACCCGCCCACCTATCATTTTCTTGAGATAATGATGTCACAGTGGTTAGATCAGCATTATGACTTAGATTGCAAATAAGCCCTCTGAACTAAGCCATGTGGGTTATTATGATGATCGTTCCATCACTAAACAACTTGTTGTGTTCCCTGGAGTCACTGATTGCCATGGTTTTTCATTGTGGTCCATCTGCCATTTTTAACCAGAAGTAACATTTACTTTTCAACTCCCTCCACTCAAGCTTCTGCCCAAACCCGTCCACTGACTCCTGTTCTCAAGGTCATAAATTACCTCCATATTGCCGATCAGTGGTCATGTCTGTGTTCTCATGTCACATAATCCCCTAGCAGCATTCAATATGGTTGAGCACTTGCCCTTTTTAAAAATATGTTTTATTTGGCTCCATCGATACCACACTCTCCTGGTTTTTCTTCTACCCACTGGATGTTCTTTCTCGGCCTTTTTTTTCTGCCTCTTTGACCTTGACTTCTGAATGTTAGAGCGTCCCAGGACTCAGTCCTCTGTCCTTCTCGTCTCCTCTTCCTAAGTAATCACTTCTAACCCCATAATTTTATATCCTTTCTACAAACTAATAATTTCCAAATTTGTAGCTCCATCCTGGACCTCTCCTCCAAGTGTTAAACTTGTAGTTACAACTGCCCAAGACACCTCCCTTGGATATTCAAATATAGGCCTCTCCAATCTAACATCATTAAACTCAACTCCTGATTCTTAGCTGCTCCCCTGCTCACTCCCTGGGCTCCCCAACTTTGCAATCATACCACCATCCAGCCAGTTGCTCCTCCCAGAACTCGAGACTCACCCAAGTCTTTCCCTCACTCTTTTTAGTCCTACCTATAAAATATATCTCAAATCTATCTGCTGCTTTCCACCCCTGCTCTGGACTCTCAGAATCTGCTGTTTCCTTTTCCTAGAAGGCTTTCCTACCTTAACCCCTTCCCGAGATTCAACTGGCTGCTTAAATGTCATCTCCTAAGAGGAGCCTTTCCTGACCACCCACCTGGAGCATGCCTCCACCTCAATTATTTTCAAACTTGGGTCTATATTGAGGGGTTTAATAGCACCTACTACCACTTGCAGTCTGTTCATTTGTCTGTTTATCTTTGTTGTGTGTGTACCTGATTGTACTCCCTTGAGAATGAAAGCCTGGGCAGAAAGGACTCCTTTTTCTGTGCAGTACTGTGGCCCCACCCCTGACACAGTGCTTGCCACACAGTGGATTTTCAATAATTTTGGAAAGAAAGGAGGGAGCGGGGGAGGGAAGCTCTGGGTACCAGCTTTAGCTCTCTAGGAAGTTACTGTGTGACCTTGAGCAAGTCACCCCTTTTCCTAAGGTTACTTGCTTGATGTACTTAACCCCACTTCCTAGCTCACTGAAGTCATAAGGGAATCAGTGAAGGTGCTATAAAGGGTTAAGATTTTCAGAGATCTTTACATAACAAGAGTTGCAAGCCTCCATATTAACCCCCAAATCTCAGAAAGTTCTTTAAACTACTTTCTTACCTTAGACCCTCTTTTCTGAGAACAGGTAACAGTTAACTGCCAGGTCCCCCACTCCTGTTTCTTAATTCACCTTTTCACAGGTGCAAACCAGTGTGTGTACCATGTGACATCCCTGCTACCTGTCGGAAGGGGGGCTGGTTCTCATTTTCAAATGGACTCTACTACAAGCCGCAAGTATAGCTTCTTGTCTCACCTGTTTCTCATTGGTCTGACTCAAGGACCCTCAGCAATCTGGACACACAAATGCCCTATCAGCTATGAAGAGGTGAACAAAAGTGAGCAAAAGTTGTAAGAGCCCCAGAATTGCTTACAGAATTGAATCAAAGAGGGTGCACGGAGCAGGGATAACGAACTTGAGAATTATGCCGGGCCTTAGGGAGACAGGTATGAAACTGAAATGGATGACACCAGAAGTAAGAAAGAAAGAAGAAAAAAGCACTCATTAATCAAACAGGGGGAGCTAAATGTGAATATCAGACTTCTAGAGGGGGTTACACCAAGCTTAAAAGAAATCAGAAATGAAAAGACCTTACAAGAATTCTACTTGCAAAAATAACAAATAACAAGCAAAATAAACTATAAAAATATATTTTTGACAGACATGTTTCTATATTAAAAGCTTGCACAGCATCAGTATGGATGGATTCAGGCTGGGGACTCTGAGCTGTAGCTGCACGTCTGGGGAGTTCGGCCTGGTGTACCCCTGGGGACAAAAGGGGCTGCCCAGGGGGTGACAGATACTGCCCCCTTTGCTGAGCTGGAGAGGAGCCGGGGGATGGTCACATCCTCTTCCCTCACCCTCACGAAGCAGTCTGACAAAGGGACCAGAAATGCGATGGTCTTGGGGAGCAGAAGAGAAAGTCAGGAGAGATTGGAAGCTTCGTGGGGACCCGGAAGATTGAGTCCTGGGCGCTGAGACTGGGCAGGTGGCCGTGAGCTGTGTGTGCCCTGACTGCTAAGGGCCTGGAGCGGGCACCCCATCTCTTGGCGCTGTCAGCCTCGCCATCAGCAGGAGGCCAAGCTCCAGTCAGAGAAACGGATGCACGGCGGCCTCGCTGCTGGGGCCGGGTCGTGGGTGCTGGGCAGACTCAGGGCCCTGTGAGCTCCTTGAACTCTACCTGCACCCGAGGGCCACCGCCTCACCCAGAGTGCCGGGGCCACCGTGCAGGGGTGTGGGGTGAGGGGGGGGGGGGAGCACACCTGACAGATTAAATAGCTTGTGTGTAAAAGGTGTGAAAAAGCAAGAGCCAAGCGTGTGTGTGCGCCTGAGCAGTGGGGACCTAACCCGGGATGCACAGGCTATTGAGCATGTTAAACCATAAGCAACAGCAAAAACTTCCATTGCACTGAGAGGTGCCAGCACTGTACAGACATTTGTGTACACTTCCTCCTTGAAATTTGCATAAAATCTTAAGAGGAAGGAAGTATTTCTTAATCCTCATTTGCAGATGAGAAACTCAGGGACAAAGAGGTGGAATAACTTGCCCAAGGTCACATAGGTAAGGAACAGCAGACCTGGGATTTACAGTCAGGCTTGAGTCAGTGCTCTTCACCGCTCTAATCAAAATCAGCTGAGTGACTATACTAAATATACCAACTAGGATTCAAGGGTAGAGGCTCGTGCTCCTGAGCCTGGTTCTAGATTCATGGATGTCATCCTGGAGCTTCCTTATCCCCTTCTGGCACCTTTTACAAGTCTGGGTGTCTCTCCTCATGGCAAGGTTGCAGCCGCAAAATGAATCCCCTCCTCTGAGCCTCTCCCTTCTCAGGGGGGAGAAACTTGCCCAGGGACCCCACTCCCAGAACCGAGCTGTGCGCCCCATGGGTTCAGCCGGCTGAGATTCACCCCCAGGGCTGGCTGTGCTCACAGGCCCCTGCCAAAATGGGCTTCTGTTCTGTTAATGAGGACGTTAAAAGTATCAGCCTCACCTTGTGTGGGACCTGGGGTGAAATATGACGAAAGGTTTAGAAGGTGTAAGGCAAGCCAACAAAATGTTAAAGCATGTTCTCTCCTCCTACTTTGTAAATACATGTTCGTGATGACCTGACGCTCAGGTTCGAGTTTGGAATCCTCACGCTCTTTGGAGTTCTGCAGCAGGAGTCGGCAGCTTGGGGGAGCTGGCTTCTCCCGACAGCTTTGTTCTGTCCCCCATCCCCACGGACGTGCACATATGTGCACATATGCAGGCTTAGGCTCTGCCTGTGCACTTCACACACTGCCTCCCCTGTCCACCGGTACTGGTCCATGGACTGTTAGGACCAGGGCCGCAGAGCAGGAGGTGAGCGGCGGGGTGGTGAGCGAAGCTTCATCTGTATTTGCAGCCGCTCCCCAGCGCTAGCATCACTGTCTCAGCTCCACCTCAGATCGGCAGGCATTCGATTCTTATAGGAGCACTGGTCCCTGGTGCCGAAAAGGTTGGGGACCGCTGCTAAGGCCTGGCGTCAGGGCCTCTCTTGTCTGGGCATTAGGCATTACGGGTCCTTGAGTCTGCCAGAACCGTGTGCTTGATAAGCACATGGCTCCAACGACTCAGCTGCTTCATTCCCACCTGCCATGGGACACGGGGTCCAAACCAGGTAATGAACATAGTTCCACTGCCTCTGGCTCTTCCTGGGCAACCCTACATGCTCCTCATGTTCTTGAGAGTTTGTTGCCAGCTCCCTCTGTTCCTGGTTCTGGGTTCTATATCAAGTTTTGGAAATTTGGAGCAGAAGGAATTTACGAGAAGACAATTGAGAGCTCACAATTCCGAGGAAGGCTAGAGATCCAGGCTTGGAGACTGCGGTTCTGGAGGCCATGACACAGGAACCCAGGAAGTCTCATGAAATGGAGGTGTCAGGTCCCCCGGAAGCAGCTCCTGAGATGCGGGTTCCTGTAGCTTTGCAAAGGAGGGAGGGAAGCTGGATGAGCCGGGGAAGAAGCCAGGCAAAGACGGGGTTTCAGCGGGGTCTAGCCTCAGCCTGACCCCACCGAGCTCAAGAGTGCGAGGGGCACCACTATGTTGCCCTCCTACAAGGCAAAGAGGGTGGATTTTTGAAATATTTGTATATTACTGTTATTGGTCAAGAAGGTTGGGGAGAGGGAACCTCCAGGCATCGTCTTGGTGAGGGGGCTCGCGCAGGCTGAGGGCAAGTCTCTGGAGACAGGCGAGCCGTGGCCATTAGCAATAACACCCACAGCATCTGGTGAGATGGACTCAGCGTCAACAGCATCCATTCCAGGGATGGCTTCAAGCGCCGTTAGCCTTGTCCCTCTAAGACTCCCACTCCAAGGAAAGGTGACTACGTGGCTTCGCTTACGCATTTGACCAAAGCTCCCTCAGACTGTGGCCAGTGGAGAGAGAAAATCAGGGTGATATTATAGGGAAGGGGCAATGGATGCTGCAGAACTAACCCCTCCCCCAAAAATCCATTATGATATTTTCGGGAAATCAGAACCAGAGTCTCATCTTTCCTGCCCCTACCCCTAACCGTAGAACTGATCTCCTGAAGGGTGGTGTGGCACTCTAGAAATGCTTTATTCCCTGTCTCTTTGGCCTACTAGACAGAGTTCTTTTAATCCGTGTGTCCCCAGGACCTGTAATGGGCCCCATGTTTGCTCTTTAATAAGTGACCGAGGCAGTGTGCTGGCCACCCCTGTTTCTCCCTCTGTGATGACTGCCTGTAATTAGACATTTGTCAGGATATGAAGTATTAGCATAAGAGCACTTTCTGACTTGCCCTGCCTCTCTCTAAGGATTCTGGCTTGCCTTCCCGGATCCTCCATCTAACTCCCCCAGTAGCAATTGTCTAGGATTTTGTGATTGGTCTAGTTATTACTGGGGTGTCACAAACCACTCCAAAATGCAGAGCTCAAAACATTTTATTATGTTCATGGATTCTGAAGGTCAGGAGCCCAAATAGGGCACAGCAAGGACACCTTTTCTCTGCTCCACAATGTCTGGGGCATCCACTGAAAATAGTGAATGGCTGGGAACTGGAATCATCTGGAGACTTCTCATTCACATTCCTGGGCACTCGGTCTGGGATGACCCACAGGCTGGGCTCAGCTGGGACTGCTGCCTGGAGCTCCTGCCTAATGTGGCCTGTGTGGCTTTTCACAGCTTGGCGGCCTAGGGATAGTTGGACTTCCTGCGTGGTGGTTCAGGGCTTCAAGGGAGAGTCAACAAATGAGCCAGAAGCTGTAGGACTTTATGGTAGTCTTAGAAATCAGACAAGGTTACTCTTGTCACACTGGATGTGTCTAAGCCACCACAAGCCCGTCCAGGGTCAAGAGAAGGAACAGAGTGACACTTTGGATGGAAGGAGCGTCAAATAATTGGCACAATCATTTAAAATAGTCACAGTGGTCAATGAGGAAAGGATGAAGACTAAAGTTTGATAGATTTTTCTAAGGAGTGTTACAAAGAGGTACGGGAGAGCTGCAGAAAAGTCGTGTGGGAAGTGGATGTGAGGACCAAAGAAGAATTTTAAGAAGCCTTGCTGAGTGACATCTCAGTGTGAAATGGCATGCTGCTGAATCTGTGTTTCCTTTGCTCCAGATCACTCCAAGACTGAACCACGTGGGGCTATTCAGACCAAACCCAAGCAGGCGCAGGCAGGCTGTGCCCCTCCTGCCCCTGGGGTTCTTAAATGAGGAAACTTTCAGGGCTGGAGGCGCTTATCATCGTTTCCGTCATCTCATTATAGAAGGTCAGTTTACCGAGGCCACCTCATGCATGAGCGCGTGGCCCGGCATCTCATTTCCCCTTGTGTTCGTGCTCCCGGCCCCTCCTCATTCCCAGAGGCCGGATCCCCCCAGCCTGATCTCATCCTTTGGGTGAGAGAGAGAGGAAGGCAGGTGAGAGGGGCTCTCTCTGGAGGATCCTGGTTTCTGAGACAGGCTAATTACAGGCTTCCTAATTAATGAGCCATGGGGGTGCATTTCAAATCAGCTGAGTCACAGTTGATGTCTAGGCCCTGGGCCCAAGGGGAAGGTATCAGCCATTGTGTGTGTGTGTGTGGGGGGAGGGGGTTCGGGCAGCCTGTGTCTCTGTCTCCCCCACTGATTCTCGACTTCTGTTCAAACCCAGCTCTCCTTACAGGGTCAGAGAGTGTCAGCAGCTCCCCTTCCCCCTGCCCTTGCCTGTTTCTTGACATCTTCCTGGGACCACTCTCCATTCTGTCCGTCCCTCATGCCGTCCCCCTGCCACCACCAGGACCGCACAAGGCGCATTTGGTTATTGTTTCTCGACACCCAGTTTCCCTTTCAGACTGGATCTCCTCCAGCCACACGCATCACACGCATCACACGGCTGGGATCACTATCTGCACGAATGGCAGCCACTTCTGAGAGGATCCTAGTGCCCACTGCCCTTGGCCGAAGCCTGCCCAAGACCACACAGATACTTTTCCATTGACATTTCAACCAGGAGATTTATCCATTTACATGAAGTTAACTCTGCTGAGCCTTCTTAGGAAACATCTTTTATTTTTGTGCCTAGAGGTATAATAATGTAGAATTTTCTAAAACTTAGTCATGAGTTATTCTATAGCCTTTTTTGTGCCTCTGGTTCTGGGAGCACCAGGTGAGCTTGGACCCTAGGTCAGTACTAGCAGTGCCCCTGTGCCCTACATAAAGTCCCAGTTCCATGGAGGGATCCACAGAGGCCCTGAGGTGACAACATCCAGGCCACCTCTGTAGCGGGGAATCGAGGCAGCTCCTTGCCACCCTCTGCTACCTACAGAGCATCTCAGGAGTTAGGGGTTGATGGCCCTGGAGCCAGTCAGATGAGCTCTTCATGGAACTGAGCCTTGGCTTCCTCTTTTCTCTAAGAGTTGCGAGAATTAAATAAAATAATACATATAAAGCAGAGCACGATGCCCAGAACAGTGTACTCAATACATAGAAACTTTAACTTTCGAATGCAAAGGGTTTTGTTTTGTTTTGTTTTTAAATACATATGGCCTTCAAAGTCTCTGTAATCTCCTTGATAATATATGCAAAGTCATGTACGTGGAAATGATTTGTTCCTGGGCCCATTCTCTGGACGCAGTTGGCCCCTCCATGGGGAGGTTCATAAGAGCAAAGGACTACACCGAGGGCCAGTTCCTACTTTGGTCCAGCACTGTCCAACAGAACTTTCTTTGATGGCAAAATGTTCTATATCTGTACTAGTCAATAGAATAGCCACTAGCACATGTGACTACTAAGGACTTAAAATGTGGCTGGTGTGACTGAGACACTGAGTTTTGAGTTTTTTATTTTTTTCACTTTTAATTAAATAGCCACATGTGGCTACTGGTTATGTACCTGACAGCGCATCCTTGGCAATTCTCAACCCAGCCACTCTCCTTCCTAAAACTGGAAGGAAAGATCCTACCTGTCCGAGCAGGTTGAGAGGTCAGTAGGCTAGAGCGGGCTGGGGAGAGGGCTGGGCCGGAAGCTGACAGTGTGCAGAGGGGCCAGCTAGAGGCAGCCCTGCCCCACCCAGTGGCCATCACAATGGCAGCCAGCCCAGCATCACAATACTGCAGGCGGGAGGTGAGCAGTAGCCTGGCAGGTGGTTTTCTCCAGGGGCAGGTCTCTTTGTCTGAAGACCTACTTACAAAACCCAGGCGGCAGAGGACCGGTTCCTGGGGTATGGAAAAGCACCCAGCTGCTGAGCAGCCTCAAGCTGGAGACCCTCAGGAGAAAGCAGGGCAGGCATGGAGATGCGGCAGCCTACTCTACCCAGGGCCCCGGTGCTGCAGGGTCCTGCGGCCCGCTGCCGGGCAGCGAAATACTCTGTGAGCACTGAGCAGCTTCTCGCCTTCTTCCTAGTGATTTGGTTCTTCTACTTCTTCTACCTTTAGGACTACGTCTGAGCGGCCTTCCCTTCCGCCTGCTCCAGGGCTGAAGGGCGACAGCAGAGAGCATGACAGAGAGCATGCCAGCCCCTGCGAATGAGGGCAGAGAGTGGTCAAGGGCTGGGACCTTTGCCCCACAGAGACGATGACCAAAACACAGGCAAGGTCTCACGCTGCACCTTGGAGAGAGCACTGGGGTCCTGTGTCGCGAAGCCACGGGTGCCACAGCCCAGCCTCCTGCGCTCAGGCGGCCGGAGCCGCACGCCCTGAACAGGCTTCGTGATGAGTAACTGAGAGAGGGAAAGGAAAGACGTGTGGCCCACAGAACCTGTGGTGGGGCAAGCGGTCAGTGGGCCATGTCAAGGCTTTGTGTCCCGAGTCTCTCAGTTGATGGAGCCCGTATATTTACTGGTTAGAAATAAAATGTTTCTGAGCCTACTTGGCAGCAAGAAAAATGTTATTCCTATTTTTCAGGGGAGAGAAACTGAGCCCAGAAATGCTTAATGTGTTTCTAGCAAGAGTGGTTGAACAACCACTTCCTTTGGGTGGGGGGGGGCGACTCTTTAAAATGAGAACAATGATGCATCTCCAAGGATGTGGGTGTGGCTCCTCCTAGTTGGAGGACAGGAACTGTCCCCACCCCAGTGGCTCTGGAGCCCAATTTCCCACTGAGCCCCAGCAGGAGGGGAGGTAGCTTTGCCTCATCTGGGCATGTTTTATGCTGACCCCAGGCTGGTGGCTTCCTCTGGCTCCCTGGAGTGGGGCAGACAGGACGACTCTCAGAGAGAGGGGCTCCCTGAGGCTGCCGACCTGCTCATGGGAACTAGACTGTTGCCCTGAGACTGTGACAGGCTGAGGGTAGGAATCGTTCCCCTGCCCCCACCAGCAGTGCTTTTGCTACAAATGCTGGGACTCTTCTTAGAACACGAGCGCTCAAGGAGGGTAAGGCAAGAACCTAGAATGGCCCAGACATTTAAAGCCAAAGGGCACACGGGAGCCTTGCCAGCCAAGAGGAAAGCCTACCAAGTGCAGACCCTGGTCTCAGGTGAGGCTGCCTCAAGGGAAGGGCCACCAGGAGGCAGAGGAAAGGATGCCGCCACCTTTAGGACATAGGAATCCCAGAGGAACTCTGAGAAACGCAGGTTCCCAAACCTCAACCCAGATCTCTCAATTCTTGGGTTTGGACGAGAGTTCAAGAGTCTGCATTTTTAGTTAGCTGCCCCTTACCCAGTCAGTGTACGGACTGTAGTTCTCTCTGCCCTGTAAAGCACGGAAAGCAGTGCGAACGTCGGCCTCCATGCCCGAAGTTCCCCATCAGGAGCAAGGCAGCAGGCCCATGGGCAGGGAGGGAGCGCAGGCAGCCCAGAGCCCTGGGTGGCTAGAGGTCTCCCGTGGCCTGTCCACAGGGGCCTATGACAGAATCTTGAGCATAAAATATGAACCTCTCTGGGCTGCGCCTTCCCAGACATCCTCAGAAGGTAAGAGGGAAAAGTACAGTGTAGCTTCTCACTGACCTTCTTCTAGTGACTAGAATCTATTCCGTAAACAGTTGTAGAAGTATATAGTTTCTCTCTGGGACTCCATAAAACCAAACTTTGAATGGAACAAGAAATGCAGCCTATATACAAGGAGTTTTCTGGAAATAGGTCTCAGGCAGGAAAGTTGCCTTCCTCCCGAGGGCAGCAGCCAGCTCTGCCACCAGGCAGCTGAGTTCACACTGGCAGCCAGCCCTGGGAGGCATTCAACCCCTCCACCTGTGCACGCCCACCTGCAAACCCTCACCACCATCTGAAAATACCACCTCTTGTCCCTTCAGGCCATTGACCTGAATTATAGCCTGATTAGGTTTCAGTGACTGCTCACAGCTGCCTGTGACAGTCCCACTTTGTGTGAGTGCAGGTGGGGAACAGGAGTATGACGACACAGGCAAGCAACCCACCAGGAGGAAGCCCACAGCAGACGTCAACCATCGCTTTATTAAGGCTCAGCGTAGTCGGCCAGTAGGGGGCTGAGTCATTCACTTCGCAGACCCCTGCCACGGTCCACTTTTGGGTGACACTGAAGGTGGAGGCTCTGAGACCCTGGGCCACAGTCTATTGTGCTCCACGCACATCCACCCTGCGAGGCGAGGGGGTGGGGGCTGAATGCAGATAACCGGGGTGGGGCTGGCTCTAGCAGGTGCAGGGCTCCCGTAGGAGGGTGGCGGGGAGACACAGGAGGGCAGGAAATCTACCCCATCCTTCCCAGCCCAAACTATGGCTTTGTTATCCTGTTGTCACTGGCGTAGTAGTGGAGTGACCCTCCCCGAGCCCGCACTCCAGGCCTGTGCTGCACTGTGGGAGGCGATAACGGGAAAGCCCTTGGGAAAGGAGAGGTCCCTCTGGGGACCTGTGACCCCAGCCAGACCTCAGGGGAGCTGTGACCCCACACACGCTCCTGTTTCTCCCAGCAATGGGTCTTCTCAGGTTGAGACCAGTCGCTCAGAAGTGGACCCGCAGCACGTCCTGGCTGGCGACTGGCCGCTGGCAGGCTGAACACGTCATGGGCAGGGAGCGCTGCTTCTCAGCCAGGCAGGGCCGCACAGGAGGTGGCCACAGGGAAGCTGGTACACGGGCTCCTTTTTGAAGTAGGGAGAAAACACTCTTTTGCAGGAGGCACACTCGGGGTCCAGGATGCTCCCAGGCTGCTCTGGTAAATCAGGGAGAAAACAGGTCAGGGTTAGGGAAAGCTGCCCCACTAGGCCCATCCGGGAGGCAGGGCACATGCCTGGAGTGGGACAAGAAGTTTCCCCATCCTCTACCCCTGCGCAGCCTGGCTTCTTCCCTTCTCGGCCACCTCTGGCTGATCTGGGAGCAGAGGTACCAGAGAGCCTGGGAACCCGGAAGGCTTCCTCCTGATCATTAAATCTCAGTGCCTCCATGAATGATCAAAAAAAGCTGGCTCCTGAGGGCAGCCAGGCAGCACTAGGCCCTTCCCCCGAATCTTCCAACAAGTTGTACTTTCCCCTGGGACAGACTCCCAAGGCCAGAGCAAAGCACAAGCTTGCCCTGACAATCTTGATAAATTGCAAGAAAATGAAAAAGCAGAAAACAGGCCAGAGTACCAGGGCTGGGCAGGTCAAGGCAGGGGAGGGAGGTCGCTCAAGGGGCAGGGCTGAGGTCTGTCTGCGCAGGCTGCCTGCTTCTCTGCAGCCCTGCAGCCCAGCAGCTCCCTCCCCCACTTGCCAAGCCCTTCCTGCGCTGTGGTGCTCTCTCCTTCCACACTTCCCATGGGGCCTCCTGGATGAGGGCCACAGCAGCAGGTCCTGCTCCCCTCCCCTCCCTCACACCCTCTTCCTTTTCTTGTGGCCTTTGCCTAAGGGGGCCGTTCTTTCTGTCCCAGTCAACACCTCTCTGGAGAGGGCAAGGATGGCCTCTTGGGGAGGAGCCGTAAGAATGAAAAGGGACCAGTCA
Organism: Eonycteris spelaea; assembly: GCA_003508835.1. Taxonomy (NCBI): domain Eukaryota; kingdom Metazoa; phylum Chordata; class Mammalia; order Chiroptera; family Pteropodidae; genus Eonycteris; species Eonycteris spelaea. The sequence goes on from PUFA01000110.1 coordinate 965,834, forward strand.
TGCAAAGAGTGAAAGAGACAGTAAGTACATTACAGAAAGAGAGAAGACACAGAGGTGTGATATGTGACCATGTGGCTCCAGGTGAGATGGCAGAGAAGGCCAGATGGAGGCCGGAGCATGTAGGACCTCACGGGCAGCAGGAATTTCAATTTTATTCCAAGTTCAATGAAATGCGATGGAGGAATGCTAAGAAGCAGAGGACCATGAGCTGGTTTTCACTATAAGGTCTCTCTGGTTCCTGTGAAGATGATGGGCTATGGTAAAGAAGGCGTGGCTGCGTGGGAACCGCAGGAGCTGCCGCAGGAGTCTGGGGAAGCAGGGCGGAAGCTGGCGCCAGGGTGGCAGCAAGGGCAGTGGAGCGGAGGACCACTCTGAGGTCCACTTTAGAGGAGTATGAACAAGACTTGATGAAGAACAGAAAGCCGGCGTGAAGACACTGAGGGAAAACCAGGGATGACCTCCAAGTTACAGGCCTGACCGAAGGGCAGAGGATGCTGCTCTTTACTCTTGATGGGATGACGGAGGCGGTGGGGGAGAACCTTTGGAGAAGTTTTGAGTTAGAATATTCACTCAAGAGATTCACGACTTTCCCAAGTGGAGGGGCCAAGCAGCTGTCTGGGAGGTCAGGGTCTGAGTTCCAAGGAGAGGTGGGGGCTACAGATGAACCTGGCCAGTCACTGGCCGAGTGGGCTCTCACTTGGGTACAGAGAGGACTGAAAGAATAAGGTTCAGGACCAGACCCTGGAAGAGAAGGAAGAGTGGGCAATGGAAAGAGGGACCACTGAAAACAAGAGAAAAAGAGCAGAACATCTGGAAGGCCAAGAGAGAAGGTGTTTCAAGAAAAAAAGGCTGGTTAGCCACATCGTCAGACACTGCTGAGAGGATAAGCCACTGTCGTACTAGGGTCATGGAAATTGCTGGTTATCTGAACATGACAGGTTCTTGAGAATGGTTAGGATGGCAAGCATAATTAGGGTGACAAGGCGGTGGGAACGAGAGGCAGCATTCCAGTCAAGTCCTCTCCCTTTGTAGCCTAATTGATTCCATCTTCCAGGGTGGTCCCAGGTTCATTTCAGGCAGCTGGCGCAGTAAGCTATCCCTGTTCTTTTCTAAGACTAAGAAAATGTTAATAAGAAGGGATGAAGATGACATACTTAACCCCAAACTACACATTTACATAAAGTACCCCAGACATCAGATGGGAGACAGACTAGATAAGAAAAATAAACTAAAGAGGAGAAGTAAACAAAAGTCCTGAGGACAGACAACTAGCATTAGACCTTGCCATAAAACACAGCAAGGGTAGCCAAACCCTAAGCCCACAGACTCACTAAGAGTTGAGTAAAGAAAGCCTTTCCTGTGAAGAGTTAAACTTCACAGGCTGCCCCTCAGCTCTCTCCGGAAAAGGAAAGAAACCAGGTTCTGCAGGCCTGGGTGTTGGGCTAAGGAGCTGGGCATGGAGGTCCACAGAGCCCCAGAGGCATGGCCTAGTGCCCCACTCAAGGGCTCCAAGGAAGTGACAGGACCCATGTTACCCGAGCTGGTGCCTGGCCTCCAGGATGTGTTGCTCCCTCTTGTGCCAAGGTGCTGGAGCTGTCCCCTGGTCAGCCGTGCTGTGAAGGAGGGCATGGAGCCAAGGGTTGACGTCAAGGCAATTTCCAAGCTTTGTGACAGCTTCTGCTCATGGGACACTGGATCTAACAAGAGATGAACAGACCACAATATCCAGAGAGAAGTGTGGCTGAGAACTACAAAAATGGCACTTCCAGCTTCAAATAGACACAGATATAAAGTACTCCCCAACATCTACTAGTGGATTGTGATGACAATACTGGAGTTAAAGCCTGGGGACCCTGGCAGTTGCTACTATCCACCCGTTTTCAGGGTTCCAGGCTCTGTGTTAGCTTTCCTCCGCCTGGATAAATTGGAGGCAGGCAGAGGCCACCTTGTGGCTCACCAGCAGAACCACACCTACTTTCTGAAGACCTCCCTGCCAGCCAAAGAAATGACTGAGGCAAGCAAATGTCCAGGTCCCTGCCCCGTTCTCTCCCCAGCACCCTCAGTCTGATCTTTCCCCATCTCCTCCCCTCCAGGGATCCACCGCTCTGCAGGGCCACTGGCCTGCACTTGAGGCATTTGTAAATTTGCTTTAGGTAAAGCAGTTACTACCGAGTAGAACAATTAAGACCTCACTCTGCCCACTCCACAATCAAGGAGCCTTGTCTGCGTGGTTTGCAGAAAGCCAAGCAATGCGCTGACGGTGAAAGCAATGGAGAAGGGTGACAGCTGCCCAAGAAAGGACCCAGAGACCTGCCTGGTTCACTAAACTGCCCAAAGTGGGGAATGAAACGTTTTGTCTACAGTTTGTAGGACACAGATATCAGCATGGGCCCTTGAAGGAGCACTGGTCAGCATGGTCCTGTGTCACCAACAAATCTGTCATGGCTGATACCACTGGGGACCTCCACAGATATCTATCTGAGTCTAAGGACTTTTCTCCTCATCTTGGCCACTGCACCTCAGATACTTCCAGGAGTTTCTGGAGATCATGGTAACCACAATTTACACTCAAATTCAAAGAAGACACAAATATAAACTTTAACTACTACCTGCACAGGCCTTTTAGAGTAAGAGAGAAAATTAAAGAATAAAATCGAAACATACAAACTTTCATAAAGAAAAAGCCGTCAAAGAGCTAGCTCCAAAAGCACCCGACACTGACAATCACAGGCAATGATACCAAATGCGTAAAGAGTAAAGGATGCTAATACTATTCAGTTGTTTCAGAGTATAGAACAGGAAAATCTCCTAACTTGTCTTATGAAGCAAATAAATCATTCATGCCCAATCCAATCAAATATGGTGTGTACACGCATATGTGCGCATGTGCGCACACACACACAGGACAATCCCATCTCACTAATAAATGTAAAAATTCTAAGTAAAACACTAGCAAACAGAACCAAGCAGCCCATTAAAAAAAGCATGGCCCAAATGAAATTTACTCCAAGAATGTAATACTGGTTTAATACTGTAAATCTATTAATGTAGTTTCTCACATTATAAGATCTCAAGATAAAAAATCATAATTTCATCTCCATTGATAAGGAAAAGGTATTACACAAAATTCAACCACCAATCCTAGATTAAAACAGTGAGAGTGTCTGAAATGGTTCCCAAGGAACCCTACCTCTGGACACTGCTGCCTTGGGGTACCCCTGCCCTTGCGTGGAGGCTGGATTTAAGTGACTTGCTTCTAAGAGAACACAGCAAAAGTGATGGAATGTCACTTCTGAGATTAGATTATACAAGAGAGTTCTAGTTTGTTTGCACACTCTGGTGGACACAGCTCCCATGCTGGCCTTGAGAGGCAAGGAAATGAGTGCACTCTGGCCACAAGCCAACAAAGAGAAGCCCCCAGTGCAATAATTCAGCAAGGAACTGAATCCTACAGCAACCATGGATGAGCTTGGAAGTAAATCCTTCCCCAGTCAAGCCTTGATATGACTGCGGCCCACCCACACTTTGATAGCAGCCTTGGAAGACCCTGAAGCAGACCATCCAGCCAAGGGACACCTTGAACTAGAGAAGCTACGAGATAATAAATGCGGTGCTTTAAGCCAGTATATTTTGGGATGATTTAAGCTGGCAACGCATAAAACAGTAATGTCAAGTTATCACCAGGGAGGGACAGCAATGACAACGGGCACGGACATAAGATGGTGTATTACCTGCAGAGCAGTCCATGTGTGTCAGACCGAGCTCACTGGCAGCTTTCATTTTCTTAGCGGTGTGCTCTGAGGTAGTGGGTGAAACCAGAAGGCTTGCGGTAGAAAAACAGGAAGCATTTACACCAAGGCTACCATCTAGGGCATGTTCAGCCTGCTCCATCTTCCTTTTCCGAGATGGCAGAGCAATGGAAGAAGGGGTCACTGCCAAGGCAGTCTGTGCTCTTCCAAGCAGGTGGCAACCAGGAATGGAGTGCTGGAGCAGGAAATGGTCGATACGGGCCTTCAGGGAGGGGTGAGGCAGGGGCTGGGAGTGTGGAGTAAAGGCTACCCCTGTGAAAGGGTCACTGGGCACTCGGCCCCATGTGGCTTCACTGCGGTTACATTTCTCCAGTGTGCTCTGGTCGATGACCTTGCCTGAGGGTAGCAGCATGGGGCAAGGCATGATCTCCAAGGTGATGGGATCTAGGAACTCCTCAGGCACATCCTGAATTACCTCAGCCAGTTCCTGCAGGTTGGAGGGGGCATGCTGGCCCTCAGATTGGCTCCCAGAATCACAGTCACTCTCCATGGGCAAGGCCGGGGCCTGCAGAGCCAAGTCCTGAGGGAGGCGCTCTGAGGCAACCAGCAGGACACTGTCTATCACCTCCTGTGAGCAGGTTTTGGCTGGCTGACCCCACACTTCCAACCGCTTGATGCAAGGGATACCACTGCCTGTCACATGAGTGATGCAGATTTTGAGATGGGCCACATGGTTAAGGGAAAGAGCCCCCTTATTCCAGAGCTCCTGGGCCACAACAGCAGGAGACGGGAGTGTGACTTCCATCGGACAAAAGGTGGCCTGGCCTTGAAACCCCTGTGGCTAAACACCACTTGACTCTGGTTTTTCAAGAAGACTTTGCCTACCAAGGTGAACGCTTCCTTGTCCGGGATGGATGGCTCAGCTGGGCCTGGGGTCCAGCATTCAGGGGTATTCCAAGAACCTCTGCTGGATAAGGCGGACGTGTACATTTCCAGGCCAGTGACATTCTGGCCTACCCCAGCTGTGAGGTCTATGTTAATTCTACAGATTTCCACATTGAAGGGAAAAGAAACTGTCACATAAACTGGTGGCTTAATGAAATACTCTGTCCTAAAACCATGACTTCTCTTTGTGAGGTCTTCAGAGATGAGATTTTCTACTTCATAGCCATCAGCTGATATCTAGATTTAATGACAGTACGAGACACATTGATTTGATGAGATCCAAATAAAGACAGCTAGTTTTCGAGAACTTGCCATTTCTAAGAAAACTCTTTAAAGAACGACTGAAGTTCTTCATTTAAAACTTTCTCTTTTACATTGAATTCTCCTGGGTTTTTCTGCAGGTACCCAAGATCAGGTTAAAGGCTGAGGGCAACTGTGTACCCGAGTACTGCTCATCCTCAAAACTCTGCCCAACCCAGGTGAAATCCCTTCAAAATAACATCTCTGTGAAAAGGGAGCATATATACTAGTGGGTTTTTTTCTTTCCTTTTTATTTCAGAAGATGAAAACATGCAGATTTATAAAAAAAAAGTCATTAAAGTTCTCAATTTTGCATTTGGGCTACCCATTATAACAAGTTTCCCTAGGAAAGTATAACAAACAAGCTTCTTGTAAATCTATGAATAGGGAACACCATTGTTAAAAAAACACACACACACACATTTCTGTGCACAGGGAAAAGGACCACAAAAAAATGGGAAATTTAAAAGTGAATGTCCTATAAGATAGGATTGTTAATAGCTTTTTCTCCTTTTAATACTTCTAATACTTGTTATAACCAATGGAAATTTTAACATATCTTTGTCTGAGGGAGAACTTAATAATCTGGGGACCTCAAATAGTACGCTGAGTGCAGAATCTCCAAATTAGGGGAGGGGTCCAATTCTTCCCTTAAAGCCTCCTTATTCCAGCCTCTGAACTGTGAAAGATACCCTCCTTACACAAAAGGGAGGCAGCTTAATTCACATAAAGAATCCAAATAACAAATACAAGCCATTATTTCTAGCATTTGAAGTTACAAGAACTGGGGGAGAGAGTATTCCTACCTTCATTCTGACATTGAGTGAAATTAAAATTGATCACCTGAGGGAAAACCACAATGAATACGACCTTCCACAAAACGAGTCATAGCTCACCTTGTAACGGAGCTGTCTGACTCTAGAGGTACAGCCTGACCCTCACTTACCTAAATATCATCTGATGGAATCTAAAATAAGGAGGGTGAAAGCACATTAAGCATGAATTAAGTTCACCATTCGAGTCAGGAAATGGGAAAAAACATGACAAATAGATATCGTGTGTGTGTGTGTGTGTGTGTATGTATTCATTTGTATGTTTATTTTGTTTACCTTGTTGCAGTAAATTCTTGGTCTGAACTGTGGGAGGCAAAGATTTATTACCATCTTTGTGGCTGAAAGGATAGCTTCCAAGCATCAGAAACAGCCTTAAATAAAAATAAAACTTGGTATTAGACAAGTGAAAATTCAATTTAAAACTTTTAGGAGTTGATTCCTGAGAAAAAAGAATCAAGCAGAGTAACAACAAAAACTTTCATATACATTCACTCTCTTTGTATCTTACATGTAATGCTGGGAAAAAATGAGTCACTGGATAATTGTGGAGACTTCTACTGCAGACTGAGCAGGCTGGCAAAGACTGCCAGATCTCCGGCTAGCCAGCTGTTCTTAGATGCACTAGAGGCAAGGGCCTGTCAGCTCAGCAAGGGCCTCCGCATAGGAAAGGGAGGGTCAAAAGTGGCTGAGCTCAAATAACAGGCCTACTTAGCCAGAGAGTGTAGAATAGAAAGGGTCACAGAAAAGAATCATAGTGTGCTAAGCATCTTTGTTACTTAACATTTGTTAATGCAAATAACATTTTCTTATTAAAACAAAAACAATAAGTCAAAAATATCATTATTGAGAAAGAGAAAATCTTATCATTGGAATCACCTTAAAAGGACATCTAATCTAAACAGTCATTTCAATGACCAGTATCCAGGGTGGGGAAAACAGGTGAAGGTGGTCAAAAGGTAACAATAAGTTCTAGGAATGTTATGTACAATATGGATGACTATAGATAACAATACTGTACAGTATATTTGAAAACTACTAAGAGAGTAGATCTTAAAAGTTCTCATTACCAAAAAAACTATACGAGGTGATGGATATTTACTAACTTATTACAGTAATCACTGGGCAATACATACGTATATCAAACCATTATGTTGTACACCTTAAGGTTTTACAATGTCATATGTCAATGACAGTTCAACAAAACTAGAGGAAAAAAAATAACCAATTCCCAACAGCCTTTGGTATTCGCTGTAGAGAAGTAGGGAAGCCACTAGAAACATCCCTTTCAGTGAGTGGCAAGTGTGTCCAGTGGATCTGAACTCCTTGGGTGAGGCCAACCAGCCATTCTATGCTTTTCCATCTGGCTGGAAAAGCATGAGGCCATGAAAAACAGTTAGCCCAAGAGGGACCATGTCACCCTCTGAGGTCTTTGTCATGATCAGTAGGTGCCACTTGCAGAGGCCAAGCACACTGAGTGTCCTGTAACATTTTAGTGGGAAGTTTCTGCACAGTGAAAATCTGCATTGGAATCTTTAAATATTTATTATCTCAGCCTAGTCCCTAACATGGTTTTACCTACAAAGTATTTTTCAACATGGTTTTAATATATGCTAAATTTTCTAGGAAGGGAACTTCCATGTATTATAGGAAGATCATACTTTGTTTTGTTCAGATCTGTACCATGAGGTGTTCACCATTGCCGAAACCACATCACTGAGTGTAACGCTAATATACCTGACAGTCTACATGTTAGCAGTCTACATTCTAGGTGATTCTGTACGTTGGTAAAAGCTTTTGATTACTTCTTTACGCCTTCTAGTATGGTCATACTCAAACATTTAAACATGAAAATAAATTTTCTTATCGCATTTAAAAATTTATCCTTCATAGTAGTTATGGCATTTTTGTGTGTGTACACACACAATATATGCATGTATGCTTATGTATATACACGTGTGTGTGTGTACACACTGCTACTGGGAGTTCTGTTTCCCTCTTAGCTTTGATGGGAAAGGCTTTGTTAAGAAAAGAGATAGAGTCTATGGCCATGGCACCCTGAACAAGCCAATCCCATCCGATCTCAGAAGCTAAGCAGGGTTGGGCCTGGTTAGTGCTTGGATGGGAGACCACCTAGGAAGACCAGGCATAAAAATAAAAAATAAAGGATTGTAAACTGACAAGATCCTTGTAATCTATAAGGTCAACCAAGGGTTGTCTCATATAAAAATTTAAAAAAAGAGAGATAGAAAGTTCATTATAATATCAAAATACTGCAAGGTAGTTAGTTTAGTAAGATAAAGGTACCAGTAGTCTACAATCACCTCTAGTCAGCCATTAGCTCTATCTCCACAGTACCCATCTCAGGCCTTATTCCTTTCTTTCAAGGAAAACAAATTCTGGCAGAGGTAACAATGCTAACTCCTTGAAGTACTGATTTGATTTCCTAGTTGGAGGCACTAATTTCAGCAACATTCACATTCTTCCTATCTCCTCTTTATTTTCTTGGACACTTCACACTGTGGTCTTTTACCTTTATTCTACATATCATGAAATTAATTTCTTTGAGAACCTAAATGCCAAGACCAGAGCAAGTTGGGCAGGCTCTTCTTGGAGCCATGACAAAGAGCTTTCCTGCGAATATAAAGTCAAATGGAAAAGTCTTCAAAACTTATCTGTGTACCCAACTCAATAGTAAATGATAGCATGAGATAGAGTTGCCCAATGTGACCACTCTCAGGACAATTGCCCTTTGTCTTTAACCCCTGGCTCGGCTATCACCAGACACCTGCTCCTGTGATTGGACTTGAGAGATGACCAAGATGAGTAGGGCAACGCTGAACAAAAGGCTTTCGAACTTTGCTTATAGCTTTTAAAAAGTTCACTTCAGATACCTGAAAGGAAAGAATCTGACTGCCCTAACTAATCAATGTGATAATTTAAAAAGTCTTATCTGCACTGTATCTCAGCAAACAAAAACCCTCTATGAGCAAAAACACACCACTGGCCAGGGAGGCACAAACACAACATGGCTTAGAGGAGGCCACCAGGGATTTTATTCTATTTAAATCTTAACAACTGGTTAGCTCCAAAGTGGGTACTAATATTCTTATTTTGCAGATGAAGAAACTGAGACTCAAAGAGGGGTTAAGCTGGGACTCAGATTCCAAACCTTCCCAAACCACTCTGGTCACTGTTTACTTGGTCACCATTTACCTTGAAGGATTTACCGGAAAGTTATATGGATACCTTATAACTTTTTTTTTTTTCCTGTTACTTAGGTTGAGGTTTGGTATCATTCGTTAAAAAAAACAAAACAAAACAATTCTTCTAAATTTAAAATTAATATGGCTAAGCTCTACTATGGAGAAATATGGAACCTTGACTGCCCTCTCCAACACATGTTGGATTAAGCCTCAAATTGTTTTTTGAAGAAAACCTTTAGGTGAGCTAGCTTTCTATTCAAGCATCTCACCTCATGAACCTTCTCAACCTTCATCAGGGGTTAATTTCATTAGTCAACTATTTAAGCATATAGACCTATATCTGACAGACACACCCTACTTGCTCTCCACAGCACTTACCAAATTTGAGAGAATATTTATGGTTCAGTCCATCCAAGTTAAATTCTTTTCAGTGTCTGCCTAAGTGGCATCTCTTGCCTCCTTGCCTGGCATCCTTGGTGGCTGCTACATTTGCATCCCACACCACCATCTGACAGACTTAACAGTGTGGATCCTTAGCTGTAGCAAAAATATATGTAATACACTGATAAAAACTCAGTGGCCAATCTGTGAAGATTCACAGGATACCAGGGTGATACAACATCAGCTGAGAACCATGATTTTAGTCTCTAAAATGTATTACTCCAGGGAGCAGACCCTCAGAGCAGTGCACTGGACTATCCTTATGTTTATCCCAGCCATAACCATCACACACTCCTTGCCTCACTGCAAATACTTTACCAAACTCTTCACTAGTTCTGTGTGGCCCATTTCAAGGAATTTCATAAGAAACAGTTGTATGAAGTTGGGTATTGTTTCATTAGGTTGTCAAAATGATCATTCTCTACTCAGTACAGTATCTTCTCTTCGAGACCCATGAGAAAATTCTCTTTGGTTTCAGTACTAGGAACAGCTGTTAATTGCAATCAGTTCAATATTTTATGGTATAAATATGAATCATATAATTGTTCATGATTATTTCTTTACTTTGGCTGTGAAAAAACTCAGTGGTCCAGCCCTCAAATTTCTCTCTGCCTGAATTCTTCACTTATTTTTGTCATAGAATCTATTGTGAAAGCTACCTTGAAGTTATTTTGGAATAGGATGAGACATAAATAATAACCATTCTCCTTTTGGTGAACATTTTTTGCAAACTTTTACTATTAAAACATTAAGATAATAATCTTAAGTAGATTTTTGTCATACATTTTTGACTTTTTCTTAACGGTCCTACATGTTTCTTGTTAAGCTTGTTATTTATGAATAGTATCCTTTATCCCATTAATTTTTCTAACCAGTTTCTCCAATATACAGAAAAGCTGTTCACTTTTATATCTTTATTATGTATTCAGTTGTCCTGTTAACTCATTAATTTTAATAGATTTTCAGTTGTTTTTTGGAGGTTTCTACAATCTCAATAATAATAGGAGCCTCTTTCTCAAAACGGTAAACTCTTATTTCTCTCATCTTACGTTAGCTAAAACTTCCAGAATTATATAAAACAATAGAGTTGCTATGCTTGTTTTATTCTCATTAGAAGATACCTATAGTGTTTCATCTTTGAACATAACACTGATTATTAGACTGAAACACTTATTATGTTAATGAATCATTCCAATTGTTAGTTTTTTGAAAATCACGAATATGCTTTAAATTTTTATCTTTCTCTATACACTGTTTTATTATTTTTCTTATCTTACAGACTAATGAAATACAACACATTTTTCTAATTTTGAAACCTCCTTTTATTCCTAGGATAAGATCTGGTTGTGGTAGATTTTTCTTTAAATGTTCTTCAAAATGTACTGAATTTGATTGCTCATATTTAATTTTAGATGAGATGTTATTGCACATTCACATAACATTTACAAGTCCTATGCTAGGCATGGAATACAGAGATAAAAATGAAAAGGTCAGGTGGTGAAAATATTCTATATGATACTATAATGGTAGATACATGACATAATACACTTGTCAAAACCTACAGAATTGTACAACAAAAAGAATAAACCTCGATGTAAACTATGAACTTCAGTTAATAATAATATATTAATATTGGGTCATCAGTTGTAACCAATGTACCATTCTAACACAAGATGTTAATAATAGCAGAAATTGTGGGCAAGGGAGAGGAGGTAAATGGGAAGTCTCTGTATTATCTGCTCAATTTTTCTGTAAACCTAAAACCACTCTAAAAAAATAAAGTATAATAATAATAGTAATAACAACAAAAAGAATGACTGGGGAAAAAAGTGACTGAAAACAAATTAGTACTGGAGATAAAATTGAAATAAGTGCCTGTGCCACTGCGGACAAGAGTGACAGACCTTTTTTAAAAATATCTTACAAATGATGGTATCTGGTGTTTTTTGAAAACAGTGATGCCCAAACACTGTAGGGTCTACAGGAACCTGGTTGCCATTGAAATCTTTGTATGATCTTATCATCTCTCTGGTTTCAAAACCCCTGTATCTTTTAAGGTCAAGGGTCTCCTGCCTAATGCTTAATCCAGAAAAAAAAGCTCACCATATGAAAATGCAAACAGCCTCGCCCAGGAAGATGTCCTCCTAGCCCTGCCTAGGAAATGGACAAGCGTTACTGAACTCATTGCAAACACTGTCCAGTAAATTTATAAATTATAGCTGCCTTCTCCAAATTTGGCATGTAAATACAAGAAAGACTGAGACTGAATTAAATCGGGGACCACACATCATAGCTAAAGTGTCCCACAGTGCAAAGAAGCAACTTGGAGGCAGATAATAATGGCATTATAAGATAGCAAGATAATAGAGGTTTCTAAGCAGATAACATGTCAATTTTCTTTATAGATTTTTTTATTACAAAATAAAAGGCAAAGATTATAACACAGTGGATGCTCTTATACCCACCACCGAGATTTAGTAAATGTTAACATTTTGCCATGTTTCTTCTCATTTCAGTGTTGAGCTAAATTTAAAAGATATAAACAAATACGCCACCAGTACTATTTTCTTCTCCCTTTTTAACAAGAAGTATCTGAAGTTGGTGTTGCTCATTCAAATCAGTATAGTTATGTGTGTATCCACAAACATACAGTAGTTTTATGTATTTTTAATATACTTTAATGATCACATACGTATAACTTGCTTTTCTATTATTATTTGAAGGTTTTTTATATTGAAATATATATATCCAGTTTACTCATTTTAACTTCTTCATGGTCCTGTCCACACATCTTGAGGGATTACAGACTTCCTTCTAACAGTGATTATGGAATATAAAAGTTTATAAGAGAGTTTTTTGCGGACAACATTCAAAGTGGGAAAGAATGGTCTAAATCAATGTTTTTTCAATTTGTGACTGTGAAATCAAGTTATGGGTTGAAGAAAGAAATAACTAAAAGGGAATACAAAATATCGAAGTGTCATGAAACTTTTGTTTTCATTTTATATAAATAGATACGACAAATGTATATACTAGATCCAATATAAAATGTGATTTCTTACTATGGCTCTTGATGAAAAAAATTGAAAACCACTGGCCAAAAGTATACCCAGAAGTCAGGAGTAACATCTGAACTGGAGACAACTAAGACACATGCCTGACCTCACGGCAATTCGGAGAAGTGACAGATACTACATACTAATGGTACAATGGACCATATCTGCTTGACTGTAGGAACCAAGAGGCAAGAACAGGAACAAAAGGGGAAGGGCACTAGGGAGAGGGACCATAAAGTCAAGGCATAGAGATGGGACAGTGTGACGCAGGGTCAGGAAATGCTGAATATGCCACTTAGATAGAGGGGGAAGGAGGAAAGGTAGATAGAACCAGATGGGGAAGGCCTTGGAATGTTATGCCATGGGGCTTCAGACTACTTTACCTGGTGGACCAGGCGAGTGTTTTTTCAAACCAAAAATCAGGGATCAAGAACTCAAATTACTGAGTCATAATCATTTTTTAGAATTATAAAGAATAGAAAGAAAATGTCACAGTGCCTCAACACATGAGGGCAAGCAGCAGTGTTTTGTGAATCTTTTGTTTCAGACACAAATATATTAATCTATTTATCCATCTATCCATCTATTTTTATTCTGAGTTTTGACATAAAGGTATTTTTACTAAGGGCTGTAGCAAAAAAAAAAAAAAAATTAAAAGCTATTGGTTAGAGGGATGTCATAGAAGGCTTATAACCAGGAAAAGAAATTACACAAATAAAAGTCTGTCATTAGCCTGCTAGATAACAACAGCAATTTTGAACCGCTTAGAGGCAATTCACCCTTCAAGGGGTTTCTCTTTCCTCTAGCTGATGTGTTCCTACCATCCTTTTTGTACTAAAAGAAGGGTATCTTTGCAAATGGCTTCCTGAAGACATCAAAAACGAGTATCAAAGTACAAACTACTTAGAAATAAACTAGTAGCCTCAGTTTTCCCCTTGATGTTTTCTTCCTTTTTTTTTTTTGAGGGAGGAGTATTCTTTAAGAGTGGGAATGAGGGAAATGAACTATGGGTAACATGTTACTACTGAGTATCTCACAAAAATTTCAAAGCTACCTTATTTAAATCTTTTAAAAAACTTAAGATGATTGAGATTTATATGCAGTCATAAAAAAAAAATACAGAAAGATCCCATATACCCTTAACCAGTTTATCTCAATGGTAACATTGAGGACAGGTAACATCGCACCCAGGATACTAACAATGATGCAGATCTTATTCAGATTTTGTAAATTTTACAGGCACTTACCTGTGTGTGCCTGTGTATTCAGTTCTACGCAGTTTTATTCTATATGTAGATTCGTATAATCGCTACTAGTCAAGATACACAATAGCTCTGTCACAAGAACTCCGTGTACTACCCTTTAAGAAGCCTTTTATTACCAAATATTGTATTACCACAAAAGTCTTGAAGTTCTAAGCCCCTCAACTGAAGACTCTAGTTAATTCCACTACCCACACTGTAAAGAAACAAACTTGAATGACATATTTATTTTTGGTGTACCTGTCATTTAAATGATAAATATGACTATGTAGAAAAATGTCAAAGTATACATAAAGAGAAAGAATACAAAATAGAAGTATTATGATCACACATTTGTTAAAAATCTGTATCTATAAATATATACACATGAAGAGTTTGGGAGTCAATGGTGGACATGCAGAAATTTAAAATATCCACTGCATTATAGTGGGATAAGTTGGGTTTTTTCCTTTCATATGTTTATAGTTGATATAAGTAGTTAAACGGTTGGATGGGATCCTGAGGTCACAGGATGATATCAGAGAGGAATGAGGCTCTGGATACACGCTCACAGTATTTCTTGCAGCTGACAGCCCCTACAGGACTGGGGGTCCAGATGGAGACAGACCTTCCTCCTCTGCCTCCCTATATTCAGGCTGAGTAAGGGAAAGTGAAAGGGAAGGGCTGAGAATAGATACAAAGGTATAGTGACAACCATGTCTGAGGTACTTTCCAGAATGTGGCACTCTCAGTGCTAAAACCAGGAGAGTCCTGGACAAACTGGGACAAGTTGGTCATTCTATCTGGAAGATTTCTGTGCTTCTTTGGAGCTTGAAGCAGTCAAGTTCAAGAATCAGAACCTGGGGGTGGGGAAGTGTGGAGGGATAATTTAGAAGAGAATGAGGTGACCATGACACTTTCTGAACACCTGAGCATCTACCCACCTTTAGCCTACAAAGAAATTGCCACAACTGAGTTATACGACCTGATTTTTCCCCCATACAACCTGATTTTTGAGTCTCACAAAAATGTAATGGAAAGTAATTCTGGCAGTTACACATATTTTAAAGACTAGGCTCAAATAGATTATAGAGGGAAAAAAAGATTACCTGTCAAATAAGAGAAAAGCATTTAACCTCAAACAGTGGGTGGTGGGTGGAATACCAATGCACTGAGCAGTTTTATAAATTGGGCACTTCAGCTTTTAAAGAAGTACAATACTTTTTATAATTTCTAAACTGAGTTACTTGTCCATCTATGCAAAAAAAGTGACTTGCGTGCATTTTTCTTAGAGCTGGTTAAAAGACAGCTGCCCCAGCCTAACCCACACAGTTACCCACTAGTAAGAGGTATACAGGGAGACCAGAACACAGGTGTGGACCCAGAAGAAGACTGCAATCTTACACACTTGGAACCAATTCACCCTTCAATGGCTTAGTATGTGCAAGGCACTATGTTAGGCACAAGTAGACACTTTTTAAAAATTCAAAGGCTCAAAATAAGGCAGAGGTGGGTATAGTTTTTACTTTTAAGAGACTCACAGTCTCAAAACATGGACATGGACAGAGTTCTAATACCATTTAATCACTGCCTGAACAGTAGTGTCAGCAAAATTCTATGGGAACCCGAGTGAGACAGCCAGGTTCTCCATGTACAAGCCTGACCTTAACACTATCCCTCTCTCAGGTCTTATTCAATCTGTTCTTGCCTCTCCCCTGAAACCTCAACTTATTTCTAACTACGGGATCCTTTCCTCAACATGTAAATAATATTCAAGTCTCTTCTGCCCTCAACGGCCCCCTCAAAAAACCCTGCCTTGGTGCTATATCTTTTTTAGGGTTGCTAATTTAGCAAATAAAAATTTTAAATGCCCACTTATATCTGAAAATTGAATAGAAATTTTTTGTTCAGTGTAAGAATGTCCCATGTACTATTTGGGACATACACTGAAAAATTATTTACTGCACATTCAGCAAACTAGGGATAGAAAGGAACTTCAACACAATAAAAGGCATTTAAGAGAAACCCACAGCTAATAAGCACAATGGTGAAAGACTGAAAACATTCTCCCTAAGATCAAGAACAAGACAAGGATGCCCACTTTCACCACTTCGATTCTGTACTATAAGTTCTAGCCAGAGCAATTAGACAAGAGAAATAAATAAAAGCATACCCAGAGTGGAAAGGAAGAAGTAAAGCTATCTCTGTTCACAAATGATATAATCTTATATATAGAAAATCCTAAAGAATACACACACACACACACACACACACACACACACGCACATTAGAATTAATAAAAGAATTATGCAAAAATGCTGGGTAAATCAGTTATATTTCTATATATTAGCAAGGAGCAATTCACAAAGGAAATTAAGATAATTCCATTTACAATACCATCAAAAAGAATAAAATATTTAGGAATAAATTTAACTGGGAGGTATAAGACTTATACATTGAAAACTACAAAATGTTTGTGAAATAAATTAAAGACCTAAATGAATGAAGACATCCTATGTTCATGAAGATTTAACATTAAGATCTGAAAGATGCTAAACACCATTAGTCACTAGGGAAATGCAAATCAAAATCATTTCACACCCACTAGGATGGCTGTTAAAAAAACCACACACAGAGAAAATAACAAGTGTTAGCAAAAATGGAACATTAGTCCACTGCTGTTAGGAATTTAAAATTGTACAGCCACTGTGGAAAAGTCTGGCAGTTACTCAACAAGTATAGAATTAAAATATGACCCAGTAATTTCACTTCTAGTTATATACCCGAATGTACTGACTACAGGTGTTCAAAACAAAACTTGTACATGAAAGTTCACAGTAGCACTATTCACAACAGCCAAAACAACCCAATGTCCATCACTGATGAATGGACGAACAAGGTATATCTACACAATGGAGTATTATTGCGCCAAAAAAAGAAATGAAGTACTGATAACATACTATAACATGAAGGAACCTTAAAAACATTATGCTAAGGAAAAGAAGTCAGACAAAAAAAAAAAAGGCTACATATTACATAATTCCATTTTTTAAATTATCCAGAATAAGCAAATCCATAGAGATAGAAAACAGATTAGTAGTTGTCAGGGCCTGGGGAGAGAAGGAAATGTGGAATGACTGCTTAACGGGTATGGAGTTTTCTTTGGGGATGAAGAATATGTTCTGGAACTAGATAGTGGTGATTGGTTGCACAACAATATCAATGTACTAAATATCACTTAATTGTGCAGTGTTTATCTGTATAAAGTTTATTGGGGTAACAATGATTAATACTGTACATTGTTTAATTTTATGTGTAATTTACCACAAACATTTTTCATTGCTTCTCTGAAATTCACTGCATATCATGTATTTTATCCGGCAATCCTAATCCTACTCTAAATGCTGTCGTTTCCTCTTCTCATCAAAAGTTCTCAAGGAACTACCTCAACATTTGCAAGCCATTCCTTCTCATTTAACAGGTGTACAATCTAGCTTTTGCCCTGACAATTCAATTCAAACTGATATCATCGGTGATATCCAAGTTGCCAAACTTACTGACTTTTCAGTTCTTGCCTTAACTGCTCTCTCTGCAGCAACTGATATACAATCTCTTTTTAAAAATAATCTTTCTGTTTGGTTTCTATGCAGTAAGTTAATTCAGCAGGTTTAGGGTATAGAAATCCTTCACATTCCAAAAAAAAACTGGCCCTTCACCAGCTACTAGGAGATAATCTCTAAACCTTTGGAACATCCTGCCTGCTAAATTGTCTATAGACACCAAGGGCCTTGGGCCATGACAGATCATTTACACTAACAAGATTTACGAGATTTACGAGATTTACGAGATTGAGATTTACGGTGGGAGCCTTGGGCCATGCTGCATGAGCTGGACTTCTGGAGGGGCTGAGACTGATTAACTAAGATTCGGCTTTGTGGGCACTCCATGCCAGTGTGACTGACCTCCAATAAATAATCCTGCACACCAAGACTCAGGTGAGCTTCCTTGATTTGCAGTATCTGTACACGTTATCAAATATCATTGTTGCAATACATTAACAGCTGTTTGCATGACAATACATTAACAGCTGTCTCCCCCGGAAAAGGACAGAGGAGGGTGGTCTCTGGGACCTCTGACACTTCTATGCCACCATGTTTTCCTAAATTTGACTATCTTTTCTTTTTCTGTGTACATCACTCCATCTCCTGTATTCATGTTCCATTCTTGGTCGTTATCTCTCCTTACTACCTGCAACCTCCTACCCACCTGGACCAGGAAATTTTAATTCACTTGTGGTTCTGACTGCTGCCTGTCCTCATCCCCACTGGAGACCCCAGCCTGAACCTTTTTCCCTGGAGGGTCATCTCAGCATGACCATGGTAGACTATCATTAATTCCCCACCCAAATTCCTTTCTGCTTTGATCTTAATTTTACGTGCTGACTTCCTACCAATTTGGGAAACAGAATCTCATTCCCCAATCCAATCAGTTATCAGGTCTTGTATTTTTTCCTTCCAAACATCTCTAGAATTCGGAGTTCCCATTCTGATAGTTCTGGCCTTCATCTCTCACCAGAGCTCTTGCACGTATCTGTGAAATACTCTCCAACTCATCTCATGCAACCTCACCCCCAATCTAGTTCTATCCTGCTTTTAACCTAATATTCCTAAAACATGAATCTGTCCAATTAGTCCCTGACTTGGATCCCTTTAGAAACAGCCCCTGCAGTTTTAGGCTGTTTAGCAAAACCATAGGCCTTTGTGACTCAAATACTCCCTACCTCTCTAGACCCACTCTCTGCCTTCCTTCTACCCCCAACTCTCCAACAATGCCCACCCACACTAAACATGATTGTCTCTGTGCTAGGACCCACTCTAGGCACTGCAGATAAATTAACTAGGCAAAGTTAACTCAAAGAGTACCTTCTGACAGGTAAGGTTTCCAATAGGAAACCAATAAGTAAACAAAGAATAATTTCTGTTACTGCTGAGTGCAGTGAGCAAAATGAAGCTGGAGAAGGTGACAGAGCATGACCAAAGGCCAACCAATGGGGTACTGTTTAGCAGGGGCAGGAAAGTCCTCTCTGAAGTTATTCTCTTTAGAGAGAAGACCTAAATAATGATGGGAGGGATCCTTTTAAAAATAAATTCTCATAGACCCCAAGTGTTTACAAATGTTACTTGTATTGAATTACTTACATATGTACAATCTCCTCATGGCTCTAATACAACCAAACCTAAGCCCAGCTGGACCTCCTGTTATGAGCAGTAATGTTTTCACATCTGAGCTACTTGCTATGACCAACCATTCTGCTTGGTCATCATATCTGAGAGCCACTGGCCCAACAGGCCTTCATATAATTCTATTCTAGGTTCAGTTTTAGGGAGAAAATATCCTCGGGCAGGCTGGGGGCGGGGGAGGATGGCAGTATGTAAAAGAAGTAGAAGTACAGAAGAGGGGGCTAAGAGGAAGATATTAAATTCACTAATTCTGAAATGGCCTTTTAAAGCCAGAAGAATCAGCAACTAAGAATAACCAAACAAATCTAAAAAAGAATAAGGACTTTAATTTGAGAGGGTATGAAGAAAATATGCATGGGGTAAAAAAATCCTGAAATGTAAGTGAAGTAAGAGCTTCTTATTTTTTAACAAAGCACATGAAAAGCAGTTTTTTAAAACTGACTTTATACAATGCCTAACTATACTTTTATCCTAAAAATTCAAAAGAACTGTGAGATAAGGCTGGTAAACAAAGAAAACTGAGATAGGAATTAAAAATCAGACATTTTAAGATGTTTATTTACCTGCGCAAATTAGCAGCAACTTGTACAACTGGACCAGGTTACAATTAATTCAAAATAACATCCACTAGATTTGCCATAGACAAGAGTACAACTAAGTCTCCTAAGGATGATTTTATTACAAATCTATATTCTGGCTTTTATACCTGTTTCACGACACCTGGTACAGTGCACATCTATAGCATTTATGAGTACAAATGCCCCAAAGGCCCTTCAGAGAGCAGAGGTGAACACTTTCTCATGGAGAAATGCCAGCTTTTCTAAGCGAGTTCTCTTCAGTAGTGGGAGCCATTCCCAGTGGGATAACTCGACCACACGGTAGCCAAGTCGACTGAGCTGCCGCCTTTTCATATTGTGCAGTCCAAGCAGATCCCTGGAACCATAGCAATACTGGTTCTTGTTTGTCAACTGAATAGCCAGCTTCACTTGTGGGGTCTGCACGCAGTCTGGGGGGCACAGGCCAACCATCTCCATCGCCCCCGATCTGTTTGCCACATTGTAAAGGGAGCCCTCCAAGGGTATGGCTGTCTTCTCCAATTCCATGGGCTGCTGCCCAGTCTCTGACTTGATTTCCCCCTGGAAATGCCCTCCTGATTTCCCCTTTAGTAGCTGATTCATCAAATCATCTGTAAGACTGACTCCCACATGCTTGAGCCTTAATTTGGCGGCATCTTCAGTGGATGTGGCTTCTCTGTTAAATGGTAATGGCTTCATGTTAACATCAAGCTGGACCTCTAAATCAGAAGATCGGGTATGAGGTAAAATCATATGGTGTTTGATGTACTGGGGCCCACCCAACATGGTCTCAAGTAAAAAGAGAGCTTCTAGAAATTCAGGCTTTGAGCTCATGTCCTTCCTAGCTAAATTCCACAGTTTTTCTGACCCTTCTTGCTGAAGGTGAGAACTAAGGCGATTGCCTCTGTAATCTGGACACTCAATGCCAACTGTACCATCAAGAGTATACAGCTCCTTAGTGAGTTCAAACTTACTTCTTTCCTGAGCTAACCTGACAAATCCTGGACTCAAAGCGAGATTGATGAGCTCTATGGGAAAGTACTCAGAAAATGCCAGGCCCAGCAGGCAAGTGAGCAGGTGTTCTGGGTACCGGTGGAACTCAACCATCTTCCTATGAATCTCATTTATAAGGCTAGAATAAAACTCTTCTGCATTGGGTGGCTTATAATTCAGAGTTCCAAATGACCACAGAATCTTGGCAACATCTTTACTTCGACAGTATGCTACCCTAGGAGGCAAAGAAGCAGCGACGGCATTCATTACGCCTTCATCCAGGATGTGTAAGGCTGAGCATGCAAGTGTCAGGTGCATGACACCCTGAACTCCCAGGGAAGGAATTCGCTGAGGAGCAATCTGCCCAAATCGCTTCATGAAACTTACGTGATCCACATGGGTGAAACGGAACATTTTAAGAATATTCACTAAGGCATAACTACTCAGATGCTGCATGTCAGCACATGCCAAGTCTCCAATTTTCCTCATGATAAATTCAGAGAGACCACTACTTGATTTAAAGAACCCCAAACAGATTGCACCAGCCTCCTCTAAATTGATAAAATCTATATACTTGAGGATCAATGATTCCAGTTTTTGCATTAGGTCCTGGGGTACCTGACGATTTTCACCTATAATATAAATCAAGTGAATCAGCTGGGACAAGGACAGATCTTTCCAGTGCAAATTAAGATAACTAAAAAATATTTTTAAAAACCGAGGTACTTTGCGGCCCAAGTACCTCCAGAGGTCAGCCACCAAGAGAAGTTGATCCAGACTCATTTCCCACACCTTATGGCAAAATCTGGTTTCATACACATCTAGCATTGAATGGGAATGAGGGATTCCTAAACTGACAAAGGCTTTCAAAATATTGATCAGATCTGGAACATCAAAAAGCTTTATGTTTTTCACACTCAGCTGGCAGAGCATAGCAAAGCTGGCACTGGACAGCAAAACAGGATGCTGCTCTGAAGGCATAGAGCTCAGCTTACAGAAATAATCAGCAATAATTTGAGGCTGGAGATTATTTTGATAAACTGTGACTTTGTGCAAAATTAGATCACCTTCTGAAACAGACAGGGGATGACAAGGCTCAGATCTGTTATAGCTGTGAAGCTGGTACTCTGGTCTTAGCTGCAGGAAAACTCGGGGATCTTCGAAGGAATCAAAAACTTCTATATCCTCTTCATCAACTTTCATGGCCCTGGGTGAGCCTAGCATCAACATGCTGGCCTTAGAAGCAAAAGCCCTGCTGAATTCCAAACCTGGGAGGGCACTGTTGGTTGTCAGGATCCTTCCAGAACAGGAGGTGCTACAAACATTCTCAACTTTCTCGGCAGGATGACAGAGGCTACTGTGTTCTGAAGTGTCCTGTCCCCTGTGCCATGTGTAGCTTCCCACATTCCAGTATGCCACACTTTGGGATGTACTGCAGGCAAAAGGGTTGCAAAACGCTCGATATCCTAAAGGTTTTAACAGTTTCAGAGTGGCTGCCATTCTGGTGTCAGTACTGATCGTTTTGGCAGTCAGAACACAGTCCTCACAGGTTTGACCAGGCAATTTCTTGTTTATGTGGTGCTTGATTAGAGCTGGACGGGGAGGCGTTCCACAGAAACTGCCTGGAAGTCTTCGGCAAATCACAAGAGCCATGGATCACAAATGACTGGGCCAGAATTGGTGCCAGATACTGAAAAAAGGGTAGATGAAGAATAAGTGGCTTCCACCTATCACAATACTGAAATTTACACATTATAAGCACTGGATTAAAACTCTGCTGTCCACTTAAGTTCAACATTAGTGTATGTCCAAACCACAAGACAGAAAGGATAAACTGTGTGCCTTGCATAAAGACACAAGAAAACCTCAACACCAGGGTACTATCGGGCAGTTCTCCAGACTGCTGGTCAGTCCAGACTTCGTTCTGGATTTCCTCTGTCCTTTGGACAGAATTCCTTTATGGTAGAAGGACAGTAGCGATGGTTAGAGAAGAGATGGTTGTTCTGCTGACTTCCAACAGGAAGGAAGCAAGCAGATTTCCAAAAAGAAAGCTGTGAACAAAAGTGAGCAACCTATTCCATTTCTTTGCTATCAACACGTAAAGGGCCCACTTGGAGAATAAAAAAGTTGGTAAAAGCTGCCATGCTAACACCAAACCCCCCCCAAAAAAAAGTGGGCATTGGAATAAAGATTAATGAAGTATACCCACAATAACCTTCCCTGTTTCCAAAGTACAAAACTTGATTACAGAATTCTGTTGTTCTACTGCTGCTCCTAAAACTTTTAGAAGATGCCTATTTTCTTCTCCAGGAGATTTATAACAGAGTTTAAATCACTACTGCAGAAAAGTCATGCAATTGGGAAGTATACACAAAAACTCACTCATTTGGGAGGGGGGAGGAGAAGGCCGAAGCCCTCCCAGCTCACTGTCAATTCATGGGTGGGAAGCAAAAAGGAACTCAAAGCAGAGCTCAGGGTTCAGGGAACAACAATGCACATGGCTGCCGTGCTGACATGCAAAGGGAGAGGCACAGCTCTACTCTGGAGGTGGCAGGTTCGCAGTGCTTCCAGTGAGTCAGGTGCTGATTATCCTGCCTGTGAGCAGCACAAGTCCCATTTTTCTCCCATGGTAGAAAAATCATGAGAAGCTATGAAATGGACTCTCTTGTACTCTTGCTTTCTCTAAATGCTTATTGTCTTCCACTTGAAAAATGCCAAAGCCTGACAAGCAGAACCCCGGGGGCCCTGAGATGCCAAAACATGGACCAGATAGGAATGGTGCTGCAGAAAAAATATTGCGGGTCCTGAGGGTACCAGAATAACTTTCTGAAACTCCTGTCCAAGTCCCCTGTCAGCCCCTTCCTTCCAGAGTCCATAGCATAAGAATCAGGAGACCACAGGGCAGGCTAGTGCCCTTGTTTGGGTAACCCAGCTACGAAGGCTTCTCTGGACGGCAGGAATACTCCAATTTCTTTGTGAATCAGAGTAGAATTCTTCCACATGAAATCATTATATACTGGGTTCTTACCGTGGCTTGTGGACCAGTCTGCCCACCAAGTTTCAATCTATGGGTCCAGATACTAAAGACTATGCAAACTATGGCCCAAATCTAGCCCCCCACCTGTTTTTGTAAGTAAGGTATTATCTGAACATACCCAGGCTATTCATTACACATTCTTTATGGCTGCTTTCTCACTACAAGAGCAAAACTGAGTAACTGTGGCCAAAAATATAAGGCCTGCAAAGCACAAAATATTTACTACCTCGCCCTTTACAGAAAGTTTGCTATAGACCATTAGTTTATTCCTATGAATGAAGATGGCTAGCTTTTTAAAAATTACAAAACATTAGGAAAATAATACTGAAATAATTTTGTCTTTAACGTTTAGATGATAATAAAGATTTATGCCTCAAAATACTCACTAGGAATCTCAATTAACACTGCAGCACAAGCATAGTAAAAGAAAAGAGAAAGCAAGTAATGGAACTCTTCAGTTGACAGAACAGGGTTTTTAAGAAGACCTGCTTTGGAACCTGGAATGTAAATTTAATCCAATTCAATGTGCAAGTTAGGTCATAAACTATTCAAATCTGTAGTCCTTCATCTCATCGTGGGAACTAGATCTGAAGAAATAACTTTTTAAAAAGACAAAACTATTTTTTTTAACAAAATAGTGTGCTATCTAAAGCAAAGAACATCAAACAAACAAACTAAAACACCAAACGTCCATCCAGAATGAGGCTGGTTTACAGGATAAGTGTGTGGCAGACATCAATACATGGAAAAGTAAATACAAATATCAGTGGAACAAATAGAATACAAATAAATACCATCACCTAAAATACACATATAAAAGTAATTATACAGCTTCTTTGTGGTGGAGGATTTCTGTTAAGTCTTTGATAAATTAACTTTTTCCCCCTTTTTACTGGGGTTAAAACTGTTAATACAGAATAATATATGAATTAATTTAACAAATACCTTTATAAATTATCTAATTTTAAAAGCACATTAAATAACTTAAATTATTTCAATTCATACTACCTAACAGTACTTAATAAAATCACTATGCATGGTCCTAAAATGAACAAAAAAAAAATCATTTCCTGGAATATCAATGCTTGGCTGGTATAGATCCCGTGTTGTGAATTAATCTGGCTCTTTTTGATTTGTAAAAATATAGGCTAAGTCCCTAGATGTAAATACCAAGAGCCACAACTATCTTAGGGCCTCCTCTGTGCCAAGCCTTGTATGAGCTGTTTTACCTGCATTAGTTCCAATCTTTACACCCTTTCTGTAAGGTAGGTTTTATTATCTCCATGTTGCTAAAGAGGAAGAAGACTTCACAACAAACCTGCCGAAGGTTATACAGTGGGCTTTGACATCAAGGACTGAATGATTCCAAAACTAACACTGGTATACTGAAGAACGAAAAGGGGAGTCAGGTTCCAGAGAAGTGGGTGGAGAAGACACTGAACAATCTATAGGGTTTCCAGGTTCCAGGAAGCTGGAGGGTTAGACCTGGATGAACTCAAAAGCCCACCCACCTCTTATAGCCTAGGATCCTAGCTATCACTATGGTTAGTTTATATTACTTACAAAAAGAACAAAAAAACACCTCAGAGAAGTAAATCTACATGAAGGAATGGGTTTACAAGATGCTCCAGTATCAAGGTAAAGAGGTCTACCACTACTGAAGACCTGAAAGTTGGCAGGAGAGACATGGGATCCAGAATTTAGGGTTCAATGTAAGAGAGAAGTAAAGGGAAACCCCAGGATAATGATGAAAGAAGATCCCAGGACTAGAGCTGTGAGCAGACATAAAGAGCAACCTGTTCATGCTGGAGGAGATGGATATTACCTGGGAGAGATTTATACTTCTAATGGATAATCTGGGGATAAACAACTAATAGGGAAACTGAAAACCAAGCCAATAATAACAATAACAAAAACTCCAGAAAAAAACAAAACAAAACTGTATAAGACAAAAAATGTGACATTACACTCCCTGCTCAGCTGTAAATAATATTTACATAATCTTATTATTAGGTACCTAAAATATCACCCTAACTGAAAATTATAAGCAAACTAAATTGGGAGAATGAAGAGAGATGAAGATGGGTAGGGGGATATTGAGTAGTGATACAAGAGACCCAGAGCCTCAAAGTCCACAATAAAGAAGTCAAAGAAATGTTATAGATATTGCTACAGATTTTCTCCTATCAAAATCAAGAAATAGCAACACAAATATGTTTAGAAATATACTGATAAATGCCAAAAGAAACATAGTTAAAAATACCTCAAAGGAACAAAAATGAAGGGGAAAAAGAGAGGAAATTAATATTTAGTGTTACGAGCTCAGTCAAACTATTTGTGTAAACCATTTATGTGTATGACTGACAAAAATTAAATTTACAAAATGCATTTGCCATCAGGAAATTAACGTATTCTTGAAGAAGACAGTGGATAGAGAAAGTGATTTTAATATTCAAGGAAAATGATGAAAAGCTTTATCTATACAAGTATATCCTGTCTATAGAATTTTTTTTATGGATGCCCACAGAATGGGCAGAAATGATGACAAAATAATTAGACATGCAGAGCCAAACTGCAAACAGCAAACAGTAGCTACTTACTTTTTCACTATGCAACTTTTAGTGTTAAGTATACAGACACCATATTTACATATACAGGTGTGAAATACAACCACTTCAGAAGTTGGGTCTTGAATACTGTGGGAAAGGAAAGGAAAGAAATACAAGATACAGAACCAATAAAGCAGAACAGCAGGGAAAAAGGCACTGCAAAGGAGAGGAGGTCAGGTTGTGTTACCCAGATTCAAAAAACACAGCTGAGAGTTAATTCCTCCTCACTTAAGGACTCCCAGAAAATCCGTAAGAAAGCTGAGAAAAGAACACCATGAGATACCCAATCAATAACTCCTGATGCCTTCTCTAAAGGCTCAAATATATGTGACATCATTCCACAAAGCCCCTTTCTTAGTTTAAGTGCCCCAAGTATTCCCTCCTCCCCACTTCCTCTTTAGGGGTCCTAATGAACCAGAAAGGAAACTCAGAGACCCCTGGACCATGGCTGTTCTGAATGGTACTGCCCAAACCACCCTGAATGATGTGATTTCAGAGAAGCAAGGAATCTTACCTTTCACCTTCCAGATACAGGTCTGAGCAAGGTCGAATAGCTTCGTTTTAAACTATAGTCCAGAAGTTAGAAGAAAGCCAGGTGGAGGAAGGCAGCCATGCTAACTGTAGATTAAGTACATGACACCCTCAGCATGTTCAATTTACCAGTTACCAGATCTCAATCCTTAATTCTGATTTCTGATCTTTCGGCTAGAAAAGTTTAATACTCTTATGTCCTGATAAAATTGCCACAAATAGATACTTCAAACCCCATTCTTAGCAAATAATTTGTTGTGTAACCCTAAGAATTAAAAAAAAAAATACTTTTCTCTCTCTAGGTGCTAGAGTCTCCTGATAAGAGGCTACAAAGCTTTAAAGCCCATGGTGAAGGCTTAGAGACAGACAGTATGGACCCTTAGCTATCAATGCAGATACTAACTGGAATAGAATCTTCTGTGCTTACACACAAGAGCACAGCCTACAAGGGAGGGGCAAGTTCTACTACTAGTATGAAGGTAAAGAACTAATGTACAAGTGTTATGGTCAAATAAGTAACACCCACAGAGCTAAGACAAATCTTAATTGAGTCTAACAGCCCATCCCCTCCATTTTATTCTAGTTTCCAGGCTTATGAGAAAACAACACATCACAATCATCTGTAAAATTTTAGCTTACATAGCCCTCTCCTCTTCTAAGACTCTGTTATTTCTCTATCAGAATGGCAAGAAGGCCAGTAGATGTAGCCCGACAGGGCCCCAGAGATAATTCTGTTAGAGCCACTACTGATAAGAATGTCTTTAGAACATTTCTGAGTATAACAGAAAGCAGAAACTCATGTCCTCTCAGCCCATCTAAAATGGGACTACTAGAGGACTGACAAAATCCAGGCAGGTAAAGAGAAGAATCTGCAGCCTGAGTCACGTGAAAAATTCCCAAATAAATGGTCCAAGTTAACCTAGCACTGTTAACTCAGCAAACACTTGGTTTCACCTGTTTTCCTAGATTTGCAAGGCCACACAATATAGTATTGCAGACAAGTGAAGGAAGAACTTCAAAATTCTTTGGTATCAAAGCTGACTTACTTGATGAATGACAAGACCTTACTGGGGACCAGAAAAATAAACCAATGAATGGGAAAGCCATACTGACAAATAAATTGACTTACATAATTGCCAAAAGCGTGACTTACTCAATTGTATTATACAACAGGTTTATTTTGGCTTCTACCTTACCGATGGGAGTAGTAAAATTTCATCCCAAAGCTTACCTGAAGCCATTGGGAGCAGTGAGTTGCAGAATCTAGTTCTGGAAAGTGTGCCCAAAGTGCAGAAAACATGAATCAGATCACAGCCCCAACAAACAACTGAAGCACCAAAATATCAGCATATTGGTAAAGCACTTGGCTACCAACTCCACAGGATGAAGCCCTGTTCCAAGGGTCTACAGTGAGTGCGCAATGAAGTAACACCTCAAGAGGTCGATTAACCTAACTGGTGTACAGAGGGTTCAAAGCTTCCTGAATCAGGACAGAAGCGCTGTGTCACGATTTGAATATATAAAGAAAATGCAATTATTTTTCTTATTCCTGGAGAGGAAAAAAGTAAGGGAACATAAATACTACCCTTGTTAAGGCTTGTGCAACCAGAAACTGTTATAAATGGGGAAAAGGTACATATTGTATTGATATTTACTGAAGACTCACCCCCTCCCAGGTACTAAGCAAAATACTGTAGGGCTTTGCTGTTCAAAGTGTGGACTGCAGAACAGCAGCAACAGCCTCACCTGGAAGCTGGTTAGAAACGCAGAATCTGGCCCCACCCTGGACCTACAGAATCAAAACCTCCAGAACCCCAAGTATTCACATGCACATTGAAGTGTGATAAGTGGGGCGGGGGGCGGGGAGCGGAATATATCACTACATGCTCACAACAGCCCTGTGAGGCAAGTATTGTTATCTCAGTCTTACAGCAGAAAAATCAAGGTTGAGATAAGCCGCTTGTCCAAGGTCACAGAATTCCGGAGTGCCGGGGGTCACCGAGGTTCTCACTAGAGTCGGGCCTGCGAGAGGTGCCGCTATGGACCGGGAAGCGCAGAGCTGGGCCTCGGCGCCCGCCAGCTCTGGGCCCGCCAAGGGGGCAGGAGTGCGCGCCACGGCTCAGGTCGACGTCCTCCCCGGTTGCCACCACTCACCTGAGCCTGGCCAGCGCGAGGACGACCCACGACACCAGACCCAGGATCCCGCAGGCTGCCGCACCACAGCGACTACGCCTGTTATACCCCGGCCTCGCAACCCCACTTCCGGCCAACTTCCCGCTACTTCCGGCAGCTGCGCGAGTGACGGGTGCGGCCGAGGCTCAAAAGACTCTCAGCGTTTCTCAAGGACGCTTTCCACTGGAAGACAATGAAGAATCAGGGGGAATCTAGGACCTGCGGATAAGAAACACCGCCGTAGATACACCGCTCTGGAAGCAATTGAATACTGCAGTCACAAGTTCGAATCCCAGACCACCATTCAGGGCTTTATGGCTTGGGGAAGCACATAAACTCTCTTAGTTTCTCATCTGTACAATGAGGGTAATCATGCAATTTAAAATTGAGAAAATTGAGATGTGTCTATAAAGTGCTCCCTGGAGAAGAGTTAGTGATGCATAGGAAAACCTAGTAGGAGAAATGGATGTGAGGAGCTGGAGCTTGAGGAGGCCAGTACAATGGCGGATGAGCCCCAGCGATCCTTCACATCCCTAAGTAGCGGGGTTTACTCCTGAGTCAGTATGGGCAAGGAAGAGGCTCCACCGAGGTCTTCTAGGAGAGCCTAGCCTCAAACTGCCATTCCTGGGGGCACTGGAGAGCTGCTGGTTAGGGTCATCATAACTTGTCAGTGCTTTGGCAGCTGGCCCACTCACCCTAATGGCTGTGAAGGAGACCTGAGAATTGGTACTCCCTCGGGGGAACCATCTTGTCAGGGAGACAAAACCAGTGTAGGGAGGATACCTCACTGAAAGAGTGCCAAGCCTGGTATCCCAGCTCCTGACCTCTGTGGAGGGCCCTGTTTGCCTGGGTGTGAACATTTGGGGCCCTAGGCCACTGACAACCACTGCTCAGGAAGGATCCTCTCACTCAGGCCAGACCAGGGCAAACACTGTTTATTGCTGATTATGACTCTGTCTTTGCCAGCAGAACCCAGAGAGCAGGGAACCCATCCCCAGGGGATGAAACACATTGCTCCTAGGCAACCATGACAATCCTGTTCTTCTTTGCTAAATACTCAACGTCCCAGCCTTCCTTGAAGTGAAGAGCATGTGGCTCAGTTATAGTCAACAAAACTTAAAGAGAAATGTGCTGGGAGGGTTCTGAGGAAAAGCTTTTACTTTCATAATAAAATGGAGTTGCCTCAATGACTTCATGGAGCTGTGGCAGCCACCTCGCGCATGGTGGGAACAACATGCTAAGAATGGGAAAGTAGGAGGATGAACAGTCTAGGTCCTTGATGAACCAACACCTATGACACTTAGATGCCTATGACCAGACTTGTCAGATGAGAAAAAATAAACTACTTTTTAAGGTCCTGTAAATCAGGTTGTTACTTGTAGTGAAATGTGTTCTCGATTGGCGGGCTTTGTGAGGACAGAAGATATTATCATAAAGGACAGCACTTACCCGCTGTCCCTGCTTGCAGCGCAAACTGGTTCCATCTTCACATCTATGTATTCTACCCTCATACATCAGCCCATCACTGCAAGGTGGCTCAGGCCCCTGCAGGCTTCTTCTAGCTGTCCTGCATCCATCACCTGCCTTCCAGACAGTAGCCTGGTACCCAGATTCTGAGCTGGAACCAGCTTGAAACCCTTTTGGCAACAGTCTGAACTGAAGAGAGAGGCTCGTTGGGCAGAAATATGGAACCACAATTCCTCTTAACGTGGAGAAGCTTGGGCTTTGAGCCAACCTACTGGCACAGCCCAGTGAGCACCTCGTCTCAAGGCACCTCTGGGAAATGTTTAGTCCGGCTTTGCCCTCCACACCCAGGCCTCCCACATCTGCAAAGACACAAAGAGGCCAAAGAATGCCACTCAGGAGCCATTCTCCATTTTATTTCTTTGGGAAAAGAAAATGAAGTTTTTCTATCACATATGGTAGAGATATATATTTATATATATTTATATATAATTTATTTTGTGGTTGGAAGTCCCAAAGCTGAGTCTGTTCATATTTTTCTTTCTTTTCCCTACTAATGCCTTCTCTTCCCCCTGCCCCTCTGGCCCAGGCCCAGGTGCTAGGGCAGGTGAAGTGAGGGGTCAGTGGAATGGGCAGTGATTGCCAGGATGGCCCCCAAACCAGTTCAGCAATCTGGTGAGGGCCACAGGAAGGGGCTGTGCAAAGGGATAGAGGCCACACAGAGGGGCACTCCTGTTTTTGTGGAGGATGCACAGCTTGTTAAACAGTCACCAGTCATGGGAGGAGGCTGGTCAGGGGTTGGGGACTTGCTCACAGTAGTTGCTAGCTCTCTCCACCCTTCCCCCAAACCCAGTCTTGGGGGTAGAAGGAAGAGAGTGAAAACAGAAATCTCAGGACTAAGGGCCCAAGCCTCCTCTAATTTTTATTGCTGGTGAATTAGAAATTTGCCTTTCCCTTCCTATCTTGGGAAGATGGACTCTGAGAGGGCCCAGAAAGGAGGAAGTCACATTGCTGTCCCAACTCCCATTGATGGCCATGCCAGGCCTACCCTGGACAAACACTGGGCTACCTCGGGGCCCTGGGAACCTAAGGGTCAACATTCCTCTCAGGTCAGCCTGTTCCTCAAGGACAATCACAATCACCACCACACCCGCCCCCCAAAACAAGAGCCTCAGGCTTAGGCTTGGGCCCAGTGGAGCTTGGAAGTGGGTAGTGCACCAAAAATCAAGCAGAATTTTCTACTGGAAGAAAAGGTGAGGTTTGGGGGAGAGGTGGCCTGGGACAATGATGTTCTGACCATGAAAGCATGAAGCTGGGGAATGGAATGGGGAAGACACAGGAAGACATCATAGACACTCATGACCTCAGGAACTGGGTGAGGGGAGTGCCTGAGAGGCAGGTAGCACATAATAGCTGTAGTTTGAGCCAGACAGTGGCCTCGGGTGTGGGGTTAGCCAAGCAGATGGGGCTGTTGCCCTTGGCTCCTGGCCAGAAGGGGGGTTGGGTAGAACTAGGAAGCCTCCAGGTGACCCTTCCCAGGAACAGGAAGGCAGATCTTCCCTGGGCACTGAGCCTCCAGCCTCAGCCCTTCTATCCCCCAACACACACCTATGGGCACACGTTTAAGACCAAGCTCTGAGGCCTGGACCGAAGAGACCTTGGGGGGGAGGGGCTGGGCAGGTAGCCCTCTCAACCACAGGCAGGCCATCTGCTTCTACTTGTCCTGCCAATCTGCCCAGGGAGGGAGAATAGTGCAGGAAGGAGAGAGGCCAGGAGCCCAAGGTCTGTCAGTTTCAGCAGATCCCATGCAAGCCCCCTCAGGCTACATGGCCTAGAAGGTAAGCACAGAGAGCATTACTGGACACAGGGTAGCCAACAGTAGCAGCCCAGACCCATCAAGGGGCTGAGGTACCGCATGGTGCTGAAGGCCTGTCGCCTCCATCTCCAACAAGGGTGTGTCAACAAAGGGAGCCTGGACCCTTCATCCCCACTCGCTCTGCTCTCCCATTACCTCCTCAGGAGGAGGGTCCAAGAAGTGGGCTGCCCAGGCGGGCAATGGCAGAGCTGGGAGGGCACTCGGTACGGGGAGGGGAGGGATCTGATCTGGCCACAGCTGCTTTGAGAACCTCTTTGGTCTGGGGATATGAGGAAACTGGCATGGGGAAGAGAGATGGTGGGAGGGGATACTGGAGACTCTGGCCTTTGACAGGGTATCTGTCAAAAGACCACAATCCCAGGTAGGGGATCAGATTTCTGTGGACTCAATGCGCTCGAGGCGGGAGGGGTCCAGGCTTTCTTCTCCTCGCCATGTTGGGGGGTGGGTGTGCTGGCACCCCCCGCGGCCCCGCGCTCCCGCAGCCTGCGCTCCAGCTGCTGATTGCGCTGGTACATCTCTACATAGCTCAGCTGCAGCTGCTTCTGGTACTCGATGACCTTCTCCTTCTCCTCCAGCCACACACGGCGCTCCTCAGCAAAGCTGGCTCCCTGGCGCTCCCGGGCTCTCCGCTCAGCTGCCAGCTCGGCCTGCAGTCGCCCCACCTCCCTCCGCAGGGCCCGTGTCCCATTCTCCCCACCAGCATCCACCTCCCCTTCCAAGGAGACCAAGGAGGCAGCAGCGGCCACGCCGGCCTGCCTGCGCATCTTGGCCTCATCACTCTCGCAAGTGGCCAGTGCATCCTGCGGCTCGGCTGGGTCCACGGGAGTCAGAGCTGGCTTGAGGCAGGTGGTGGGCAGCTCTCCCTCAGCCAGCTCCAGGCTGGCCTGCTTGCTGCTGAAGGAGTCCCTCAGGCTGAGGAGCTGCTCCTCCTTCTCCCGCAGTGAGGCCCGGCCCTCCCGCAGCTGTGAGCGCAGCCCTACAATCTCACTCAGCTTCTGGGATACATCGGCCTGTGAGTCCTTCAGCTGCTGCTTCAGGAGGGAAATCTCCCCGGCCTTCTGGCACACCTGGGCAGAGTCGGGTGGGAGAAGCCGGGGTGAGGATACAGCTCTGCTCACCCCACCCCATTCCCCTACCCAGCCCCAGAGGTACCAAGCTTCCCCAGGGCTCCCCAAAGCATCAGACTGGGCAGAAGTGACACACAGGGCCCTTCAGACTCAGGACAGACATGCCAATCTCATCCAGCCCAGGGACACCTCTTGCCCTCACAGACACTCCTAATCGATTTTGCCCCCCCCCCATTCCTTTCTCATCCCTTGTGATGGGCCACTGGACAGTGGACAGAAGGAAGAGGCTGTAGAGGGAGAAGACCTAAGCCCCCAACCCGCACCTCCCACTTAGTTTCCTCCATCCGGGGTAGGAAGTCGGCCTGCTCCTTCTGGCAGGCGGCCACTTTGTCCTCAAGCTCTTCCCGCTGTCGCATCAGCCGGGCTGCCTCCTCCTGCAGCTGCTTCTTGTCCTGCTGCAGCCGCAGCACCTGTAGCTGTAGACCCTGCTGTGCACGCTGGGCGCGGCGAGCCACCTGCTGCAGCTTCCCGCTGCAGCCCTGCCGCAGCTCCGCCAGCTCACGCTCCCACGCCTTCTGCCGCTCCTCCAGCACCTGGGCTACCGCTGCCTCACTCTGCTCCAGGCTACGCCGCAGAGCTGCCACCTCCTGCTCCTTCTCCCACAGGCGCTCCTCTAGCTCCTGGATCAGAGCACTAGGCGAGGGTGGTGAGCAGGCCGCAAATGGCAGGCCTCCACCTCCGCCCTCTCCTGATCCAAGGTGGCCAGGCCTCCCCATGGATGAGGATGACCCGCTCTTGGAGGAGGCCCGCCCACTGTCGGAGGTCGCCAGGTCCTGGTAGCCCAACCCACCACCACCACTGCTGCCGCCGCTGCCACTGCTACTACCATAGCTGGCGTGCCAATGCGGTTGATGTGGCTCGTGGAGGCACTGAGGGGTGCCAGGTGTTGGCTATAGCTGGAGCTGTACGTGGGCAGGCTTGTGAGTGAGTTCCGGCCTGAATCTGAGAGGCCGCCCCCACCCCCGCCCGCTGGGGTCATGGTCCGAGACTTGTCCAGTCCGCCCTTGAGGCCACCGGGCCCTGTCGTCCCTCAGGGGTCTCATTGGTCTGTGGGGGACACAAGTTCTGCATGGAGTGGAAGTTCTTGGGTACAACGGGCTTGAAGGCGGAAGGCCGAACTAGTGGCTCTGAGCACTGCATAAAAGCAAGGAAGGGGGAGCAGGCATCAGGATGGGGCCTTAACCCCAGCCTCTTTCCTCTGGCCAAGACCTGTTCAGTCCCACCTTCCATTCCCATTGATCTCCATCCCAGGAGTTGCTCAGGGCTGGATTTCTACCTTATGGCACCCCCCAAGCCAAGGCTTTGACCTGGTCCCACAAGCTGGACTTGGCCTCCAAGGCCCTACTCCACGGTTCCCCAGTGAGCCTCCCTCCTGGGACCTATCACTCAGACTGCAAGAAAGAGTTCTAGGGATGCCTCCCATTCCCAGAAAAAGGCCCTGGGGACTAACCTGGTCTAGCTTGCCAGAGGTGGCCAGGAGCTTAGGTGGGTGGTTGGGCTCACGATACTGTGGTGGGGCCTTGTCACTGCTGCCACCACTGCTGCTGCTGCTGCCACCGCTGCTGCCCACCACATTTCCGCAGACATCTGTGTGGTCACTGCCTCGGAGCTCGCCATTGAGGTAGAGGGAGTTGGCGAGAGCCTTGTCCTCTGAGGGATAGCGGCTTGGCCTCTCCCTGCTGGCCCCACTGCCACGGGGACCAGGGAAACTGCCCTGGCCGCCCCCACCCCCTGTACGGGTGCCCACGCTCTTCATGGCAAATTCTTGGGCATGGGCCACCCCACTGCCCACACTGCCCATGGCCAGGCGAGGGTCTGGGGGTCCAAGCTCAGAGGGCCGCGGGGCAAAGGCCAGGAGGGGATCCCGCCCTGGGTCAGCGCGCACAGGCAGGGTCTCCAGCTTCGCCATGACTAAGCCAGAAGGGCACTGTGGGCACAGGTGGGAAGGCAAGATAGGTCAGTCCCACCCCCACACCCACTACCCAAGCCAAATTAGCCCCAGCACCACCCTCACGCCACCCCTCAGTGTCTCCTTCCCTACAAGGGGTGTAAGGGTTCCCAGACACCTAAGGTGAAAGAATAGGGCTGGGGTAAGAATGACCTCTTTGTAATGGGGCTGCCTGTTGCCCACCCGACAAAGCCCAACCCAGCCCAGGACACCATACACACACCTTCCCAACTGCTCAGCTTGGTATTCCACTCCTCAACCCCACCTCCTCCTACTAGCTTCCCATACTCAGTGGCCCCCTCAATTATTTACTGCAACCCGTAGAACTTAAGAGTCCTTTTTCCCCGGACCTGGGTCCTTACATCCTAACCTCATGGGCAGGGAGATGGGCTTGGAAGGGACAGCAGTACCTGAATCCAAAAGGGAACCTCAGAAGTTAAAGGAGAGAAACCCACCCCTATGCAAAACTTATGGTTGGGGTCCTTCCCGGCGCCCTAACCTAGAGTGTTGCAGTCAAGGGCAGAAGTGGAGGCTCACTACCAGCGCAGGCTCCTCTCCTTGCCTTTCCAAGGGGGTGGGGGGCCGACGGGTCCTCAAGCCTGGGACCCTCCGAGGCCCGGTCTGCAGGGGCCATGTGCCTCACTCTCGAAGTCGGGGCTCGGCCAGAACCAGCTGTGCGATTTTGGACGGGCCGACTGAGCCATCCCGAACTGCAGTTTTCTCCTCTGTGAAATGGGAGGAATGAAGGACGTACCTCGTGGGGATGCCACGTGCCGGGCGCCCCCAGGCGGCTGGCGCGCGAGGAGACGGGAGTCTTTGCGGGAGGAGGCAGGAGCAGCGCCCCTCTGGGCCACCATTGGATGCCCCACCCCCGCGGCTGCGGCGCATGGCCAGAGAGCCCTCCCGAAGTTCGTCTAAGTCGGCGGCATGGGGGCCTGGCACGGAGGAACCTCTCTCGTGTCCAGTACCTCGGTAGAGGCCCCAAAGCCAGTCAAGGCTGGGGCGGAGGACGCAATGCCACCAGCTGCCCGTGCTCGTCTTGCGTCCCTTAGGGCCTTTCTCACAAGTGGGAGGGGAGGGGCGGGGCTTCGCACCCAAGGCGCCCTGGAGGATTCCGCGGAACCTCGCTAAGAATTCGCTGCCTCCGGGAAGACTTCCTGGATTACTCCCCTACCCCGCTCCCTGTGGACCTTGACCCTGCTCACGGCACCGTGAAGTCCTCTGCGCCCCTCTGTGTGCATGCGCCCCCACCTTTTAAGGCCGGTCCACAGGTACAGGGCCAAAAGGGCCTCGGGTTACCTGTGCTCAGGAGGCCCCGCTTCCTGGTTCCTTTGTCTTAAGTCCGCACCTGGGAACACCTGCCCCAGTGATCCGCATAATCCAGCCCAGCAAGGACAGCAGGCAGTTCCTGCCACAGGTGTGGTCGCTCATACAGGTGCCAGAGATAGCGAGGGCTCCCTTCAGACGCCCGTTAGGCCCTTACCTCCTGCTTCCATCAGAAGTCAGGCAGAAAGCCCTCCTCTGCTAAGGTGAAGGGGTCCAGGTGGCACACCACCACCCTTGAGCACTCTTCAGACTATCTTCTACCCTGATGCCCACTTCTGATGTGTCTGTCCTATTAGGCCCCAGACAAGGGAAGCCTGACACAACTTTTGCCCTTCAGAAGTCGTCTGGCCACCAGACCTGGAATTATAGCCTTAGGTGGTTGGAAAGTTCACTACCAAGCCAATCCACACTTTGTGAAATTCCATTCTCTCAGAGTCTGCCCCCTAGGTGTGGAAAGTAGCATTTTACCACCTTCCTTCCTTTGGCTAATCTGTATCCTAGGGCACAATTTAAGTGCAGGATCAGCAAGTGCAGACCCTGAGAGAGAGAGGGCCTCCTTACTTTGGTGCTATAGGGGACTCTCATGTGTCACCCTAGTCCCTGCTATGCCTTCACTTCCAGCATACTCCAACCCGCCGCTACCCCTCAACTCAGAAATCACCCTCACACCCTAATCATAGCCCCCTTCTCTCACCACCCCTGGTGCAGTGTAGGGAGCAGCAGAGGACTGGGAGGATGGAGGCTGAGTGTGGCCTGGGCTTGAAACCAGTGGAAAGACCTGGGCAGAGTATGGGAAGAGGAACTGACAAAACTTCACACAGATGGGGTTCAAGGGTTGGGAGAAAGGGTAGTGTGGGCAGAGCCCCAGAAGCTTGGGAGGAACTGTGGGGGCAGGAAGAAGGCCAGGAGATGGGGGCGCTTCAAGAATGTGGTGGCAGCTCTGGTTTTAAAAAGGGGCCAGGTAAATTGACATTGGAGAGTGTGCCCTGGATTTGACAGGTAAAAACATCACTGGGGTCTATGAGAGAATGGTTTCAGAAAGGCAGTACAAGGTAAAGCCAGACTACAGGAGTAGAGGGGTCTGGAGGGAAAGATGGGAGATTCCCCACTAAAAGAAAGCCAGAGAAGGTAGTCACTTAAGTGGTTTGAGATTCAAGAGCTTTTTTCTAATTTTAAAATTAAACATGGTAGAAACCTGAGTGTGTTGATATGCTGAAGGAAGCTACCTAACAGTAAGATCAGAAATCTAGGCAAGAGGGCTGCACCAGAGGTCTGGGTCTGTGCAGGAGCAAACCTCAAAAGTTATCCTATTGATCATGAGACTGATGGGATAATAATGCTTGGGAAGGTGGTTTGTAAACTGTAAGGTGCAGTACAAACATGTAGTATTACCTCCTCTGAGATCCGGGAAAGAAGAATCTGACCATAGGTTGAGGCTATTCATTCATACACTCTGCCCTACTGTTTCCCTGGAGTGTATGTGGTCCCCAGCCAGATTCAGATACCCAGAGTCCTGGATGGAAATGAGGTCCCAGGACTGTTGCCTGAGCCTCTTATACCCAGCACTACCTGGGGAATCCTTGACTGCCAACCCACAGCAGCTCTCCCTCAAGCCTCACTCCCCAAAGAGCTTCTTGTCATAATTCTAATTTGTCATGGTCAACTCCATGCAAGCGTTCCCTGTGTTTTGCCTCTTCCAAGCTTGTTTCCTCAAAACCCCATCAGGGAGCTGGCAGGACAAGGAGGGACATGTTTTCCTGGTAGGCAGAAATTGACCCAGGTAGCTTAGTATGGTCTGCAAAGGTGGCCTCATGGCATTAGCTCAACAACCTGGGATAACAGCCTGTTGCCTGACTCTGCCTCTATCTCTGTCCCACCAACTCTCAGTGCCTGGGACATTACACACAGTATTAGTAGTCACGAAGGAGCCGAATGGACTCTACCTGCAGTTACATGGGCAGGTCTTTCCAACCCACGGTGACCACCCAGCTCCCTATTTTGTAGCTCTCAAAGCTAGGAACATTCCACCCTCTTCTTGGGGTCTCAGAGGTCTTCACCCCCTAAAGATCTGAGCAGCTCCTCCTGCCAGCACACTTGCTGGGGGCTCCTCACTGGCCTTTCTTCCCCTATACTCCCTCCCCCGTGCAGCTGCCAGGGGACTTTTTCTAAAGGGCAAAGTCGATCTTGTCCCTGCTCTGCCCAAATTCTTCCATGAGTGGCGCCAAGCACAGTAGACTAGACAGTTCTGGAGGCATCAGCTCCAAGTGTAAATCCCAGCTCACTGATGGAATTGCGTGCAGGTTATTTCATCTCTAGTTCTCACATCTACCTTACAGGAATCTTAAGAAGTAAGTGTATTATGGGTAAAATGCCTGGCATTCTTCTTTGTCCCAAGAACCAGAGCAGAGCTTGCAGTCAGGTCCCCAAGGCCTCTTCTGCTACTCATCTTGCTTTCCCTGACCTGAGCCCCTCTCCATTCCACAATCTCTTCCCAGATCCTGTGCCCAACCTGCATCCTTCAAGGCCCAATCCAAATGCTGCCTCCCAAGACAGTATCCCTGATTGCCCATGTGGGGAGGGGCCCTGGAGCACTTGGCTCAGGCTAATCCAGGGAGATTTCACTCTAAGGCTTCCCTGGGGCTGGCCTGTGTGTGCCCCAGGGTGCACAGATGGCAAAGTCTTGGGGGTCTCTGTGCCCTGGCACTGAGGAGATAGATGCAGAAAGGATGCATGTGGGACTGCTAAGTATATGCAATGCAAAGAGGCAGTGAATCTGGAAAGGAAAATCAGAAAGGGCTTCTGAGAGGAAGAACTAAGGGAGAAGAGAGATCGGGGCACTGTAGGTCTTTTGGGGGTGCAGAGGTTTCCAGAACTTCTTGGTTGGGATGTGTGAGGGGAGATCCGTCCTCCCTTGGCGACAACGGGGAAGGGGCGCATCCCCTAGATCCTGGCTCTGATGAAGCCCATGTTTCAGGACTGAGGGGGCTGACAGCGCCGCCCCCCAGCACACACACGCGGGCACACACGAGCCTCTGCACGGGCGTGGGGGGGGGGTGTTCGCCATTCACCAGCAGCCCACAGCCCGCAGCGCCGCAGATGAAGACCCCGGCCACAGGCCATCCTGAGAAGGTGCCTGGGGGTCTTTGCGGTGGAGGAAATCCCGCCCTCACCTCGCGGTGCTCCTGATCAACGCGTGTGGCCCCGGGGGCGGGGCGCAGAGGGAAGAGGTGACATAATCCGGGCCGCACCCCCTCCGGCCGCCACCTCCCCCCGGGCCGGAGAAGCATCCATGACATCATCGGTCTCATCTCCACTCCCCTCCCCCCCGGGACCCTAGCAGCGGGACGCGCCCCCTCCCCAGCTCCGGGTCCGGCCCGACGAGCCTCGCGGTGCAATAGGCACCGCGACAGTCGGAGCCGAGAGGAACACCGTAGTGGGCCTGTCTCACTTACTCGCTGCCTCAGGGTCCGGTGCGGGGTCTTCGGCTCCGACGCCACCCGCCCGGCTCGCTGGCGCAGCCCGAAGCCCGCCCGGCGGGGCGCGCGGCGCGGGCCCGGCTCCGCTCCGCGCCCCTCCCGCTCCCCGCCCCGGCCCCGCCCACCCGCGGCTGCGGCAAACGTGGGCCGCCCTCCAGCCACGCCCCCCTAGGCCACCAATCCCCGGACTGGGGCGGAGCGTAGCGCTTTAACCCTTTAGTCGCTGCGTCTTCGCCCGCGCTCGAGACCCCTCTGTTTAAACCTACTCCAGGGCGCCGCGAGTCTGCCTCAAGCTCCTTTCCTCGTCACCGGTTACCCCCCAAGACCCTTGGGCTCAGCCCCCAGTCTCTCCAACAAATCCAGTGGTACCACGCCCTCCTTGAACCCCACATCTTTGGCGACAGTGAGGAGCACCTCTGGCTTGGGAAAGGAGCTCCCGACGCCGAGCCCTGAGCCCTGTTCCTCTCCAGCTTCCGACGCGGCCTCCCACCCTACACCGTGAGATCTTGCAAGTCTGCAAGGTGGGGGCGGGGCAAGGCGTCACCGTTGGATCTGACACGGTGGAGAGAAGATCCGCCCGCGCGGACACCACAAGCGGGCATGTGGGAGGCTTCGAGGGGTCGTGACTGCGTCCGTCAGCAAACAGCCTATTTGAAACTTGCTGCTCGCGAAGGTTCACCGTCCGGGAAAAAGGCGGGCGACGAGGAAAATGACACACATTACAGTCCAGCAGGGTTTGAGCGCTTTCACCTTGCGCCCCGCACCTGACTCGAGGCCCGACCCCGTCCCCCACGCTGCATCCGGTGGTGAGAGAGGTGGGGACTTCCTCCCTGACCCGGAGCTTCAGCTTCGGACGCGCGTGCCGCGTTCTGCGGAGAGTGCTCATCCCGCCCCTGGTAGCCCAGGAGTCCTGAAGAGGTCTGCCTGGAACTGGGACCTTAGCCTTGACGCAAACCAAGCCTAAGGTTCAGTATGAGCAAAAGCCTGGGGGTACAAAGGGCTTGCCCTAAAAACCACAGCGCCTTCACTTTGGCTGAGATTTAACCCTTTGTATCTCTGCTGTTATAGCTGATTTGTTTGGTTTTCTGTCATCCTATTTTATAGTTTTTATTTCTTGCTATTTCCGTTTTCTGAATTTTTCTGTATTTTCATTTATTTTCCATAGTGATTTGCAAGGCAGAAAGCCTGTTTTTAATTCTTCTGGTGGTTGCCTGTAAATATCAAATAAAAAGTTTATATTTCACAAATTAGTCAATAACAAATCATTTTTATATTCCTCATGTAATGAGAAATTTAATGTGCCTTTCCATCTCTTGGCTGCTACTCTCACACCTACTTGTACGTGTCCACTTAATCCAGGAGGGTAGACCGACTTTTATTTACACTTTTTTTAAACCACTAAATCCTCATTTCAATCATTGTTTTTGGCTTTTGTCAACCCTTTGTGTAATTGGTATCAATTTCACTGCCAGTTTTTTATATTCTAGGTTTTTTATTCCTCATTTAGACCTTTCTCTCACTTGACCGGTGATTTCTGGGAGAATTCCTCAATGTTATGTTTTTTTAAGCCTTTGTCCAGGGTTAGAATTCATTCTACAGGACACATAAGTGATGGCTTAACTGTAGAATTCTTGGGTCTCAAGCTTTTCCCTTCAAGACTCTCTAGTCCTTATCCCATTTTCTTTTGACTTTTAAAATGGTAAAAAGTACACATGAAACTAATATAGTTGACCCTTCAACAACATGGGTTTGAACGCGCAGGTCCACTTATAAGTGGATTTTTTTTCAATAAACATTGGAAAAATTTTTTGATTTGTGACAATTTGAAAAAACTGCAGATGAACTATATAGCCTAGAAATTTCACGAAAAAAACTATGACTTTTTATGCATGAATGCATAAAATACAACAATCTATTTTATCTATTACTACTATAAAATATATACAAATCTATTATAAAAAGTTAAAATTTGTCAACACTTACGAATACATACAAATCACACATGGTGCCATTTGAAATCCAGAAAAATGTAAACAAAGATGTGTGTGTGTATATATATATATATATATATGTATATGTATATGTATAATACAAAATATGTGCTAATGAACTGTTTGTTATTGGTGAGGCTTCTAGTCAATAGTAGGCTATCAGTAGTTTTTTGGGGGAGTCAAAGTTATATATAGATTTTCCACTGTGGGCAATTGGCACCCCTAATCCCATCATTGTTTAAGGGTTAATTGTAATATGTCAATTATATCTTTAAAAAAATGGTAGAAAATCTGGGCTGGTCTGTTTTAGGTGAGCAATTTGCCTAGTGCTTGTTGGGACTTTTCATCCTCAAAAGTCAAACATTTTGCCCATATAAGTCTCTGTGGGCCTTTTTCTATTAATTTTCCAGAAATTGAAGATCTTTTCATCTTAGAAAAGTT
Organism: Eonycteris spelaea; assembly: GCA_003508835.1. Lineage (NCBI taxonomy): Eukaryota > Metazoa > Chordata > Mammalia > Chiroptera > Pteropodidae > Eonycteris > Eonycteris spelaea. The sequence goes on from PUFA01000110.1 coordinate 1,008,408, forward strand.
TTCTTCTAATATGTTCCTGTCCATTCTATGAACAAAGCATTGAGTTTTTTTCTCCCTAAAATTGTCACATTGTCAGTTAAATCTCTGTTCTTTCTTCTGCATTTGGGGAGAGTACCTCAAGTTTTTCCCACCATCACAGATTTAATTTTCTTCAAAGTCAAGGGTAGTTTTGTTTTCTCCAATAAGATATTTAATTCTGCTTTTTTCCCTTTCATTTTAGCCAATTTCTACCTCACTGTCTTGATCTCGATCTCTTTAAGTTCTCTGTTCTTATTTCATAGAAAATGTGGCTTTGCATCTTAAGAACAACAGGAAAATAAGAGAATACCACATCTGACTCTATTCTAATGTATATGAAAATCTTGACAAAGTGGACCATTTTCCAGAAAGCAAAATTTAAAAATAAGAGGTTGAAAACATTATCTAAGAAAATATGTCCAAAAAAAGGTTCTGGGCTCAGATGGTTTCATGGAAGAATTCTCTCAAACTTTCCATGAATAGATAATCCTCACTCTAAACTCAATAAGAGCCCAGAAAAGTTAGTATGCTATTTCATTTTATGAAGCTACAATTTTCTTTACACCAATTCCCGAAAAAGACAGCATAATTCAGAGGGAAAAAATTCCTAAACACAACTCAAGGAAATAGAATTAAATATCATTGTATATGAAATAACCCATGAGTTTGTTAAATGAGAAAAACAATCATCACAGTAGATGGCTAAAAATCATTCAAAAAATCCGTAAAAGAACCTTTGTAATTAACCAGGAATGGCTGAAATTAGATTTAATAGTTTGTGCTACCCTGACATCTGGTGAAACAGGAGGGCCTCAAAGGGCCTAAGCAAGTTGCCCTAGCCAAACAATCCTTATCAAATGGCCAGGTGCAGCTCCTGCTTATCTCTGAGTAGCAGGTTTCAGTTCAGGTCCCTGCTAGCCAGCAGAATTGCATCCCTGCAGGAACCAGGGGGCACCTCACCCTCATTTCTATAAAGCCTGCCCCCTACAGCCTCTGGTTGTTTACTGTGGTCCCCAATACAACACCTGTGTGGCCCTAGTGTCCTCAGTCCCTGACTGTGAGGATATGTAAATAATAAATTACTGTCAAACTTATCTGTCTAGTATCAGGTATTGTGTCTGGCCATCCCCATAAGCTTATGGCAGAAATCCCTCCCTTATCAATGGAGTAAAGGGGAGGCGATTAAAACAATAATCTATCATCTTAAGAAAGCTGAGAAAATAAAAAATAAGAAGCCAGTCTATCAAACTGACAAAAATTAAGAAGACTGATGATACCCTATGTGGGTGAGGCTATGGGGAAATAGGAACTCACTTAGTGTTTTTGAGAGTATAAATTGCTCTAACTTTTTGGAGGACAACTAGGTAATATATAAAAATGTGAAATGTGTATGTCCTCTGACCCAGCAATTCCATTTCTGGGAAGAAATGCCATCACAAGTAATATGAGAGATGCATGAAGACAGTCACCGATGTACTGACTGTAATAGCAAAAAAAATTTTTTTAAATCTAAATCCATCAATCTATTAATAGAAGATTGATTATATGAATCACAATGCATCCCATGCAATGTAACAATAGAAAGCTATTTAAAAGAATGACATGGCTGTCTATGAATTGAGACAGAAAGTTGGCTATATTAAGCGAAAAAAGCAAGTAGCAGAATCATATATTCATTCTATAACTTTTCTATATTATTCTTTTTATGCCTACAGCACTTGGTCTTCTTAGGTGGTCTCCCATCCAAGTACTAACTAGGCCTGACCCTGCTTAGCTTCCGAGATCAGGCTTGTTCAAAGTAGCATGGCTATAGACATTTTTCTATTATTTTTTAAAGAATGTATATGTACATGTATAGAAAAGTCTGGAAAGATACATATCAAACTATTAACAGCAGCTACCTTGAGATGGTGAGATTGCAGGGTACAATAAAGTGGAAGAGAGGGCGCTAGGCACTTCTGTAATGCTTGCATTTTTTATGATAAGCATGTATTACTTTTGTAAAAACAAAGACGTTTGCTTAAAAGAATAAACAGGTGAATAAGCTCTGAAAATTTAGAAAGAGCAGCCTATTAAGATATTAAATATTTACTCAAAAATCCCTGACCCAATGTAATTTGCACTCTAATGGAAGGAGATGGTAAGTAAAATATATAGTGGATTAGAAAGTGGTAAGTACTAAGAACTTGACATTGCTGGGGATAAAGTGGAAGGCCTCACTGAAAAGGTGACATTCAAGTTACAGACTTGGAGAGGACGGAGTAAGCCAACTGTAAATCTGGAGGTTTTTAGGATGCAATCATTTTATCTATAATAAATAATCTTTTCTTTTTCAAGATTTATTTTGTTGCACTAAAGCTTCTAAATAGAAAAAGCTACTTAAACATTATTTTAATTATGATTTTAATAAAATAACTACAAAAGGAATTGAAGAGCCATCTTTTAAATGTCACTAGCCCTAGACTGTATTACAGCTGAGTTCTACTCAATCTATACAGCTCTATAGAGCTCACTCCAAATCATAGGAAAAGATGAAAAGCTCCCACATTCACTTTATAAAAGTAGAATAATCTCAATGCCAAAATCTGACAAATGATATAAAAGAAGAAAACTATGATTGATTAATCATCTGTCTTCTCCTCTCGTTTGTAGCATCTACGCAGACAGGATCCTTTTCTAAAAGTTCCATATCCCCACCTTAATATTCTAAGCAGAATGATGGCCCCAAAGACATCCAAGTCTAATCTCCAGAACCTATGACTACGTTAGGTTACATGGCAAAGAAGAATTAAGATTGTAAATAGAATAAGGTTTCTAATCAGATAACCTTAAAATAGGGAGATTATCCTGGATTATCTAGGTGGGCCCAAAGTAATCACAGCATCCTTAAAAGTGGAAGAGGAAGGCAGAAGAGAGCCAGGGGGAGATATGATTACGAAGAACGGTTAGAGAGATGCAACATAGCCAGCTTTACAGATGGAGGAAGGGGGTTCATGAGCTAAGAAATGTGGTGACCTCTCAACAACAACAAAAAATAGCTTCCAAAAGAACACAATCCAACCTTGATTTTTAGCTCAGTAAGACCCATGTTGAATTTCTAACCTACAGAACTATAATAAATTTGTGTTGTTTCACAACACTAAGTTTGTGGGAATTTGTAATAGCAGCACTAGAAAACTAATGCAAGCATAAAATAAACACTCGGCATTCATTTGCTGAATGATGAATAAAATTGTAAAACCCTGGATCTATAGATAAATGGGTAAAAGAGAGAAATTGATCATCCACAAAACACAAATAGCCAATACACAGTTGAAAACATCATTAGCCCTGCTGATATTCAAGAGATGCAAATCAAAATCAAATTAGCAGACTATTGTGATCCTTTGGGATCCTACCCACCAAGTAATCCATGAGACTTGTACCTTCTTCTTTGGGATGATGTGGCAATCCCAGTTACCTCCAAACACCAAATTTGGGGGTCAGACAAGGCAATTTAATCCATGCGAAAGTTTGGATGTTTGTACTAAATCATTTTACAGCTGCATTTGCTTTATGAGGAAATAAAAAACTTCTGGAATTGGGCCAAAAATTCCTGAGAATAACCAATACAAGTCTTGGAGGTTATCTAAAGCAATAAAAAACTAACTGAAATAGTTATGATTCAAGTATGCTGGAGTGTTTTACAAGCTGTTTTATAAGCTGATTTGCTGATATTTACACCCCCCCCACAGCCTGTAAAAAATTTAAAAAACAAAAAATTATTAGACTGTATTTTTTTTAACGATTATTCTTTACTAATTGCATATTTTACTTTAGAAGATGGTTTACACTTCTACATTCCTGAGTCCCTCTGTAACATTTTTTTGTTTTTACATAATTGATGCTTTGTTTATGTAATACTAACAGAGACTTATCTGTACCTATACAGTATAAACCTTATTGTAAGATGTTAAGAAACAAAGTAAAAAGGAATACAAACCACCACCCCACCCACCATCCCAAGTGAGTTTCATGGACTCACGCCTATTTGTGAAGCATGTTGGTCCTTCTTAAAGCACCAAGCAGAATATAATAAAATGATTACTGCATTATGGAAATTATGGTCATGTCCAAATCTTTAAGCAATTTTATGGAAACATGCAAGCTCCAAAATTGTTACCAGATTTTGTTTTTGTAAAAGCTAGGATAAATTTGCCCAGCAGAAAGCCTCCTTTTACATTATCACTGCGGACATAGTGGTAGTTAAAGAAAACTTTTATCACCTGCCTTTGGGGCCCAAACTTTCTATATGTCATTCACCATTTGCCCACTTTTCCTCTCCTGAGTTGCTATCACCCATCAGGGATAGTAGCTGAGATGTGGGAAAACAAGAATTTCCTGATGATTATAGGTTCAATAATTCCTCATCTATTTCATATGTGTTACTATGGTCTATTTTGATGTGAGGCAATATATACAAACTAAAAAGCACCAAGACAACTGCCATGTGTCTATACAACTATACAACTAGACAACAAGCGTGTGTCTATACAACTACACTGTCATTTGAGTTATGTGAACTGTGGGGTTTAGCTCAACAACAAAGTGACATGACTTACCTTGTTGATGAGAAATAGTCAAAGGAAAATAAAACAACAGAGGTATTAAATTTCAGTTACTCAGTTATGCTACAGTTGGAATATGACTAGTTTTGGTTTTGGTATTATTATTATGAATGTCTTTTGTACCATGTTAGAAATTAAGTCAAATTGTAAAATCATATAAGAAAGTCAAAATAACTAAAACCAGTCAGTGTCAATCTAGCAGGTTCCATGCAAAAGGTTATATTTAAATACGCTCGTTTCAGTATTGGTATTTGGGAGACTCTCTCATAAGGTTCCCTTACACATTTTGCTAGAATGAGTAACCAAATAATATATTAACCAGCCAAAAATTATGTATGTTGTCAGAATAAACCATGTAAAACTATTTTTCAATGTCACTACTGTAATCTAAATTGCTTTTGGTACAACTCTTTTGGCAAGTTATATATGATACACAACTCTTGTCGAGATACTGATCCTCAGGCCTGTCCTCCAGATAAAAGGAACAGGCTCCTTAGAATCCTGTTTTTCAAATTGTAGGCTGAGATCTGTTAGTGGGTTATTAAGTCAATTTAGCCACCATCAAGCAATGAGACAGAATAGGGAAGCAAAATCAATATGCATTAAACTGTGGTAAGTAAAGGACCACTGTGAAACTTTGCTTCAGTTATCTGTATATATGCACACACATATGTCCTTATGTAAAAGATTCCTTATTCCTTATTGAGAGATACCATCAAAAAATTCTGAAAAACACAGCCTATTGGAATAGTTGTCTCCAATCTTGGGGCCAGCACTTGGGACTGGAGGTGTCTGGGGCATGCACCCATGAAGGCTAATGGTGGTACCCTCAAACAGTACACAGGGTGTGGAGGGAGGAAAATGGAGTAATGACAATGATTGCAAAGGTTTAAGAAACAAGTACTGACTCAAAGTAATAATTCAACTCATAGCTAATCTTATAAATAACGATGTTTGAAAAGACAAGCTGCATTGTATGGCTCTCTAATCACGAGTTTATCAATAATAGGCCTTGAAGGTACATAAAAAAGAGACATTCTGATAGAACCAAATTGAACTCGACTGGACTCTACTGGGAGCAAGTGATATTAAAACAGACCTGTTGGGCTGGGCTATGAAGATAAGGTATCCAGAATAAGCATAACGAGCATTTTGTAACTTGGGAGTTATAAAAATCAAAATTTATCTGATTGAAGCCAACAGTCTTGAGTTCCTGACGTAGGGGAGCAATCTAACTATGAAAGAGGGGTCATACAAGGGATAAAGAACTCAGACAGGATCACAGTGAGGTCCTACACCCCTGGTTCTGAATCACCATCCTTTAGTCATATCTACATCCTCAGCCACCTGAGATAATCACCATGGTGCTCCAGGTGAAAACTGTACCCTCAGGAAGAAATAAAAATAAAAACAGAGCTAGTGAATAAGCAAATATAAGTCCATAGTATTGAATGTTTATAATCAGTTTTAGTATTTTATGTACAGATCAGTAATGTACTAATTTTAATACTATGTGGTCTGACCGACTTTTTAAGGTATAAAAACATTTAGAATAATTTCATATATTAAATTTGGGACCTTTAAATGCTTAGAAGTATTTAAATAATGTTTAAATGCTTAAAAAATTATAAGTGTTTAAAGCTGAAAGTTTTCATTTATTAGTTGTGAAAGCAGTTTGTTCATATTTAGAAAAATGTTAGCTGCTTACTATTTTAATAGTTCAATTGATATATTAGATTAGCAGATGGATCACCAGGTAATACACAAAGGGTTACAGGTTCTTTCCTCTACGCTAAGCCCTTGGGACAAAGAATCTCAGAGGCTGTGAGGAAGTGATGTGCCTTTTCCTCATTCCTGGCCAGTGGGCAGTGTCCAGATGGTAGAATGGGGGGTGGCTGGGGCCACCACAGCCATCTTGCTACCTGTATGGCAGTGGCTGCGGACAGTTGAGGGAAAGAATAAAGGAGACCTGGAGCTGCTGTCTTCCTATGTCAGAAGCCCCTTCCAGTGGGGATTTTATTTACTTGAAACTTTATGGCCTGACTCACTTCCTTCACTGGCTCTCACTGGTGGCTGTACATTAAATCTCCTACTGAGGCTCCCTGGGCCCCACCTTCAGAGATTCTGATTGAATTAGTCCAAGGTGCAGTCTGGCAAGAAACTGTTGAAAACTCCCTGACACTAATGAGCAACCAGGGCTGAAAACCACTGCTTTAACTGCTAGCTATCTCTTCTTTTCCCTTTGGAAGTTTATGTTTCTATCTCAGACTGTGGGTACCTACATCTGCTCCTTCCCTCTCTTACTACATAGACTGTGGGCTCCCAGATGGCCTTCTAAACAATGCATGTGGCACTTTCCTAACTCCGGGTACTCCAAGTGCCCATTGTTGACAGAAATAGCAGAGTTACCTTACTTGGAATTTAGGTTCTATAGTTAATACTTATGACACCAAATGAGTCAAAATCACCCTTGACAACCCCATAGGAAGGCTCCGCTCTGGAGCCTGATGTCCTGTCTCCCCCTCACCATCCAATTTTTTCCAGGGCTGGAACAGAAAGCTGCTTCCTTTGCCACCAGTCATCAGAAGAAGTAGGTGGTTTATGTTTAGGTACCACCTTGCATAAGAAATACACATTTAAACACATGCCTCACCCTCAGCACAGCAGGATGTTCATGCCATGAACAGCCCACAGGAACTAGAGGGACTGACCCTACAGAAGACACATATCTCCAATCTCACACCCACTCCCGAGCATATGGTCCTCACATCCACCAGTGGGTGGAATCATCCACACCATTTAGACTTTTTGTCAAGGATGTAGAGCTGAATTCATATGATGTGCTGTATGAAGCATTGTCCCTTCATAACGCAATTCTATCATAATGCAATTCTATCCAGCTCAAGCAGGTCCTCTCTTTCTTCCACTGGCTTCGCAAGCAGCTGGCCCAGGCTTTCACTCTCCCCAACCTCCCTCCCCTCCCAAAGGGTGATATTCCCTAGGGCTCTCCTTGGCACAGCTCATTAACTCTTTTTTTACCCTCTTTACTTCCCTGCCCTCCACGTCATTCCCTAACCTATGGATGTTGCCATTTCCCCTTAAGAACTAGATGTCGTTTCTCCTTAAAAACTGGATCTCTGAAGGCAGGGCGTTGCCTCCCACACGCTTGCAGCATGCAACCATAGCCTGGCACCCCCAGGGTCTGTGGCTTCAACTGGGGCGTGAACCCAGGACCTTCTGCATGCAAAGCAGACGTGCTAGCCACTACATTATGGAGCCACCCAAAATTAACTCTTGCTCTAAGGGCTCTCAGCCCTCCTTAGGGCTCCTGAATTAATATAAAAAATAGTGAGACTGCCCTCCCAGTTAGGGTAGATGTGCCCAAAGATTTCCCACTTTTGCTCCAGGAAACTGGGGATGGAAAGACTTGATCCAAGCCTTGGGGGCTGGGCTTGCAGGGCACAAAGGAACATAGTAAAAATGCTTGATATTTTGTCTTGAATGAATGAATACTTGATAAGAATTGAACTTCCATCTGCCTCCATAGGACACTCCACCCCAACTCTTTGGATATATTCTAAGGTTTGGTCTTCACCTGTTCATCTGGGATCCCAGGTCAGGCCTTCTGCCATACCAAGCCACACCAAGCTCAGCAGTGCTCACAGGCCTTTAATCTATAACTGCCTGGTCACACTCCATCACTGCCCCAGGATGGTGGGAAGGGATAAAGATGTATGGTCAGGTAGGCTGTGCCAGCTCTGAGTCCAAGAGGGAAGGGCTAGGTCAGGCTGGGGCCTGGGCAGGGGGCTCCTGGCCCCAGGTGATGAGGGAGTTGCTGGCCTGGGCAAGCTCGGCAATGGACACCCGGCCTCGCTGTCGGATGAAGTTAGCCACAGCAGCTAGTTCCTCCGGGGTTATGTAGATGAACTTGCCCCGGTCGTCAATCACACCTGTGGGGACATGCAGGTTGTGGGGCTTAGCCTTCTGGGTTCTCCCCATCTGGCCTGAAAATGCCCTCCCACCCACCCCTTGACAAATGGCTCTAAACCCCAAGGCCTGCCCGCTTGTCTAGCCTTCCTGGCTGCATCTAATCTTGGCTAGGTGAGCCATGTCCTCCTTGTAACTGCGTCCCCCTGTTCAGTTTCCCTCATTGCATACCACTTCCCCCGCTCTTGGTCATCATTCTGCCTCTGTAACAAGTCCCTGCAACCCCTGCAACTAGACACTTGCCAGGCCAAGGCCTGTACTGATTGAGTCTCATCCTCTCACCTGTCAGAGCCCTCAGCCAACAGGTCCTGGATGCGGTTTATAGTGTCCTGTGAAGAGAACAATTCTCAGAACAGAGATGGGCACTGCTATCCCCAGAAAAGGCAACTGCAACCTCCCTCCCACCACAGCCAAATCTCCTTCTCCCCTTCTCATGGCTGCCCCTCCCCACCAATGTGGCTCTGTGTTTCTCCTCTGGAGAGCCAAGGGGAGAAGGGCTCTGGTCCTGGGCCTTGCAAGACCCCCAAGATAGGCACTTTTCCAACCAGGAGAGGAGTGGTGGTGATTTCTGGCCATGAAGGCTGGTGTGGCCTGTTTGCAAGATTGTCAAGGTAACAGAATTTGGGCTGCTTTGGTTACACAGGCTGCTGGAGTGATAGGGTTTGGGCTTTCTTCTTTTCCTTCCTGGCTGTTCTTCTACCTAGTAGAAAGGCAGGATTCTTGGAATGCCAAGAGGTTCACACTCTCTACTCCCTCCTGGTTGGGAGCAGGGCAGAAGGGGCATCTAGAGTCTCCATCTTTAGGGCAGGCCCCCTCTGACAGCCACACAGATCCTGTAGCCATGCTCCACACAGAGGGCCACCTTCCAGGGCTTACCTGAGTCCGTAGGCCCACCTGGGAAGCCAGGTCTTCCAAGAGTACAACCTTGGACTGCTATGGAGAGAGGGAAGAATGGAAGAGAGGCTGAGTGGGCAAATACCTCTCAGCACTGGAGCCCTCTAAAGTTTGTATTGTGATTTGATCTGTTCTGGGTGGCTGGATAAACACTGTGCAGATTCCACTGTGGGAAAGCCTTGATTCCCTCACACACTCACAAATTCTCCCAACCACCCATGTACAAGGGACACATACACTCATAAATTCTCTCATTCCCTTGCTTGTCAGGAGGTGTCTGCCTCAAACTACCACCAGTCCTGTCCTGGACTGGGGACCACCCTGAGACAGACACACACATGGAAAGCCGAGCCAAGCACAGCTGCCACCTTTCCCTCTGCATCCAGCTGTATATTTTTAACCCCATGAACAGGTTGGAAGGGGAAGCACTATAGAAATGAAAGGAGAGGGTGACAGTTACCAAAAGCTATTTTAAAAAACTGTCACCAGGACTTGTGTTTGCTAAGGATCTGCTAGGACAAGGCACTGAGACATTGTGGGGGAGGCACTAGTGAACAAGACATAGCTTCTGCCCTGGAGCTCACAGCCTGGCCAAGGAGACAGGTGAGAATGTGGACAAGGAGAGAACAGAAAAAAGGCCCCAATAAGCTAGGGTCTTGGTAGAGGCAGTGCAGTTCAGTCCCACATCACCTTTGCCCACTGCCCCCTGGCCTGGAGATCCCCACAAGCCTGAAACCCCGCAATTCTTTTCACAATTCTCTTTACATCATCTGATGCACTGGGCCCACCCTTAAAATTACTGTCACTAACACCCTCAGTATTTTTCATGCACAGCTGTTATTTGTGTGTTCCCCTCACACCCTCAGTAGAAACTTTAGGGAGCTAGAGCTAAGGGTCCACTGCTGGCAAGTGCATTTGCCTCCCCAAAAATAGACAGCACATGACTTAAGAGAAGGCAGTCTTTTATGTTTCCATTGATTCTTTCATAGAAAATGAGCTTGGGGTGGAGTGGCATGGTGACACCTCTCCAGCTGGAAATGGCGTGTGATGATTTAAAATGCCAAATCGAATGTGCAAGCAGCAAGGCAAATGAGCAGCAGCTGGGTCAGGGGATGGATGGGTAAGGTGACCTGGCCAGCTGGCCTATTCCTACGAATCAGGGGGCGGGCACTGGGCTCTCAGTGATAGCTCAGAGTGGAAACTTAAAGTCACCCTAGATTGTCTGTGAAGACCTGGTCTGAGAGGTTGGGTTCAAAAGTGTGCTTGGAAAAACAAGCCAACCAACCCAGCCCTGGTTGGAAAGAATAGTGGACCAAAACAAGAGCAAGCCAGACCTACACCTCACATAAACTATATTGGGCATACAAATGTGCCACTGGTTCTGAAATCCTAAGATGAAAGGGCCTACCCCCTTGGAGCCAGGAAGGCAGGTAACATGAATTTCAGAAGTCTTTCTTTCCCCTGTAGAAAGCAGCTCTGAGATAATCAGCCACACAGGCTGAAAAAACCTGTAAGATCCAGAAGAGTTTGGAGAACCCCCAGACAATGGCCCCATCAGAGCCACTGAACGAGAGGGCTGGAATAGCCCTGCAGAGGAAAGGGGGAGCCAAAGCTGATGGCAGAGGGCTTCCTGGAGGAGGGGCACAAGACCATGCTGCTGCCCACCTGGTAGATGGGGACAGAAAGTTCCAAATAGCAGCAAAGAAGTACGAGAGATTTCCTGCCTGGGTTGCAGCCCTCACTCACATGTGCCAGGGTAGAGAACGAGCTCCACTGGAGGGGAATAGGAACAGCCTGAGGGACCTTTCTTCCTCTCTGGAACCCCTGGCCCCCGGGCTGAGCCCAGCTCCTCACTGCTGAGAGGCATCAAAACTCTGCTCTCTTTTGGGGGTGGGGAGGATTATGCAAGCCCTGGCTCCTTGGCACCCCCTAGTACCACCCCACCCCCACCCCCGCTCCCTCTGCACTCCTTCCCTCAGCCGCCTCTGCACCTCTGAGCTGCACTTGAAAACCTCTCGCATCCTTCGTGGGAGAGGACAAGTTGCTTAGCAGCAAAGCAGAGCAGGACAGGCTTGTGCTTATGCAACTCAGAGCAGTATCCAGGCGGCCTGCAGACAGAAGGGGACACACCTGCCACCCCGCCCCAGATTCCATAGGAAACAGCATCCTGTTCCCTACAAAAGACCCAAGTTCCAGGTCAGAAACACGTGGCAGAGGATGCTTATTTCAAGTCAGTGGAGCCTCAGTGTGACAGAACTGACAGAAAACACATGTGAAGAAACTTGAAAACACAGTGACTCATTGAGCGTGGGGTCTGAAGAACAGAGAAACTGTCAAACCCTGAGCGTGAGGAAGCGATCAAAGGCTCCCACCTCCTACAAAGATCCAGGTCCTTTTCCACCTTTGGGGTAGAGGAGAAAGAACTCTCCTCCCCAGGACTCTAGCAGCTCAGCCTTTCTCGATCCCCCCGCCCACTCCTGCATGAGTCTGGGTGAAATGCCAAAAGCCCCTGCTCAGGTCTGCTTCCTCTAGGCCTTGAGGAGATTCACATGACATGCACACGTGAGGCAGGGAGCTGACACAAGGCTCTGCTCTGTGACTTCTTACCTTAATGTAGTTGATGAACTCTGTCAGGAAGCTGTGGGACTGGAAGAGCAGAGAAACCAGGGTGAGTGTCTCCCTTGAAGGGGCTGCAGAGGTCTGTATCTATCTGCCTCCCCAGCTGAATGCCATCTGCCTATGTGCCTGCTCTCGTGTGCCCGCCCAACCACCTGCATGTGCCACCCACCCGTCTGTGTGAGCAGCACAGCCTCCCATGGTGAGGGTTTTGGAGGCACCACCTCTCCTGAGGGCAAGGCCTCTGGCTGCTAGAGCCTGCTGGCTCTCATGCCCACCCACCTCTTACTGCCTGACTGGGGAAGATAGGTGAGATACAGCTGTTTGTCTGGGGTCGGTGGCCCTGCCTTGGTGGGTGCAGGAAGGGTTTCCCAGGGTGGTAGGCCCACCTGTTCCTCAGTCATGGTCTCGCCCACACCCTCCTCCTCCACCACAAAGGCCTCTTTCAGTTTTAGGTACTCCTCATGCTCCCGCTGGGCCTGCTCCTCCCGGGCCTTCCTCTCCTCCTCCTCCTGTGGACACAGAGGAGACAAGAGTCAGGTATTCGGGGGCGATGTACCCACCTCATACCTGTTTCTGGTCCCTGCTGCCTCAGCAGGGCACCAGAGCACACAGCCCAGCCCTTTCTTGGGAACAGAGCTCCTTCAAAACCCTGATCCCTCTGGCCCCCATGCTGACCAGCAGGCAGATGCTCCTCTTCTCATCAGTTCCGACATCTCCCAGATAAATGCTGCTCAACTTTCTTCTCGTTGACACCTTGTCGTGAGCCACCCCACAATATCTTCCAGTCACCTCCTCCTTCTCCTTCTCTTGGCGTGTCCAAACTTTGTCAACAAAATCCAAGCTCCATTTCCTCATCATCCATCCACCCCTCCGGCCCACTCCAATCTGCCTTCTGCATACCCAGCTCCTCCAAAACAACTCCTGCTTCAGTCTCACCGATGCCCTCCGTCCCACCAATCCAAGGGACAACCATCAGGCCCCACATCCCTGCCCTCTCAGTGGTACTAGGCAGAGCCAACCAATTCCTCTTCCCTCCCTTTGGTTAAAGACGCCACTTTCTCCTAGACTCTCTCTTGCTCCTTGGCTCATTATTTCTACCTCCTCCATCACTCAGCCTGATCTCCACCCTATCTCCAGCTACCTCGCCATGCCCACAGCATCAACAAAGATCTTCTTGCCAGTGACTGCCATGGTTGTATCCCAGCCCAAATCTATCCCCCCAAACACATGACTGTCCATGTGACATACCCACTGAGCCATCTCACAGGCACCTCAAACTGAATACGTCCCAGAAGGACCTTGTGACCTAATCCCCATACGTCTTGTGCTCCTACTAGGTCTCTAGCTCAGTGAGTCACAAAGCCTTCTGGCCAGGTGCCCAGGTCAGAAATGAGGTCCAAACTACCACTTTTTCAACTTCCAGAAAGCTTCTCAGTTCATCCAAGTGGCTCCATCACCACTATCACCTAGTGCACGCTCCCCAACCCAACCCAGTTCCCAGAGCTCTCAGGTGCATCTCTTTAAAACATGGAAAACATGAAGCTCAAGCTGGGATCAAAAATATACAGGATGAGCCTGGAACCTCCTGCTCTGCCCAAATAAAAGGCACTCAAAACACAAAACGCGCCGGCATGCCAGAAGTACCCAGGAGCCAACTGAAAAAGAGCTCCCGGATGGCCCAACGCTGGGATAATCTGAGTGACAAAATAAGTAAAATAGTATTGGGTTATAACACAAGTACGATATAAATAACCATAAGTCCGTGTGGTAAATATAAACAACTGAACATATACATAGAGAAGATAAATTTCTTGTAGGAAAGAATTCCAAATACTTTATGCAGATGCTCTCCTCTCAAGGAGGTGGAGTAGAAGTCCCCACCCCTTAAGTGTGGGCCGTGCACAGTGACTTGTTTCTGAACAAGTATGGGAAGGGGCGGATAACATTATAGTGGAGAAATTTGACAAACACCTAAACCAGGTGATCTAGGCTAACGTCACCAGTGATGTCAAACTGACATGACCACTGATATGTTGTGTTGCAGATGACACTTCACCTGTGATCTTCCCCGCAGAAATCTAAAACCCCAGTCTAACTGTGAGAAAAGCATCAGCCAAACACAAACTGGGGACATTCTACAAAATACTTGCCAGTACTACCAAAATTATCAAGATCATCAAAGACAAAAAAACGTCTGAGAAACTGTCACAACCCAGAGAAGCCTAAGGAGACATAACAACTAAGTGTAATGCGATATCCTAGATGGAATTCTGGGTGGAAAAAAAGGATATTGGGGGAAAACTAATCAAATCTGAATAATGTGTAGCATTTAGTTAATAATAATGCATCAATATTGGTTATTAGAAATACACCACAATAAGGTTAGATGTCAGTAACAGAGAAAACACTGAAGGTGCATTAGACAGAATTAATATTTGTAAAGGTGAAAAACCCTCCCTGCTAATGCCTCCCCTCTGCTGTGTTCTGGCTTGTTTGCTGCAGCACTCATAGCCAGGCTTTAATTCTATCCAGTGCCTCGGGATAACAGAGCCAGTCACAGCCCAAAGGCACCAAGCTATGGGGTCTTCCCATTTGGGGCAGCCCTGACTCTTGCCCTACATCACATCCTATCTTTGTGATACTCCCTTTCTTGGGCACCAGGTTCTCAGAAGGAAGCATCAGGCAAACAAATGCTCAATAACCACCTTTATTGCTGTGGTCCCCATTCCAAGCATCTCCTCTATGCCAGGCCCTTAAAAGGACCTGGCTCAGGCAGGGTCCACAATCTGTTACAAAGACCCTTAACAGCCTCAAGCCCCTCAGGATCCAGACCCTGCCCCTTACCTCTTTGACCCCTTTCCTTGCTTACCCTCTAGCTACTCTGACCATCTCAATGTTCTTCAGATGCTCCAGGTACGTTCGATACATGATAAGCAGAAAAATTCCCATCTCACGCTCCGCTTTTCGGTACCAGCTTTACAGACCGTCTAGAGACCAGGGACCAAATAAGCCAGGACTTGCCCCTGTGCCTGGTCCATGGCCCACCTTCTGGGCTGGAGGAATTGGGGAGCTGCACGAGTCAAGGCTGCCTGGTCAGGTATCAGAAGTTACGATCGGTGGTCTGTCTCACCTTCTGTTTTTCCTCTAGGCGAAGCCGCTCCTCCTCCTTCTTCCATTCTGCCTCACGTTGGGACTCAAGGCGTTTCCGCTCCTCACGCTCAGCTTCCTCTGCCTGGAAAAGAAAGGCACATTCCCAAACCCAGCTAGAGCTTGCCCACCTCCCAAATAGGCCAGGGCAGGCAACATCTGGGCCAGGCCACAGACCTAGGTATAGGAGACAAAGCCAGGCAAGCAGCAAGCACCAGCCCAGCATGCGAAGAGCCTCGAGGGGAAGGTCTGCCATAGGGGACGGGGATGGCAGAGTCCTTTCTCACTTTCCGGAGCTGCACCCCACCCCTCCTGCTTGCCTCGCGCTGGGCTTTTCGTGCTTGTTTCTCCTCCAGCTTCCGTAGTTTCTTGGCTCCAATTTTCCCTGACAGGTGACTTTCCACTGGCTTCTCGATGTCTTCTTCCTCCTGGGCTGTATATGGTCAAAGACACTTCAGGTCCCGGCCAGAGAGGACAGATATGATGGATCCACCACACCCTTTGTCTCTGTCTTCTTGGGGGGGATCCCCTTGGACCCACCTGCAAATGTCACTACCCAGCTCTGCCCTCTAGAGGTATCTGCCATGAAAGCAGAAATTCACTCTAAGGCTGTGTGTGTGTGTGTGTGGTGTGGTGTATTCAGGGTTGGGGTGAGGGAGCCATGGGGCAAGGGACCAGATGATAACTTTAGATGCTGCACAGCCATAAAGGGAAGTACCAGATTCTAATATCTGAGTGTCTGCAAGTTACAGGCAAGACTGTTTGGGCTTGCAGAGTTCTCTGCTTTCTGTCTCTGAACCAGGGAAGGATGGCACCATGGGGAAATTTATGCCCATCTCAAATCTCAAATCATTCTCACTATGGTCAGGAACTGCTGAGGGTTCTGGGCTCAACCCTTGGCCTGGGTTATCCCTTTGAGTCACCACACCCAGTGTAAAAAGATAGCACAACCCTCATGACTACTCAGGGCCAACGACCCTGAAAGTTAAAGACCCACTGATTCCTAAGCAGCAGGGATGTCTGATCCCACATCTGAAACAGGAGGGAAGATGCAACAGAGGGCCTTGTTTTTGAGCCAAAGGGGCTAATTTCCAAGGGTACAAGGGCAAAAGTCCCAAATGCCTCCTCCTCTGGCTCAAGCCAGCTGTAGAGCACTGGAGAGGAGACATTCTTTCCCACAATTCTAAGCTCTGTTGGTCTCCCAGTACCAAGAATATGGAGGCCATCGTCAAAAAAACATCCTTATTTTCGAACTCTTCTTCTTGGGATATAGGTGACCCCACTATAGGAACTGTAGAAGCTCTTGGCCAGGCACTCTGATGAGGCCCTTAAGGAATAAGTGTGGCCATACCAGGAAAGGGGCTGAGATAAAAAGAATGGACTGAGGAACTCCCTGGGCCAATCGAAAGACCCTTGTCCTCCTGCTTGGAACTGAGAGCCAAGATGAAAGAAAAGAGGGTTGGCCCAATGGAAGAGGGGTCAAGATACAGAACTTCCGGCCCCTAGGATTGAAGCCTGGGTCTCAAGTCTCCCCACACCCCATCCTTTGGTTCTCGGACATCCCTCCTGCACTATGGCTTCACACCCCATTCTTCCACCCATCTTCGGCCTTCCTCTCACCGCCTAACCCAGTTCCTTTTCCCTCCAGGCTAGGGCTCCTCTCACCTTGGACGACTGCCTCTGCCTCATTCCCATCTGTCTCTGACCAGGCCACCTGCTGGGCTCGACGCTGGGCCTGCAGGCGGCTGCCCAGGTCTCTGCGGCGCCGAGGCCTACCCCCAGCTCTTGGGTCCTCAGACTCCAGGAATCGAGGCTGGGCCACTTGGCCTGCTAATACCGGCCCTTCTTCATTGTGCGGTGGCTCTTGACCAGCTGTCGGAAAAACAGAAACCGTGGTGCTGTCCAGTAGCCCAACCCACCTGAGAGCAGGGTAGTAGCATACTGGAAGTCTCATTCTCCTCTGCTCAACTTCATCCAGGCTTCTGCTGCCCACAGTACAAAGCCTCAACATCTCAGACCACCGAGGCCTTTACAACCCAGACCCACACCTTAGTCCTATGCAACAAGATCACCCTCAAGGCCCCACTTTTCCAGCTGGCCAATCAGGAGATTACCACTCTGCAAGATAGAGATGAAGCTCTACCTCCTCCAGGAAGCCCACTCTGACTTCTCCAGACCTCACGTGAATGCCCACTGCAGGACTGCATTTATTTCTTGCCTAACATCACGTGCTGTGGTTTTATCTTGGCATCCTAACCAGAGAGCACACCTGAGGGGTTGAGTCTCTCCTCCCAGGAAGATTTGTTGGCTTTCTGACTTACCTCAGCATCTCTCCCCTGTCCTTGGAGTAAGCAGGTGCTCTGAAGCAGCTTGTGGGCCCGGAGAGGGGACAGACATACACAAACCCATATGCTGACAAGAAATGAGGGAGTGTGGGAGGATGACTGACAGGTAATATCTGTTCTGTGCCCTGGCTGATGACATGGCCTTCCGGTGGGGGTGCACAATAGGGAGGAGGGTGCATGGGTGCTCTCCCTGAGTGGAAAGGAGAGCTTCAGGAAATTCCCTGGAGCGGTCTCATGCTCTCTCCAGCTCGTGGGTAGGCAGAAAACACTGAAGCCAGCCTGGGAGAGATGGGAAACGCCCGCAGCCTCTCCAAAGGGCGCAAAAGGGAACTGCCTCAATGAGGGATGGCAGTGTGTGCCCGCCAGGGCCTAGACCGTCTGGGTCTGGCGGTCTGGAGTGCTAGGGTGCAAACATAGGGATGAAGCGAGGCTGTCTTGTGGGGCCAGGAGAAAGGTGTAGGGGCACTGCCATCCAGTCCACAGGTTCTCTCACTGCGGCTCCCCGGCGGTACCCTGCCGCGCACGCGTGAGCAGCCCCACGCACGGCGAGCGCTGCTGGAACACTAGATCCGCGTCAGCCCAGCTAGGCGTGCCGGCGCATGCGCAAGAGCAGCGGCGCGACAGCCTACTGAGGCTCAGGAGGCCAGAGAACGCGGCCCCACGGGCCCTGGCGCGGCGGCATCTCCTACCTGCTGCCGCCCGGCCCCGTCTGCGAGTCAGGAAGAAGATAAGGCCGACAAGCAGAGCCGCCGCCACCAGATACACCACGGGAGCCACCATGACGACGGCTTCCAAGCGGGACCGGCGCGTCAACGCCGAGGCCCGTAATCTCCCAAGTCCCGCCCAACGCCCATGTGACCCCTCCCGTTTCCCATTCTAGACTCCGCCCCCCACTCGGGGCCCCGCCCAGGCTGCAAACCTCACGTCATTTTTTTTTATTTTAAAATGAATTTGGAGACGTAAAAACATAGTATTAAGCGGAAATTATTGTGAAAGGTTATGTGCAGTGTGGCAACATTTATGTATTTTAAAATTACTAAACGATACCACATAGAAATATACTATGTGGAAAAAGTACAAAAAGATGCTTGGGAATGATGCACACCAACTTCAGGATAACCGTTACCTTTAGCAAGGGAAGAGGAAGGATGAGAATAAGAGCGGAACTTTGCCCGTATCTGTGACATTTATTTCGTTGAAAGGGTGAGGGGAGAGACTAACTCTTCTATTTAAGTTGTGATACAGTTTTGTACTCAGACCTGCAATTTTATATCTGTTTTGAAATAAAATTAGCTTTATTAGGTTACGCAAAGTTAGTGATCCAGTTTTCCATAGTGAGCTCTTGGAAATTATATACCAACAAGGAATTAAAATTCCTCTATAATTCTTAAGAATCTATTTTAAAAACTGGGGACAAATTATACCTCGATAAAGTTTTTTTAAAAAATTGGGGACAGGATGTAAACTCGAGATATTTAAAGAAGCAAATAACTACTGGGAATTTACTATTACAATAGTATGAAGCTTTGTGTGTGTTGGATAACATAAAGATCCAGGACCAATGGTTGGTGTGTGGGAGGAAAGATTCAAAAAAATATGACGTGTTAACATCTTAATGTCTGTTAAATGGAAGTTATTGCAAATGGTTATGTTTATGTACAGCGCGACAACATTTATGTATGTTTTAAAAGCACTAAATACCACATTGAAATTGTGGGAACTTGAACATCTATTTTATTATTTTCTGTAAGTTTGGAATATTTCATAATTTACATTTTTAAATTTATAAACAAGTAAAAGGGCAGGATAGATGAGATTAAAAATAGCAAATGTTAATAATTGTTAAAGTTGGGTGATGGGTACATAGATGCTCATTCTACTACTCTTTTGTAAGTTTGACATTTTTGTATAGGTTTGAAATTTTAAAAATAAAGTTTTATTAAAAAGTAAAAATTAAGACTTCATACATTTTTGTGTGTGATTTGCACAGAAAGTTGTCTGGAAAAGCAAAACAAACTATCATTGGAGATAACTCTTCCTTGTTGTCTCAAACAGATTATATCATTTTTATAGTTTTCATTTGCAGTTTTCAGGTTCTGAGTCCTGAGCCCTATACATGTCTCTTAAGGTTTATGGGCAGGCTGAAGCAGTAGAAGATGGCAGGAAGAGCAACAGTGAGACAGCTGCTGCTCTGGTCCAGGAACAGAATAGGGCTGCATTTGTGACAGTAGCAGTGTGAATGGAAAGGAGGGGACCAGTTTCAGAGGCAGAATTTCAAGACCTATTCCACAGGTAGAAATGATAGGACCTGACAAGCTCCTCTGAGGACAAGAATCATCCTTCTTTGCTTAACTGGGTCCCCCAACAATTGAAAGTGCAATTTCAAAGAGATTCCAGTCATATCCTGCTCAAGGGGTTCAAAATTCACGATTTTAATTCTAGCGTAGTCTATTTAATGAATGATGCAATCCCCTTCCTTTCTGTTCAGAACAACTGAGAACTTGACTCTCTCTTTATAGGTTGACTTATCAGTTAAGCAAACCAATCAATACATGTTTTTGTTTTGTTGTTGCCTAAGAGGATTGTTGTCACTTGCAACTAAAGGTTCTGACTAAAGACACACAAACACAAACTTTTGCATGTAACTGTGAGTATTCACATATCTCCTCCCTCCCCACAAGCTCTTGGGTTCCAAGGCCTTAAGATTTAAGAGTGAGTTCTACCTAAAGTGAATATCTATTCACAATACTACCTGCTTAATAACCCTTTGTGAGGTCCCATAGCTTGCTGTTTGACTAACTAGCCTCCCCAACCTAGGTGCTTCTCTCAGCACCCAGGGCTCCTACGGTCATTGCGCTAACCATAGCATATGGTACTTGTCTGTGGTACGCCAGGTGCCTGTATCCAGTCCCTGGCAAGCTCCTCCTAGGCTAAGGATGTAGGTGAAACTTTCAACAGGCAGATCAGGTTTGATGAAAGAAACCGCCTCTGCCCTTCCACATCCTTGGAGATTCCCTATAACTTCATGAAGGAAGACAGATGATATAGAGGGAAGGCTACCATTCCCTGAATATAACCAACTTCTTCCCAAGTCAATTCCAAAAAGCCTCACAAATCACATTGGAAAGGGTACTGACCCCCAAACTTCAGGACCTGCCCAAGGACACAGTAATGCCTTTTGGCCTGTGCAAAACTCCCGCTGTGGTCATTGAGCAAAGATTTTAGAGAGCACGAAATTTTTTAAATTCCCTAAGGTCAAATTCTGGGGTCTAAAAAAAAAATTCCAGATCAGAGGTCATTAACATTAAGCAAAATAACTCACTTAAGCACTGACAGACCTCCCAAGGACTGATACTCCTTTGACAGAGGTCTTACCAATAGAGCCGGCCCTTAATCTGCCCTTGCTGTTAACCTTTGGTTACAGAGTCCCTAGAGAAGGGAGCCAGGTGACTTAACCAATGGGGAGTCAGCCGTGGGTAAAGGCCTGTCACCCAGGTGGGTCTTTTGGGAGCACATTCTACTCTTTGCTGTGTTCAGGATGCAAAGATCTGGCTGAGGCGGTGGGTACGGAGAAGAGATTATGAATTTGAAAGGCTGGAAGGATGAGGGAATCAAAATACCTAAGTCCCATGTCTGGGAGATGGGTGAAAAACCCGTCTTGCTTTAAGCTATGCCAAATTTAAATTCAGTCAAGTAGTTCTGAGCTGGCGGGCAAAATGGAGCTAAAGGAGCGGGCTGAAGGTGAGGTCTGGATAATACCTGGGTCTGGGAGCCCTTGCCCTGAAGGAAAGTTATGAGAGACAGCTTTGTTGGTGACCACTCATCACCAGGCCTCGGGGTAGGGGACGAAGGTGTCTTTGCTTCCCACGGTGCCCCTGTTCGAGGGAGGGGCGAAAGCGGCGGTGGGGCAGATAGTGGATAGTCTCTTCTGGTCCTTGAAGACGTCGTCCCTTGGTGGGAGAGACTGGTTTCGGAGCACTCAACCTCCACTCTCAGGAAGACCGCCGTATTCAGGGCAGAGGGGCCGCGCCATTTTCATTTCTTCTAGCGTCCGGTGCCCCAAGATAGATGCTCATCTGGAAAAAGGGCACTTCGGTCCCCGGCGTTCTGAGGAAGGATTCCAGGCGCCAGGCGGTCTTTTCTCCCCTAAGGCCGTTAAGCTGTAGCTGTTTCAAAAGGAATCTCAAAATTACCTTCCCAGGATCTCAGGGCGGAAGCCAACCCGCCCCTTCCGCCGCCATCCGGAACTGCCTAAAACACAAACTGAGGTAGAGGACTTCCGGTGGGCCTGCGCGGTAAATCTGGATCGCCATGGCCGCATCTTTGGCCGGGAAGAAGATTGTGTTTGTCACGGGGAACGCCAAGAAACTGGAGGAGGTGCTGGGAGGATGTGGGAGGCCGGCCAGGAGGTGGCTGTAGTGGGGAGGGATGGCACGTGGCCGGCTGGCTGAGATAGGGCCGAGAAGGAGCTTCCAGGAGTGAGGAAGCACGCGGGAGGAGGCGCGGAGGGGGAAACGGAGAGTCGGCCCCCCAGGGATGGGTCGTATCCAGGTTTGTGGAAGGGATTGAACCGCGCGGGGTGGGACGGTCGCGTGTGCAGAGTGGGGCTGCCCCGGGCACAGGGCTTGTGAGCTCAGGGGCTGTGGGAGCTAGAGTGGCGGAGTCCTTAGTACCTGTCCTAAAGGTCACTTATTGAGCTAGACCCCAAACCAGGACTTCCGACAATCTACTAGAGCTGATCCAGATCGTGCTGCTGGCGGAGGGGGGCGGGGCGGGGGCGTGGCAGGGGCCGGACAGGGCATGGGACGGCACCTAAACTGAGCCATCCACTTTCCACCATGGTCCAAAATGTCGTCAACCTCACCCATCCTCTTTCCACTTCTGTGAAATGGGGACGATGAGAGGGGGAGTGGAGGAGGCAGGCAGTGGATCCTGTAGTGCAGTGTTTCCCAGCCTT
Source organism: Eonycteris spelaea (assembly GCA_003508835.1). NCBI lineage: Eukaryota > Metazoa > Chordata > Mammalia > Chiroptera > Pteropodidae > Eonycteris > Eonycteris spelaea. The sequence goes on from PUFA01000110.1 coordinate 1,030,982, forward strand.
TTTGGCGCCAGGAACCAGTGCTATGAGAATCTAATGCCTGATCATCTGAGATGGAGCTAAGGCTGTGATGCTAGAACTGGAGAGTGGCTGCAAGTACAGATGAAATTTGACTAGCTCACCAGCTGCCCATCTCCTGTTGTGCAGCCTGGTTCCTAACAGGCTACAACCCGTACTGGTTGGGGTCCTCTGCTGTAGTGCATCCTGTTGCTGCCTACAGGGACTTTGTGGCTACTTGTGAGAGGATTCTGAGGATTGATGGAACATCTTTGGCTGCAAATAATAGTGACATCAGGGAGCTCACATAAACCACCAGGTGACCCACGTGAAGTACAAGTAATGGTTCCTACCAGAATTGAGAAGTCTCTCGAGGGGCAGTCTTGTCCTCGTAGTTCTCTCTGGATGATCATCCCTTTTCCTATTTGGGTCTTTGCTTCCTTTTCTCCTAGTGAAGGAGGCAATGAGGCCTCTGCCAGACACTATCCCTGATTGGTCTTGCTTGGCTCAAGGGTTTTCCCTGCTCTGTCAGCTGTGGCCAAGCAGGGTCCTATGTGGGGAATCAGGTTGATGCCCACTAGGTAGGTCTGAGGCAGACCAGTGGGGTGCAGTCATTTGGAGGCCCTTCATTTGTCCACAGCAAAGGGGCTGATGGTATCCCTGTGCCAGACAGGGTGATCTTTTCAGGAGTCAGAGCCCTATGCTGATAAAAGTTTAAGATCTTGAGGCCAGACCAGTCAAGCAGACAGACAGGTAGCTCCACCCTGAACAGAGCCCCATGCAGGATGGCGGTGACTCTAAAGCTGTCTCAGCCTCTAGCTGAGAACATGGCGCTCTCACATTTAAAAGAAGGGGCTGGAGTGGGTAGAGGAGGTTCACTAGAGGAGATGGACTTGAAGCTGGGCTGAACAGGGAGTCTTAACTCTTCATATCTCATGGAACCTCATTGGCAGACTGATGAAGCCTATGGACTCTTTCTCAGGAAAATAGTTTTAAATATACAAAATAAAATAATGGAATTACAAAAGAAATCTATTGAAGTACAATTCTCGAAATATTGCAGATAGAAGAGTTTTAAAAAATTGCAGATATTTATCATCAGTTACATCTACTTTAATACATTAAAGGATTCAATCTAGCAGTATGTATAATTATCATAATTTTAACATAATGAAGATTATAAATGGTATTTTGAGATATCAGCTATAATTGTAAGGGGAGATGACAACATCTGATTTTAATAGGTTTAAAGGGCACGAGAATTGCTAATGCTAGTTTGGTTTGTTTTCTGTATTCACAGTTGAAGGGGATGCTAAATTTCAGCTAGGGGTATTTTTTCATCCAAGTTCACAGGTCTCCTGGATTCTGGTTAACACCTAATAGAAAATTCCTGACCTAGGATGATAGGTAGGGTTTCTGGGAGCATTGAGAAAGGAAAAGGGTGTTCTGGATGGGCAATTAGCATGAACAGAGACCTGAAGTAAAGAGAGATGAGGGAGCATGAACAGAGACCTGCTGGGGTGACCATGAAGGCTGGAGTGAGGCTCATGGGCCTGACCTGGTAAGCCTTAGTGAACTGGCAGGACAGTTACCTTTGAGAATGGTGGATGACAGCTATGTAGTAATGGGGAATCATTAACAAATGGTGATAAATGTTCTTTCATTTTGGAACAGGTCATTCAGATTCTAGGAGATAAGTTTCCATGTACTTTGGTGGCACAGAAAATTGACCGTATGTCTCTTTTTGTTTTATTTTTAAAAGATGGTTTGATTTCTCTGTCCTTGTGATCTGACTCTCTGTATGTCTGTTTCCCAATAAGTTCCGGAGTACCAGGGAGAGCCTGACGAAATTTCCATACAGAAGTGTCGGGAGGCAGCTCGCCAGGTGCTTGCTCTGCACGTGTCCTCTACCACTGCACTTGTCCTGATGGCATGGGGTTTGTGCCTGCTAGGGATGCATGGAGAACCACAGAGGGAGCACAGTTGGTTGTGACTTCAAGGACCTGCCCAGGCCTAGCTAGTCTGGGGTCAGTTGGCCTTAGAATACTGCCTTTCTTTCTCAGCCTTGACTGCACAGTATCCCCCTAGACCATCACACACGTAATTCTCCCCAATACTCAGATACATAAATTTCCTCCCCTACATCTCCCCACACATACCCATTCCAGCACTCATATCTATGGGGCTGAAAAAGAGCACTCATTGAAGGATCGGGTTGCTTGAGTATGAATCCCAGCTCTCCTGTGTTATGCCTGGAGCAGGCTTTACAACCTGCCAAGGCTTTGGTGTCCCTATCGTTAAAATGAAAGTAAGAGGTTAACAAGGGCTGTTCTTTGTAGCAGATGTACCTCTACCTGCAGTTGCTGCTGCAGATCCCAATTAGCTGTGGGCCTAGCCCAAGCCTTTGGTAGCTGGGGATTCAGGGCTGTGGCAGGGCCTGTTGGTGGCAGGTCTCAGGGCTGTATTTCCTTATGTTTCAGGTGCAGGGACCTGTACTGGTGGAGGACACCTGTCTGTGCTTCAATGCCCTCGGGGGCCTCCCTGGCCCCTACATGTGAGTGTTTCCCACCCCCTTGCAGGGCCCTGCTCACAAAACCACCTGAAATTGGGAATGATTGGTTATGTGATAGTGAGAGTCATTCATTACCTTGGCATCGAAACCGATATTTCAGATTTCCTGAGGAAGGATTAGGGATTTGGGAGAAGTATGCCTTTCTTTTATAAAGTGTAAGAATGTGACTGTGTAAGTGGAGATGGGCAAGGGGAACCCAGCCATTGGAGAGGTACATTCATGGGCAGATCAGTTTCAGGAAAGAGGAAATAAATTAAGATCTGAAAATAGATTTCCTTAAAACTATCTAGTGTCCTAGAGCCCCTCAGAAGGTCTTTGTGTATCTCTAGGATACAAATACCCCAATTTGAATACCCCTTCCTGGGGTGGAGGGAAAATGCACAGCAGTGCTATTGCTGGGTCTTAGATATGTATATCTTTAACTTTTGGATTGCCAATTTGTTTGCCAAGACAGTAGCACTCATATACACTTACATTTTCAGTATGCATTGCTCCATATCCTCACCAGTACTGAGTATTAATGACTTTTTAATATATTACAATATGGAGAGTGTGAAATGTTATCACATACAGTGTTAATTGGTATTTCCCTAATTACCAGTTAGATTGAGGCCTTCATTGAATTATTGATTCTTCTGTGCATTGCCTGTTTGCCTCCATTTCCTTTTTCCTGTTGAATGATTTCTCTTCATTTTGAGTTGAGAATTCTTTATCATATCCCCTTGGCTGATCCAGGGCTCTAATCCCTGGGGGGTGCAGCCCAAAAAAGGTGGTTGGAAGATCCAATAACTTCTGTTGTTTGACTTGTCTTTATTTGCCTTGCAGAAAGTGGTTTCTGGAGAAGTTAAAGCCTGAAGGTATTATTCCTTTTATTTCTTCCTTAGATCTGTTGGGAATTGAGAATTGGAGGTGGTCTAGGAGAAGGCCCTAACTAGTAATCAAAAGCCTCAGGTTCCAGTCCCCACCATGGAGTCCCTGTCTAAGGGAGAGGCCCCAACTAGTAATCAGGAATCTCAGGTTTCAACGCCTACCGCGAAACCTCGTTCACCTCACTTTCCCCATCTGTAACTTACACTTTCCTACACACCTGGCCCCAGGGAGCACTGAGATGTAGAAAATGAATGGGAGGGGATGGTGAAAGCTGTGAGTTTGAGGGACAAAGGGACTGTAGTTGATTTTGACTGAAAGGACGCCTTATGTCATGACTGCTTGCCTGTCCTTGCCTTAGCCAGGGCCTGTGTTGGAGTTTTTGGGGCTGCCTCTCCTGGGCCCCAGTAGTGCCATACCTTATCACTCATAGTCACAGGCCAAAATGTTCCCTCTTTAGGAGTTCTTAAAAACATTTTATATTAATGAGCATTTCAAACACATACAATAGTACAATAGAATAATGAAACCCATGTCCCCATCAGCCAACATCCAGGGTTATCATCACAAAGCCTATCAAATAATATGTATAAGCCCCCCAATTTAGCACATCCTCTTTAACCCAGGGCCTTGGAGTGGGGAGTGAGGGCTGGGGGCTGGCCAGCACCAACTGTCTTGAGCTTTCCCTGCACCTTCCCACAGGTCTCCATCAGCTCCTGGCAGGGTTCGAGGACAAGTCAGCCTATGCACTCTGCACATTTGCACTCAGCAGTGGGGATGCGAGTGAGCCTGTGCGCCTGTTCAGAGGCCGGACCTCGGTGCGTACCCACACTGGTTCCCCTGCATACCACCAGAGGGCGCAGCGACCTGAGCTGGTGACCCAGGATCTAGGTAGTGGGAGGGCGAGAGTTAGTTTCCAGGGCTTTGACCAGACTCTCCCCCTGGGCACAACTAGAAGTGCTCTAAATCCTGAAATCTGTTTGACGCCTGAGCTGGTGTCTCAGGGAAACCCACAATGCCTCCCAACTGTTGAGGCCTGGGACACCCAGAGCTCTGCATAGTATTCCCTCTTATGGAGCAGATATAGAAACTGAAGGGACAACTCCCAAAGCTATACCTACAGGCCCAGACGTCTCCAAAATGAATCGCCTTTTCCAACTGCTAAGGCTATAGCTTCCCTGGAATATCTTACAGTCTTTCCAACTTTTCATGCTCAGATAGAATGTTAATTCTTCCCCCAACTCATTTGTTCCCCAGCTGCCCTTCAGTACCTCACGCCTACCTTTCATTCTCTTTAAGTTCAGCTGCTTCTCACAGGGTCCACACCACCCTCCGGGCTGGTCTACCCTCCTTCCCCAGCCCATCCATTCCCTCCTAGTGGCAGAAGTACACCTTCTGGCACATCACTCACTCCTGCTTTTTCCCTTTTTGCTCAGGATACAATGCAGGTTCACTGTAGCCTACAAAGCCCCACCCCAGAGGCTCGCCAGTGGTTGACCACAGATGTTTTCCCTCCTGGTTAGATTTCATGTGTGTGTGTGTGGTAAAAAAAGAAACAACATAAAAATCATCATCTTCATCATTTTTAAGTGTGCAGTACAGTAGTGTTAACTGTATACACAGTTGTGCAATAGATCTCTAGAACGTTTCATCTTACAAAATTGAAACTATATCCATAAGACAATTCCCCTTCCCCTTTCTTCCCAGTGCCTGGTGACCACTATTCTGCTTTCTGTTTCTAAGAATTTGACAACTCAGACACATTATATATTTCACCTATTATAATGGCCTCAAGGATCATCCATGTTTAGCATATGATAGAATTTCATTAGTCTTTAAGGCTGAGTAATATTCCATTGTATGTATGTGCTACATTTCTTTATCCATATATCCACCGATAGGCATTTAGATGGCTTCTACATTTTGGCTTTGTAAGTAATGCTGCTATGAGCATGGATGTGCAAATATTTCCTTGAAATCCTGTTTTCAGTTCTTTTGGATATATACCCGGAAGTGGATTTGCTGGCTCATAATTGCCTGGTTAAACTTTTTTTTTTTTTTTTTTTCTTAATGCCTACAGCACCTGGTCCTCTTAGGTGGTCTCCCATCCAAGTACTAACCAGGCCTGACCCTGCTTAGCTTCCAAGATCAGACAGGATCGGACATGTGCAGAGCGGCGTGGCTGTAGACCTGCTTAAACTTTTAAAAATGAGTTGCAGCTGTCTGCTGCTTTCACAGAAATGTTCTCTCAAAAATCAGAAGTTTGAACAACACAGGCCCTATTGCTAGGGCCTGGTCACCACAGTCCCCACTTTTCCCATTGTCTCCTCAGCTTTAGACACTTGACGCACCTTGTTGTTTCCTAGCCCCCACTTTACCCAAGGCGGCTCTATTTCTTCACGTTCTGTTCTTACCTGAGCTCGCTGAACCCAACCACATTTTTTTTCAGCAACACATATGCCACACCCTTCCCCATCTCAGGGCCTTGGCACCAGCTGTGTCTGCACCTGGAATGTTCTTGCCCCAGCCCCTTTTGCAGTCAGTGTCCCCTCCCTGAAGCCTTCTCTGAGCTCCCCATCCTGTTTTTGAGGCCAGCCCTCTTTGTTCCATTTATTCCTTCTAAGATACTTTGTGTTTGGTAATCATTAATTTATTTACTGGTTTGATGCCTGTGTTGGTTAAGAGATTTATTCTGAGGGCAAGGTGAGGCCTACTGTGACCCCAGTGCTGAGAATACTACTTACCTCACTATGGATGTTCAAAAATGTATCACATGGATGTGGCTCAGAGTAGTTCAGTAACTGGTCTCAGTCACACAGCTCCCCACTAGCAGAGCAGAATTTGCCTTTGGTCTGAATGACTTGGCATTTGTGTGGCTAATCCCCACTTTCTGCTACCTCTCTTACATTTTTTAAATTAGTTTTTGTTTTTCTTTTTCTCTTTTTTTCCCCTTTTTTTGCTTTCATGGCAACACAACATTTCATGACAGTGGACTACAGTTGGTTCTCTGTAACATTTTCCTATTGGAATTTGCCTGTCACAGTGTACTCGTTTGTATGTTGAACATTGTGCTAAGTAATTTCTAGTATTTATTTCATGCATTGTTAGAATCTCCCTTGCATTTTGAGAAATGCAGTAATAGTAGCAGACATAGGGCTTTGTCTGCAAAGTTCAGGGCCCTCAACTTCCTATTAGCAGAAAATGTTTTCTGTCAGTTTCTCACAATTGACTCTTCAATAGGTCACACTTTGTCAAAACTATAGAGATGGAGGGTGACCCCAGGGGTATCTAGTACGTGGTTCCTTCGTATGTGAGGGAAAGCCGTCCTGCTGTGCATTTCATTTGTGTTTAGCAAACGTTTGCAGGCACTGTGGACCCCTTGAAACCATACTTTGAGTAAATAGGGTTTAACCAAATTCATAAACTAAACTTAAACTGGCCACTGTTCTCCAAGCTCAGTGACACACTGTTCTCCTTTCTTCTGGCAGGGCCAGATTGTGGTACCCCGAGGCTGCCGAGACTTTGGCTGGGACCCTTGCTTTCAACCTGATGGATATGAGCAGACGTAAGGAGCCCAGTTTCTTCCTGGAATGTGGGGTTGGGCTAGCTGTGGTCTGCACTGGGTCAGCGCCTTGCTCAAGTCCAGGCATGCGAATATGGGTGGAGGCAGGCTCTGAGGGTGCTGTTGCAGCTGAATGCAGCTCTGTAGGGGTGGACGCAGGAATCTTGGTGGCTCAGTCCACAGTGGGGGAGGCAGCCAGGTGTAGCTGGGAGTCTTGGGCTCGGGTTCCAGCTCACTGCAGAGCAGCTATATGACTTCAGTGGCTTCCCCTCTCTGACCTTGGCTTGTCATGTATATATCTGATGGTTTTGTGGGATGATCTTCCCACTCCCGCATCTAATTTGGGAAAATGCTAACACTTCTGTAGCCTTTAGTGGGCACCACATTAAACCCCCACAGTGCCAAGTGTTATCAGTATTTCACACTACTCCACACCGCCCCCCACACACACACACACATTTATACAGGACATGTTGACCATTACTGGAGTCAGGTTTTCCAAGCCAGAGAGGCTCTTAGGGAGCATGGCCTCACAATAGCCGGACAGAGCTGAGGACAACATGAAAGAGCACTGTCCAAGAATGCTCTATGATGGCAGAAATGTTCTACGTCTGTGCTGCCCAATCTGGAGCAATAAGCCACATGTGGCTGTGGAGCATTTAAAATGCAGTTAGGGCAACTGAGGAACTTAAATTCTTTTTATTAAGTTATGATCGATTTAAATTTAAATGGCCACATGTGGTTAGGGACCACATACTGGATCTGAAGCCCACCACTGAGGTGTGGGAGTCTCGCTCCACTGGAGTCCTGGCATGGGATACAGGCCACTATCTGTCCCATATAGTTTCTCCACAGTGTATTAGGGGAGTCTGCTGCGTTTGCTCTGTCAGGCCCTACTGCTTCCTGTCAACAGATGACAAAGCTGATCAAACATGCAGCTTGTCCTCCTATTCCTGGCTTCCCTTAGTTATTTTGGATACACTGGAGCAAGTTTAATATCCTTCAATATGGGTTTCTACCTGTAGGGACATTTAAAACTGATTTTTAAGAAATTAATTCTAGCTGCCTGGAGCTGGTAGCCCCTCTACCCTTTCCTGGGGACTTCTTGAGCTTTGGGCTCTGGGATGGAGTGGGGGTGCACAACCTCCCCGATCTGGGTTCCCTCTTCTCTGAGCTGCTGCTGTTGCCTTTTAGGTATGCAGAAATGCCCAAAGCTGAGAAGAATGCCATCTCTCATCGCTTCCGGGCCCTTCATGAGCTGCAGGAATACTTTCGCAGCCTGACTCCCCCTGAGGGTGCTGATGAGTGCGCTGGCCAGGAATCTGGGGAGGGCTAGCCTGAAACCTTCCCCTTCAGGCAGGCAGCCCTCCAAAGACGTCAGTTCAGGGTTACCACTTCCTGGGAGTATTGACAGTTGACAGCCTCACCAGACCAGCCTCACAGGTCTGGAGGAGCAGCTGGCTCTGTTTAGAGAAACTTTGGGTACAGGACACCATTCTCTTGCCCTTGAGGATTCAGTGGTCTCTCCTGCAGCCTCCAGGCCTGGGATCTTGAAAGGACCTTGGGTATTAAACTGGCTTGGCAGGACTGAGGATTTGGGAAAGAACCACGCAAACCATCTTAGTAATATGGCCAATAAAAGTTCTGGAAGGTACTCCAAAATAAACTAGATGTATCTGCTTTGAAACCTGCCCTGGGCAGGTGTCCGTCTCCTGGGTCCCCTTTGGTAGGAAGGAGGGGTGGGAGAGCACTGATGGGACAGGGGCAGCACTGTGTCCAGGGTGTTCCCATGCTTTTGCTAGCTGGAGTGTTACATCTTTCCTTTCATTCAAGTCTCAGATCGTGGGCTGACCTTTTCCATGCCAGGTCCATGCTGCCTACCCACCTATGAGTGATGCTACTGCCCAGCTGGTCTCCGTGGTGTTTCCTGAGTTGAGGATGGGTCATGTTTCTGCTTGTGCAGTTATACATTAGAGCAGTTCAAACACTGGCTTATGATTATAATGCCACGTTCATTTATATGGCAGGGACTGGAATGGAGTCCTTGACCGCAGTTGGGTTGACATGCTATGTTCATCCTGGGCCCTCCAAGCCCCTTAGGAGGTCCACCTCAGCTGCCCCACACCCTCACTGCACCCTGGTAAAGCCATTCTCCTAGAGGGATTTTGCCCTGGGGGGCTCCCTTGCTTTTCCTGCAGGTGTTTCTTCAGTGAGGAGGAGGTGTCCTCACCAAAGAATACCAACCCTGATGATGTTCAGAAAAGCTGTGTTGCAGCAGGGGTTGGTGTCCTCAGTGCTGGCAGGTCACTCCCAGGCTTCTGCATGCGTAGGTAGCTAAGGAGAAGCCCCCTCTAGGCCCTCTTCCTCAGTCCTGGCAGCATGGCCTGGGCTTGGGTTTAACCTTTGTTTCCTCCCCTAAACTGTGTCAGTGCCAGTACATGTGGTGAGGACAGAACATCATCCCTTGGCTCTCCAGCTGGGTTATTTCCCTAGGAAGCACTGGCAGCCAAGCCTATCCTGAGTTGTCTCCTTGGTGATGGGTGATATCTGTCTGGGACTGACACGGAGTGCTCGGGGCCTGCCTGCTCCTCTGCTGGTGATTCTGGACATGACCCCACCAGTAGGGAATACCCAGGCTACTTACTGGGCAGGGGGCCCCAAAGATTTACATGCCCCATGGGTGGGTCGGGGTGGGTACATGCAGTTTGGGGTAGGGCAGCCCTCTGTTTGCTACTCAGCTCCTCCAGAGTTCTGTCCTGGATACATAATATACTTTGTCCCCCTTTTTAACTTTAGCTACTCATCCCCACAAACAGCACTGCTAGGTTGGAGGGTGAGGTATCTGGATTGCACTCCAGCCTCCACTCTGAGCCCTATTAGTATGCAAGGGCTCCCCTGTCTCCCACTCCACCATCCATTCAGCCTTCTGATTTTTGCCAGTCTACCAAGAAGAAGGTGCCATTGCAACTGTTGGATTGCATTTCGCAGATTACTGAAGGGGTTGAGCATCTCTTTCCATCTCTTATTGTTTTGGGCCCCCTTCCCCTGCTTAGCCTTTGTCTCTTTTCTGTCAGTCCCTGTCTTTGTGTTGGTTTGTAAGAATTCTTTGTATATCTAGATATTGGTATTTTTTTGGTTTCAGATGTAGCGGCTGTCTTCTCTCCTGCTTCTTTCTATGGTTGTTTTTCAGGAGAAAGTCCTATAAGGTGATGTTTGGGGTGTCTGAGTCAGGTGCTCTGCGTACCACCGCTGCTGCTGCCGGGTACATATGGGAGTCGGGGATGGGTAGGGGGCACTCCTCTGCGTCTCAGATCTGTAGTACCTGCTGCCAACTGTTATGGACTCTGGCCAGCCATCAAATGACCAAGCCAGAAACATGGTTCCTTCTCCCCTCCATCAAATCAATCCCCACATCCTGTGATCTGGTTTCTTCCACTTCCCTCCATCCCCACTAGTACTGCCCTGGTACAGGGTGCAGCCCTTGCCCACCCCAGACCCTCTACATATAAATTCTAGAATCCACCAGAGACTGATAGTTCAAAACTGCTGCTCTGACCCATACGCACGCCTGTTTTCAGTTTGCAGTCAGGCTGCTCTGCAGCTGCCTCTGGGAATCGGCCCTTCGCCGTCAGCCCTGCTGCTTTCTCCATACCAGCCACTCTCTTCACCGGACCCAAGCCCTCTGCTCAGGGCCCTCGTACATGTTATTTCCAGAACACTTCCTCTACAGGTTCCTGGCAGCCTCCTGGATCTTCCACATTTCCCAGTTGTGCCAGCACCCACTGTGTGGACTTGGAGGTGACACCCCACAGGTGGTACTCAACAATCATCGGTCCCTTTCATTCCCCCGCCCCAGGGCCCTAAGAAGTGGCTTTTGGAGGCTGGGATGGGGCAAAGCCACAGGAATGGAGGTGGGCAAATGGAAGCACAGAAACAGGAGCTTTATTTTCTAATATGCACACAGCAAGTTCCTTACACAATCAAGGAAATAGTTTCTTTCAGGCATCTGATTGACTCTTTTATCAAAAGAAAATCCGTTCTGCTTAGTCCCACCCTGGGTAGAAGCTGTCCTGAGCAGTGTTCTTGACCCAAAGCAAAAGGCTAATGGAGAAGTGTAGGCATATACCACAGAACCCCCCAAATGACCAAATGCCCTAGGCCTATTGGGACAGCTGTGAGGGGGCACAGCATAGAGCAACACCCCAAATGACATCCATACCTCCCCACACAAAGAGCCAGCCTAGGAACTCCCAGGAGACAGGCAAAGGTGGTGTAGCCAGAGCCTGCCAGTCAGGCTCAGTGCTCAGCATCCATGGCGTCCAAGTATTTAGCTTCAATGATTCGGGGCAGCAGCTTATAGCTGGAGGAGAGGTGAAATAGGCAGGAAGATGAAGATGAGCATCAATCAGGGAGAAGGCAGGAAGTACCCACCCCAGCCCCTCTCCCACCCAGCTGGCCCCACTTGCTCGCAGTCCACGCGCTCATACCGGATGGGGATCATGGCAATCATGATGAGGGGAAAGATCATCTTCATGTAGGGCAGGGGGCTCATGCCAAAGGCACAGAGTAGCAGCAGCTGCAGTATCTGCAGGCCTGTGAAGTAGTGGATCTTCCTCTGGGGTACCCTCCGGATGTAATGAGTAGGTGGGTACGAGGCCTATGGGTAGCAGGGACCAGGTATGGGCAGGTCTGGTGCTGCCATGTCTATCACCCGCAGCCCTCACTCAGGGCCAGACCCTCACCTGGTCCTTGAATAGCAGGGCCAGGCGCTCAAAGAGCTGGTTGGCGTCAATGGAGGTGATGGCAATGTAGAGGAAGAGGCCATAGAGCACAGGCTTGGGGATCCACTGCAGTGGGACAGGCAGCAGCAGGAGAGAGAAGCCCACCAGGATGCTGGCGCCCAGGGTGGTCAGCCGCGTCTCCTTCACGTTCACAATCCTGCGTGGTCCCAGAGCACAGGATCACCTCCAGCCCTGGTCCGCAGGGCCACCCCCACCTCGGGCCACACATTGTTCCCAGGGCCACATCCCTCCCTAGATCACATGGCCCTGGGCTATCCCACCTCCGGGTCCACATGACGCTTGTCTCAGGTTTCAAGGCAGGCTCTCACACTCACGTCTCATAAATGTGCCCGTTCTCCACACGCTCCTCCACGTGAGCCAGTGCCCGAACGTGCAATGGGGAGTGGGGGTAGGCGGCATGGATCCAGGGCATCCCAAACAGAGACAGCCCCATGTTGATGACGGCAGTGAGCAGGAGGTCCCAGTGGTAGGCTGTGCCCTTCACCAGTCTGCAGCAGACAGGGGCACATGTAGAAACCCGCTGGTCCCTTGGAGGGTGAGGTACCCTGTTCAGCCTTCCCCACCCAGACCCACGAACCTGTTCTCTGGTGCATTAGCCAAGGCAGCCACCAGGTTCTGCTCAATGAAGAAAAGCATGGAGAGCAAGAAGCCCAGGCCCATGGCACTGCTGATGGCGTTCAGGGACAGCGAGTGCATCTCAGCTATCTTAAACAGGTTCTCCCTGGGGTTGTAGCGGAACTTGCTCACTGCAGCAGGATACAGACCCCTGCTCTAGCCTGCATCCCCACGGGAACACCCCACCCCAACCTCAGCCTGGTCCACTCCCAACTCACTCTTGATTTCCCGGAATCCATAGGAGCAGATGAGGGAGAAGGTGAGCACGGAGATGGGCAGGGCACAGTCTGACAGGATCTCCCGCATGTAAGGGTGCAGGTAGGGGCTGGTGATGCAGGGGGGATTATCAGTGTGGCCTGGGAACTTATACCCTCTTCCTCTCACCCCTAGCTGCCCCCTTACCTCTTCTTGAACTGGTAGAGGGTATAGCTCAGCCAGAGTGTACCCAGCATGATAAGGAGGCTGAGCACAGCCGTTTCCCGGCTTGTGTGATAGCTAGGATGGCTGCTCACTGAGGCCAGCCCCTGCGGGCTAGCCAGGAGGCTGGTGTTGAGGGCACTGTGGAAGCTGGTGTTGAGGTTGGCGCCAAGGCCCAGCAGGCTCTTCAGTGGAGTGTGATCTGCGCTGTAGCTCCAAAGGCTGTCACCATAGTAGTACTTCTGGAAGACTGGACACGGGCCAACAGGCCTCAGCCATCTGGGTTCTGGGAGACTGAGGCCCAGCTTACTCCTGGATGTGGGGCGGAGGGCTCTTGAGGGGAGAAGGGGCATCTGGGAGAAGTGGGAGGGGGCTGGCCTTCCCCCACTGAGGGAGGACTGTACTGTCAGCCAGGACCCTAGTGACCTGTTTATCCACCCACCATCACCCCCTGCTGTTGTCCCTCTGGTCTCTGACAGCATATCACCCTCTGGTCCACTGCCTCTGATCCTGACTGGGGCAGCTTTGTCACTATCATATGGGCCTACTGCTCTCTGCCAGTCACGGTTCCCTAGAGCACCCTGGACCATGGGAGCAACTATAGCTTGCATGCTGTTTGGCTGCCCCCACCACAGCCTATAGTCCTCCACCTTAACTCAGCTCCCTCTACAGCAAGTAGCCACTGGCTAGACACTCACTTTTGACCATGCCCTTAACAGCATCAAGCACGAATGTGATGGAAATGAACAAGGCGATGATCTCTTCTGTTGACCTGTCAGGAGATAATATACCTTGTAAGATAAGGGTGAGCTGTTGAAGAGGGGAGGCTTCCCTGAGCCTTGCCGCCGCCCTTCCTGCCATGAAAAGGACCAGTCTTTTTCCTGGGGGCACCCCATCCCTCTAGGGTTACAGGGCCTCAGAGGCTAGCATACAGGCTGACCCAAATCCCCAGCCTTGGTGTCCCTCCTGCTCGAGGTCCAGCAGTTCAGGGAAAGCCCTGTCACCTCTTGAAGAGACTCATGATCAGGCTGAGGTTGAAGAAGGCATAAAGTGCAAGGAAGAAACTGTTCCACAGGCCCGTCCATGCATAGAAGGTGCTAAAGTCCAGATCGTAGTCATCACAGATGCCACGAATCACTGCAGGCAGCGGGACAGGTGGACCGTCAGGACCTGGCTGGGGCCAGAGGCTTTAGGCACCGTCTCCCCGCCATAACCCCCACTGTACCATGGGTATAGAGAGCCAGGGGTGCAGTTGTCAGCAGTACCACCAGCGGCTGCCCGGAGAACAGTGCATATAAGAGGCCTCCGATGCTCTGCCCAGCCAGGGTCTTCTGCACATCTGAGGAAGTAGGGTGGTGAGGCAGGTACCACAGCCCTGGGCCCCACCCAGCACACCCTACTGACCTCAGCTCCCAGCCCCTCACCAATGGCCCCATCCGTGTTCTCATCGTTGAGGGACCCAAAAGCGATCGTGGGCAGGAGGCAGGCAAAGTAGAGGAACAGGGTGGTGGTGATGTACTTGCCCACAGCCCTGTTTTTCCCAATAATGCCTAGGAATGGGGGACAGGATGGAGAGTGTCTTGGGGCTGCTGGACAGGCACATGTGTTGTCCTGGGCTGAGCCACAGGCAGATCTCCAGAAGGACTGTGGGGCTGCATACCGTCGGTGAAGTCCAGTGGGTATACAGGGAACCTGCGAGCGATGTCCTCCCAGATGCCCTTCCCCACAGGGAGAAAGTCCTTGAGCTGCAGGGGCTGAGACAGGGTACCTGTTAGCTCTGCAACTCATGCCCAGTGCTGATCCCCCAGGCCTACCTGGACCCCATACCTGGTGATGTCTTTGGATGCTGACACAGCTCTTTCTGTTGGCGGTTGGACCCTGGTTCCCCATAGTGAGCAGTTGTCTCTGATGTACCAGGGCCTCCTTAAATTCTTCCACTGTGCGGGTCTTTAGGAGCTTCTGGCGGAATGTGATGTCCAAGAACATGGTGGCAAACGTGCGCCCCACCTCGTCGCAGTCTTGGTACTTTTCTAGGGGTGGGAGGTGGGGGAATCACATCTGCAGCCCCTGCAGAGCAGAGGGCACCCGCCCTGCCCTTGGCGTGCACGGATGTTCCCAAGCACGTGGTAGGCACTCTCTGAACTGACAGCAAGTTTTGTTCCCCAAAATTCAAGCATAAGTGGACCCTGCCACAATTTCCACCAAGTTGGCAAATCGCTAGAACTACCATCAATCTAGAATTTGTCTATACTCATGAGTTCTTATAAACTCAGGGATTAGCCTTGTCCTAAGTGACACAAATCTACGTAATTGTAGATAATGAAATCACAGGGACAGAAAAATGTTCACCCAGCTACATTTCACCAGTGGCATTTTCACTGTCTGCTGGTTTATCTCATTTTCAGAGGGGTTCCAGGCCCATTGAGCCTTCTTACTCTTGCCTGGCCAAGGTCAACCCTGTCCCTGAACTCAGTGTCCAGCCTCTACCACAGCAACCTCTCACCCCCTAAAGTATGTCCACTGGGGGCAGTGTCCACCCCTTCATGCTGCCCAAAGCGATAGTCCCAGGACTACACTTCACACTACGCTTTTCTGTTATCTTTAGAACAGGCTTGTTCTCCCAACAAGCCAGGTGTAGGCTGGTTGGGCTGTCCCAAGGCACCAGTCTAAGCTACTCCACCCTCAGGGTACTGCTTCTTTCACCGTTACGGCCACTTCGCCTGCTGTCACTCCATCTGACCCAGGACTTGCCCACTGCCCTAAATGCCCTTCCTCTCTCGCTAGCACGCTAACATTTGAGGCGGTTCATCATGTTTATGACATCCCAGTGAGATACATTCCCTTCAGTACCCCTTTTGCCTAGAGAAAGCTTGGGCAAGGGGACCATGCCAAGCTCTGAGTCTGCACCAGAAGCAGGGGCAGAATCAGCAAGAAGCTACTGGAAGCGTAAGCACTCTTGGGTGTCCTACCCATTTTTTATTCATGATTTTTAAATCCTTTTCCTTAAAAGAGTCCCTAAATTGTATCAGCTTAAGCCCCTATAAAAGTGACATGTTCCTGACCAGGGGATGAATGGCCCAGGAAGAAATAAGGAATCCTTGGCCAGCAAATTATAGTCAGCCAACTAGAAGGATTAGGTTGGGGCAGGCCAAATATTTGAATAATAATTTTTAAAAATATCGCTTTTCAGTCAGGAAGGAAATAATAATCTTTCGACAACCTCTGGGGAAGTTAGGGCTTGATGAGAACCTAGCAAGGATGCTTCAGAGAAACCGAGGAAGGCAGAGACGAAGGGACAGGGTAAGAATGAGACCTTCAGAGGCCAGGACTGTGGGGTCTTCCAACACATGGAAGAGATGACCCCAAGAAGATAGCAAGATAACCTGGAACCCCCCCCGCCCCACCGACCTGGAAGTGGAGCCACCAAGACCCCTCCTCACCATCTTGGGTGGGGCCAGCACCAGGATGACAAACCGCACCTCACAGGAATTCTCCCCCCAGTTCTGCGGGCGGTCCAGGCGGCTGATGCACACGTGCCGTTTCAGTAAGGACTTGGAGGTACAGCTGACAGGGAAAGGGGGGGGCACATAGCACAAAGTTGCCACCCTTGGTCGGGGGAGCCCACCTAGAGTACCCAACTTTGACTCCCAGTGACTTAGGGAGAAAAAAAGTACCAAATGAGAGAGAGTGCTCACACCGTCTCCCTCCAAACTGGGTGGGTCAGCCTCTGCAGGGACATGGGTACCTAGCTGCAAGGTGACATATAGGCAGTCCAAATGTGATGGCCTGGCAACTCACATGATGCAGAGCCACGATTGCTGGTACTGCACCCCTGTGACGGTGGCAGTAACTCCTTGGATGGTATCTGACAGCAGGTGGGCTAAGGACAGGGTGGAAGCTGTTAGCCTGGCCCCTCCCCTGACCTCCCTACCCAGGAGGGGAGGTGGGCCTTACCTTTACCCTCCATGGGGGTCCCGGCATCAGTGAAGAGCATGGCCATGAGCAAGTCCAAGTTGCAGTCAGGCTCAGTGTTGTCAGGGTCATGGATTAAGCGGAGTATCATGGCCCGCAGCACATCATCCAGTGAGGTGGCTGTCTCATCAGATGATGCTGGCCCGTGCCAGGAAGCCATCTAGGTCCCGATGCGCTCGGATCTCTTCCCTGAAGTCCTTTATCTTCAGGTACTGAGCAGACCCCACACAAACCCATGAGTGAGACCTGCTGTCACTGCCTGGGCCACTCCTCTGTGGTGGCCCCTGGTTACCCCTGCCTACCAGGACCAACCTCCCCTTCCAGGAGGCATAGCCCCAGAAGATTGGCCTTGGGCTAGTGTGAGATCCCTGTGTAGTTCAAGAGGGGAGTAGTGTGAGCGATCTCAGGAAAGCAGCCACCTCTACCCCCAACTAGTGACCCAGGACTGAATGTCTCCCATCCTACAGATGGGCCACTCACCTTTCGGGAGGTATGGAGGAGCCCATGGCCATCAGGCAATTCATTCTCAGCTAGAGAAAAGGGAGAGGGCTCAGGGGGCCAGCCTGCCTCTTCAGGTCTCTCTTGGTGGAGTGGGGCCACACCTGCCCAGTGCCTAGTCCCCTGCCCTCCCCTAGCCTATCCCTGCTACAACCCCCATACCAGCCTGGGTGGGCTGCACCTTGAGGTTGACGTTGACAAAAAAACGGATGCTCTCGCCAGACACAATGGAGGAGTTGACGGTGTCGAAGGCCTCTTCCCCCAGGCTCTCCTCATGGGTTTCAGAGGCATCATCCGTGTCACACTTGAAATAGCCTGGAGACCCAACCACCACCAAGAGAGAACCCCCAAGAGGGCCTGGCCATCAGCACTACAGCCCAGGAGGGATTTCAAGCCCAAGGAGCGGGGGATCCTGCGCTGTCCCACTTGATACACTCAGTGAGTGGTCAGGGAGGGTTCAAGTAGGCCAGGAAGGCAGCCTCAGGCCCAGGAAGGCAGAGTATATAGTCCTGGCCCCACCCCCTTCAGAGTGTGGCATCTAGCCAGTTGCCCCCACCCAACAACTTTCTCCAACATTCTTCAGCTGCAGGAACCAG
This sequence comes from Eonycteris spelaea, assembly GCA_003508835.1. Classification (NCBI taxonomy): domain Eukaryota; kingdom Metazoa; phylum Chordata; class Mammalia; order Chiroptera; family Pteropodidae; genus Eonycteris; species Eonycteris spelaea. Next base: position 1,048,877 of record PUFA01000110.1, read on the forward strand.
GGCCTTGCACTGTTGTGACCTACACATATCCTTTGGCTAGAGAAAAATTTGTTCATTCCACAAACTTTAGGCCAGGAACGTGGTGCAATGATGTGGTTAGGACGCCTGACCCCCGCCTTCCCAGAACCTCCGGATTACGGGACCCAGACCTGCCTGGCTACTCAGATGGGATCCAAGGGAAGCCAGAGGCACTGCAGTATCTAGAACCACTCCCTCCCCCACCTCATTGGCATAGGGTCTTAGAGCACCTCCTCCTGAGGAGGGCCTGTGGGCAAAGCATCAAAGCTGAGAGACCTGATTCAGACATCAAACCAAGGCCCAGGAAGCAGGAGAGCAAAATAGAGCCAGGGACTGACAGGCTGTGGGACAAACAGGAGGCCACATCTCAGCCCATTCCCCATCATGCCCCTCCCCCATGCTGGGAAAGGGACATGTCATAGCACCTTGAGATTCCCAGAACCCAGAGCCTGCTGCCCTTGGTCTACCTCTTGGTTTCTATAACTGCCCCACAGCATGGGCTTCCTCCTATAGTAAGGCTTCCTTGTGAGATGCAAATGCACCAATCCTCCCAAGCCCTGCTGAGGCTCCCCTGTGATCATCTGGGATCACAGTCTAAGCCAGCCCTTCTACCTCTGTCCTGACTCCTGACCCCTCAGACTCAGTCCCTCTCCCCTCCTTGATCTCCCACTCCTTAGGCTAATCAGCCAGCACCCCTAGCATGCCGGTTCCTGTCTTCTTAGTGGAGGGCCCAGAGAGCCTTCTTCAAGGCTCAGAGAACCCTTCCTCTTCTGGCAAGTCTTCCTAGGACCCTGCCTCACTCTTGGCCCAGTTGGCACCTCTTCCTGTGGGTCCCCTATGGTTCACCACTTGTGAGTGATCCCAGGAAAGGGGACTTTGTACCCCGGACCCCATTAATGCCTAACACCTGTGCAGGGACAGGGACAGGTCAGCAGCATGCCTACACCTGCCAGGCAATGACTCACCGTGACTCACTTCCATTCCCGCCTGCCAGTTTCCTCTGCACATCCCAGGCCCTGTTCCCACCATGTCCTCCTGTGCTCAGCCTGAGTCCTTTCGGGGCAGGAGTTGCTAGGCTTCCACTATCCCCAGGTCTGTACTACACTCAGAGCCCAGAGCAGAGCTATTAGGTCAAAAGATGTCTTTCCCACGTACGTCATGGAGCTCATATCCAAAAAAAACTCCTTTCTTCCCAATTCCAGGCCTGCTTTGCTTAGACATCCTGGTTCTCCAGCCCCAACCTGCCCCAGAACCCTGTGACGCCACTAACACCCACTATTCCCCTTCTGCCCTACCCTGGGCTCTCCCTAGGACCTGCCCAGCTGACACTATCAGGTCCCTGCAAGGCTCCTGGGATGCCATGTCCCCTCTTCCATCTTATAACCCAGCCACATACCTAACCTACCAGCAGCCTGGCACATGAAGTCATCATGCCCTGGGGACCCTGGATAAGAGCACATCCCATTCTATGCACTGTTCCACTAAAATCCCCCTCTCACGGTCAGGCCAGTTCCGCACAGGAGAGGCAGCACAAAGCCGGCCCAGAGACAGGAGGGAGGGAAGGTTAGACTGGAACAAATAGGGAATGCAGAAGCAGAGTTATGTTTCTTTAGAGGACAATGGCAGCCCCACCCTCACAGGGCTGGGCGGGGACTCAGGGATGTGGGCATCCATAACACTTGGACTAAGCCTGGTCAGATAACCAGGGCATTGTCAAATGAACCATGGGAAAATCACCAGATAGTCCATATATAGCCCAGGAGAGGGAGCAGCCTGCCCTCCCAGGCAGGGGCACTGGACCACCAGAGACCTGCCAGTGTCTAGGGCAGTGTCGCTGTCTCTCTGACCACACCACAACCTGGAGGGTAGGTTCCAAAGTCATCCCAGAACCAGCAAAGGTCCAGAGACAAGTGGTCAATGCCATGTGCACCCAGGTAGATGGATTAGGTCCAAGGAGCTGGCTCGGTACACACACCCAAACCTGAAAGGTACTCACCTGCATCCTCAAAGAACCCACATGCGACATACTAGAGTTATCTGCAAGGGAAACCGAAGAAGTGTTACCAGCTCCACGGACCTGCTCTGGACATCTCCCGTGCTTCATCTGCTCTCCACCCCACACCAACCCTGTGATTTTTTCTTACCCTTCCCAGACGTCCAACCCTGGCCAACCTCAGAGAAAAAGGAGGAGGTGGGAGAGGGAGGGGTGGTGGGCGAGATTACAGTACTAGGGAGGGCCCTCTTGAGGAGCCAGAGAAAGCCAAGCCTGTTGTTCTTCAGCTCGCCTACGAAGTGCTGCCCAGGTGGGAAGGCAGAGGGGAGAGTAATTAACAGTAAGTACCCTGTAAAGTAAAGCAGCTTGTGCTGATTGCAGAACCCTCCTGCCACGGCTGGAGGTAGGAGGCCTCCTCCAACCTCCTCTCAGCCGGCTTCGCTCTGTCGTTGCCCTTTCGCTGCCAAGCCCAGAACTTGGGCTGGGTCCCTCCTCCCTGCACATTGCTCCTCTCACTCGCACGTCGGTGCTGTTGGCCATCAACACCCATCACACGTGCAGCCACCCCAAACACGCGAGTGCTACACCCGGGCGGACCCGCAACGGCTTCCTCCCCTCCGCGCCACCCACGTCCCGGGCCTCCTGGGAGGCGGAGCCGTTGGTCCACACGGAGAATGGGAGGGGGAGCTGTGCGCGCTCCCCTTGCCGGGCCCCGGATGGTCCTGGCTGTTTGTGCCGCGCTGTGCTAGGAAGGAAGCCACAGGTGGAGCCGCGTGAACGAGAGGAAAGAGGCTCTAGACTCGGAGACTTGGGGGTCGCAGGACAGGATGCGGACCTATGCGCGGGGCGGGAGTCCCGGCTGCATCTAGAAGGGAGGGGCGGGGCCGGTAAAGCTAGCACCCGAGGCCACGGAGATGGCAGAAGACCAGGGTGACTAGGATGTGGAAGGGTGGGGATCCAGTGCACACCCTACTCCCACCCCGGGACCTTATCAGCAGGTAAATGTCGTACAAGCCCGGGGCTGGCCCTCAGATGGCGGGCCGCGAGGGAGAGAATGCTACAGTTGCGCAGGGGACAGTCGGAGGCGCAGGGACCACTAAAAGTACGCAGGCGTCCGCACAGCGGGCAAATGTAAAACGAAGCTTTTGGAGGCGGCAGTGTGCCTGGCTCTGAAGAGCTCGGCGCTCCAGGTGCTAGGGACCCCACAGCTCCGTCCCGTCCACTTCCAAGCCCCCCAGCCCTCCACCAGCTACCTCACTGGTTCAAAAACTTAAGAATTTCAAAAGAGCGATACAGAGAATTAATCGAGCGCGCAGTGCCCACGATGTCGTCCCTGGACCTCCTGCACCCCCGCGTACCCACCAGACTCCCCTCGCCTCGACCGAACCCATCCCCAGACCCTCCCCCACGACCCTCTCGCCCGCGATGCCCCGGAGCCAGTGCAGGCGGCGGCATCCACAGTCCTCCCAGCGCCGCGACGGCTTGGCGTCCCGCCAGGCACGCCTTCGCTGCGGACATCCGATGGCCTGTCTGCCGTGCCGGCCGGCTCAGGCACCCACCGCACAGCCGAAGATGGAACACGCGCCTGGTGGATGCGGTCATGGCCCGGGCGATAGGCTGCGGGACGGCTGCACATACGCGCGCACACCTGGGATCCTCACCCCGTGCTTCGGACCCCAATCTTGGAGTCTCGACCCAGCCAGTGGAGGAAGCTGGCGACACACACCCGCGCCGCGCCTGGGTCCTAATGCCGCTCAGACGCCCCGCCCGGGAGCGGGAAGCCATGCGTTCCAGGACTGGGTGCCGCCCGTCCGCCCCGCGTCCTTACCCGCGGTCCTGACAACCCCAGGCGTTCGGTTCCTGGGAGCCCGTGCCGACTTCGGCAGAACGTGTAGACCCGGCTCCTTCTGGCCAGCGCTCCCGCCCAGGCGTCTCCGAGTTAGGGGCTGGGCGGGGCTGTGAAGTTTCTAGGAAGCAGCTCGTTGGGCCCAGGGACCCACAGAGTCAGGTCACCGCAGCAGGTCTAGGGAGTGCTTCTTCGTCTTCGGATTTAAGTATTCCGCGGGCCCCCGCCCCTCTTCTCAGCAGGGGGCGCCTGCACCGCCCAGCCCTACGCCTGCACCGCCCTCCTTTCAACCCGGTTGCTCAGGCGATAAACCTTTCTACTCCTCCTCCAGGAAGCGCGCCCGGACTAACTAGACGGGCCGGCGTGCCTTCCCTGGAGCTACGCCCTGGCCTGCGGAGCTCGCCTCGCTCCAGGCATGGCGGCGTCGAATTTGCTAGCGCCTCATGGATTCTCCCTTGGCCTCGTTGCGCTCTGAGTCTTCTGGGTCAAGGTCTCGGCTCGCCTTTTTTTCCTTCCCAAGATTGCTGGGTTTTCCTACTCGGACAGGCGAGAGCCCGGGGACGCGCCTTCTCAGACGCCTAGTATCGTGGTAGTAGGAGTGAGAGGAGGGGCGGGGGGGGGGAAGCGAGGGAGAAGAGGGAAGAGAGAGAGCGCTAGCTAGTATGTCTGTGTAGGGAGGTTGTGTGGCCAATCCAGCCCATGCGATGAACCCTGGCCGGACCTTCGGTGGCTTCTCAGCAAATGATTCCACAATCCCACAATCGTAGGGCCTTGGACTGACCCAAGACCAACCCCTATCCTCCCCACAAGTGTTAATTCCGCATCCCTCCACACTGGCCCCGAGCCCCAGGACCAGCAGTGATCCCTTCCTCACCTTCTATTGGGATGGAATCCTCAGCCACTGTCCCCCAGGCAAGGGAGAGTGCCGGCAGGGCAAGCAGAGGGTGGGCCCACCTCTGTGAAGTGACTGTCCTACAGCACCTCCTGCAGCTCCTGGAGCATTGGGGGAGCCCCAAACACAGACCTGATGAGTAAGACTGACAGAGTTTCTCCTACCGGAAAGATAAAAGTGAATTAGGAACTAAACCATGGGGTGCCCCTCTTGGCAGAGGAATGGCTGAGGGTTAGAATGGCCCTGAGCACCCTGCTCCCTACTACTGCAGGAGATGCTCGGGGAGATACCTATTTTTCTACCTGACTGGGGAAACTGACTCATGCTGGCTACATGCTTCTTTCCTTGGGGCAAGCAGGGCCTGGGAGGAGAGAACAGGGTTTTCCTGGGTAACCCCCTCACTTTGCTCTCTTTCTAGACCCTCAACCTGTGGCACGGACTTGGAGTTATGGGGGTGGAGGATGGAGGTTGAGGGAAAAGCTGGAGGCCAGGCTGATTGCCCAGAAAGCATAACTGGATTGGGAGGTGGGGTGCAAGGGCTGAACCCTTGAAAAGCCACCCGTTTTGCCCCTAGCCCAACCCATCTGGGAATGCCTAGCTTCTGCATCTGCCTGCCTGAGCCACTGACAGCTCCCAAACGCCTGGGCCTTCCAATCCAATGTTCCAGGAAGCCGCCCTGGATTGGAGGGGTGCCTCTCATTCTCCTTACTCCCTCCTCCCTCATCTGAGGAAACAGAAGGTCACAGCCAAGGTCTCTCCCAGTGGTCTATAAAGCTGACTCTTAGAGGAACTGACATGCCTCACCACAGCCTCTTGTACTCTGCGCTTGCTGCAATGTGAGGAGCTATTTGCTTTAGTCTTACTCACCGCCTATCTCTGTGGATCAGAGGTCAAGGGCAAAGGCATGTGCCCCAGGTTTCCTCACCTGTGCCCAACTGGGTCCTTACAGGCAGGTGTTTTAGGAATCCCGATGTAAGTACATCATTCCTCGCAGACCCTGCCTTGCGGGGGCGGGGGGGGGTCTCATTTCACTGGGCTGTGGACACAACCATGAATGCTGGGTTCCACAAATCACTTATGGCTTTACAGTACCTTGTTAAAACAACAAAATCCAAAAGACTCCCTTGAACTCCTGGATGCAAGTACCATCCAATTCCTCAGCTGCACTTCAGAGCAAATTTCTTGAGTTTTCTCTGTTCCTCTGTCTCAACACCCTCTCCCTGCTTCTCTTACACCCATTCATACCCATCTTTTATCCACCACTCCACTGGAACTTTTTTTGTCAAGGTCACCCTCTGTCAACTTTCTTGCCAGCCCCTCCCTCACCCCAGCAGCACCCAGCACCATTAGTATTTCCTTTTTCTTGCAACATTTACTTCTCACTTTCCCACCTCCACTGACCTAGGCTTCAGTGTTGGGCTACTCTGATTTTTTCCCTTAATCCATGTCTCTCAACTAGCCACAGCTGACAGGTCACTGAGCTCCTGACTTCCTACTTACCCCCACTCCCCCCAACTTGGATGGCTAATAGGTAGTTCAAATGAAATTCAGGTAAAATAGAGCTCCATCTTCTTAGCTGCTCTGGACCTGGGTGTCACCGTGACTCATTCACATCTGATTCTTGAGCAAATTTTATTGGGCTTAACTTCAAAATAAAGCACGGTTCTGCCCACGTGCATCTCCAGCCTGGTCCATCATCTGGGCCTCCTGACTTGCCCCCTTCCCCTAATCCATTTTCCACCCCCAATGGCATCGAAGGGCACTTAGAAAAAAAATCCAAACTCCCTGTTGTGGCCTAGGGGGATATAGGGTAGGATAAGGGGTGCTGTACAATCTGGCCCCTGCCTATTTCCCACCTCATCCTGTATCTCCTGCTCCCAGGGGAGCGAAGCTCTGACCAGTGGCTTGCCAGCTATTCCTCCAACACGACCAGCCCAACCTGCCTTGAGGCCCTGACAGTCTGGTGCCCAGAAGACTTGTCTACAGCTCTTAGGGCTCATTTCATCCTGTGGCTCTCAGAGACTTCTCCAGGTCACCCTATCTAAAGTAAGTGCTTACCTCCTTCCATCACAGACTGTCATAGCCCCTAACAATAGCATGGCCTTTTATATTCTTACTCTACTGCCTGGGCTCTGTCCCCTTGGCTAGACTGGAGCTCCTTGAGAGCAGGGCTATGTATTTGTCTTTCACTAGTGCTGCTCCTAGTATAGTAGGTGCTCAATAAAACCTGTGGCATGTTGAACATATGATTGATGTCTCCGGACCAATAATCAAACCAATAAAGCCCTCCAGATGACCTCTCATCCTCTATCTTCCACCCCAGCTAGGGTTTCCAGCCAGATACTCCTGATTCCCTCTGCTTCCTTCCTCTCATCCTGGACTCCGCTGCCATTATCGAGTCCTTTTATTTCTATTTCCAGTCTGTTCCTTCCCTCTACTCTTGCCTTCCTTGGACACTTGGCAAGTGTGGCTTCCAGCAACTTGCACCCATTAGCTTTCCCTGGAGTCACTCTGGTTTTACAAGATTCTTGGGGCTCCCGCTGCCCAGAGCAGGCAGTCTGACCTGGTATTCCTAGGAGGAGGTATGCAGTTCTCACACTGTCTCTCAGATGACGCTAGTGAGGGCTTGGGGTGGGGGGTGGGGGGGACAGTGACCTCCACTGGCCTCCCCTCTCTCCTGGGGGGACATCTCCAGGCCTTACAGGTGGGTTGGAGGAAGACCTTTTGGTGCCCAGCTAACACAGGACAAATCTCTCTGTGCTCCACACCCCACCCCCACCCTTATTCACAGTCAGAACCTAGCACTGGACAGAGGTCTAATGACTCTCTGCTCAGTGATTCTATCTGTACAGCAGACTGTGGGCAGGAAGGTTCCAGGGTTGCTCCACAGCCCTCATGTCAGGCCCTCCTGCTCTCTGATCCTGGGTTCCAGTTCCACAGCCCAGTTTCTCAGCCAAGAACCCCCTGGAGAACAGACACCACCAAACACCAACCTACTTTCACCCACTCTGCTCCAGGGCCGCAAGAGGTATACACCACCCCACTGCGTATGTGGCAATGCCCAATTACTTCCCATAGCAGGACCCTTCAAGACGGACATGCATCATGTCAGAATCTTGCCCATCTTGCTGAAATGCAGATCCCCGGGCTGGACACAGTGTTCTCATTCCCTGAGATCAGGATTCTGCATCCCAACAAGCTCTTCAGGGCATGTTGAGGGGTGCAGAGAACCTTGGGACAAAAGCCACAGGGCTGGCCCCAAACTTCCCTTCCCTCATCTACCCCCAGGCCCTACCCCTTTTTGAATCCCATCACCTGCCACCTGCAGCCTCCTAAGAGTTTGGGCAATCTATCACTCTCCCAGCCATCATTTGCCCTCTGTGTACCCCACGTCCTCCCCATCTGTGCTTCTCATTTTCACTTGTCCCCTGTGTAAAAGGGCTGCCCAAGGTCCTGCCTCAAGCTCACCATTCAGGGCCGCCGCTGCCTTTGGCCCCACTTCAGACCACCCTTCTCAAAAGCTCCATCCAGCTCCTTGAAAGAAGCTGGATGTACAGGGTAGGGAAAGCTCGCAGGAAGGAGCAGGGCAACACCCTCAGGCCTTTTTTGTTCTGATAACTTTTATCTATAAAACAAAGAGGTTAAAATGGAGTCTTTTTAGCTAGAAAACTCCATGAGTTTCTGGTTATCTAACCATCTTTGCTCTTCCTGTTGTCCTCATTTTGCTGTTATTTGTACATTCATCCAGGCATGAAATTTGAATAAAGATGTAAAGTTTCTTAAAAATTTGTAGCCATGAGAGGAAAAAAATTAAACTTCTTTATTGGTATGGGAAAAGCAGTAGTAATTGTAGGATAAAATGGAAATATGTTACATTTTATTCGAGTAGCATATTTTTTTTTTTACAGATTTATAATCATTTGCCATAAAATTTATAGACCCTGATGCAATTTTTTTTTAACCAAATTATTTTGGCTGGTCAATTTAGCAATTGCAGAGGTCCAGGAAAAACAGCAATAATTTGTGGATAAACAAATTTATTTTTTTTCAAAGTTTTGGAGAATGAAACAAATTTTTTGGAATTATTTCAAAATGTTGGGTATTTTTCCACTTTGGCTTTTTCCACTTCTACCTTGAGGTCACCCCCTTCACTCTTGTCTAATTAGTCATGTTGTCTTGTCAATTGTTCCTTTAAAATCACTCTCTAGTTGGTCCAGCAGTGGGGCAGCAGTCCCTCCGTTCCTCATTACAGTCTACATGATTTTCCTTTTATTTAAGAAAAAAAAAGATTCTCAAACAGGTTCTTATGGACACGCTGCTGCGCCAAACACTCTAGAGCCAAATAATGGTGGCCTTTTCTAAGTCTGTAGGGGGAATGATCTTAGTGGATAGGATGTTTTCAATGAACTTTTTTTCCTTTGGTTAAAAATCACCACCACCACCACCACCACCACAGTGGAACAACTTTGTGCTTGCTATCACTCGTGCTAGAAAAGCCTAGCAGAAAGGGAAATTTTAAAAATCAAGTAGGTTTCTGATTTTACCAGAGAAGCTCAGAGATGGCCTCCGGGGGTATGAGCAATACCAGTTTGGGGACTACTCAGTTCCCCAGTGGGTCTGGTCTTGGGCAGGGGGGTCCTTGGAGGTGCATAGTGACACTTGGTCAGGCCAAACTGAATACTCCCAACCACTATAACAGGTTCAAGGATGGGATTGGGACCCCAAACTTTGGGGCCTCTGGAGACGGAGGTTAGATCTTGCCTTTGGGTGTTGGGCATTACCACCAGGGGAGAGTGTTACCACCAAGAATGGAGAGAGGGCTCTGATGGTATCTGAGTACCTGGGGCCAGCTGAACTTAAAGGTGGTACCACCCTAGGATTCTTTTATAGGAACCAAACTATTCCCTGTCATGGTCAGGGAGCATATGGCCATGTTTTCTTTGGGCATATCTGTTCCCTAGATTGTATGATACAAATTAATACATCGGTATTTTTCCATGCTCCTCCGAACCCTGTGATTTTCAGCAGCTCCACCTGAGACCATCTGCTCCAAATTATACTTTCTACTTGTCTATGCCATCAGGATTCCCTGATTCTGGGGCTCTCACCGTCAAGTACTCCCAGGAGTCCCCTTTGGGCTCCAGGTGGGGGATGGGCTTCCTGGTCTCTAAGTCCTTCTGGCCTTCAAAGATCATTCAGCTCAGGAGCCCTTCCTCATTTACTGTCTCCCCCACCTCCCTGGCAATTCTTTGGGGGTAATCACCAAACCTTTTTCAGGAAGTGCAAGCACAGTTCAGTCAAGGTTCAAACCTGGCCCTGAAGGATAGGGAGGCCAGAGGCTCTGGGAAAAGGAGTTGTGAGGTGGGTAACATTGCTGCCTACTCCTTTCTCCAATTCTCTCTGCCCACCTCCACCTCACAGGCAGTTTTGCATTTGATTGTACTTGACTAATTGATCACATAGTATCTCCAAACCCGAGGTGCCCCTCCCCCAACCATCCCCATCTACAGAGAGGCTGCACCCTCCCCTTGGAAAGGCCAGTTTCTAAACCCTCCCAGTAGGGCACTTCCCTTGTCTGGAAGCTTCTGTGTGCAGGGCGGGACAGGAAGCAGGCAGGGTTTCTGTGGACACAGCGGTGCCTTTCCCAGGTTGTTCCTTTTCTGAATCGGCAGAAGCCTCACCTTCCTGCCCAGAGGAGGATGTGGGCAGCACCCTGGTGGGAACCCCAGCTAGGGCACCTGCAGTGGGAAGTGCCCATCCATGCCCGAGCCGCTTGGACGGCCAGGTGGGTGAGGTCAGCCCCTGTACAGGAAAAGTTGGGCATTTTAGTTTCTTTCCTTTAGAGCAGCAGTCCCCAACCTTTTTGGCACTGGGGACGGGTGCGCCTATGAGAATCTAATGACTGCTTATCTGAGGTGGAGCTGAGGCGCTGGGGAGCGGATGCAAATGCAGACGAAGCTTCACTCTCTAACCCACCGCTCACCTCCTGCTGTGTGGCCCCATTTCTAACAGGCCACAGACTAATACCGGTCTGCAGCCTAGGGTTTGGGGACTCATTCCAGAGCGGCGGGGCTTCAGCGTCCTCTGCCTTAGAACGTGGGTTGCAAGGTTCAAGCCACGTGGAGTGCCAAGAGGGCCTTTTGGATCCAGTGCGGGTCAAGGGCAATGGCTCTGCCATCTGGGCCAGTTACTGCACCCTTCCTGCCTCACCATCCCCCACTTGTAAAGGGGGGCCAGCAGCCACCTCACAAAGCTCTGACTGGGATTAAATGAGCCTGTGAAGCGACGGTTCCTGTTGCAGTCTGGAACCCACAGAACCCACAGCTGCTCCACTGTCCAAGATGAAGGTGTAGGCACCAGCGGCTGTGGCTTCCCCTAGGGACCCGTGATGGTGGGAGGGCTTTTCTCTGGGGCCTCCGGAGACGCCTGTGCCCCCAGACAGCTTCCTCAAACCTCCTCTCCGGGTTCTGGGACTCCCCAGAATGCCTGCCCACCAGCTGGGGTAGTCTCCACACTGGAATTTTATTCCCAGGTCACTCTGGGGTCTGGGGAAGGGAGTGGGAGCCCCAGCAAAGAGGCATTCAGGGGAAGCTAAGGGACGACAGTCCCCAGTCCTGGGAGATGGGCAATCTCTTCAACACCATCCCAAGGGGCTGAGTCTATAGGGACAGGCAACTACAGGAGGTCTTGTTTGTTCAGTGATAGTTTATTGGTCCTTAGCATTACATCTCAGTTATCAAGGTAAATTCACATACACAACTGCAGGTAAAAACATGTAAAATAATATAAAAATAAATTGAAGGCTACTTTTATATATTTACTGAATTAAGTAGTGTAATAAATACTATAATAAGCAAAAAGCTTCAATCACACAATTCAGTTTCACTGAAGTTACAGTAGTGTTTGTAAATATGAGTTTTAAATTTTAAGTTACAAATATTAAAGCACTGAAAAACTAGTATAAAAGTGAATTTTGGCACGTAAGTGAGCTCTTCTTCTGTCATTAGTATTTGACAACCTGGGACAACAAGGAAGCCATTTCTCACCTACTTTTTGAGGTACAACTATCCATCTAGGTCAGCAACATGGCTGGAATACTTAATAGTTTACAATCTTCGAGTTAATTTTTCCCTTTTGAGAAGCCTGGAAAGCAACTCAGAGCTTATTACTGTGCAAAAATTCTCCAAAATCCTAACAGAATTTAGGAGTGAACTTTTTCTTGCAATCGCAGAGCCCAGTGTCCAGGACTTGGGTCAGAGAGCCCCTGGAGCTCAGCAGAGCCCACTGACTCCTTGCCAGCAGCCCCTTCCTAGGATGATCCCTTTTGTCCAACTTTTGCCTCCTTTTTCCAATTAAAAAAAAAGAAAGAAAGAAAATCCCAAATCAAAACGTAAAATGACCCATAACTTCAGCGACTTCAACATTATCACATTCACTCTGGGTGATATAAAACTGAAGCTGCTAACAGGAAAGTTGGCGAAAAGCTTGTCAGCCCCTGGAGGACTTCTGCCTGTTCCTGGGAACCCACACCCGAGTCCTGGGTATCCACTTCTAAGGTCGAAATCTAAAACACAGTGTCATGGCCCTTCCTCTGGAGACAGCTAAGCTCCCACTCCTCACCTGGAGCGCCCGGGGGGGAGGAGTCAAGTGGATATTAAACTTCCCAGTCAGAAACCAGAGACCCCACAGGTTCCGGAAGAGGCAGTGCAGGGAGTAGGCACCTTCCTGGCCTCAGTCCTCAAAGAGCTCACACTGTGCACCCCTAGTGTGTGCCTCATCAGGGGCACAAAAAGTGTGCCCCAAGGAATGCCCTTTCACCTAGTGCCCCTTCACACTCCCCAGCAGGCTGAGGAGCGTCTAAGGAGGCTTCCGCCAGTTTTGCCTTTTTGGCTTTTAAACTTCTTAATGTTTTGACTTTTTTCAATCACAGTTTCATATTCAAGTTGAGGTAATCACAGTTTTCCCTCTCAGAGGAGAGGAATTGGGACAGTGGGGCAGGTTGGTGAGAGAGCATTTCTATGGACAATGGTCAGAAACTGAGACCACCACGTAAGTACAGCCCCACGCAGTGGGAAGACCCGCTGCTATGGGCGGGTTCCGACCCCTCTTTAAAAACTCTTTTGTGCAGCAGCCAGGAAATGGCTCGAGCTCCTAGATCTGGAGCTTTCAGTTAAAACTTCACAGCAACCCACCTGGAGGAAATGACCTATGGTTTCACCCACCCCACCCACCCACCCCACCTCCCCCTTTTCTAAGGCTGCTGAAGTTTGAGTTTTTAAAAAGAGCTCGGTAGAGCTAAAGGAAGCTACAGTAACTCATTGCTTATTTAATCAATTGCACTTAAGACCTATGTTACTGATTCTGGAGCAGAGGCAGGCCCATTGTGGACCCCAACCTCTGGCCAGCCAGAAGTCAGGGGTTCCCAGACTTGGGCTCCACACCTGGGCCCTTGTCACCAGCAGCTTTGGGAGCTGGGAATGGAACACACAGGACTTTTCAGAAGCCTTTCCTCATGCAAGATTTCTTGTTCAGTGGTATTTGGAGTTTTGTTCATTTGGCTTCAAATACGAATTGTTTTCTTCTAATACAAGTACATGTTACCAATAAGCCAGTAACAACTGCTTTACTCCTTGCATGCAGGCCTCTGTGTGACCAGGCACACAGACCACATGTGCTCCATCCTTTCTCAAAAACCCCACTACATGACTGGAAACTGCTGGTTTTGCCTATGTGCTTGTTCCTAAGGCATGCAAAAAAAAAAAAGTGTGAAATTCAGAAAGCATTTACAATCTAGGCAGCTGAAGCACTGAAGTCCTAACAGACATCACCTAAACATCAGTAACTGTTACCTTCTCTTCCCACACGAATCCTAGAAGTCATGCATGGGACGCGTTTGTAATTCCTCTCTGCTTTGTGGTCCAGCTGAAAACAAAGCCACTGAAAGGAATTCTAATTTGGATATTGGAATTCTTTGAAATTCCTGGTCCTGGGAGCCAAATAGGTCCAGGGCCAGCAACAATGCTTGGGGGCATGAGTTTCCTGAAGTTTGTGGCTGAAAACCAGGCCTTCTCTGGCCAGGCTGAGGGGAGGGCTGACTGCTGGAGACACCCCACAGTGATCAGGGACTAAGACTAAGAAGTTGCAGGATGCTCCCCTCAACAGTGAGGTGAAGCATCCCAGGGAGGCTTGAGCAGCAGGTTTGCTCTGGTCCCTGAACTGGGGAAACTGAAGTGATGCCACGAGGGGGGCTCAAGACCAATCCCAGGGGGAACGGCTCATGGCAGCTCAAAAGCCACACGCCTCGGAAAGCAGCATGCCTTTCCCTTCAGCTCAGTCTGTAAGGGAAGTCCTCTCATTGGAGAACAAGCTGTTGATCTCAACCAAGCTGCTGGTTCCGTGAGATGGGCTTAGGCAGGGCCTGTGCTGCTCTCCCCAGGACTGGGCCCAGGGCCAGCTCCTTCAATAGAAGGGACCTGACCAGGGAGGCAGGCACTGGCGATAGCACTCTTCTGGGGTAGTCTTGAGGCCTGGGACCTGTGGTGGCTTGGCACCCCAGGGGCGGCCAATTTGGGCAGCCAGGGTCCATTCTGCATCCCAGCAGCTCCTCTCTATAATCTAAATGCTTCTCCCAGCCTCGCACAGTGCCTCAACAGCCCAAAGAAGATACTGTTATCAGAGACCCAGAGGTCCTGGACTGCCAACTACACATACAGACAGTCCCTTCCTGCTCATCCTCCATGAGGACCCTCCCCGAATCAGTGAAGCAGATGATACTCTTCAGTGCTGCAGAAAGAATAAAGACAACATGCACTCAAGCCAGCACACAAAGGCCAAGGATAACAAAGGTTAAGAGACCCCATTTTGTCCATTTCCAGAGTGGACACTCTGCAGCCTTCATCTAAGGCTTCTGCTCAAAGAGATCATGATACTCCTGCTGCTCCAGCTCGCGGTTATACTTCTCAATTTCCCGGTTGGCTTCTTCCACATAGTCATTCATGAACTGGTCCATGACTGGCATCTCATTAAGGAACACAGCTCTGAACCTGGAGGCCAAGGGAGCCTGAGTCTGGCCCAGAGGGATCTGTGGGCAGACGAGGCGGGGGAATCCTGAGGTAGTAAGTGCCCAGCCCACGTAGCCCACGCAGAGGATACCTGATGGGCTTGTTCACATACTGGCAGCAACACAGCCACAAAGAACGTTATGGGTTGGCACAGGGTCCTTCGTGAGGTCTTAGAACTGAGCCCTTCAGCTTTCATTAGCACGCGGCAGCGCCCCACTCACCTTTTCACAGAGTAACTATTGTAATCAGGCCTAGTCTCCCATATGTAAATTAAGAAACTGATGGCCACAGAACTCAGGATGTCACCACAGCTGCATTTATACTACACTACAGTCACAGAGTAACATCAGCAATCACTGAACGAAGGAGAAACTGAATTTTAAGGACTTCTAAGAGGTCAAGATGAAGTCCGCCTCTGATCTGCTGCATGTTCCCAGTACCCAGCCTGCTCCCGGGGCTGGGCTTCTACGGCTTTAGCCGACACTCTATTTACAGAAAGGCTTCCACATACCCCCAAGCCTTGCTTCCCAGGTTCCAAGGATACGTGGGTGAAAATCAGTCTTGTCACCAAAAAAGTTGACAAACTGGGTGCCATTGTAAAAGTAGCCTGCGGGTAAGGGGTCCAGGTGACGTTTTACCTATAGGAAAAGAGTCCTGTTAGAATTATCTGACCAGTTTCTATCATTCACTCATTCATTAAAAACAAAAACAAACAAACCTATTATCCTAGCATGAGAGCCCACTGTACCGCAGAAGGCTATGTGCCAGGGAATGAACGCTCTCCCCTGCCCCCGCCACCCTCAAGCAGTGACTGGAGGGACCTCCACCTCTGAGAGAAACTCTGGGAATTCCTAATGGGATTAAACTCCAGTTGTCCACAGCAGTACTGGTTCAATAACACGCCCTTTGTTGGCTCTCCTCACTTCCTTCTTTCTCCTACTTTTCCATTTCCCTAGTAGGTGTCTCATAGAATCATTTCCAAAATAAACTACCTGCACTCAAATCCTTGCTCAAGGTCTGCTTCTGGGGCCACACATAATACAAGGACTGCCTTCTGAGGTGCCCTCCCAAGGAGCACCCAGGCTTGCCTAAGTCCTGTAGGGCCTAAATATAAAGGAAGCCTCCTCAACGCCAAAGCAAGGGGTCCTGGAATCCCAGAGCTTTCTCCTGCTCCATCTGCTCATTACTGGGACTAGTGACACAGCCCGTGCCAGGGCCTGCACTCTATGTCTTTTAGCCGTTGCCTCAAACTCAACAGGAAAAGGCCCCTAAGGGGGTGGGGACTGGGACAGAAGCTGGGAGTCAGCCTGGAGATTGAGAGGGCTCATCAAGGGGCCTCATGTCTTGGCATCAGGGTTCTAGTATGCCCACGTGCAGCTTCTGGATCTAGATTTCTTTCTCCCCAGGCCCTCCTTGGTTTATCTGTGGTTTATCTAGGACAAAGGAATGGAAGGAGAAAAGGACTTCTTCAGCTGCTTGAACAGGGTGGCAAGACAGGGCTCCACGTTCCTCCCACAGGCATTGGTTATCTTTGGTCCCATTTCCAGGTAACAACAGAACATCCTAAAGGATGGAGCTGCACAAGCCTAGAACAGCCTTGGGACACTGAGGGGGCTTAAGCCCTTAGGGCAGGGCACTCACATGGATGTTCCTGATCTCCTGCTGGGTCAGCATCCCCCTGGTCTTCAGGGCTTTCCTCTGAGGCTTCTGTGCAGAGATGGAGGGGCAGGGGTCAGGTCCCAACAGAGCCGATGGCTGATGGGAGTACATGCGTAGGTGGGGGCTCAGGGAGCCAGTTACATGACTAATATTCCAATGGGGGGGGGGAGCACAAGCGCTGTTATGGCCTTGACACAACATCCTGCCTGTATGCGCTTGAGAAGACCACTTTCCCACTATAGAGCCCTGTGTGCCAGAGGCAACAAATGACAGAGACCAGTGCTATTGTAGATAGGTATGTTCTAACTCTGCAGATTCTCAACCCTCAGCTCCACCAGTGACAGACATGCAAAGGGACGAGGTCCCATAGTCAAGCACCATCTAGTTTGTCCAGGTGAGTCTGAGAAAGACACAACCTATAGGCAGCCATTCCTCACTATAAAAGACAGACCCCATCTGAGAATCTACAAAGGACTGAGGCCCCAGACAACCCCATCTCCAGAGTTCTAGGATAAGCTAAATCCCTGAGGTTGTGCTAAGAGACTCAGCACCCAAAGCTTGCAGTATATTGGAGAATTTTAACTCCAGTGTGTTCTTTTTATTCTTTGTAGTACTAAGATAAAGATGTTTGTGCGCCTCTACAGGCAAGCCTCCTTTTCCCCTGCACCTGTACCCAGGGCCTTGGGCTCACTGCTGTAAGCTTGGAGTCTTGGTTTGCAAAAGGCTCTAAGCATACCTTCGTTGTTTATAGAGAGAGAGCCAAAGAACAAAAGATGCCTGACTCAAGAACACAGGAGAGTTTTGAATTTGGTTCAGCTACGACAAGACATTTTGAGTTTATAACAGCAGTTTGACCCAGGGTCCACATGGAACAACCAGATTTCACCCAGGTCCTACTTAAATCACTCCATAACTCCAGTCAGCCTTTGGAAGTAGAATTGGAAATGGCTGTGAGAGTAAGTCTGCCCTGAGTTTGCCCTGAGTGGATGCCTCCCACTCTCTAAGTGTCCCTGAAAGTGCTGGCTGAGCCTAAGAGGGGCAGGCTGGTAGGGAGGCATCAGGGAGGCAGTGGAGGGGCTTTGGCCACGAGGCCAGCAGCAGCCCTGAGAGTGCTAGTTACATCTGCGCCAGGTCTGTCTCGGCTTCAAAATCCACCTACCTGCTTAGCGGACTGCCGCAGCCAGTCCTTGACACTTTCTTCCTTCAGGGAGCAGCCGATGAACACAAGGTAGCACTCCTGTTGCCCGCTGTTGTCTTGAGGTGCCCCTCGGGTGTTGGATGGTGGTGTAGGTCCCTCCAAAACTGGCATGATGCTCAAGGAATTGGTCAGGGTGTTGTGGCAGACCTCCATGGTCCTCTCAGAGTCTGCAAGGACACACGTCTGTCCCTGAGACTCTGTCCCAAAAGGAAAAGGCTATACTAAGACTGACACAGGGCTGATGGTTGGGGACAGATTCATTAGACATGTGCAGGAGGCTGAATGAATATGATTGGTGACAAGGTAGAATGAAATAAGAAAGGGAGGAGCAACGTTTTCTAAGTTGGCTGATTTGGTGATCAGGTGGACACCATTAATCTGGAAGGGGACCACATAGGAAAGCCCCCTTGGTAGAGATGGAGGGGTGGATCTCAGCAGAGGCCTGAGAGGCCAGGGAGGAGGAGGGCATGTCAATAGTGCAGGAGGGTCACCTGGATAGGAAAAGGGAAGGTGTGACTGGGTTTACAGGCTGTGGAGCTGGGGACTAAGACTGCGGACATGAGAAAAGTGTAAGGCCTCCCTACAAAAAAAAAAATTGGAAGACTTGAAGACCTTGACAAAAATGGACCAGAAGCTGGAGCTCAGTGTTGGGGTGGCTTCTGGAGACAGATCTAGGAGGCGGCCACGGATGGTTCAAGAGGGGTGGGGTGTAAGTCTCTGGCAAAAGGAAGTCAAAGGGCTGTGAGGCCATCTAAGGGAAGGGACAGATCCTCCACTGCAGAGCAGAAGTACCTGGAGAAAGGTGGGCTCCTGGCAGAGGGGTGACTAGAAGAGCCTGATGGTGTGTGGGCCAGAGGCGAGGGTTTTTGAATCTGAGAAGCAACAGTGGTCTGGGGAGCACCAGTGGAAGCCATGGACTCTGTAGCACACGGCCCCCAAATCCAACCCCCAGTTACCTGAAAACTTCACTTTGCCCAGGATGTGGTAGATGTTTCCAGAGAAGGGACTTGACTTGATGGAGGACTGAATTGCTGGTGGAGGAAGAGGACAGAGTTGTCACCCACCTGGGGGCACAGGCCAAGTTCTGGGTGGCACAGCTGGAGGGTTAGGGACTGGGAAGGGACCCTACACCAGGGTTCAGGGCCCATAAGTTCTGTCCCCACCAGATCCTCCCCAGTGGCTCACTATTCCCAGGAGTGGGGACTCCTAGGTTCTGCATGTTTTCAGACTCAAATGATGAGAAGACACAGAACTCAGAATTCTAAAATGGTGCAATGAAGCAGGGACGACTCTGTGTACTCCTTTATCAGATGGTCCCAGACCATGTCCCAGCCAAGGCTTACCCTTACACTTGGCCACAAAGCGAGTCTTCTCCAAGGGACGACCAAACCATACGCAGATCTGAACCATTAGTGGGAAGACTGATCCAGCCATCAAATTTACCTTCATACCTTAAAAGGTTTAAAAAATTATAAGTACAAGTATTTGGGGCTTTGAATGTTATTATATACTACTTCGGGACGTATCATTTATAATATTTAAATTCTCTTACTTATATGTACTTTTGTGTATAAAATACTTGTTTAAATGTGTATATCTTTTGTCTTAAGCTTGGGAAGCATGGTTGCCCCATTAGAGCAGCAAGGTTTTACCTCCTGTAGACCACCACTTCCCTGAAGTCAAAGTCCTCCATCTGCCTTTGAAGTTTGCCAGTTTCCCCCTGACACTCGGGGGTCCTTCTTGGTACTCTTGGGATTTCTCTTCAGGATCCCCTCCCACCCCTTTAAGGGCTCTGACTATACCCCACCATCGTTGAGGGCAGCTTAACAGGCTGCATATTTGATGTGTACACTCTCTCCAGAAGGAATTAAGGAGTTTGGGCATCTCTGCTCTATTTTCTCAGCTTTGAGTTCAGTAGATACAATGCCTGCCACAGACTCATTTAGAATATGGTCCTATTTAGAGTACTTTAAAAACTTAAATTTTTATTATGGAAAACTTCAAACCTATGCAGAGACAGAAGGGTAGTATAATAAACCCCCATCACCCAGCTTCTAAGGTGATGGAATTATCATTTTTTCTTTTGAATTATTTCCTTCAGATGCATGTCCATGACTGAAATAAGTCTAGGAAAGAGTATAACCATCTTGTGGGTAATAATTTACAACACCCCAGCAGTAGGTGAATACTCCAGTTTCACAACAATTTCTCCAGCAATGATTACTCGAGATATTTTTGCTTGATGTAACAGTATCGATCAAAATAGTAGTGAAGCACCATTCTACACTTCTGAATATTACTGACATGGAATTCTGTTACCACAGTTCTCATGTATACTTGGTCTTCAAGTGAATTGTTCACATTTATATGGACTGGGTTATTTTTCTTAAATATCTAAACAAGACTCTCAAAAAATATACTAACCCTCTGCTATATCCGATGCAAAGATTTTCCTTCAGTCTTTCTCATTAGTTTCTTTTGTTTTAAAATAGCATGCAATTTTGAATTTTATATTGTTGAGAGTATTACTCTTGTGGTTTCTTAGTCAGGGGGTGAAATAATTATCATGTTCTTTTTGCCCTCCCCACTATCCAAACATTTGGAGACCACGGGTTTCTCTGGCTTCTGTGGTCAGAAAGCAAATCCTTAGGGGAAGTTGGAGGGGCTGAGGGAAGAGCGAGAGGCTTCTTCCTAGACTAGAAACTAGCCCTTCTACCAGGGGAGGTGGGGGTGGGCCCAATGGGAACAGGGGGGGCTGTGGGAGGGAAATGGCAAGCCTGTTCACTCTGAGGTGGTAGCCCTAACCCAAGGAGAGACGAGAGTGATGGATAGAGATGAGTCTGATGGTTGCCATCTATTTAAAAGATTATCTGATTCCTAGGTAGGGACACAGAAAAGAGGGCCTGAAAGCCATTCCATTTGATTCTCTACAAGGACTGATCTTCCTGATAAAGGGAGGGATTTACACTCTACTAGACTCACAGAGCCTTCTAATGAACTCCTCAAACCTAGCTCTCTCCTGGATCAGCTGCCTCCAGGAAAGTCTTTACCCTCAGCTTGGTTCATGTGCACCAGGCCCAGTCAGTTTGGACTGGAGAATGGGTGCTTCTCTAGGCACCAGGTGCAGATGACAGGAGTCTCAGGCCTAGGCCCAGAGATGTGGGCAGCAAAAGGGTCCATAGCTGCAGCCACTGGAGAGGACGGTGTCACCTCAGAAGCTTTATGTTTCTTTTTAGCTAAGATATAATTGTCTTGTTCAGGCAAAAGGAATGATCTACTTAACCTACTTTTTAAGCAAGTATGATGTCACTCAAGTAAAGTATGATGTGACTGAAAAGCTGAATTTTACATTTTATTTAATTTATTCACTTACATTTTATTAAAGAGCCACATGTGGCTAGTGGTCACCATACTGGAGAGCACAGTCTTAGAACCATGCGTGAAAGTGCTCGTGTGCTGTTGGTCTTAGTATGATTACAAAGCTCTGGAGAGAGGTTCCCAGGCTGGGAAGCTGCCAGCAGAGAAGAAACATCCCCTGGGCCACATCAGCAGGAAACCTACCTGTCAGGTGGGAACCCTAGAGGATTGACTGTATCAGCAGGAGTGACTCTCTCACCTGGGAAGGTTCTAACTCCTTGGTTCCATGTCAGCCATCTCACCCTCATTAGAGGCCAGAGGGACACAGGATACCGTTCTGCCTGGTGCCCACAGAATGTCTCCCTAAGGGTCACTATCCAGCAAGGCTCCCAATTTTGAGCCTAAGATGTGGAGCACTGGGCTCCTGGAAGGGCCAGCAGCAGTTGGGACATGGCAGGCTGTTCCAGCTGCCACTGTCAGCCTCATAGAGTACACCTGGTATTTTCACTTTTTTTTTCTTTCTGTAAATAAATCATTGGGTTTACAAAGAAATCTTAGCTACTTTCAATGATGATACTTGCCAGCCAGGGTATATTAGAATATCGAGATCGTAGCATCTGAGGACTCGAAAAACTATTTTCTGAGAGAATCAGCTCAATGTCTTTCAATTCCTTGGAAAAAATACAGAAAAAGCCAGGTTAATTAGCGCTATCGATCTTAATGGAACATTTTGCTTCCTCTCTCCACTGTCCTTATACACACATATAAGCACATATGCATACACTGTATTAATTATTTTACCCCTAAATACTTCAGAATGCATCTCCTAAGAACAAGGACATTCTCTTACAGAACCAAAACAGGATTATCACACTGAGGAATTTAACACTGTGGACCAGCAGCACTGGTACCACCTGGGAGCTCATCAGAAATGCAGAATCTCAGGCTCCATTCCAGGTCCAATGAATCAGAACCCTCATTTTAATAAAGTCCCCAAGAGATTCACATGTACATTAAAGTGAAAAAGTATAGATCTAGTATACACATGTTTTCAAATACTCCCCGCTATTGTGTGTGTGTGGGTGGGGGAGGGGCAAGAATCCAATCAAGGATCACTCACTGAATTTACAATCTTGATTTGGAATCCTTTAATCTGGAACAATTCCTCCAACTTAATTTTTGTTTCTCATGGTGCTGACATATTTGAAGAAGAGTACATACCAGCTGTCTTGTGTCCTACAACCTGAATCTGGCTGGTTTCCTCATGATCAGATTCAGTTGAACATTTTTGGCAAGATCAATCCCCAGGTGATGTTGTGGACGTTGTGTCCTTCCCACAGCATTACTTGACTGACTTACATGATGTGTTTGTTCCATTAGTGGTCTTGATAAATTTAATTATTTGGTCAATGTCATGTCTGTAAGACCTCCACCTTGTGAAGGTACTTTTCTCTCTCAGTAAGTAGGGAGTAGTCTGTGGAATGATATTCTGAGTGAATCTCTTTTTCCTCAACAATCTGACACTCTCTGCTTTTAGCTTCCACTGATGATTCTTGCCTAAACCAAGTTATACTAAAGATTACAAAATGGTGACTTTCTAGTTCTAAAAATCCTTATTTATTTGTATTCTTCAGTTAAAAGAGATTTACTTTCCTGCCCCTCCCTAAGTTTTTAGTATCACCATGGACTCATTTTATCCTATGTGCCACAATCCATTAGTATTATTGTTCTCTCCGATGCTCAAGTTGTTCCAAATTTGGCTAATGAGAACTCCTTAAGCTAGTTCCTGTATCCTTCTGACATATCTCCATTAACTTTTGCTTTTCTGGCATAAAATGTACCATACTCATCTTTTACTTTCCTTACACCAGACCTGTAAACAGTCAATTTTCTAAGGAGTCCTGATACCTTATAGTGAATTGGTACTTAGAAACCAAGATTTAGAGGTAGGGGTGTTTATTGCAACGGTGGTATTAGTACTTTTGGTCCCTTTCAATGGAAAGAGCTCGGAAATTACATATATATATTTTAAATAATGAATTTACATTGAATCCCCGAATTCAAATCCAACATTTATAGGGTTTTCCCTCACTCTTCCCATTTCATATTTATAATCTCCCTTCTCTAACCAGTGTTGTGGTTGAATCAGGATTCCAACAGAGGATTATGTTTGAAAGTTCTTGAATTAATTATTTTGTCTGTGTGTGGTTGTTATTACTCCAATACACATAGATCCATTTTTTGTTTGTATTGTTTTTTTCCCTCCTTGTTGATTTAATTTTTGAATATGTAAAATATTTACACTGCCCAAAGTCAAAACTATATAAAATATAATTTTTAGTATTCTACTGAGCAAACAGAATTACTATACGACCAGACATTTTTCCTTTATACATACAGATACATAAGAAGCCACCAATTCTCAAGTCTTAGTTTGTAATTTGGACCTACATCCATGACGTAAAAGATAATTTCTCTATGTTCTCTATGTTCTCTATTTTTCTTACATCTTAACACAAGAACACTGAGAAGGCTGTGACTTCCATTCTTAATGGATGAATATGTGAACCTATCAAAACAAAATAGCTCAAACAGTACAGGATACCAACACATGGGATCCTCTTGGTGATTTTTACACAGCATCACAAGCACTTCTATAAATGCTCAGGTCTTAGATACACAGTGGAAAGACCCTATGGAGCATAGAATAGCCAGAGGGTAATCTGCTCTATCTGAGAAAGTGCCTGGTCCTGAGGAGTAAAATGAACTTGATGAATTTACCTGGTGACAATCCCATTTTCTGCAAGAATGAAGGCTGCCGTAGGATTGGCAGCCCTGATGAGGCTCTGAAGCTGAATAAGGAGAGGGTGTCTCTGCTCTGTGGTGTGACTGGTGAATACCACATTACTCACCAGGCCTGGGGAATAAAAACAAAAAAGGTTCAGCCTTCCAAGTCCTGATTGGGGCTGAGGCTCACACAAAAGTGGGCCCTTGCTCTTCCCCGGATCGTCCCTTCCAGCAGTCCCCTGTACAGACACCCCTGACCACCAACACTGACATACACAGCCATCATTCTGTTCCCTTTTCTGCTACTGTCACCTCTTGGAGTGAATGGCCTCAACTCTGTAGCTGCCTCACTTCCTAACCTCCTCTTATCTCCTTAATTCTGCTTTCCAGCTGACGCCCTGAATATTTTCATCAAAGGGCTCTTCCCACATCCCCTGTAGTTAACCTTATCAAGAACCAGTGCAAAAGACCTTCACCAGTTCAGACCACAGATATTTACCAGGCACTAACCATATGTCAGGTGCTAACCGGTAGATTCTCAGAGTATACAGCTGAGAAAGAGTCACATATGTAAATCCAAAATTGCAAGTTAAGTGCCAACATAGATATTCACATGGTGATACCGTAAGGGAGAGTGGCCCATGTAATGAAAGGCTGTGGAGTGGGCCACAATCACTCCCAACCTTTCTGTGAAAATATAAAAGTAAAATACATAACACAACAGAAATTTGGAAATCAGGGAAGTTACCACATTCCACCACACCAACACAATTTTAATACTTTTTCCATATTCATTCCTATTTTTACACAGTTATGATCAGAGCGTAGATACCATTTCTGCTATAAGAACATTTGCACTTTTGTTATTCAATTATTTTTATTTTTTAATATTGTGAAAATTTCAAACATACACAAAAATAGAAAAAGAAGTATAATGAACTCTCATGTGTCCATCATAAGTCTAAAGAATTATCAACACATGGCTAACTGTATTTCTTCCATACCATGCCCTGGCCTTTTCCTCTTTCCCTTCCTCTACACTGGGTGATTCTGAAGCCAATCCCAGCATTCTATTATTTCATTCAAAAATATTTCAGTATATAACTCCACAGGACTCTTAAAAATTGATTAACAATACATTCTTTAATAAGAAAAGTATAGTCTGTGTTCAAATTTCTGTCTGTCTCATGAATATTTTCTTAGTTAATTTTTTTGAATGAGAACCTTATTGATGCTTCTCATAATTTTCTTTCCATCGATAGTCTCCTTATTCCTATGTATTTGTTGAAAAGTTATATTCTGTAATTTTCTCCCAGTTTGAATTTTGCTGATTGCATCCCCACAGTGTTGCTTAACACAATAGCTAGATCTTTTTAAAGATCTTTTACAGATTTAATCTTTTATTATAAATTACTTTTTAAAAATTCTTTTTCTAACTTAAGCTGAATGCTTAATTCATCATTTTAAAAAGTTATTTCTTGTTTAGTAATGTAGTAACTTAAGGGTGTGTGCTTTCTTTTGAATTATTTGGTATAGAAATATTCATGACAGGTTGTAGATGGTGTCCTTTATCATTAAAAATTGTCCTTTTAGACTCAATTTTTTTGCCTTGAATTTAACCTTCCTGTTAATATTATTGACTTTCTTTTTATTTGAATTTCTCTGTTACATCTTTGTCCCTTTTTTCATCATCATCTTTATTTTTATTTTTTAGGCAAGGTAACCCTTGGTTGACTTCACAGATTGCAAGGACCTTGTCAGCCTACAATCCTTATTTTTTAAATAATTTTTACACCTACAGCACCTGGTCTTCCTAGGTGGTCTCCCATCCAAGTACTAACCAGGCCTGCTTAGCTTCCGAGATCAGACGGGATCAGGCTTGTTCAGGGTAGCATGGCCACAGACCATCCTTATTTAGTTTTAGATGCTTCTCTTGTATAGAGTATTGTATAGTAGGTTTTGTTTTTTTTGGTGTAATCTGAAATACTTCTCCTTTTACAAGTTTATGCCATTTATAATACTTCAGTTCTGTCACCTTGTTTATATTGGATCCTAATTTAATTTTTCATTTTATTTTTTTTAGCTTTAGTGGTATGATCTTTGCATTGTCTTCTGTTTTCTTCTGATAAACACTGGGCTTACAGTCTGTTTTTAAGTTCTTATAGTAGCCATCCTACCTTTTTTTTTAATAACAGATCTAAATCACTGTTTCTTATAACGTCACCTTTAGACAATGCCTATTGGCTTTTCGGTATGACAGATGGGGAAGCTGGTACACCTTTAAGTTCCTCCCACTTCACTACCACATTCTGGTTGTGAATGTTTATCTGGTTATCACATTAATAGTTTTAGTTTCTCTAGTGAATACTTTTATATCTTTAAAAACTGTAATTCATCTTTACAACTTGATTTAAGAGCTTTAAACTTTATTGATTTCTTGTTTTGGAAGATGTAGAGAGAGTATCTCTCTTACTGCCTCCTAATTTTTTGTTAAATATAATTTCATTTATGTTTTTAGATTTTCAACATTTATATTCTATTTTGTAATAGAATTCTCACAGGTGTTATCAATTCTATACCTAAAATCCAATGCTCATGATCAATCTTTTTACTAGTAGAGACTAACTTTATAAATGATTAGTTCCGTAAGTGAATACCTCTGAATTATGCAGACTTCATTCAGCTTTCCTAAGTAACCCTGTGATTGTAGGATCCTGAATACATGAATTTTACAGACAACTCTGTACTAATAATATTTACTTCAGTCAAGCGTTTAGTTTTTTAAAAAAACAGCTGTATTTAGTTTTCGAGGGCAAAACTCGATGTACAGAGAAGGGTTCACAGAGAAAAGAAATTCCCTTCCTCCCTAGCCACCTACTCCCCTCTCCTGCAGCAACTACATATCAGAATCTCATGTCTTCTTCTATAGATGTGCTGGGTATAGATCTACAAGTAAATGTGTCTGTGCGTGTGATTATTCTTCCATAAACAGTGGCATACTACACTGTTCTGTGTAGTGGCATACCATACCTTTTTTTTCACGTAAGTGCTTTACCTTTTGATTTTGGTAAAGCTTACTTCTTCCTTAAAAACTTCCCTGATGCCTAGCATCTCAAGTCCACTTTTCATGCCACACTGCTCTCGCTCCTCCAAACTATAAAAGCTCCCTGGAATAACATAGGTGGTGTTTAAAATACAGGACATATCCTTATCTTCATGTATGTAAAAAGACAGTATGATGTAAAGATTAAAGCATGGGTTTTAGAGCCAGGCAAATCTGAATTTGAATTTGGGACTCCACTAATTACTAATGAGTGACATCAGGCAAATTGTTCAACTTTCTCTCTGAGTCCAAATGTCCTCCTGTTAGATGGGAAGAATAACACCTACCTCCAGGTCATCAGTAAAATGCTTATCACAGGGCCTACAGATAATGAGAACTCATTAAATGAAACCTATCCCCACCACCACTACCACTACTATCACTGTCAGCTGAGGATCAGCCTGAGATGGGACTTGTACATGTTCATGGAAGGGCCTGGACTGATCCATTCCTCAGGCACAGAGGTGGCTGTGGCATGTGGGCCTCAGCCACAGCAACCAGCAGGAAGCCAAGGCATGTTATTTTCACCAGTCCAGGCTACTGAGTCCATGGTTCAGATGAGTGGCCATCAATAGTTTAAGGCAACTTCCAGGATCCTTGGCCTCTGCCTTTAGTTCGAGGCAGAAGTTAGTGATACTTCCTTCCCCTCAACACTAATACTTATGAGAAAAGTGTTCCAAAATGTTAAAGACATCTAACTTCCTAAATCATCTGGATGCACCCTAATCATGATCAGGGAAGAGGAATCAGAAGCTCCACATCAATGGTTGCATATTACAATGGGGAAAAGGTACATACACAGGCTATGTAGGGGCCCTGGGACTGTAGACATCAGGAGTTTAGAGCCTGCCTGCTAAGCTCAGAGCCTGCCTCCCAAGTGGACACTTCCTGCTTACAAACTGTTTGAGGATCTATCAATTCCTTGGTTCTGAAACACAGGTCCTACTTGGCTCAGGTTATCGGTTAGTGCTTAGCTAGTAAGTACCTTAGACAGCCCATTTGCCTCTGAATAGTTCCTGAGAGACCGCTAAAGATTCAAGATAAGTTTCCTCAAAGGCTTCCCCTGACTTCCAAGTTCCTTCTCCTCCTCCGGTGCCTTGGTGAAAATGCACACTGACTGCCCAGTTCTCCAAACCTGGGCTGTGGAGGCACCGGAGTCCTCCTCTTGGCCTTGTGAGTGCTAAATAGCTATTGGATTCATCAACCCTCAACCCAATCTCAATCCCTGCTACCATTCACCTAGTTCAGACCACCACTCTCTTTTACTAGATCACTGCTCATTCTCTCCACTTCCAGGCTTCCTTTCCTACCATTCATTCTCCCTACTGTAGTCAGAGTAGTTTTCCAAAAAAGAGAATCTTATTATATCACTTCTCAACTTGAAATATTTCAATGCATTCCAATTACACTTTGGCTAGTATCTTATCTTCTTGGCCTGCCTGACCTATGTGTCATATCACACTTACTCAATGCCCTGGGCATTCTCTGGTCACCGTCAGGCCCTTCATTCTTGCTGTTCCTTCTGCCAGAAACCATCTTTCCACTTTTATTGGCTCTACTTCCTTTTCAGGGCAAGACAGTTTGAATAGCATCACTTCCAGAAGCCCCAGCTAATCCCCCAGGGCTGGGTTAGAGCAGGCATTGGATAAAGATCTGCTGAATCAATGAACAAATGAATCAAGTGCAATAAAAGATGCACACCATTCGACCTCTGAGGCAGCTGCTCTGCTGTGGGGCTCCTACATGCCAAAATTTCTCCCACAGAAAAGCCTGAGCAAATCCCATTCATCAGACAGCCATCTGAAAAGGTTTCTAAGGCTTATTGGTGTATATATGTCTTGGTATAAAAAGATATTTAGTACAAAGTTTCTTCCTCTCTCCTCCTCAGAGCCCCAGTTCTTTTCCCCAGAGGCAACCACTGATAACCAGATTTGGGTATGCTTCCTCAGGTAGTCTAGCATATACAAGTATATAGGAATACACAGAATCACATTTCTTAAAAGCTTTCATCACACTCAAAACCCCTATCCTCAAGGTCTCCATGTAGGATCTAGTTGTGGTAATAGCATATTACTTAGAAATTCAAATGGAGATTATGTTAGCATTTTGTTTTTTCTATTTTAAAAGGTTCCTCACATGCCCTTTCTGTTCAGAAGCTATAACATTAGGATGAACCATCCTCAGCCAGAATGTCAGGGATGCCTCCTAATGAAGGCGACACTGATGGTGTCCACACTCCCGTTCGCATTTAGGAAGGTCACTCTGGAGGCCATGGGAGGTGGAGGGGACAGGAAAGACAGCCTGGTGAGCCAAATGTCAGAACCCCAAGCCCTGGTGCAGCCACAGGAAGTGACTGGGGCTTCTGGAAACTGAGTGAGGCAAGGTGAGAAGGCCAGGCCCAGAATGTGGCACAGTGGGGAAGCAGACAGGGCTGTTTAAAGCTCAGCACATTCCAGAGATGGCAGTTACGTGAGCCAGATCCTGCAAGAGGATGGTGAGATTTCCAGGGGTGGAGGACAAGGATAGCTGTGATGTGTCTTGCAATGAGGAGCCAGGAAAAGCTGAGTGAAGACCTATACCTTAGGGCTCTATTTAGTATCCTCTTGGCAAAAGAAACTGGAGTCAAAGTAGCGCAAACATGCCAACCTAAAGAGAGAACAGCAGGGTCACAAGCACAGGCCTGGCCTGTCCAGAAAAAGGTTGGGGTCTTGGTCGCTGACATTTTGCCCAAAGTACTATCTGCCTCACAAATACTGTGTAGACAAACCCTGTGAGCCTGGGATTCTAGGTCAGAAACTGGACATAGAAAAGGGACTTTTCTTTATAGGGAAATAAGCCAAAAGGATTATCCCTAGCATTCCTTAGGCCAGCTATGCAAACTGCCACCTGCCAAGAGGAAATGCCATCTGTGAGGCAGGTACAGCAGTTATCTGAAGGCCACAGTGGGCGGTTTCATCTTGCTTGGGCCAGCTTCCTTCTGCTTTGTATGAGTGGATACCCAGATTTGGCCAAGGTTTCACCAGTCTGTGCTGTGAGTACGTAGGTGGCATGGCCTGACCTACTCTCAACAGTGAAGAAACATCTCTGAGGTCTGTCTAACCATCCCAGTCTGGGCTAAAGGCTTCCAGCAGCCCAGAAAAAACAAAGATCACTTCTTTAATCTATAGCTTCTTCTAAAAGCAGGAGGGCATGATTGTAAAATATCTCTGCTCTGCTTTCAAGCTAGCATTGTAATGAGCCTTTCTAGTTGTTTGAACACCGAGATTATTTCCTAATCCTTAGATTTCTGTAATACACATTATCTTGGGGCTGCAATATAGTCCTTTTCTCATTGTAAAATAATCCCTTGCTGTAAAAGCAATAAATCAGGAAGCCTGACTCATCTACAGGAGTAAGAAAGGCAATATGCTCTCTCAGGACATGGAGTTGTCTGTCTACTGGTGGCAGATCCTACCTCCAAGTGAGCCGCCAAACCTTAGACCCCTGAACAATATGGGAGTTAGGGGTGTTACAGCCAAAAACCTATGTATAACTTCTGACTCCTCAAACACTTAACAGCCTACTGTTGATCAGAAGCCTTACTGGTAACATAAATAGTCAATTAACACCTATTTTGTGTGTTATATGTACTATATACTGTATTCTTATAATGAAGTAGAGAACAGGTTATTAAGAAAATCAAGAGGAAAATGTTTATAGTATTTACTGAAAAAAAATCCGCATATAAACGGACCTGCTCAGTTCAAATTCATATTGTTCAAGCATTGACTGTACTTGCTTTTTATCTGCCCTCCCCAGACAGCCCATACCCTTGGTGAGCCATGTTAGACCAGTCCAAAGGGTCCCCCGCGTCCAGATGCAAGGGGAAGATATTTGTCAAGGCACTGTCACGCCACATGCCCCTTGGACTTCAGAAAACAGCATATATAGCCTCCAGGTTATCTGCCCATATCTGATCACATCCCTAGCAGAGAATTTGACACAAGTTGCCTCTGAACACTGAGTTGGGAGACAGTGTTAATAAAATATGTCTACAAAGTGGCAGAGAGAATGCAGTTGATTTTAAATATCAGCCCAGGTTCATGGACAGTGAAACAAATCACTTCTCCAAGGCTCTTTGCCAGGGCAGCCTGACCACCTGTGCTATATGTGCAAAAAAAGCAGAGGGCACCGAGGGAGAAAGTGCCAAGGAGACAAGGTACAGTTTGGGGACAATAATGTGATGGACAGGAGTTGACTATAATCCACACCACCCTTGGCTTTGACCATGATTTCCAAACGTGTATCTGAGGACCAGACAGCTTTCCGTGGTTATCTCCCATGTTTTCCCCTATGCGTTCTATTTCAAGGATAGATACCACAAACCTTCCTAATCTTTTAACTAGAAACCTAGGAGTCATCCCAGATACCTCCAACTCCTGCCCCGCATCTAATCTGTCATCAGATCCTATGGACCCAACCTTCATAAAATCTCCTTAATCTACCTAAGGTGCATAGTGTAGGAGGACCCATCCAACTCTGCTTCCGGGGTGCAGTGCCTGGAAAGCAACGGGGGCCTTGAAAAGCTGGACTTGGGAATCCTGGTGCAGCAGTCCAACATACACATTCCTCCCTCCAGTGGCCCAGCCCCTTGCTCTGTGCAGCACCCAGCTCAGCTGTTTCCTAAGACGGCGGCTCTGGCATGCTCTGTTGTCTCTGCTCCCTGTGGACTGGCAGTGGGCTCAGCAGGAAAAACTGTGCTGGGGACACTGAGTTATTTTCTTCTGTCTCAATTCTACCTGCTGGGCTGGCTCAGGAAGCCCAGATCCCAGGTCTTCTGACAACAATAAACATTTTATCACCACTGCAGGAAATTCAGAATTTATTCTGGGTCCCCAGACACCATATCTAATATGACTAAAAAATGCTGCTTTCAGGGTTGCCAGATGGTAGGACAATGCAAGGTTGAGTGTAACTTACAGAATGGGTAAATTTTTCTAAATGTTACCAAGGAGGTATGGAAAATTCCAGTGTATGTAGTGAGGGATTTAGGGAAAAGGTCCTACTGCGCCATAGTTTGCACTTGTAGCACTGGAGCATCAAGAGCTTGATGATCCAGAGCAGATTTAATTCCAGCTCAGGAGAGGTGTTGCCATGGCAATTTGTCATCATCTAGACAAACTATGGAAAAAATCTATCAAATATGATAAAAGTAAAAGATATCAAAGTTTTCCCTGGACCAATTTTGGATGTTTTAACTTTTAGAATGGTAGGCAGGAGCACGAATTTGAAAGGCATGCAAGTGGGAAATAAAACACATTGCTTACCTTGTGAACACTGGTCAAGACATTTAGGAAAGAGAAACCTAGG
This sequence comes from Eonycteris spelaea, assembly GCA_003508835.1. NCBI lineage: Eukaryota > Metazoa > Chordata > Mammalia > Chiroptera > Pteropodidae > Eonycteris > Eonycteris spelaea. The sequence goes on from PUFA01000110.1 coordinate 1,081,140, forward strand.
GGGGAAAAAGAGAAATATTTTAACATCATTAATGTCAGAGTTGTCATTGATTATTTCCCGCAAAAAATGTGAGTATCACTGATGTCCAAGATGACTTACTCAGTGGGGCAAGCGGCAGGCAGTAATGAGCATTAAGGATAGCCAAAGTTACGTTAGAGGTTTGCACAGCTTTGGACCAAAGCTCCTTAAGCCAGGAACCCCATAGAAGTCCCTAAGTAGCTAACTCTTGGTGGAATGTTGAAGAGAGGATATTAGGGCAAGGCCAGTCTCTAGACTATAGAAAAAAGAGAAATAGAGGTTTAAAAAAATATGTATTTGTTTGTTTGTTTGTTTGTTTGTTTAGAAATAAAGAGATATGTACTGACCTTGTAGTAAAGGGGAAATTTCAAGGGAAAAGTAAGAGAATTACATTCACCTAACTCTGCGAGGGGCCTTCAGTGCCAAAGTTGCCATGCTTCCCCTTCTGTGTACACTAGAAGGCCAGTTACCCTTTAACACCATTCTGAGCTTTAACAGTGAATGAGAAGCAAGAAACTGACTGACTGGATCGCAACTGAAGTGGGTGAGAGTGACTGGTCTAAACTGTGAAATAGTTAATAACTGTAGCTCTGTAGGAAGTTCCAGAGAAAAACTCATATTCTCAGTGCTTTAAAACTAAAAGATCATAGTAATCTCAGGGAATAAAGACAAAACTAGTGAGAATAGCTGTCTTTTATCAAGCTCTTACTATGGGGCAGGGCACCGTGCAAGTGGTTTACATATACAGTCTTGTTCTGTCCTCACAACCACCCTGTGCCTTGAGTATGTAAAAGCTGAGAAGAGTGGGTTTAGGATGGATAAGCAGTCTAAGCACTTTGCTCAAGGCCTCACATGAAGCTAGGAAGTGGGAGGACTTATGCAGGGCCCCAGGTCTGCTTGGCACCACAGAGCTCCTGTGTTTTCTTTCCCTGCAAGTGATATGCTTACTGAAACCATATTTCTGAATTGTTGCTGATCTAAGTGGCAGGTATTAATGCTGTTGAAAATACAGAAGAAATTTCTCTCCTGCAATTTCCTTGGTGGTGGAAAGTCTTCATCCTTCTACATGATTTCTGATAACAGCCAGACACACACCACTGGAACCAATTTTATGGATGAGTGAGCTGGATGAATACCACTTTTGGTCTGTGCATCTAGTCTCTTGACGGACTCCCTCATGGATTCTGAAGAATTCCAAGGAAGAGCCCTGATATGTTCTGAGCCAAGGTCAAGAGCCCTGGAATATGCACACTGGAGTCTCCCAAGAACAGAACTCACTGACTTCACTGTACTTGCTGTGTACTAAAGGGCCCGTCAAACAGCAAATACATTTTTGGAAAGTGTCTGTCCTCATCAAGTGCCTGTGACTTTAGAGTGCATGCCCTTAAAGGCCCTTCTTAGCACACTGCTTGTTTCCACAGCAGTCCACAGCAATTCCCATCAGAGGAATCTAAGATAAGGTTGAGCAAAGCTGCCCTTCAGGGCATCCTATCCAATCCCAGGTTGGATGCTCATGCTTTTAACCTTTGCCAGGGAATGAGGTCACAAGCTGCTCCCTTTAAGCAAATGCAAGGAAAATATTCAGGAAACATAGATTTGCACATATATGTGATTCCCTAAAACTGAAATGCAATTTCTCATATCTTGGCATCTTTGGCATCCTGGTCCTTCAAATTCATGTTTTCCTTCCTAATCCAACTATGATTATCATTGCTTCTTTATAATTCATATAAAATTGCATTTTTTTTTTATTATGGTACTTCCTACTCTGAATCGTGATTAATTGTATATAAGTCATTGGTGTGGCATTTAGAAAATTAACTTTTCTGAGCAGCTACCTCATGGTAAAATATGATAATGATGCTTGCATCTTAAAGGGAAATTTTGAGGATTAAGAGGGTTAAAGCATCACAATGCCAGACAAAGAGTGCAAAGCAAATGTTAGCTCATGTCTTTCCTTCTCTACTATCTTCCTCCCTACTAAACTGTAAGAAGCAATTTTTTCTGTTAGGGTACTCACTTAAAAAAAAGCATTGAAACGAGAGTATTAAAAACTTAATTCCTAAAAAATCTTATTATAAAAAATATAGAATTCTTAGCTAACATCATTCTTAATGGTTAAAAACTAGATGCTTTCCCTTGCAGATCAAGAACAAGACATGATGGATGCTCTTGCCACTTGTACTTAACATTATACTGGAAGTTCTAGTCAGAGTAACTAGGCAAGCAAAAGAAATGAAGGTATCCAGCTTGGAAAGGATGCTCTTTTATGTACAGGAAATCCTCACATGCTTTTGTATGCAGAAAATCCTAAGGAGTCCATCCCAAACCCCCAAACTAACAAACTAAGAAATGAGTTCAGCAAGGTCGCAATATGTAAGACCAACATACAAAAATTAATTGGACGTCTATATACTAGCAATAAACACTGCAAAATGAAATTAAGAAAACATTTATACTAACATCAAAAAGAATACAATACTTAGGAATAAACTAAACAAAGGAAGCATCAGACTTGTACAGTGAAAACTGTAAAACATTGCTGAAAGAAATTAAAGGCCTAAATAAATGAAAAGACATATCCATGTTAATGGACTGAAAGACAATATTTTGAACATGACAATAATCTCCAAGTGGATCTATAAGTCAATGCAATTCCTATCAAAATGTGAACTATCTTTTTTGCAGAAACGGAAAAGTTGATCCTAAAATTTACATGGAAATACAAGAAACTCAGACTAGCCCAATCTTGAAAAACAAGATTGAAGTTGAAAGACTCACTTCTCAATTTCACAACTTACTGAAAAGATACAGTCAGTAATCAAAACAGTGATACTAGCTTAAGGACAGACATATAGATCGATGGAACAGAACCGAGAATCCAGAAATAAACCTTTACATTTATAGCAAACTGGTTTTTGACAAGGGTGACAAGACAATTCAGTGGGAAAAGAACAAGTCTTTTCAACAAAGAGTGCGAGGACAACTGGATTGTCCCACGTAGAGTGAAGTTGAACCCCACCTCACACCTTCTACAAATGAACTCGAAATGGAACACAGGCCTAAATGTAAAAGCTAAAACTATAAAACACTTAGAAGAAAACACAGGAGTGAATCTTTGTACCTTGGATTAGGCAGTGGCTTCAAAGATATGATACCATAATTATAAGCAACAAAAGAAAAATAAATTGGACTTCATTAAAATTAAAAACTTTTGTGATTCAAAGGACCATCAAGAAAATAAAAAAAGTGATGGGAGAAAATTTTTGCAAATCAAATAATGGAGAAAGAACTTGGATTCAGAACATACCAAGAACTTTTCCAATTCAATAAAAAAAGGCAAATAACCCAATTTAAAAATGAGCAAAGGCTTTAAATAGGCATTTCTCTAAAGGAGACACACAAATGGCCAATATGCAAATGAAAAAATTCTCCATATCATTAGTATTCAGAAAATGCAAACCAAAACCACAAGGAGATACCACCCCGCACTAGAATGGCTAAAATAAAAAATACAGACAATATATATTGGTGAAGATGTGGAGAAACTGGAACACTCACACGTTGCTGGTGGGAATGTAAATGATGCAGTGGCTACAGATAATAGTTTGCAGCTCCTCAAAAAGTTAAATGTAGTTGTTATATGATCCAGTAATTCTACCCCTAGGTATATACTCAAGAGAACGGGAAACATATGACCACATGAAAACTTGTACATATAAATGTTCACAGCAGTATCATTTATAATGGTTTAAATAACACAAATGTCCATCTACTGATGAATGGATAAATAAGATGTGATAGAGCCATACAATGGAATATTATCTGGCAATAAAAAGGAATGAAGTACTGAAACATGGATGAACCTTGAAAACATTATATGAAATGTCCAGAATAAGCAAATCCACAGAAACATAAAGTAGACAAGTTTGCCAAGGGCTAGAAAGAGGAAGGAATAGAGAGTGACTTTAAAAGAACTTTATGGTACGTAATTATATTTCAATAAAGCTATTATATTTTTAAAAAGCAATATACATACATACTATAAATATATCAAATGATTCCCCATTATCCAACACTTGCCCCCAAGGAAGTAGCCATTTCCCAGAAGAAACCACTATTAACAGTTTGGTATATATACTTCTAGATATTTCCTATAAACATACAAATAAACATGAAAAAATACATTTTTAAAAAATCACTTCACAAAATGTTGTGGCATTTTCCATGTTAGTACATAAAAATCTTCTTGTTTTTCTTTAAATGCCTGTGTAATATTCCATTATATGGATATCACCAAATTTAACCTGTCTCTAATTAGTATTTGGATTATTTCCAGTTCTTCGATATTACAAACAGTGTTGTCATAAACATAGCAGAGCATATCTGTCATATTTCAGACTTCCCAGTATCTTCTAAACACCCTTCCTACACCTGGACTCAGGAAACCATTCCTCTTGTAAATGGCATAAAATGGCTTTTCCAGCCTTTCTTGTAGTCAGGTACAGGCCTGTGACCTAAGTTCTACCAACAAGGTGTACCGTAAGACTCCCGGGGCAGCGAGCAAAGCGAATGAGGGAATGTATGGTAAGCAGACCCTGTTTTTTGGTGAAGGAAGTCATAGCCCAACAAGGTTTGAGAATTGCTCTGCCTTTGACTGAGATTTTCATTTCCATAGTGATTTTATTATTATCTTTATTTTCTTTCTAGACCTCTAACAGTTCATCTTCCATCTGCTTTTGTTAGCTGAATTTCTTTTTACCCTGGATCTTTTCTATTTAACAGTTTTATTGAGGTGTAACTTGCATATCATAAAATTCACTCATTTAAGCATACAAGTCAATGATTTTTTAAAGGAAATTTTAAGTTGTGCTACCACCAGCACAATCCAATTTTAGAACATTTCCATCATCCCAAGAAGATTCCTCCTGCTCCATTTCCCCAGCCTTTTAGATTTTTCCTTGAGCTCTCTCCACACCCTGTTAGCGCCTCCTTCTAATTTTTTTCTTGACAGTGCAGAAAAGTACTTGTCTGTGCTAATTCTTCTGAAGAGTAGGCTCCATCTGCTGTTTGCTTATTACTATCTTTTTGTACATTTTTCTTTTTATGGTAATATCTATGGTAGTAACTAGTTCTATGTTAGACCCTTTCCTTTAACTCATCTTTAAATAAAAACTTTGGAAAAAGAAAAGATAAGAATGGTAGAAAGAGTGGCACAGAAGAGTCCATATGGCAGTTCAAAGTACAACGGTGATGCCTTGCATTTACTACAGTAACCTAACCTAAGACAGAATGAAAACAGACCACCTTGGCTTTTCTATGGGTGAGCAGAACTTAGGTCAAAGCTAAAGAGAGAATGGTGAAGATATCACTTGAGATCAGTCAAAGTGATGAGGGATGTAATCTCTAACATATTGTTATGAGAAATATAAAGATGTCAAATTTGGCCTCAAATAGGAAGGGAGCCTTTTCAGATGAAGGTCTTAGGATAGATCAACCAGTTACCAGAAGAGAACAATAATGTGGACTAGCTGGAAAGATCATATGATTCCAGATGTGATGTATTCCACTAGGCTAAAGGGAGAGGAAATTAAATAGCTCTATGAAGGGACACTGTAATGCTTGAAACTCTCCCCACTAAGGAATGCTTTTGTGTTGAAATAGGTACTTCCAGACACCACTGGGGCAGTAAAGACTGTAAAACTCACTCAAAAAGCAATTTTGAAATGTGAATAAAGAGTAATAAAATGGGTCATACACTTAATTAATAACATATCTTTGAGGAATTCTAAGAAAATTATCTGAAATTTGAGAAATTTATATGGATAAAGATATTTCTACAGCATTATAATAGTGAAAAGTTAGAGATATCATATGAAACTAACAGTAGAGAAATGGTTAAGACAGTTATGTCCATCCACATACATAATTTTATAATTAATCAAAATGTAATTACCACTGTGATCCAGGAACATATGTATGTTAACTTACATATGTTTATATGTTAAACCAAGAATAAGGATATAAAATTATACGTACACCACAAATGTAAAAAAAAGCATGCACATAAAAAGACCAGAAAGGAAAAAGGCCCCTCCCCTGTATTTTTTGGGGAGCATTTTTTTTTCTTCTGGGAGAAGCTGCTGCAAGTTCCATTGCCCTAGATGAAAAACTTTTCAGTACATGAAGAAAAATGGTGAGAGGCTGCCAGTCTTCTGAGAACCTGGCACAGAGCATTACATATAAGATAAACCGATGTGTTCCAAAAGACAAACGCACATAAAGATGCGTCTCTTTCTAGTGGGTAAGAGAAAATCGCTTTCTGTACATTAAGCGCTCCATGTCCTTGGGCTGAAGGTGGTCCTAAGTACGTACCTGTGCTCCATGTAGCAGCTTAGTGGCTCCACGCACACCGTGATGGCACCAATGGTGAAGGAGGACTTGACGTTTGAGTCTGGATGGGTCTGTAGGGCCTGGACCACATCGATAACATCTGTGTAGCTGGGGAAGGGAAAGGAATGATTAGTTCACTGACTGGGGCTGCAGAGCAGGGGTGGGGTGGAAGAAAGAGCAAAAGGAGGAGCCTGTAACTGGGTTCCTTGGGGTCACGCTATTTCACACTTTCGAGCACCTAAAGTCCACAGAACTTCTGCATTCCCAAGTTCCATTAGCCCTCATAACTGCCAGAATGAGTGGAAGAACTCCCCCAATCTGGGGGTAAAGAGGAACCTGTACAGGTGACTCTGGGCCTCTGAGGCTGAGACTCGGTGTCCTTAGGCCCATTTTCTAGTCAAGTTGAAAGCTCCTACATTGGTCTACTTTTTAAAAATAGCTCTTTCCTCTCCTTCCACCTCACAGAACGTGGGCAAGAGAGAAAGGGGGATCATGAGGTACCTCTCCAGGTCAGCAGACACATGTCAAATACCACTGGCATTTGTATCTCCTGCCTGCCTAGAGCCAATTCGATATTTTCACTTAGAACTTAACATGTTCATGATGCAACTTCTCCATGCCTGCTCCTCCCAAGGCCTTGTCCTCAGCAGAGGAGAATCCACTCCTTCAACAGCTAGGCCAAAATATTCGTTTGGAGTAATCACCGACTCCATTTTTTCCCTCAATCCTCAAAAAATAACTAGAATGAGATCACTGTTCACACACTCAACTACTACTGGGAGTCCAAACTGCTACCATCTCTTGCCTAGATCACCCCCACAGCCTCCTCACTGGCCTCCCTGCTTCCATCCTTGCCTCTCTCCAACCTATTTTCAATACAGAAGCAAGAAGAATAATGTAAATCCCATTGTGCTAAGCCACTGAGTGACTTCCACCCCATTCAGTGTGAAAGCCAAAGCCCTTACAGTGGCCCCACAGCCCTCTATGATCTGATCCCCACACTGCAGGAAAGATTCATCTCCTATTCCTTTCCTCACCTGACTCCAGCCACTCTGGCCTCCTGGCTCTTCTCTGAACATTCAAGGAACCTTCTGCCGTGCACTGTCCCCTTCTCCTGCAATGCTTTCCCCTCAGATGTCTGCAAGAGTTGCTCCCTGACTCCCTTCTAAGGGAAATGTCCTCGATTTTCATACAGCCTATGTGATACTCTTCTGGCACAGCCTGCTCTCACCCCAATTTTCTCCAAAGCACTAAACATCAGCTACACACTCTGCATTTCTCAATTTATTTGTTTTTTGTCTGTGTCTGTAAACTAAAACATAAGGTAGTTGCTGAGTGGTGTAATCTAAGTGCCTAAAGCACGGTAGATGAAAAACTGGGCATTCAACCCCAGGTAGACCTATGGCTACTCTAAGAGGGGACCCTCCCCTTTCACCTTGTGGAGAACATTTTCCCAACTGACCCAGCCTATCACCAAAAGATCAGTTTCAGTGGAGGGAGGCAAAAGCCGATGGGTAGCTTTGCTGATCGTATGGCCTAAGTCCTAGCTTGGGCCCTTGGGAGGCCAATGGTGGTAGCTAGGAGGAATAGGTATAGCTCGCCTGAGCCATTTCCTTGAGTTGCTATATACAGCTCATCTGTAAAAGGGCATTTGGCTTTATTCTTGATCACAATTTTAGCACCCCACCCCCTAGGTGTGCAGCAGCAACAACCAACCAGAAGTGTTTCAGTAAAGAACAGGGTATGTAAGGTTCTAGAGCTCCCCCACAAGCACCAGGCAGCCAGAGAGCCTTAAGAGCGAGCCCTCTGCTCACTGGCTTTTCTCAAAGGCTTCTCTCCCTGTCTGGGTATTTGTGTGTATGACCACGTGGGGTTCTTTCCATTGGTTCTCAGTGTCTATGTGGGCCTGGATGCCAGGAGAGCCCCACATATTGCCTGTAGAGCCCATATGCATGTGTGGTCAGCAGGGCTGATGCTTTGCACCCTGCCCCAAATCTGTGGTCATGTTTAATACACTTAACTCACATGGTTAAGTACCCCAGCCTTGTTCCTCAGCATCGTATTTCCCTGATCCTAAAAAAAGTAGGGGCTTTTTATTTTTTATGTTTGGTATGAGCCTAGAGAGACTCTCATTTCTTAGGGTAGAAAAGAACTGAAAGACAAGCCAATCCTGAATATTTTAATCATTTTAATATAATAGGTTTATCCTTAGGGATACATCTATTTATTCTCAGCTGAGGAATTCCCAGATTTTTAGAGTATTCCTTTAATCTTCATTTATTTTAATGAAAAAGGTTAAGTCTACGACCATGCTACCCTGAACAAGCCTGATCCCGTATGATCTTGGAAGCTAGGCAGGGTTGGGCCTGGTTAGTATTTGGATGGGAGACCACCTAGGAAGACCAGGTGCTGTAAGTATTAAAAATAAAAAATAGGGGATTGTAAGCTGACAAGGTCCTTGCAATCTGTGAGCTCAACCAAGGGTTGCCTTGCTAAAGAAAGAAAGGGAGGGAGGGAGGAAAAGAAAGACAGAAAGACAGAAAGAAAGACAGACAGAAAGGAAGAAAGAAAGAAAGAAAGAAAGAAAGAAAGAAAGAAAGAAAAAGAAAGAAAGAAAGAAAGAAAGAAAGAGAAAGAAAGTAAGTTTAGAATGAAACAGGCCCCAGAGTCCTTGGTGAGGCCAGTGCATCTACATGATGCATCTAAACGATGCATCTGGGCCCTGCAGCCCGGAGCCATTGGGGCAAGAGAGAAGGCACTTGGTGTCATTCACTCTACTTATTAAGGAGGTTCTACTAGATGCTCCTCCCCAGCTCCAGCCCTATAGTTATTATCCTGAATGCGTGATGAAGGCAAAAAACTGGCTCTTCATGTCTGCCTCTTTCTTGTAAGTACTCTCCTTATTAAAAATAAAACAACAACAACAACAAAAACAAGACAAAAGCCCAGCGGGACTTGAACTTTCTTTTCTCTGATAAACAGATATTCCATTCAAGTGTCCTTTGGGCTCTGTTTTATATTTGCAATTTAAGCCTACAATTTGGGCACATGTTTTATATTAATTCAATTTTCGTTTTGAGAGAGATACTTTGTTTTAAATGTAGATAATGTGAAGAATGACTTTACAACATTCCGAAGTGCAAACAAATACAACCTCTCAAATTCCTTAAAATTAAATTTAAAAAATTCGGACTTTACCAGTTTTACTCATTCCTGTGTTTTATGTATTAAGTTATATGATCTTTGTCGCCTGTGTAGGTTCCTGTATTTATCACCACAGTCAAGATCTGAATGGTCCACACTGTAAGAACCCCTGTGTCGCCCTTTTACAACCACATGCACCTTCCTCTGTCCTCCGCTCCCATCCCTAACTCCCGGCAACCACTATTCTGTCCTCCATTTAAAAATTTTTATCATTTCAAAATACATTAATTTTTAAAACGACAACTAATAATTCCACGTGATGTTAAAACTCAATACCACTGCCCCTCAATGACCTACTTTACTGCTGCAATTAGTTGAATGGCACCAGGCCATTCTAGGGGTGAAAGAAAACTCTGTCTTAACCACAGGTGTCCTGCAAAGAATCCTATATATAAAGATGAAAGCATAAATTCTCAACTGAGAAGCCTCTTGCGTCTCCCTTTATCAGCAATTTCAAGCAGATAGACATGCAATAAGGAGACCATATGTTCCCTGCTGAGCCTCATGAGAATGGGCCCAGCCTGTAAGGACAGTATCGTAGTGAGAACCACAGCATTTAGGTGATAACATGGCTTGATATCATTCCCTCAGGAAATGTGAGGTCCCTAGCATGCTGGGGTTGTGACTGGGCAAAGGCTAGGTCTGAGAGTACGAGACTGAGTGGCCATACACTGTCACTGAAGTCCAGAGAGGCCAAGACAGCTGACACTTTTGCAGACTTGGACAGTCGGAGACAAGGAGTCAATGATGCTCTCTGAAGTGATGGAAGATGAAAATGACCTCAGCCACACAGTATTAAGCTGCCAAATTGACTCCAGGCCCATCCCCCCAATGACTCTCAAATCTGATAGAGGCCAATGCGTTTGACCAGTAGTAGCGATGGAAAAACAGAAGAAAATGAGTGGTTTCATACTCAGACTCTTGCTCTGTGGCTTCTACAATCTCAGCCCACAAGTAGAACGATGGGGCTGACTAAAGGGAAGCCCAGGGCAGAGGTGAGAGCAAGGCCTGAAGAAGAGGAATAATGGCCTGGTGGAGAGCACACTCAGCATCACTGCCCAGCTCTGCTCCAATTCCCACCATCAAACCCAGACAGGGCTTTAGATCTGGGCCTCTTCTTTACTGGAAACAACTAGCCAATTGCAAATACTTTTATTACAAGCACAAAAAACACAGCATAGTACAAAAGCACTTCGTGAGAACTGCCAAAAGAGTCTTTATCACCAACCGTAATGACATCAGTGAAGAGTATAGCCTGTGTTTTCCTGAGCCAGCATGTTCTCCTCTGGGCCGGGGGTGACGGGCTTGCATGGGGCTCCTCCCTGGAAGGCCTCAGAACAGGTCAAGGGAAGCTCCTTGCAAACCTGCGTCCACGGAACAGTGGTACACACTGTCACATGTGTCCTCCCAGGGAGCTCCTTGCTGAACTGGACTATTCAAGCTCCCGAGGGTCCCAGGAAAACCCTCCTGGACCAGCCATCCCAGGGATGGTGGGGCTCGAGACTGGAGAATGTGGGCGCTGTCTCTGCAATTCCACAAGAGGGAGGACTAAAACAGCTGATGCTCCTTTGCCTAGACAGTGAAGGAAGTGGCTTGGGGACCACAATTGTAAGAATTCTCAGAGAACCCTAGAAAACTTCCTCCCTAATTCCCCACCTTTTGGGGAGATTATGATATTGAAGCCAAACTTAAAACTTGTTGCAAGCTACACCGCCACTCTAGGCCACAGGACGGCAACAGGAATCCCTGCTCCTTTAAGGCCTCTCTGCGTAGGGCACGCTGCTCATGCGTGTGTGGTTTGTTCTGTGCCTCAGGCTGGCCGCATATGAATTAACAGTACGGCAAGGTCACCACCACCCTACCCCCCAGAAGACTTTCAGCGCTCACCCTTGTAATACCACCAGCAGTCTGGCCTTCTTGCGGATGTATGCGGACTGGCGAGCAGAGCGGTTCCGCTGGGCCTCCAGGGCACTGGAAAGGTACCTCTGGAAATGGGCAGCATGAAAACATTCGGAGCTGTCCATGATCTGGCGGTACACCATCCACCTGGAAATGGCAAGTGTAATCTCAGCAAGGGGGCCACCTGATGGCCTGTCCCCACAGGATCAGACAGTGGATTCAAATGTGACCAGTACTCCCATGTTCTGCCCAGTGAATCAATAGTGGAGAAAGCAATCTTGGCACCACCAAAACAGGCAGAGGGTAATGGCTGGGTGAGAAACCCCGTATCTTGAAACCAATCCTTGGAGTTCTTGATAGGAAATGCCTTGCCATAGGGAAAAAGGTCAATAGACTTGACCAACAGACTTCAGAGTTGAGAAAGACTCCTGACCAAGCAGTTACATCCTGAAAGACCATTTGATACAATGGCTTCAGTCTGGTGCTCAGTAAAACTCTTGCTGAGAATAAGAAATGGACAGGGTGAAAAATTTGACTGTTATTGAACAAAAGCAATGGAAATGAGGGAGAAACCATGTAACTATGTAGTGCTTTTAAAGAAGGTCCAATATACCCCAGCATCTCTCCAAAATCCACCTCTCCATCCCCCATGACCTCCCACCTGAACACTCCTAACCCTCTAGGTGACTGCAATCTTCTCAATTCTTCTATGGCCTCCTGCAGGACGCCTTACTTTGAAGTAGACTGACAAGATATTAAAAGCCCAGCTCAGTCACCAAGGGTTGTTTAGTAACCTGCCAGCCAGGTGGAAGTGATGGAAGAGTGATTTCCCTAATTTCATTTGAGCCAGTTTGTCCTAGCTGCACCTGGACTCACACAGTCCACTTGTGGTCAGGGAAAGATCACATCACCAGCTCCCAAGTGCTAACCACTCTGGTCCTGAATCACCCTGCTGACCAGGCACAAGTCCAGGCCTTTGCCTGTGGTCCTGCTGCTACAGTGCTCTTCCCAGAAACCCAAGGGTTCACTCCCTCATTCCTTAGGCCTCTGTTCAAATGTCACCTTCTCAGTGAGGTCTTGTCTTCCCTGAGCACCCAATTTATAGCTGGAATTCTGCCCACCCCCCACCTCCCCCCTGCCCCACCAGCCCTGCACTCCCTATAAGTCATCTCTGCTTTATTTCCTCTATCGCACTTTTCACTAGTTAATATACTATTTCCTTATCTGGTTAATTGTCTGTCTTCCCACACTAGAATGTGAGCTCCATGAAGGTAGAGATTTTCTAGTCTGTTTTGTTCATCTGTCCTCCACACTTAGATCAGTGCCTGGCATACAGGAAGCATTCAGTACAAATGCGTCAAATGAATGGATAGATGATGACCACTGTGTTGATACCAATTATACCAAAGGTCAGGCAGAATATGTCAAAGTTTTCCCAGGGCTTCAGCAGACCCAGGCACGGATTCCCTTTTCCCAAAGCAAAGGCGGCAGCAGCCATACTAACCTGCCATATTCCTTATGCAGAGTGACCAGAAAAGCACAGAGCTCGCTAGCATGACAGCCCGGGAGGCCCGTTACAATGCTGATAATGACCTACACGAAAGAAAAGCCATGTGGGTTTGTAATTCAACTGGGAGGCAGAGTTGTATGTGAGGTTAAGAGATCAGACTTCTAGAGCCAGTTCTGTAGGAATGAACCTCAGTACCGGCACTCACTAGCTATGTGACCTCAGGCTAACAACAGAACCCACCGTGCGAGGTAGGTGTGGTGATGATTAACTGAGTTAATATATGTTGAGCACTTAGAACATTGTCTGGCACAGAGCAAACACATTTTAAATTTTGTATTACTATTGTAATTTCTATGGAGTGGGTTGTGACTAAGCCAATTAAAATATAATGGAAAATACTGGGCAGAAAGGAGGTCTGGGACAAAAATGCCACGGGTTCAACTGGCGTGGTAATTAATCTCAGCGAAGGAGACGTGTGGCACTGGGGATGTTTCTGTCTGGCTGCTGTGCCCTTCAAATCACATAGCCTGAGCTAAGGAAACAAACTGGGATAGGAAGTACTTCTGAGTCTTGATGGGGAGAAAAGGAGCCAGGCTGGACTGTCCTAACCTTACTACAACCATATGAAAACGGGGTCCCCTGTAGGCAGATATTGCAAAGCAACTTGAAAAAATTCACTGACAGGGGTCAGGCAGGGGAGGAAAGGAACTTTGTAACTGCTGAAGGATACAGATATAAACACAGCAGGACAAGAGCCTCTGCGTTTTATCACAATACCCAAGACTCACTGGACAGGCCTGGTCACAGATAACTTAAAGCTCAGCTTGGAGGCACTCATCACCTGAGCTGGTCACATTAGCAGAAAGGTGACTGTGGATCCCTCTTCTTTAATGGGAATCAGAAACTCTTCTTCCTCCCCTTTGACTAGGCCCCTACTCTGTAACACTTTCTGCCCCTGTGGGTAGCACTCCATGTAAATGACATTTTATTTATCCTCCTCCCATCCGTATTTCCCTGTCTTGGTGCCTATTCCTCAGTGCCCAGGCCTCAGCCTCTCAAATCAAAGCACACGTGCTTACAGCCAGATACCTTCTTACTTTCAGGCCAGGCCTACAGTGCCATTTAAACAAAACATAATAAGAAGACATTTTCATTTTTTAAACTCTTGTCTAAGGGAAAAGTTGAGGCTTCTAATTCCTCAATGCTTCTATTTTCTTTTGCAGCTGAGTGTCTTCTTCGTTTGCACAGAAATAAATGCCCTCTTTGAGTATATAAAGACATATGGTTCCAAAGAAATGGTGTGAAGAGTTCAGAGGAGGAGGGGAGTGTGAGGCAGGAGCAGATTAAAATACACTCTCGGGAAGATGATGTTTGTGAAGTATCTTCTTACCCTGATGATGTCAGCAAGGCCCAACTAACAAGACCCATCCCCTTATTAAGCTCAATGTGTCATCCACTGCCAGGTAAGTCCTTGTCACTACCAGAAAGAGTTAATGGCATGAAAGCACTGAGCAAGAGTTTGAAAGGCCTAGAGAAGCCAAGGGAGGGCACGGCAAGGTGTCAGAGTTTTTTCAACACTGCCCTGGGGCTTGGCTGGGGTTAATTTAGAGGCCTGTCCATAGTCACTATGTAGAGCAGGTTTCATGGGTATCATTTTATCAGTATCCAAGGAGGTGGAGAGTCTTATAAAAGGGACTCTGCCAGAGCTCTTTCTGTTAACTGACACAGAAGACTCATGGTCAGGCTAGCAAGATTAGCTTCCCGTGAACTCCCAGCAGATTTGTGAGCTGCTGTACCTTGTCATTTTCCACTTGGTGAGTGGGCCCTTTTCAGCTTGCTGCAGCAGGACAGGGAGATGAGTCCTCATAACAGGCTCCCGACTAATGCTGCTGATGGTAAAATGCTGGAGGAACCTAGACAAAGACAACGCTATTATGTTACCATCACCAGCCTTGTCTGAATGGGCCCTTTAACATGAGAAACTCCTTATTTAATTGCTGAAAAAGAAACCTTAGAGAGATTCTTCCTAGAGAATAAAATTGTATATGGCATGTCACTGCTAGCTTTTACAATGACCCTAAGAAGCTATAAAGAAAAAGGAGCTTAGAAAGGACTAACATTGAGGTTTCTCACATTTCATAAGCCAGAACATTAAACATCTATAAACAGAAAACCAGAGCTCACCAGTCTAGCTCTGGGAGTCTGGCTGAGAGGCGCTTTAGAGAACTCCATTTCTCCCCGGCAGAATGGCTCAGGACATTGAAGAGCTTCTGTGCACTGGAGTGTCTGGAATATCAAAAGCTCACAGATTAGAACATCTCCCTATAGTGCACATACTTTACATAACTTGTTCTGATGTTTTCAAGCTAGAATCCCATGACAGAGTCAACGCTTCCAAAAATAAGCATCTCACTAACTTAAACAAAATGCTGCATTAGCACACGATAACTGGTGTGCCCACATACGAAAACTGGCCTGAAACCATCGGTAATACTATGGGTTACTATTCTTGGTGGAGTTCATCTTTCTTGACTTCTATTTCCCTACAGGCACTTGCTACCTACAAGTTGGCAGCACTGAAATGATTTGTGTGGGTCCTTTTAGATGCCAAGACCCCTGTGTTACATAACAAGTCATCCTGCAGAGAGGGCAGACATGCACAGCTTAGGGAAGCAAGCATAAACAGTGAAGGCAGCTACTTACAATCTCCTTTGTTCTACAGATAATCCACCTTCCTGGATCACTTTAAAAGACAGCCCCGAGTTAGCCTGCTGTTGCCAGAGGGAGAAGACCTAAAGAAAACAGAATTTGAGTAAAGCACACTTTAAACTCAACAACAGGATATGAAACCCACATGGGGATTTGATGCTTGTTGAAAATCTGGACTGTCAGTACAGAGACAAACCATCATAACAAACAAGTTTGTTTCAAAAATAGAGGCCTAAAGCAATTTTTTGTTCTGTATTTTTCAAAACTAGAATTTCTTTCTGGGTTCCTCTCCGAGGGATTCTGCCCCTTCAGAGGCCAGGAAGCACGGAAGAAGGTGTCAGGTAACAATGTTCGGGCAGAAGGGACATGTTCTTCCCTGGTCATAGGGCCAGACATAGGGAGTGGTTCAAGCGACTCTTGTCTGGAAGCAGGGAGATGGCTGAAGAGAAACTAAAAAGCTGCCTCCATGTTCTTGGATTGAAAGGACAAACACAAAGAGGTAGGAAGGACCAGCAGGCAGTAAGAGGGAGACAGACTGGCCTGAGATGCCATCTGCAGCCAAGGCCAGCTCTTGTCTCCTCCATGTTCTGAGAATCTGTCCTGAGGGAGAGGGAGGGACACTGTCTCCTCACAAGCTGCTGCAATCACACCTTTCCAAGCATTTTCACCCATTATGAGTCTAGCCATCTGTTTGACTTTGGCTACTGCGTGGTCTCTAACTGGGTTGTATAATTCTCAGTAAGCTCCTTCACTCATGCAGCCTGCCAGGAGAGACCATTCACAAGAGCCAGGTCTGTGAAACACAGGGAGATCTTGGGGTGGGGTAGAGAGCTCTGACCCAGTAGGTAGGGCCCAACAATTCCACAAAGTAGCTAAAAGGAAGATGAGCTTAATTAGGACTTAAAGGGACAAAGAACATTTTTCTTAGAAGATGAAAAGGCTTCTGTTCAGTGCCTTTAAGTTTTCAACTCTCAATGACAACAGCACCACTGCAGGACCTAAAGGGATTAGAAGTAACCACTCTCCACCAGCTCTCCCAACTCTCCCTCTCATTACCTCACTGTTAATGCTGAGACACTGCCTTACCATCTAAACTGCTTTTAAAAAACTAGTAGTTTTGCTGACTAATGACTGATGTTACCTCTGAATAAAATGCTTGGTATATCTTTGATTTGGGGAAAAGGGCAATCATCAGAAAATTGCTTGATCCATGGAAATGAACTGGGAGATGAGGAAGTAATGAGCTTTTGAAGTCTATCAGAAGGGCAGCAACAATACTGATGGAATCCTAAAGAAAGAAAAGAGGGCATTGGTGAGAAAAGCCATTTGCATGATACCAGCCCTCACAACTACTGTCAGACACATGATGAATTTCAGTGCAATTATCTTCACATTATGTGGTTTACTGGGGTTCAATTATAAATATGCTTGCTAATACCCTGTTATGCAAGATACAGGAAGCACAGGGTCTTTTCTTCTAAACTAAAAATACCATCTCAAAATTCTTTCTAGGGTATCATCATATATATGACTTATATTTTCTTCTATTCTGCGGGCTGTTTTCACTTTCTTGATAGTGTCCCTTGAATATGCAGTTTTTAATTTTGATGAAGTCCAATTTATATATTTTTTCATATATATTTTTTCTTTTGTTCTCATACCCAAGAAATCATTGCCTAATCCAAGGTTATAAAGATTTGTTCCTATATTTTCTTCTAAGCGTTTGTTTTGGCTCTTACATTTAGGTCTATGCTCCATTTTTGAGTTAATTTTTAGTATATGGCATAAGGGTCTAACTTCCTTCTTTTGCATCTGAATATCCAATTGTTCCAGCACCCCCTGTTGAAAAGACTGTCCTTTCCTCACTGAATGGTCTTGGTGCCCTTAAAATCATTTAACCATACATTTTTTTCCCTATTTTTGTACTCTCTATTCTGCTACATTGGTCAATATGTCAGACCATATGCCAGTACCACACTGCTGTTTGATTACTGTAGCTTTGTAGTTTTGAAATCTGGAAGTGTGAGTCCTGAAATTTTGTTCAAGATTATTTTGGTTAGTCAGGGGACCCCTGAGATTCCATAGGAATATCAGAATGGCTTTTTCTATTTCTGCAAAAAATGCCATTGGGACTATCATAGGAACTGCACTGAATCTGTAGATCACTCTGCGTGGTATTGTCATCTTAACAATAGTAAGTCTTCTAACCCATGAACATGGGATGTTACCATTTACTTAGGTCTTCAATTTCTTCCAGCAATATTTTGTAGTTTTCAGTGTATAAGTCTTTCATCTCTTTGGTTAAATTTATTCCTAAGTATTTTATTCTTTTTGATGTTCATGTAAATGAAATTGTTTTCTTAATATCTTTTTTGAATTGTTCATTGCTAGGGTACTGAAATGCAACTAATTTTTTTGTTTTGTTTTGTATCTTGCAACTTTTGTGAATTCATTTATTAATTCTAATAGTTATTTTTTTGTGGAATCTTTAGGGTTTTATACATATAAGATCATATAATCTGTGAACAGAGATAATTTCACTTCCTCCTTTTCAATTTAGATGCCTTTTATTTCTTTTTCTTAACTAATTGCTCTGGCTAGAACTTCCAATGCTATGTTGAATAAAAGTGGCAAAAGCAAGCGTCCTTGTCTTGTTCCTCATCTTAGAAGAAAAGATATTTTAAAATACTTTTTCATTATACAGATAATATGCTCATTAATTAAAAATTTGAAAAGAAACAAAAATAGAATAGAGAAGGTTTAAAAAAATTATCTAACGTCCCACCATCTAAATCTAACTACAGCAAACATTTTAGCACTTTTCTTCCAGTCTTTTTTGCCTCATCATTCACTGACTTGTCTTTTTTAGGCACTGTAAAATCACATTTATTTTTATAGTTCCATATCTTGCTTCTAAAATTTCCTGCTAGCATCTGCCATGTTGTTGCACACTATCTGTAAACAAATGCCAGACTCAAAAGGGTGCAGAATGTATAATGTCCACTTCTATAACATTTTAGAAAATGTAAACTATCAACAGTGGTCCCCTGAAGCCAGAAAAAGGGAAAGATGAGCAGCAAAAGGACATCAGAAAACTTTTTTGGGGTGATAAAAGTCTTCTGTATTTTGATTGTGATGGTGGTTTCATAAGTGTATACATCTGTCAAAACATTAAATGGATACTTAATTATATTTAAAGTATACTTCAACAAATCATCAGCAAAAAATTGAAAAATCCTTTAAGTGGTCAAATTTGGCAGACTTTTCCTTTAAGCTATGCTAGAAAGTCTTCCTGACTCTGGAGGTTTAATGAAGATTCATCTTTATATTCTTCATTCTATGTGTGAAATTTAAAAATATTTAATTTTAATAAGAAGTTTGTTGTGATTTTTGATATGACTACTCCATTTTTCCTCTAAATTAGCTAACTTATAGTCCCAGCACTTAAATGATTCATCTTTTCTCCTGTGATGACAGAAGACTAATCTAATATTAAAACTTTCATCTATAGGGACATCCATTTTGTCTTACTGATCTGGCCGCATTTCTGAACAATCTTTAAGGCAGTAAGTTCTATGTGAGAGAAAGAATTCTTTCAAGAATTATTCACAGAATTCATTTTCTGACCATCTGAAGAAACCACCTTACTGAGTCTGTGTCCTAGCTCCCAAACAAGCTAGTTTTGAGGCTGTGATTGAGCATCATACTGAGAGATGAGCTGTGCTCTGGCCAGAGGTACAGGCTAGAGGAAACTCATAACTACCCTCTTATTCCCAAAATAAAGAAGTGTTGATGCAGACTGGTGAAGTTAAAGGATGATTCTGGGGATGGAACTTTCATACAGCTGCAGGTTAAGTCTGCATGACAGGGAAGGGTTAAGCCCTCATGGGGACAGTTAGCCAATTCTCTCCCTCTCTGGCTCACTTATAGTTCTTTCCCATGTTAAAGAGTGGAGCCCCACCAATATCGTAGGAAGCAGCTTCTTTCCAGATTTTAAGTGGGTGAGCTTTGCGTCCCTGGGCAGGAGACCATCTGTCAGAGGCCATTATAGGCCTTCTTCAACCTACTTTTTGATCCTCATTGGGATAAATTAATTGCCTAAGGGTAACTCTCCTAACCCAGAAGCCCTTTCCAGCTAAGCCCTTTACAGAGCAGCGAAGGTTGAAAAGGCTCAGAGCCCTGAGAGGTCTCTCTATGACCTCTCTGCTTACCTGCCCCAAAGGGCAGTACTGACTCCTGACATCCTGCCCTATGGTGGTGGAGCAGGGACAGGGAGTTATTTGGTTTCCCAGAAGTATGAGTACCTTTTTGAACACTAAAGCCATGGACTGGTAAAATACCTACCCCATCATAGAACAAAATGGAATTCACGTGATCCTTGGAAATGATGATACTTCCGAGATGATGGTGAGAAAACAGAAGGCCTCTACGGAAGAAATATACTTTCCCTGGAAGGAAAAGAGAGTTGGTCAGAGACGGAAGGCTAGATCCTGAGGGCCAAATTCCAATGTCCTTCTTGTAGATACCAGGGCAGGCCAGTGTGGTAACGAGACCAGTAGCATTTAAGTTATATGATGTTTATGCTGAGCCCTGTGCTCCGGGGAAACTAATGTATGCTCCTGGAGCCTCAGAGAGAAAAAGCATCAAATACAGTCTTGGCATAAGAATTTGAAAAAACAAGTGAGTAAGTTATCAGCTGATGGGGAGAGGCAAAATTCACATTCACATATGGGTGTCTTCCAGGAAAACACACTAAAAAAGACTGAGTTTTTCTGCTCCATTACTGAGTTTATAGGTGCTCCTTTCTCCTATTTTGAGAGAAGCTGGCTCAGCTCTAAAGGGATCACATCTCTCACAAAGTCCAAGAAGGAGCATTAGGGTCTCAGCTGAAGGGCTAGTGAAGGAAGCCTAAGGGTTCCTCTGTCCAGCAAAGGAACATTTGAGTTAGGCAATAACTGGGTTCCACAGACACTGGAGGCCTGTGGTTCTGTAGTTCACAAAAGCAAAATGGGTGGATATGGTCATTGGATATGGGTTCCTCAGGACAAGGATTCAGGTCTAAGGAGAGTTGGTACATAAATTAGCTCAGTATGGGCCCTAGGGGCAGATCACAGAAAGATGGACAGCTAAGATGACAAGGGTTAAGGCTGGACCTGGGCTTGCTTTGGAGACCCAGATGAAGCACCCAGAAAACCCATAAGACCCCTGAGTGAAGCTGCTTTCTGGAGTTGGCTTGGACTCAAGGCACAGGCTTGGGAACACTGTCATTTTTATCTTATTTTTGACAAGAGGGACTGATTCCTTGAGCTGTAGCTTTAGGAAGGAAGCCTCAAAGCTCTGGAGGTTATAATGACAAGAAGAGCAAGTTCTGAAGGCATCCTGAGGAGGTGGAGTTTCAGGGGGCAGAGAGAGGCCTGGTATGTATGCTTGTATATGTGTGTTAATGAGGGTGAGGAGAAGTGCAGGAGATGGATGCAACTTTTAGGTAAAAGAGGAAGGTTTGGAGCCTATAAATGAAGATACACATGATCAGCCAGAGGGACATAATGCCAACTTTACCATCTGGGGCAGCAGCAGGCAGAGACCAGTCAGCCCAATTCCAGGTTTAAGCCCTGTGAGCCCCTCATCTCTAGCAAGTAAAACTTGGCCTTGAGTAGTGGCTACTTACGCCCCAGCCTCCACCTGTACCAATGCCAAGGTTCCTCCCTGCTGATCCATTGCTGGCATAATACTTTAATTCCCTTAAGAGACACAGCCCCCTGCCCCTTCCTTCACTGCTCATGTCTACTGCCCTCCTAATCATGCCCCAACATTCCAAAAAGCTTCTGAATGCCCCCACACTCTTCTCTTCCAAAGCCAACACTCTCATTCCTTATGAGGGCTCAGGGAATGGTCCATGCCACATTCTGGCCTTGCTATGCCTCAATCCCAAATGCACAGCAGTAAAGCAGCACCCGCAACATCTTAATTTTTGGAATCTTTAGTTTCACAATGTACTCTCTGACTACAGCACCTCATCATCCTTTTAGCTACCTCATTCCCAAAACTTCACCCTCTGATGTCACTGAGCCTTCGAAGCCTCATTTCCTACTATTGCTCAGAAAATTCTGACTTTCCTCTCATCCATATCCAGGGCAGAAACCCTGGGACAGGATCTATTTTTAATCTGTTTTGTCAGGAGAAGAAATGGAAGCAGATTTTACTCAGTATTAACAAGTATCAAGCATGTCATATACATTATAGTTTTCCATCTTCACAACAATTATAAGAGGAAATATTCTTTTTTCTTATAGAGCTGATGGGAAAACTCAAGTTTAGACTTCCCCAAAAGGCACAGAACTACTTGATGGCGGAGCCAGGTAAAGAACACAGGTTTGCCAAGGCACTGCACCACGCTGGGACCCTTTGGTTCTCTTACTCCTCTTCCCTTCACTTTTGCTCTCCCCAAAACCCAATGTGGCTAATATGACAATGAACCATCCCTGCTTCTTCAGCCTTAACAAGCCCACAGTGCGGCCCAGCAGTCCTCCCTCTGCCGTCTGCCAAGCCTTTCCACCCACCCCCTCAGGGCCCAGCCAAGGTCTTCAACATTCTCCCACCACCACAAACATCAATTCTGGCCACGAGGGGACTCTTATCTACTGTTTACAGAGAAAAGAGAGTCAATAGGTGTCAGGAGGCAGAAACCGCTCCCCTAGCTACTGCTACGTATTTGTACCCTTCCAGGTCCTGGGCTCACCTCTAAATAAGAAGTTTCTCAGAAACAAGTCCAGTACCATTCAAAGGCCTCCTGGACAAACCTCAAATCCTCCCAAAGCTTCCAGGGAAGAGCACTGATCTGAGAGTTGGCACATTCCAAGTACTCACTGGGAAGACAGGGAAAGAAGTAGACCAGGAAGGTCATCTCCAGTACTTTCTCTCCCTCTAGACTCTGAAGCCTCAAAACAAAATGGAAAAGAGGAAGACAGAAATTCACTGGGCAGTGCCAGAAAAACACTCACTGTGGGCCTGGCCCAGGGCAGGGACTCGGTAAACAAGAACTGGTTTAGTACTGGTGCAGCTACCCCTCAGTTTGGCTCTGGAAGCAATAACTCCGTCATTCTTCTCAGAGCACACATGAGATAAGTGAAGTGTCTCACTGGGTGCTCCAGTGCCAGTGCCTTGGTTGGCCACTTAGATCCTGATAACACTTCTAGTATCTGCTCTGGATTCATGACTGCCCGAGTATGGTCTGAAGGAACATGTCTTTTCAGGGGTTTCTTAGTGACCTGGATAGCCAACTTCTGATGAGATCTCCCTTGCTCCTTGTCTCATCCTTGGTGTCCTTAGTAGATGAGCTCTGTTATTCCCTCTCCATTCTGTGAGTCGTCTAAAAACCCAAGGTGAGAAGACGTTCCCCTTCACTACCCAAGCAGCAGCAGGAAACTGCAACATGAGTCTGTCTTTGAATGACCTCTACATCCCCAGGAGTCCAACAGGAGGAGGACAAACCTTCAGGGCAAAAAGACACCAAGTATCAATGAAGAATTTGTCTTTTCCTCCTTCAGACAACAGGCTGTACAAATAAAGATCCTCAATGGTCCAATCTGTTTGAAGAGGGAACATTTATTACTGCTGGGAAATATTATGATGTAATGGCTGGATAATTTTCATTCTGTGCATGAGAGTATGTGAAATGTATACAGAGGTTTAAAGAAAAAAAAAACAACAAAACCCTGACACCTGTCCTTCTGTGACTTGTTTATTTCTCTCAAAATCCTGTTCCTGTAATCCAGCCTATAGGTACAGTAATATGCAGCTCTATAATTCATTCATGTTAGTGCTGCAGAGAAAACTCCTCAACAGCTTCATGTGAGCACAAGGGAACACATGACAGGGTGCAGAATGAAGGCAGCAGATAGCAGGTGACCACTGCCTAGGCCTTCCTATCACAGGAAAGCTGAAACTCAGCTTGGCCAGGATGTATCAACTGCCCTGTGTTGTCAATGGGACCAGCACCCCTGTTGCTCACTGCTAAAATAATCTCTCCCAGTGGAAGAAAATACTCTGGAATCTATAAAGCACTACATGAAGAATGAAGGAAGCTGCCTGAGTGCAAAACCATCCCCTGAGGCTGTAGGAATAGTAAAATATGTGGTCAATTTATAGTCAGCAAAGGCAATTCAAAGAAGAAAGGAGTCTTTTCAACAAATGGGCTGGAAAAACTAGATAATACTATGTAAACAAAGACACATCAAACCATATCTTGCACTGGACTTTCTACCTATTCCCACCAGCCCAGTTGGAAAATCTCCTACTTCATAGGAATGTCAGGTAGAGTTTCAGAAGGATTTGCCTCCAGCAGTCAGGTAAAATATATTCCCTAAATTAAATGCTGCTCTGCTTTTCTACCTAACAAAAGCTTAAAGGCAAGGCCCAGCGATGATAGGACTAGCAGAAAAACATACTAAAACAATTATTATAACTGTAGTCTTATCTTCAAGAAGCTAGAAGAACCATGTTTAACTTGGGACATGAAAGATGTAAAAACAGATCTAAATCAACCTTCTAGAGGTCAAAAAATGTAATGTCTAAAAATAAAAATACACTGGATGAGGTAAATGACACTAGATAACTGTTGAGAGCTTAGCTACACTACTCCATAGTGCTGCTGCCCCTTGGCATCCTTTTCTGTTTGGCCAAGGGCCGGCAGGGGCCTAAATGACAGTAGCACCCCTTTATGCAAGCACATGTCCTAGATAATAGCCACAGAGCCATAAGCAAATTAAGTTCCTGATATGACTTCCCCAATAGCCTTGTGATCAAAAGTCTCCACAGACCCCTAGTGCCTTCCCCTGTGAATCCTTTAGAGAAGAGCCCTGTGGAACTCATCAAACCCCACTCCTTTTGTTTTGAATTGACCATTCTGACCTTAGCCTAGGAATCCCAAAGCATTATGGGATGAAGCCCTTGAGAGGGGGTGACTAGTATTTTGTATGTGGGAGAGACATGAATTGTGGGGCCAGGGGGGGAGACTGTGGTTGGCAGAAATTTAAGATGGCCCCAATAATCTTCATCCCTGATGTTACTCCCGTGTTCGTGTAACCTTATAGGGCAAGAGAACAATTATCTGAGTGGGCCTTCCCTAATCACAGAAGCCTTTTGTAAGCAGGGTTTTCTCTGGCTGGTAGCAGAAGAGGAATTTGGAGAAATGAGAAGTATGCAAGAGATTCAACAACGCAAGGGAGGCGTTCTGTTGCTGAGATGGAGGGAGTCAAAGGGCACAGATCACTGGGAGGCAGCGCTAAGAGTGCTCCTGGATCACAGCCAGTAACAAAGCAGGAACCTCACTCCTATAACCCGAAAAAACTGGAGTCTGCCAATAATCTGGATGAGCCTGGTCTGGCTGATGCCTTGACTTTGGCCTTATGAGATCCTAAAGATGAATCCAATCAAGTCCTGCCTGGACTTCTGACCTTTAGAACTGTGAGGTAATAAATGTGTATTGTTTTAAGCTACCAAAGTTGTGGTAATTTGTTATACAACAATAGAAAACTCATCCAGATTTTGTTCACAGATTCTATTTCTGGACATATTGTTGCTCTAGCCCATTCAGAGAGCAATTCTCAGGCAGCAACAAGAGGACCAGGTGCAGTTCTGGGGCCAGCCCTTCCTTGCACGGGTTTCCTCGCCTGAAAAATGAGTGGATCAAAGGAGAAAGATTATAAGAAAACAATTCTACACCAAGTCTTTTCAAATATCAGATATATTATTTTAATCACAACACTCAAGTAAAAGAGGGACCCAGGCACGGCTCACCTTCCTCAGGCCAGGACTGTTGATTGCTAGAATAAAGATATGCACCTTCTCCTCCTGTTAGAAAAGTGCCCAGGAAACACTCATCATCCTTGAAAAAAAAAAAAAAAAACAGAGCAGATGATTTACAGCATAAATAATCACAGAATCAAACGTCCTGTCCCTGTTTGTGTATCTACAAAAGCTGCTGAGTCAGCCTCAGATATACCTTACTTCTTCCACCGCCTCTGGCACTTGACTTGTGCGAGAAAAAGAATGTAAGGTTCTGACAATCAAAGCCTGCAATGTTTGTTCATGTTCCAGTGGATTGATATTCAATGGAGGCGCTCTCCATGGCCTAAAGCTTTGACCTCTCAGCTCTGTCTACGCCAGTATGAGACCTGCTTTTACTAGTACTGGGAGATCACATACGCATGCATGCATGCATGCACTCACACACGCCCAAAAGGTCTAAATGGCAGAAAGAATCCTTCTAGTTGTGTACCCCATAAAAGGTTATTCCTAGAGCTCTCCTGGGAAGGGGAAGAATGCAAACAGGAATTGAGACAAAGAGGTACAGATCCTTGAGATTAGCCTTAAGATGAGATATTATCTTTATAAATTGTTTCATTTTGACACGACACTAAGAATAAGAAGGTCGCTTACCTTCACTGTTTGCTGTGTTTTCTCAGACAATTTTACTTCATTATCTTCTACCTGTGTCCAAAAGGAGTATAGATTCTCAGTTACCATTTTAAAGGCAAAACTCGGCTAGGTGTCGCTCCTGCCACCACCTCTGTGTTCAAATATTTCCAGGAGACTGAGCAGTCTCTCTACCAAATCCAGTCTCTCAGGTCCTGACAGCTGGTAGAGTTAGCTGCTGGTCATCAAGGCTCAGAGTCCAAGGCTATGATGGGCTCTCTCACTGGGACCTGAGGTCCAACTAAATGAGCCTGTGATATGTGGAGAGAATGTGTTCGTCTCCACTTACATTTCACTTCAGAGAAAAACAACTATTTTTAGAGACAAAGGAGAGAAAATATATTAAAATATTTTGTGTGTTCTCATTTAAACATGTTCATGTTAGAGGATAACTCTTGCTCTTCCCTACCCACATGAGAATTGTAGAAACAGAATATAAAGAGCTTCTAAAATGGGTACTTAGATCATTACCCGACTCACTGCTGTCATAATTTCTGCATCCCAAGGCATCAGAGTTTCAGACCAAGTCCCACCAATGAAGATGGGACCTTTCTATACAGAGACAGACACTGCTATATAAACTCAGCAGCAACCATTTTGACCAGGGAAGGGAGCCACATGATCCGTTTTTCTCTATCTGTGTGACTTTGGACAGGGTGGTTGATTTCTAAGCCTCAGTCTCCTCATCTGTAAAATGAGGGTCTTAATTTCTTCCTTTCACAATTCAACAGAAACCCAGATAACTAGGTTCCTTTCTTTAAGAACTTTTCCAAGATGATGAGATAGTTAAAGAAACTAGATTCATTTGTATAAAGAGAAAGGGCTGAGATAAAAACTTCCATTCCTGAACAGCAGCTAGTTCAGGATCTGACATCCTACCAGAGACCCAATGAAGAGGCTCTTCCTCAAATGCCCTCCCCAATCTCCCCCTGTTTACATTCACTTCATGTGATGAATGACACTAACCAGCCAGGAGCAGAATCTGGGTATGGCGGCTGTCAGGACTATGGAGCTGGTTTCTGTGGTAACAGTGCCATCTGTAGGAAGACCACAGACATGTAGGTTACTGCCTACCACCTGAGCCACCTGGCAGGCACCAGATGGCTAAAGCCCTTCCCCTTCTCAGAAGACAGGGCTCCTCTTATTAGTACAGAGTTTGACGCCCTTCAGAAAATGAAAACTGCCTCATCTGGAGACAGGGAATCTATTATTTTTTACAACTAACAGAAACACACATTTAAATGAAGAATCCTAAGAATTAGTCCTTTTTATCTGCAGTTTTAATTTTTATCAGGGTAGTATAGGTGACCATTAAAAATCAAACAAAAGATTATAAGGCTGTTCCTACCAGCACTGGATATTATTTTCTAGACTTTTTTGCCAACATACTGGGTAAAAAAATGGATCTAATTATTGTTTCAAATTGCTTCTTCTTGATTACTAGTAAGGCTCTACATATTCGTATATATGCATATGTGAAGATTATATGACATATATATAAAGCTTTGTTTTCCAATTCTGTGAACTGCTTGTTTTTATTTATATTTTTTACCCATTTACCATTGGGTAGCTTGACTTTTTCCTACTAATTTGTAAGAGCTCTTCATAAATTAGACTATATACCCTTTATTTATCATAAGTGTTCTAATATTTTCACAAATTCACTGCTGATCTTTTGACTTAGTTTGCGGTTTATTTTGCCAAAAAAAAAAAAAAAATTCAAGCTTTGCTTTCTTTATATATACTTACCCTTTTCTCTAACCAAGATCTGAGATGTTAAAAATGATTCTGAGAAGACCACGGATCCTAAGCACCCCCTTCCTCCCAGCAAGTCAGGAATGTCATAGACGGTCATACAAGCCTGTATCAAATTAGAAAACAGAATTAGACCAGTTGTCAGTCTTAAACCTTTGGGGAGAGATCCATAAGAAACAGACTACAAAATACTGCTTTAAGGTGCATTTCAAAAGAATACTGGAGAGTTTGTAAGAAAAATTCAGGTTTTCCTGAAATATACCTCAGAGCTAAGAGATGACTTCAGGATCACACAAGCTTCCCAGCAATTAGTTCTTGATTAGAGACACGCAATTCCCTCTAACTGCTTATCATTCTTCAGAGGCAACATAACAGCCTTCCTTCTTAACAGTGACTACTCCCAAGCCTCTTAGGGTTCAAAGTGTTTCTTCTAGGCGTCTGTACATTCATATACTCTTCGCATCCCAGCATGTCCACAGTCTGACCTACTCTTTGGTGTGGGCTCAAGTTCTGAACAAGTCAGGAAAGGTGGTCATTTGTTTGGTATGTGTCTTCATGGATATTTTGGGGTACATGTCAACACTTGCAAGTGCTACTTTCAGGACTAAGAAAATTAAAAGAAAGCTATTTAAGCTTTAACGTTAAGACAAAAACTAGAGGCTTCAGTAGGCTAGAAAAAAAATTGGAGCAACTCAGAAAGAGCTCCTGAATAGCTGGTAAAAAAAGCCCTAATTTATCATTCAAAACTTGTGAAAATGGAATAATTCCAGGAGGAGTCTAGCAGAAATGCAGAAAATTGTAAAAGCCAGAGCCGGGGTCTGGGATGACTATGATGATATGGGTATAGGAAGCACGATGAGTCCTCTCAAGTCCTGTCCCCTGCCAGCCTGACATGGCTGAATGGTCAGAGCAGAGCTCCTGAAACTAGAGTCCATTTTCACATATTGTTGTGCTAGCCAGGGACCCCAGTTATACCCTTAGGACAGAGACAAAAGACCTAGGGCTCCTGGAAGAGTGGCTAAATTCTCAAAAAAAAAAAAAAAAAAAAAAAAAAAAAAAAAAAAAAGGAAAAGGAATTGAAAAGAAATCACAGTAAAAGCTAAAATCCTAATAGTCCATGTTGTCATGACAAAGGGTACAAAAGTGACATGTGGGATTTTATATTTTAATTAATTTTCTAATTAGGCTTGACAACTGGAAGGTTTATCTAAATCTGTTTTAAGGAACTGTGAACATCTGAAGACACATAACCTTCCTGGGCTACATAGTCCCTTTTAAGTGACAGTGGAAACCCCACTTCTTTGGTTCCCAGGTCAATCAGGAAGATAAATCCTATGGGTTTAATATTTGGCATTTGGTATAAGGAAGGGTAGAGAGAACATTCAAAAGAATACATGTAGCATTTATTAGACACTTGCTATGTACTTCCCAACATGTGGCATGGGGAGAGAAATATATAAATTATGATCCCTGTCTTTATAAAAGAAACCTTATAATGTATAGTTGGAGAGAAAGAGCAAAAGTCATTATATGACACATTAGTACAGAATTACTCTCTGATTTATGTAATACAAACTGTAAGTACTAAAGGAATACAGTTTTGCAGAGAAATCAATAACAAAGCTTGGAAGAGGAAGCAGGACTTCCTCTCTGCCCAGAAGAAAGGACAGAATTTGGACAGAAAGCACAAACTTTCTATCTCTTCTTTCCAATTTTATTAGCTGCCGCTGAAGGCATGCTTAACACAATAGTGTGGGTCTTCTGGACTCCTAATTACCTACTTCTGTGGAAAGTACCTTCCAGAGCATTGTATAAGAGCCTAAGGAGAGAAGTCAGGGAGTTTAAAGTCTAGCAAGGAGATCAAGTATTATCGCCTAAATTTCAGAAGGCATTTCCCAGCACCTTGATGATATCATCAAAAAGTTTCAATTAGTTCTAAAAGAATATCAACACAAAATGCTGACAGATACAGGGAGCAGGTAGGTACATTATAAAAACAGAAATAACAACTTTAAACAATTACTCTCTGTATGCGATAACACTATTGTTTTTTCACTGGTGATGGTAGTGGGCCTGCATTTGCATCGAGTCGTCCACAGCTGCCCACCTAGTTCCCAGGGACCAAAAGCTCAATGGAATTAAGGCTCGGGCAGTACCCACAGAATAGACTATAGGTACAAGATATAACTTGTACCTATACATATTGCAACCAGAATCTTCTTCATGTCAGGATGCACTGGAGCAACTGGTATAGAAAATCTAGCTCTCCCAGGCCATGCTAACCCACCCAGGGACCAATGTATCTCTAAACAATTCCTCTGGCCCATCAATGTTCCCCCAGTGCATGGTGAGAAAGTTTTGCTCTGACTACCCTACTTCCCTGGAGACTCAGGCCCCTGGTTTTTTGTTTTTTGTTTATTTTCACAGGCTCCTGTTAAGGGCATCAACATAGGCCTTAGAACCCTTAGAAACCACTAAAACTTGTTGGTCTATGTTGAAGAAGGCTTGTCCTCAGCTCCCATTTCCAGAGGTCAGAGAAATCTCAGTCACTCGGAAGAAGCCTTCCTAACCTTAGGAAGAAAGGTCTCTCCCTAGCCCCGAGTAAGACTCTGGACCCAGGGGTCCCTAGGCATGGAAGTGTGGGTCCCACCCTCAGAAAGCATGGGCCCCACCACTGCTGCTGCTAGAACAGTTCTGAAAATAGACCAGTTTCCTCAGGTAAGGAATGGGCTGCCCAAGGCCCCCACCTCACTCCTACCTCACCCCTTACAAATGTGCCATCTCCTGCCAGCTGACCTGTAAGAGCTGTGCTTACCGTCTTCACAAAGTATAAGCTATCTTCACTGTCCAGAGGCACGATTCTAGAAAAAGAAAGAGATGAGACAGACATTCATTGCACTTACAATGTTCATTTTTTCAACTTGGCAGCAACCCACAGACCTGGATTTCTCTCAGGGGTTTTCAAAATACTGGGTTGCATGTATGCGGAATTAGCACATAGGCTACCTGGAAAGAACTGGGTCTGTGCCTGTGCCCTGACCCCACCCCTCAGTCTTTCACTGGGAGGCACTCGGGGAACAGGGTCCCAGGTGAGCAGAGCCAGCACCATGCCCAGCCTTGGAGTGATGCCACTGCCAGGTGTGGAACTGTGAGACCATTTGCCTCAGCAGTTACAAATTAGCCTTTCTTCTCTTTTTGCTTCTAAAACTTGCCCAAATAAGGATGCACCACATACATATACTTACCTTCCCTGATTATTCACAGCATGTATATGAAAAGTCATCTTGGAGCTGTAGACACAAAACAAAACCAAAGTCAGTTCGCTCTTCCTGACCACTGGGCTGGCGCCCTGCTCAGACACTTGCTGCTGCACTCCACCTGTGCTGAGCCCTCACAGAACACTTGCCAAGTGTGGGGCCACTGTCTGACTCCAGTCATGGCCCTGCCTCTGTACAGATTTCCAGGGCTGTCCTGATTGTTGGACAGAGCAGGAGAGAACAGTGTGACAGGAGTGTTGCCCACACTGACTAGGAATGACCCTCTACTGGCCTGGGGACTCCTACCCCAGAGCCCTGACATTCTGTCCTGATCTTCCTCCTCTTTCATAAGTTTTTGGTCAAGTTGCCATCCCTGTTTGAGGTCCAAGCTGAAGCCGGGTCTTGTGTTCCACTTGGAAGATGATTTGTTAACCTGATACAGATTGCGGGTACTCAGTGAAGTGATCTTGTGGAGAGAAGGGAGGTGCACTCTAGGTGGAAGACTGGCCCTAGGAGATTCTCTCCCATTGCCTGGTGTTCTCTCTTGGTTCCTTCCTCCAGCTAGAGTGGTACTCCCAAGCTTAGGAGGCCTAGGATTGGTAGCCTGCCCTGGAAAGGCTGAGTGACCTAGGCAAGGAAGGCCCCGAGGAAAGGAGGAATAGCATGACTATGCCATAAGCCATGCTGATGGTAAAAGAGAAACCCCAATGAAATAGCGGCTAATATTTACATGCCCAATCACTCTATGAGGTGGAAAGATGAGGAAAGAGATGCACAAAGAGCTCCCTATCTTGCCCAAGGTCACACAGCTGGAAAGTAAAGGAGTTTCCCCAAACTTAGGTCACCAGGGAAAGACAACCCAAGTCAGTGCAAAACCTCCCTCCCCTCTCATGGCCGGGGCTACAAGATCCAGAAGACTCAGAGGAAAGGAGACCTGAAGTAAGCCTGAAAACTTGCGAAAGACATCTGGCTCTTTCCTCCACACCTAGAGCGCAGAAATAGATTCTTGTTAGATCAACTGATTGACTTATCTTTCTAAATACTCCCTCTCATTACCAAGGGCTGTAGATGTAAGAAAATGTGAGACATGGAGCCAAGGCACCAGAGAGCATATCCCAGAAGTGTTCTTAAAGAAACTCCCCAATACTGAAGTCTTTTGTCTCCTTTGCTAACAGAGTCCCCATATGCAATAGGGGGTTACATGAATGAGGTTCATGAAGGTTTAGCTGTGAAAAAAGACCACATAGAGAACCACCGTGATGTACCAGGAGCTGTGTGATAGAAAGACTGCCAGGAAGCAAGTATCTAGTGTCTAGACCCTGAGACATAGCTGGGCTCAGGGTTTCTATCATCTGAGAGGCAGATAAAACCCAGGGCAATTGTTCTAAGCAGTGACTGTCTTCACATGCCCAGGGCCCCTAACTCTAATTAACCTCACCACTCATGTTCTAACTTCACCTTTCTAACCTCTGAACTGGGTTCGTCAAGTCTCCAACAGTTCCTGTATTGATCTGCCTCCCATTTCAGTATCAGGACATGTGTCTGACTCTCATCTGGTTCCTCCATCTTTGGCTCCTTGTCCTATTAAAGCCCTGATCATGAATGATTCTCTTATACATCCCATTATTTCACTGGAACATTTTCCAAAGGGAAATGGAATATCAAATACAAGGGCAAAAAGGGTCTTTAAAAAACAAACATTAAAAAAAATACCTGATAGAAAATATGAGCCATTGCTTACCGTAGGGCTGCCTTAAACTGCAGTAACTCAAAGGAATCTAACCCAGAGCCCAGGGTCTGCTCAGCTACCTCCTTGGCCTGTAAAACCAATAACAAACCAGCAACAATTAGCTTTCACATGTGAAAGTGCACACATCACCTATAGGAAGAGCCTGTCTAACATTCTGCCAGGAGAACACTGTGCCCCTCCCCTCCACATGACTACTTTGTATACATCAATAGATTAAAGTGAAAACATTGTGTTAAGGGGAACAGGCGCCTGCTTTCTTCAGGCAGTTCACAGGAAACACTTCCTTTAGGCAGGTGATCTGCCCATCATCTGTAGGCAGCAGGGATGGTACCACTGTGAGGTTTGGAAATGTGCTTCCTCCTCCCCTCTTCCCCGGCCCTGGGGGAGGGGATTATTGCCCTCAGTTTCTGCCCAATGCTAAGAATATTCGAATACCTAGAGTTACAAAAGATCAGTTGAAAAACAAAGATGTGAGAACTGAGGTCGGAACCGAACCCAAGTCAGTACCAGGAATTCAAGTTCAGTGAGGAGGGGAGATGACAAGGAGCTGGTGACTAGGCTACAGTCTCTCTGATATCTACATCATACACAACCTTTCCAATGTCAAATGGCTTCCTTCAGGAAAGGTCCTATTGGCATTGGGAGGCATCAAGCCGACTCTTCTCATCTCCTTACTGGGTCAGATATAGGAATCCAACTCAGCAGGGCAGGTTAACCGCAAAACAGCAAGGAAGATAAAGGTCAGAGACGAGAACACAGATGCTTGTCTAGGAAAGGCAAGTCAGATTTTCTAATCTTTAGTTGTGTTTTTTTTTCCCCTTCTAAACACTGAATTATCGGAAATCAAACTATGTAGCTCAAAACAACCTTACCTAATTTTATTAAAATTCACAGCAGAATAATCTGTTTTTATTTTTTTAACCTTTAAAAGCCTTTAAAAATTAAACTATTAGGTAAAATAATATGCTACAGAATGATTTTTCTATAACATCACCAGATATCTACAAAAAGTGTTGATTAGTTGTCATTCATAAGACAAGAGGAGCTCAGTCCCAGGCAACACAGGCAGCAAAAGCTCAGCACTCTAAAGGCATCTCTGTCTGGTGCCAGCTCCACTGATGCCCAGCCTCACAAAACTGAACGCTACAAGGTATCCCCACCCCCAAAAAACAAAACCAAAAAAACCCCCACCCAGACGAATAGAAAGTTTTACATTAAAACACATTCTAAAAAAAAAGGGACGTGGTATTAAATTACCTTTGTTAGATTGGAAGTTTTAGCATAACATGCAATACCAGCCAAAACAGCCTCAATAACAGCAGCATATATCTGGGACAAGAGCCTACTTTAAAAATAGAAAATAAGGGTTAACTACAGCATCACAAGGTTTCATCAAAAGCTGCATGCACAAAAATGACATTCCTTATGACACTGATTTTTTAAACAGAATGAGAAAAGTGCAAAAAATGGAACTCATTGATTTCTAAACCTTTTAAAAGCCATGTGCCCCATCTGCTTTATACTTTTCTCTGTTAAGCCATAAGAAAAGTCAGCTCTTCTTAATTCTGCTCAAAAGACCAACCTTCCTATTTGTGATCCAACAGAAGAAAACTATGTGGGCTCCCTGACCCTTCCACGTGCTGATCAGCTACTCGAGGACCCAGAATCCCTTCAGTGTCTTGATACGGACTTGGTGCTTCTCCGAGGACCAACCTCCCCATGCCTGCTAAAGGTCGGCTGATGCTAGATCCTCAGGGTGGGGCACCTCAGGGGGTAGAAGAGATGACTTAGGGGATGAGACGGGCCCCACTTTCTAAGCGCTTATCTGATGTAGAGAATAGAGAATGCGCTGAGGCTTCCCTCCTAAAGCAGCACCTCCCCCCCCGCCCCCGCCAATCTTGCTCTTTCTCTCTGACTTCTTGCTTCCCAAAGTTATGCTATATAAGAATGTTCTTTTTTTTGTTGTTTTTCTTTTTTTTTTAAACTACGTTCTAAAGAGTTCTTTATTAAAGGATTTCTCATACTTTAATGCATGGTGACTCCAAAACAAGGGACAAGAAAGAAGAGTTTGAATGCAGAACCCTTTTCAGGGCTTCCTCTTGGGAGAATGTTCTTTTTTCTTTACCAGAATAGGACTGCCACCAAAGTCCCTGGAAAATCCAAGTCTGGTTCCCTTTAG
Organism: Eonycteris spelaea; assembly: GCA_003508835.1. Lineage (NCBI taxonomy): Eukaryota > Metazoa > Chordata > Mammalia > Chiroptera > Pteropodidae > Eonycteris > Eonycteris spelaea. The sequence goes on from PUFA01000110.1 coordinate 1,116,290, forward strand.
GGCAGGGTTTCTCAATCTCAGCATTTTGGGTCAGATAATTCTTTGTAGTGGGATCTGTGCCACGTGCTCATACATGTTAGCGCATCCCTGCCTTCTATCCATTGAATGCCAGTAGTACCCCAGTTGTCACAGCCAATGTCTCCACACATTGCCAAACATCCCTGGGGGTCCAGGAGTGGACAACTGGTAGGAATGGTGCAGTAAAATTGTCCTTGGTCGAGAACTACTGCTTTAGAATAATGATAGGGAGAGGGGGCTCATCCACAAGGCCCTGAAAGGCAAGAGAGGTGCCTGGCAGGAAGCTAATAAAGCCTCACCTAAGAATATGTGTATTTTTAAGCCTAGGAGTCTTGTAACAGGTAAAAAAAAAGGTGACAGGAGTTTGCAGCAGGATGGAACACAGAAATTATCTGGTCTAAACCTCTCTCTTACAGAAGAAGCCAGTAGGGCCTCTTGGACTTCCAGCCTTAGAATAAGTTGTCCAAGGTTACAGAAAATTAGTCAGACTAAAACTCAGGGCTGCTCTCAGCCTGGTGCTTTTCTACTGGGCCATGTCACATTAATGCCTTCAATTTCCTCCTTGGCTCCCTCACCATGCCCCCCATTGAAGGTTAAGATTTTTTTTTTGAGTCGCATAGAAAAAGGGACAGAAAAAGTACACACAACCAAATGACAGCTCCAAGGATCAACAAACTCTGAAGATTGTTGGCCAGGCGATGGCAGAGGGGTATACCCTGGTAGGAAAGGGCCAGGCAGGGACGCTGCCAATGAACTTAGCCAATTCCAGGTAAAACCAGAATCCTCCACATCTTGACACTAAGACTGAAGCTGAATAGAGGCCAAACTCAAAGATATATAAAGATGCCCTTCCTCCCTCTACTACCCAGTTTGATTCAAACATCACTCAGTAGCAATACCAGTCAGGCCTCACCTCTGCTTGGCCTTTCCTCTACAGGCCTTCAGACAAGAGCTCAATTCAAAGCCACCTGGCTACTGACTCATAACATGGCTTGGACAGGAGGTCTGAGATCCATGACAAGGAAGGGCCTATTCTGCGCCTGGATGGCACTGTGTTGCCTTCACTGGGACACACCATAATGCCCGAGTTCCGCCAGCTCTGTGATTCAAAATATCCTGATGTGGGCCCCAGCACCCCTTAATACTAGTCCCTAAAGCTGGGCACTGGTGGATTTCATTTAGGTGAAATGTTTAAGGGTCTGGAATGAGGACCCAGAACAGTGGTTAAGCACAGCTGGCATGGAAGCACAAGCAGGTACAAGGCAAGACTATATATACATACAACATTTGAGAATGTGGTTGACTTGTTGATATAGTGAGGAAAACCCCAGAAAAAATTACATATACACTATAATTACAACTACACAAAACATAAATGTATTATTAAAAAACAAAACAGGAAGATACACATTCAGATACTACTGCATAATGCCAAAGAGGAGGAATTATGGATGATCTTATTTCTTTTCTCTCTTTTCCAAGTTTTCTGTAGTGTGACTATATTACTTTGTAAGAGGAAGGAGACACCAGAGATCTCTCTTGCTGAAGACACAGTGAGGTGATCTGCACCTCAAGGACAGAGGCCTCACAAGAAACTAACCCTGCTAGCACCTTGATCTTGACTTCCAGCCTCCAAAATTGTGAGAAAATGAAGTTTTGCTGTTTAAGCCACACAATCTGTGATATATTGTCGTGGCAGCCGAAGCAGACCAACACAAGCACTAGTGAGTTCATTTCCTGTCTTTGGTTTCCTCTTTGTAGGAGATGTCAACACTAGGACCTTCCTATGCATACACAGTCTGAGTTCAGATCCTAATTCTGTTCCATAAGCCTGAATGTCAAATCCAGAGGAAATACCCTTCAGACCAGAAGGTATTGCACAAAGATTTTCCCAATGGGTTTTAGGACGTTTTATTTTTAGGAAAGCCTCCAATAAAAAATGCACTATGCAGAAAACATAATAAGAAGAGTTATGCCACTTAAATGCATGGATGTGCAGCAGGAAGTCTCGAGTTCTGGAGAGAGCAGCAGACAGTAAAGCTGGCAGGGTCTCCAGCCTGGACTTCCAGCTTATAGACAGGGGCCGGGAACCTCCTGGGAAACTAGAGTTCTGCTCACCTAAACTAGATATCCTGCCCACTGCTGATCTCAGAAGGAGGTACAGAACAGCCACAACTTCTAAGTAATTCAACTTTGAAAAAGGGAAAAAACAGAAATGAAGACTTACATTTGTTCAGTTTTCTTGGGCAGCTTGTTATCATCACCTGTGAAAGAAGACCTAATTAAGAATGTGACAGGATCACAGGAGATGCAAATACTTCAAAAGGAAGCTATAATTTCTTAATTTAATTCAAAAGAAATGTCAAGAACTACATTTTCTTTCTTTTAAGTTAAATATGGTATAAGCACAAATGACAATGAAACCTAGCTTCTCTCAGTATCCTCTTGGACCTTCCCTGACGTTGAATTTGACAACCCACTTGGCATCACTCTAAATCCCAGAGACACATAATCTGGAATGTTTTGCTTTAGTTTAAATTTTTTTAAAATAGGAGTATAAATAAGCAGGCTCAGTTATCTGACCCAAGTCATGTTTCTTTCAGGCTCATATCACAACATCAGGAGAAAACCTGACTTCTAATATACTGTGGAGCAGTGCTGAGATATCATTCTTTCTAGAGGTTTTTCTTCATGTCTCTTTGGATCTCTGCAGCTTCTTATTACCCCATGGGCAGCCTCCATTAGCCTTTGGACAGCCCTGCAGCATGTACCCCTTACTCTGTGAATGTTCCCAGTTCATAGGTAACTTCCTGCCATAGCCTTTCTTCACTTTTCTCACAAAAAGGGTTGTGCAGGAACCTGGCTGAGTCATCCGAACTCCCACCGCAGCCCACACCTCCTGTTATCTCCAACTAGGAGTAATTCATCTTTGCCTTCCCTCTGATGCTGAGCATACAGTCTTAACACATGGTTAGACCTGATATATGTTGAGCCAATAGTTTTTCCTCCTGAAATACATCCTGTATCCTGTGAGAAACGTATTAAGCACGTCAACCTTCCACATGCAATCAGAAGAAGCTGGAAGCCTATAAATTGAGCATTATGAGCTTCTGAGCAAAGTAGTAAATCATGAGTCCACTTCTAGTTCATGAGAGAAATTATTCATAAAGTTAATGACAACTTACAAGGACTTACCCAAGTAAGGAATGTGAGTAGCTCCAAAAAAGTATGTTCTTGAACAACTAAGGGGTCCTTTTGGTGAAACACACTGTACTACCTGGATGTCAGAAAAAAATAAAAACAAAAAAGGAGTGGGGAGTTAGGAGTGTATTACTCGAGAAATAAAAAGTGTATTAGTTAATGGAGATCAATTCTACCTTACCAACAGTTGATTTATTATTTTTTAAAAGACGTAGGGGAAAAAAGTACCTTTAACAGTTATTATTCCAAAGGCAACTTGTGTGCTTATGTGAGTGCATGTGTGTTCTTAACCATGGTTACATTACGAGGTTGCTATTGGGCACTTAGTCAACCAAGAATGACAATGAATTCAGAATTTAGCAGAAAAAGAAGGGAAAACGTGCTTAGATTTTGACTGCTATTAATACTCTGTCCAAAACTTTCACAACAGGGACTTCGGCTGACATGATGGGCAGACATGTGGGGCAGCTACAAATTCAGGAAGAGGATACCGCCTGGGTCCACACCTTCCTTTGTATTTCATCTCCATACACAGGCCTTGCAGAGGATAAGATGTAAGTTTTCTAGATTAGAAAATTCTTCTTCTTCCTTGTTTAAGTGTCCATTTATACAGAGGTGGAATGGTGTCCTTTTCTCTTTTAAAATCCAACATCTCATCGGGGTTCCTAGGACACATGTGCTACCACAAGAACTAAACCCACTATACGAAGTATACAATTCAGTGGTGCACTAGTTTTATCATTGTGTTCTGTACTTCTTAATGTTCCAAGATTCCTTCTTTTATCACTTCCTCTCTATTTCGACCAAACGTCCTTTATTCATTCTTTTAGGTGGGTCTGCTGGCAACAAATCCTTATTTTTCCTTCATCTGAGATCACTGATAGTTTTCTAGGTTGACCGTTCTCTTTCGCACTTGAAAAATGTTGTGCCACTTCCTTCTGGCTTCCATGATTTTTGATGAGAAATTCATTTCCATTTGAATTTTCCCCTGTAGGTGAGGTGTCATTTCTCTCTGGAAGTGTTCAAGATTTTTTTTTTTTTGTCTGTACTTTGCATAAGTTTGACCCTGATGTGTACTGGTGTGGATATCTCAGGATTTAATCCTGTTTTGAGTTCATTAAGCTTATATTTGCAGGTTACACAGTGGTTTTTTGTTTGATTCTTTACCCTCTTTTCCATTCTGCTGTTAAGTCTACCCATTGAGTTTTAAATTTTGATCATATTTTATGGTTCTAAAATTATCATTTGGTGGTTCTTCATATCTTCCATTTCTTTGCTGAAAAAAATTTATTTTGAAAGCATTTGTAATTGCTTGTTGAAGCATTTTATGATGGCTGTTCTAAATCCTGTCTGTTAACTCTCATATTTGTGTTATCTCAGTGTTGGGATCTGATATTTGTCTCTTCTCATTCAGTTTGAGATCTCTAGTGATTTTTCAATTGAAACCTAGACATTAGTAGTTTCCATAGAATTTGCAACATATGTTTATAACTAATCTAAGTTCACCTTCAAATTATGCAGGATAATTATACAATATCAAGTCCACCTTCAAATTATACAATATCACTTTATATGTAGTACAGGTACCAAAGTATCTGTACTATGGTACAGATGGTATCACAGTAGTATTATTTTCTGCCTCCTATCCTTAATGAAATTGCTGTCATTCATTTCACTAATCTATATACTATATTCACCTAATACACTGTTATAATTATTAGTTATTTTAGATTAATAAAAAAACAAAAGATTTTATTTACCTTGATTTATTCCTTCTTTGACACTCTTTCTTTCTTTATGTAGAACCGTTCCTGATCTATACAATTTTTAACACCTAACTCCTTTTAACATTTCTCACAGAGCAGGTCTGCTGGTGATGAATTCCCTGTTTTTTATTTGTCTAAGAAAAGTCTTTATTTCTTCTTTACTCTACACACACCTTTTCTTTTGAATGATAATTTTGCCAGATATAGAATTCAGGTTGGTGATTTTTTCCCCTAATACTTTATTGCTCTCTTCTTGTTTGCATGGTTTTTGATAAAAAGTTCATTGTAATTTTTGTCCTTGCTTCTCTATAGATAAGGTTTTTTTTCTTCTGGCTTCTTTCAAGATGTTCTCTTTATCTTTGATCTTCTTAAGTTTGAATATGATAGGGGTATGTGTAGATATTTTAGAATTTATTCAGCTTAGTATTCTCTGAGCTTCCTGGATCTGTGGTTTTGTATCTGTCATTAATTTTGAAATATTCTCACCCATGATTACTTTTAGTCCAGATATTCTTGTTTCTTTTTCTTTTTCCTTTCCTTCTGATATTCCCATTACATATATATTTTTCTTTGAAACTGTCTCACAGTTTTAAGGTATTCTCTTCTTATTTTTCCTCATTGTTTTTCCTATTTACATTCCAGTTTGGGAAGTTTCTATTGATCTATCTTCAAGCTCACCGATTCTTTCTTTGGCTATGTCCAAAAGCATTCATTTCTGTTATAGTGTACGTGATTTCTAGCATTTCCTTTCGAACCTTTCTTAGAGTTTCCATCTCTCTGTTTACAATATATATCTATTCTTACATGTTGTCTACTTTTTCCATTAGAGCCCTGAACATATTAATCATAATTATTTTAAAATCCCTGTCTGGAAATCCCAAAATATGAGTCATATCTGAGTCTGGTTCTGACGTTATGTTATCTCTTCAGACTGTGTTTTTTTCTTGCCTTTTAACATGCCTTGTAATTTTTTATTGAAAGCCAGACGTGATGTAGTAGGTAATAGGAACTGAGGTAAATAGGCTTTAGTATGTGAGGTTTTATGTTAATCTGAGAGGGAGCTGGTTTGTGCTTAATGTTTGCTGTAGCTGCAGGTGCTTCAAGCTCCTCTAGTGTTATTGTGTTTGTTTCCTGTATTGTCTTTGGGTTTCCACAGAACTCCTTAGTCTGCATGTTTAAACTCTTCAGCAGCAATCCGCAATTACTATATTGGAGACCTGTTAGTGTGCTGGTAAGGTAATGGGGAAGGGGAAGCATTCTATAAACTCTTATGATTACATCTTAAGTCTTTTAGTGTGCCTGTGTGCCTGGGCTAGGACCTTTACAGGTGTTTCTTAACTTTTTTCTCCTCCATTAGGTGAGACAGGAAAGCTAGAGTGTGCTGGAGTCAGGTAAATGTCCTTCCTTAAGATGGGATGAGGTTCTGCTAAAATCTTTTATCCTGGAGTGTAGGCCTTTGTTACGGAGGACTTTGTTATGGTCTTTGTTACATTTCAAAATGATTACTGTCCTTCCCCAGAAAGAATCATGAGGGGATTTTTCTTGGCTCTTCACGTTATGTGTAGGAAAGTCTGACTCTAAAGAGAACCTGACAGGATTCCTTGAAGTTAACCCACAGATGTGAGGGGGTCCCTCTGTGACTGTCCTACAGGAGTCTCTCAGTCTCACACTAGTCCACATTCAGCCTCTAGGAATTCATCAAAATCATCATTTAAGTGTGGCTTCTGCTCCAGGCAAGCATATATTGGCTGTGACTATTTGAATTCGCTTGTTTCTCAGAATTCAGATTTCAAGTGGCTGACTGCCTGGTGCTTAACTGTTTTTATTTTCAATTCTCTAATGAGTCCCAGAAAAGTTGCTGATTTTGTTTGTTCAGCTTTTTTCTTGTAAAGATGGCAGGAATGACTTACAAGCTCTTTCCACATTATAGCTGAAACTAGAATTCTCTTATTTGTCTTGTGTTTTGGCAGGCATGAAGTCTAGGTTCTCCACTCAGCCCCTACTGACACCTGGTTTGAGAGCATGCGTGCACGTGTGTGTGCGTTCATGTGTGTGGTGCTCGTTTTGTGGTCAGGTATGGGTTCCTCTGTATGCTTCTGTTGATAGCATCCTGGCTTGGGAGGGTGACAGACACCATGGGTCAGGGGGTGGCTTTGTTACTGCTGACCCTCTGTCGGGTTCCAATGGTACTACCCCAAGGAGGGGTACACCTTGGTACTGCTAGATGACAGTAAAAGTCAGGATTCCCTGTGGTCTTCAACTGATACTCTGAGGTGTGAGTGTAGGGGAGGGTTCATTACTGCCTGGTGGGGATGAAAGTCCTGGCTCCCCACTCAGCCTTCTTTGACAGTACCCTGACAGAGGTGGGAGAAGATGGCACCCCATTGTACGTAGCCTGGCAAGGGTGAACCTTCTAGGCGCTGCATTGAGCCCTTGCTGGCAGATGTGGGGATGGAGATACAGTTCTTTCCCGAGGGGTTGGCTGGATTAAAAGCAGCTGTTGTCTAAAAGTTTTCTGTCTTGCTAGGTTGCTCCTTTCCTGGTCCTTTGGCTGGAGAGAAGAGACTTTTTTTTAGGACTTTTTACATCTGTGCCTATTGGCATTTCCAGGTTGCCAGCTTCTCTAGTATCCAGTCTGGGATATACAGAAACCCCAGAAAACACATTGCCATTTTGCTCTTTTGGTCCTGAGCCAGTCTACCTTCCTCTCTTTACCTTTTAGAGTCTTCTTATATTTGTTTCATACATAATGTCCAGGGCTTTTAGTTGTACTTGCAGAAATAGGGAAAAGTATGTCTATTCCATCTTTCCCAAAGCAGAAATCAATTGTCTCCTTGAGTTTTGATTTAATGTCTACAGTCAACAAGCTTACAGAGAGAAGCCATTTGGCATTTTCTATGTATTTCAAGAGTGCTCTGGGAGTGTTAAAATGGGGCCCGAGCCCTCCCTTTATGGAGCAGCAAGATCCTGATGGCATATCCATCCAAGTAGCCCTGCTGGCTTGGAGGCATATCAGGAGCCTCAATCCAGAAAGAACTGGGTCTCTTGTTCTCCAAATACAAATTAAAAAATAATAATGCCTATTCCCAAGCTTTCCTGATTCTCAAAAACATTTTGAAAATGCTTAAACTTCCATTATAACAGCTCAGACTTTTATAATCATTAGAGTCTCATACTCATCTGTTTCCCTTAGAAGAATGTGGCAGACAATATACAAATACAAAAATCTGCTCCCTCACACCCTTAATAAAAAGACAGTGATCCTCAAGGTTTATATCCTGAAATGTAAGTCAAGACAACAAACTTAGGCTTGAATTTACTACTTGTTTTCAAAAACACTTAAAATTCTTACTCTACTAGCAATGTTACTCTTACAATTTAAAGGAGTTTAAGTTGGAAGTGAAGTACTTTTTAACCTTTTTCCTTCAAACATCTGAAAATAAAATATGATGCTTTAAAATCATACTATAAAAATACAGTCAATTTCCAATAACTTTTTTCACTGCAAAACAACTTTATGTTCAAGGTTAAATCAACACACTAACTGGAAAAGATTCCTTTTTCCAGCTCCCCTCCTCCCTAGTTGATAATAAAACCAATTAAGCACCAGGTAGTCAAACCACTCACCATGTGTTTGGCAAAGCTCCCACTGGGACCAGTGTTGCGTACCAGGTGCCCTTCAGAGGGGAAGTTAAAGCTGCCAGCATTCAGGTTTTCTCGTGTGGAGTGATTACCAAAGAGAACAAATGGCTGCCTATTAGGGCTAGAGTGGCAAATTAAAAACGTGATTAGAAAAGAGATTCCTGGCCAGGGCAACTTCCCAGTGAGTTCGTTCTCGGGCTTTTCTGAGTGGCAACCTGCGGTCTAAGCAAAGTGGTCAGTACAGTCTACCGAATGCTCTTTGCTGGTTGGAAAGGGATGACAGATGTCCTGACTCCTCTTATAGGACCATACAGATCAGTCATTTAGGGATGTAACTAAACCTAAGCCAGGATTTTATTTTCAGCTTGTTCTATTTCTTGATGAGAAAGTTCCATAAGTTTGCAGTGATGGGCAAAATCCCAGTTTTATAAAATAGCATTTTAATTAAATGACAGCAGTTGTGAGATTCAGACTACATACAGACAATACAGTCATTAGCAATTCCTGAGTAAATTTCAGGAAGGAAGGAGGAGAGTAAGGTTACAAATGCTTTACTACCACAGCTACTTGCTCTTGTACCCATTTACCCATTTCCTGTCAATGTGAAAGTGGGCCTTCACCAGACACTGAATCTGCCAGCACCATGATCTTGGCCTCCAGAACTGTGAGAAATAAATGTTTTTTGTTTATAAGCTACCCTTCTTACGGTATTTTTGTTATGGCAGCCAAAATGGACTAAGACAGTTTCCTTTACTGCCTACCCTTACCTTAAATTGCCCTTAGTGTGCGTTATGTGGAAAATTCTTTGTATTTCCTTTCATTACTCTTAAAAATACTTCCTTAAGTATCAAACAGGGACTCTTAAAATAAACATGACTGATTTCTCTTCTGAATCTTGATTCATGATAAAGGACACTTTGGGTACAAAAAGATGTCTCTGAGTCCCAGCCAGGGTAGTCTGTCTCACTATCAGACTGAATTGGAATTGGGGGAGAAAAGAGAGGAATTATCTACTTAATTATTCCCTGCCGGGTCCACCTGATTATCATGATAAGAGAGGCGCTAAAGGAAACACAACAAGAAAACCAGTGCAGCAACCCTCACTGCTCTGTCTTCCTAGTGCTGAGCCTTAATGCCCAATCGCAAACCACACAGTTAATCCTTTCCCAGTGGCTGATTCCTCTGGCTTTCCAGGACTGGAGATAGAATAAAAAGTTTTCTTTCTTTAAATTTCTGCAAGCTACAAAGTTTTAAAAGTTACCTAACTATAAGACTATATTCAAAAAATACAAAAATAGAAAAGCATTGAAACAGACAATTTTACAGAATTTCTTATGACGCGATGACTAAAGTTAACCTGTATTTTCCAGACTCGAGCTTCTGAACTTAGATGCTTTCCTTACTCTCCCACGTCAATCCCAATTTTCTCTATTACCATTCACCTTACTCCTCAAGAACCTTACCTGTTTTCAGTTATATGGCTGGAGATCATTCCATGACTAAAAAAACTTCTGAACGGCTAAAAAAGAAGCCAACATTACATATTAAGATCACAATTTTATAAAACGATCACAAAAACGTCTCATGTATGTATGTATATATAACTATATATAGCGTGAGAAAGAGATACATGTAGATTATTCTAAGAGCATGGATGGGCACATGTGGATAGCAATACAAATTTAGGGACAGGTAGCAAAAAATGACCAAAAAATAAGCAAAGAAAAAAAACAAAAGGCTGCAAAAGAAAAAGAAAGTAAAAGGAAAGAAAAGAAATTCTTGTCAAACTGTAGTTTTCAACTACTGAAAGGAAATTGGAACAACTACCATCCATGGTTCAAGTTACTAACCATCTGGGAATTTTTTCTTCTATTAAATTTTGTTCCTTAATTCTAATGAACTAATTTAAAATTAGCAATGAGGAAGAATCCAAGGAAGTCAGAAGTACACTGACAGACACTTCTCAGGAAACACTTCTCAGCTTTGGTGGGCATGGTGCTAGGCTACACACTACCAAAAACTGATGTGCAGGGTCTGTGTCAAAGAGTTCAAAATTTCAATCTCCTCAAATAATATCAACTGTGGTTTTCTTCCCTGATTAGATAACTAACATATGCTTATTTCAGAATACAATAAAAACTACAGACACTCTCTAAGAACTATTAACATTCTAGTATATTTTCTTCAAATCCTTTTTCTATGGTACATCCATAAAATATATACAATTGTACCAATGTTTATTAAATACTCTCTATTCTTAGAAATTTATATTGCTATAACTCTTTTATAATGAATAATACTATAATGAACATAAATTTTATCTGTAGCTCTGACTATTACTTTAATGCAGACCTGGAAATATATAAAATTATAGGGTAAAAAGGCAGAATTATATTACCAAATTATTTTTCAAAAAAGTCTATACAGTTCCACTTACAATACATGAATGTGTCTATCTCAGGGTATCACCATAAACACTGCCTATTAAATGTCCATTTAAAAAGATATTTGCCAACTAGACAAATGGAAAATGGTACCTCACTGTTGTTTTATTTCACATTCCTTTGATTTTTAATGAAGTAGACTATTTCAGATATGTTCAATGGACATTTGGATTTCCCTTTGGTAATTAACTATGTATTTATATCCTCTGGATGTTTATCAGTTGAAGGTTTGGTGTTGTCTTACTAATTTATAAAAACTATATGTTAAAATAATAATGGCTAAAATGCACTGAAGATTTACCATGTGAACTATGATAGGCACTTAAATGTATTATCTCAAGTAATCCTAAAAACAATCTATTCAGTTCATTCTACCAATATCTCCTCCCTAGAGATACACTGGCTAAAACACAAAAATTAATTAACTTTGTTCCAGGTCACAGAGCTACTGAGCTGCACAGCTGGGATTCTAATCAGGTAGTCATTTGGGAAAGGAGATAAAATTAGATCCATATCTCACATCATGCACACACAAACTAACCCAAATGAATTAGGGATCTAATTTTTAAAATTAAACCATACAAATACCAAAAGAGTGAATTCCTCTTTAACCTTAAAGCCTTTCCCTAAACAATGACTAAAATTTCAAAGGCAATAAAATACTGATAAATTTACATGAAGATAAAAAGTTTATATGACAAAAAAAAATAAAGCAACTGAGGAAATACCTGGAATATATACCACAGACAAAAAGTTAATAGCCTAAAAATACAAAGAATTCTTTAAAACTAAGGAACAAAAGATGAGATCTAAAACCTATTCTCGATAGTTCAATTAATAATACTGTACCAATATTAAGACGGGAAAAAGACATGAAAATAAACTATAAAATCACCTTCAAACAAAATACAAATTAAAATAATACCAAGATACCCTTTCTCATCTATGAGACTGTCAAAAATTAAAAAGTATGACAACACATTCTATTGGAGATGTTGCAGTGGAACAGGCACTCTCATATATTTCTAGTGAGCATGCAAATCAGTATAAGCCTTCTGAAGGGAAATTTGGCAATATTTAACATGATGACATATATACTTACCTTTTTACCCAGTAATCACATTACTGGGTATACAAACTTCCAATAATATGAAAATACATAAGCAAAAAGTTATTTACTGTGGTACTGTTTGCAACAGCAAAATACTAAAAACCACCTAAATATGCATATATAAGAAATTCTTGAATAAATAAGATAAGTCCACACAATGGAGTACTACGGATTATAACAAAGAATGACGAGGACCTTCATGAAATGACCTGGAGAGAGTTCCAAGACATGTTGGTAAGTGAAAAAAGCCAAGTGGAAATGACTACACAGGGTATGCTACCCTTCAATGAAAGAAAGAGAATATAAGAAAATACACATGTATCTGATCATACGTGCAGAGGAGAAAGAAGAGATACACCAGAAAGTGAAGGAGATTTGTAACAGATTGGTAGCGGAGTAAACGGGAAAAGGGTGGAAAAGGGATGAATGAGAATGGGGTAGTAAGAAGCAAGAAGAAACATGCTATTGAGTAGACTTTTTGAGTATCTATCACTCTTAGACACAGTAATGAGAAAGGAAAAAAGAATCCAAAAAATTGAAAGGGGCGTCAGTGAGAGATGAAACAACTTCAAGTGGCCTAATATAAAGGTAACCGAAGTCTCTGAAGAAAAGGAGGACAGAAAAAAAATTGGATAATGGCCCAAAACTTTCCAAACTTGATGAAAACTGTAAATTTAGATCCAAGAAGCTCAACAAAACCCAAGCACAAGACATGAAGACTATTACAGGGATACATTATAATCAAATTACTCAAAACCAGTCACAAGAGAAAATCTTTAAAGCTACCAGAGGAAAAAAAGACCAAATTAAATACAAAAAACAAAAATAAAAACAAAAAATTGAAGACAGATAAACAATTGCTCATCAGAGAAAATGCTAGAAAGACAGTGAACATCTTTCAGGTACTAAAAGGAAAAAACTGTTAACCTAGAATTTCCATACATTGAAATATCTTTCAAAAATGGACGTGAGATAAAGATTTTTTTCAGATATAGAAAAGCTAAAAGAATTAATCTTCAGATTGTGCCACCTAAAAATATTAAAGGACATCCTTTGGCAAGAAGGAAATCATATCAAATGAAAATCTGGATCTACACAAAGGAATGAAGAGCACCAGAAAGAGTAACTACATGGGCAAGTAGGTAAGGTGTTTAAATTATTTAAATATTTTTAATAATATTTTAAATGATTAAAAATATAATTTAAAAAGATAACTTTTTAAACAAAAATAATAGCAATATATTGTGGAGTTCACAACATGATGTAAAGTAAAACGCACAACAAAGGTCATCTCCAGTTCTAAAGATCAGGAGTAGAGCCTGTTCTGGGCCACAGTGGAGAACAGAACTGAGGACTTGTAGTGCAAGCCCAAGGTAGGCTTAAGTATAAGCTCAAGATCGCTCTTCTGATCCTTCCTGTTGACTAATTTTTGGGACATTCTTGTGGCTTGGTTCTTGATTTAGATACCTTAGTTTACTCACGAAGTGGGTCTTAGCCTAGAAAGATAGACTAGCATTATCTAGAGGTTCAACAGACAAAAGTGTGCTACTCACATGTGGAGAATTATTTTTAGGCTTATTAACTAGTGCCCAGTAGAATTCCTGACTGACAAGAGGCACCACCACACTGAAAAAACAGTCTCCTTCTAGAGAAGCTGGCACAGAAAAAAAATAACTTTTTATAAAAGGGTTGGCATCGGGTTAAAAACTTCTTTACGTTACACAAAGTTTAAGGAAATATCACCCAAACAAATTAGGGTTGGTAGTGTGTGATAGTCTGAAAAAAATAATTTTTTTTTTAAATTAAAGATAAAAACAGTAAATAAACCAATTTCTTCTTTCCTTTTGATCCTTCCCATACATACCTCACCCGCCTGAGATTCAGAAAGTTCCAGCAGGAAAGGAATTTCTGTGTCAAAATTAGCGAAGAAGCTATTCCACTGATGTTCAAAAGCCACTAAATCCTGGGAAGAAAATGAAAAAAATAATGCATTTGATCATTTAAAGGAAGTACTTCAGAAAACCAGGATCAGGAAACTGCATCTGATCTAATAGTAGACCACTTAAATATGTTTTAAAAGGTGGTAACATGCTATCAAGTGGATAAACCTCAAAAATATGCAAAGTAAAAGAGGCCAGTTATAAAAGGCCACTGGTGTATGATCCATTTATATGAAATGAACAGAAAAGCCAAATCTACAGGGACACAAAAGTAGAATAGTGGTTTGCATGGGGCTGGGAGTGGGAATGGATATTGACTGCAAGTGAGCACAATGAAACTTTCTGGGCTGATGAAAGTGTTCTAAAATTTGGTTGTGGCGCTGGTTGCACAACTCTACATTTACTAAAAATGATTAAATTGTACACTTAAAATGGGTAAATATTACAGTATATAAATTATATTCTAATAAAGCTTTTTTTAAGCACAGTAATGGTCCCCCAGTGCCTTACTTTAGCAACCTTTGTTGAAGAAAGGTAGTTATTTATGAGGAACCTAAAGGACAATATATCTACTGCCAAAAGGGTTACATCAGTGAAGCTCTGTTGAAGGACAAATTAGTTGACTTCAGCTAGAAGTTCAGTGGGGCCAGGGCTGGCCCAGAACCCTCTCCCCTTCACAGCCTCCTAGTTGCTGTGGGAGTGGGAGGGACTCTGCACTGTCCCAGGGACTTTTCTCCATATGCAGCCTACCCTCCTCTCCCATCCCAGCTGCTTTCCAGCCTCCTCTTTGAACTCATTTCTGTTCCCAACCACCACATTGCTTTGTGCTCTAGTTTTTAAGGTATCATCAGTTAGCCAAAAAACACCAGCTATGATTTGCTCAAGATTCTCAAGTAACAACTGTCCTTATTTTGAAGTTGCTGATAATTTGTACTTAAATTAGATAGTTGTCCTCGCTGTCCATCTCACACTGTGTAGGTGTATGTATATTGGGAACCCAGCCTAGTGCCTTCTCGCAGCAGGCATCGTGTTTGTTGCACTAAAACCGGCTGACCTGATCTATGTTCTCTTCCATTCTTCTCTTCTAGACAAGGATACACAAGTACTTAGACCTATGGATTCTGTATTAGGCAGGCACTGACTCTACTTCTGGCCCTAGGCACAATGCACAAAGGACCTCTGCTGGGAATACTTAGTGTAAACAACATTCTCACATGGCTTCACTACTTGCTGTACAGATGACCTAACTCACTCTCTACATATATGGGCATATACAGATATATGCGTATATATGTATACACACATATGTATATTATATACAAATCACATACACAAATCTAAAATTGTCAATAGTTATGTAGTGCTTGTACTGTTGTCTAGGTATGTTTTATATGTAATGTAGAATAAAAAAATCAGGTATATGTGTGTATACACATACATGCAGGCATGCACGCACATATGGAGAGGGGGAGGGAGACAGAGAGAGAGAAAGAGAATGAGAATGAATTTTCTAGTTTTGTCCACTGAAGCAATCTAGACACAGTGACCAAACCAGTAGCAATGAGCATTCCTAGCGCCTAGATTGTGGTGCTGAAATACCATTTTCCACTCAAAGAACACAAAACTTACTAGAGAAATGACCAATTTCAGGTCTGAAACTGATTAAATCTCAATATATAATAATCAGGAAATCCAGAAGACAGGGAGATATGTTAAATTACATCATGAGAATGCAATCAACAAAATCCCAATGAGGACAACTATAAGACAAATAATCTGGTTTCTTCAATAAATATATAGTGGGGGGTGGGGGACAGAGATGGAGGAGGAACCTACCTATAGATTAAAAGAAAACTAAAACACACATATACACAAACATGTAGACAAAGCTAAACTATATGTTTATGGAAGCACATCTGGATGCTAAAACCACAAAGTAATTTACCAGAGAATTCATGACAGTGTTATTCTTAAGGAAGGAGGAAAACAGTGATGGATTTTGCATAAAGCACTCAGATTGCTTCTGGGGTAGCTAGAAAGGTTCTATTGCTTTGCTTTGTAATAATTACTAAGTTATACATTAGTTTTATGTCGTTTTCTGAGTCTTTTAATAAAATCTTGAAAAACAAAAATGAGTAATATACATTCATTATAGAAATCTCAGGAAATAGAGAATAAAAGTCATTGTTAACAGTTTGGAAAATATTCTCTCATCTATTTTTACATACGTATTTATAAACACAAATATATACTTGTAACCGGGAATCTACCATAGCCTTGGTCAGAACGCCTTGCCATACCACCTCTGTGCCTTGGTCCAGAAAACCAGACCTGGTTTAAGATCCTGACTCACTGCTATCACGTCCAATCAGTGACCTTGATCCTAGGTCCAGGGCAGTCTTTCCACTTTAGCACTGGATTACCCCCACGTGCCCTCCTAGACTCTGGGAAGAAGTACATCTCCACTCTTCCAACACTCTAACCACAGACCTTCAATATCTATCCAACTCTTCTGGTCCCAGATCCGATTTCCATTTCCAGCTGGCTGTCACCACAACTTAGCACTGAAAGTATGTTTAGATTCAGAAAGCCCTGTGCTGGAACCTCTGCTCTGTCTGTTACTGGCTATGTAACTGAGCAAGGAAATTACGCTCTCTCTGAGCCTTAAATTCCATGTGTGTGTAATGGGGTGACAACCATCTTACAGAGATATCACAGGGGTTAAATGAAATAACTTGTATGCAGTGCTTATTACCAGGCCTTGCACACTACAATATCTACAATAATTCTCATTTTCTCTGCCTCTACTGTCAGCCCATCTGAGTTAGCTGAGAACAAACATATGAGCCTCCCCTTTGACTTTTTGACATTTATCTGCCCTCTCTCTCAGACACCCACAATGCACATCCCTGGCATGGAAGCCATTTCTGAGGCTATCCACTCCAGTGTGGCTCCGTGCCTTGCCTGCTCGGCTCTGTCCAATCCCTTGGGCTTAGAAAAACAAAAAAGAATCAATATAGTTATTAGTAAAGAACACATTTTATTTTGTTTTCCAATTGAATTTAGAAACAAGCTCAGAAGATATGTTTCCATTTTAATGGCCTACATGGTGACACCCCCGGGTTAGGGTCTATAAGAAGCAAAGTTATACAGTTGAGTGGTTGCCATTCTCTGGTTTTCTTCTAGGTGAAAAAACACTATGCTTGGAGGTACACAAAAAAGATAGGCACTTTGCTCCAAGAAAAATTCCCTGAGGGAGGTGGATGTATCACTACTAATTATATGAACTCTTAGATACTGCTTTCACCTCCATACTATCACTGAAATAGAAGATATAATGAATTTTCCTATTAAAATAACTAGCATTATATATAAAATGTGTATGTATATGTATACACACACACAGATCTTCCTAACCTCCTCCTTTACTTCCCTATGCCTACTTTTAGATGAGGAAAATGAGGCACTGAACAATAAAATGACCTGCCTGAGGAAGCAATACTAGCGAACAACAAAAGTAGAACTATACCTAGTAAGAGATAGCCAGAGCCTGTGTGCTTTCCACCAGACAAACTATTCTCCAACTTTTCCCCAGCACAAACAGTGCATTTGTAGAAATAGATACTGTGTATGTACGTGGGACTGGTCAGCTGGATCTCAGATAAAGAAGGGAAAGTTTATCTATCTGCTCAGACTCTTCCAGGTCAAATCCATAAGACTAACCCAGATATAAATCAAGGTCAGATAAGCAGCAAAGATCTGAAAACCTTAAGAACCATACTAATGTGTTTTGGTCTTTGGCCAGTAGGGAAGAATGCTAAACTTTAGATGGAACTCTGGGCTCTAGGCTGGTAATGACAGTGGCTGTTCTCAGGTGGCTCAAAGGCGGGGAGTGGGAGGCAAGAAGCTCAATTTCAGTATTTAAAAATGTTTTAAGAATTACATAATAAAAATGAGAAAGTAAAATAACGAAAATGACCAGTAAGACTACCATTTGAAATTTCAAAGACACTGAAACACAAATTGTTTTACAAAGATGGAAATATACTCTGCTTTTTTACTTTTCTCACAAACATACCTTAACCATCTCTCTAAATCAAATCTCAAGAGTCTGCATTTTTCCTCTGTGGTATCTGCCATGAAACATGGAGCTGTAGATCCCCTCTGGCCATTAAAGAGCTACCAGCAGTGATTGGCCAATGGGAATTAAAGCCTAGATGTCAATTCTGGCTGTAAGACTATGGGTCTTGGCAAAGAAACAGAAAAAGTATTTGGATGGTGGAGAAAAAATGGAGTTTTAGAGGAGTGTGGAGGCTATCAAGGTGCAGAGCAAGAGAAGGGAGAAGAAAAAAGATTTTAAGAACTAATATGGGTATGGACTGGCTCCCTTTATAATAATTTTCTAGAGACACAAGTAATGACTGGAATTGAATTTTAGTTTCTTTTGGTTGTTGGATTTGATTTTATTAACATTTCTAGACTCACCACAAAAGATCCCTGCACAAATTTGTAGTTATTTTTATATTCATTTTATCCCACTTAGGGTTTGCTGAGCCTGTTAAATCTGTGGATTGGTGTGTTTCTCCAATTTGGAAAGTTCTTGGACATCATCAACTCAAATTTCCTTCCCATTTTCTCTCTACTCTCCTTCTGGGACTCCAATTACATTCTATGTTAGATCATTTGACAATGTTTGACAGATATTGGACACTCTGTTCCAACTTCTTGTTTTTTCCTCTGTCCTTCAGTTTAGAAACTTTCTACTGACCTATCTTCAAGTTCACTGAACTTTTCTTCATTGCTGTCCAGCTTATTTTAAGCCAATCTGATAAATTCTTCATTTCTGATATAGTATTTTCCATTTCTAGATTTTCCATTTGGTTCTTTTTATAGTTTTCAGGTCTCTGATGAAATTCTTCATCTCTTCATGCATGCTATCCTCTTTTCTTCCATATTCTTAGCAGTTTTATTAGTTATTTTAAATTCCCCATTGCTTAATTCCAACATCTGGGTCTACTTCTATTAACTGTTTCCTTTCTTGACCATGGGCCAAATTTTCTTGCTTCTCTATGTTTTATAATTTTTTAAAATTTGTATAAAAGAACAGTTAAAACCAAAGTAAAAAATATTTACCACTCGGAAAGGATACACCTTATCTTTTGTTAGGCCACTAGAGTAGGGATCTAAATTAACTTGATATGTCAGTGATCTGGATCTAGGTCTTACAGCATTAGCAGTTTGATTTAGTTCATCAGTCACTTCAAATATTTTGAGGGTGGGCCAGTGTGAACTTTAGTTGAGACTTTGCTCAGAGCACTAGTCAGATTCTGGAAATCTGTTTTCCAGCTGGGCCACAAGCTCTTTGAATCCTGGACTCTCTCTCCCTGCTTTATAAGCTGGTTACCAGCTTTCTGAGTTGCTAAGGAGTTCTCTTTGCTCTCCAGTCCCCCTGGCTCTACATAGGAAGATCCCTATCTTGCTGCCTTACTCCACATTTAAGTGGGCAACTGCTTATACTTTGTAAACACACGGAATGCCTTCCAAGGGTTGCTCTTAGCTCTCCTGCTCCAATCCAGGTGATAGCTGAGTGTCAAGTACCTTAGCGTGGAATGTTCTCGGCTCTCCTGCCTGGCCCCTGGCCTTTGGTGTCCTACTCTGAACATCTGTGAAGAGCTATGGGATAGAGTTGATGGGTAGGCGCTGACTCACCCACACAAAACCATTAAAAGCTCTTTATGAGTCAGGTGGTTTCTACTTATCCCTGTCTATAATGGATTCCTCTTCCTTCTGCTGCCCCACTAAAAATGAGAACAACATCCTACGAGGAACCCTACATTTTCGGGAACTGAGTTCTTTTAGCTTTCTTTGCATCTTTAGCTCACTAACGGTTTTATTTTAAAATTATTATTTTGTTCCTTATTCAGACTATTTTGGTTGTTAGGGTGACAGTAATAATTTCTTTCAACTTTCTAACTGGGAATGGAAAACCATGGCTGTTTTTCTTTATTATTTGTGAACAGCAATTCCTGCTGTCCCCCAGTTCTCATTCTGTATTTTTCTTACTGATCTGTAAGAGCTCTCCATAGTGTGGAGAGTATAAATGTGTTCAACCACATTTTGGTACAAGAAATTCATCTTACTTTATTATTTCTAAATAAAATTAAATTCGGCTCTCTTTACTCTTCCAGATAAATGAGAAATCCAGTACTGGACACTGAAAGGGCTTCCTTCCACTTCCTTCACAGTATCATCAAAGAATACCAAGCTCATGGGAAGTCAGAAAAGCGGGACATTCTCTAGCCCAGGGTGATTATCACCATTGCTTCTTCAGTTGCATAATGTCACTGTTGCTTCAGGTGCAATTAAAGATGTTCTCTTGAGTAGTCCCTCTCTACTGCTCCAGAGATGCTTGCAATGTTCTCAAAGCTACAATGCCACGTCTGGCTTCCAGTGTGACCTGCAGCTTCCTTCACAGTCAGGGCACTGCAAGCAAGCGGGACACAGGTCACAGACACTTGCAGAAATTCCTAAACTACTCATCTTTTTTCCTTATCTGCGGTTAAGTTAAATTTTATCATTCTTTTTCTATTCTTAATGTAAATTTTTGCATTTTCACATAACTATGCTAGTAATGGAGGAGGAGGAGGAAGAGAAGGAGGAGGTGGTTGACGACAACAATGTCTTTCTGAAGAACAAAATGTTCAGGTTTAATTTTCTTTTAGATTTCTATTTTATTACAAACATTTAAACAGAATGAATGTTTGACTTTATTAAATGCCTTTTTGGCATCTATAGGGTCATCATAAATGGTTCCAAGAAGATAAATTAGTATGGTGATTATATTATAGGTTTCCTGATATTAAAGTAAATACTGAACACTTAATAAACCCTACTTCATCGTAATACATTCTTTTAACATGGTTCTGGGTTCTATCTGTTAATAGTTTACTTAAAATACAGGTATTAATATTTGTGAGACTGGTATATAATTTTCATTTTATAAGTTGTTTTTGTTGGGTCTTAATATGACAGTTAATTTCAAAAAAAGCTACAAGCTGTTCTTTTATTATGTATATCTACCCATGACCACTAAGAGACACTACTGAGCTGTTTACCCAAAGTATCATTCCCTTAGTTTTGTTTGTTTCTTCTCATTGCAAATCACTCTGCCCATCCTGATTTTTCCCTTCAAAGTTCAAATGAAAAATTAATGCCTGACCCTCTATCCAAAAGTTGGCAAATTACGGCCTATTGAGCAGGCCACATATTTTTGTAAACAGTTTCCTTGGAACACAGGCACACCCATTTGTTTAATTTATTGTCTTTAGCTCTGCTCTCAGGTTGCAACAGCATCATTAAGTAGCAGGGAGCGCAAAGCCTAAAATGGTACTATCTAGCCTTTTACAGAAAAAGTTTGCAGACCATTGCTCTAATCCTTGATTCCCTTGAGCTATACCTCATCTTTTTATCTTTTCATGTCAGAGAGAGTGCAAAAAAACCACCCTCTGTATTATTTTTCTGAAGTCCAGCCCAACGGAAAGAGTGTGTTTAGGTGAAAACTTAAACCCTGTACTAGGCAAGTGGCCTTGGTCTCTCCTCAGATGAGGTTTCCTCAGAGTGGAAGAGGTAGCAATGCTTTTCCAGGTCTCCTTCCACCAACAAGGAGTTCAAGTAACAATCAGAAAAGAAATTGCTCAATTCTTTGACCAAAGCAAACGAAAATATATCTTGCATTTCTTCAACTTAAATACCATTCATGGATAATCGAGCTGGCTGTAATATTTGTAAGTTCAAGAGTTTGGGTCCTTACTTCTGAAAGCAAACTCTCCAGAGACATAGGATCCATCTTGCTGTAGACATTCCATAGACTCAAACTCACATCCTGCAACTGCAACACAAGGGCAAAAAATGGAAATAATTGAGAATCAATATCATCAGGGCAATCTAATTTACTGACATTCAGAAATGACGATTTTGGTGAAAACTCAGTGATTACAATAAAAAAATCAATTTTTCACCAATTATATTAGAACCTATACAATTAATAAGTGCTGTCCCATTCAAAGAAATTATCTTTTCAGAAATACTGGTACATTTTGAATATCTTCAATGATGGACTTATATATATTTATATACATACACATGCACATACACATACATATGCATAGATAAAAAACTTTTTTGCCTTTGTATAAAACAAAATTTTAATTAAAATAATACATGCCCATGGTTTTAAAAAATCAAACAGTACTAAAGGCTTGTAGTAAAAAATTTTTAATCCCCTAACCTTTCATGAACCTTCACTGTCTCACTCCTCAGAGGCAACCACTTAGAAGTCTTTTAACATTTTCTTCTGGTAGTTACCTCCATATTTTGTTGTAATATACAACTATTTCTAACTATTTCTTGATTTATGAATTTAGAATTAAATATCGACTTACAGCAAAGATGCAGCTCTTAGGTCCACCCATTCCCACACTTTTTATTACACACACACACACCCTAACATCATTTATTATCATAATATGGTGGTTTTGGTTACACCAGTAATTACTATTTATAATATTAAAGCCATATATATATATTATTTATTGCAGGCCAAGTACATACTACACTATTATTTGCTTTCTTAAATTTTCTTTTTCCTAGAGCTTCATTTTTTTTACTTGTGTAATTAAAAAAAATATCCATCCTTAAGTTTTTTATAAATGCCCCACCCAATTTGCTAGTGTGCTTACATTAGGGTTTCTCAACAGCAACTCTATTATAATTTTAGGCCAGATATTTCTTTGTTGTGAGGGACTATCCATGCATTACAGGGGGACTTAAGCAGCCGCTGCACTCCCATTCTCTCACAGGCAAACCGAAAGTATTTCCAAACTGCTAAATGTCTTGGGGGTGGGGGCAGCAAAATCATCCCAATTATGAACACTGGCTTAAACGTATGAGATAATCTATCAATTC
Source organism: Eonycteris spelaea (assembly GCA_003508835.1). Taxonomy (NCBI): domain Eukaryota; kingdom Metazoa; phylum Chordata; class Mammalia; order Chiroptera; family Pteropodidae; genus Eonycteris; species Eonycteris spelaea. Next base: position 1,139,376 of record PUFA01000110.1, read on the forward strand.
TTTTTCTTCTTACTTCACCTGCTCTGGTTGTTATGTAAGCTTGCTGAGCAACTACTAGTTTTACTCTGAGACTTCTCTTTGCTGTCACCCTGGAGCCCTCAGGTGATGGATCTGGTTCCATGGCTCACTTATCTCCTCTTTCTTAGTCAGCTCCCTTGTCTGCTGAAACACATCCTCCAATAACTTTCTAAGAAAGGATCAATGCGGGCAAAATTTTTCTGAGTATTAAAATCTCTTTATTCTGTCCTCACAACTGATTTATCGGTCACTGATGTTCCTTTATTCCTTTGGATTCTTTATTCTCTCTGTGCTTCTTTTTGGATAGTTTCTATTGCTATCACTTCAAACTCACTATTCTTTCCCTATGCAGTGTCTACTCTGGTATTAATCCCATGCAGCATATTTTTCATTTTAGACAAGGCAATTTTCATCTCTAGAAGTTCAATATGGGTATTTATATTTTGTCTAGCATGTTTAATCTTTCCTCCAGCCTTTTTAAAACCCCTCCCCCATCCTTGCTTCTTGAATATGTGGAATACAGCTGGAATAACAGTTTTTAATATCCTTGTTGGCTACTTCTAATATTTATGTCAATTCTAGGTCACTTTTGATTGACTGATTATGTTATCAGTCATGTTTTCCTGCTTCTTTGTTAAACCTGATAATCTTCGGATGCCACACATTGTACTTTGCTTTGCTGGGTGCTAGGTATTTTTGTATTCCTATAAATATTTTTGTGCTTTGTTCTGGGATGCAGTTAAGTAACCTGCAAACAGTTTGATCCTTTTGAGTCTTGCTTTTATGGTTTGTTCAAAGGTCTAGAGTAGTGCTCATTCTAGGGCTGATTATTCTTCACTACTGAGACAAAACCTTCCTGAGGACTCTAAACAATGCAAAGTGAATTATTTGTTTTTCCAGTCTAACTGGTGAGAACTAGGCACTCGCAGCTCTCGGCATGCATCTTGAATACTGTTCTTGAATACTTTCATATTTTTTCCCCTCCACTTTTCATTGTTACCTCATGCATGAATGCATTGATCAATACTCTGCTAAATACTTGGGATGGGTGCGGGTGCAGGAGAATCTTGGCTGATCTTGGGAGTTCTGTCTCTGGGCACTTCCCTCCTTTTTATTACTCTAGTTTCCTTGTTCTCACCAGACTCTCAGCTGCATCCCCTCAACTCAGAAAATGCACTGGATCCATCTGGGTACATTCACCCTCCACCGCCCCCCAAGTCATGGCCTGAAAATATTCTCGAAGTAGTAAGCTAGGGCAGTCATAGGACTCATCTTGTTTGTTCTATCTTTCAAAGAATCAGTATTCCTCATTGCTTGATACCTAGTGTCTTGAAACTATTGCTTCACATATTTTGTTTGGAGGAGAGAAATCTGGTTCCTGTTGTCTTAAAGGTGACTTATTTTTTTCTTCCTGGAAGCTTTTTATATTCTTTAATCTTCCGTGTTCAAAAAAAGGCAGACAGATTTAAGTTTTTTTCCTCCCATTCAGAGTTGCTAAGTGATTTTATTTGGAAAAGTGTTTACTTCTTTTTAACACTAGAAATGTTTTATTCTTCTTTTTAAAAAAGTTTCCTCCCTTCTGATATTTCCACTCTATCTTTCTGGAACTTCTAGTTATTGGATATCAGACTTTTTGGATCAGTTCTCCATAGCTTTTTTTCAAAATTTCTATCTCCTTAATTTTATTATTCTACATTTTTAGAGATTTTCCTAACTTGACCTTCCAACTCCTCTATTGATTTTATAAATTATAATTTTCCAGAGCTATTATTTTCCTTATTTTTATTTATCACAACACTTGTCCTATGGTTGCCAAAAATCTTACATTTCTCTGGGCATCCTAAGGAGAGCTTTGTATTTTTAAGTATTCCTCTATATAGCAAATTATATTTGGGTCATATTCAATCAGTCCTTTTTTTCTTTTAATCTTTATATTTTTAAGTTACAGGTATTTAATCAAGTGCCCAGAGATCTCTGGTGGCCTGCTTATATTTTCAAATGGAAAGGCTCATTGGAAGCTTTATGGACTCAGCAGAGCTTGTGAACTACCAGGAAGCATTTTTAGGGAGAACAGACAGGCAGGAGGCTGTTATTTCAGGATCTCTACCCACTTATATTCTAAATGTCAAAATGTAGAGAGCTGTACTCTCAGGCAACAAAGGCTACACTAGCCAATGAGTCCTCTTTGCTTTGTCATACTTTTCAGTTTCTTTGGAGAACTCCTACCCACACACCCCGTTCCTTGTTTTTTTCTAGGGTAGAAGTAGCAATTGGTAATTGCCTGGTTGCCTGTCACTTGTAACTTTCAATAAATTCTTTCACTCTCAATATTACCAATTTTCATTCTTTAGTTCCTATTTTAACTTCTCCTTCTCACTGATTTAATCTATTTGGCCCCTTCCCCTATATTTTGGAACAGCTTTTCAAGTGTGAACTGGTTAGATTTTATAGGGGTACTAGATCTTTTTAAATGAGGCTTATTACAATCTTTCCTTATATGTCACCCATCTTCCTTTTTAATTTGCTGCTCTACCTGCCATATCTCATTTCTATTTTTACAAACTCTGTTCTGAAAAATACAAAAGAGGTATTTTTCTCAATTTTTATTTTATTTCCTGGAAAATCTTTTTTAAAAGCAAGCTGATCTATCTCTGCATCTAATATGCTATGGTCTCATATTTTTAAAAACCTTTTCATAAGTCTTATTCTACTTTTCAATATGAAGATCTTATGTTTGCCCATAAAAAAAGGTGAATGGGGAGCTAGTTGATGTAAATGTACATTTCTAGGTCACAGTTCCAGCAGGTGGAGAAGAAAGAAGCTGGAGGCAGGAAAGTCCTAACGGAGGAACTTCCCTGTACTGCTTCCCAGGAAGAAAGAGTTCTCTATCGTAACTCAGTTTGGCTCAGCCTAAATACCAAGTAAATGCTATGCAGATCTGGCTTCCTTTCTCATGCTGGCACCTACCGTATCAGGGACAAAACAGCCTCTAAATTAAGAACTTTCCTCTGGGTATGGCCAAGCAATAAAACAGAAGTTAAAAAAAATAAGTTATAAGTATCTATAGTTCTTCTCTGAACCTTCAAAAGAGGCAAGAACTTTTCTGTAAGACCTGATATGTGAATGAGGGTGGAATAACAAATATAACGGCAGAGCTAATTAGTAGGCCAAGCTGCTCCATACCTTAAAGGATCCAGAAGGACAGGGTAAGGAAGAAAACTGAGAGTGAGGGATGGTGGTGAGGAATGAAATGGAGAGAAAGGGAAGTATTTGAGAGAATGAAAACTAGCAGCTATAGAAGAGAGCAGGATCTGTAGAAATCTTGAGATCCTATTCCACCTCTCCTGCCCCTCCTGTCCCACCTACTGTACCCTTCCTGTCCCATCTCCCCTGTTCTACTTCACCTGCTCTTACTATATGATATGGGCTGTTTCTTCCTCACTGCACATCCACCCCCTAAAAACACCACCCTACAATAAAGATCCATACTGCCTTGAAAAGGTTTCTGGAAAGGAGATTTTATTCCTTTGGGTTGTGACTTCATGGTGTGAAACACCTTACGGAAGGAGCCAGGGACCTGCCTCATTCGGCTGCATCAATCATGCAGCCTCCTAGTGTACTGCTTTCCAGTGCTAATTTAGCGGCAGCCCAGGAGCTAGGAGCATAGAATCTGAAGCCAGACTCTTAGGACTGAGCCCCAGCCCTGCCACTAACTGGCTATTAGCTCTGTGACTTTGGAAATTTCATTTAAACTGTTAACTAGGGATGGTAATAGTACCTACACTTCAGAGCGTTACTGTAATAATTAAAATCAATTCATATAAAGTACCTAGAACAGTGTCTGGAATATAGGAGGCACACCATGAAAGCCTAGTTTATAGAATTAATTAAAAATAAATATTACCATTACTGCTAAAAATGTTAGCTTTCTCTTTCTCCATCTCCTATAGCCTGCCTCCCTTCCAGTCTCCACTCTTCTAAATTAGAGAGCATTACTTCTTATCAGAGGCTGGTTCCACAGACTGGTTGATGGTCTGCTATTTACAGTCAATGTGAGAATACTGAGGTTTTGGAACAGGAAAAGTGGAGTTGAGTGGTGTGCTTCTCTTCAGCCCTGCAGCTCATGCTTCTCCACATTATAGAGTCTGCCAGGCAAACCTCCATTCATTTCCTAGGGATGCTACTTCTCAGAAGGAGAGTAGGAGTTAGCCCTGGGCCTTGCTTCCAAAGATCCCACTTACTCTATCTCTAATAAGATGCTCCCCATTTCTAGCATGTCAATGCTCTCTCTCTCTGGTTTCCTGTGCTGGGGCAGATGATCTCAGTGGGGATCCTGGGGAAGCACCAGGATGCCCGTGGTGGTGCTGCTAACCTACCAGGCCATCCTCCCTAATGTGTACTCTGGATGATCCCCTTTCCAAGATGCATTCATTAATCTACTTAACAAATATCTACTGGTCATCTCCTAGGTACGAATAATACTATAATAAAATATACTGTTCTTACCATAAAAGCTAACCCTTTTATTCCTCTGGTACACAGTACTTACACATAATTCATTGCTCTTGCATGAGAAAGGAGAACAGAAAAACTCCAAGAAGAATGAACACAGGAGCTCAGTTTGGGGACTAGCCACAAACAGCCACCATTTATCATTTTAAGTCTTTTAACTTGCTTAACGGCTTTGGGAGGTCACTGCCAGCTTTTCAGAGTGTTACAATGATGCACACCTACACTGTGGGCCCTTTATAAAAACCAGGCATACATACCTCATATTTCATGGTAAAAAATCCATCCCCTCCAATGCCCTCAAGAGCAAAGGCCTGTACAATTGGCCATTTCTCCACTACAAACATATCAAATATCTGCAAGTGACCTAGAGGAATCAAATACAACAACATGTATCAAATACCACTTTGACATAACAGTCTAAACCTGATCTAATGTGGTTAGACAGGCATCTTTTCTTATGAGTTTACCATAGCCCTCATCTAGCAAAATAAAACTGAAACAGATAAAATGGTTAGATATTAACACTAGAAATACAAGATGAAAGCCAAGAAAAATTCAAACCATAAACAAGTTACGTAAATTCAGATTTCTCTATATTTTCACATTCTGATTTTGTAAGCAAGCAAACCAATAAATAAATAAATAAATAAATCATGGTTTATTGCATCTGACTGGCATCACTTAGCAGATATAAGTATTAATAGACCCAAACCTGGCTCCTCTCCTGTAAGAAACATAGCTAACCTACTTCCTCAAGGGAAAATTACCAAATAAAAAATTTTCCTTTCTTATAACAATAGCTTCAATGTACAATTTTTTTTTTAAGATATAAGCATTTGTTGATTTTTTTTTCTGTACTTTTTTATAGGAAACATTTAAACAACATTTTTCTTTATTTTTAAACCCGTTTCCCATTTGCCCTGAAAATATTTGCTGGCGGTGCTTGCGGCTGCAGCATTTACCCTGAGATAACTTGTGGATTACAGTTTTAACCTTATCCCTAAAGGCTGCCAAGAGATATCTCGCTTTTATCATTATTTTTGCATCACTCTAGTATATTGAGTCTTTGGAAGCAAATGCTATCATTCTATTTATAGCATTCTTTTTTTGGTTGTGGTATTTCCACTTATAAATATAGTAATTCTCAATCACTGAAAGTATCAAATCCTAGAAAACACAGCATTCCTATGCGTGATGTTAACATCGTTCTCGAACAGTTGCTAGCTGAAGATTCATTTGATGAATCTGATTTATGTATACATTTCTGTTACATTGAGATTAGAGAAAAGTTCTGTTTAGAAATAACTCCAAAAACAGTTTTTAAATTTTATTTTCACATTGAAAACTAGTCAGATTTGCTTCAGCCTCAAAGAGCGAATTTATGTAAAATTAATGCTGGTAGCAAGCTGCAATTTTTTTTTCTAAATGGGAAATGGGCTAATTTTTCAATTGCAGTTGACATTCATTATCGTTTCATATTAGTTTCAGGTGTAGACACAACATTTTTGAACCTGTCAGCATATTTTTAACAGCTACCCAATTGCTATTTATTACCAAGAGACCCTACATCTACACTCTATGTCCAATAAGGGGTACAGAATAGATGGCAACTGTGGTAAATCACTTATCAGTTCTTCTGAAACTTGTTATGAACACAAGCTTACATAGAGAAGTTCCCAAATTTCTTTCTGCTCAAGCCTCTGCCTTTAGTGAAAATAGATCAATGGGTTTCCCAGCTGAATGCCTTCACTGAATGCTTCCACTGAAAGGAAAGTAGGGCCATATGATTCACACACCATCCAAGTAAGGTTAAAATGTAAATTGGCTCACTGCTAGACACTCACCTTGGGAGCTGTAAGGAATGCCAATTCTACTACAGTCTCTAACCATGTCCACAAAGCTGGCAATTTTAAATTCTTCTGCAGCTTCCTCATCTTCATACTAAAGAGGGAAATTGAAAAGAAAGCAAGCTCCGATGAAACGTCATGCAAAGTTCCATATATTTTTTGCATTTTTTAAGTTGTTCCAAATGATATTTAGAGAAGACTGCACCCGAGAAGAGTTTCAAAACCAAACATTTTATGTTTTGCTTGTCAGAAACACTATTATTCCTTTACCTTACACCATATACAACAACTCTGAATAGATCAGACCTAAACACAAGAGATAAAACTTGTCCTCAAAACACCCCCAAACGCTCCACAGAGAAAGATTCTTGGTGCTTACCAGGTCACAATTTCCATGAAATCCTAAATCTCAAATCCCAATGTGATTTCCAGCTAAACCCTTGAAATGGGCCCAATGAGAAACAGCAACAGTTACCAAGAAATCCAAACATGAATAAGTCATAAAGCTTATCAAATTCTCCTGGGGCGTTATGCAGGCATTAGTCCCCCAAAAGAATGTGCAGAGGGTGATGATGAAGCAGGGCAGGAAGGCAGGTTCTCAAGCCTGCTACTAGGTCCCAATCTGAAGAGTCTCTTTTGTCTCCTTCAGGGATACAATTTACCTATAAGGTAGCCTCATAATAAAATTATAAAAGTTCCACTAAAACAAGTAATTTTTTTTTTGGTGTAATCACATTCTGCAATTTGATTTGTTTAGGGGCTTCCTGTTTCAGATCCACATTTGTCTGAAACAGTATTCTTTGGGGGTCTCTAAATGCCTATTCTATCTTTCCTCCTTACCTCATTTTCTGTCATGCAGTGGAAATGCAGATTTCTCCAATGTGCCACATAGGGTATGAGATAGCGATAATTTACAGGGTTACAGTACAGATGGACACTGTCTGATTTAATCAATATAATGACATCTGTAAGAAAAACAAAATTAAAACAAGATTTTCAAAGGTGTTTTCTTTAGATATTTTCTGCCCACGTAGTTAATAAAACCATTAAAACTACTTCAGAAACAATGTAACAAAACTCTAAACTAAAATTCTTTAATTAAGTAACATGCTGCAAAGTGACTACGGAACACTTAAATGTAGACAGCAAGAATTTCCTCACCCCATGCAATGCTCCCACCACCGTGACCCTCTGGTGATGGCAATGTAGGCACAGAATAAGTCAAAGGAACAGCCTTCTGGGTGTTTTGCAAAGTGCAACACAGTTGAATCTGCAGTACCAAGCTCAGCTATGTACTTCACTGCAGAGATAAATTCCAAATAGAAACTCCACAGCCTAAAGCCCGTGAGGCAGGAAAATAGCACCAAATATGGCCAGTGACTGGTTCTCCTGCAGACATCAGTATCTAAAGCTTTTGGCTGTTGGCTCATCTAACTCAAGGCATTCCTGGGACTGAGGACATCACCTTTTGTCAGCTTCGGGAAGGGTTACTTTGTATGGTGGTGAACTCTGTACACAGGAAAGGCTGGGAGGAAGGAAGCAGAGATAGGTGGACAAGGCTTCTATAAATAGATCCACAGCTCGCAGATTTAAGGAATAAACATCAGTGTTGACCCATCACTGATTCCAATAATGCAAATACACCCAGATAAACTAACAGAAGAGCCATGGAATGGAGCAGGACTATTAAAGCGGTTTGAATACTGAGAAAGAAAGCAGTCATACTTCTAGAAGAAAAGCAGAGGCTCCATTCCATGGCTCCTCAGAAATCAGAGCCATTAGGCCTCTCTGTAACAAGATGATGCTAGAGAAGCTGCTGAAGGAGTTGGCGAGAGGTGAGAGAGAAGCATGGGGGCAGGGAGCATCTGAGGCAGCAGGTTTAGGGCAATGCCATCACTGTAACACAGAGTGTCAGACCACAATCTGCAAAAACATAAGCACAATGAATACTGATTGCAGCTGAACACACAGCTGGGTGGCTTCTTGATACAGCTCCATGATGGTGGTGGCCTGTCGAGCCACTTTGAGTCCCACAATTAGTCAGACCCCAGGTGTCCTACAAAACATAGCATGGAGCAGCCTCTTCACTATTGGTTCTCCGTTAAGCACGGGAGTCAAAGGTTGGCAGGGAGTGAGAAAGGGGCCCCCTCTCACCTGGTGGTCCTCTAAAAGAGCCCTGCCCTGAACCATATGTAGACTGCATGCTGAGGAATGAAGAGTTTGATGACATCTGGAAAGCCTGAGGGCTTCCTCTGTAGATTATACTCTATACTAGTGTCTAACACACCACAAAGAGTCCAATAAAAGAAATATTGCAATAGCTGCTAAACCTAATTAAGTATTCTCGGGATCTCATAGGACTGATGTCATCACTATGAACAAAGTTTAACAGAGTACACAGCCAGGTAAAAGAAGCAAGCATAAGAGAATTGGATGAACATGTAAACTATTTAAAAATTTTCTTTTTAAAATAAATCTTTTGTGTTGGCCTGTTTTCCTTGTATATAGAGACTGACATGCAGAAACATAAATCTGGTGATCTTAGCTTTCCAACTACTTCAATTTTAAAGACAAATTTATTAAGAAAATGCTCATTTCATAAGCACACATTGTGCCCGGTGAGAGGATAAAAACAAAGATAAGTCAAAAAAACATACCTTTGAGGATTTAAAACTACTTTAATTTCAGTACTGTAATGTCCTCAGCAACCTTGGCTGCAGTGAAATGTGTGGCTGGAACAAGCATCTGTCTTTTTATAACTTTCTAAATGAGCTGCCAAGATGAATTCTTTCCAAACCAGTAGATGCTGTGCAGTGTCGGGAAATATTTTTTAACTCAAAATCTGAAACTAAATTTGAACTGAAAAAAAATGTAATCGAAGGAATAATCTCAGCCTCTTTCTATACTTCTGAATCAGAAAGAAATCTTTAACCAATTGATAAGGACAGATACTATTAAAGATTTTAGTATAGCAGAAGTTTCAAATACAGTAGACCAGGGTTTATCAAACTTGGCACTACTGTTTAAACCAGATCATTCTTTGTTGCTGTTCTGTGCACTGTAAGATGTTTAATGGAATCTCTGGCCTCTAATGACTCTGCCTAGTTGTGACAATCAAAAATGTCTTTAGATATTGGCAAACGTCGCCTGGAGGATAAAACCAACTAGTTAAAAACCACTGCATTAGATCCACAGCAAGATTATTTCATAAGATGTTTGCTTTCATGAGTCTCCCAGCTGCTTCACAAGAGCTGTCTGTCTCTTGTCCAATTTGATTTGTCTATTCCTGTGTCTCCTGACCCATCTGGCAGACAAGTCATGATGCTAAGTATGTGATATCAGAGATAGCTCTTGGGCATCAGCCCACAGCAGCATCAATACAGGGTGAGTGTCTCAGAGCTGAGGAAAGGGGAATATAAGCAGAAAGCCTGCATTGTAGTCATGTGCATGGCCTGGAATTAAAGTCACACAGGAAATAATTCCCAAAGACAGAAAAGAACAAAGAGCCTTTGTTCCTAAGCTGAAGATCCACGAAGTCTTCCTTGTAGGAGTAGCCTGCAGGCTGATCACAGCTAAAAGTGCTTTCACAGAACAATGCACACAATCTGAACCTCCCAGCATAGAGGCAGTGGACAATTCAGAGGAAAACTAGAAGATATATCAAGAAGATATAAAGCCAAACACTGATGTTTACTTTTTTCTCTAAAGCTGATTTAGCCAGTTAACATTCTGAAGTCACAGGTCACTGGTCTCTTATCATCCAGCAGTTGACCTATAGGAGTATATTACTCAATATATCAGTAAAGAAGAAATGTTGTTTTTCATTAATAAAAAATAAAAATTTACTGGGACTTGAGGATATTTTAAATTTGATCATTTTTCCATAACAAGACTGTGAAATAAGGATCCAAAGAAGCAAATTGCCTAGTCCTCTGTCACACAGTTTACTAATATGTACTTACCATCGAGAACTTCTTCAGAAAACCCTGTTTTCTCAAAATCACTGGTATTCTGATTGTACAAATCAAACAGAAGATAATTTGCCAGCTCTCTGCAGCCTTCATTGTACCGGCTGTCGATTCCTGAAAGGCAAAGAAGGCTCTGATTAGCTATACTGAACTATGGGGAACAAATGAGCCCCAATAGTTTACTCCTGCTACCAAAACCCTGATGGTTAAGTAAAAGGCAAAAGGACAGTTTTGTACCAGATATCAAACTCAACAACTCTCTCTGAAAGCAGCGGGCCTCAGCATCAAGTACCCTTAAGCTGATTCAAGATCTATATAGTTGAGATAGTTGAACAACACAGATTATTGAAACTATTTACTGCCAAAGAGCAATCCTTAAGGATAGAAAGACACAGAAAATATATAATCCAAGTCCTGCCATGGCTAGTTAAAGATCTGAAACATTTTCAGTAGGAACAGGAATAGATAGATGTTAGAAAAATATTCACTTCTCAAAGAGACCTTTATCAAAACATGTGGGATCCAATGAAGGAGGAGTAAGGTGATTTGAAACAAAGTCAAAGAAGTGAAGAAGAGGACAAGTGACTAGAACCACATAATGTAGGGAGGAGACAAGAGAATTAAAACTGTTAATCAAGCCACAGCCACAATCAGAGATTGCAATATGCTGATCGACACTGTAGCCAGGCTGGGAGGACACCTGTAAAACAAACGAAGATTTCTGCCAGGATTACTAACAACCCATTTCCCCACTCCAGTGGAAGGGAAAAGAAGGACAAGAGTCCTTAGGTGGCTACCCTACACAAATAAAATCATTCACTCCCTATGACCATGGGGTTCAAAGGCTGGGAAGTGTCTGCCCAGGGCTTTTAGTGCTGCATACTCTTCCCCTTCCCCTTCCCAACTGTATGTCCATATCAAATGAAATGGAAACTAAAGAATGACAGGTAAACTGAATTCCATGAACACTCAGCCCCATACTTACTGCTTTTCCACGTCTCTCTTAGTCTCTCTTACTCTCTGCCTCTTAAAGGAGACCACACTTTGTGGCATGTTACCACTTTTCTAATAAACTTTCCTTTTGATTCTAACTTTAGCATGCATGTTGAATTCTTTCTACACTCTCCACCAAAGGACCCTCTTCTTCTCTCGGTGCAGGGCCTGGTCTCCCTCCCAACTCCAGGAAATTTGCCCTGTCCTGCACCACGAAGACAAGCATCATTTCGCAAATATTTATCAGGCCCAAGGCCTGTCATTGTGCTGGATGCTGGAGCATGTGGTAAACATGCCTACAAATGGCCCTCATACAGCTTACAGTCCAGTGGAGCTAGATCAGAGACAAATAAAAAGGAAATGAAACAATATTGCCTTCATTACTACCTTTTGATGCCATAAACATAAATACTACCTGATTCCTGGGTATCTGTGGAGGCCCAGAGCTATGGCTCTGGGCAAGAGGGACATGTCAAGGGCAGGAGGCTGCTGTCTACGTGAGGCTAAGAGGAAGGAGTTAGACAGAAGGAGCTCCAACAATGAAAATATGGCTGGAGCCTGGGAAACAGGACTGTCAATGGTCAGACCAGTAAAAAGTAATGGTCATTCAGATCAGAAGGGCTACAGATTACCTGTGTCAAAGGACTTCTAATATGGAAGGACTCCTTTCTCAGCTGAGATCAAAGCAGTACAACCCTGTTCTTTCCCAACTAACACTTTAGTAAAGAAAGAGGTAAAGAGAATCAGAAGCAGGAATGGACTGATCTACATAAGGCCAAAAATTGAAAGGGCTATGGAGTTAAAATAACCAGTGGACTAGGCAGACCTAGTCTTAGCATGTCCCTTTCTAAGGGTTCCAACTATATAAACCGTTGCATAAATTGGTAACATTAAAAAAACTGACCATGTAAATTAAAGGTGAAAGAAACTATATGTAAACATTGTGATCTGGTTGATAAAATTATTTCTTATAGGAGTATTATGGATTAACAAATCTGATACTATTACACATATATACTAGAATTAAGTAAATGGATGGTATGTGGTAGGTGCCAAGTTTCTCACTGGTAGAGTGGGAGTTTATGGATAAGAGGAGGAGGCTAGAATGATTCATGTGGTAATGGGTTAGAGCTGGATATTTGTAGGAATTCATGTTTAGCTTAATATACAGATTGTTACATAACATTTACAGATGTGTGTATACACACCATTTAATGTACACACATATATTCCCTTACTCTGTCAACTGAGAGGGCCTACAAGCAATGACACCGCAGTAACAATAATCATACTCAGTGCCCAGATCTTGGTTTCTAGAACCATTGTCCAATAAAGAAAACAGGCCTCCTTAGAAAAATGGCTGATTTTAGGATTGGAACAGAAAATATGCACAATACGGCCAGGGCATCTTTTAGTGCCAGAAGTGCTAAACAAACAAACAACAAAACTTTGACAGGGCTATATCAAAGGGAGGGACACAGGAGCCAACTGAAGAGCTCTAAATGGACAAAGCAGGAACAATTTGAAGTTGCAGTGAATTATAACAAAGTATGAATGAAGTAGAGCTGGATTTTAACTCAAAGTATAAAATAAATATCCATGAATCCATACTGATACAAATGTTTGAATAAACAAATAAATGGGAGAGAAGAGACAAATCTCCCATGCAGAATTTCAAATAATTTATGTAGATACCCCCCTCCTCAAGGTGACAGAGCATAACTCCCCTTTCCGTCATTGTGGGCTGCAGAGGACAGTATGGAAGGACAGGTGGGAGAGTACTTTACAGTGCAGAACTTGAAAACACTATCTCAGCCAGGTGACGAAGGTCAATATAAACAGTAAAAAGTAATAGTATGTATCCTTGGTATGTGATGAAAATGGCATGTTACTTCACTGGGCTTCCATCCCAAAATCCACAACCCCAGTCTAATCATGAGAAAAATATAAGAAAAATCTCAATAGAGGGACATGCTACAAAAAACTTCAGTAGCACTCCTCAAAACTGTCAAGGTCATCAAAAACAAGGAAAGTCAGAAACTGTCACAGTCAACAGGAATCTAAGAAGACATGACAAATGTAATGTGGTATCTTGGATGGGATCTTGGAAGAGAAAGAGGACTTTAAGCAAAAACTAAGGGAATGTGAAGAAAATATGGACTTTAGTTAATAATGTATTGATTAATTAATTGTGACAAATGTACTATACTAATTTAAGATGCTAATAACAGGGAAAACTGGGTGAGGGTACATGGGAACTCTGCACTATCTTTGCATTTTTCCGTAAATCTAAAACTGTTCTAAAAAAGAAATTAAAAAAAAAAAAAAAGACTAACCATGCCAAATGTTGGTAAGGGGGTACAAGAAATGGAACTCTCATGAACTATTAGTACAACCAGTACAACCACTTTGCCTCTAAAGGTTTATAGCAGCGTTATTTGTAAAGACAAATAATAGAAACCTAATACCCATTAATAGTTGAACAAATAAATGGATATATACATACAATAAAATACTAATAACCAGTAAAAAGGAATGAACTACTGACACATGCTACAATATGAATGAATCTTAAAATAATTATGCTAAGTGAAAGAAGTCAGACAAAAAGAATGCATATTATATGATTCTATTTATATAAAACTCTAGATAATTCAAACTAATACATAGTGACAGAAAGCATATCAGTAGCTGTTTGGGAGTGGGGAAGGGGCAGAATAGAGACCTTACAAAGAGGCACAAGGAAACATGGAGAGAATGGATATGTGCTCTATCTTGATTATGGTGGTTAGTTTCACAAACACATCAAAACTTATTGTACACTTTAAATATGTACAGTTAACTACATGTCAATTTAACACCATAAATCTGTTTTTAAAAAAAGGTTAACAGAAAATCAGAACACTTCCTAAACCATAGCAATTAAATGATAAATGCTAAAGTGGAGGTGAGTTGAGTCAGAGCTGCTTAGAAGGGTATTCCAGGGGTTAGAAAGCTAGATTCAACCAATCAGCCAACAAACAATGAGATGCTATGACAATTCTAATTACCAAGAAAGTATTCACTAAACCTCAGAAGCTATTGAAAAATATGTCCTTCACTGATTTCTCGCTTTACTTTCTCATCAAGGTTGATTAATTTTTTACCTCTATCTTTACACCCAACCTCAAAAACATCAATTTCTGCAACATATGCTTGTTTTCATTTAAAAAATACATATTTTGGACTCACGATATTGTCATAAGTTGACCCTTTCTCAATTCTTTAGTATTTTATATTCAAGTAATCAATCTGATATGTAAAAATCTCCAAGGTAATACGGTCAAGTGAAAAATTTTAAATTAGGTTAACAATGATATACATAAAATATTCCCATTTATGTTAAAAAAAAAGATACAGTTGACCATATTATTTATGGGGAGTGGGACTGTATATCTGAGATGGTTAGGAAGCTATGTTCATTGTTATTCATGTATTCTTAACTTTTTAATTCTTTGATATATTTTTACAATAGAAACAATTTCGAAGAACAAATAAATGCCTAGTTCTGCCACTCTATGGCCCTGAGCAATCTGCTTTATTGTCTAGAATCTGTTTCCTCCTTCTTATAAAAGGGACAACACTGCTCCCTTATAAGGTTGCGGTGAGGAGAAATGAGATAATATGGACAAAGCTCCTGCTCTATGATAAGGACTCCCTGTCTTACTGATACTTCACTCAACCTAATTAAAACAACAACTTATTTGAGGGGAACAAGAGCAGGGGACCTTAACTCACAGCTTGTCTTACAATAATACTATTATCAATATCTTCCTGTGAATACAAGCCAAGTTGCCCCAGCCCTCAGTCCCATCTTGTTAAAAGCACTGACCTAAGATGCAGAGGATTCCATCGGGTCGAGATTTGCTGCTCTGGGTTAGGATGCTTTGAACCTGGCGGAGTCGGCTGCAGCTGCAACAAAAAAAGAAATCAGCTCTCTAAGTGCCAGCACATGAAGGCACAAGGAAGAGGAATGACTGCTAGGGATGATTCCTGTCTGGTTTTGGAATCAGAACCACAAATGAATTAGGAACTGTTCCCCTCTCTTCTATTTTCTGAAGTGATTATGCAGAATTGGTCTGAAGACTAAGTCTGAACTGCTGATTACAAACCAGGATGAGTCAGTGGCTCTCTGGCTCAAGAGAGGAAGAAGCCAAAGGCTCATGATCAATGCTGGATAGTACTGGGACTCGGCAGCTTAGCCGAAAGACTTCCAATGACTTCTCATTTTTGAGGATTATCAAAGAACATTTTCCATCACACTAACTTGCCCTAACTGTGGTCCTCACTTGTCTATCAAAAACAAAAACAAAACAGAAAAAGAAAAGAAAAGAAAGAAAAACCTGGTCTAACGACCTAAAATAAAGCTCCAATTGTCCATCACAACTACCCCATAGAGCACAGGGTACTTGCTCCCATTTCTATGCAGATGCATTATTTCTTTGGCCTGAGGGATATCCCCTTCCTCTCAAACAAAGCATAAGGAGATGCACTCCCAAATATTAATATCACTTTTAAGGACCCTATGCTCTCTATACTAACCTTTCCTCCTTCCCAGCAGTCCCAAGAGAGGTGCTCAATTCCCTGCTCAAGAAAGATCCTTCTACTGGATCTGCCTCCTCTATTCATTCTAACACTTCTATATTTAATTTTTTCCCCTATAGTCAAGATATTCCCAGCCCTATCACATTATTATTAACTAAGATCCTCCACAAACTGACTACACTAACTGTCCCATCCTTGACAATCGGACTTCACTCCCACCCTTCACTGAATCTGCTCTGGTACACTGCCCTACACTCAGCCAGGCAAGTAGTATTTCCAGCCAAACCATGCTATTTTCCTTCCCTGGATTCCCTTTTTTCCCTGGGATTCTTTTTGATGTTCCCATACCCCAAGTCATCTACTCCATGACTTAGTGGTCATTATCACTGCCTTTCCTCAAGATGTTCACATCTTCCACTTAATACCAAAACCAGACAAAGACAGTACAAAGAAAAAAACCATACAGACGAATATACATCATGAATATATAGGTAAAAACCCTTTAAAAATATTACCAAATAGAACTCAACAACATACAAAAAAAATTAGAGTAGGTCCTCAAATAACATCGTTGAGTTATCACATTGATGAAAAATAAATAAATAAATTCTTGGCCGGGACACACCTGTGTGGAGTTTGCACATTCTCTCCATGTCTGTGTGGGTTTTCTCGAGGTACTCCAGTTTCCTCCCACATCCTAAAGATGTGCATATGAGCTGAACTGGCATGTCTACATTGTCCCAATCTGCGTAAGTGTGGGTGTGTGTCCTACAATTGAAGGGCATCCTGTCCAGGACTGGTCCCCACCTTATGCCCTGAGCTGCTGGGAGAGGCTCTGGCCACCTGCAACCATGAACTGGAGTAAGTAGGTTAGAAAATAATTATCATAGAAGAAATAATTATCTTATTTGTTTTTATTAATCTCTCTTAAATGTATGTATGTATGTAATCATTTATTTCAATGTTTAACATTAGAAGTGTTTTTGGTCTTTATTCAGAAGTTTCATGACATTTTTATGACCAGAAGTATGCCACAGAAACCTAACTCTTGTTTCTATCAATTAGCCTATGGAAAAATTAGTTTCAATATACGTGTTTCCCTTAAACCCTCAATTTCCAAGAACCTATCATAAACATTAAGTGAGGACTTACTGTATATACAATGACCAAGAGAAGTGTATCCCAGTGATGCAAGGCTGGTTCACATAGGTAAATCAATCAATGCAATCCATCATATATTGAAAGGCTAAAGAAGAAAAAACCATACAACCACATACCTGATGCAGAAAAATCATTTAACAAAATTCAACACCCATTCACAATAAAAACACGCAGAAAAGTAAGAATAGACAAGTCTCCCCAACTTGACAAAGTGCATCTACAAACTCCTTCAAAGCAAAGTTTGGGATTATACTTAATGGTAAGGAACTAAAGTTTTTCCTTTAAAATGAAGAACACGAAAAGCACGTCTGCTCTCACCACTCCTATTCAACGGAATACTGGAAGTTTTAGGCAATGCAGTAAGGCAAGAAAAGCAAATAAAAGGCATACAGATTGAAAATGAAAAAAATAAAACCACCCTTCTTTGCAGATGACATCAATATGCCCATGTATGGAATCTCACAGAATTCACAAAAAATCCTAGACCCAATAAGTGAGTTCACGAAGTTGCAAGATCAACATAAAAATCAATTGTATTTCTATATAAAAGCAATGAATGCATGAAAAACAAAATTTAAAATACAGTATCATTTAAACATAAATCTAACAAAACAGGCCTAAAACTTACAAGCTAAAAACTACAAAACATTGGAAAAGGAAATCAAAGAATATTTAAGTAAATGAAGAGACATTATGTTCATGAATTCAATATAGTGTAGATGTCTATTCTCCCCAAATTGATGTATAATTCCTATAAAAATCTCAGCAAGGTTTTTAAGATATAGACAAGATTACTTTAAAAGTTACATGGAAAAGCAAAGAAATGAAAATAGGTAAAACAATTTTGGGGAAAAAAAAGTGGAAGGAATCACTACTTGATGTCAAAGCTTATTATATAGCTAAAGTAATCAAGACTGAGTAGTATTGGTTGAGAGACAGACACACAGATCAATGAACAGTAAAGAATAGCCATAAACAGACCCACACAAATAACAGCCAATTAATTTTTGACAAAAGGTCAAAAGCAATTCAATGAAGAAAAGATAATCTTTTCAATAAATGGTATTGGAGCAACAGCATATCCAGACAAAAACATGAACCACAACCTAAACCTTACGTCTTACACAAAAATGAACTAAAAATAGATCATAGATTTAAAGTTTTTATGTAAAAGCATGAAATCTTTAGAAAAAAATATTTTGAACTTAGGGTTTCATGAAGTGCTTAGACTTGATACAAAAAGTATGATCCAAAGAAAAAAGATAAACTAGACGTCAAAATTTTAAACTTTTTTGCTTTGTGAAAGACACTGCTGAGAGAATGAAAAGAGAAGCTACAGATTGGGAGAACATATTTTTAAATCACAATCTGACAAATAGAATACATAAGGAACTCTCAAAAACTCAACAGTAAAAAACAAACAATCCAATTAGAAAATGGGCGAAAGGCATGAAAAAACATTTCCTCAAAGAGAATACAGAATGGCAGACAAGCACATGTTCAACATTATTATCCATTAGGAAAATGCAAATTAAAACCAGCATGAGATATTACTACACATCTATTATAAAAGCTAAAGTTACAAATAATGACAATACCAAAATGCTGGTGAGGATTCAGAGAAACTAGATCATGCACACATTTCTGAAAAAAATGAAAGAAGATACCAATAATAGAAAGAAACATCTGTGTTCATGCTGGAAGACTTAGTGCTGTTAAACTGTTAACACTACACAAAGCAATGTGTAGATTCAATGTAATTTCTATCAAAATCCAAAGTTTTTTGCAGAAATAGAAAAATCCATCCTAAAATTCACAAGAAATCTCAAGGGACCCAGAATAGCCAAAACAATATTGAAAAAGGAGGACAAAGTTAGACGACACACTTTCTGATTTCAAAAGTTACTATAAAGCTACAGTAATCAAAACAGTGTGGTACTGGCATAAAGACAGACATATAGAATGACAGAACAGAACAGAGCGCCCAGAAATAAACTCCTTTTGTGATTGGCTTATTTTATTACACAACGACCTCATGGTCAAATGATTTTTGACAAGGGCATCAAGAACATTAATTGAGGAAGGAGTTTTTTCAACAAATGGTTTTGGGAAAACTATATCCACACACACAAGAATGAATTTGAATTTTTATTTACATCATAGACAAAATTTAATTTGAAATAGAACAAAGACCTAAATGTAAACCTAAAACCATAAATTTTTAAAAGAAAATGTGCAAAAAGCTTTATGGCATTGGATTTGGCAACAAAAGAAAAATATATAAATTCGACTTCATCAGAATTAAAAACTTATGTTCATCAAAGGACACACTTAACAGAGTGAAAAGGAAACCCAGAGAGTGGAAGGAAATATTTGCAAATCATATATCTGATAAACAGCTAATATCCACAATATATATATATATATATATATAACTCTAAAATTCAACAAAAACAACAACAACAAAAAAAAATTAAAAATGGGCAAAGGACAGAAATAGACATTCTCCAAAGACAAACAAATGGCCAATAAGCATATGAAAACAGGCTCAACATCACTAATCATTAGGGAAATGCAAATCAAAAACTCAAGAGATACTACTCCCATACAAATTAGGATGACTACTGTCAAAAACAAAAATTAAAAAAAATAAAAAAATAAGGATGGAAAAGAAAGAAAAGAACAAGTGTTAGCAAGGATGGGGAGAAATTGTAACCTTTGTGCACTGTTGATGGGAATGAAAGAAAGTATAGCACTGTGGAAAACAATATGAGGTTCCTCAAAAAATTAAAAATAGAATTACCATATGATCCAGGAATTCCACTTCTGGGTATATACCCAAAAGAATTAAAAGCAAGGACTCGAAGAATACTTGTTCACCCATGTTCATGGCTGCATTATTCACAATAGTCAAAAGTAGAAGCAATGTAAGTTGTCTATTAACAGAGGAATACATAAACTGTGGGACATACATACAATGGCATATCAATCTTAAAAAGGACAGAAATTCTGACACATGCTAAAACATGGATGAATCTTGAGGACATTATAATAAGTGAAATAAGCCAGTCACGAAAGGACAAATATTGTATGACTCCATTTTTATGAGATACCTAGAATAGTTAAATTCATAGAGACAGAAAGTAGAATGCCAGAGGCTGGGGCGGGGGGAATAAATGAGGAGTTCTTGTTTAATATGTAGAATTTCAGTCTCACAAGATGAAGAGTTCTACTCACGGATAGTAGTGATTGCAGCCTAACAGTGAAAATGTACTTAAGGCCACTAAATCATACACTTAAAAATGGTTAAGATGGTTAAATTTTATGTGCACTTTATCACAATTTAAAAAAAAATTAAGGTAAAAAATTCAATGTCATATAAAAACAAAAAGAACAAAGAGGGAAAATCTTCTAACATAAAAGAGATTAAAGAATAATAATACAGTGCATTATTATGTAATATGATTTTTTGTACATGAAAACCAGGTAAACATCCATGAGGCATCTGGGAAATTTTGAATGTGGCCTGGGTATTTGATGATAGTAAGGAATAAATGTTAACTTTCTTAGGCAGGATAATCTTACTGTGGCTATATAGCAAAATGTCCTTTTTCTTAGCAGATGCTTGATGCTTAGGGATGAAGTATCTGCATAATGTCTGCAACTTACTTGAAAAGGTTTAACAGGAAAAAAAGAATGAGGAAAAGGATAAAGATAATGCACACATGGCAAAATGTTAAAAACTGGTGAATCTAAGTAGTATAACTAGTATTCATTGTACTAGTCTTTGCATCTTTATTGTGTGAACATTTTCACAATAAAAATCTGGGGCTGGAGTTAAGCAGGACATGTGGAGTAACTTAGGGCTTTAGAAGCCGCAGAAAAGAAACTGCAAGACAATCAAAATTAGAGTAAGAAAACTTCTTTCTCTGGGAAATGGTTGTCTGCCCTTCCCACGTTTTCACATTTAATATGACTGACTTTGCAGTCATTCTCTACACTAGAAATATTTCATCAAGTTGGTCCTTTGGCCCATTTCCCAATCCATCTGGGCAGTATGCTGACTGACTGCCAAGGTTACCAACAACTCTTTGGTTTTCAAACTTATAAGAAGCCAGTGACAGAAGCATAAATAGGTCATGTGACCAGGGACAAACAGCTTCCCCAACACTGCTATGGAAAGCCAAGACAATAACTGAACACAGAAGCAAAAAGAGTTTCTTTTCCACAAGTATCCTGACCAAATAAAGTGGAAGCAATAAAGTGTAGAAAGACCTCCTTTTTCCCAGAGTAAAACATTATCCTAACTAGTATCTATTATTTTCTTGTTAAATGTGTAAAACTAAATTCAGTTCTCCTTTCCCTTTGTACATTTTCTTGCTTCCCAAATTTAATTTTTAACCAGACATAGCCTATTATTTGTTATTGAACCATTAAACTTGTCACTTACTGAAGTATTTACCTATTTAAAAAAAAGACCTGTAAGTATGTATAAAGAAAACCGCGATCACTCATATTCCCGGCACTCAGAATTAACCACTATTAACATTTTGCTTTAATCTACATTAGTGCCTTTTTCAATTATGTGTGTGAAATATTAAATTATTATCCTTTTTGATGAAAAAATGAAATATTACACATAAAACTAAAGTCTTCATTGTACCTTACTCCAAAGATCACCATTATGAGTTTATGTATTCATCCAGAATTTTTTTAAAATAGAAATTTTCACACATACACCAAGCACAGCAGTAGTACTGCCTTTTAGCTTCCAAGTCTACCTGAGCACAGCAAGCACATCCTGGGCAGAAGCCTCTCGTCCCATGACTTTACAAAGTTCCTCCTTTAAGATACCTGTACACTCAGAAGAACCAATAATGCAGTTTATGTTAAATATGCTGCTTGTATACTATACTTTATTTCTAACTTTCCTTAGATTCACTCGAAATCCAGACAGATGACAAGATGAAGAAAACAAGACTAAAAAGAAGCAATTTGCCCAGGATCACAAGACTGAGTAAAGATTAACAGCACCAGAACCTGAGCAACCAGGTACCCTGATTCTGAACTTTTTCTCTGATACACGTCACACTGACTTCCTGACAATAAAGCAAGCCACAGATATGTTTAAATTCGAACAATAATCTCTGTTCTTACACCTTCTGATTTATATGTAACAGTTCACTACTCACTGCTTTTATAATTACCATATACACAATCAGGGGCATTTTCTTATTTGTATTTCATTATCCTGGTTCCTCATGAATGATGGAAAAGCTGAAACTTTTATTTTTGCCTGTTTTTCCTCCACAATTTATGCTAACCTTTTGATTTTCAAAATTAAATAAAATATATTCTCCTTATATTCTGTATGCTCTGTGTTTTGAATGTTTTATCAAGTGAATTCTCCTAATAATCTGATTCACATCATGGTAAAAAAGTGCTGTGAACAATACTGTGAATCTCTCAGTAATACACAGTTAGGGTGAGTTTTTTGGAAAGGGGATTGTTTTTACATAAAATCATATTAATGAGGTATGAGGTAAGAGCTCTACAGTATGTTCTTTTCACTTAACATTATACTTTAAGATCTGTTGAAATTAGTACTAGAACTCAACCTCATTTTAAAAACTGCTGTATTCATTTGTTTTTATTAACCAGCCACTATGATTGACCATTCAGGATTTTTATTGTTTTGCAATAGCAAACAATACCTCAATGGGCAACCTTATACATCCATCTTTGGCACAGATACAGAAGTTTCTAGAAGGTAGAGACCTAAAAGTAGCACTGCCAGGTTAACAGGTATTTGCATTTTAAATTTTGATAGATCTTGCCAAATTGTTTTCTTAAAATATTCATCTACGATTTCCCCGAGTACCTGTTCCCCCATAACTTTCTAAACCATGTGTTATCACGCTTCAATTAAAGTAGTCTAATAATTAGAATTTTCATTGTTATAATTTATATTCTCCCTAATCACTAGAGAGTTGTTAAATGTTTATTAATCACCTACATTTCTTTATCTATGAATGTATATTCATTTTTTGCCCATTTTCTATTTGGTCATTTGGGATTTTTTTCCTGAACAATTTATATATTCCATCATATTTTAAAAATTGTTTTGGCCATATGTTGCAAATATTTTCTTCAAACTTCTTGACTTTACAGAATCTTTTTCAGGCAGTAGTTTAAAAGTTTTATATAATTAAGTCTATCTTTACTTTTAAGCTTAGAGGTTTAAGGTCTTCCTTTTGTGTCTTCTCCACTCAGTGTTATTAAAAATAATAATAAAATGCCAATCATTTCAATTACATATGTGTATTGTTAAACATTTAACTCTTTGCTCCTATGGAATTTGTTTTTTACCTTTGTCAAGCAGGAATATAACTGTATTTTTTCCTCAAAAATATAATTGATTGTTCCCAAGACCATATACTAATCCTTTTAAACTTCTGATATGGAATGCCACTTTTAGCAGATGCTAAATTGCAATATATAGCTGGATCTATTTTTTGGATCTTCAATTGATCCATTTATCTATTCTCATAGAAATAGTACACTTAAAAATATAATTAGAACTTAAAGGTATTAATGTTATCTCTTGGGCTTTCTAGTATATGGATTATTTTTAATATCCAATAGGGCAAGTCCTTCATCATTGTTTCAAGGATCCCATGGCTTTTATTGAACATTTTTTCTTTAAGACAAAGTATAAAATAGGCTTGTCAAGTTCCATAAAAATCCTCATGAGACTTGTTATCATATTGAATGTGGACAGTACTGAGCTACCCACTCAGGAACATATGTCTCTCTATTCATTCCTGTTTTATACCCTTCTGTCAAGTTTTATATTTTTATTTATATAGGTCTTACACATTTATTAGGCTGATTCCTATGTATTTTGATACATAGGAATGTCATCTTGAGTCTCATACATTTTTCAAACAACTTGCTACTTACTAGTCCTAGTAGTTTTGCCTATTGTCATAGGTTTCCAACTAGTGAATCATAGCACTTTTATCTCTTCCTTTCCTTTATTTACAGCTTGTAATTCATCAAGTTTTAGCTAAGCACCTACTATGTGCCAGGCACTGCCTCTTGAGAGCACTGAACAAAAGGGCAAAAATCTTTGGGACAAAAATCCCAGAACCCATGTTTTAATTGGGGGATGGTGGCAAAAGGTGGAGAAAGGAGAGAGAAACAAAATAAATAAATAAAATACATTTGTCCTGTGGTGTGATGGGGGGTGGGTGGAGCGGGCGGGGGAGGCTGTGAGTCCTAAGAGGAGGGTGGATTTCAGTTTTAAAGAGAGAGATCAGGAAAGGCTTTACCAAGAGGACATTTACATAAAGACCTGAAGGTAGAGAGCAAGCTACACAGCAAAGTAAAAGGCCTTAAAGCAGGAGCGTCCCTGAGATCTGTGTGGCTGGAACAGATTAAGTGAAGGAGAGAGTAGTAGAAAATTAAGGCAAAAAGGGGGCAGGGTAAGGACCAGATTGGTTAAGTTTTGTAGCTGATGATTTGAGCTTTCAAATTTGAAAAGAGGGATGACTTGTGTGAGATGAGTTACATTTTAATAAGATCACTCTATCTGCTGTACTGAAAACAGACCAAAGGGGGACAAGAGTTGAACCTGGGAGACATATTAAGAATCTACTGCAATAAGATAGGCAATAAATTATTATTTTTTTGCTTATCTTATTAGCTGAAACCTTATTATGTTAGTTAATTTAAATCAGAAATGTCACATTTTAAAGTACATTTTGGGGGGCATCTACTAGCCTGTTAATAGATTTCCTAATGATAAACAATTCTTGCATTTCTGGGATAAATTCTACTTGTGCATGAAGCTGTTTTTTCCATACTTCTAGATTCAACACACTATTTTTTACTTAGGATTTTTGCATTTGTAGTTCTCTGTGCTCTCCTAGTCAAATATCAGGATTATGTCAGCCTCAGATAATGAACAGCAGGGCTTTCTGAGATACAGACATACCTTGTTTTATTGTGCTTCACAGATAGAAGGCAAGACTCTCAACCAAAAAATGATTATGACTCACTCTATTGTAATATCTGTTTTATTTGGTGGTCTGGAACTGAATCCACAATATCTCTGACGTATGCCTGAACAGACTTCACTCAAAATGCTTTCCATTTCTATGTCCCCTGTTAACATACACTGTGCCCCTTCTTAGCCACAGTATCCAATCATGACTTACCCAGGAGCAAGCCAGGCCCACTGGAGTCCTTTCCAGGGATTTCCTGTTTTAGAGCTATTCTATGGTTAGCATTTTATTTTCCATTTTTTCTTTTCTTCAGCTTTCTCTGAGCATTTCCTCGCACAATCTGCTCTTTGTAAAGTCAGTTTCAGAAGTCTTCATTCAGAAAGCATTCACTTTCCATCACTTCTTTGACTATTATAAGCATGCCAAACCTAAACTCAACATGGAATCCTGGACTGGATCTTGGAATAGAAAAAGGATATTAATGGAAAAACCAGAGAAATCCAGAGTCTAGAGTAATAAACTACAAGTAAACAGAAGTTTACTAAGTAAACTACTGTACCAACATTAATTTCTTAGTTTTGATAAATGTGCCACGGTTATATGTAAGATGTTAACATTAAAGGAAGCTCAATGAAGCCTACAAAGGAACACGCTGTACCATATCAGCAATTAATCAATAAATCTAAAATTATGTTTAAAATAAGAAGTTGAAAACACAAAGTATGCCAAATGAGCTGACTTCATACTCAAACTGGGGCTCAAAATCACAGACAACAGTTTTAAATACCCAAGTTTCAAACTCTTGATTTTTCTTTCTTTTAATTTCAGAGAAAAAAAAAACCGACAACAATTTAAGATATGTAACTCTTGAGGGCATCTACACCTCACTCACTCCCCCTCTCAAAAAACTGGAACATCAGAGAAGCACCCAAGAGCTAGGAAACATGGTCAAGATATTGCGCACGATTAATGAAAGCCATAATAGTCACTAAATAAGAGTTCTCAGTACATGGTCATCCCTGACACAAGTGAAAAGGTAGATACTTAGATCCTTGGGCCAGAAATAAGGCCATAAAAACTTTACTAAGCAATTACTTTTTCCTTCTACAGGCATCACACAAAGCCTCCCTGGCCATCATCCAAACAAGTATACTGGAGGTGAAACTTCCCATTTTCAGACATACAAGGTCAGAGTCTTGCTTTGCATTCTGAGTTTTCTTAAGGCAGGGCCTGGACCATCTGTATTACAACTGCAATTATTACTTCGGTAGATCTGTAAACTAGAAAGGGAACCACGGATATTGGCAACTGGTCAATAAAAATCATGTGCCTCTGTAAGGCTTAAGTGATTTCTGTGGACCATCACTATTGTGAACCACCTTCTCACTAACTACCTCACAACTGTGATTCTTCATTCTCCAAACATCCATGAAATGTAACATAGCCCACAGCTTCACCTGTAATTATTCCCTATTCACTCAATAAATAATTACTGCAAGCAGTGTTTCATAATGGCTAACAATAACAGTTCATATTTAGTGAGTGCTGACTATATGCCAGACACTGATCTAAGCACTAGGGCAAGCGCTGTGGGAAATGGCAATAAAAAATGGTCCCAGCCCTTTGGTAATTTCTGGGGGTAACCAAGGTCCTTCCTTAAGAGTCCCTTAACAAGGAAGAAATCCTACCTGCACATGGTATAGAGGAGCCCCAGGACAGGAACCCCTTAATTAGACTGTTTACTAGAGTACATCCTACAGTGGTTTCTCTATAAAGGCTATAAAGAAAGTCAAATTTTGAGATCCCGCATGTGTGAAATGTCTTTATCCTTCCCCTCATGCCTGCCTGAGAGTTTGTCTAGATACGGAATTCTGGGTGGGAATCCATTTCCTTTCAGAAGGCACTGCTTGCTCCATTATCTTCTAGTTTCTAATCTGGCTACAATCCCATAATTCCTCATCCTATCTATGTGATTTGTAGATATTCTTTAGTTTTTACAGTGCGAAAATTTTTATGATGCTGTGCCTTAGCATGGATATTTTAAAATTAACTGTGCTGGATTCTTGGAGAATCTTTTAAGTCTGGAAACTAGCATCCTTTGGTTTTGAGAAATTTTATTTTGGATGATTTCTTCATACCATCAAATAATAAACCACCACTATCCTTGTTACAAACACCTATGTCATTAAGTCCTCCATGTTGTCTAAAGGTTTTAGCTTCTGGATGATTGTCTCTTTTACTATCACCACTGTCACCTTAAGTAATCTCAGTATGCACTAAGATAACCCTTCCACTATCCTTACCTTTCAGTCCCTTCATTCCTGTCTTCCAATAGTGTCCTCTGTCCTACCTCAGCTACTCCCTCCCAGGCAGTTGAGCTGCCTACATCCAAGCAGCTCAACACAGCTGAAGAAAAAATATATCACCATGTCAACAGAGTCTCACCTTAAATTTATGGCAAAGACAAATGGGTACTTGCTGCTGCCTGGCAATACTAAAATATTCCTTATTCAACTCATTTTCCCCCACTCTCTTGATGAATGTTACATATTTCTCCTCAAATTCACCAACGCTTCCTCCACTCTTCATTTTTAGCTTATGAATTCTCTTCTTATTTAGCTGAGAATACAGAAGTAATCACGAGACCTTTCACTTTCTTCTACCACCAAGTTACCAATGTGTCAGCATTTGGGGCCACATAATTGTCACAGGTGAACTGTCCAATCACCAATCTAGCCTGAGGCCAACATATCCATTTATGTCCTTGATGCCATTTCTTCTCATCAGCTCAAGGACTTCACCCTTTTAATGGTCCCTTCTCTCTGTAATAATCAGTTTGCCTCCTTGTACTCCATCATTCCCAACTTACAAGCATGCTATAATGTCTGTCTACCTAAAAACAAAAAGAACGCTTCATGCCCTTCCAGCCATAGCCCTATTACTCTGCTTTCCCTTGTAATAATCCTGGAAACAAAATCACTGACTATCTATCCTGTCTTCAATTCCTCTCCTCCTCTTTTCTCTTGAACCCACTGCACCAAAACTCTTCTTGTCAAGGTCACCAATGACCACCACATTAACAAATCTAATAGTCTGTTCTTAGTCCTCATCAGTCTATCAACAGTATTTATCATTTGGCTTTCCATGACTATCCTTGATTCTTCTCCTATCTCAGAGGTAGGAAATCATTTTCTCTCAGAATTTCGAAGACATTGCTACACTTATCTTTTCTACATGGGACATCCTAGGGCTTGGATGTTGGTCCCCTTCTCTATATCCAGTCTCACAGCTTTAAATAAAAACTTGGGAGTCATCAGCGTATGGATGGTATCTCCAGTCCCAATCTCTCCCCTGAACTCCAGGCTAATATATTGAACTGCCTATCCGATATCTCCACCTGGATATGTATTAGGTAACTCAAAATGAACAAGGCCAAAATTGAACTCTATTTTCTCCACAAACCTGCTCTTATTCGTGTTCCCAAATCAGAAAATGGCATTCTTCCAACAGCTAAGCCCCAAGTCAACTATGCCCTCTTACATTATTGTTCCTTCAGCCCTATTTCTTCTTCTGTACTTATTTCTCACCACTCTGTATTATGATTTTTACTGTTTTTGTCTCTTTCCACTTCCAAAGCTCTTTGAGGGCAGGGGCCTGCTTTATTTGTTTGAGCCTACAACACCTATGTTGGATTATTAGTATAAACAGGCAGTAAAATGTAAACTGGTAAACTGTTAAACAAGTCCTGGGCAGGATCAGAACTCTCTGCAAAAAAAAAAAAAAAAAAAAAAAAAAAAAAAAAAAAGACTTTGAAGTAGGAAAGCATATTTCAGCGATTTCCACTGGTTCCCTAGTACAAGTCATGATAATTCCTTCATAGTAACTCCAAAACCTTGGTAGCTTGAAACAACAAAGGTTTACTTCTTGCTCACTCTCCACACCAAACATAGGTCACCTGGAAGCTTGCTCTGGATCCTAGACTGCAGACAAGCCACTATTTGAAGCGCCAATAGTCACCATAACAGAGTGGTAAATTACACACCATTTCTCCACATTTCACTGACCTAAAGCAACTCACAAGGCCATACCCAACTTCCAGTACAATTGTACAACATGCCCAGAGACAGAAACCAAAAATATTTGATGGACAGCACTAATGACTACCATATCCTTAAAAAAATGCTCTAGTTGTAAGTAACAAGATTTTAACTCCTGATTTCTATTTCCCATCTGTGAAAATGAACACCACTGCTAAACCACATACTGGCAAAGTACTATCTATGGGTCTTTAGGAATGTA
This sequence comes from Eonycteris spelaea, assembly GCA_003508835.1. NCBI lineage: Eukaryota > Metazoa > Chordata > Mammalia > Chiroptera > Pteropodidae > Eonycteris > Eonycteris spelaea. The sequence goes on from PUFA01000110.1 coordinate 1,168,767, forward strand.
ACTTCACCAGTTAGGCCTGCCTCTTTCATCACTGAGGAGTCAGAGTGCAACAAAGAAGCCAAGTATGGGTGACAGGAAAGTGCTTAACCCAAACCTGCTAGCAATATTCAATATCAAAAGTCGGGGAAAGGCCTGAATAAGAAAAGTATGTTCAGTTATGCAGAGGTGGGGAAAGGAGGGGAACCTTTACTAAATGTCTTATATTAAAGGTATAAAACAGCCAGGACTTGGGGTTTCCTGCACTACTCTCATCTGAAGATTAACAAGTTTTACCCAAGCCACTTTCACAGTTTGAGTATTAGCAAAGTTAGCCAACATTTATCTTTTTGAACAACAAAAAAATTACTTTAAAAAAAAAGGCTGCACACTGCCATGTTATTAGAAACAGGAAAGGCAGTAGTTATTTTAGAGATGGATTTTACTGGGAAACACATTTTTTCTCCCAGAGTTTCAAAGACTCAGGATTCCTAAGCTCGAGATGATCTGGGATGAACCCCACCTCTACACAAAGCCTTGATTTAATAGATGGCTGCTCCAAGTTCTAAATTATTCTGTGCAGTTTCTATTCTACACCAAGTTCGAATACTTTCTAACAGTGAAACTGGCTAACAGAAATGTTAGGACGTTTGGATGGCTTGGTGAGATTACCATAATGCAGCTAAACTCAAGAAATTACAACAAAGGGCAGAAGAGGAGTTCAAGCAATGTCACCTGCCAAATTAGAAACAAATTAGGACTCCCAAAGGCAACCATGGGTACCTATCCTCACCACCCCCATCCTTTATTCATCCAACATAAGTGCATTAATTTCTGGGGTGGGGTAAGGAATGGCAGTAAAAAAAGAGAGGGACAAGATTCTAAGATTTAGAATCTCTAAGAAATCTGATCTAGTTAAAACAAAAACAAAAACAAAACCAAAAACAAAAAAACAGATTGGCGAGCAAAACATTAACCATACAATGACAACGCATCATAACAAAGATATAGGAAAAACCCTTCTAACATTTAAGTTGACGATCTCATTTCAAGGCAACAATACCATATTTGCTTTGCTAAGTCGTTAGAACAGAGAAAAAGCAAACCAAAAAACCTCTCCTGGTTTAATGGCAGTTTAGCAGTACCAAAGCACATTTCTTTCTCTCTCGCTTCCTCCCTCTCAACGGTTTCTCCCGAAACCCCTCCATCATTCCAACCTCCACCCCCGCAGGCGGCCCCACACCAGCTCCATCACAAATAATACCGACTATCAAGGTCAGCCCAAAGGCACACGGAGGAGAAATCCAAAACGGATCTTCCTTTATTGAAAGGGGGCGGAGACCCTCCCCACACCCGTGGCACCGGAGGACTCTGTCTCTAGGCTCAGGGTCTGGGGTCCGCGGCCTTCGGGGATTCTGGACCTCTTTTCCTATCCATTCAGTTATTTTCCTTCCTGCGCCCCTAATAACCTCCAGCTCCTCCAAACCTGAGCTCCCCATTGTGGGTGAGGGAGCGTCGCGAAGCAGGCTGGGGAAGGGACGTGAGGAAATGCGCAATAGAGAAGATGCTGTCAGCATTTGTGCGCATGTAGAGTGCAGGAGGGGGTACTCTTTAGAGAAGCCTCTGTCAAGGGGAAAGACTCTAGGGGAGACCTAAGATGGGGGAGCATTATACGTAGGCCGTTTCTAGGGAAACCCATTGGGGGTTCTATACAGGGGTGCTATTGTTTGTGAGGGGAGTCTCTCTACATAGCCGTTTCTAGGAACAATAATCTATGGGGCAGGCAAGTGAGCTCTCCATAGAGAAACCACTATGGAGGTTCTCTACAGGAGAATCCTTCTTGGGGGACAACGTTCTATGGGGGGGTGAGGATGTCACAGTAGGGGGTCTTCACGGGGAGCCGCTATGGGAATCTCTACAGTTGGCCCTGTTCCTGGGAAAAAATTCATTAGGGAGCCGTTTAGGAAAAAATCAACCGCAAGGAAGCCATGTCGGCCACGCCCTGCGGCGGGAGGCGTCGCCGGACCCCAAGAGCTCGCAACCCCCTGCCCGCCGCCCCTTTCAGCCTCCGCCCCGCGTTACCTGACGGAGGGTGACCCGCGGCCAGGGCCACCAGGGAACCGAGCGCGGGGCAGCCCCAGCCGGTGCGGGGGGTACACATCCATGGCGGCGGGCGGCGGAGAACGGTGCCGCTGCGAGGGTCGCACAGGCCTCCGGGGCGGCTCCAGGGCCACTGCGGCCAGGCGTGGCGGCCGGGCGTGCCGGGTGGGCGGGGGGCGCGGCGCGCGGGGCACGTCGGGGTGGGGGCGGAGTCGGACGCGTGCAAGGACCTTGAATGGGGGTGGTGGGCTCGCAGCGGCAGGGCCGCGCTCTCCTTAAACTGCGAGGCGACGGAGCCACACGCTGGGAGCCCGGGTCCCCAGGGCGACAGCTACTACGCCACCGCTCTGCCCTGTCCTCAAGCCCGGCATCATGGAGTGGGACTTTCTGCGACGCCCCCAGCCACGCACACGGGCGCGCCCGGGGGCGGAGCCTCCATCTGCCCCGCCTCGAGGCCCCGCCCTGTCGAGCCGGCTTTGGCCTCCAGCGAAAACTTCGGCAGCGGTCCCGGGACAGCGCGGGGACCTGAGCACCTCCCTAGTTCCCTGTTTGCTTCCCGCGGTCTCCCAAGAGGGTATCTCGCTACTGTCCTCACCCGCTGCTAATCAACTGCGACCCTCCAAACATCCAGCCAATTTCTAGCCGACCTCAGGTTAGCAGTGCGCGCCCAGCCGTGTGCAGGGGCATGGATCTTACGGGTTCATAGGGTCCCAGAGGAAACCTATCCTTTTGCGTTCCTTTCTTGCCTCGACCCATTTTCGACTGCAGGGCCATATACAATAAACTAAATCCCACCAAGCCTCGGCCTTTTCTTGTGTAAAACGGCAATACCTCGTAGATAGTGTTGTCAAGCGTCCTGTATATAAAGGATGTATTAATGATTTTCTCCTGCGTCTTGTATTGACTTTGTCAAGATGTCTTAAATGTCCTGTATTGATATTTTTGCAATTAATTACAGAAATATTAGAGCTATGTTTTTCGGCAAGGTAATTGGCTTTTAAATCTCTTAAATGGCAACACTACTTACACGAATAAAAGATCTGAACAATCCCTACGGTTTGTCCAGCAGGTTTAGCTGAGGGAAGATGAAAAGAAAGGACCAGAAATTAAAAGTACTTATTTCTCATATTTAAGAAAGGAAAAGACTTTTGGCTCAAATTCAAAGTCGTGAACAAGCAACCCCCATTATTTAGAAATAAGTTCACATCAGTACACAGGCTCTGAAAATCAGCCAATCAGCGACAGGCTCACTCCAGTCGCTCTCTTTAGACAATAGCCAATCAGCAAGTGCCTCACACCAGGGACCAGGCTGCTTAAAGTAAGCGGGTCTTCAGTTACCTTTCAACAGTGACCTCACTAGCAGAGCTGTGAGTCTGTCAATTGCTGGACGCTCGAGTTTCTGAAACTGCCAATCCTGAACGCTAAGCTTCCCAAAACGTTTAAGATCAGTTCTGGCTTTGTTTAGGGAAATCGTGCCTTAGAAGTACGGCTCTCCTTTACAGACAGAGGAGAAATTCACCTCTTTTTTCCCACCAGATCCTCAGTTCAATACGAACCCCCCCACCCCCATCACAGCGCCCCGCGCAAGTTCGAAGTTTGCAACTCTTATAATTCAGTTCTCATTTACCATCAATTATGAGTTTGGACTTGTGACAAACGCAATGTCGCAGCCATGAGATTTATCAAATGCAGCCCTTTTAATTCTCGTGATGGTTGTTGTTACCAATTTTTCTTTTTACAGTCCTATGGGTATATTCACAAAGTGGTGCTATCACCACAACCAGTTTTAGACCATTTTCGTCATCCCTACAAGAAACCCCGAGCCATTTAGCAGGCATTCCCCCATTTCTCCACAACCATCACAACATTGGGCAACTACTAATCTTTCTCTCTGCATGAATTTGTCTATTCTGAACATTTCACATAGACAGAATCATACAATGTGTGGTCCTTTGTGATTGACTTATTTAGGATGTTGGCAAATATCAGTGTTGTAGCATGTACCAAAAATTTTATGGTTGTATAAATACTCCATCGCATATGTGGATATATCACATTTTTCTTATCTATTTATCAGTTAATGGACATTTGGATTCTTTCCACTTTTTTCTATAAGACTGCCATGAATATTCATGTACAAGTTTTTGTGGGGACATGTTTTCAATTCTCTTAGGTATATAACCTAGATCTTCTGTATTTAACCTATTGAAGAACTTCCAAATATTTTCTAAAATGGCTGCACCATTTAAATTCCCCCTAACAACATGTACAAGTTCCAGTTTGTCCGCATCCTTGCCAATACTGATTATCCATCTTTTTTTATCATATTCATCCTAATGGGTGTGAGTGGTATCTCATTGTGTTTTTTTATGTTTTATTTACATTTCATTGTTTATTGTAGTAACATTGGTTTATAACATTATATAAATTTCAGATGTACAACATTATAACTTGGCATTATAATTTGACATGTTCTCACCAACATCACTATGGTTTTGGTTTGCATTCCCCTTGATAGCTAATGATGTTGAGCATATTTTCATGTACTTGTTAGCCATTTGTATGTTGTTTTTGAGAAATGTCTGTTTAGATATTTTGCTTATTTTTATTAGGTTATTTATCTTTTTATTATTAAGTTGTGTTCTTGATATATTATAGATACAAGTCCCTTATCAGATATATGATTTGCAAAAATTTTCTTCCATTCTGTGTATTGTCTTTTCATATTCCTGATTCTTGTGTCCTTTGAAGCACAAATTTTTTTTAATTTTGATAATATTCTATCTACCTATTTTTTTCTTTAGTTGCTTGTACTTTAAGTGTTATATTTAAGAAACTATTGCTTACTACAAGTTCATGAGAATTTACAACTACATTTTACATTTTCTCCTGAGTTTAATAGTTTGGCTCTTACATTTAGGTAAGGTATTTGATTCATTTTGAGTTAATTTTTGCATTTGGTATGAGGTAAGGGTGTCACTTCATTCTTTCGCATGTGGCTATCCAGTTGCTCAGCACATTTCTTGAACAGATTATTCTTTTCCCTTTGAATTGCCTTGGCACCCTTGTTGAAAATAAATTGTGCTATCTCCTTTTCACTTGTATATATTTGAACCCTGAAATGCCCAAATGCAAGTGTGAATTTCATGAAAATTTTTCTGAACAGTAAACATTTATTAAATGAGAAAAAATTCTTTTGAAGCACTTTGTGCAGTATGCAAGTGTTCATTCAATATTGAAAATGGTGGAAAGTCAAATATGATCCAGGATATGCTAACAGCTAAGCATAAAAGATGTGTAATTTCTTCAACTTGTATCAAGAAAGCAATAAAATAACAAAATTTTGATTAAGAGAAATTTAAATGAAAAAAATTAAAAAACACCACAGCAGAAGTTATAATGGCCCCCCATACTGTGCATTGTCATCAGTTTTTCAGCTCAAATAACTCTTTGAATGTACTGCTACCAGAAATATTTTCTAATTCCAAAGTTGCCAGCAAAATTCCAAATGCCAGGACAAAATTACTGCAATAATTTAAAATGTAATAACTCCATTTACTGTTGCAGTGATTATCAAAGCTCTAAATGGCTCATCTTTTTATGGAATCGTCACGGGTGCAAGTAATTACAATGCAGAAAAATGTTCTTTTTGCTTGTGTAATACTTTTCTTGTGAAAAGGCTCACTTGTAAAGCTATTTTGAATAAAATCCCTTCTAGATGAGACTTCAGAAACGAGCAAATTTTTTTGCAGAGATTTTCTCATTGAGTTATGAGTTAATGATGAAAATTGTACTGCTTTTGGTGTAGATAATACAAATATAAATGTTGGTAGAAGTTTGCACAAAGGTGCAGATATTGTTTATTCAAAGTTGAAGTAAAGCATGAATAATTGTATGGAAGCAATTGGCTGTCCTGCTTGTATTCTGATTAATGCTGCTCAAATAGCATTTGATGTCCTTCCTATTGACTATAAGAAGTAATTGTCATGAAATTGTTCTCTTTTGCGCCAGCATTTATACTGTTCAAACTGAACAATTAAGGGATTTTTGTGATTTTGTTGGCATTCGGTATTCTTCATTTCTCTTGCATTCAAAAACCAGTTAGCTCTCTTTAACAAATGGAGTCTAGAGAATCCTCAGTTTATTTGAAGCACTGAAATCATACTTGAATTCTAAGGAAAAGCCCCCTGCCCCCAATTCTTACTGACTTTTAAATAATCCATTAAGGGAAACATTTATTTCTTGTTCACAATTTACAATCACCTCTTTAAAATAGGATTATGCAAATTGAAAGGAGAGAAAACTGTTATTGAAGCACTTCATTGCTTACGGGAACTGTTGAATGCATTAAAGAAATGATTGATGAAGAAAAATTTATCCTTTAAGTATTAAGGTTATTCTAAATAGGGACAGGAAAAAAATTCTGACATGAAGTGGGTGATTATTGCAGCACTTGTCATGACTACATTATTTCATCTCATGAAGAATTTTGATTCTTTTACATAGTTATTACTAACTATTCTTCCAGCATGGAGACAGATTGAATCATTATGTAGTGTTGAAAAAGAAAGGAATAAAAATCAATGCCAATGTTCTTTTTTATCAATGAACAATATTTTTCAAAGTCATTGACCAAGAGATGCTGCATAATACTGGAGAATGGAAAAGCCAATCATGCCACAAAATATGGTATTTGCTTCAACAAACTAAATTTGAAGAGCAATTTTCAGGGTTGTTAACTTTATTCTAGTTCACGTTCAGTATACTGGCTCATAATAGTAATGTTGAGCATGTTTTCTCATTAAGGAATATCCTGTTGACAAATAACTAAATAAGTTAGATGTGATCACTGCAGAAACTATGATACAAAGTAAATGAAAATAGATCGTGTGTATATGGAACTTTATAAGCAAATTCCACAAAATAAGGAACTATTAAGGAAAACCAAATGGTCAGGAAGATATAATCAAATGAAGAAGAATGTAATTTAGACACTTAAAATTTATTTCCTCTAAATAACAAGTATTTTTAGTATATATCCCACACAATGCTTTTCTTTCATATCTATGTACATATACAGAAACAATTAGATGTAATTCAAATTTAACTAGGCTCCCTGTTTTTTATTGTTAATTCTGGCAACCCTATCCTGGGTGATCTGAGATACTACGTATTATCCACTTAACAAGGGTCTTTAAAAGCTTTTCCCCAATCTTTTTTTTTTGGAGGTATAATTTCCTTACAATAAAATAGATAATAAAATGTACAATTTAATGAGTTTTGACAGGTGTATACAGTTATAGAATCATTGCCCCCTAATCAGGATACTGAACATTTCTATGACCACAGAAAATTCCCTGAGGCCCCTTTCCAGTCAAATCTCCACCCCTGGTCCCAGACAACCACTGATTTGATTCTGACGCCATAGATAAGTCCTGTCTTTTCTTGAAATTTATATAAATGGAGTTAGCATAATGAATTTGAGATATATTTACCTTGCTATACATATCAGTAGGTTATTCCTTGTTGTTGATGAGTAGTTTTGCACAGTTTGGACATAATTTGTTTATCCATTTACTAGTTGATGGACATTTGAGTTGTTTCCATTTGGGGGCTATTATGTATAAACTCCTATAAACATTCATGTATAAGTCTTTGAGTGACCATATGTTTTAATTTCTCTTGGGTCAATACTTAGAGTGGAATTGTTTGGTTATATGGTACATGAATTTTTATCATTGTAAGAACACATCAAACAGTTTTCCAAAGCGGCTGTGCCTTTTTATACACCTGCCTGCGGTGTATGAGAATGCCAGTTGTTCCATATCCTCATCTTGGTAGTGTCACTTTTTAACCATTCTCTGGGTACATAGTGTTTTCCCATTGTTGTTTTAGGTCCCATTTCCCTACTGATTATGTTAGTATGTTTCATGTTCTTATTTACCTCTGAGTATCTTCTGTTGTGAAGTGCCTTTGAAATATTTTGCCCACTTTAAAAACTTGGTTTATTTGTTTTTTATTACTGGGTTAAGTGAATTCTTTACGCATTTTGGGTATGAGTTGTTTTCCTGGATATATGCATTGGGAATGTGTACTCCCAGTCCGGGGGGCATTTTCATTTTGTTAAGGGTGTCTTTTTATGGAGCAGAATGCTTTAATTTTCATGAAGTCTAATTTTCTTCCAATTATTTAAGAGGTGAATGTGGTTGACTACGGTGTTTGGGGGTTTGGGAATGATGAGGAAATTTGGGGAATTTCATTAAAAACTGCTTCTGTAAATATGCTTGCTTTCTGCAGATAGGCTTATTGTATGCAGCAGCTCCTGCAAGAGCTCCCTTGCACTATGCTCGACTTATAAAAGTAACTGTTTGTACTCCAGCAGCTCTCCCTCCCTGTAACAATCTGTGTTTACTGGTTGCCCATAGCAACTCCAGCCCTTCTGTCTGTTACTACTTGAAATCTGCATAGCAACTCCTGCTGTATGTAACAGTTTATGTTCAAGCTGGCCAATCAGCTTGTGTAAAGCTTTTCCTATATAAAGATGTTTCCACTGAGAACCTGCCCAGATCTTCAGAGCACTAGCTCATGTGGGCTGCATATAATAAATTTTGAATTCTTCTGTCTGAGTCAACTGCTTGGTTTTTTACTGGTCTGAGTATTGGAGCTTTGGGGATTTTTCCACAACATTTTTGGAGGCCCCAGCGAGATTCCAACCAGCTGCCCCTTGAGCCACGGGACCAGTGGCACGGCCTGGCTGAGGCACATGGGAACCGAGACAACTGAGGAGACGCATCACCTGGATATTTCACGTTCTTTCAGATCGGTGCCCGGACTCCCCAGCATGGCTGAGACACCAACTGGACTCATGGGAGAGAAGGACTAAATTCACCAGAAGCGGCTGCAAGAACATCAGAAAAGGTACGATCAAAGTATATAATTAATGATTATTTTATATTTAGTTATAGTCTATTTTATTTTTAAAGAACCAGGTTTTAATATCTTTATGTTTTTGAGCTTGTTATTATTGATTTTGACATGATTATAGGCGCCAGATTAGAGGTACAGAAAAAGTAAATTAAGGAGTAAGGTAATTGGGAATTAGGAACCAAAAAGTAAGGAAGGTAAAGTAGGGTCAGAGCGCTAAGTCAGTCTGAGCTCTTGGGACAGCCCCCAAACCAGCCCCTCTGTCTTAGGGAAGAGTAGGAACACCTCCTTATTTTCAGGAAACCTGAGAGATAATAGGCAGGTTCATTAGGAGTCTCTACGGGGACAGAGGCTAGGAGTCTCCCCATTGGGGGAGGCATTAGGTTAAGGCACAGACTCACTAGCCAAGGGTAAAACCTGCGTACACTGGTGGGGAAGGAGCGATGTTTTAGCCTGATGTGTGATTGTGTGAGTGAATGAGTGTCTTTACCAACCTCCTGGTAAGGTATGAGTTTGTAGCCCCACGGCTGGGCACCCTAAAGTCCCCTAAAGGCCAGGGGGTTCATTTGGGCTCATTCTGCAGGTCCATGGTGAATGACACATGGTCTATGGCGACTTCGGACTAGTGTCCGATGTGAGTTACAAAGCTACAGCTAAGCATCACTTATGCTCCCTGAGAGGGGACACAGCCAGATGAGTACCTGAATGGTCTCCCCTTTGGAGGGGCTCCCCACCCTTGCTTGTCTTTGTGTCACCATTGCAGGCGGAATAAGCGGGTCAACACTAAGTAAAGGGAATTCTATTACCCTCCAGAGGGCAACCAGTCGCCCTCCACGAATTAAGAAGCAGCTGCTTGCTCACTAGCACACACATTGAGGAATGGGGGGGAGTGTGTGAAAGAGAGCGAGTGTTGACTGACTGAGATGTAGCTTACTAAGAAGCAAGAGCTGAGCTCTGATCTATGGTTCCGTGGTGATCCTCATTTGGCTTGTGGTGGCCCCACTGGATCTCCGGGAGGAGTCTACTCCAGTGGCCTGGGTCGTGGGTTTACACTGACTCACCAAAGCTAAGAGGCACCTTAAATTCCTGTGAGGGAAGTGAGTGACGCCCCTGCAATTTCTAGATCCTTCCCATCCCCCTTGTGGCATGATGGTTGTCTGTCATGGGAGGTGCGGAAGTACCTCAGATCTACACGAAGGAATAAGGCATGTCAAAGAAGGCTTGAGTGAGCAGAAAGGAAAGTGTTTTTGGTAACAAAAGGTATAAAGAATGGAAACTTAACTGAAGGAAAAAGAAAGATATTTGCCTCAGAGGTGGTTGCTTGAAGGAGTTAAAAGAGGCAAACTGAGGGAGTAAAAAATGTGTAAAAGGAGGTTCCTGGAAGTAGTAGAAGGTTTGTGAAGGGAAACTGAGAGGGATTTTCTGAGAGGAAAGGTGTAAAAGAAGGCTGTTGGAAGAGATCTTGAGAAATTTTACATAATCAAGCTCAACAAGGTTGGAAATTTAAGTGTCGAAAGTAAGCCGATAAAATTGGAATTGTGCTAAGATTATTGGTTTGCTATGAAAAGGTTTTCTGAATATGAAACTAGAATTCTGTATGTCAACAAATTAATTTTGGTGTTTTGTGTTGCTTTAACCAGGTTTCTGGAGCTTTAGAGGGTATACTGACATCAGCCTCTGCGCCTAATTTTCAAAGGAAGTTTCTAGCAAATATGGGGAAAAGTTCCTCTAAGCCAACTGTCTTAGATTGTATGTTGGAAAACTTTAAGGAAGGTTTCTTAGAGGAGTATAGGGTCACGCTGGCCTCAGGAAGGCTTCGTATTCTTTGTGAGCTCAAATGGCCCGCTTTAGGGGTAAGTTAGCCCTGGAAAGGACCCTAGACCTCCCACAGTGAGAGCAGTATATTGGGTAGTAACAGGGACCCCAGGATATCTAGATCAAGTTCCATACATAGACATGTGGTTGCAGACAGCTGCTGGTGCTCCCTTGGGTTTGGTTCAATGCAAATAGGCAGGGACAGAATAAGCAATTTGTAGCCTGATTGGTTAGGCATAAGGACAAGGTGTCAGCAAATTAATCCACCAAGGGGACTTCAAGGAGGAAACTAACTTCTAACAGCCATACACTCAGTAGCTCTGTCAACCCCCGCAAGGCCACTTTATTATCAATTGCCGGACAGGCTTCCACCATCATCACCTTTGCCACCCTATCGTCCCAGAGCCCGGGCTGGCACTGTGCCCTCTGTCTCATTTAAGTTTGACTCCTCAAATCACTCCGTCTGGTATATGGGCAAGTGTCTTGTGAGGAGACACAGGCCTGGCTCTAGGGCCAGCTCCAAGGCATGTTCCTAGTCCATGATTCCTCCGCCTTCTCTAGGGACTACATGCTGTCCGTATCTTAAAATGCACAAGTTTCCCACTACCTTATCAATTTGCTATCCAAACACTTATTTAAGGTCAGGGACCTGGAGTTTGATAGCTTGCCAGCCCTGCTAGAGTTTTATAAAACTCACTACCTGAACACCACCACCCTTATGGAGCCTGTACCTTAGTATCTAAGCGTATCAGAATACGTACAGACTCTCTGTGATTTTCCTGGGAATGATGGTGAAGACCTGCCCTTTAAGAAGGCTGAGGTCCTAATGATGATAGAAAAGCCTTTTCTTAGGGAGCTTATAAAATCCTCATCACATAGAATACATGAAAAATCCAAATTAAAGGCAAAGGCTGGAGCTGGGAAGCCAACAGACATGTCAAGAATGGCATAGATACACCAGAGACCAGAGGAGTCACCCATAGAGTTCTATGAGAGATTATGCAAGGCATACTGGGTGTATACTCCTTTTGACCCCGAAGCACGAGAAAACCAGTTTATTGTTAACGCAGCATTTGTGGCCCAATCCTCCACCAATGTCCACTGCAAACTTTGATAACTAGAGGGCTTTCCTGAGATGAACAACACCCAGCTACTGAAGGTGTCAAGCGAGGTGTTTGAAAACCGCGACCAGAAGGCCAAAGGGGTAAACATGTTCTTGTTAATAGCTGCAACAGGAAACTCTGGTCCAGAACAACAGACTATTGCTCCCCTCTGAAAGAGAGAGACCAGAAGGAGACCTCCACTATGCTGTGTGACCCCTGTGCCTACTATAAGGAGACTGGACATTGGGACATTGGAAGAATGAGGGTTCCCACCATGAGAGACCAGAAAAATTCAACCAAGCTTGTAAAGGAAAGTACCAGCCTGAGCCAGTCATCCAAAAAGCTCATTGACCAGGCTGAAGAATATTCAGTCTAGGAATTATTGGGCTCCCTGTTCCTAGACCCTCAGCAATTTATAGTTGCAATAGAAGTAGGGGGCCAATCATTGACTTTTATAGTAGATATTCCATGGGAGCAGCTTCATTCAGAGGACAGCATGAAGCCAGCTATGCAATAACAACTGCTGGTGAGGTAATCAGAGTTAAGGCTCTGCTCCAGAGCTGGTCATCACAATGGACTGAACTATGGGCACTCATCCAAGCATTACAACGGGCTGAAGGGAAACAGGCCAACATCAAAAAGCTCAAGGTATGCCTTTGTCACCTTGCACGTACTTAGGGCCTTTCACCAAATGGGGGAGTTATAAATGGCGAGGGGGAAAGAAGCTCCATGTGACTAAAAGGCTGCAAAGTTTAGGGAAAGTTAAATGCATGGACCAGACCCACGGAACCACCATAGCTAGCTTTATCAGGAGACCTAAGACCCTGCCCTAATTAAGGTAGAAAAAGGGAAAGAGCTCCATGAAACCCCAGTAGGTAGGAACTCCGGCCATTCTCAGCAGGAAGCAGATAAAGAAGAAGAGACCTCCAGTCTCTCAACATCCATCCATATGAGTAATAACAAGGGGTTCATGGCTTGTAGAAAATAATTATGCAGGAAAATTAGCTAAAGGGGGGTTTCTAGGTCTACCTGTAAAGACACCAAGGTCATCCTATTCTAGAAGGGGCCCACGAAAACTTCCAATGGTAAGGAAGTTAGGAGAAAGAAAGTCTTAGATTAATAGTAAACCTTGAAAATGCCCCCACATCTTCAGGTCTTAGGAGAGAATCCCCTGCCACATCACTAGAGAAACTTTAGGAAGAGCCCCTACCCTCTTGAGGAATTAGGTATACCCCTGTCAACCAGAAGAAAAAGTATAGGTTAAAGATTGGAAGGAGAAGCTGTTGCAACCAAGCTATACAGGTAATCCTATGCTGTAAAAGATTGGAACCAAGAAAGAGTACTATGAATTTTAATCCAGTGTATTACCCTAAATTAAAGCAACCTAGAGTCAGGATTGAAAATACTGTGTGAAATATCTGCTAAAATGTGTTTTATAATTTGGTTTAGCCAAAGTGTTCATTGGTCCAACATAGTAGGTGTTATTAGAATATGAGATTGTCGAATTTTACAAAGGGTTTAGCCCAATATGACACATTCTGTAAGGTAGTCGTCATTGAATTATGTACTGTTGTATCCAGTTCAGGTACATTTGTCTGTAAAATCAACTAAAATACTACTAATTCAATTAGATTCTCTCAGTCTTGTCTGGTTTGTCAGTGTGGTTAAGCATAAGGATCAGCCGTTTGGACTGTCCAGATATTCATCCCAGTTGATTCCTGCGGAAAACACCCTCTGTAGATGGTGCAGATGGATTTCGCCGGCTCCTATACAGACAACATGCCCTGCTCCAGCCACAAGCCAGAAGCTGGCTGGTCTACACACGGCCGAAGCCTGAGGAATATCATCATAGGACTTCTTACAATTAGAGACATTGGGGAAGGAGGGAAATTAGAGCAGAAAACTGTAAGTTGTACATCCATGTCACTAAAAGGTAATGGGGCCAGAGAATTTTCTTTAGCTACTATAAATGTCAGAGAACTCAAAAAGGTACCTGTACCTATATCTAGACTCAATAGGTAATCAGCCTTTAGTATGTTACAACTCAGATGAACCTCCCTCACTAAAACAGTTCAGAAATAAGGGAAGCCTTGAGGGACCACAGGGGAGGATAGACAGGTAAGACCATATTAGCCCAGAATAGGGTAAAATGTAAGGGCAATTCTTGATTCATCTGCTAGATAAAATATGTAACTTCTAGAGTTTTAGTTAAATCATAGTACAGCTCAATGATGTCTTTTCCTCTTTCCAAAGAGCTGAGATAGAAGTACATGTTCAATCCCTGCCCATTGGAAAAGGTGATGAAGTTCAGGGCAGCAAATTAGCAAGGTGGTCAGGGTTTATAGGAAGAAATATGTCATCTACATTGAACGAGTACAGCGGGAGAAGGCTAATAACATAATTGTTCATGTGAGCATTCACCCCAGGAGGGTAGTTTTTACTAGACTAAAGCTGTACATATACCACGAAAGGATCCTTAGACACAAAGCTAACCCTTGCCAAGTAGGAAAGGAAAGGGGTACATATAAGGAAGAAACAATTAAGGAGATACAGGAATAAAGTATTGAATAGTCTGCAAATAGAAATGAAAATTCACAGTCAATCTTTTGAAGTGTTGGCCAAACTTTAGATTGTAAGGCACATTCATAAAATTTTGAGAGTCTAAGAGGGGGATTTAGGGAAGGAATTAGTATATTAAAATAGATTTAAATAACTATTGAAATCTACTAGTACTGAATTAATATCTAGAACCTCATTTTGTAAACAGATTTAGATAACCCTAAGATTTGATGCTTGCGCTACTATAAGCCAGAGCCAAGGACAGGAAGGGAGATCTTGTGGATCCCTCAGCTAGGAATAAAGAAAAGTATATATGCCCCCATGCACTTCTTATGCAACGAGTGGTGCCTATTGGTCTTGTATTTTATGGGCTACTTAGGACAAGGGCAACACTAATAAGAAAGGGGAGTAATTAGGAAAAGGAGTAGCTTTATCAAGTTGCACCAAACATGTGTAACTCAGTAAAGAATAACCTTTATAATCCCTGTTGGAGTTTTGAGGAAGTATTAACGCTTGGTTTTGACGGGACAGGACCAGATCTCTATGTTTAAATTTGTATTCTCAGGAGAGGTCTACTATTAGAGGGTACAACTCAAGCTTACTAAGTTTCTAAGTCCTTTTTCAAAGAAATAACCAGGCCCCAGCTCCCAGTGTTGGAACCAAATAAAAACTTGTTTCTTAGAATAGTCAAAGGAATAGCTCACTCCCTAAACATCTCCTCCTGCTATGTATATGGGGGAGCTCTAGTAAGGAGCAGGTAGCCTGAGGAAACTACAAAACTGGTTCCCACCCAGGCAATGCCAGAAATAACAGTCCCACATACCATTAGTGGTGATCAATAGATTTTAAGACATATTATGTAGAACAATACTGCCAGGCTGGAGGTAGAAAGAACTCACAAGGTTGGTCAAAAACTTAAATGAAGCATGCATGTAAAAGGTAAAGGTAAAACAGAAAAGTAAATTTATTAGCTAGATTTTAAGAGCTAATTAGTGTCTGGCAGAACCCAGGCAGCGTCCAAGACTGAACAGCCCCACATAGGTTTTACTAGATTTGTAGGAGCATAGCCTATATCTGGAAAATTATATAAATGGCATGATAAAATCTTCCTTATCCTCTTAACTCTGAAAACAGGGAAACAGCTTAATCACCCAGTCCCACAACTTTTGGAATAGGCAGCAAGAGAAATTCGAATGGTGGAAACTATAGTAAATCGAAGTAGTCTGAGAAAGCATCAAAGGCCAAATGTAATTATAGGTTCAGAGAGGTAAAGGATGCAAAGGTAACAGATTAAGCCAGGAAGTTTGTGCTCTGGAAATAGTGCCATAAGGCAAGATAGAAATTTAGGTGGTGAGACAAGTTAAAGAAATACCACCAGATAGGAGCTAATAAATGGCCCCCAGGATGAATAATCCAATACTGTGGGCCTGCCACTAGAGGATAGGTAGTATTAAAGAACCATACCCCCATTTGCATTCAGTTGCAAGAAGTTGTAGGATAAAAGCAGGAAAACCTTGACCCTCCTTGCACATCAACAGGCTCAGATGAGAAATGTCACCTACCAGAACAGATTGGCAGCAGACGGAGGCGTTTATAAGAAAGTCAGTCTCATTAACTATCGTATATAGGTAGATGACTAAGGTCAGGCAGTTAGGGACCTTGCTGAACAGATAATAAAACTGGCACATACACCCATACAAGTATAGCACGACTAGGACCCTAATAACCTCTTTAAAGGTTCTTTACTTTCGGAGGCAATGCACTAACTTAGAGGTAGTAAGGGTATATTTAACAGAGCCGCGCGGACATGACAGAATTGACCACTTGATGGCTATAGCAAGTGGCACCTGAATGGGAACCTAGGTATAGGAAAGTATGTCATAAGGTGGGAGAAACTCCCTTGGAAAGGTATATACAAAAGAGAAAAAGGGAGAAAATACAGATCACAGCCTAGAAGGAACAGGCTGTCATTCTCAGGAGTAAAATATAAGACAGCAAGTCAAAGAGAAGATCCTTTATATACAAATGTTTAAGGTCATAGGAAAAAGAAAAACTGCAGTGGAGACCTTTATGTAATTATGGGTCTCTAGTCCAGGGAAATCAAGAAGGAAATCAGAAAGGCGATGCCCTAAAAGAATTTAAATGGACATCAAGGGGGAATGATGAAGAAATATGGGGAATTTCATTAAAAACTAATCAGCTTTCTGCTTTTGTAAATATGCTTGCTTTCTGCAGATAGGCTTATTGCATACAAGAACTCCTGCAAGAGCTCCCTTGCACTATGCTCAACTTATAAATGTAACTGTGTACTCCAGCAGCAGTTCCTTCCTGTAACTATCTGTGTTTACTGGTTGCCCATAGCAACTCAGGCCCTTCTGTCTGTTAGTACTTGAAATCTGCATAGCAACTCCTGCTGTATCTAACATTTTATGTTCAAGCTGACCAATCAGCTTGTGTAAAGCTTTTCCTATATAAAGGTGTTTCCACTGAGAACCTGCCCAGATCTTCCGAGCACTAGCTCATCTGGGACTGCATATAAGAAATTTTGAATTCTCCTCTCTGAGTCAGCTGCTTGGTTTTTCGCTGGTCTGATGATTGGAGCTTTGGGGATTTTTCTAAAACAGGCACGGTAGGAAAGCTGGACCAGCTAAAAGAACTTAACAATGATAATAATTGCCCTCCCCTCAATGCCTTAAATCATGATCTTTTTAAAAATTTTAGTTTTCAATTAGAGTTGACATACAACATTATATTAGTTTCAGGGTACAACATAGTGAGTGATTAGACATTTATATAACTGATGAAGTGATCCCCCCTGACTAGTCTAGTACCTGCCTGGGATTATACATAGTTATTACAATATTATTGACTATATTCCCTATGCTGTACTTTACATCCCCATGACTATTTTTATAACTGGCAATTTGTACTTCTTAATATTTTTTACCTTTTTCACCCAGCCACCAACCCCTTCCCATCTAGTGAACCTCAATATTTTTTCTCTGTATCTATGAGTTTTTTGTTTTATCTTTTTTAGATTTCACATGTAAGTGAAATTATATGACAACACTCGTCTTTCTCTGACTTATTTCACTTAGCATAATGCCCTTTAGAGGACCCGTATTATTGTAAATGGCAAGATTACAACATACATATTGTTGTAAATGGCAAGATGTTATTTTTTTAAGTGGCCAAATAACATTCCCTTGCATATATGTACCACATCTTTATTCGTTTGTCTATTAATATACACTTAGTTTGCTTCCATATTTTGGCTATTGAAAAATAATGCTGCAATGAATGTAGGGGTGCATATATCTTTTCAAATTAATGTTTAGGAATTCTTTGGATAAATATAGAAGTAGAATTACTGGGTCATATGGTAGTTCTATTTTTAATTTTTTGAGAAACCTCCATACTGTTTTTTTTTTAGTGGCTGTACCCATTTGCAATCCCACCAGCAATGCATGATGGTTCCTTTTTCTTTACATCCTCACCATTGCTTGTTTGTTGATTATTTGATAATAACCATTCTGACAGGTGTGAGGTAACATTTTATTATGGTTTTGATTAGCATTTCACTACTGGTTAGTGATGTTAAGCATCTTTTCATGTCTTGGCCACTCTATGTCTTCTGCCCATTTTTTAATCAGATTTTTTTTTTTTATGTTGAACAGTATGAGTTCTTCAAATATCAAATCATTATCTTGAAGAATAACAAAAGTTTGAACAGATTCAATTTTTACTTTTTTGCCAAACTATTTCATAACTGACTATGGTGGTCTGGAAGGCTTCTCAAAGATAATGTTTGTGCAGAAGGTCCAAAAAATGAGTGATCATAAAATGCTATTATTTGAAAACATATTGTGTTCTGAGCACGTTTCATGTAAGTCTTTGTGGTAGCTAAACTTCATAATGGCCCCCAATAATCCTCACCTCCTATAGTTATGCCTTTGTCTCCTTCCAATTCATTTTTGGCCTGTGACCAGTAGAGTATGGCAGAATCACAATGTGTGACTTCCAAAGCTTGGTCACAAAAGACATATGCATCATCTCCCTTGGGTCACCTGCTCTAGAGAAAGGCAGCTGCTATTCTATGGAGATACTCAAGTACTATTAAAAGACCTAGATGATGTGAAACTGAGGCCTCCTATCTAAAACCAGCACTAACTTGCCAGTCACGTGACTGTCATCTTGGAAGCCAATCTTTTAGCCCCAGTCAAACCTTCAGATGACCAGAGCTCCAGCTGACATCTTAACTGCAGCCTCATAGAGAGACCCTGTGCTAGAATCGATGAGCTATGCTGCCCCTGAAATCACAGAAACTGCTTAAGATGGTAAATATTTTTTTGTTGTTACAACTCACCACATTTGGAGGTAATGTGTTATGCAGCAATAGATAACTAATATATCCTCACAGAAGTTTTATAAGGTAAAAGTAAGTATATTTCCATTATATAAATAAGGAAACTGAACTTCAGAAAGGTTAAGTAACTTGCCCAAATACGTATTGGAGGAGGTTTTTCTATTGACAAATAATTTTTTCCACAATTTCCATGGAAAAACAATAAAGAAAAACACAGCTTAGATAGAAAATCCCCTCAGCCCCCCTTAAACCTCTTATTTTTCCCCAATGTTCCAACATTTTCTCTCAAAGGCCCTCAGGGCTATTCAACTTTACACTCACCTCTCTATATCCTGTCATCTTGCATTTCCTACTAAGCAAAGCAAATGCTGGCTACATTAGAACTGAGTTTTGATTCTAGCTCTTTGGCCAATGCCCATGTTTCTAACCACTCTTGTTTTTTAGACGGTGTTCTCTAGGAGGAGACTAGGGGAAGGGCAATAGTGACAGAGAAAACAAATGCGAAGAGGTTCGGATTTGACAGAATCAGGCTGCTTCTGAGGGAACAGATGGATAGTGGTTCAACATGGCTAGAGATTAAACTTCCTGGGAAAGGAGGTGGCAGCAGGGTGAGGCAAGAAAGGAGATGGTAACTGATGTGGAGAAACCTGTAGGCCATGCCAAAATTTTGGGTTTCTCTATAGTAGAAGACGTTAGGAGAGAGATATGCTTATATACATAAGAGTTTTCAAAAGATCCTTTGGTAGTTTAGCATAAATTGTTGGTGCTCCTTGGTACTTAGCATTTCCAGGCATGCTGGCACACCTTCCATGTCAGCGGGCTAGAGGAGCTGGGGAGTTAATAATTGCTGGGAACCCTTAATCCGTGGCCAAAAGGAGTTGTATAAATACCCCAGCTTCTCACTCCTCAGGTGGGATGACTCTGAGGCATCCGTTCTGCAGAATTTCTCAGGATACCTCAGTAGAATTAAGCTTCAATTGCCGATAGCTTTTTCCTGGGATTATCTCCCAAATAAAGTTCTCGCATTCAAATTCTTACCTCAGGGTTTACTCCTGAGCATGGGGAAAGGGAGGACTATAAAGTAAAACAGGTAGAATAAGAGGTAATATATCCCATGTTTATTTAAATGATGGTTAAAATATTGATTCTCCCCAAATTACTCTATGAGTTCAATGCAATTTCCAACAAAATTCTAACAGGATATTTTAACGGAGATATTTTAAAGGAGAGGGAATAGCAGATTTTACTATTAAGCTATTAGGTAATGAAGATTAACTATAAAGCCATCATAATGGCACAGGGAGAGGAAAACAGACCTAAACATATATGAGACCTTGTTATATAATAAACATAGCATTACAAAACACGGAGGGGTTGGTGGAATATTCAGTAAGTAGTGGTGAACAATTGACTACCCATGTGGAAGAGAATTAAATCTCTGTGTGACATAGAATACCAAATAAACTGCAGATAATTTAAATATGAAAAAACAAAAACTTGAAATTATTAGAAAATATCTTTATAACTCAAGGAAAGAGAAGGATTTCTTAAATAAGATAGAAAAATCAGAAATCTTAAGAAAAACCTATATATTTGACCAAATCGAAATTCAAAACATATACAACACATAGCATAACAAAGTTAACCATCCATAGTGTAACAGGGATGAATCTTGAAAACATTATGCTAAGTGAAAAAAGCCATTACAGGAGACTGTATATTGTATAATTCCACTTTTATGAAAACTCCAAAATAAGCAAATTTAAAGTACACTTTAAATGAGTGAATTTTATAGTATGTGAATTACTTCCCCAAAAACGTTTGTTTTAAAAGGCAAGCCACACACTATAAAAAGATATTTGCAAGGAATATTTCTGACAGATTATCTAGAAGAATCCAATAAAGCAATAAAAATGACCTTGGCAACAGGCATACTTCACAGAGAGAGAAGAAATAAAAAGTCAGAGACAATGCTCATTCTTTTCATACAACAAAGTCCTGGCTGGTGAAATTTGTAGCAAGAGGATGTAGGATTCCAAGGGAACTACGTAAGAGCCTTCCCTGGTTGTTTCCAGAACATAAGAGAGTCTATGTTAGAAGGAAACTGAAAGTTCCTAAGTATTGACCAATGGGCCCATTAAGCCATTCTGTTTAAAATCACTATGACATCAAATGCATAGTGACTTTATCTGATTTTCTAAAAAGAGAAATCTGTGTTCAGATTTTTGACAGAAATATTAAGTGATAGAGTGTCCATTTCAGTGCATTACATCAGTCACTTTGTCACATTAGTAATTATGCTAAGTGTAACCCCTTAGTCAAGATGGTGACCACCAAACCTCTTTGTGGTAAAAGTACTTTTTCCTCTTTTTGATTACTAAATATTCTTAGGGTGATACTTTCAGATCTTGCCCATTCCTGCATTAGTCATTTGAGGCTGGCATTGCCCCAGATTTGACGTGGGCCCTCTTTAAAATTTATAGATTCCAGAGTATGTTCTCCATTTTCTGGGTATGAAGTCTGGGATTCTACATTTATAACTGGCTCCCTCTAGTGCTACTTATGCCCCTTAAAGTTTGAAAAGCAGAGGTGAAGCCCTTCTAAAGGACCGTCTGAGAGGTGTCTGCCTTACAGGCATGGAGAAGGATGAGTAAGAAGTAGAGAGAGACTGGGAGACAAGATACCTGCTAATTTTTGCCATGTTATCCAATGTTTATCTGAATAATAGGAACCATATACTTCCATCCCCAAAGGTAGGATTAATATTTGGAAGCAAACATTGATCAAATCAGGAAAAGGCCTAGATCGAGAGGGCGAAAAGGGCATACTGTCATTCAGGATGAAAACTCCCAATGAAATCTGGAAAAGACGTGAAAGAGGGAAACTACTAGGTCTATAGTAGCATCAAGAAACTGAAAACCAACAGGCCAAGTATCTTAAGAAAGTCCTGGAAGATAGTAGAAAGAAATGTGTGGTCAAAGAAAGAGTAATTGAACTCGTGTCAATGACTGTTTCCTCCTCAAACCTTACTAAAATACAGTAGATTAAAAAAAAAAAGTATAAAAACTACAAGGAAAAAAGTCTTGCACTGAGGCAAGACTGGGCTAGTGACGTCAATAATGTCTTAGATGTTCTTGCCTGGTGTAAAGGAGAAAAAGTGATTCCACACTTGGAAAAAAGGCAAAATTATAACTGACTGATTTCTAATATCTCAAGGAAACACCTTTGCAAACCTTGTTTGAATGAAAGCAGAACCTTGAGTTATGGGGAATGTAATGCCACAGTGTATCTAATTCACAGCTACTAAAGGAACAGACAGTTTTATGGCCCTATACAGCAATAGTGTAACTTTAGAAACCAATAGGTTCTATGGTTTTATAGCCTAGTTGGATGTTTAAGCATAGGATTTTATTGCCCTGTAGAAAGTTAAGCAGTCTTGAGTCTTACCTAGCAAATTGTCTTTGAAATTCCTTTCATTAGCTCTAACTTTA
The DNA here is from genome assembly GCA_003508835.1 of Eonycteris spelaea. Classification (NCBI taxonomy): domain Eukaryota; kingdom Metazoa; phylum Chordata; class Mammalia; order Chiroptera; family Pteropodidae; genus Eonycteris; species Eonycteris spelaea. The sequence continues at coordinate 1,191,101 of PUFA01000110.1, forward strand.
TGTTTGTACACACACACACACACACACACCCTTGTGTTTTTCAAGCACTGGCAAACCAGTTATTTTGGTCTACCTGATAGTTCCTTCTTTAATGCATTAAATAAAATTTGGATACATTTTCATAATCTTTTGGTGTCAGAATTTTGCTTTAACAATGGTTTGCAGTTTCCTTAGTTCTGCTAAGTAGATGGGGTAAGCCAGTAAGAGGAAAACCACTTTGTGCTTCAGTATGCCAGAAAGGCTCAGAGATTGGAAATACCACATATCTCTGATGTCAGGGGTGAGGGTTGGTGCTGAAAATGGAGGACCTAGTTGAAAATCTTGGTCCTCCTCTATCAGGACAGGAAACTGCAGTTGGCTACCTAGAATAGTTGGACCCCAAAGTTCTTGGCTTAGGGAGATCTGGCACAGCTGAAAGTGAGGCTGCTGGAGTGGACACTGGGGAATGGAATGGAGTTTGCTTTCCGGATGGAGACCCTGGCATCATCCCCTGCTCTGAGCCAGGCAGATACCACCGCTATCCACTCTCTCCCTTCCACTCACATGCACACTCCCTCTCACCAGGCAGAGGAGCCTTCTCTAGAGAAGTCGAGCGCTCAGAGAACAGTACCTACAGAAACTGACATTTGTGGGGGAGGGTGCCCCAATGAAACTTCCAGGTCCCTGCCCATCCTGTAGCTATGAGACCCCAATCAATAATAAGCTCCACCTACAAACATAAGCTCTAGTTCATATGCACGTCAACAGAGGGCCTTGAGTTACCTAATGTGGAAAACTGCTAACATGGAAATCAGAGACCTAAACAAACAGAAAAAGGAACTGGAGGCAACAGAGACAATGGAAAGGAGAAGAAAACTTGTAAAAATCTACTATGATTAATATTCCCAAAGATTAGAGAAAATTTTGTATCCATGAAATAAGAATTTACATCATTTTCATTTGTTGCTTTGGTAACAATGAATGATTTAAAATAAAATACAGAATTACAGAATAAATAAAGAAAAATTGACAGAATCACATTAATGGAGATAGGATCAAAGAGAACCACATCCCATAACCTGCCTATTAGAAGAGATTCAGGACCAGGTAAAAAAGCAGAACTTCCCAGTGAAGTTAACTTATTTGAAAAACATGGAATTGTTGCAGGACTAGAAGACCAGCTAAACGGAGCAATGCATAGTCAGTGAACAAAACCGCATAAATGTAGAATTTAGTTTATAATACGGCATTTCCACCTGGTGGGGAAAAGATAGATTACTTAACAAATGTTTTTAAAGCAAGAGGTCTTAAACATGGGGCAATATTAAGTTATATTTTTACTTCATGCTGTAAATAAAAATACAATTTAGAAGAAATACAATTCTAAAATGAAAAAAATTTTTAAAGTAAAAAACGGGATTTAAAAATATATAAAATATATAGAAATACAGTTTGAGGAGAGAAAGGTTTTATCAACTAAACATGAAGACAGAGATGAGTGTGGGAACTACCAGATGCTTTACCAGGTTTTGCCTTCTTTTATTCTTTCATAACAGAACTCTCTCAATCTGTGTGGAGCACATTCTGAATAGTTTGAAATGGCCGATCTCACCACCACACCCAGGAATGGATCATAAGGCATATCTGTCAGGGTGCTCGTAATAATAGCAGGCTTTTTTGAGATTCCCGTGTTCAATCATTCAGGAGAGTCTTTCTTTCTTTAGAACTACAAGTGTAAGAATATGGGCTATTTTCAAAAAAGTGAAGGGAGCTTCGGTGGGAAGGAAGCCCAGAGAACTGACAGGTTGAAGGAAATGATCCTAATGATATGGTTGGAGTTAAGATTCTAGTTGTGCCATAGGAGCAAATACACTAAAATTCTCAATTTTCTTAGCCAATGTATTATCTTTTAATTCCAAGTAGATTAAGTTGGGTTTCTAACACTTTTGATCAAAGAACCATGTCTAATAATCCAAAAATGATAAAGGTGAAGCTTGTTGAGTTAGACCCCATAAAGTCACAACCTTCTTAACAATGAGAAATAGTATAAACAAAGAAAAAGATAAGTGGTAGAATAAATTATTTATAGCAAGTAATAAAAAGGTCGTTTTTCAGAATATGTAAAGATTGTCTTCAACTCAATAAAGAAAAAATAAAATGACTCCAAGGAAAAATGAAAAAAAAAAGTATTATTAGTCAGAATTCTTCCCTTTGAAAGTGTAAAGTTTTACTCTTATAAGCAAAAAAAAAAAAAAATGGGGGGGCATTAGTTGGTTCAAATGATCGAGAACACAAAGGTGCAATATGTGTCACAAATGTCAGGATCCTGGTACTTGGATATTGCCCATAGCAACCACTTGCTCTCTTCTCCTCCCTCTACCTTTTAGTTCTAATTCTTTATGAAGAGTAGGTTTCATTGTCACCCAGAGTCTCTTCACGTGGCAGCAATGTATTTTCCTGAAGCTTCAGGCTTGCTGTCATTGCATCTGTCATAACTGTTTTGGTTGTGTTGTAAAACCCAACCCAAACTGGCTTAAACAAAAAAGAGAACTCTTTAGCCTGTGTAATCAAAGAGGTAGGAGTGGCTGAGTGGTGCTTGAACCAAGAGCTCCAACAATGTCAACCAAGACTCATTTCGTTCCCTCCTCAGTATTCTGCCTTTTGCTGTCGGCTTTATATTCAGGTTCCTCATGACGGCCTCCAGCAGCCTTAGGTTCCCTTCATACTTGATGCTCTAAGTCCAGGGAATAAAAAAATTTTTCTCTTTTAACAGTCCCATATTTCAATGGCTCTGACTGGGGCACATAACCACCCTAAACAACCTCTGTGGTGGTGGGAATGTGATTGGCCATATGCCCACTCGTGGACTCAAAGAGAAGTCACTTCCACTGAGAATAGAGAAGCCAAAATTTTTACTCCCAAATCAATGTACTGTTACCAAAGTAGAATAAAATATATGTTAGGGTATAAACATATATACTATGATGTTCTTACGTGTAGTTCATGACCTTAGAGAAAGACAGATCTGCTTTTTCCCAGAGTCTATATCAGTGGCCTCAAAGGCGCTAGCTGTGCCAGGGCCACGTATGTCCCCTGGGCCAATCCAGCATTGTGTCCCACTAAATGGGCCTTAGGTCGGGCATCCTAGAAGCAGAGCCTGAGATAGGGATTTGGCTACACCTGATTAATCAAGGACTGCTCTCAGGAAAACCTGTAAGGGAGTGAGGGAAGCAGGATAGGCCTGCAGAGGAAACTGAGCAAAGGTGAGGGTCCAGCTGCAGTCTAACTTTAGTCTGAAATCTTGGGAACTCTGAAGCATAAATTGCACTACAGAATTGTTTCTCCCCCTACCCTGGAAGCAAGGGAGCTATCTTTTGTATCTTTTTACTTTTTATGTGGAATGCCCTGGGGGATAGAGAGTTGGTGGGGGTGGGGGGTGGCATGTACTGGCTAGTAAACGAGATCTAATTGGTGCTCCAAAAATGTTCACTACAATGAATTAACATGATTGGACTTTTTGAGTCATTTGTATGCCTTGTGACAGGGGAGATGGGTCTTTTGAGTGACAGTCCTACCAGAATCATATGGAATGGGAGAAAGGTGATTCTGAAAAGCAGAATCAGATATTATCTGCATTTCACTTCTTTGACTGGCTAGCCATCTCTCATACACATAAACATACACACACGTGTCTACAACTTTAAAAATTCCCCCATTTAAGATCATGCAGCTAGCTCACAATTGAAGAGAAACTCTCTCACTTCTTGCAGTGGATGCTGCCATTGCCTTGCTCAAATCCCCTTACCCTTACCATTTTAGTGCATACTAGCTTGACTTACAGCTGTTAGCATGTGCACTTTGCACAAGGGCTTTCTCTGATTGTTCCCTGTTTTGTCATCCATGCAGCAGGTCAGAGTGCAGAACTGATGTTTCTCCCTCCCTGGTTAAGCTGCTCTTAACCAGTTACTGATACGAGTTGATGTATGGACACTCCAACTCCCTTACTCCTTATAATGGAACAACACTGTGGTGCATACTCTGGCTTCAGGTTTCCCATGGGATTAAGCTCCAGTTCTACATAATGGTAGCTGGTTTGATAATGCACCCTATATTGGTTGCTTTACTTTCCTGTCTTACTTCCCCACTTCCCTACCAGCATTTTTCTTTACTTCCTAAATAAACTACTTGTGTTTGAGTCCTTGTCTTAGGGTATGCTTGTGGGGGGAACCCAAACTAAAACATCTCCTCCCCAAACAGAAATAGCTTAGGTCATGCCTTGCCTGCTGCAGGAATGTATGTGAGTGGTAGGGGTGGAGATGATCTTCAATTTTAAGTGGGCTGCATTCTTCTAATTTAGGTTGACATGTGGCTCCCCATGGCCCAACAAAATAAATAACATTCTCAAGAAAAACAAACAACAAACACTTAATTATTGGAATCGGAATAGAAAACTTCACTCAAGTAAAACTCACATTTAGAACAGGAGAGAGAGCACACATTACCTCCTTGCAAGAGCTCTTTGCTTTGTTAGTAAGGTTTTTTGATTAGTTTATCTCGCTGCTGCTAGGCTGCAGTCTGTACGGATACTCCTTGTTCATTGTCCTTCATGGCCACATCTAAAGGGTTCCTGGGATGGATTCCCTTCTGAATTCTATACAGTTTTAGCATTTCATTTCCTGTTGATGTGAGAGCTGAGGCCTGAGGATGTTTTAAGGTAGTGTTAGCCATACTTGTCTGATCATAAAACTCACTTGGAGTGCTTATTAAATATGTAAATTCACAGCACTGCTCTTCATCCTTCTCAAGGAGAAGATCTTGGGAAATTGCCTTTGCCTTTGATTCCCTAGAGAACATAGCAAGAGACAAAGATTTCATTATTGGGTCTTAATAGGAGATACGATCCAGGACAATGAAAGTTAGAGACAAGGGAAAGGAAGGAAAGTAAACATGGGGTCCTATATTACTGGGATCACTGCAGCTTCAAGAAAACACAAGAAATCAAGTGACTGCTTAGTTACATGGGAGTTGTCTTAAAAAATTATGCAAACCAACCATGTCTTGAAATGCTCCACTGACGGGTGAAAGGGAAAAAAGATAATTTGCTGGTCCCTTCCTATCTCTTATCTTGCACTGGTCAAAGTTCACCCATGGGGTATTAACTCTCTTATGGCTGGGATTCTTTTCCACTCCTACAGAAGGAGAGGCCAAGTTCCTTGATTGATAGGTTCACTAAATCATGGGTGGTAGGAGAATAACAGTTCTTTCAAAGGAGGAAATGCAGGCAGAGAAAAATTAATTCAAGCAATTTAAAGGATATAAAGCAAGGGGTGATATTTAAGGTATTTAACAATCATTACATTATCGACACAGCTGAATGAGAAATTATTATAGGTATTATAAGACTATGAAAATGTGTACTTGTGTTGACGACATTAGGAACCAAGATTCTCAGTATAGGAGAAAAGAGATACAAATGAAATCAAAGAAATTAAGCAAGACTTTGTGGTGCTAAATTTGAATGTGGAATGCCAGTCTAAAGCTAAGATGTGTTTCCTTTAAAAAGATAAAATAGATTATTTTCTAACTCTGCACACTAAAAAATAAAATTAAAAACCACAACCAGGTTGCTAGGAATGAGCATCCTTAGCACCTAGATTAGGGTCTCTAAATACCCTTCCCCCCACCCCAAAAGGAACCAGGGCCATCTGATTCCATGTCTGGGGAAGAAATGTATAAGAAAAGCTTGATATATCTTGAATTAGAAATGAAAAAAAACACTATAAAATATTACAGTAGGAACTAACCTACCATATGGGAAAATTTAAGCATCAAAAAGAACAGTAACTACAATAAACCAAAATACATCAAATATGTTATTTATCAGTTCATAATGATATTTAAAACAATAAAAAAAAAAAGCTTTGATCCACTTTGGAAGATGCCAGAGAATCATCTCATTATCCTGAATACTGGTAAATAGAGGAAAATAAGCACTTTATAGAACAATTAAGGCTAACAAATGTATAAAAGTTAATAGACTTAGAATAAAATGCTAGATATTATAAATATTAGAATTAAAATAATGGTTCTAGGGTAGCTCTGTTTGATATAACTTTCTACAATGACGGAAATACTCTATATTTGCATTGCAACACAGAAGCCACTGTAGCTATGAGCACTTAAAAGGTGACTAGTGTGACTAAGGAATTTAATTTTTAGTTTTATTCAGTTTTCATTAAATTTCAATAGCCACATGTGGCTAGTTGCTATTGTACTGTATAGTACAGTTCTAAGGCAGGATTATCTTAGGCTGCTAAAATAATTAGGTGAAAGACTGATGGGGAGTTTATAATGGATGGATTAGAATGACTACCCTGAATTTACTGATCAATCTTAAAATCACAAAAAGAGACAAACAGACATTATGTCTCCTGATATGATGCAATAGGAAGTATATAATAGCACCCATGAAGTGTTCTTGTCACAAAAATCAAGGCTCAATCTGATCAACATTCTAGATTTAACTACCCATCTAGGAAATATAGGGAACAGAGAATATGATAAACAGCATCGTATCAAGAAAGATCAGTGTAACTGTGTCTTAGCTCAGGTCTCCCAGAAAGGATAACTTGATTTAAAAAAAAAAAAAAAAGCTGTGTACAAAGATATCAACAAGGAGTACAATCTCAGGGAGCAAGATTGAGAGACTGTATAAGTGAAACAGGGAAGTAGGGAAAATCAACATAAGGAAGCGTGATCAAGTCAGCCATCACTGAGGGTGATTCTTTTTTTTTTTTTTTTTTTTACATCACAAATGGGTTTTGTCACTGTGAAAAGTCCAAATTTTAAACCGATCCTTTGACTGGGGGCTCATATCCACCAGCTCATTCAACGGTAGCACCTGTCGCATCCCCAGTAGCTTTTCCAGAACTGCTACCTTCACCATGAAGCTCCATTAGTTTTCCCAGTGCAAACCGAGGCTTCTTCAGCATTTCGACTTTTCTAACAAAGACATCATGGACAGGATAAACAGATTGGCAAGGCTTTTCTATGTCTTTCCCAATGCGATCTAAAATCAATTTATCGACCACTTCTTTCAAGTCATTTGTCTGCACCTCTCAGGTCATAATTTCCATCATCGTCTGGATTGGGTGGAACTGTTGTTGCTGAACATAAGAGGTCTTCAGAGTCTGATTGTTGCGTGTTTTAGTAAAACCAACACAGAACAGACGAAGCGAATAACCATTGGATGTCCTGACATCAACATGAGCTTCGGTCACGGTCTGCCAGTTTTTGACCATGGAGCACATTTTGTCACGGGTAAGATCCATGCCATGGAAATTAGTCAGGCAGTTTTTGCCCTGAACATCCTCAGTAATTCGCCTGAATTTTCTAACTGCAACTTCAGCATTCTGCTGATCAGCTAGGCTCACTTCAAACATACCACCCTTGAGACCATCAGATGTGATTTTGGTTCCTTGAGTTCTCGTGACTAGTGTTTTCCCAATATTTCTTGTATTGAATATAGCTGGTGCTTTCACATCATACCTATCTTTCTTAGAAAATGGGCTAACCACTTTCTTCTTGGTCCTTTTTTGTTGCCTTTGGTAAGGTACTTTTTTTTGCTGACCATGGTGCTGCTCAGAGAGCCTAAAGGCAAGAATGATTCTTTAATACTACAGACCTTCTCGGAAGCTACACATATTGTGTCTTAGGACTATTGATCTGGGGATGAAAGGGAAAGCAGTTGTCCATTGGTTCTCATTCCCTATTGTTCAAAGTTTGCCTCAAAGAGAGTTTAGTCCATGGCACTTCTGGGTTCTGCATGCGTGGGTGCCAAGCAGATTTCCATAGTATCCACACTGCAGCATTAAAGGAGAGTCCCAAGGAGGTACCAGGGTACACCTGTGTGAAGCCAGCTGGAGCCTGTGCAGAACTGATGTAGGCAGCAATGGCTGAATTAGAGATAGGTGAGAGGATCTGGAGTTAGGCATAGAAGTGTCTGACACACACACACACACACACACAACACACACACAGACGAAGGTGGGGGGGGAGAGAGAGAGAGAGAGAGAGAGAGAGAGAGAGAGATGAGTGGATGAAGGCATGATGAAACAAGATTGACCTCAAGTTATGTGCTGATTTTAAAAATGTTCATTAACTTTGACATTCCTCTCTTCAAAAGGTGGAACCTAATTTCCTTCTCCTTAAATGTGGGTGAGACTTGGGCTCTCATTTGTAATGAATACAACGTGGTGGTAGTGATCCTATGTGTCTTCCAAGACTATATTATAAAAGTCATTGCAACTTCCACCTTACTTTTTTTTGGATGATTCATTCTGGGGGAAGCCAGCCACTATGCTATGAGGATATTCCAGCAGCTCTATGGAAAGGTTCATGTGGCAAGAAACAGATGTCCCATGTCAACACCTTACCAGCCATAGGTGAGAGTCACCTTGGAACAGATCCTTAAGCCCCAGTTAAGGCTTCAGATGGTTACAGTGCAGCTTGACAACTTTACTGCAGCCTCATGACAGAACTTAAGCCAGAACCATTCAGTTAAGTCACTCCTGAAATACTGATCCACAGAAATTGCATGACATAACAAATGTTTATTATTGTTTTAATTTGTGAAATTGGGGTAATTTCTTACACAGCAATGGCCAACCAAAATCAGTTAATAATTATTGAAGCTGAGTGATGAGTTTATTGTACTATTCTGTTTTTGTGCATGTTTGACATTTTCCATGATAAAAGTTAAATATTGAGTTCCTGTACCGCATCATCATATAAACGATTTCTAAGTGGATTAAAGACTATCTGTACAAAGCAAGAATGCCTAGTAAATAATCATCTCTTTGTTACCTCAAGATAGGAAAGAATTTTTGTTTTTTTTTTTTTGTAGTTCATGTCTTTTATTAACCCATATAAAATTATTTGTCTTCTGGTTTATTGAAGCAATAGGCCAGACAACATTTGCCACAATAATGTCTGTCAAAGTGGTTAGCCACAAAAACCATCACCACATTCATTTGAAGGGTACTCCCGGCAAAGGCGACTGATTTTGCCATTCTCATTTACCTTACAGTATTTCAGAACAGCCAGCTTAACCTTCTTTTCTTATACTTATTCTTCTTGAGAGTGGTATAAGACTTTTTCCTTTTCTTAGCACCACCATGAAGTCTCAATGCAAGATGAAGAGTGGACTCCTTTTGAATGTTGTAGTCAGACAAGGTACATCCATCTTCCAGTTGCTTGCCAGCAAAGATCAATCTTTGCTGATCAGGAGGAATTCCTTCCTTATCCTGGATCTTGGCCTTTACATTTTCTATTGTAACTGAAGCTTCAACCTCAAGGATGATAGTCTTTCCCGTAAGGGTTTTCACGAAAATCTGCATCTTGGCTGCAGTTCCACCGCAGATGGCAGACTGGAAAGAGGAATGAATTTCTTAAACAAGACACAAAAGACACAGACTATATAGAAAAGAGTATTAAATTTACCCACATTTAAAATATGAACTATTTATTGAATTATACCATAAATGAAGTGAAAAGATGAACTATAATCTGGAAAATACTTAACACACTTAAAATGTAGAAAAGATTAGTACCTGAATATAAGTAATTCCCACAAATCAATAAGAAAAAGAGAACACACTAGAAAAATGGGCAGAGGTTACGACGGAATGCACAGTTCACAGAAGGGGCCACCAAATGACTAATCAACAAAAGGCTGAGCAATCACTATCTGCATCTCTATGTTGGGCCCCACAGTAATTCACTCCCTCTCTTAGGTAGCTCTCAACAATGGCTGTCTGGAGTTGGTGTTTAAGTACCCCAAATACTCTAGCCCTTGCCTTCTGAGGCATATGTTCCACACCATTTCTCAGAGTTTCCCCTGTGGAATTAAGCTCCAATTGCTCACACAGTAACCAGCTTGATAATGTACCTTGTATTGACTTCTCTTTCCCTCCTTGTCTCACTTCCCCACCCCTCTACCTGCTTTTTCAGATTAAGACCGCATTAACCTTGAATCTTTGCCTCAGGGCTTTCTTCTGGAGATACTAAACTAATATAAAATTGTTCAGGCTTCCTTGTCAGCATGAGACAGAGTCTGATCCCTGGCAACTCTGTGGGAACCTTCCACGGGGGGGGGGGGGGGTGGAAAAAAAAGCTATAGCCTCCCTTGAAATGAATAAAGGAGAAGGGGCCTGATGGCTTTAAGCCATTTCTGAGGGGGCGGGCAAACCACTGGCAATAGGCACAGACTTCAAAGCTGCCCCAAGCCTAGGACTCTGGCTCATGGACTTCCTGCAGGTTTGCTTTCTTTCTGTCCTCTTTGAACCTTGTCCATAATTAATGCCCTTGGCCCTGACTTGCTGGGGTTCATAGCTAAATTTTCCCTGTGCCTTGAGCCATTTTTGATATGCTGATCTGGCTTCAGCTTGTTTGATTTGGTAAACACTGCAATCTGGGCCACACCTCTTGTTACAGGCCAGGCAGTTAGTCAGCTGATTTCTCATGCAGGGTTTACCTGCCACCCTCCTCCACCTTGGGGTTCCGGCCATAGTCACAGTACAAATGAATGCTAGAACCACTTTGTGGTAAAGGAAGCTGTGTTGCAGCCAGTGACTTCTCAGGTGATGGAAGTTGGTGCCCCTGGCTCAGCAGCAACAAGAGATGGGACATCTGTAGAAGCATCAGAAGCCTTGATCATAACACTGGCAGCAGTCTGCATCAAGGCCTTGGGCAAGCACTAGAAATAGAGATGGTGCAATGGGAGAGAGAGAGACTATCTTTTGTATGACCTGGTTACAGAGGGTCACATGGCATAATCCCATCACATCATTTGTTAGAAGCGATTCATAAGTCTGGCCTTCTAGGAAGGAAACTTCAACTCTTAACTTTTAAAGAGCATATCAAGGAATTTGTGGGTATTTTTTTTTTTTAAAGCACCACATCGCTTTTAGTTCAATAGCTAACAGTAATTTAGATCATAATGTCTTTTCCAACTTCTATTTCAGACCAACTTACTCTATTTTTTCTATCCTTTTCTTATGCAATCAGTAATGTACCAATCATCAGTTGAGGATATGATTAACTTCTATTTCTTTAATGAATAATTAGAACACTTATCTGTCCTTATTAGGAGGAAATCCTATTTTCCTCTTGAATCCCTCTTTCTTTTCCAGTGAATTACCCAGAAGCCTGGGCTTATTCAGTTTAAAGTGGCCAGTCCAACTTCCAAACAAGTCAGCCAAGCCAGGGCTATGCATCTAACTTGTGAAAGGTAAGATTTTAGAAAGAACACTGGCGGAGAGGCCATCTCATTCATCTCCAGGGAGGTGATGCAAAGGAATATTGCCAGGTATAGTGGCCATGAAAATTCATTGCTCGGGTCTCCTGCTGTGGCAGCAACTGGCAGCCCATTCCTGCAAGATGCAGGGCTACTCCAACTGACAACTTTGGATCCAAAACTTGTTCACCTGGATAAGCCTTCCTTGGAGTGGCGCTGTACTCTGAGATCCTCCTTAACCAATTCTTCCTGCCCTCTTTCCTTCACAGCTATCAGGTTTTTCTTTCAGTCTGAATCTTCTCTCTCTGCCTTTTCCTGCTTTCTTCTCTTTTATCTTTCATAGACATTTCCCCTAATAAGTCTCTTGCATGGCTAATTCTGTTTTGGCATCTGTTTCTTGGTAGACCTCCCAGGCACACACAGTGCTGGAGTTGGTTCCCACTGGCTTGTGATAGCAGATTCTGTGCATTTCTTCCCAATTTTACATTCATTGACATCATGTTGGTAGCTTGAAATAGGTCGTGGTGGAGTATTTCCAGTATAGAAATAAAAAATGCTACACATGAGGGCCTTTATCCCCTCTAGAGAGCTGGTTGTTAAACATTTATCAGCATACCTCTGGTATATACCAACAGAAATGCGTACGCATGTTCACCAGGAGACCTGTGCTAGATTCTTAGACTGTTCATAACATCATTATTCATAGTCTCCAACTGAAAACTGCCCAACTATCCATCAGTAGTGAGATAGATAAAAAGTCATATTATAGTATATGTATTTATACAATGAAATATAGAAATAAAAATAAATGGCCAACTATATATAACAATATGGATAAATCTCAGAAGCATAATGCTAAGTAAAAGAAGCTAAAACAGGAGTCCATACTATAGCATTATATTTATGTAAAGTAAAAAAACGCCAAAATGAAACTATAGAGTAAGAAGTCAAGAGAGAGGTTCCCCGTGGAGGCAGTGATTGAGAGGGGCAGAGAGGGGCCCTGTAGTGCTCTATTTCTTGACGCTGATCCTGGTGATATCACTGTGTAAAAATTTCAATTTTACTTTGAAAATTCATTGAACTCTATATGTATGATTGCTTCACTTTTCTGTAGGTATGTTATACTTAAGCAGAGGGTTTTTAAAAGTCTACTTAATTGTTACATGAGGATAAAGACTTTTTAACATAGTTTTAAAAAGTGTTTAATTGTGGTAAAAAATAACATTAAATTTAGCATCTTAAACATTTTTTAAGTGTACAGTTAATAGTGTTCAGTATATTCATGCTGTACAACAGATCTCCAGAACTTTTCATTTTGCAAACTGAACCTCTGTACCCATTAAACAACTACTGCCCATTTTCTCCTCCCCCCAGCCCTTGGCATGACCATTCTACTTTCTGTTTCTATGAATTTGACTACTCTGGATACCTTATATAAGTAGAATCATATAGTAATTACCTTTTTGTGACTGACTTTTTTACTTAACATAAGGTTTTCAAGGTTCATCCATTGTTGTAGCATTTGTCTGAATTCAAACTTGTTAAGTTTGAATAATATTCCATTGTATTTATACATCATATTTTGTTTATCCATTTCATCTGTTGATAGACATCTGGTTTACTTCCACTATTGTGAATAATACTACAGTGAACATGGATGTACAAATATCACTTTAAGATCCTGTTTTCAATTATTTTGGATATACATACCCACAAGTAGTTTAGTTTGATAATATGATAAATCTATTTTTAATGTTTTGAGGAGCTGCCAAACTGTTTTCCATAATGGCTGTACCATTTTACATTCCCACTATGAGTGTACAATGGTTCCAATTTCTCAATATTCTTGCCATTTGTTATTTTCTGTTTTATTTGTTTTTTTTTTTTTTTCTTTCTTTCTTTCTTTCTTTCTTTCTTTCTTTTTTGTTTATTTATTTTTTTGATAGTAGCCATCCTAATAGATGAAAGGGATAGTGGAGGTTTTCAAATTGTTTTTCACTGCTGCCTCCCCAGAGCCTCGATCAGTCTCTGATATACAGTAGCCACTCAATAAGTATTAGTTGCATGAATGAATGGATTGAATGAGTTGGTTTCCTGTGTAGGGTTCTGTAGTGGGCTGAGCAGTGGCTCCTGAAAAGATATATTCATATCCTAATTCCCAGAACCTGTGAATGTTACCATATTTGGAAAAGGGGCCTTTGGAGATGTAATTAATGAAGGATCTTGAGATAAGCAGATCATGCGGGATTATGCAGGTGGGCCCTAAATCCAAAGACAAGTGTTCTTCCCAGGGATAAACAAGAGAAGCAACACAGAGGAGAAGGTGATGTGATGACAAAGGCAGAGATCGCAGTGATGTGGCCACAAGCCTAGGAGGCCAAAGAATGGCAACAGCCACTAGAAGCTGGGACAGACAAGTAAGGATTCTCCCCTAGACTCTCCAGAGGGATGCGGTGCTGCAGATACCCGGATTTGAGGCTTCTAGGGTCCAGAACTGCAAGAGAATATATTTCTGTTGTTTTATGCCACTGAGCTTGTGGGAATCTGTTACAGAAGTCACAGGAAACTAATACAGGTTATAACCTATAATTCTGAGAACATTTTTTATCAGAAAGAATGACTTTCGTTTGGGAACCTCTAATTTGAAGTTTTTTTGTGGCTGTCTTCAGCAAGGCCCGTTGTCTTTAGAACTAATTTACTATTTTCATAATGTCTTATTTATATTCAGGAAAAAAACTTTTAGTTCTCTACTGTAGAAATTTGGGGGGAGGGAGCATGTGCCTAACTCATCCAGTAGAAATTTCAAGTGCTTGGCCTTCATATTGGTATTATCTTCCCAAGGGGGTCTTATCTCTTAAGCTAATAGAAACATCACTTCTTGTTTTTGTGGGGTTTGTCTATGGAGGCTACCAGGAGCTCTGCCAACAGCTAGGCCACTAACCCTGTACTCACAGGTCAAGGATCCCTAAACACTTTCCTGTAGAGCCTGCCAAGGACTATCAGGATCTTGTGTTTGTAAGTTGGCCTACCCCTCGCATGGGTGCTGCTACCCAATGGAGCTCCATTCCTATCTAGAACTTTCCCATTTGTGTTTGTTTCAACCTTTTAAGATAAGCCTTTTTCAAAGGCAATGTAGTACCTTACTTGTTAGATGAGATCCTCACATCTACAATCAGTGAATTGCTTCATCCCACATAGACTAAACATACAAGAACTTTGGCATACTCAAATATATTGATATTTAATAGTACAGAGTGAGGTCTGTTAATGCTTAGAGAAGCTTAGACAGCTAGATTAGAATCTTACCAGGGCCTCATTCATTTTGATATATTGCTCAGTAAATATTTGTAGCATGCAGTAGACTACTGGTACCCTCTGAATTCCTGAATCCTTCTGACTGCTGTGAATATTGGCTGCTAAATTAGCTATATATACAAATGCTGGCCCTCTTGCCTCAAATGAATCAACTTTATGCTACAGTCATGTTCCAGGGCTCTCAATAGATCAGACTGAGCCTGAGTCCAGAAAGGCCCATACTTGCTCAGCTCCCTTCCCTGCTCTATCCTGATTCTCATTGCTTTTTCCCAGAGACTCTCCCAATAATCATGCACTAATTCTGTGTCAGGCTCTGTGTCTAGGGAAACTGACTAAGACACTGTGGAAGTAAAACCAAAGGTTATAATATTTCATCCATGTTCATGACCTGGAGACAATGCAAGCAAAGATATCAAAAAATGCTGGCATGGAATTAGAGAGAAAGAAAAAAAAAAGAAAAGAAAAAAATCAGAGAGCAAAGTGGCACACAGAATATTTTTCTGGAGTTAAAAACAAACAAATGAACAAACAAAAACTGGCAGAGGCACTTTCAGACCATCTTAGTGGATGCAAACCTCCTTGGCTATACAGTTGGTCAAGGCTCTTATTTAGAGTCTGGACTTAGAGCAGTTCTAGATCAAAGGCTAGAGGGTTTTTTTTTTTTTTTTTTTTTTTTTTTTTTTTTTGCCATTGGCATTAATGTTTCTGGAACCTGGAAGTGGCCACCTTGATAAGGACTAGTGGAGAAAAAGGTGGCATGGAATTTCAGATAGAATAGCCAAAGAACCTTTGTAAAGCATAAAGAGTCCAATAGAAATGTTTCTGGAGCTGCAGTGACCTGTTCCCTGAGGAGCAACTGGACAATAATATCAGAACCCACTGTGTATTATACGTAGATGACCAGTTGTACATTATATATTTATATATAATTATGCAGCCATTCTTAATTCTTAATCAAGTGTACCTCACAACACTTGTTCTTGGAGGAAGCAAGTTACAGACTATTGTGGTAATCTATTGCTGTCCCAAAACTTAGTGGCTTAAATAAGTACATTTATTTATTTTGTTCATGTTTCTGCAATTTGGGGTGGATTCAGAAGAGATGACACATCTCTGCTTCACAAGTGTCTGGGGCCTCAACTGGGAAGACTCAAATGGTTGGGGGGCTGGAACAGCTAGAGATTGGCTTCCCCATAGTATGGCAGTCTCAGAGTAACTGGACTTCTTTTCTGGTAGCTGGATTTCCCCACAGCAAATGTTCCAACACACTCAAGAGAAAGCTGCAAAACTTTATATAGCCTAGACTCAGACTCCCAACACGCATCTGCCACATCTGCCATATGGTTAAGCAAACACTAAGGCCAGCCCAGATTCAAGGAGTAAGTGTGGGGTGGGATTAGTCTCCATCTCTCCATGGAAAGAGCATAAAAGAATTTATAGCCATCTTTAATACACTACCTAGAAGTAGAATGTGTAGGGAAGGGGCCTACAATCCCTGGGCTGTGAACCAGTACTGGTCTGTGGCCTGTTAGGAACCGGGTTGCACAGCAGGATTACTGCTTCAGCTCCACCTCAGATCACCAAGCATTGTATTCTCAGAGGAGCACTGGGTCTGGTGCCAAAAAGGTTGGGGACCACTGATATAGGGGACCATTTGACAACAACAAGTAAAGAAGAAAGAAGAGAGCAATACTTTCCTTCACAGGTCAAGGTAAAATTTTGTTTTTCTTAAAGACAGAATAATTTGAGCACGTTTGAAGGCTTAAGAAAAAGACTAGAGAAGGGAGTAGATTAAGGAAGTAAGAAAGAGAATGTTTGCAGCAGTAAGGATGCAAACTATTTTCTGTTATCTCTGAGTGTTGGTAAAATCATGTGAAACTTAACAGCCTGGGTTCAGTTTCGCTGTGGGGAGTGAAGGCAAAGTTTGGTTCCACTTCTGGCATAGAGGCGTAGGGGAAGCAGTGCCTACTGAAGGCAGGTCATGGCTCCATGTCAGCCTCCCTCATCTGACTGGGGCTTGGTCAAGAAGGAGGGCCATGTTTTCCATTTACCTCTCTTATCCTATACAGTCCCACGTAGGACACTGCAGCAAAAACAAACTGCAATCCAGAATGCCAGTGGTAGGGCCCAGGCCAACCAATATGTTTCACATAGGAATAGGGGAGATGCATGGGTAGAGAGCTGGGGGTGAGGCTGTTGTGCATGCACAGCTTCACCAGGCTTGAAGGGGTTGCAGAGTGAGGAAGGTCAGGACTTAGGTATGAGTCTAGGAGTATATCCTAGACTCTTAGAATTCTGTGCTCTAAGGTAAAGCTGAGAGGATCTACAGTTTAGGAAGGGCTTTCTTTGTTTCCAAGGAACTGCAAGGTGCCCAAACTCTGAGGTAGCTGCCATAGGACTACTCCTCACACACAAAGCTTATGTCAGACAATGCTCTGGTTATCTATTGCTGAGTAACACGCCCCTCTAAAACTTAAGATGCTTAAAACAGCAGCCACTTTATCATTTCTCAGGATTTTGGATAAGGCACAGTAGGAAAGACTTGTCTCTGTTCTAGGTGATGAAGAACCGTCCAGCTGGCTGGAATCACCCAGTTGGCTTCTTCCCTCAATGACTGGTTCCTCAGCTGGGATGCGTTCACTAGGTTCATATATTTGGGCCTCAGTTCTTGTGAGAACTGAGTCCCTCTTTTACCTCCATGTTATCTCCGCATGTGGTCTCTCTACAGCAAGGTGGAAGATGGCGAGCAACAAAGGATTATCAAGAGCTCAAAATCAAGATTGCCAGGTGTTCATAAAGCTCAGATCTGAAACTGGCACATCATCACTTCTTCCCCCTTCTTCTATTGCTTAAACTGAGTCATAGGTCCTGTCCAGATTCCAGGGTTGAGGACCACATTAGGTAATACCTCTAGGAGGCATGTTTCATTGGTGACCATCGAAGTAACAAAGTACCTGGACAAGAAGAGCTCTAGGGGCAGGCATATATGGGCTAAGGGTGATCCAGTTCCTAATTTTATGCTGCGCTGGATTCAGAGATAGACGGAGGACAAATAGTGGGGAATAGATAACCCCAAAATTCCTTCACAGAATTATAGCTGAGGCGGGAGGGGGCGGGGCCTGGTTTGCTTCTGGATCAGCCTGAATCAAGGGAGGCCAGGCTCTGTGTGTCTTCGTTCAATTAAGCATTTATTGAGCATAGTCTATGCGCTAGGTTCTTAACACTTGTTATTTCGTTATCCTTATATTACAGAGAAAGCAGACGCTCGAATGCAGCACTCTTTCTACAGTACCACACCTAGTGCCACGCAGAACGCAGTCTCCTAGGCTTTTTTTACCCAGCAGCTAGGGCAGAGCAATGACAGCACCGTGGTCTCTGGAAAGGCAGCCCTCAACACGGCGGACTTAGCTAGCCTAGGCAGCCCACGGGAAGACAGCGCTTCAGGCCTCCTAACCCGTCGCCGCCAAGCCGCGGGAAGCGCAAAAACTAGCCCACTAGGATGCCTTGGTACCAAAGGCCGAGGGTCTCAGAAAACCCCAGACTTAGGAGTCAGAAACTGGTTTCCAAGGGTGCACGTGTCGGACGCCAGCAGCCTGCGCGCCCCGCCTACGCACGCACGCACGCACGCGTCGGCCCCGCCTGCCGCGCAGCTTTGGCCCCGCCCCCAGGTTTGACCGCCCGAGCCACCGTCCGCACAGCCCCGCACAGCCCCGCCCCGCACGGCCAGGCGAAGAGGAGCCGGCCGTGCGGTGTGTGTGTATGTGTTCGCGGAGCGCAGTCTCAGCCCCGGGAAGATGGTGGCGGCGGCGGCGGCGACTGAGGCGAGGCTGAGGAGGAGGACAGCAGCGTCGACAGCGCCCGCGGGCATAAAGCGGCGGGGCGGACTCCGGGACTGGGACGCAACCGGGGCTGGAGGCCGGGACTGGGGGCCGGGCTGCGCCTCGCGCGGCTGCTGCTTCTCCCGCCTCTGCTGCTGCTGCTGCCCTGGGCTGCCGAGGCCGCGGCTGTAGCCGCGGCGGTGTCGGGCTCAGCCGCAGCTGAAGCCAAGGAGTGTGATCGGCCCTGTGTCAACGGCGGCCGCTGCAACCCTGGCACCGGCCAGTGCGTCTGCCCCTCGGGCTGGGTGGGCGAGCAATGCCAGCACTGCGGGGGCCGCTTCAGGTGAGTGGAGGGTGGTGTTGGAGGGTCGAGCCCAGCCAGAGGTTGAGGCTAAGGGGCGCTCCAGACAGCTTCAGGCCAAAGGCAGATGCGGGTCAGTAAGTGGGGAGGGTGGGGTGGTCCCTCAACGTTTGAGGACCATTTGCTTCCGGGGAGACCATCGTCTCTGGCCTGGGGTCTTCCTGTACTGAGAGATGAAAAGGTTCGAGGCAAGGGTGGGGTACTTCAAAGGGTGCGGCGGGTTACGTGGGAAGAAAGCATAGGGTCCCAAAGTGTATCAAAGCCAGTCTCTGAAACTGAGCCTCTTTTGGATAAACGAGTTATAAAAGAAAAAGTGAAAGAGAGCCAGTCTTATTTAAACACTTCGTTTTAACATCCTCTTGTACCCTGGGGCCTCATGAGTTCCCCGGCTGATTAGGGATGTGCGGTGCTCTGAAGGAATAGGGCCCTGAAAGTGTTTGTTGGCTGACGATAGAAAGGAAAAGATAGGATTGTGAGATATTAGAGATAGAGGAATCAGTGGCTGTTGGCTAAAGGAAAGTGAGGAGACCAGCCCTTTGAAGCTGGCTAGAGCCGGTAGATTGGAACAGGGTCTGTGGTGGAGAGGGCATAGAAGGAGGTTCTTGTTTGCCCTGGTTTCCAGGGAATATGGAGTTCTGAGTTGGCCTGGTTCAAGGCAGTACCTCTTGGAGAGATCACTCATTAATTAATTAGTAGTTATCTGTTATTTGCTTCAGTTATGCAAAGATTTCCAGATAATACACACAAACAGATTAGCCAGACTTTAGCCTATACCACAAGGAGTTTGGAATGTAGCAAGAGAAAGATACATACAGAAATAACCCTAGTCATAAAGGCTACAGAGTCATTCGTGCCTTTAGTCGATATTTACTGAACACTTGATGTCAGATGTGGAGGAGTGGGGAAATAATGGAGAACAAGATAGATGGAGTTCCTGCTGTCATGGATCTTACATTCTGGTGGGGACACAGGCAGTTAAGTAAGTAAGTGGAAGAAATAAACAAGATAACTTCAGATCATGGTAAATGCTGTCAAGAAAATTAAACAGGATGGTCTGATAGAAAATGATAACTCGTGGGTAACTTTGGGAAAAGCCTCTCATTTGAAGTGACATTTGATCTGAGACCTGAATGAGGCAATGAAGAACCTGTGGGAATTTAGGGAACAGTGTTTGTGACTAGCTGGGGGATATGAGGAAGAATCAGGAGGCGATGACACTGGATTTGAGCATTTGAGGCTAAGTAGGTTTTGGAAGTGTGTAGCTGGGAAAAAATTCCAGATAGAAGGAAGAATGCAAACAAAATTTGTGGAGACCAGAAGGTAAAGAATTTTATATACGAGGGCATATAAAAAGAGAAGTGAGAGAGAAGTTTGGAGGGTAGAATTGTAGACTCATGTATTGTCCAATCTTCAGGGGAACTCAGAGAACCTTCAGGAAATGAACTCTATTGTTATGAAGAAACCAAGAGATTTCATGACAAATGTGTAGAACCAAGAGATTTCATGACAAATGTGTAGTGGGGCTGGCCTTATAACTTACTTAGGGTATTCTGATTTACGAACTGATTTAATATACACACACTATTGAGGGCTATTCCGTGTTCGATTGTGAAATACAAGGCAGACACGGTCTTGTTCTTGTGGAACTTACATTCTAGCTTGGGTAATAAGACATCCAGTAATCAGTTTATCATGATTTTGCTTAAGGCCTTGGAAACAAAGAGCAGAGGACTTGACTTAGTTTGGAATGGTAAAGTTAGTGACTTAATAAGTGACTTTGAGTTGAGATCTGAGGGGGAGATGGTATTGCTTACATGAAGGTTGGGGTATTAAAGGGCCAGTATGTTCAGAGGCTTGGGGATGAAAGGATCATGGCAGGTTGGATAGAAGGCTATGTGGCTGGAGCAGAATGAGCAAAGGGGAACATGGCAAGACTGGAGAGATAGGTAGGGCCAGGCCATGTGGATCCTTGGGTTGAGAATTTTGACTTTTAGCCTATGAGCAGTGGAATGGCATAGTTCATCTCTTTTTTGACGACATTACAGACTTTTAGGTTGGAACCAGAGCTAATCTTGCCATTCCAGAGCAGGAATGGCCTTGAAAATGAGGCCAGAGCATTTTGATTTTGAGGAGCTTCTAAGATAAAGTGAATGGATGGTTGGATCAGAGGTGTGTTCTTTAAGTTCTGAAAATCTGGGGTGCTGTGGTAGGCAGTAGGGGTCCATAGAGTGGGGAGGGACATGCATAGCAACATCAGTCTATAACGTTCAGAGTAGGTGGACTTGCTTTAAGCATGAGATGATGGATAGCTAGGTTGGAATTGTTGGCATGGGTCAAGATAGCTCTAACGGGAACTTGAGATAGAATATAGGAGTGGAGGCAGGGATTGATGCTAGGTGGTATTCTTGAGGTAAATGACAAATCTTTCTTTGAAACTGGTTTGCTTTTAGGAAGAGGGGCAAGTGGTGATAGAAAGAAATCTAGATCCTGACTTGGGTGATTGAGAGAATGGTGATGTCATTAACAGACACAGACACAGGAGGAACAGATTGAGATGTTTAATTTTTCACACACTGAGACTGGGATGCTTTCAGGGTATCCTGGAAGGACAGGTAGAAGCATTGGTGTCATCTACATAGGAGGAGGAAGATTGTAGGGAGAGAGAGCAGGTCTGAGTGTCCATAGTCCAAAGGACTGGAGAAGAGCCTCTTGTTATGGGGAACAGGCAGTCCTGATACTGGTTGTCCCAGATGATGTCACCTGTGAGTGAAGAGCTTCTCTGGTTATTGTGGACACTCCATTTGAGCCAGTTTGAGCTGGTGTCAGTGTGCCCTTTCCTGGGCAAACAGTAATGACTTTGACTTTGGTCCTGATAATTCCATTATATTTTGTGGGCTTTTGGAACTTGCATTTTAAAAATGAAAGTAAGAGGAACTATGTTCCTGGCCTTTTAAAAAAAACTTTAAACTTTTAGTTGAAGATTTTTTTTTTTTTTAGGGAAAGAATGAAATGTTGGTTTTGCTTATAGTGATAGGTATCTTGATTTAACTTATAAACCTCCTTGTTTTTAAACTAAGAGACATTAAAATGAATACCTTTCTGGTTTGGATTGGCATCAAGTCTCTGTGTTTTTTTAAAGCTGTTTAGTTCCACAAATCCTGTGCTATAATTGCTGTTATAAGGTCTTTTTCAATAATTGAAAATAGTAAGGATTAGTAATAGGAGTAAATTTCACTAAAGTTACCACCGAGTGCACACTATATGCCAGAGATCTGGTCAAGCATTTTCATATACATCATACCATTTAATCTTCGGGACAACTCAGGGCGTTATATAAAATTTGGATTATTATGTGGTTGTAGTTAGAAAATCACTTAACTATTTTCCAAATGAAAGATGCTACTAAATGTGTAATTACAGAAGATAAGGTTAATAGTGCCATTGTAATAAAAATAACTGTGGAATCTTTGGTGGGTGATTTCTAAAGCAGTACCCTTTTTATTCATTTTTATGTAAATTTTCATAATTCAGTGATCTTTTTTTCTACTTGTGTCATCACCATCAAAAATTTTCTTTGGAGGATAAATACATCCCATCAAATTAGAGAATAAAGATAGCAAGCCCATTTATGACTTTAATATGCACTTAATTCTTTTAAGTTCCTGCTACACACAACTTTTGGGAAAATAGAATAGCCTAGTGAATTGGAGCCTTATAGTTTACCCGTGATGTAGAAGAAAAATAAAAGAAGTAGGCATTTATTGAGCGTCTGTTTTATGCCCAGCATGTATAGTACTAATAACAGTCGTAGCAATAGCTGCCACCATTTTTCTAGCATTTCTCCATTTTCCCCCCGTTTATTGGCAACTGCTTTTTAGAACTTACCCCTTTTAATCCCAAGAGTGAAGGTATTCTCATTTTACAGATGGGTAAACTGAACTTTGAAGATCTTGAGTTACTTGCCAGGTCACACAACTTGTGAAAAATTGGGTTTGAACTCAGGCTTTGCCTAATTCCCAAACCGATGCTTTCCATTGTACCATTTGGCTTCTCGTTGTTTTGGAATCTAGTCACCTTTTATGAACATTCTTTGAAAGGACTGCTCTAATTCCTTTGAGAAACACTTTTTATTTTTTGAGAAACAAGAGGAGAAATAGATTTGTTACAACAAGAAAGCTAGCATAAAAAAAAAAAAAAAAGAATTCTTAATTCACCTGAACCTGTCTAACTGCTGGTTTGAGGACGTAAAAATGCCTTTCTAACTAGTGAAATGAAAATTCATGGAAATAAAATTTGAAAAAAGAAAAAGGTAAAAAAATATTTTTTCTCTTATAGTAACTACTAACCACTATTAACCTGAAGCCCTAAATTTGTGTTCATGAGTCAAATTTAGGCTTGTCTGTTTTCCCCAGAACATAAGCTTTATGAGGGCAGGGATTTTTATCTGTTTTGCTCGCTGTGATAGTCCCAGAGCCTAGAATAGCCTAAAATAGTGCCTGGGACATAGTGCTCAATAAAATTTTTGAATGAAGAAATGAAATTTTGCAACATATTTTTTATGACTTAAAAAAGTCATTTTTGCCTATTTGACTGCTATCTCAGTCTTTTGTCCTATTTCTCCTAAATTCCATTGTCTTCTGCTGTTTGTTGGGAACCTTTACTGGGATGTTTTACTGTTACCTCATAATTTGCCATGTGAAAGACCAAACTTGTTATCCTCATTGAAAAAATCTTTTTCCTTTGTACTTCCTTATTTCAGTAGCAAATCCAACTTTAGATAGCGAAAGGTCAAAATTTAGGAGTAATCCTTTGCTGTTTCTCTTTGTTCTTTCTTCTGTAAAGTTGTCTTAGAAATTTGTGCCTTTGCATTTCTCCTTCTGCTATCCTGGTGCACCTGGTCCTTCACCTCATTGCTGATCTGCCTCTCTTGCACCCTGACTGGTCTCTTGTACCTCCAGAGTCCATTCTATTCTTTGTCATATAATCCCCTGAAAATGTGTTACTATCTTGCTCAGAAACCTTTTTTTAAACTGCTCTTATTACCTGTAAAATGACTGTCAGCAGAAGGCTCCCACTGCCTTACACACATTCCTTTTTCTTAACCAAATCTTTCTACCTTGTAGTTTTTCTGCATATTTGCTAAATTCAGCACTCTTCTTCCTCTCTGCCATCACATTTTTTCTTTACTTATCTGGATTCTATCCCAAGGCCCATTTTCAGTTCTGTATAATCTACAATAGCCAGTTTTCTGAAATCATACCTAATATCTTCTTTTGAGATGTTTTCAACCCATTTAATTTATAGATAGCTTCTGAATGATTATTATGTATTAGGTACTGTGCACTGCCTTGATATGAAGGCGGGTAACAATCAGGCCTTGCTTTCCCATTGGAGGGCTTATAATAGTGAGGGTAAGACATCTATATGCACAATTAGAACTTAATAAAAATACAGGCAATATGTGGTGCTGGATTAATATGGAGGAGAGACTAACCTTTTGATGGCTCTGGTGGAAGGCATCATAGAGAAGAGAACATTTAGGTAGATCTGGGAAGGTTAGTGTAAATAGTGAGTCATAAATAGTAGGGGAGAAGGGCATTCCAGAAGGAGCAAAGAGCTTGTGTAATGACCAAGAATCATGGACTGTCATACTTATGTATGTTTCCTAGGTTTGCTGTAACAAAGTTCCACAAACTGGGTGGCTTAAAACAACAGACATTTAATCTCTCGTAGTTCCGGAGGTTAGAAGTCTGAAATCAAGGTGTTGGTGGGGCCATACTCTCTCTCTGAAGACTAAGGGAGAAATCTGTTCCGTGTTTTGCTCTTAGCCTCTTGAGTTGCCAGCAATCCTTGGCATTACTTGGCTTGTTAATGTATCACTTTGGTCTCTTCTGCCATCATTTCAGTCTCACATGACACTTTGCCTATATGTCTCTTCTCTTCTTGTAAGGATGCCAGTCATATCAGATGTGTGAATATGACCTTATCTTGAGTACATCTGCAAAAACCCTGTTTCCAAGTAAGGTCACATTCACAGGTCCTGGTGGTTAGAACTTCAATATATCTTTTTTAAGGACAGAGTCAAACCACAACCCTTAGGGAATTAAACATAGATGGATGCTGGAGCATAAATTGTGAGGGATACATTGGAAGGGTGTGAGACTGGAAGGTGATGATGGGAGACCTGATGACTTTCCGAATCTCTGCATCAAGCCTTGCCTGAAGCTGTGCTTTTCAGTTTCATCAGGTACCGCAGTCCATATTTTTCTTAAGCCTGTTAGTACTAGATTTCCTTTCCTTTACAATATAGAATAATTCCTAACATACAGAGAGATGTAGGGTCAGATCAAGAAAGTCTTATATTCCACCCCAAGGAGCTGGGCCTTGTTCTTTTGGAATTGATAACGTGGTCTAAATTCCTGACATTTTCCTACCAAGTTTCCCAGTGATCCAGTCTTGATGGGCGTGATCTGAACCCTAAATTACAGTAGATACTAGTTTTAGTTTGTTTCTTTGATCTGCTTCACTAGAATTGCCAACTCTCGCTGGAGATGAGACTGTTCTCACTGCCCTGTACCTCAGCTCTGTTTAGCCATTTTCATATTTGAGGCTCATTAATTGTCAATCTGTTTGTAAGTTCTATTAGATGTGATTTCTATCAAAGTTCTTTTGGTGACAGACATCCAATTCAAACAACCTTAAGAGAAAGACATTGGAGAGATTTACTGGTTCACATGACAGAAAATCAAGGGGATATTGTTTGGCTTCAGGTGTAGCTGGGTACAGGAGACCAGTTTGTCTCTTTCCCTCCATCTCTTAGCTTTGCTTTGCAATTTACTAGACTCACTCTCAGGCATGATGTCTTCATATGGTGTCTCCAAAAGCTAAATCAGACTGGTTTAGCATCCTCCACTGGAAAAGAGTGCCTCTTCTCTAGGACTTGTAGCAAGTAAGGAAAGGTGAGAGTCTCATTGGTTCTTTGTGCTTTACTGGAGCAATCAGTGTGGCTAGGGTCATGGGAATGTTCTGACAGATTAGACCTGAGTTGAGTACCTGGTGTGGAGTGGGGTGTGAGGTCTAGCTCCATTAGATGGCATGGACTGTGAAAGGGAGAACAAGCAGAAAGGAAAACACATGTAATGTTACCAGAAAGTGGGCCAGCTGGGCATGTGAGAACAGTGACATCCTGTGTATGCTTAGAACCTGCCAGTAAGTGTGATGATGAAAATTGAGAATGGTCTGGAAAATATTGTATCAGTAATGAAATGATGGTCTCCTAGTTTATCAGGAATTTACTCAATCATTACAAGGAGTTGTGAGGGACCTACTATGTGGAATGTTATGGAGGAAACAACCAAATATGTGCTTATATTGTGTGAAATTATGCTGTATTGGATGAAAACTTAACTTTATATAAAATGTATAATAGACATTTAAAGTTTTTGGTTGATTCCTGGAAGATAGAGTTTACTTATTTGAAAAGGTAAAAATATGGTTATTTAGTAAAAAAAATTGAGCATGAACGTCTTAATATAATTTCATAAGTTATGATACGTTTGAAAGCAGGTATCTAACATTTAAACTTTGCCTCTGTGATAAGTTTCCAAGATAGGCAAAAGGTTTTTTTTTTGTTTACTACGGTGTAGAGGACAGAGAAGTATGTAAGAGAACAGCAGAGTGTGTTTATGATCAAAACAGATTTTACTAAATATGATCAACTGATTTAATAAATTTGTAGGTTGTCATTATCTTGAATATTAAATATAGAAGTATTACCTGGAACTGTGGTTGAACAGAAATCAGTGGTTTTTCTCTTTCATGCAATCTTGTTTTTAAAACTGAAACGAAATAATAGTTGTACTTTTCAAAATAATTTTATCTGGAAATGTATTGACCACTAACCTATTATGAAACTTGTTTCCCACTTATACTCGTAATTTTCTGTGATTTCCTAAATGTGTTATGGCAGAAGTGACTCCCATCCATATATTATATATTGATCTAATCCATTTTGTTTCTTTCTTCCATTTTTCTTTTTCTCCTTTTTTATTTTTTCCTTTTCTCCTTTATTATTGCCTGACTTCTATTTTTTTTCTCCTTGGGGTGGCTTTCTTATATTTGTCTTGCTTTTTTCTTTCTTCTCATTTTATTGATATCCATTTAACAGCTTTTCTTTTAGCACTTGAGGCTGTGGTTCAACTTTATCCTTTCAATTTTTAATTCTTTAAGTTTTCTCAGGTTTTTTCAAGTTACATTTTGAGTGAACTTCAACTCTAGTTATTTATTTACATATTTACTCATCTAGAGTTCTGTCTTTCACTTATGGAAATTAATTTTAGTTGTGGCTGAATTTGCCGTGACTGAATTTATTCTTTTAGATTTTGATGTTAATATTGTACAATTATTAAGTTGAATGAAATTGCCAATTAATTCCTCTTGGTTTTCTTTTACATTTGAATAAAGAATTTTCTAATTTGTTTATTAATAAAGCCTGATAAGCATGAGGGGCTAAAATTTTGCAAGGTGCTGTTAAGAGACAAAAGTCACCTGTCTTGACCAGTGCTTCCTATATTTTTTGATTTTCAGATCCTTTCACAAAAATGTATACTCCTATGGACTCTCTTAGGAATTAAAAAGTAATCTTAAAAAAGTATTCTGTTTTGATAAGATGCTTTTAAATAGAGTAAAAAGTAATCTAATAAAACCTTAACATTTGAAAATAATTTATAATGATATTCACATTATAAATAGAAAATTATGACCTTTTTCCTGTTTAACATGTGATACATGTTTTTTAGTGTATTTTAAATTAATGTGTAAGGAAAAACATGATTTTTACATAAATAAAAAATGACATTTAATTTTGGAATCAAATGTATATTAAAATAGAGATTGAATTTGGCTCTAGTTCATGCTATAGAAATAGACAACTTTCCTCTCCTAGTATTTGGTATTCATGCATTTGTATTTTAAAAATAATTTTTTGAATTTTTTTGTTTTGTTTCTAAGTGATAAAATAAAAGCGGTTTTCAGCTATTTGTAAGCATTTCTCTGCAAATAGCACATTTCCGGCATGGTTGTTTTTTTCAAAACTGAATGAAAAGGCCAAACTGGCTATAATTGTCACTTAACTTTCCCCTTTTACATTGGTTTTTGATGTACTAGAGACGTCTTGCAAAGCTATGTATACAAGGATTTTGATCAGAAGGTTTGGCAAGATGATCTTGAGGCAGATTTGCAGAATTAGATTCATTTTATGCCTTTTTATAACATTTAAATATCGTGTCTTATGCATCTCTTTTAATACATACCTTTACTGTTTTTTAATTGGAACATTATTTTAGGCCACTGGTTTAGATATACCGATCAACCCTGACCAAGTAACTGGTTGCTTTAAAGCTATCATATGTTTGGTGCCGGTTCAGTCTCTGGGCTGACTTTAACTTCTTTTCGATATGAAATATTTCGGTCCTGTGGAAGAGATACAAGAATAATAAAATAAACATCTTTGTACCTGCAACCTAACTTTGCTGAATTTTCTTTATAGTAGTATTATTAGTACATAATAATATTAATATAAGTTATGTAAAATATTAGGAATACCAACCGAAGTCCCAATGTTATCCCTCCTTAATCCCATTCACGTTACTCTTACCCTAGAGGTAACTAGTATGATGATCCCTTGCATGTATGTTTCTACTTTTACTACAGATTTGCGCACACACACACAGATCTTGTTTCCAAAAACCAAGGTCATATTTTCAAACTATAAAAAAAACATGCTTTTTTTACTCCAAAATATGTTTTTTAAATACTTTTGATATATGTGTTGATAAATGTAGCTCTAGTTGATAGCTGTATTTATTATAGAATTCCAATTCTCCTGCTAATGGGCATTTAGATTTTTCCAGCTTGTGCTGTTACAAACAGTGCTATAGTTAACATTCTTTACATATCTCTTTGTGCATGTGTGTATGATTTTTTCCAAACTTTTAAAACACCTTCAAAATAATTTTAAAATTTTGTTTGCTTCCTTGAGTGCTTTTTAGGTTGACATGCAGTTGAATTATAAAATGAAAAAAATGGATTTACCTAGTTCCAAAGAATGTCATTTTTAGTGTGTTATAGAGTTTCTGAGAGGTTTTTTTTTTTTTTTTTTTTTTTTTTTAATGCCTACAGCACTTGGTCTTCCTAGGTGATCTCCCTCCCATCCAAGTACTAACCAGGCCTGACCCTGCTTAGCTTCCAAGCTTAGCTTCCAAGATCAGATGGGATCAGGCTTGTTCAGGGTGGCATGGCTGTATACTATAGAGTTAGTGGAAAAAATTCATTATATTACTTTAAAATATATTGGGTGGAATCCAATTCCATGGCACTTTGATAACCATTCTCATTCATTAAAAAAATACTTCTGTATAGTCTTTTAAAACAATTTTTGTAGGGTTTTTTTTTTGCTTAAATTCTTATTTTTATTCTAATTCCCTGATATAATTGTTTCCCTGCATTATTGAATTCTGTCCACTAATCCTGATGTTGCATACCATAAAACTCACCATTTTAAAGTGTACAATTCAGTGATTTTTAGTATATTTCTAAAGCTCTGCAGCCATCATCACTATCTAATTCCAGAATATTTTCATTATGCCAAAGAGAAAACCTACATCTATTAGCAGTCACTCCCATTCCTCTAGATTCCTGTTCCCTGACAACCACAATCTACTTTCTGTCTATAGATTTGTCTATTCTAGGCATAGCATATAAATGTTATGAGAAAGTAAGTGGTCTTTTGTGACTGACTTCTTTTACTTAGCATAATGTTTTCAAGATTCATACATGTCATAGCATGTATCCATACTTTATTCTTTCTTTATTTTATCTTTTTTATGGCTGAATAATTTCCTTTTATGCATATACCATGTCTTATTTATCCATTCATCAGTTGACAGACATTTGCATTGTTTCTACTCTTTTTACTATTATAAATAATGCTGTTATGAACATCCATGTAAAGTAAGTTTTTGTGTGGACATGTGGGTATGTCCTTGAGTGTATTCCATTTAGGAGTGGAATTGCTGGGACTTAGGGTAGTCTGTTTTACTTTTTTGAGGAAGTGCCACACTTTTTCACAGCATCTATACCAGTTTACATTTCTACCAGCAATGTATGAGGTTCCATTTCTCTACATCTCACCAGTACTTACTTTCTGTGGTTTTAGTATGTGTGTATGTGTATAGTTTGCATACAGGCCACCTTGTGGTGTAGCTGGTTTTGATTTGCATTTCCTAATTGACTGTGATTTTTAATATCTTTTCATGGTTCGTTTTGAGCAGTCGTTAGGCATTTGTATATCTTCTTTAGAGAAATGTCCACTCCATTCCTTTGACTATTTTAAGAATTAGATTATTTTTCTTTTTTACTGTTGAGTTATAAAAGTTCTTTCTATGTTTTGGATAGTAGACCCTTATCAGACATATGATTTGCAAATAATTTCCTCTCATTGGGTCGGTTGTTTCACAGAAAAACAACTTTGAAAGTGTCTTTGACATACAAAAACTTTTAATTTTGATAAAGTCTAATTTATTTTTGTTGGTTGCCTGTGTTTTAAGTGTCTTATCTAAGAAACCATTTCCTAATCCATGGTCATAAAGATTTACATGTGTGTTTTCTTTTTAAGAGTTTTATAGGTTTAGCTCTTATATTTTGGTTTTTGATCCATTTTGAATTAATTTTTGCACATGCCGTGAGGTTTCACTTCATTCTTTCACATGCAGATATCCAGTTGTTTTAGCACCATTTATTGAAGAGATTTCTTTTCCCCATTGAATGGTCCTGATACCCTTGTCAAAAATCAGTTGACTCTAGATGTATTGATTTATTTTTAGACTCTCAATTATATTCCATTGACCTGTATGCCTATTGTTATGTCAGACTATCTTGATTGCTTTGTAATGAGTAGTTTTGTAATAAGTTTCAAAATCCTCCTATGTAATTAAAAAAAATATTTTATTTTGGGATAATTGCAGATTCACAAACAATTACAAGAAATCACACGAATAGATCCATACCTTTCCGCCCATTTCTCTGAATGGTAACACATGTTGCGTAACTCTAGTGCAACCAGAAAATTGGCGTTGATACAATCCATCAACCTTATTCAGATTCTACCAGTTTTACATGTACTAATTTGTGGGTATGTGTATATGTACTTCCCCCAAAGAATTTTATTCTATTTCTATGCTTAAAGTTTCTTTTTTAAAAAATTTGTTTATTTTAATTGGTTTCAAGTATACACTACATTGGTAGACATCTATATAGTTTGTAAAACGATCCCCCCAGTTACTCCCTCCCTTCTTTGACCCTTCGCTTAGCCTATGTATTACTGCTAACTGCATTGCCTATGTCGTGCTCCCCATCCCTATGACCATCCATCAGTTACTAATTTGTATTTTAACCCTTCACCCTATTCTCCCAGCCCCCCAAACCCTACTCCCCTCTGTTCGTCACCAAATTGTCCACTATATTTGTGAGTCTGTTTTTGATTAGTTTGGCCTTTTTATAGGTTCCGCATATAAGTGAAATCATGTAGTGTTTATCTTTCTCTGTCTGACTTAAATACCTTCTAGGTCCATCAAACCATATCTTTTTCCATCCTTTCCTTTAGTCTGTGTGTGTCTTTTAATCAAAGTGAGTCTAGGAAGCCATGTAGGGGTCTTATTTTCTTATCCTTTCAGCCACTCTATCTTTTGGTTGGAGCACTTAATTCTTTTCCATTTGAGGTACTTATTGATAGGAATGTAGTTGTTACCATTCTTTATTCCTGTTTTTGATACATGTTTTTTTCTCTTAAAGAAGTCTCCAACATTTCCTGTAATACTGGCTTGGGTGATAAATTCCTTTAGCTTATTTTTGTCTGGGAAGCTCTTTATCTGTCCTTAACTCTAAATGATAGCTTTGCTGGATAAAGTATTCTTGGTTGTAGATCCTGGGTCTTCATCCTGTCGAATTTTTTTGCCAAGCCCTTCTGTCCTGCATAGTTTCTTTTGAGAAAAATCAGCTGCCAGTCTTATGGGTGTTCCTTATAAACTATCTGTTTTTCTCTTGCTGCTTTTAATATTCTTTCTTTGTATTTAACCTTTGGCATTTTAATTATGATGTGTCTTGGTGTGGGCCTCTTTGGATCCCTGATTTTTGGAATTCTCTGAGCTTCCTGGGGTTTTATGTCCATTTCCTTCACCAGGTTAGGAAGTTTTCCATCATTATTTCTTCAAACAGCTGTTCAACATCTTGATTTTCTTCAGTTGCCGATCAGATGGATATTTGGACCCTTAATAGTGTCCCATATGCTCCTTAAATTATTTTTATAGTCTGGCATCTTATCTCTTGCCATTCTGATTGATGTCCTTGGCTTTCCTGTCCTCTAGATAGGGCATTTGATCCTTTCTCTTTATTCACTTTGTTTATTCCTTTGTTATTCCATTTATTACTTCTCATCTCAGATGTGTTCTTCATTTCAGACTGGTTCCCTTTTATAATTTCCATTTCCATTTTTATGTTTTTTATTCTTTGTTGAAGTTCTCACTGAATTTAACCAAAAGTTCATTGAGCATTTTATAACCAGTGTTTTGAACTCTGCATCTGTTAGATTACTTGACTCCATTATATCTGGATCTCTGTTCTTTCTCTCATATGGTTTCTGCTTCTTTGTCTTCCCATTTTGGCTGCCTTTCTGTGTCTGTTTCTATGTACTAAGCAAAGCTTCTAAGTCTTCCCTTCTTATTAGTAGATTTGTAAAGTAGGTGTCTAGTGGCACAGTCCTGAGAGGAGTTCAGCTGCAGGACAAATTTAGTCCAAGCTTCTGCCCCTCAGAGGCCACCTGTTAAGATTCAGCAAGCACCCATAGATGCTGTGCTTATAGTTGCCTCTAAAGGCCACACCAGAAACTGAGGCCAGCTGCCTCCAGTGTGAGTCTAGGCGCTGCTCAGCAAGGAGCACCTGACTCACTGAGGATATACCTGGATGTGGCTTGGGTGAGGCCGCGAGTTGGGGGAGGCAGGGTTTCAGGACTCCTCTGGGCAGAGTGACCTCTGTTATCCAGTCTGATGATCTCATAGCTGTGGCAGCGTGGTGTCGCCGCACTGATAGAGGGGAGGGCTCAGCAGGGAACAGTGGATACCTCCAGCACTTCTCTACAGAGCTAGTCTCACCCAGCCCTAATTCTGACAGTGTCTCCCTGGAACTCCCTCCTATGGGCAGCCTAATCGGCACTGGTGCTCAGAGTGAGCAGGTCTGTAACGACGAAGATCTGCTCGTGGATGCAGCCCCTTTAAGAGGCGTCTGGTGTTGCTTCCATCTCCCCCAGCCTCTGGAGACTGGGCAGCCTTGAGTCCTCACCTTGTCCTACCTGCTGCCATTGCAGGGTGATTTCTTGGATTTCTCCCTAGTTGTATGGCTTGTTCATCTAGATTTCAGGCGATTTTTCCTTGCTCCTGCTCCTTGATTTGGTCACTAGAGGGATGAACAGAGCCTTTATCACCTACGCCATTTTTTTTCCCCTCCTCTGAGAGTACAGGCTTTCTTAACAGCTAGGTTTTCTGGTAACTGTTCGCACCTGTGCTTTGGGGGTAAGATGTTGAACTACTCATTATTGCCACCCCAGTAGGTCTTATAGTGGTCAAACCTGATCAACTGTGCATGCGAAACATTGGTTTGACAGCAACAGCCAGTTGAAGACTTAGGGCGAGGTCTTGCACAAAGTAGCATCTATCTTTGTGGACTTTGGAGCTGGCTCACTGGCCATGGATGGGTTCAAAGATGTTTCTTGAGTATCTTAATCATATGTCTCTATAATGAGGATTTGTTATGTTAATGAAATTTTCCTGGGACCGTGAGACCTTACATATTGAAAATGTTCTTCTGAATTAACTAATCATTTTGGTTATTTTTAATACACAACTGAGCAAACCACATAAATATAATACAAATTTGTATAAATTTTTAACGTAATAGACTTTTATTGGAAATGCATTTCTTATTTTTATTTTATTTCTTTCTTATTTTTTTAAAGCCTACAGCACCTGGTATTCCTAGGTGGTCTCCCATCCAAGTACTAACCAGGCCCGACCCTGCTTACTTTGGGATCAGACGAGATTGAGCATGTTCAGGGTGGCATGGCCATAGGCAGAAAAGCATTTCTTATTGAGATGGGTAGTACTTTTAAAAATTCTGTGGTTGATACAACTGCTACTGAATGAGACCGAGTTCAGTATAAACTGTTTTTTTTTTTTCCCCTTTTGGTAAATGTAAAACCGAGAAACCTTGTTAATAAATATTAAGTATATTTAGACAAGAAATTTTTGATGTGCCAGCATCTCTCAAGTATTTGAACTTTTAAATTATGTGCCAAAAGTCAAATGGTAATCTCTGATGAAAAATTCTTTTTAAGTATCTGCTAGGTGACAGCGCGTGATATCTGCCTTCAGTTCTGTAGTGAGCAAAAAATTGGAAACCACCTGATTTCCAAAAGGATTTGTTACCTAGTCATTTCTCAAGTTGTTTACTTTCTCAGCATGGGCGCTGATATTTTGGATTATTCTTTGTTAGGGGCCCCAGAAGTTTTTGCATTATGGTGGTATGTTGTCTAGAGGTATGCCTTTGTGTTTTGCCAGGTGGGACATGCTTCTCTCCATAGGCTGTAAGGGGAGACAGACCAGCAAAGACTGTGTACATTTCCCCAGACAGATTCATTTTAAGAAAAGGGGTGTGTGAAAGATATTGTTTAGAAATATATTCCATTTAAACTGTCTAGACCCTATACCTCATTTTCATGTACCAACCCAGTTCAGTTTGTAGGCTGTTCACTGGAGTATATTCCTAGGAGTAAAATTGTTGAGTCAATGCATTTATTTCAATTTTAGATATTGCTGAATTGTTCTTAAAAGGGATTGGTCCAGTTTTTACTCCCATTATTCATGTTTGGGTGTTCTAGTTATTTTTTTACTCCAGTCTAATGATATGAAATGGTATTTGATAGTTTGATTTCACATTAGCTTAATTACTAGTGAGAGTTTCCTTTCATATGTTTAAAGGCCATTGGGTTTACTTTTATATGAATTGCTTTTTCTTGACTTTGCCCATTCATCTATTAGATTGTTTGTCCTTTTTACTGATTTATAGGAAGTTATTCAGATAGTCTGGATATTAATCCTGGATTATATGTATAGCAATGATTTCCTAGTGAAGGCTTGTCTGACTTTATTTGCAGTTTAAAATTTTTGGATAAGTAAATAAATGATGAGAGGGGACAAATCTTATAGAAGAATTCTGAATAATATAAGTTCCAGGATGTGGAACGTAATTTATCTCTTGTTCCCCTTGAGTATAGGCTGGATTTAATGACTCTTATCCAAAGGATAGAACATGGAAAGGGGAAAAAGGTAACTACAGTGGAGAAACCTGGCAAATACTGCCTTAACCAAATAATCAGGGTAAACATTGCAATGATAAGATATGTTGATACCATGTGCCCCTGATAAGATGTGATTAAGAGGAAATACTGCCTCTGTGGTATTTACCCCAAAACCCATAACCCCATTCTAATCATGAGAAAAACATCAGATAAATTGAGGGACATTCTACAACATGCTGAGTAATATTTCTCAAAACTGTCAAGGGCATAAAAGATAAGGAAGCACTAAAGAACTGTCACAGACCAAAGGAGACAAGATGAATAAATGTAATGTGATATTCTGGATTGGATCTTGTAACAGAAAATAGTACATTAGTATAAAAACTGGAGAACTTTGACTAAAGTCCAGTGTTTAGGGAATACAGATATACCGTATTGGTTGCTTAGTCTGGCAAAGGTACCATGGTCATCTAAGGTGTTAACATTAAGTAAAACTGGGTAAGAGGTGTCTGGGAATTCACTGTATCATCTTTGCAACTTTCTGTGAAATCTAAAATTATATTCCAAAATAAAAAGGCTATTATGAATTTTTTAAGGTAATTTTGTTGAATCTAAGGTGCCAATGCTTATAAGATACACCATTATTTTAGGTACTACTAACAAAGAAAAGTGCTTCTAGTAAAATTAAGAAATGACATCCGTTCTAAGAAGCACCTTAATTCAGAGCTTTTAAATGAGAAAAAGGCATATCTTGAAATAGATAAACTATATGGTCTTTTTAAAAAATAGGTAACATTCAAAAGCTACAAAAAGATATATGGTGGAAAGTTTACCTTCCTGGGAGTAGTTGCTTGTTATCAGGTTCTTATGTAGCCTTCCAGATATGTTAACTTCATATTTAAGTAATTATATATGTTGTATCTTCCCACTGCCTTTTTTTACATAAGTGGCATGCTGTACTCACTACCCATACTATGCTTTTATCACTTCACTCTCACTGAACAGTATCATGTTGGAGATAGTTTCATACCAGTACTTCCTTTTTAAAAAATGATTTGGTATTCCATTGTGTGGACGTGCCTTAATTTATGTAGAAGTGTTGACTGACCTTGTACACATGTCGTGCTATACATTTGTGGAGTCTGCCTTTAGGATTAATTCTTAGAAGTAAAATTGCTTCATCAGAGGGATATGTGCATTTAAAATTTTTTGCCAAGTAACTTTCCATAGAGGTTTACACAGTTTACATTAGCAGCAGCAGTAACTCATGACTTGTTTTTAACTTTCTTTATAGTGTCTTTTTAACAGAAATTTTAACAAATTTTAATATAGTCAGTTTTGTTACTCTTCCTTTTTAAGCTTGAACTTTTTTGTGTTATATTTAAAAGTTTCCTCCCTATACTAATGTTGTAAAGGTACCCTACTATTTTTCTTTTTTCCTTAGTTATTAAAATTTTTGCTTTTTCACATTTTGATCTTTTTATCTACTTGTAATTTTATGTATAGTTTGTTGTAATGACCTAATTATTTGGTAAGCAGTTGTCACAGTCCTATTTATAGAATAGTATGTTTTTCCCCTATGGATTTGAAATACACCTTAGTCATATAAAACTTCAAGTTTGTCTTTGTTGTTTTTAGCTCTTTACTCTTCTAATTTCAGTATAAGTCCTTGTTTAGATTTTGATTGGAATTTCACCTTGATGCTGAGATTAGCCGGGGAAGTTTATCATTTTTATGATATAGAATTTTCCCATCCAGACATGCTTTACATTTCCATTTATTTAGTTTCCTTTTATGTATTTAAGTAAATTCTTGTAACTTTTTTCAAAATGGTCTAATATACTTTTATTGGATTTATCTTTAGATACATAATTTTATTGCTTTGACTATAACGTAATGATTAGTGTACTACATGGGAATGGACTTTTTATTGTTATTATTTTTATTAGAGTTATCATTCTAACACTAAGTAATATTTAGCTTATGCATCTCTGTGGTTGTTTGGGCAACCTGGCTGATCTCTGTTGAACTTACTCACCTGTCTGAGTCTAATCTGGAATTTGGCTCATCCTCCTTGGATCAGAGGCTAGCTGAGTCTTAAAATCATGATGATGGCAGAGGTGCAAAAGCAGCATTGATTTTCTTATATGTCAAATTTGTCTAGGAAACCTTCCTAAATTTTTGTAGTATCAATAGCTTGATTGTGGATTCTCCTGTTTTCTATGTTAATAATCATGAGGGCAATACTGTGACAGTTTCTTTCTGTCTGATCTGTATACTCCATGTTTCTTTTTCTTGTCTATTTTTTCCCCCTGGGTTTCCTCATATACTTGACTATTTGTTCATTTGCAAACTCTTCTTCAGGCCTCTGAAAATTGGAGTGTTTCAGGGCACTCTCTGTGTATCTGCACACAATCCTCTAATACACCTTATATTCAGATGCTCTCCTTAGTCCCAGAACTTTAAACATTGTAAAATGGAACACTTGATTTTTACTCCAAGCTTGTTCAATTCCCAGTTTTCTCAACACACGTGTGGTACCACTCAGGTCAAAAGCCAGTGTGTGTTCCTTACTTCTTTTTTCCTTACCTCCAAAGTATTGTCAATCCCGACTATTTAGTCGGTAACATTTATCTAAGAATCTGCTTATATTTTTTTCTCCATTTGTGGACAGGAGCCAGATCGTATATGTCTTTGTAGTCTTAACCATTAAAAAAATTCTGAAAAGTATAAGGTGGTATACAAATAAAATGTGTCAGATGGCTAGCCGGAGTTGGAATTAAATGTCAGTATCCTTAAGCTTTTTTGTTTCTTTAACCTTGCACATTAATTTTTCTTGCCTTTCATTACATATTTACGTGGACTCTTTGAAAAGGGTGTAGTTACAAAGAGCTGATTGCCAGCAGGATTGATCTTTGGTTGAATGCAGTTCTATTTTGTGTTTATTTTTGTCTAATATTCAGGGTGCTATGAGAGATTCTGGTTATTGGATACACAAGAAAGAGCAAGAGCATATACTAAATAGGGGAAAATGTGTGTGAGTAGCTAGGTTTGTTTTCCAGGGAGAGAGAGGGCATTTGGAATGAATAAAAGCACAGTAGAGATGAAAATGGGCATGGAGTGTTTGGGGACAGTGACAGGCACTGGCTTATCATGGTGAGAAGAAGGATTGACATTCTTAGTAGCTAGAATGTCAGGATCAGGAGTTTGAACTTCATTCCAAAGTCTGTGCAGAGTCATTGTAAACACTTGACAAGAGTGGTAATATGGTGACATCGGTGTTTTAGGAATGTTGTTCTGGCCGTGGGCACATAGAAGCTGTGATTGTACCCAAAGGCTTTGGCAGTAAGGGTACTATGAATTGTTTGGTTTTGGGTTGGAGTATTGCACTGGGAATGGAGATGAAGGGGTGAATCTAAGGAAGCCTTTTGATGACAGTTGTATCATAAATTGGTCATATATGTAACAAAGGGGATAAAATAGAAGAAGAAGCCAACAAAGGGTCATTTAGGGCTATTTTATCATTTCAGGTGGATTGTAGCTAAATGGGAAGAGATAGTCCCCCCACATAAAATTAATATCTCAATTATTTGCTAACGTTTATCTAGAGACCTAGAAGAAACAAGGGGCTGTATAGAACAGAACCAAATATAGCTTCTGTCAGAACCATATATTTTGGCTCCTGTGTTTCAGTGCAGGGTTGAGTTTTGTTGGTTCTGGAACTATCAGTTTCTCTTGTTGCGCTGTCCTTTTATGCTCTGAGTTTCGTTGCTATTTAGAAAGACATAATACAAACAATATTTATATGCTTTATATAAGTTGTTGGACTCTCCTTGTTCTTGAACCAAACTAGGCATTCACAAGGCACCTCTCCATCTGAGGTGATGGAGTCAGTGTTCAGATGTCTTGAACAAAGGCTCTACCTCCAATTCTTTAGCTTCTGAAATGCTTTTTTTCTCCAGACTGTCATGGATACATAGAGGAATTTATCCTTGACTTCTTTGTAGTAAATTTTGTTAGCGATAAGAGCTTAAAATTTTTTGGTTGCTGTGAAACTGTGCTGGAACTTTTTTAAGCAGCAAATGTTACGTGAACATCTATGATGTTTTAGGCAGTAGAAAAAGGAGTAAATGCAGTGTGTCCTTGAGAAAATCATGTTAGGCTGGCAGGCAGAGATATTTCTCATAGTAATAATCAGACTACATGGTAAATCTGACACAGATAAGGCATCACTCAGTACAAAAAACATTGGGTACAGTTCCCAGAATTCCAGAGGGCATTCGAACTGTGTTCTGAAAGGATGGTTAGAAGTTTACTAGGTGAGGAAGCAAGAGGGAGTGAAGAAGTGAAGTTTTTCTAGACAGAGAAGCCAGGATGTGCTGAGGCTTGAGGACTTAAGGGTAGGTGAGTTGAGGGAGGAGAGTGATATTTGGCATTGCTGCAATATGGGCTGCTTAGTCTGGAAGCAGTGGCTTGGGACGGACCAGGAGAGAGAAGTTTAGCGATGGATCTTTCATGCAG
Source organism: Eonycteris spelaea (assembly GCA_003508835.1). Lineage (NCBI taxonomy): Eukaryota > Metazoa > Chordata > Mammalia > Chiroptera > Pteropodidae > Eonycteris > Eonycteris spelaea. The sequence goes on from PUFA01000110.1 coordinate 1,230,796, forward strand.
TTCTAAGGCAAGAAAAGGTTTCCAAGTAGGGTTTGACATGATCAGATTAGCCTTTGAGGAAGATGACAGGTGGCTCTGTAGAGAACTGGCCAGAGATCTGGGCTGAGCTGTTGCAGGAGACAAAGTTTGGATGCAAATTTGAACTAGAGTATTGGCATTGGTAGTGGGGGGAAATGAGGGGTGGAAAGTGAGAACGGTTATGTAAGCTGAACGAATGGGTGAGGTGTTGGAAGAATTGGTAAGTTTTAAAAGATAGGGTGGGTGATGACGAAATGGTGAAAAATGAGACATAAGATAAGGGGATATAATGACTTAGATCTATGACTTAGGAAATGTGGGTCTGAAACATGGGTCCAGCTTTGTGCTGGAAATGTGGCTTGGTAGTTACTAGCATATAGATGGTGGATGAACCCATGAATGCAGCAGATAGGATTATTTATAGGGGGGTCATGGACAGCTGGATCCAAGGACAGATTTGAGCGAAGACATTGTCCCTTTTATTGAGTCTTTCAAAGTAGATGATTTTTTAAATTTTTTTTTTAATGAGGGGGCCTATTATTTTCTAGCTTTAATTAATATCATGAATGGGTATAGTAGGATATCCTAAACATTAAAGCATACAATATTCATTTGTAATGTTTATAGATTTGTAATATTTATAGATTTGTTATTTTTAAATAATTAGAACAGATGCTTAATCTGTTTTATTTTAGTACTATTAATATAAATAAATTTTCATAAACTTTTTCATTATATTTTGATTTTGGAGTATAAGTAGAATCATTTGTGAAGCTTATACAGACCCCAGTGCAATACTAGATTTCACCTGAGATGGTTTGTATTGGGGCCCCATTATTTGTCATTTGTGTGTTTTAAAGCTCTGTGGGTGTTGTTCTCTAGTCGAGAACTCTGTTTATCAGTGGTTTGGGCAAGACTTTGTTAGTATATTTTGATTCTTGCTTATATAGTTTTTTGTGTGTGTTTTTTTTGTTTTTGTTTTTTTGCATAAAGTTGTGGCAGAAAAGACCACACAGAATACTAGCAAATTCGTTGTTCTGGCCACCAGAGTGAGACCATTTAAATATTTATGTGAATTTAAATTATTAAAAAAAATTCAGCAGCAGGTTTGTCTAGGCTCAGAACATCAGAGGACTAGTTAAATAAAATATGGCATGTTCAACCAGTGGATTGTTGTATATCTTAATGCACTTCATTTTGCGGATTATGCTTTAGAATCTTGCAGATCCTTTACCATATTATAAAACAAAAATAAATTGAGAGAAAAGTCAGTCCCTAAAAGTCAAATGCCAAATGAAATAAGTGAATCTAAACAATCAAGTTTGAGACTGAAGCAGATAGAGAGTATTTCAGGTGGCTTTGAAACATAGTAATTTGACTATATGTTTCTAGTGGGATATACTCCCAAGGACAAACAACTGCAAAGACATTGTAAACTCATTTCAGTAATCATATAGTTGGCGGTAATAGTGCTATTATTATTCTGGAGGTGTGTGTTGTAAGACAAAGCAAATGGATACTTATATTGGATTGGGGCCCTAGAGTTTGGTGTAGAAAAGAAATACAGTCAGATAAGTTGGGTAAGAATCCTGGAATCCTAACCTTGATTTGGAAATGTAAGTATGAACTCTTGTTGTATTTTCTTTTTAAAAAGTGTATTTCCTAGTTCTCTCTACTGAAAAATCCTAGAAACCATCATAGGTAGTATTAAGCACTTCAGGTGCCAGTCTCTGTTCTCTAATAATTCCACTAATAATTTCATATCACAGAATAAGCTACTGGGGAAATTTCTTTTTCTATCAATGGTAGAATAGCTTTTTCTAAGCCAACACTACAGCTGAAAACAACTAGAAAAGTTGGGAAATATATATATATTTAAAATCTGTTTGAAGGCTTTAGAGAGTGAGCAAGGCAGAAAGCAAGGACTTGAGAGACCAAAATTTCAGAGAGTAGGAAAGCTCAGAGTGGTGAGGCCAACTTTTGGTACAGCTTTTCTCATAAACTGAGTGAGTGGCAGATTTGAACCGTGTCACTAAGAGGTTGACCAGAAAATGGTGGCAGAGAGCTTGTGATTCTAGGCAGTTTTTGGTAATCATGTAGAATTGGGGAACAAATTGGAGTCAGGGCCTGCAAATAAAAGAGGCACTGAAAAACTCTTCAGGCTTTTAATTGGGAACTGTGAAGGATCAGCTATACCCTATGCTTAAGGGTGAACTAAAAATAGATCAGCCCTCAGGAAGGCTGAAGCCTAGTTTTCAAATCAGCTTAATCCTTGTTTGGATTTAGGAGATCTCCTTTATTGCATACTAGAAGCAAATGTAAATCTCTGGAGGAAGAAACCTCAACCCATTGATTCAAGTTATCTGTACAGTTTTTTATATTCATTGATAATGTATGATATATGTTTGTGTATAACTATATTTATAACATGATAAATGTTTATAAAATGTAGTCTGACATTCAATAAAAAATAACCAGATACATAAAAATAAAAGAATTGACTGAAAATCAAGAGAGAAAACAGATAATTGAAACAGATTCATAGGGAGACTTCCAGTTCAGCTGGTATAGACCCATTTTTTCCCTGCTAAGTCCAACTGTAAATCCTGGAATTGGTTCAGAAAACCAAAGAACTCTGAAAGGTTGTAAGAAGGTGAGCTGGTTTGGGATCAAAACACTATAAGAACAGTATAGCCATAGGACATCTTGCATGCCATCACCCATTAGAAGGCCAGCTAGACATGTTGTTTCTGACTCTTTGACCAGCAGTTCAGGTAGGCTCATTCCTCCCCTGAATGAAATGGGAGTTCCTCTGAAAGCATCATGCAAGCCTGACAACAATGGCAAAGGTGATCAGTTGGGAGAAGTAGCACAGCACCCTCCTTCCTCACCTGTCTTGAGACCTCTTTTCTGATGAGAAATATCAAGGTAAGAAAGCAGAACTGATCTCAGCTACAGCAAACATTTCAGTCTGAGAAACATCTTAGCCCTTGGGGACTTGAAATTTTTCTCCCCCATCCGAAGATACCAGGATGGGCACTACTTGCAAAAATGACACAGCCTCAAGTGGCCTAGTCTAGGAAAGTGTCTTTGGCCATGTGGGCCTGAGCTGCTTCTCAAAGAAGCTATTCAGAGACACAGGGCCAGGTGGATGGAACTGTCTGGAGGGACCCAGCTATAGCAAGTGGCACATTCTAGGAAGCCTTTTTTTCTCTGTGGGCTTGAGACTTGATTTTCTCACTCATAGACATTGGGGAAGCTGGGGTGGGGGGAAAATAGGGCTATCACACCCCTTCCCCACCAAGAGATACCTAGCAGCCTAGCTCAGGGAAACTCCTTTTATCCCCTCAGGCAGTACCAGCAGGGACCAGTGTGAACCCAGTAGCACTAGATGAATGAAGCAGGCCAAATAATCCACAAAGGCTCTGGAAATTAATCTGCCATTGGAATAATAGCCCAGAAAAGTAGGCCAGATCTACATGCTAAAACTAAACCAAGATGACTACTTGCTAAAATAAAAAACTTGGTAAGACCCTATGTTAGTGACTTCTAACATAGTAGGCAAAATGTTCAAGATAATAGTAGAAAATCACTTGTCATACCAATAACAAAGAAAACTGCAACTTGAATCAGAAAAGACCATCAGTAGACACCAACACAAGATGAATCAGATGTTAGACTTTTCTGACAAGAATTTTAAAGCAGTGTCATAAAAATGCTTTAGAATCATTTAAATATTATCTTGAAACAAAATACAAAATCTCAGCAGAGAACCAAATAAAATTAATTAGAACCATATTAGAAATGAAATTAGAACCAAATGGAAAATTTAAAATTTAAAACATAATTACAAACAAGTTTACTGAATGGGTTCAGTAGTAGAGTGATAATGATAGAAGATAGAATCAGTAAAGTTGAGGATAGAACAATAGAATTTACCCAATGTAAACAGGAGAGAGAAAACAGACCAGAAAACACATGATCTATAGAACAAAATATCGCTAACATTCGATAATTGGAGTTTCAGAAGGAAAGGAGAAATAGAGTGGGGCTGAAAGAGCAATTGGAAGAAATCATGGCTGAACATTTACTAAATTTGGCAAAAGAAACAAACCTACAGAACCAAATCTAAAGGCACAAGATGCAAAGTTAATATAACCAGCGATATACCAGCGATGAAGAAGGGGAATTAGAAGTTAAAAAACACAGTGCCATTTGCATTAGTACCCCCCAAAATGAAATACTTAAGTGTAGGTCTAACAAAATATGTACAAGATATATAGTAGGAAAACTTCAAAACCGGTGAACAAACTCAACCAAATGGAAAGATATTCCCTATTCATAGATAGGAAAACTCAGAATTGTCAAGGTATTGGTTCTTCCCAACTTGATCTATAGATTAAACACAATCCTAATCAAAACCCCAGTAAAGATGTTTTGTGGATGTTGACATACTATACTGATTCTAAAGATTAAAGGGAGAGACAGAACACCCAGAATAGCTAACACAGTATTGAAGGCGAAGAACAGATTTGGAGGACTGACATTACCTGACTTCAAGACTTACTGTAAAGTTATAGTAATCAAGGAAGTGTGATATTGGCAAAAGAATAAACAAATAGATCAGTGGAACAAAACAGCCCAGAATCTAAAGGCAAAGAAAAAGTCTTGAGAGCAGCCAGAGAGAAATGATGCATTACCCAAAGGGCAGGGGTCCCCAACCCCTGGGCCGCAGACTGGTAGTGGTCTGTCGCCTGTTAGGAACTGGGCTGCATCACAGGAGGTGGGCGAGCAAGCAAAGCTTCATCTGTATTTGCAGCCGCTCCCCAGTGCTAGCATCACAGCTTCAGCTCCACCTCCGATCATCAGGCATTAGATTCTCATAGGAGCCCTGGTCCCATGTGTCGCAAAGGTTGGGGACCACTGCTGTAGGGAACTTTAATTCAAATACAGTTGTCTCCTCTGAAACCATGGGGTCCAAGCGCTGAAATAAAAGAATTAGCAAATGTGAATTTTATGTCTAGCAAAACTGTACCTTAGGAATTAAAGGGAAATTAAAACATTCTCAGATGATGGAAAACGAAAAGAATTTGTTGCTGCAGACCTACCCTTAGAGAATGGCTATAGGAAGTTCTTTAAGCAGAAATGATAAAGGAATGCATCTTGGAGCACCACAAAAGAAGGAATAATGGCGAGAGCAGAAATATGGGTATATACAATAATAGACTCTCTTATTCCTCTTGAGTTTTAGCAATCAGATATGATTTATTGCACAAAATCTGATACTAAATATGATATTTAAACTAGTGAAGATAAAGGACATAAATGGAGGTTAGGTTTCCATACTGCACTCAAAGTGGTAAAATGTCATTACAGTAGACTGTTTTTCTTGCATATGTGTACTCCAATACCTAGAGTAACCACTATGAAAACTATACATAAGATAAAAACAATAAATCAAGATGGAATCTTTAAAAAATGTTCAAGTTACCCCCACAGGAAGGCAAAAAAAGAGAGAAACAGAAATATGTGAACCAGAGAAACATATAAAACAAATAATAGGGTAGCAGACTTAAGCTTTAATATATCAATAATACCATAAATGTAATAATACCATAAATGTAAAGCCAGATGATAAAAATGTAACCCAACTATAAGCAGCTTATAGGAAAGTCACGTTAGATTCAATGATGTAGGTAGGTAGAAGGTAAAAATGGAAAAACTGTGCAAAGCAAACATTAATTTTAAAAAGGGCATGAATGGTTATATTAATATTAGACTTTAATGCAAAGAAAATTACCAGTGACAAAGAAAGACATCACTAAAGATAAAATGACAGATTAAACATTGCTAGATGTTAAGTATGGGCAGTGTACCAGGAAGGTGTGGTGGGGGAGGGATGTGGTTATAAAAGGGCAATATGAGGAATCCTTGTAGTGTTGGAACTGTTCGGTGTCTTGACTGTGGTGGTAGTTACATGAACCTGCACAGGTGACAAAATTGTATAGAACATACACACACAGAGTATAAGTAAAATTGTGGAAATCTGAATAAGATTGATTTATCAATGTCAGTATTTTGGCTGTGATGTTGTAATTTTCAAAAATGTTATTACCCTTTGGGGAAAGTGGTCAAAGTGTACAAGGAATCTGTGTTATTTCTTGTAACTGCATGTGAATCTTTTATATCAGCTAAAATTTAAATGATTAAAAAAGGCTCGAGGATATAGGAACACATGACAAATAAATACGATGTAGGATTCTGGTTGGATCTTGAAACAGAAAAAGGACGTTAATGGAGACACACAGGGGAGTCAGCAATTTGAATCATTAGAAACAAGCTTTGAAATAAATGATTAATATCTTTAAGAATTTAAATGACAAGATCAACAATTTCAGGAGAGAATTAGAACATGTAAGAGAATGGAAATTGAAAACACAGTAACTGATTTTAAGAACTTTACACATAGATAAAGAGAGAATCAGTGAACTGTAAGGTAAGTTGGAAAAAAATACCTGGAGAGAAGCACAGAGAGGAGACGAAAACTATTCCATCATTTGTGCACTGTCTCTCCCAGCCCCACACACTCAGGTTTTTTTCCTTGAACCATTTGGGAGTAAGCGCTCTTTATATAATGGCCCTCGACCTGTTCAACTAAAATACTTCAGTATGTATTTTCTAAGAATAGTGATAGTTTTAAGAGACTTAAGGTATAGTTTTTACCTTCAGTGAATTTAACATTGGTACAGGTATTCTGTGCTTTTTTGAAAGTTCCCATTATGCCCCTTCCCTTTTATGAAAGACCTACATTTGTAGTTGTTTTTACTAACAAAGAAATCCAAAACCCGAAAAAAGTATTTTCACTTATATGAAAAAAATGAAAAGTGAAAATAGTGTTCAGCCTTTGTTTTTCAATAAACTGTTATAGAGGATTAACAAAGACAAGAGTTAAAAAAGACTAATAAAATTGATAAGCTGATGGAGAGATTGATAAAGAGAAAAAACAAAGTACTGATATCAATAATGACAAATGACATCACTATAAATCCTGCAGATGTTGGTCTATAATAATAGGAGGATGTTATTAACAAGTTTGTTCCAATAAATTTGAGAAATTGAAATGACTTGTGAAACTCTAGTAAAACCAACACACTAAAAAGAAAATCCTGGGCCAACATGACTGCACCGGTGAATTCTTCCAGAGTTTTATAGGAGAAATAGCACCAATCTTACACAGACTCTTCTAGAGCAGAGAAAAAAGAAGTGAAATTCCTTTTTTGTTTTTATACATTTAATATAATTTTGTTACCAAAACCTGACTAAGAAGAAAACAGCAGGCCAGAAAGATATAAAAAGTCATGACCAAAAAAAAAAAATCATGACCAAGTTTGGTTTTTTTGAGAACATCAAGGTCGATTTAATATTTGAAAATCAGTATCATTTACGTTAACTGAGTAAATGAGAAAAAACCAATGATCATTTCACTAGGTGGACAGTTTAAAAAATATATTTTTAATATTATAGAGATTTTAACTAGTTGTAATAAGATAAATAGTAAAGTGATAAATATTGGAAAGAAAAAGTCATTTTTTTACAGAGCATATATGCTTGTAGTCGTAGTTTTGGCTAGGATAATCAGGAGAATGGTTTTATTGCTAAAAACATAACAGATGAAAATTTCATTGTTAGTAATATAAATAGGCGGTGTTTAAAGCTTTGAGACAGTATAAGATCACCTACCTAGTGAGTTTAGGGAAGCAGATTGAGGTTGGAGCCCTGGGGCATTCCTTTTGTTTGAGATTGAGAGAAGCAGGTGGATTTAAAGGACTAGGAAGAAGCTACCTGTGGATCAAGAGTGGTGAGGGTTTTGGAAACAAGTGAAGAAAATGTTTAAGAAAGAGGGAGTCATCAGCTATTTCAAATACTGTGGGAAAGTGATAGAAGAAGGGATCTGAGATTTCACCCTTGTATATCTTAACAAAAGGATTTCAGGAGGAGTGAGGGTTAAAGCCCAACTGGAATGCCTTAAGAAATTAGGAGGTGACTGTACACCTGGAAATAATATAAAATAATATTGAATGTCAGCTGTAATTGAAAAATAAAAAACACGACAAAAGAAATTAGGAGCTGAGAGTATCATCAGTGAGAGCAGATACTACTTAAAATTTTTGATGTATGACTGAGAAAAGAATCAGTAACCTGAGAGGAACATGAGATGGAGATTATTTTTTAAGAAGGGAATTCAACAACTCATCTTATGCTGACACAGTAGAGAGAAAAAATGTGGGGTGGGGATTTAAATTAAGTTTGTTCTGGTGATGCCCTTGACTGAGTAGAGTTAATTCTGGACCCAGGTAGAGGGTGTGATTTTAGATAGACAGTTTATCCATTGTTATTAGAGGGAAGGCAAAGTACCTGCATTTAATAATGGGAAGTAAATATATTTCTCTCCTGGTTTATTTCTTCTTTCCATAGCTATTCACTTAGAGTCCCATGAAATGTAGTAGATCTTCCTGACTTCCACAGGAATTGGTTTGGTTTGCTAAATGGTTGGGCAGACTCTTAACCTGTGCTTGAGGCTGGGGTGAGGGTGGGTAGTACTGGGAGACCTGAGAGCAGAGCAGATTCATACTTTGATGATCAAAGTGTGAGATGGTACAACCACTTAGAATACAACCTGGCAGTTTTTTTTTTTTTTAATTTAGGTGCATATTCATACCTAGATCTAGTGGTTCCACTTTTATGTATTTATCCAAGAAAAACAGCCACACATGTTCACATAAAGGCTTGTACAGAAGTGTGCTTAGCGGCTTCATTCACAAGAGCCTTAACTGCATAATCCAAATGTACATGAACAAGAGAATGGATAAACAAGTTATTCATACAGTAAACCACTACTCAGGAATAGGAAGGAGCAAACCATTGAAAAGTATCTCTGTGTGATTACATTTAATCATGTTCACTTAAACCGGTCTGTAATAATAGAAATAAGGTTAGTGCTTAGAGAGATTACCTGCAAAGGCATGTGAGGGAACTTTTGAGGGTGACAACTGCTTTGGAGAATTAAACATGTTTGTACAAAAGTTATCAAATTGTACACTTGAGGTAGTTGCTTTTTTTATTTTTTATGCCTACAGCACCTGGTCTTCCTAGGTGGTCTCCTATCCAAGTACTAACCAGGCCCAACCTTGCTTAGCTTCTGAGATCAGACGAGATTGGGCACGTTTGGTGGCATGGCCGTAGACTTGGTTGCTTTTATTGTGTATGAATTACCCCTCATTAATGCTGATTTAAAAATTTAGTTGGAAGGAATCAAATCAGTATAGCAGTTATTATACTAAATGTGAATAGATTCTATTGTGCCAGTAAAATTGTCAGACTAGGTTAAGAAACAAAACCTAACCATGTCCTGTTTAGAAGATACAAATTTAGGATAATTTGCTAAAGAAATATGAATAATAAAGAGTTGGATAAATAAGGTCCAGGAAAACTACAAAAAAATCAGTAATTCTAATTTGAACATCAAAGGAGTAAATGGATTATTATCATAATAAAAGGGGTAATTTATGATCTAATATGGCTAAATAGCTAAATACATAAACAATGTTAAAAAAGTCATTAATGGAGCAGTCATGGTATGGGATTTCAGTATACATTTCTCATAAGGAAAATCTTAACAGATGAGAAGAGTTGATATTTTAGAGGTCACATTGGTAATAATACAAGTAAATTTGAAAGAAATAGTTATAAGATGATGTCTTTGAAACCCACCTCTTATGGAGTATTCCCCTATTTTTCCTGTATTCAGAATTACCCTCAACATATTCTCAAATTGGGAAATTGGTCATAGCAAGGAGTTAATTTATATTTCTGCTGTTATATTGTTGAAATGTCTTTATGTTTCAATTTGATGCCTTTGTATAACTGCTGGTGAAGTGGTCACAGGCAGCACCAGTGTCCATACCTAGATCATTAATTATACTATAAATCAGGGGTCCCCAACCCCTGGGTCCCCAGTACTGGGCCATGGCCTGTTAGGAATCAGGCCGCACAGCAGGAGGTGAGCAGCAGGCAAACAAGGGAAGCTTCATCTGTATTTGCAGCTGCTCCCCAGTGCCAGCATCACAACCGCAGCTCTACCTCAGATCATCAGCCATTAGATTCTCATAGGAGCACTGGTCCCTGGTGCCCAAAAGGTTGGGACTGCTGCTGTAAAACTTGACCTGAAACTTGAGGTTGATATTTCTGGCTTTCCTCTCTCAAACTCTCAAAATTTTCAGTAACCACTTGTTGGCCATTCACTAGAATATAGGGAATTTCAAATTAAAAACTTGTAAAATTAAAAAGAAACAGGAACACCTAATACAGAGGGGATGTGGACAATAGTATATTTTCATATATTTCAGGTACAAATGTGAATTGTTACAGCTTTTTGGAAGATAACTTGGCATCCTGGTTAACAGTTAACATTCATATTTCTTTTGGCCCAGTAATCCTCCTCCTAGGATTCTATTCTTGGAAGTAAAAGCACAAGTAAGGCATATGTATGGTGATATTTATTGCAGCAGTGCGCATAATGCCAAACAACTGAAAATAAAATGAAGGTTAGAAGGAGAAAATCAGAAAAAAAAAATGATACCTCCATTGGTTGAAATATTATGCTACATGAAAAAGAGTGAATTAGACTAATAGCTATTGGAGAGAGTCCACAGTTTTGTTGAGTAAGAAAAGGAAGATGTGGAAAAGTTTGTATAGTAATTAGTTTGTGTAACCAAAAAATGTTTTAAGAGAACCATGCATATATCATGAGCTCATGAGTGTGAAGGAAAATAGTTAAGAATGCTTGCTAGTGG